>CM057777.1:0-1250000 GCA_030064435.1 Trapa incisa | reverse complement strand
GAAGGTGAAGAACTTATAAAATGTGGCAAGTTGAACTTGGTCGACTTAGCTGGTTCAGAAAATATATCACGTTCTGGCGCAAGGGAGGTAGAGAACATGGGCCTTGCATCTTGTAGCTTATTCGTTGAGTCCTGTTCAATATATATCTGCACTTTTATATATTAATATATGTATGAGCTGTTATATGTATATGCTCTGATGGAAAATATTAGGGACGTGCAAGAGAAGCTGGAGAAATCAACAAGAGTTTACTCACTTTAGGACGTGTCATTAATGCTCTGGTGGAACATCTTGGACATATTCCTTACAGGTTGGAAATGCCCTTGAAATATTGTTGAGTTTATAAGATGCAACTGCTTAAATAAATCTATCTGAGCCACTTTTGTCTTCAGAGATAGTAAGTTGACCCGGTTACTTAGAGATTCTCTTGGCGGAAGGACAAAAACCTGCATCATTGCAACCGTATCACCAGCAGTTCATTGCCTGGAGGAGACCCTGAGTACACTTGATTATGCTCATAGAGCAAAGAATATCAAGAATAAACCAGAGGTTCATATTTTTTTTTCAGATTATTTATCACGATTTAAGGTATACTATCCCCTGTAGAGCTCATAATGAATTGTGGATTGATACAGGTTAACCAAAAGATGATGAAGTCCACTCTTATCAAGGATCTTTATGGTGAAATAGACCGCCTTAAAGCTGGTGAGTAGGGAAGTGAAATATGAGTTATAATTGCCTAGAACACGATTATTTATTTCTTGGGATGCAGCAATTCAATTATGTTGTCCATGCTTTTCAGAGGTTTATGCTGCTAGGGAGAAAAATGGAGTGTACATACCCAAGGAGAGATACTATCAAGAAGAAGCTGAAAGGAAGGTAAATCGTTTGGCCGTAGTTTTCACCTTTTTCGGATATTACTGCCAAGGGGAAGTGTTTTTAGTTACTATTGGATTTTATCATGAAGAATGTTTCACATATTCAATCAAGGATCTATGTATATACTCATAAGAAATTTAGACTTATCATGGCATGGTTTTGACTAATAGGCTATGGCAGAGCAAATCGAACAAATGGGAATCACAATAGAAACCCATCAGAAGGTCTGTACTGTGCAATTTCTTTTTTGTTATGGAACTGATCGTTTTAATGTTTTCGGTAATGAAACTTTTAATGCTGATGCATAACAGCAACTTGAAGAATTGCAAGATAAATATGAAGGTCAGGTTCGAGAATGCTGTGATTTGAGTAGCAAGTTAGATGGCACTGAGGTGTGTTTGATTCTTGTGACTGCTTAACCTTTTTCTTCGTGAATATGCTCTCTCCCCCCTCTTTTTATTGGACCAAGTAGTGAATTTCTTCTCAATCGAGTGTAATTACAGAGAGATTTGGAAAAAACGTGTAAACAACTAGCCAACACTCAGGAGGACCTGAAGAAAAGCCAGTATGCTATAAAGGAAAGGGATTTCATCATATCTCAACAGAGAAAAGCAGGTAAATTTTAATGATTTTATTTTCTTTGAGCTAATCTTATTTTCTTTTACCTATATAAACGCAATTGTTCCAAACAGAAAATGCTTTGACTCATCAAGCATGCGTCTTGAGAGCGAGCTTGGAGAAATCTCTACAGGACAACGCTCTGCTTTTTTCTAAACTTGGTAATGGTCACTGGACTCTTTTACTGGGAAGACATGTAATACTCTTTCCCTTTACTTTTAGTAATACTTGAGGTGGTCTTCTAGCCAGGGAAGACAAACTGTTTGCAGATAACAGGTCACTCGTAGACAACTATATGTCTGAGCTGGCAAAGCAGGTTGCATCTCTCCGTGACTTGGTCAATGGATCAGTTTCTGAGCAAAATGGATTCCTTCAGTCCGTGGAGAAACTGTGCCATTCTTTTCAAGATGCACATGCAAGTGTATGTGCAATGTACCATATTATTTTGTTTTGCTCTATGTCATGTTATTTTTATTTTTTTAAATTATTATTGTAACCACTTCTTACCGCACGTTATTGTTAATCGGAATTTCGGTTAATTTTCTAATTAGGCTGTCGCTAGTATGAAGATGAAGATTGCATCATCAAGGGCTATGTTTGTTTCTCACATTGAGGCTACACAAAATGTTGTCCGCTTACACATGGCAAACTGCACTGCAGCATTGGAGAATATCTCATCTGTGGCCTCTTCAAACACATTATCTGTTGAAGAAGTAGGTATCAGTATTCAGTACCTGTGATTGCTTCAGATTAGGTCTCTGTTTTTTACGTGATCTAATTTTCTTTATTTGCCTCTTGTATCAGTTTCTTGCATCAAAAGACAGCGAGGTGAAATCTATCTTTGATGATCTCCAAACCACACTATCAATGCATACAGAAGAGATGGCAATCTTTGCCAGGGATCTGCAGCAAGTTAGTGTCTTGAATTTTAAGGCTCCTGTTGATGCTGAAGCTGTATCTTTTTAATAATAAGCAATACATACATTTTTTAAAGTAGCATGGTTTGACACATGCATATCTAAAACATATTTTGTTAAATGGCACGTCTTAGTTGAATCCTTGCATGTATCTATGTACTTCATGTGACGATCGATAATACTGATCTTTTCCATTTTTTGGTTTGTCTGTAACAGAGATTTAATGATGGCATGGATCATGCAAAGGGGATTTCTGAATTTGCTGATGGATTTTTCCAGAATCTTCGTGAAGAATTGAAAAAGCTTGAAAACCATGCACTGAACATTGATGAAATTCAGATGAAGGCCATCATGGACTTCCAGAAATCTTACGAGGTAAGATGTACCCTGTTGCTTTGTGCTAATTCTTGTTCGTATCTGGCTAAATTTGTTCTGTGCAGGAGGAGTCAAAATCGGAAGAAGAGAAGCTGATAGCTGATGTGACCACTTTAGTTTGTAGTCATATGCATCGTCAGACAGAGAGGGTTAGTGCATGATATCCTCATCCTTGGATTAGTACCTTCTGCAGTTTGAAATTGGACTGACGGTTAAGCATATAGGTAAATGCAAGGCTTTCCAACCTCAGAGACACTGCCATTGGGAACAAAGTGTTTCTGGATGGACATGTTTCCTCAATGGAAGGGATCACAACAGATGCCAAAAGGAAGTGGCATACATTTGCAATGCAAGCAGAAACTAATGCTAAAGACAGTGCTAATTATTCTGTGTCTAAACATTGTCGCATGGAATTACAATTGCAGCAGAGGTAATCTTGCTGTTGATGAAACTGTGAGAAACTGGATTCATTTCTTCCGCATCTTGATCTTTCTGTTCTTGATTTTACTAGTTTGAACACTGCGGAGTCCGCATTTGAAAGCTGGAGAGGCACTCAGAGTGCACTGAATGACATGGGAGCTAAAAATGTTTCTTCTCTGTCATCACTCATAAGGTAATAAGGAAAATGGTTTGGCACATGAGAAGGTAGTACATTATCTGATCCTTGAGCCTAAATTGGTTATGTATATGCTTTGCAGGGATATTGTTGAGACTAACCAACAGCATGATCATGAAATTAGTGCTGCACGAGATGCAGCTGATGAAGATATGGCTAAATGCACTGGCCATATCATTGGGCATGTTGATAGTGAGTTCAATTATATTAACATTTGTTTCTCGTATCATTTTACAGGAGTAAATATCCTATATATATATTTGATAGGACATGATATCTTTCTCTGAACCAACTCAAGCCAAAGCTTACAGTAACTAAACTGATCTTTAAAATGAAGCAATTTGCAGTTTCTGATAACCTGAGATGTTCCAAGTTTTTATGCATCACTTGTGGGATAATTAGTTTACTATTCAGCAGGGAGTGCAACTCCCTCGACAGCATATTTTTCTGCCATCAGTACTGTTTTGCTAATTGTTTTCTCAGAGATTGTGTTTGTCAAACTGCAGAACAATCAGAAAACGAGCTTGGAATTGTATCAGGAATCATTGACACAGTCAAAGAGCACACAAAATCTTTGGAGGTCTTCCTTGAAGACCATTCAGGGCAAGCTTCATCTATTAATGAGAAAGCAGGAGAGACCTTCCATCAGAGCTATATGGTAAGTGAATCTGCTACCTAGCATAATAAATGTTCCTTTCCCTCATGTAAATGTAATACATACTCCTGTTCTATTTGCTTCATTGCTTAATCTTAAAATCCTTAAATCTCCAGGACTACGAGCCAAGTGGGAACACACCTATACGATCCGAGGCTGATGTACCTACAAAGGGAGCTATTGAGTCGCTACGAGCCATGCCGATAGATGCCCTTCTCGAAGAATTTCGGGAGAATAACTGTTACGAATCATTCGAGGTGAAGGAACCAAAGCCATCCCTCATCCCACGCTCACCTTTGGTAGAACTCAATTGAGGACAAACTGCATCATGAGAATTGGTGAGAGTAAACTTGGATTATTGATAAAGGGTGTACACTAATTATTTCCATTCAGCTGGTTTTCAAGGGTGGATGTGAGTAGATCTCTTCTTGGGATTTACAGAGATGATGTCAAGTTTCCTCTGTATGTTAAGTTACGCAGGCTTCTTGCCGGTGCTTTATGCTCTGTTGCATAAGAACATTGAACACTAGTTGCTGGAAATCATTGCTTTTAACTATTCAAATGAACTGGTTCAATGTTTGTACGAAGAGGTTTGAAGTGCGGGGGAAGTTGAAAGACACTCACCTTTGTTCATCAATAATAACTAGGATGATAATAGAATGGATACATTTGTTAAAATAGTATTAAAAAGTAAATATTTAAAATAAAAATATTATAAAATTATGTGAAAATTTTAAAGTTTTATAAAATATTTATTTAACTTAAAAATAGATTAAACCTTTTACTGGTAAATAAAATAAATAATAATTAAAATATTTTTTTATTCAATTCTTCCCCAGCTTATTATTTTTTAGGCCCACTTAAAAAAATTGGGGAATTAGTGAGCTCAATTTTTATTTTAGAAAGTCCGGACCTATTAACCCTACTTCTATACCGGAAGTATTAACAAATAACACATAATCTCAATTATTTTATATTATAATCATGGTTTTACGTGTTCTCTATAAAACCACTTATAAGATTATCTTATAGTGTATTATAATATTATTTTAGCTTCCAAAAATTATAATTTATTTTTCAAATTTTTATATTTTTCAAAATAACTAATATAATGTTTCAAAAATCTTATTTAAGTCGCTTACCAAATTCCTTATCACTTTTCAGCTACATTTGATGGAAAAAAGATTATTTAAGTACGGGGATCTTGTCGGAAAACAGAGTAATTTTGGTCAAAGTTTATGCAATTTTTTATGATGACTATAATTGGCAAGAGATGACGTGAGAATTGAGTTACTATTATATTCTCACAATGGTAGGGGGCTTGGTTTAATATAGAATTCCCACCATGCTTTAATGAGTGACACTTGTGAGCTATAACAATTTAATACCGTATTTTTAGAATACAAAAATTTTTAGAATTTTTTATAGAAATTTGAATCGAAAATAAAATAATAATTTAATTTGATGGAATGGAGTGTTTTTAATTTTAAAATAAAAATAATTCGAATGAGTATAACGAATGAATTATATTTACTCTGGTTATTGGGTAAGTGTAGATAATAATAAACTACATTTAGTTAATCCTACTACATTCAAATTAAAATTTAAAAAATTGATAAATTATAGATAAATAAATATATAAAAGTAAGTATATATTTATTATAATAAAAATATATAATTGTATCAATTACATTGAAAAAAAAAAAAAAAGTAACATATGATTAGTACCAACCAACTCAAGTTGGGATAAACAATAAACTATTAGGAAAATTACCAGAAGGCCAAAATGAAAATTGAGCTAAATGACTCATTTAGAAATTGAGATTATTTTCAAGTTGGGATAACCAACTAGCAACACTTGAAAACAAATTAATTATAAATCAGGTTTTATACAACTAATAATATTATAATACTATAAAAACTTAGAATTAAAAAACCACTTCGGTTTACAATTTTATTTCATGAAATAACTTAGAGAAAAATATGGGAACGTAATTAAAAAGCTAAGACACATTGACAATGACCTTGATAAAGATGCCATTCTCCTCCAAATGTCCGGTTAATGTTAACGTCTTTGAAACCTGTGGGCGATCGTTCCCATGGTTTCCAGATTCCGCCGGCCAGCCAAACGAAGAAACCTCGGACCCATAAAAATATTTTCACATTAAAGAAAAGTGTCGCCATCAATCACGATATTCATCACCCTCACAATCACGCCTAAGGAAAAAAGTGAAGAAAACATCTTTTGGCGGGATGTGATATTGGACACACCAACGGGTCCCAGCATGTTCCCCAATTTCTGTCTCCTCCTTTACTCTCCGCGGCTCATCGCCACATTAGCCTACCTACGGCCCTGCTATCTGCTCTCTGTTTTCCATTCTTGAACATATATTCAGCTAGAATCACTTGGAACTTAAAGTAGATCATTTTGGGATGATGAAACCCACAGCCCTCCGCAAGCACCACCGATCTTCTTCCTCTTCCGGCGAGGAACGCTTCTACAGTTTCCTTCACGCCTTCTCACACCCATCCGGTGCTGCGGCAGCCGACGGCGGCGTCGAGTTCAACGAGGCCGAAGTCTGCTTCGCCAGGGAATCCTCCAATCAACCGAGGACCACCCACCTGCTGTCGTCCTCTCCTACCACTACCGCCGTACCTAACAACCGTAGCCGGCCGTTATCTCAGCAGATTCAGAACCCTGGCCTGCTCGCCGCCTTACATGCCGCAACTCCGGCGAAGCAGATACCCGCATCGCGAAGTCACGAGAAAGGCAGCTCTCATCAGGCGCCTCGAAGTAAATTCCAGCAATCAGCGCCGGTAAACGTACCGACCACTGCTACCCGAGGGAAGAACCACTTCCTCGACGATGACGTCGAGCAGGACGACGAAGAGATGCTGCCTCCCCACGAGATCGTAGCTCGCAGAGGGATCAACTCGATGAGGAACACGTGCTCTGTACTGGAAGGCGCGGGAAGGACTCTGAAAGGGAGAGATCTAAGGCAGGTGAGGAACGCTATTTGGCAGAGAACGGGATTTCTCGACTAGATCTACGACCTCTGAAGGATTTTTTATCACTATTTTCATCCTTCATCTAGTAAAAACAGATATTTTTCCTTAATCTACATGGGGTAGTTTAACTTCGGAGTAAAAACATGGAACTGGCGAATTTCTATGCTAATCCCATGAATACTTCCTATGACAGTTTGATATAATAATTATATATATGCAATCGTTAAATATGAAACTACATATGAAACTAAATATGGTTGCTAGATTTCTACATATGAAACTAAATTATGAATTGTCCATTGATAGTTTCTGGATTATGATTGAAAATACAATGAATTAGATGGTGGATTCATGTTTGAGTGCATTGCCTACTTCATGGTTAAGAATTCATAGCTGAACCACATGAACACAAAACAAGGGATTATGAAAGAACGAACAAAATGAGTACCCTTCTTTGAGTGATGACGCTGGGTAGGCAATCAGAATATCAATAATCCTCAAAAGTTTTGTGATCAGGAGGATTACCCCTCTCACACATCTAATTGATTCATTCTTGCCACCACATCGTGAACTACACAAGATAAGCCTAAAGATTATCATAATCAATGACATGGAACCAGAAACAGACAATTAATGCAGAAAAGGTCAAAAAGATTATAGTTCACTGATGGTGGGGGTTGAAGCAGTCAGAATTATCAATATGCCTCAAAAGTTTGCGATCATGAGGATTAGTCCCCTCACACATCTAATTGATTCATCATTCTTAACACCCCCTCCATCAGGCTAATAGGATGAAAGAGCATTTGTAAAAAATATGAACATTCTAGCAATGATCAAGTGGAAAAGCATGGTGGGAAGAATCAGGTGGTGGAAAAGTCAGGATATCAATAAGCGTAAAGATTTGATAACATCACGAGGGAGTCATATTTCCCTCTCACCAATATAATGATATCATCATCCTTCACCAAACCAAGAAGTTTTTTTTAGAGAAAACGATGAACATTTCATGGCTGGGATGCAATTCTGTCCCCTGCCACAAGCAGAGACAATCACGATACTGCTCAACCTCTGACATAAGCTACTCCCTAATTCAAATCAGCATAAACACTGACCAAGAAGAAGGGAACTAACATAGGTGAGAAGCTAGGAACAGAAAGGCATCTGTTTCATAGAATCGTGGCAGGACAATAAAACGGAGATCTCAATAGAAAAACCCTAGAGGAAACCCCGAAAATGACGGAGAGTTGATATGGCGCAGCTATGACTCGACACGCTTCCATGGTTGATTGAGGGAAGGCGATCTTAAGGGCTGCGCTGCACAACAACAATCGTTCATTCACACAGCAAGCATAGCAATCAAATAAACCCTAGCTGCGGCAGCCGCCACGAGAAAAACCGCTCCGCACAAATAGAACAAGCCCTGGATGGATGAATGAACACGGTGAGCATTTTTATAGCAGAAGATGGATGAGGATGCCGCGGGGGGTCTTCCCTGAAATTACATATTTACCCTTAGAGGAGACAGAAATCGCATGTCTACCCTTTTATCGGCCGGCCCTAGCCCAACATATTGCGTGTGACCAGCCCAATAAACACGGCGATTCTCCTCCTCCTCCTCCCTCATCATTCTCAGCTGCGCCAACCTCTGAACTGCAGCTGTTGTATTCGATTTCTTTGCATTCATCGCCAACTGATTATGACGGAGCATGGCGACACCGTTGGTTCCACGTGTACATAGTCTGAAATTCCACGTGTCCACGCCAGCAAATGAATGATTCGGAAATTGACGTGTCAAACAAATAAATCCACATCAGCAAAAGCCGGTCCAGTCTTCGTCCACGAGGGCGTCTCGCTGAGTTTCTGCTCCGTTTTGGCATCTGCAGTCCATTTCCTCCATTGGCAGCCATCCGGGAAGCGCAGCAGCCTTCTACTGTGGTAAAGCTAGAAAGAGGCCAAAAGCCGCAGAAGAAAGGATCTTGATCCCGGCCTCTCTCTGTCTCTCTGTCTCTCTGTTAGAAGACTTTGTGAGCTGCAAACTTCAAGTCTCTCTCTCTCTCTCTCTCTGGACTGTAGAGGCTCTGAAACCACTTCACGTTGTCGGATAGAAAGACCCTTAAACCCGCCTCAAAGACCTCTCTCTCTCTTCGCGTCAACAGGAGCTTATATCAACTGTGGAGGAGCTTCTGCTGTTCATAATTCTGGATTTGCAGCCGCTGATCATGCGCTGGACCTTCGCTTCCTTGTGTTTCAGCGCTCGCTTTGAGCTTCCTTTGCTCTGAATGTGTGCTTCGGAAATCTAATTCTCACTTTTCCATGGCATTATTCGGCGCTTCTGCTTGATCGCTGCCTTTCGCTTCTCCTCTGATTATCCACTTTTCGTGGATCAACTGCAGAGCTTTTACCGTTAAGCGCAACTTTCAATGTTACTTTGGTGTCGTAACTGAGTCTACTGTTCCAGTTATGCATTCGATGGAGCTTACTTAAAACTTTTGTTAGTGGAATATGCATCTCGGAGATTGCTTGTGTGTGATTTGTGGTCGTTTGATTGGATGCTTTTAAAAGGATAAACTGGAATCGGCTGCAAGTTTTAGCTGAGTTGTCGGATTCTATCCAATTTTCTATTTGGATTAGCAATTGAAGGATTGATTTTCTACTGTTCTTTTCAGGAAAGCAGACTTCCTCCTTCCCGGATGGAGTGGACCGAGAAGGATGGCGCTCATGTGGGTGGAAGGAATCTAATTGGTGAAAATGGTTTCTTAAGAATGTCAATTCCTTCCACTTCTGCTAATACATCACCCGTTTCAATTCCCACACCATGCAAGATTGCTGGAGGCAGTGATGCACTTTCTTATGCCAATATTCTTAGGGGTAGAAACAAGTTTAGTGATGCAATCATGCTCTATGATGGTGTCCTTGAGAAAGATAGTTCAAATGTTGAAGCCCATATTGGCAAGGGTATATGCCTGCAGATGCAGAACAGGGCAAGGCTTGCTTTTGATAGTTTTGCTGAGGCCATCAGGTTGGATCCACAAAATGCACGTGCTTTGACCCACTGTGGTATGCTGTACAAGGACGAGGGCCGCCTTGTGGAGGCTGCAGATGTATATCTTTAGTTCCCAAATCGCTGTCTATAGCTGATGCTGATATCTGTATTCATGCCTCCTAAACACCTGTTCATGTCCAATTGGATGCAATTACTTACCAAATGACCTGCTTTCTAAGAGAAATATTTGCAGATCTTCATACTTCCATTGAATGAGCAATTTCTGTAGAGTTGCTTATGTCACTAAAATTGTATCAATTCTTCACAAGATGATGCTTGTATCTTTGGGTAGTGTCCTTGATATATATATATATATATATATATATATATATGTCTGTACACACTGTTGGAGGAGTTGCATTTGGTACGAGGGCATTTCAGTTAGGTTTTGACTATCATCAACTGTGCATGGTCACTAATTATATTCCAGCTGACAGAAGTAATTTTGCTTGTATAAGGGTCTTACATGGATAGTGCAGGCTACAGGATGTCTGGCTGCTTTAGTTGTATTCTGCTATGAGCTATCTTTTATCTAAATCTTCTTTGTCAGTCCTAGAGCATGCTACAATTTTTATGTTGTTTGCTACTTACACTTCATTAAATTTACTCTTTGCAGTCATACCAGATGGCTTTAAAAGTTGATCCTTCATATAGACGAGCAGCAGAGTGCTTGGCCATTGTTTTAGCAGATATTGGAACTAGCTTAAAGCTTGGTGGCAGCACAGAAGAAGGAATCCAGAAGTACTATGAAGCCCTTAAGTTTGATCCGCATTATGCTGTGAGACATTATACTATATCATTCTTTCTTTTAGCACCCTATCATTCTCCCTTTTTATAATTTATATAGATTCCTGTTTGGCTGCTTTTTTTGTGTCAGCCTGCTTACTATAACCTTGGTGTTGTATACTCCGAGATGATGCAATATGACATGGCCCTCCAATTTTATGAGAAAGCTGCATTAGAGAGACCGACGTATGCAGAAGCATTTTGCAACATGGGTGTAATTTTCAAAAACCGTGGAGAGCTGGAAACAGCTATTGCTTGCTATGAGAGGTATTTACCTTTTTCTTCTTTTTTTCTTAATAACAGAGGTATCTACAGCTGAAATCTGGTGTCACCGCATGTAATTGTTGTACCGAGCCTCTTTTCTCCCATTTGATGACATTGTTCCCGTACTTGATGTATTTGGTTCAGGTGCCTCACAGTTTCTCCTAATTTTGAGATTGCAAAGAACAATATGGCAATAGCCTTGACTGATATAGGAACGAAGGTAGTATCTACTTTGGAAGTTTAATCCTTGTCACAAGTCATTAAATCAAACTAATGTCCATGGACTTCACCTCTTGATCAAGATAGTTCTATGGTTTTTGGAGATATTTTCATGAACAGTTACACTGAAATTTATCTAGTTTTGCACTAGTATCTGTTTTCTATTATGGGAATAATCCAAGTGTGCAGAATCTGAATCCTTCTAGGTAGATATTTTCTGTAATATCAACCTAGGATAAATGGTGATCCTATCATGGAACTATGAAATACCTACTATGGTAGGCTGGGTATATTTCTGCAGCTTTCGATATGCCATAAATATGACGATTCCGACACTGGAATGTACTTTATATTGTAGAGAGAAGATATGTAATGATAATGTTAGTCTGGGAGGAAAAACATGAGGATTGATGGTTGATCACATACCAGACAAACTTATAAATTTGTAGAAAAAAATCTCCAAATTAATTAGTAAAAATTCTTCTTCTCTTGAATGCCTTTTTACCTTGGTGTGTTGGACATTGTTACATGTCCTGCAGGTGAAGTTAGGGGGAGATATTTGTCAAGGTGTTACCTATTATAAGAAGGCTTTATACTACAATTGGCATTATGCTGATGCCATGTATAACCTGGGAGTTGCATATGGTGAAATGCTCGAATTTGACATGGTGGGTCATATTTATTGGAAAATTCACCATGTTACTTTGGTTTTTACTTTTCACCTCATAGATGCAGGAATCCTGGCAAGCTTATCTGTCAATCCGATATGAAGATCTACATGTGTTGTTCTACTAACTGTATATGATGGATATTCACCAGCAACTTTGCTCACTTGGTTAGGAATTTGTAAACAAAAATCTTCATTTTTCCAGGCAGTTGTGTTTTATGAGCTTGCTCTCCATTTCAATCCACATTGTGTAGAGGCATGCAACAATTTGGGAGTTATATACAAGGACCGGGATAATCTTGATAAGGCCGTGGAATGTTACCAGGTACATTTTATGCTTGGCTAGAAAATTTACATTTATGATAGGTTATGTTCAATGTTTGATGTCATCTCTTCTTGTTTTGCAGTTGGCTTTGTCAATCAAACCTAACTTCTCCCAGTCATTGAACAATCTCGGAGTTGTTTTCACCGTTCAGGTCTGTCCTGGGGCATTAGGTGATAGTATATGATTTATATTAATTGATGCTGCTTATTTAAGTTAAAAAACTTCTTTTTCTTAGGGTAAAATGGATGCAGCAGTTACCATGCTTCAGAGAGCAATTGCAGCAAACCCATCATATGCAGAGGCATACAATAATTTAGGTCTTTCTTTCTCTGTGCTTTGTAGGGGTTCCAGTGGTTGTAGTGTTTATTCCATTTCCTCTGCTATGGATTTCAAGACCTCTTTGGAATATTTTTTCGGGGAAATTTGCTTTCTTTGTAATGTTATATTTTGCCTTAGTAGTTCTAAACTTTTATACGTAAATCTGAAATGGATTATACAGGGGTCCTTTATCGAGATGTTGGCAACATATCTATGGCAATTACAGAGTACGAGCACTGCCTTAAAATAGATCCGGATTCTCGTAATTCTGGCCAGGTGATATTGTCATGAAATGTTGTACTGCACTTGAAGAACTCTGATGTGCATCGTCAATTACTGTGTATTTTCTTAATCATAGATCACTTACCTTATGTTTCAAACCAGCTTTTTCCTCCAACTCCTGCCCATGTATTATAATTCTCCTGCAATTGATGGAATACAGAACACTCAATTAAGTTTCAGGCATTGATGTATGGTCCATTCTCTTGGTTATCACACTGATAGTGTCATACCTTTTCATCATGCTCTTCTTCGGTCTCACAACTCAGTTGCATTCTTGAGCTGCTTTCACTCATCAAGATGAAGTGTTCCATTGCACAGTTTTCTTTTTTAGCTTATTACCGGTAGTGCCACTTCTCAAAGAGTTCTCTCATTCCACTTTTCATTTTCCTCTTTTTCACAGAATCGGTTGCTGGCTATGAACTATATAGAAGAAGGACACCCTGACAAACTTTTTGAGGCTCATAGGTTGGTTTCAGATTAAAAATTGGCCTTTTTTTCTGTACCTCTTGTCTTTGAACAAAGATGTTGCTTCACTATGGTATACACTCGTAAAATAAAAGATGCTGATACTATGGTGAAAATCTTGTGACACTGTTATCATTATAAATTCCTACCGGCATTCAGTATGATGCATGACCAGTCTCAGAAATTTAGGATGTCCGGACAACATTTTTTCTAATATATGTCTTGCATGTTTTGGTTGATTTTGTGGGAGTATCTTCAATATTTGTTGCAGTGTCAATCTTTTTTCTCTCTTTGAATGGGAATTAAGATATTCAGCCAATTAGTAAGGTAGGGCACCCTTTGTGCCTGGGAATGGTTTTTGGTTTAGTTGGCTTAATATATTCAATGTGCATTGTAATATGATTGAAAGCTTCCATTGTACCAGAACAGTAATTTCTTAAAAGAATTTCCATTTCAAGTCTTAGAGGTGTTTGGGCCGAAGGGAAAAATCTTAAGAGGTCTACATTTATCTGCAGGGATTGGGGTAGACACTTCATGAGGTTATATTCACAATATTCTTCATGGGAGAATACCAAAGATCCAGAGAGGGCACTCATTATTGGATATGTATCTCCAGATTATTTCACACATTCTGTCTCATATTTTATTGAAGCTCCTCTAACTTATCATGACTACCAAAATTACAAAGTGGTTGTTTATTCAGCTGTAGTGAAGGTATACATTTCCATACATAGATTTGTCTTGGTTGGTATCCGTAGTGTTGCTCTGGTTTACATGGATTATATATCTTTTCATTTGATATATAATTGTGATGTTCAAATATGCTAGTTTTTTTAACAGTTGACCTATAATTTTGCCATAAATATTTCAATCATGCTAACTCTTCCCTGAAGAGCTTTCACAAGTTATTATAGCCCTTCATTTCTCTGATGTTGAATCAGTTTTCAAATTTTAATTTTAGGTTTATGTTTATTCAAGATAATCTACAAAATTGCTCTGCGAAGAAACAACTTGCATGTATATTTCTAGGGAAATTTTACTAATGAGTTTATGTGGTCAGTTTTCACATGTGGGGAAGTGGTCTTGTAAAGTTAAAATAATATCTCTTCTTTTAACAAATTTGTGTGAGTTTTAGATTAAATATGTTTTAAATTTAAACTTCTTAGGCTGATGGAAAAACAGTCAGGTTCCGAGAGAAAGTATTGGAAAATGGTGGTTTGTGGAGAGATGTATATGGAATTGATGAAGGGAAAGTCGCGAGCATAATAAGAGATGATAAGGTTGACATCCTAGTAGAACTGACAGGCCATACTGCAAATAATAAGCTTGGAACTATGGCATGCCAACCTGCACCTATCCAGGCAAGTTACCATTATAACCTATTTGCGGCTTTTTTGTTGAGGTAATATCCGACAGTTTGTGCTTGATGCTGCACAATTTTTTAAGCAATATGGCAGAATTAATATATCCTCTATACAACTATTTTAGGGCCATAATTCATTTGTTGATATTATCTCTATTACTTTCAGGTGACCTGGATTGGCTACCCAAACACCACTGGTTTACCTACAATTGACTACAGAATCACAGATTCTCTTGCAGATCCCCCTGACACAAAGCAGAAGTCTCTCTCTAAGACACATTCATTTAATACCCATACTTCTATGATCTCTCTTCCATAAGCTAATGGATATGGATTTTAAATTGTATTGCATGTTATAGTGATGAAAACACAAATCAAAGATCAAGCCAACCTGAATGTGGTCTGTGGATATATATTTTTTATTTTCTAGAACTTAAGTTGTATAACTCAAGCTGAGCTGCAAGGGTTTACTTTGTTATGGCTGTTGTTTTTCTTGGTCTAATGTAGTGATTAAAATGCATCAGTATCATTGAGTAATCACTCATTTTCCAATATGGGTTCCTAATACTTGAAACAATTAATTACTGTTAGAACTGCCTTTTGAACATCATGTTGTCCATATTTTATCATTGAATCTATTTGTTAATCCAGTGCTATATTTTTATCGCAAGTCAATCATACATCATAATCACCGCCTTTTTATGAGTGTCAATGCATGTTTACGTATATAAATATAACACCATGTGTTCTCAATTAATAAATGATAGTGTGCAGGTATGTTGAAGAGTTGATTCGGCTTCCCAAGTGCTTCCTTTGTTATACACCTTCTCCTGAGGCTGGTCCAATCAGTCCTGCACCCGTTATTTCAAATGGCTTTGTTACCTTTGGCAGTTTTAATAACTTAGCAAAGGTATTATTTGATTGAATATAGACCTGTAATGATCTTCCAGTTGTATCCTTCCCCCTCGAGTGTTTTCCTGCACCTTCTTTCAGTTCTTAGTGCCGCATATAATATAAAAGCAATAAGTTTGTCTACCTGTGGAAGTTTGTAAGTTGACATTCTCTTGTGGTTCTTGCATCCTTCATCAGATAACTCCTAAAGTGTTGCAAGCTTGGGCTAGAATCCTTTGTGCTGTACCCAACTCTCGTCTGGTGGTGAAATGTAAACCATTCTGCTGCGAGAACATAAAAGAGAGTTTTCTTGCAACATTGGAGCAGCTGGGGCTTGAGGCTTTGCGTGTTGATCTCCTTCCTTTAATTCTTCTTAACCATGACCATATGCAAGCATATAACATCATGGACATCAGGTAAGATGAAAGTTCTTTGGGTTTCCATTTCATGGTCCATATGTCAGACTTTCCCACTTAAAGGAGCTTCACCATAAACATATATTATCTTATATATAAGAAGCTGAGTATTTGCTTACTTTATTTGTAGCTTGGATACATTCCCATATGCTGGAACCACAACGACATGTGAGTCTTTGTATATGGGAGTTCCATGCATTACTATGGCTGGTTCAGTTCATGCGCATAATGTTGGTGTGAGTCTTCTCACGACAGTTGGTGAGTGTTGCCCCCAATGCTTTTGTAATAAGACATTGCCTAGGTGTCATGTATCTAGATGCAAATCCTGGATTGTGAATTAAAAAGGTTGATGCTACAATCAGTTTCAATCAGGTCTTATCCTTGTGTTTTTCAACGAGTTTAATGACATGCACTTTAACAAACTTTATGGACCTGTTTTAAGTGATTCCCGGTAAAGCTCTTCCTTGTATAGCTATCTTAGTTGTGTATTGGAACTGAGTCTCATAAAATTATGCTATTTGAACTGCAACAGGATTGGGGCATTTAGTTGCAAAAAATGAGGACGAATATGTTGACTTAGCCGTTAAACTGGCATCTGATGTCACAGCACTTTCTGATTTGAGGATGCGTATTCGGGACCTTATGTCCGAATCACCCCTGTGTGATGGACAGAACTTCACAGCCGGCTTAGAGTCAGCATACCGGACCATGTGGCGAAGGTACTGTAAAGGAGACATGCCGGCCTCTAGGAGGCTTGAAGTGCTCAGACAGGAGATAGCATCCGGAGAGCCAGCAGAAGGGTCTCCTGGATCTACCAACAAAGCTAACCGCTTCTCAGCAGGGGTTCCACGGTCTCTTCCAACACTCTCCACCTCTGAGGAGAATGGTCAGTTGAATCAGAACACTAACCACTGCAAAGAGAACCGAGCTTCCAACTGCAGGTGAAAGATCAATTCTTGGAAATTTCAGGTGACAGTGCTGTCGGTTTTAGTGCTTATAAGGTCTGGGTAGAAGTTTCCCCTGGTTGGCCATAAGTCTCCCTGATCCTTACAATGTTATGTAGAATTTAACATTGTCTGGTGTTGTCCCCGTGCAAGACCATATGCATATTGAAAGTGGTCGGCAACTTGCTAATGTATTGTGTGCAGTCAATTGTGTTAATCTCCGTCGTGTATATAAAGGGCTATAAGCTGCAAGCAATGATTGACATGTCTCGCTTAGCATCTCTTTGCTTTCCTTGGCTTGGCACTGTTGATCAATCAGTGTCGTGGGATCATATAATAGCAGCTTGAAGTTGACTTGTGTGTTTGATTATGAAGCAGGTCAAACCAACCTAATGCATTTGATCTTCCCATCTTTGACATCTCCAGGTATGCATGCATGCAATTGGACTATGGAGAGGTTACCACTGACTCCTCTAGTCCCCCTTTTCCTTGTGCTCCACCCCCTCCAATTCATCGCCTGCTTATAAAGCCCCTCCACATGCCTCCCTTTTCATCCCAACCCAAGCCCCCCCACATCTCCTCCTCCTTCAAGCCTTTCAAAGAGTCCACAGTGTCTTGAAAAATGAAGAGCGGTGACTTGACCACCTCCAATGTCCCTCAAGAGTTGAGTGCGGTTTCCAAGGGCAAGGCGCCGCTCCTCCCTGTTACGGCTGCTCCGGCAAGGCCGGGAGGTTGGAGGAAGGGGATCGCCATATTCGACTTCATCATCAGGCTATGTGCCATGGCTGCTGCTCTTGCTGCTGCTGCCGCCATGGGGACCAGCGACCAGACGCTCCCATTCTTCACCCAGTTCTTCCAGTTCCAGGCCAGCTATGATGACCTCCCAACCTTCCAGTATGCTTTCCTTATGCCTTGTTCTTGACTGTTATAGCCAAGATCATGAATCGACAGCCTAATTGAACTTTATGCAGATTCTTCGTGATCGCGATGGGGATAGTCGCGGGTTACCTCCTCCTCTCGCTTCCCTTCTCCATAGTAACCATAGTTCGACCATTTGCAGTCGGGCCAAGGGTGCTATTGTTGATTTTTGACACAGTAAGCTCTCAGAACTTGCCAACTTATTAACTACTGTCTCTATGATTTTTTGCTTGCACGTAACTCTAACTCTTGTACTGTAGGTGGCACTTACGCTGACCACAGCAGCAGGAGCAGCAGCCGCAGCCATAGTGTACTTGGCACATAACGGAAACCAAAACACAAACTGGCTGGCCATCTGCCAGCAGTTCGGCGATTTCTGCCAGAAAGTGAGCGGGGCGGTCGTGGCATCATTCATCGCAGTTGTCCTCTTCGTGTTCCTGGTGGTTCTCTCTGCAATGGCCCTTCGCAGGACCTGATGATGATGATGATGATGATCCCCCCATCCATCTGCATTTTTACAGTGTGATCCTTTTCATGTTCTCATTGTACCAATCTATGCTGTGAATCTTTTCATATCAATTAGAGATGGGATTAATTACAATCGATTCTTTCGGTCCAGTTCCTGAAAAATCTTATCACCATTGACACTCCACCTACAACTTGCTAACTTGACTTGAGATAAGCGTACATGAGGTGGTTCCAAGTGTCCGGGACCCCAGGGAGGCACCAGTGGCTGCAGTCCTCCGGCGCATCAGGGGGCGTCCCTGGCTCCCGATGGCTCGATGGGTGCCCATCCTTCCTGGGCTCCGTCAAGTACGTGATATCCAAGAACCGCACCGTCGTGTTGTTTCCTCCTCCGCCGTACATCTCGTCGATCACCTTAGACACGTAACCGTTGCAAGCCGACGATTCAGCATCGATGGTCGAGTAGTGGGCTGCAGGCTTCGTGTTCCCGCTGCACTTCCCCCCTTCGTCCCATGTCCCGTTGCTGCAAATTCAACGTGGAATTACCGGCGGAGTACACTCTCTCCCAAGAGGCATTCTTTTATGAGATGGTGCGTATCAACTGACCTGTAATGCACCGGCGAATAGCTCCGGAAGAACACTCGGGACCTCCCGGGGTCCAAGTTCTCCGCCGTCCATAGCCTCCACGTCAAGATCGATCTCCGGAAGGCTTCCATGACGCCCATCGTCATGTTGATCTTGGCCCCCTCCTGGAAGTAACAGCCCCTATACAAATCATACATGATCCATTAGAACTTCTATAAAAGAAGGATCTTTTTTCTTTTAGGTTCCATTACATCTTCGTCGTCTTATCTGGGTTCCACCAGTGGCCTGCATTGAACACCAGCACGTCCGCTCCGGCCCATTTCTTCGAATACCAGTGCAGCTCGTCGACCCTGATGGCGATCCGGACCTGGCTCGGCGAATCCGCCGGGGCCCGCCCCGTCACCACCAGGAACGGCGTCCTGTAGTACTCCACCGTGGCGTTGTAGCCCTCGAACCGGATCGATAGGTAGCCCTTGTGCTTGGTTATGGGGTTCCCGTTCACCTCGTAGATGGAGGTCTTGTTGGATACTGCTGTGGATAGCATGCATATCAATGACTCCCACTGGTTCCTTCCTATTGAATCTCCTGCAAAGACTATCCTTCCATTACGAATCCTCTCAAGGAGCTCCGTGGCATTGAATCTGATAAGGAAGAAGGGGATAGAAACCATCAGCCCTCAACACATGGAATGTCTAAATATTGTTAAAGGTGGTGGCACCTTGGAAGATCGCAGCCATGGGGTTGCCACCGCCATTTAAGATAATCCAAGTCAGTCCTTCCGTTGAAACGGCACCGGAACCCCGGGTCGAGAAAAGGGCAACTTTCATCGTAAATCATGGAGGCTTCGCCGTCGTGTTGGACCCACCGGCCCCTCGAGTAATCGCAGGGTTGAGATGTGGCGGGTTTCTGCCCCGAGAGGAGGCCGAAGCGGAGGAGGGAGCGGGGGTCTAGGGGGCTCACGAGGCTGAGGATGGCGGCGGAGGAGGCCACGAGGAATACGAACCAGAGGAAGTAGTTGACCTCTCTCCTGATTTTGAAGGCCAAGAAGGACGGCGACTTAGATTGCAGCCTAGGGCCGACGGCCGGTTCGGCCTTTGGATCCATTAAAATAAAAAAGGGAGCCAAACGTGGGAGATAAAAGATCGACGGTTCACTGTCAGCTTCTTCTTCTGATGAGATCGCGTGGTGGAGGGAGATGCTATGAGTGGATGGCAAGTTCTGATAGAAAACCTCGGCGAAAAGGAAACTGGGATCTAACAGACGGAAGCGAAGAAGGGCAAAGACAGCGTTTGTCATCGATGGAGAGGAAGGCGGATATATAGGGAAAGTGGATCCCAAAATTTGTGGCGAAGACGACGCCGACGCCGAGAGATATACCACCCAAGGATTCCAAACACCCCAGCCATTGTAACCATATCTTCAAAGAATCAGATACACATGATGCCTATATATATATAAGCTATGAACATATAGATACATAACTATCGCCCAGCCGCAGGAGGAGGAGGAGGAGGCGATGAAGTTCACGGAGATGGAGATGGGCTGCCGTTGCTCTCCCAGGGGCGGACGGTGAAGAGCACCACAAAGAGCACGATTACCAGGAGGAGTAGGATGGCGAAGCAGGTCCACTTGCGGGTGCTGATCTGGTACTTCCTGGCCGTCTGGAGCCGTTCGGTGCCGCCACGGACGAAGGAGCTGGCCCTGTTGACCTGGCTCTCGATGTCGTGGAGCTGCTCCCCCTGGGACTGCACCAGGACGGCCATGTCGAGGAAGACCTGGTGGAGTTCCTGGAGGCTCTTCTCCATGTCCTTGACCGCATCGTGCCTCTCCTGGATCTCGTATATGGTGTCCAGCACTCTTCCCCTCCCCTGCTCTTGAATGGCCTTCTGCATGAACGTCTCACTCTCACCTACGTTCAGAGAGTCAGTCAACAAATTGAGCAAACAAGGCTAAGGATAAGATTGCAATGGCGGAGAAGCATCTAAGATTGGTAGGGACGCACCAGTGGAAATCAAGCGATCGAGTATCTGCTCGTCGGGATTCTCGCCGGTGACGTTGAAGTACCTACGCTGGATGGTCTCCCGGTACTCCGACGAGATCTTCTGCCGAAGCTTGTTGAAGCTCTCCATCGAGTCTTGCAGCTTCTTCCTCAGGCCATTCACGACCGACGTCCGCGTCCTGTCCGACGAAGACCCGGGCCCGCAGCCGGGCATGCTCAGGCTAGCCGCGTTGGACCGGTCAAGCGCCTCGAGACGGACCTTGACCACCTTGGCCTTCTGGAGGGCGGCGGTGACGTCGGCCTCCATGGTGGACCTCAGGCCCTTCACGGCCCTGGCGTCGTGGAGCATCTTGCTCTGCTCGTGTGCCGCCTGCAGCCGCTGGTGGAGGCTGTTGAGCTCCTTAAGGTCGTCTTTCACGGACTCCACCTCCTCGAAGAACTTGTCCAGGTCGGAGGATGGCATCATCTCGATAGTGTGCTGGTGGTGCTGCGGCGGCGACTGACCGCCGCCACCCTCGCTCCGGGAGCGGGAGAAGGAGCCAGATAAGAGATCGTTCATGGCTGCTGGCGAGACGGGTCTACACTGATCGGACGATATTTTCCGGTGGCCGGAGAGCGCTAGAGTTTCTCTTATGTCCTATCTCTCTGAAAAAAAATTCTCTATCTGGCTTGTGTCTGTCAGCTATCGTATTTGAAAGCTACCAATGACAGAGGCAGAAGGAAGGAGGAAGAAGGGTCAGAGAGAGGGGGAGGGGGAGACGCGGTCACATGGCGGCCGGAGAATGTCAGATGAAGAACCATCGAGGAAGGAAAGTTCCGTAGGAAGAAAACCGTGTGGAAGTTCTAAATACATTTTAGTTTATTTTATTTGCCGAATAATTAATAATTTTTAAATATTTTTATTTCATACTCAAACTTAATAATAATTTAATGTATTTAATATCACAAAGAAAATATTATTTATTAATGAAATATTATATTAGTATAAATGTAAGAGTGGTGAAATTCTTACAATTTTATTTATTTATTTATTTATATTTTTGGTTTATTTCATCAAATTTAAAATCAATTCACTTAATTAATATTAAATATTATTTTATTTTACCAATTTCTTGCAATAGAAAAAAAATGTTATAATCGAATTTCATCAATTTCCACCGACAACAGTGCGGCCCATGTGCATGCGCTCCTTGCCGTTCTGGTTCTTGGGCGCCCCAACGGCTCACCCTTACCTCCCTCACTTCCCCTCCGCCCCTAGGCTTCTCGGACTCTCTAGACTCTTCTTCCCATCCTCTACACTAACTTCCGTAGCTACAGCTTTCCCCCTGTCTCGACTTCCCGACGCTAGGACTCACATGTCATATCGTCCCAATTACCAGGGCGGTCGCCGAGGAGGCGGTGGCGGCGGCCGTCAAGGTGGAGGCGGAGGTGGTAGAGGGGGAGGTGGCGGCCGCGGGGGCCGTGGGGAACAACGATGGTGGGACCCCGTGTGGCGGGCGGAGCGTCTGAGGGAGAAAGCGGCCGAGGTCTCGCTCTTCTGGGAAATTTATATTTGTTGTTATTTTCATTTTGGTATTTGGTTGGATCTTTCGCAATGTGATCACGTGTATTTGGAGTGATTAAAATGGAATCTTAGCGATCCTGGTGATTAGTCATGCTTGGGCTGTGCTGTAGGGTATTATGAAATTTTAAACTCGGGTCGAGCTAATCTCTTATGGAATGATCAAGAAAGCAGAATGATTTACTATCAAAATGTTGCAAGAGGAAGTGTAAAGAATTCCAAATGAATAAAGACTACCTGAACTTTTGCTATGTTCCTTCCCTACAGTATATAGTTCATGAATCAATTAATGGATTATCAGTATTGAATGATCTTAATGTCCAATACAGATGGAAGTATTTGATGAGAATGAGTGGTGGGGTAAGATTGAACAATTCAAAAGAGGCGGTGGGCAGGAGATGGTCATCAAGCGCAACTTCAGTCGGTCTGACCAGCAAATTCTGTCTGACATGGCCTATCAACTTGGACTTTACTTGTAAGTTTTTAGTATTCATGTAATCATTGGTATGAGAGGCTCATTGTTGATGTTTGTTTTCGAGATTACTTACCAAGTACATAGAATATATTCATCCCATTCTCTTGTCATAGCAGCAAAGAATTGGATTGATTTATTCTGAATGGTGGATAGCATCGTGTTCTTTTTTTTGTGAGTGATACAGTTTCGTGATGTATAGACTTACTGTGAGACAACATCGTATATTATTGTCTATGAGCTTGATTTGTCATTGCTATTAATTTTTTTAATTGTCTTTTAAACTTTTGAACTTGTGAAAGAAAGCCATGCTTACAATAAGGGGAAGGCACTTGTTGTGAGCAAAGTTCCATTGCCAGATTACAGGGCTGACCTTGATGAACGTCATGGATCCACTCAGAAAGAGGTAGACGATGGATTTTTTCTTTTTGTTTTTCCTGTTCTAGTCTAGGAGCAATATAGGTCGTAGGAGTCAAAGGAACTACTAATGGAGTTGTCTTTGTGTGAGTTTCTTCATGCCCTGTTGTGTGGACGTATCTGATCGTTGTCATTAACTTCCTCAGATTCAAATGTCATCAGAAACTGAGAAAATTGTGGGGAGACTTCTTGGTAGTTCCCAGGGTTCTGTTTCTGCCAACAGTTCTACATCATTTTTTCAAGGAGTGAAGCAGGCATTACCAGATGGAAATATATTAAATTCTGTCTCAGCACTGGAGACCAATCCTGACAAAGAGAAGGTCAATAGAGAGCTCAAGGAGCGACAAGAAAAAATGAAGGCAAGATATTCAACATACAATTTTTTTTATATTAGAAGACATCTTGATGGCTTATGTTAAATAATTTGTTGAGTAGTCACATAATTGAGGACCTGAGCCAATAACTATATGCAGGTAAGGGAAAGTGTGAAGGCAGTGCAAGCTTTCAGAGAGAAGCTACCTGCATTCAAAATGAGAGGAGAGTTTCTAAAAGCTGTTGCTGATAATCAGGTCTACTTCGTTTTGTAGATTTAATCATTATGAAATTTTGATACTACATCAAAATATTTTTCTCAAGTAATTGTAATATGTTTAGGTGCTGGTAGTGTCTGGAGAGACTGGTTGTGGTAAGACAACACAGCTCCCTCAGTTCATCCTGGAGGAGGAGATATCGTCCCTGCGAGGTGCTAATTGCAGCATAATATGTACACAGCCCCGTCGCATTTCTGCAATATCAGTTGCTGCTCGAATATCTTCCGAGAGGGGAGAAACACTTGGAGAAACTGTTGGCTACCAGATCCGGCTCGAGTCAAAACGTTCAGCTGAAACCAGACTATTATTTTGCACAACTGGTGTGTTGCTCCGACGCCTGGTATGTTATCCTAAATAACTCCTCAAAATTGAAGTTACTGAAATCATTGCATAATTTTGCATTGTTTGGTGCGTTACAATTTTTAGCAGAATTTTCATTGCATTGTTTCATTCCAGTGTATGGTGCATTTTTCTTAAGAGGCTTTCAACTTACTATCCCCAAAATAAAACTCTGTTTATGGTAAACTGCCACCAGGCCCTTCTTTGATCCAAAGTACGGAACCATCCCATGCTCATGACTTTACCATGATTAATTTCCATCTTATATGGAGAATTGCCTGAAAAATAATGTTTCAGGATATTGACAATGACCTTCCTGATATTTTAATTGAATGATGAACAATTCCCTGCTATGAGAAAATATGGATGTTTGTTGACTTCCTTCTAGAGGGCTGTACTAATCTCTCATCCAACCAACATTATCATGACGATTCCCATTTGTGGAAACAGGCCCAAGAGCCAGAATTGACTGGGGTAAGTCACTTGCTCGTGGATGAAATCCATGAGAGGGGCATGAATGAGGACTTCCTTCTTATTATTCTCCGGGACCTTCTGCCTCGGCGACCTGATTTACGGGTTATTCTGATGAGTGCAACCATCAATGCAGACTTGTTTTCCAAGTATTTTGCAAATGCTCCAACAATTCACATCCCGGTATCGTTGTTATACCTTAGATGGCTGTAGAGTTTGTATCTGTCATCTCATGGCAGTTCTTTGCTCTAATATATTTTATATATTTGAAAATTATGTAGGGCTTGACTTTCCCTGTAGAGGAGTTCTTCCTTGAAGACGTGCTCGAGAAAACACGATACAGTATACAATCTGAGTCTGACAACTACCAGGGAAATTCAAGGAGAAGGAGGAGGCAGCAAGAATCTAAGAAGGATCCTTTAACAGAAGTTTTTGAGGTAAGTTAAATTTCTTTATTTGTATTTGCAGCGTTTAATTTTTTTTAACAAATGATTTTTGTTTTCTTCTCATGGATAGAATGTTTTGGGGCTGATGTTTTATGTCTGCAGGGCTCCTTTTTGTTTTCCTTTTTGCATTTGATGATGGCCCGTTCAATCATTCCGCAGGATGTTGATATTGATTCTCATTATAAAAATTATAGCACAACCACTAGACAATCTCTTGAAGCCTGGTCTGGATCAGAGCTGGATTTGGGTTTGGTAGGTGCTTTCAGAAATTTCACTATTCTTGATATTCTTTTTTAATCTGTACAGACTGACAGCATGTCCTTCTATCTTGTAATGGATGATTTCTTTCACTCGTCTTTGTTGGTTAATTCATGAGGAACCTACGAGCTTCCTCCTGTAACTATTCTGTTCTTTATATTGAGAATTTTCTCAGGTGGAGGCTACAATACAACATATATGTCAACATGAAGGTGATGGAGCAATTCTGGTGTTCCTTACCGGTTGGGATGACATCTCAAAGCTTCTTGATAAGATCAAAATCAACAATTTTCTTGGAGATACAGGCAAATTTCTTGTCCTGCCGCTGCATGGTTCTATGCCCACAGTCAATCAACGAGAGATTTTTGACCGTCCTCCTCCTAATAAGAGGCAAGTGGTTATTTGAACAAGTTCCTGTGATTGTTGATCCTTGACAACTTCATGTCAGTATCAAGTTTGCCATCTTACAATTATGCAGCAGTTCATATTTTAATCTAGAGTGAATTTGTCAAGCTATCTTTTGATTTCACGTTACTTGCAGGAAAATTGTTCTAGCTACGAATATTGCTGAAAGTAGCATCACAATTGATGATGTTGTTTATGTGATTGACTGTGGAAAGGCAAAAGAAACAAGTTATGATGCTCTCAATAAGCTTGCCTGTCTCCTGCCTTCATGGATTTCGAAGGCCTCTGCGCATCAGGTAACTTTGGGTTCTTTCTTCTCTCATTATTAAAATTTACATCGCCTAGTCACCTTTTTCCCTTGTTTGATGCTTACAGAGAAGAGGGCGTGCTGGTCGTGTACAACCTGGAGTCTGTTACCGACTTTACCCAAGAATTATTCATGATTCCATGATTCAGTATCAACTCCCTGAGATCCTCCGGACCCCTCTGCAGGAACTTTGCCTCCATATTAAAAGCTTGCAGCTCGGGTTGATTGGATCCTTCCTATCGAAGGCGCTCCAGCCCCCTGACTCTCTTGCTGTCCAAAATGCAATTGAACTGCTGAAGACAATTGGGGCTCTTGATGATAAAGAGGAACTGACTCCACTTGGTATTGGCTATAAGCCAGATTATTATCTGCACTAAACACTAGCTTTGGCAATCTTCTTCCAACTATAACCAGATGTGCTTGTGATCTACAGGAAGGCATCTTTGCACTTTGCCCGTTGACCCGAACATTGGAAAGATGCTTCTGATGGGTTCTATCTTCCAGTGCCTGAACCCTGCATTAACCATTGCCACTGCTCTTGCATATCGAGATCCCTTTGTTCTTCCAATTAATAGAAAAGAGGAAGCAGATGCGGTCAAAAGGTCCTTTGCGGGGGATTCTTGCAGGTGCATCCCATTTATATAAACAGAAGCACCATCCTTGTTGGAGAGATATATAGGAACCAAATGTTACATAATTTTCTCTTTATACTTTCTATGCAGTGACCATATTGCCCTTCTGAAGGCTTTCGAGAGTTACAAGGATGCCAAAAAGAGTGGGAAGGCAAGGGCTTTCTGCTGGGAGAATTTCCTATCTCCTGTCACCTTGCAGATGATGGAGGACATGAGAATGCAGTTTCTAGACCTACTCTCAGATATAGGTTTTGTGGACAAATCCAAGGGTCCAAGTGTAAGTCCATCTGGGTCGAACCTATACTTTCAGTATGGCCTAAAACGTTTTTGCCCTAGATTTAGCGGTAACTTGTCCACAAAAGATAAGATTTTATTGGTAAAAATGGGTTGATATGCTTCTGGGTTTTCTTTTCTTTTTTGTTATAAAGAACTTTCCTTTATTGGTTTATTTTTTGGATGGGCAGGCTTACAACCATTACAGTCATGACCTTGAGATGGTGTGCGCAATACTCTGTGCAGGGCTCTTCCCAAACGTTGTTCAATGCAAGAGAAGAGGAAAAAGGACAGCTTTCTACACCAAGGAGGTTGGGAAGGTGGACCTCCATCCTGCTTCTGTTAATGCAGGAGTTCATCTCTTTCCCCTCCCATACTTAATTTACAGCGAAAAGGTGAAGACTAGCAGCATATATGTCCGAGACTCGACAAACATATCCGATTATGCTCTGTTGCTCTTCGGGGGTAATCTCTCTCCCGGAAAGAATGGGGAAGGGATCGAGATGCTCGGTGGTTACCTTCAGTTCTCTGCCTCCAGAAGTGTTCTAGAGTTAATAAGGGTAACCTTGCACCGACCTTTAACCTACTGCAATGTTCATCTCAGTTATTAAGAATTGATTGTGATTTATTTTCTGGCAGAAATTACGAGAGGAGCTAGACAGGCTTCTGAATAGAAAGATCGTCGAACCGAGCCTTGATGTTTCAATAGAGGGCAAGGGAGTCGTCTCTGCTGCAGTCGAATTGCTGCACAATCAAAACATTAGGTACAACCCTGCCCCCAACAAATGAAAGATACAAGAGGCAAGGGTGCAGACAGCATTCACTAGAAGTAGCTCTTGCCCTTTTTTCCATTTCGTTCAAGAATCTACTTAACAGATGAAAAGTTGGTCAGTTGTTCTAGAGGGATCTTTCTGCAGCAATCAAGTCCAGTAGGGTGTGCTGCAGAATCCTTGAACAGGCTCATCTAACATAAATTAGTCAGTTTGTCATGCGGATCCATTATTGCTGACTTTATCACTGCAAGTTATTATTCTAACTCAAGCATTACTGCCAATATCTTAAGCCAATCTGTTAAAATTTCATACTATATTCTACCCTTCAAATTTCAATTGCTATAGCAAATCTGTTTTATTTCTGACCGGTCAATCCTTTGACACGTGCGCTTGCTGCTGGTAATTGAGCAATTCATCCTCTATTATATGCATGCGTGTCTGCATATATATTGCAAGGGGGATTATTATAATACCCTGTATACGTCTGTCTACCTCATGCATTGCCCCGGTCGGTCAAATTTCTACGCTTATTATTGTTGTTAAACCGTGTGTGGGCTCTGCAGGTCTTATTTATCAAGCTGCGGTCGATCCACGCCATCGTTTACCACTAGAAAACCAATTCTGGCCAGTTGTTGAGAGCCAGGCGGCCACAGTTTATCTTCTTCTCTACGGTTCAAATATGCATTAAGAAAGCAATTTTAATGGAGGCTGATGGATTGACCAATCCAATCAATATTATACTGAAAAGCCATATTTTGACGCCTCCCAATCCTACCTGTAAGCTAGAGGAGGTAGGTTTAAACCGAAAAAAAAAACTGTCACATAAGAAGGAAGCTGCCAGGTACAGAGAATGTGTCACTTCCTAATCCAGTTCTAATATATCTTCAAAGGCACAATGACACACAGTATTTTGTCTCTTTCATGATCCTATTCTAATTCTGGCCAACAACCCAAATGACCATGGTTGCATGTAGTATCAGAATAAGAGTTTAGCTGACATCATTGTTAAACTAATCTAGATTCAATTAAAGGGCTCAACTTGCGCATGCAATAATCTTCCCATCTACCATCTCATATTGAAACTACCAAGCGGTTGGCCATTTTGTTTATGGATGATTTAGATGAGTGATATATAATGGACAAGCTGGTCACCCTTTATTGTTTTTGCTCTATGTGCAAAGTTGAAAGTCAATTCATCAAATTCCAATCTTGAGCCAAAAAAAACTAAAGATGGGCATCATTTTTGTGCCCATGTACACAAATGGAGTATATGTATGTATGTATGCATCTACTTTTACTGGAAAGAATTTGAACCAAGATACATAGGGATGGATATCCCGGACTATCATCATGGATAATAGGAGAGCATGTGCATGGGCAAGCATGGGGATTTCTTCCATGTCCTAGCATGCATTTTGAGGATTTCATTGGCCTTCTCCTTTGTCTTGTTCTCACAGTTAACCTGAAGTACCAAGCAGAGCTTAGCCACCACACCCAGCTGCAGCATCTCCTGGAGGACCCCCGGAGTTGCCGAGTGCTTCGCTATCGACATCAGTATCCTCACGGCCCTATCGCTCGCCACCTGCGAAACCCTAAGTATCTTCTTTGACACGATGGCTAGGCCAGCCCCGTGCTTCAGGAGGTCGGCTCGGCCCTCTGCGCACTGGCAAGTCATATCCAGAAGCAGGAGGCTGATCTCGTTGACCCTCCGACCGCCGCAGTCCGATTCATCGAGGAGTAGTCCTATAAGGACCGGCACGAGACCGGCTTCCACGGCCTTGATCCGATTCCGGCCCCACGGCATTATGTGGACGAGGAGTTTCAGCGTGGCTTTTGAGGCCTTGTCGGGGGAGATCTGATCGTGCAGGAGCTGCACGAGCTCGATGAAGAATTCTTGTCCTAGGGTTATCATTTGCATCGGTTCTGCCACGTCGAACATCAGTCTCAAGAGCATCACTGCATAGGCCCTGGACTCAAACGAGCTTCGTTGCATTACGCGCATCAATGACTCGACGAATCGGCCATTGTCCTTCCTGACGAGGGTCTTGACCCCCGCAGGCGAGAGCTGGAGATTGTAGAGGATGCTTAGGGCCTCGTCGCTGGGCCGCTTCACTTCCAGCAAACCGTCGATTTCCGTCAAGTCCTCGGAAGACGACGAAGTGGAGCACATGTTTCCGCTGCTTATGATCTCGGCAAGAACATCAACAGCTCCGGCCGCCTCGACGAGCCGCTTGTTCGCGGAGTTCAACGACACGATGGATCTGAGCCTCTGGAGCGACTTCGAGCATTGCGACTGCGGCGACCTGGCTAGCTCGTCGAGGATCTGGACAATCTGGGCCTTTCCGACCGGAGCCTTGGGGGTGGGGATCCTCTCGATCCCCCGCGAGGCATTGAGAATGCACCATGACTGAATCAGCCGCCGGAGGGTGTGGTTCGGGGTTAGCTCCGAGTCGTAGGGGATGACCTGCTTCGTCACGGGACAGGTAACGTTCTTCGGGTTGGATAGCCACATCTCGATACTGTCGCGGTCGTAAGTGATGCCAGTGGTGACGGTCACGGGATCCTTCATGATCTCGAGTGAGATGGGGCATATGAAGTATGGAGGGACATCCACTTCTTCCATGATGATTGAGCCTTGTGCTCCTTACCCTTTGAAACTGCAGCTAGCTTAGCTATGGATGGATGCAAATCACTGCGAATGTCAGGTAATGAAGATGTGAATGGAGTTGACAGAGGGAGGGAGGCAGATGAAGTTCAATATATACAAGTCCAACTTGGGTATAAGACACGGAAAGGAAAGTGCAGGCCATAATTGAATGAATCATGGCCAACTATCCAACACCGAGTCCAACGACCGTTCAATATATATATTTGTTTAAATTAAATTGCATATACTTTATAAAATTAAATTAACCGTATTTAAATTAAGTTGTTTATAGATGTAGAAGTCGGCAAAAAAAAATGAAGATTGATAGAGACTCACAATGAGGTCGATGGTCAACCTTTCTAATTTTGACTCTCTCCTTCCTTCAACTGCTCCTTTTTCTGCATTAGTTTTTCATTGATTTATTAAATATATTTAATAAAAAAAATATAACGTATATTTTATATGATTATTCGAATATATATTTTAAATTTTTTTAAAATACTATTATTTTAATTAATAATATTATATTTTATATATAATACATAAAATACGAGATTAATAATATATTTTAATACGTTAATTCAATACAACATGTGAGACTATTGTTAATAAAATGAATATTTTTTAAAATAATTAGAAAATTATCAGATGATAATATAATATATTATATCCAAGTAAAAACTTCTTTTAAAACTCATTAAATTTTCATTAATTTTATTCTAATAAACTCTGACACGACTGCGTAGTCGGTGATGAAAACTAAACCGCCTTTCGATCCCCCAAGGCCAAGGTCAACGGTCAGAGATGTAGTTTGATCTGTTTCGAAGTCATTCGTGAAGTTCCTTCCCAAATCCCACCATTTCCGCCGCCTGCCTGCCTCCTAAGTTCCAGCTCAGCTTCCAGCATATTGCATGCACGTCCGCGGAAGATCTAATCGAAGAAGCGAACGGCCGCCATTCGTCTCTGCCATCCTGCTGTTCATTCTAGTCAGGAGCCATGATTTTAAACACTCACATCTGTCCGTGGCCCTCCCCACCTAACGATCGGAGGTGGAGGATGGGGTCAGCAGTCAGCACATCATGTGATTAATGCATTCATTCCAAGGGTTAGGGTTAGGGTTAGGGTTAAGGTTTGGTTTGAAAGTATATATATATATATATATGCTCATTTACATGTGTGCAAGAATGGTTGACTATTCAAGATCTATCCATCCATCCATGCATGACATCTTCCTTGTGTAAATTCCATGCAATGCCAGTCTTGGGTTCACAATTTAATTTCAAATTTGGCATATTATTCTATTTTTATTTGTTAATTTAACTTATTTAATTATCCAAAATGACATCATATAGATGATGTGTCAATGTCAATTTTATATAAAATTGAGAATTTTTTTTAATTAATTTGACCCAATTAATAATTGACTTGTCATTACAAAACTCTAATTTGCAAAAATGATAATTCCATATCATTATCCCTATGCTATCTATAATATTAGATTTAAAAAATAGTAATATTATTTTATGAAATTTTAAATTTTGTGTCAAATGAGAACTAAAATTAAAAATTATGGGAATATAAAACTATGTATGTATCTCCTAATCCTATCTTAGTCACAATCTGCCTGAATTCATTTCCAAAGCTCAGTCTCAATTTGAAGACGTCATCTTTACTATCTAAACTATCTGTCCTCTGCCATCTTGCTTCTACCCGAAGAACATACATTCCATGCCTCTAAAGTGATGGATACTCTCATCTACATGAACATTGGAATGGATCCTTTGAGAAGGGAAAGGGCACCTGTAACCAAAGCCAGGATGTACCAGCACGAATTGTCAGGTTTACAATGGTTTATCAATGCATTAGGCTCATAAAATATAAAAACAAAAAAATCATACCATGGATGAAAATTACGATAGCTTAGTTTGGTGTCAAGATCCCATTATAGGAATATATTAAAATTACTAATTTGAGAAAAATGAATATATTATTATTTAAAAATTTAGGAAAAGTTTGACTTATTTGCGATTTCATATAATATATTTATTTTTTTTAATTTCCAGAAAAAAGCTTTAACTTAAGGGAGGGAGGAAGGAGTAGAAGAATAGCATCTTCAACATCTCGCTGTGGCAAAAGGGAAAGTTCCAATTTTGTCTCTGGCAGATCTGTCTATGAGAAACACTATGATCAGAAGTCAATAAAATAGCTTAGATAAGTCCCCATCCCCATTAAGGTTGCCTGATATGAAGGTAATGACGAAATCTCAGCTGGAAATATGCTTCTTACTTTGTGGAGATAAAAAAAGATGATCTTATTGAATTTGTTGTGATGCCTAAAAATACTATCAAGTATAATTTAATAAATAAATAATATAAAAGGACATTAATATTATTAAATTTTATAGATTTTCTTTTTCAACCCTTATTAAAAAATAATCAATGTGGAATTAAGTATATATTATTGTTTTTAATTATTTTGTTGTAATACACATTACTTAAAAACTAAATTAATGCTATATATTAGGCTTCTAATATTTCAAAGCAATAGAATTCATTTATCCTGCAAAAGAAATGAGACTTCATTTAATTTGACCCAATTAGGGGTGTCAAAAATCCGTCCACTCATATTAATATTATAATTTTTATTTTAATAAAAAAATTATGTTGAAGGCTTCTCATAATGAGTGTTAATTAAGAGTGAAATTTTTTCTAAATTTAATTTTAATTTAGGCAATTTATAAGTATAGTATTATTATCATAAATTTATAAGTATATCTAAAATAATATAATAATAATAATAATAATAATAATATATTATAATATTTTAACATTTTTTTCGATTGTGTGGAAAATAAATGTGTGATTACTAAGTATCAATTTCAACAAAATAAATATTAATAACATCATGATTAACTTGTTCACAAATAAATTATTAGTTAATCTTAATTTATTTGGTAAGAGAATGAAAAATGTGATTTCCCATAAGCTATATAACTTATATGTGTCAAACCCTAAAAAATCCTAATCAAACCATATTATAGGAGAAATGAAAAGTAGTATATAAAATTCTTGGGAAAAAAATTGGATCCAAATAAGTTTAATTTTTTTATTATCAAATATTATTAAAATTTTAGAAAAAATAAGATTAAATAAAAAAATAGCATATTTACTGTTAAAATAATGATCATCAGTATTACTAGTTCAATGGCTATCAAAAAAGTAATAAATAGTTAAAGGGGAGTGATACTAAACAGTAAAGCAAATATGAATAGTTACTTGAATTTAACGAATTATAAATAGATAAAATCGGGACGCGATATGGAATGAGGTTCGAGAGAGTGTCACAACTTTAAGGTGTCACGATATAGACTTATAAATATATATAACAATTTTATATAATAAATTTTGAATGTAGTTGTATTAACTGAGATAAATATTATCATTATGAACGAATTTCAGTATCAAAGAAATGATGGAGAAACCCCTAATTTTTTTATGGAAAATTCATGTTATAGAACATGTAGAGTGAAGTTGAGAGCGATATTGAAAAATCCATTTTGTTTCGGCATGGGTAGGCATTAGAGGCGGTGACCGATCCCGACAAATTGAAATTCAAATCGAAAGAAAGCAAAAATAAATTATTTGACACCATTTGACTTAAGAAATTTAATTTTATAGTCGGAGCAAATTTTCAACTTAAAACTCGAAAAACAGATAAAATATCTTAATATCTTTTCATAACAAATAATAATGAAAACTTATTATAGTTATCAAGAAAATGAACATAGGTATGAAATGTAACCGGAGTGGGTCCCATATGTTGGTATGAATTTTTTCAAAAGTATTAGTATCGATATGGTAAGTTAAAGAAAATAATACTAAGAGATTTTGTCACAAAAATATGAATTACATAATAATAAAGTCGATATAGCTTTAATTAATAAATATTTATAAAATATACTACTTACAATAGAAAAAATAGGATCTCCTAAACTTTGGTAACATAATAAAGTAAGTTAATTAGAGATAAGGTATAAATATTATAACTGGTACAAAAATAGTACAATACTCATTTGCTGACTTCCCTAACATCTCTAGGTGAAAAATAGTTTCATTAATAAGGAAGTGGGTAGGGTGAAATTTAAAATAACATATGTTATATTTAGTAAATTGAGAGACAAATAATAAATTAAGAGAAATTTGAGAAGAATAATAGATATTGTTGAAATGAAATCAAGAAGTAAAAAATTTAAGAGAAATAGATATAAAGGATAAACTTGGTAAACTTGTATCTCTAATTAGCATATTATTAGAAAGTGTCACATTCTTATTAATAGACAAATAAGACATTTAAGATAAATTATTAGTGATATAAATAATTGCTTATGAATCAAAATACTAGTAAAGAATATATAGACTAACTTTATTGTCATAAACATAAATAATTTGAGTAGTGGAATAGAGAGTTTTGAATTTATAAGAAGAAAAATAATGAGTTAAATGTTCATATTTGCCATAAAGTTGACAAATGAACTCTAAAGGTTAAAAAGTGGGTGGATTGGTTTGTTGTCCTACAATGACAAAAGAATTAGGCTGATTAAAATTAATATTATACGAATTAAAGTATTGACGCAAAATCAATTAATAGTATTTTGATTAGATTTAGACGAATAATGAGAGAAATCCAACCTCATTCGAAGTCGTCTGTTCAATACATGTGAATTGTTATTTACGCTAATTCTTCAATTACGGTTGAAAGAAATTAAAGGGCTAGATGAGAAAAAGTGATTAAAGTATAGAGGGAATGAAGTGAAAAGAATGGGAAGAAGGCCATGAAGGGGGACGGTAGTATTGTAGCAATATTTTTTAATATTTATATTAACTTATTTGATTTATAAACTTCATCCAATAAATACTTAAAATAAAATTAAAGATTAGGAGTTATTATAAAAATTATGATATAATAACTATAATGCAATGTTTAAATTTAAAATAGTGGACAATGTTGAAATATAGGTCCTACCAAAGGAATTCTTGATAAATTACTCAATAAATTATATATATATATAAGTTAATTATAATATAAATATATAAATAAAGTTTACCACAAAATATATAATATAATGTTAACGAGTTTATATTATATTATATATATTATAATTAAATAAAATAATATTATAATAATATATTAAAATATTTTAACATTTTTCTTAAAATTAGCAAGGCTTTTAGTGATAATCAGTGTCTTCAAGTGCGATTCTAATTTATAAGTACTTGAAGGCAACACAATTCTGATCTGTAAGTACTTGGAGGCAACACAAAAGCTCCTATAGGAGATTGTTAATGTCTTACATGGAATGAGGCTCAAAAGAGTATTAAGAAGAAGAAAGTGATGAGAAAATGGTGGTGACGATGGGAAGTGTAGCTGACACTTAATGCAATGAAGAGGCAATAATTTCAATGAAGAAGACACTTTATGAATATTATTGATGAGATATATATCCACTAACATTATATTTAATACGAGTGATGATTTAGGGATGTTTGAGCAAGTCACTTGAAATAAATCAATAAGGGCATTCATTTAATAATGAAAATTTCTAAACCAAAATATAAAACAATTAAATTAAAACATGATATTAAACGGTAAATATTAATTCGAATAACAAATTAAAAAAATTGTTATGATCATAATTTATAAATAATTAAAAAGTGAAATAACTATCAAAAATTAATAATGGTCAAATGATTGAGTTATAATCATTTCAAATCGAGATTTAATTAAATTAGGTTGAAAATTATTTTTTAAGTGATCTTAAAAATAGTAAAACTCAAATTTTTATTCTTTTAGAAATTGTATAAATATTTTTTAGAAAAAATAAATTGTACTAAAAAATAATGTAATGGAGATTAATTAATTAAAAAATTACCAAAATTAAGTAAATTGGTTAATTTATTTATTGTAAACCCATAATTAATTTGTTACTATGCCAACCATATTATAAATTTTGTCAAAAGATTAATAATATAAAATAATTCTTTTCCTTGTCCATATTTTAGCTATTTCAAAAGTCTGAAATTATAAATTAGTATGATAACAAACGGTTCTGATTTAGATAGTAAATTTATTGTATTTACACAAATTAATTCTTCTAATATATATTAATAGAAGGTAATGAAAAAGCTCTATTGGTCTTAACAGAAGATCAATTCTATCCATTAGCAGGAACTCTAAATATTAGACTTTGTCTAGCCCTCTTCTCTAGGAGCCATTACTTAGATCTTGATTGTGGAGGATCACGTGACTATTCATGACAATGGTCTTGTGATTCAACTAATGAATAGAACACAATCTAGCATAAAGATTATGAAGTTAAATATCAAGACTTATATTAGGAAAATAGGGACATCATTTAGTAAATTCCACACCAGTATATTATTTAACTTAAAGTCGTTGACCAAAAATCTGTCTACATAGCGGAGGTGGAGCTTCACTGGGATCGTACGTCAGCCAAGGCGTTAGACCGGAGCGCGTCCCTGCAGGTGCAGGTTAATGGATCCAAATTTTGGGTACACCATCTTAAATTTACATTCATTGGATTTCATACTCATGTATTGATCCATTGTTGAATCTAAACTGGCTTAATCTAATAATAGATTTGAATCTAAATAAGTTAGATTCGACCATTTTTAACAAAGATCGGGTGCAGGTGTGGATCTCGTATCACTAGTCTTGCTTGATATCCTTAATGGGAATTAGTCTTTTCGGCCAACACAAGGTGATTTGGAGGCCTCAACAGTTCCCTTACATCTCAATCGCTGCTTGTTGTATATGAGAGATGAACAAGAAATTTATAAGAAAAAATAAGTAATTTTGAGACTTCTTTCCCTTTTTTTTTTTTTTAATATTTCATTCAATCATTCAAAATATGCATTTAAATTTTTTATAAATATAATTAATATAATGATAATAATAAGAGAACCACAAGGCAATAATAATTTTATACATATATAAAAAAATAGCTATTTATAATTTAATTATTGCACAATAGAGTCTTTGCCCATCATATTTACTTCTCTTTTTTTTCCTTAATATTCATCTTTTATTCTTTATCATCGCATTTCCTTCTCTCTTTTATGATTCATTGCTTACATGACTACTTTTAATAGCTAAATCCATATTATCCCCAAATTCATGTTTCCCGACCTAATCCTACTATTACCTCTACACCCTCCATCTAAATCAAAATGTGTATATATATATATAAGCATAGGTACTCATGGGTCTATCCATAAATTATGAGGCTAATATGAACTTTGTTGCTCTTTTTATTAGTGATTTCAATTGATCGAGTTTGGTTGGGTTTTATTTGAACTATTTTAACGAATTTGGATTATACAGATTCTAATTTGTTTAAATTCAAATTTTAAATTTATGCAATAAAATTAAAATCAAATCCAATAATAAGATTCATTAGACTCCAACTTGAGATTTAGGTTAATAATGTTAGATCCAAAAACTTCTTTTAACTTTAATCTTTTTTTTCAAAATCCAAACTGTTCCTATCATTAATTATGAGTTCAAACTTACATTAACAAAACTAGGTAAGGATCATAATTGATAAATTTGGCATATGTGCCATCCAGATTGCATGGCACCATTATAAGCAAGTTATTGATTTTGCAGTATAAGAAAATCAAATTCATAGATTTTAACTGATAAAGTTTATATATATATAATGGCAGCCATTTAAGGCGTAAAGGTTGGGACATAGCTCTTGTAGAATATAGGGCAGCTATAATTTTGAGTGTTGACTCTTAATTGAAACCCCTGCTTCAAAACTATAGTTAAGATATTTTTAATAAATTTGTGGTTCTTTTATATTATTCCTTTTATTTACATGATAATTTTTAATCAATTTCTCTTTAAACTAACATCTCATATTAATACTCACATTTATACCGTTCATGATGAGATGATAGATAATTTAAATAATAATCAAATATATTACGCCCAAAGCTTATTTTTAAGTAGGTTTTTTCTTATGTTAAAATATGATTTAATATCAAATCCAACCAACAATATACTATAAATAATTTGAATATAATATTACAAAATTACATAACATATATATAGTTATTAAGAGATTGTTAATCACATCTCTAATATATTTCAAGCCATAATCTTGTAGTTATAATATTGGTATGGATGGAGGAATATCCTCCCAACAAAATAGATTCATATTTGTATGACAATTGATGTGGATCCATGATCCATCCATGGTTGAAGGATGCATTGGATGTGACTTGGGGTTAATTTGATGCAAGTTAGGTTATGTAATAGTTACTTGAGAAATTAAAAGGACTTTATGCCACACTAGACACTGAGATCTTCGATGGCCCATAGTTTGACCACCTAAGTCAATCACGGCTAAGTGTAGGTTAGGGCTAATCCAGAATGCATAGTGGTTCCCTGAATTTTTTAATAATGTTAGAAGATAAAAATCTCTAAATTTAATTAATATCAATATCCTTATATATTACTTATTTATTAAAGTATTCTCATTTATTTTATATGTTTTATATCAATCGCAATAAAATAACTATACTTTTTTATCAATATCAAAATTAGGGTCCATCGATTTGACGGGTGCGAGTTAGATTTGACGGTTATCCTCAAAATTCATTATAAACAATATACTCAATACTCTTATTTTACGGTTGCCATTCGACGGTTGCCATTCTAATTAGATTTAACGGTTATCCACTCAAAATTCATTATAAACAATATACTCAATACTCTTATTGTTAAATTATGTGAATATATATAATTTATAATAATTATTTTGTAATATACCTAAATTTATAATTATTTATTCTACATCTAATTTTATAAATATATAATTAGTACTTTTTTAATTTTTATATAAAATTTAATAAATAGTTATATATAATAATAAAAATTTATTTAAAATAAATAATTTACTTATTTTATAATATTTTAAGTTTATTTATTATAATTATATAAATAAATATAAAAATTAATTTAAATAAATAAAATAATTGAGTATAATTATATAAGGTAAATATTATATATAATTAAAAATATATAAATTTATTAATCTATTTTATATACAATAATATTTATTATATTTTATCAATAGGGTATACGGAATCCGATATAACTTTATTATGTAACTAGATTATTATACGTCTAAATCGAATTTGAAAATAAGACTCTCTATTAATATAATCTTAGTTTTAGATTCATTTTAGACCCCGTAGTGTCGTCCCTATAAATTGGACATTATATGTACACTCCAAGATCCCGAATAATATTTTTATTTAAAATTGATAAAAAAATGACATAAGAACAAAAAAATAAAATTGATATTATAGTAAATTATATTAAAAATAAAAATCATTATAATATAGTATTTTAATAATAAAATTAATAAATTTTAATTATATTAATTTTTTCTATATATAAATTATATTTTTTATTGATAAAAAATATTTAGGTTATTATAAGTTTGATATATTATACATAATCATACTAAATAATATAATTTACATAAATTAATTTTATTAAACATAAATTCATAATATATGTAAAATTGTAAACAAATTAATTATAGTAAATTATTGTGTTTATAGATATTGTTGTAAATAAAACTACAAATTTTTAATTATAAAAATATATATGGAACTCAACTTGATATATTATATTATGATACACAACTATTATAAATTATTTAATTTAAATAAATTAATTTTAATATACTAAAATTAAAAAAATATAATAAATTATTTATAATAAATGAATTAATATTTTTGTACTTCAAATTATAATTTTTTACTTATATAAACTATTTACTTTATTATAAATTGATAAATTTTATATAATTATATTAAACTTACATAAATTAATTTTACCATATATAAAACAAAATAACTATTATACATAAAATTAAAAATTATTTAATTAAAATAAATTAATATTTTAAATATATTTTTACATAAATTTTAAAATTTTTAATTATATAAAATATTTACTATATATAAGTTAATACATGATGAAATGGTATATAAAATAACTATTTAACTATATATAATTATAATAAATTATTTATTATGAATAAAATAACGTGTGCATAAAATTAGAGTATTTTAATTATAGAAATATTTTTATAAAATTACACGTTATTTATTATATTATAGTATAATACACAATTATTTTAAATTATTTAATTTAAATAAATTAATTTATCACAATAAAATTACAATTAAACGTTAAATTAAAAAGTTTTAATTATAGGAAATTATTTATAATATATACATTAATATTATTGTAAATAAATATATAAATTTATAATTTTCCATTATTTAATTTATATAAATTAAATAATTATATATTTTTTATTTACAATAAATTATTTTATATAAATAAATTGATATTATTATACTTGTATATAAATTTTACAAATTCTAATTATATAAGTTGATGTAATTGAGTATTTAACTGTACATAATTATATTAAATTATTTTTCTACAAATAACGATTTATATAATTAAAATTAGTGAATTATATAATCTTAATAAACGACTATTTATCAAAATTATAAATAATAATAAAAAATTTAAATTATAAAATTTTCAAATCATATAAAATTATATTACAAAAATAAATAAACAATTATAAAGTTTTATTTATGTAATTATATCAAAAAATTATAAAAATAATTATCATAAATTATATAATTTTATATAATTTTAAAATAAATATATTCAATTAGTTGCTCCTTACCAATTATAATGAAACTTTCATAATCATAACAGGTATTAATTTTTTGAAAAATAGATTTACTTAGAACAGAATCGGTAGTATCAATTCATTCCGATCAAATTCAAACAAATTTTTTGTAACCCCTAATATATAAATTATATATAATTATATTAAATTATTTAGGTAAATAAAATAATTTACTATAATTAAAATATTTTAATTTTATGTACATTATTCACTTTATTTAAACTAAAATTAATTATGTAAATTATATAATTAGTATAATTATATATAATATATCAATTTATAATAAAATAAATATTTATAAAAGTATAAAATGATAATTTTATATATAATTTATTTTTATTTACATCAATATTAATTTGTGTAGGATAAATAATTTAATATAATTAATTTTTTAATTTTATGTATGGTAGGAAGTAGAATTAATTTATATAAATTAAATAATTTAAAATAATTATATTATACTATAATATATCAAATTATATGTTATACATATTTTTTGTAATTAAAAAATTAAAATTTTATGTAAAATTATTTTATATACAATAATATTAATTTGAATAAATATAAAATTATTATAATCATTTTATTTAAAGTATTATTTTATATGTTGTAAAATTAATTTACATAAATTAAATAAATTAGATAACAATAAATTAAACCAAATATTTTATATAAATAAAAAATTATAATTTTATTATTACTGATTTCTCTTATTTCTTGAAATATCTTTCCAATTTCTATATCCTAAAGTGGCCTCTTCTTTTGTTTGATATTTAGTATATTATTCTCTTCCATATTTACTTGAAGGTATAGGTATATAAAATTTTGAATATGTTTTTTATAAAATATCATATATTTAGAAAAAAAAATGTATTTAAGTATAAGAAATTCTAAAAAAATTAATAAAATGCTCTCACATGCACAAGTATTCTTATTTTTTAACTATTTATATATAATAATTTTATTAATTTATTATCTAAACTTCAAAATGCAATTAGTGTAGAGCACATATTTGAAGATAAATAGTGCAGATTTTGTCTAATATTTATATTTATATAAGGAATAGTATAATTATTGAAATAAAACCGTATATTAAAATTTTAAAAATTATAGTCAAATTTATAAGAAAATTAGGTAAAATAAATTATTATATTAAAATTTTAAATAAAAAATAATTTAATATATTAGATAAACAACATTTTTCACATAGGAATTACAAGTAGTATAGTGGAAGAGTTAAAAGGGGAAAATAAAATAGCAAATTTAAAATATAAAATTCTTATAGTAAATTTAATTATATACTTAAAATATTAGAATAATAGGATAATACTAGATTTTATTATATACTTAAAATATTTATCGTTTCGAATAATTTTAAAATAAATAAAAATGTTTTACAAGTAAATTAAATAAGCATATAAATACACATATTTAACTTGAAACAAATTACAAAATCAAAATTATATTATAATATTATATAATAGGTTTGCTTATATGGGTTAATATAAGCATCTTCTTTTAAATAATTTAATTCTCACTATTTTTTATATTTATGTCATTATAATTAACACCATATTAATAAATTATACATTTATTAAATAAAAAAGTAGATAAAGATATAATTTGTATGACAATTTATATGATGCTTAATTAAAAATTAGTTTTTTAAAAGTATATTATATATTATTAAAATTTATTTACATTTTTAATTTTTTTTATATAAAATAAATTTTTTAATTTGATATTTTATATTAAAAATAAGTCACAATTTCCATATTTATAACATATTTAAGTTCAAAGAAAAAATTTATTTTACTTAAATTACTTTATATAAACCAAATCTCATATTTAAATGCCATTATATTAAATATAAGTTAAATAATAATATAGTATATTATATATAGAGTTAATTAATTTTAAATCAAATTCAACTATTATAAAACTGTCACTAGTTGTTTATAAATTAAGTTTGTTAAAAAAATAAAAATAAGTTATTCATTATTATTAATTAATTATATATTTACTATTTTTGTATAAAGCTAATGTATATAGTTAAGACATATAGTATTAAAGTATTGTTGTATAAAGCTAATGTATATAGTTAAGACAAATAGTATCCTCTAGGTACATACTTTTTAAACAAGATGAATATTGTTTGAGACTATATTATTTTATACAAAAAAACCAAATAATAACTTTATTATTAAATACTTTCTTTACAAGATTAATATAGTGAATTAATAAATAAAGAAATAAAGAAAACTAAATAATAGCTACTTGAGGTAAGGGGTCAATCTAATTTTCTTATTTCAAATAATTTGATTTCTACTTCTATGATGAACATACATTAATAAGTGGCATGCAAAAAAAAGAAAAAGATAAAAACATAATTTTTATAACAATAAGTTACAAAAGTAAATTATATAAATGATTTAATATATTATTTAAAAATAGTTTTTAAAAATATATTATATATTATTAAATTTTAGTTCTATTTTTTTTATTTAATTTTAATTAAAGTAAAAATATTTTTTTCTTAAACTTTGATTTTTTTCTTAAAAAGTAAATCACATATTTTTAACGAATGTTAAATATTACATTTATAATAATGCGGTATATTTTTATAATAAAATTTTAATAAATATTTTTAATTAAAACAAATATAATATAAAATAAAATAATTTAAAATAAAAAATTAAGTGATATAACAAATATAGCTACTTTTATATAATGATGTGTTGATTATTGTTCTTGATGATTATATTTTATAAATAAAATTTTTCACAATTTATTATAATTCATTTCTAAACTTTATTTAATTTTAATAATAAATTAAATTTATTTTATATTTATAACAATGAATTTACAAATGTATAATATTAAATATATTAGTAAATATTTATTTTTATTAATAAAATTAATTAATTTTATTATAATAAAAATAAAATTTAAAATTGTATAATATTAAATATATTATCTATTTTATAAATAAAAATGATTGAGTTTATTTTAATAATATCAAATTTATAAAAAATTATAAATTTAGTTTAAATTTATGAATGATTAATTATTATTATTATTATCCAATATAATAAAATTATTAGTTCACCCTATGCGAATATTGTCCACTAAATAATAAATGAAACTCTCTTTTATTAGGAAAAATTAGTACATTTTATTATAATTAATACTTATCACCTTATTAATATATTAAACTTTCAAATAAATAAAAAAGCAATATAAGGGCCTTTAGGCCTATGTCCTTAACAATATTAGTAGTATGTTTGGTTTTTATTTTAAATTAATTCCAATCCAGCTATTTTTAAAGGAATTATTATTTCTCTTTATTATTATTTTTATATGTAAATGTATATACACTTTTGCACTGCACTAGTACGAGTTTTACTAGTTTAAATTTAAATTAAATCAATATATATTATATTATTCTAATTTTATTTAAAGTGCAACATCACATATAACTCACAGTCTCTTCTGTTGGTGTTGTTGATGGGAGAGGCTGAGATACAATGGTGGTATACAGATTGAATTTATTTGTGTGATTAGTAAAGTTTTAGAAATTTAAAAAGTTATTTAACTTTAATAACGTAATAAAAGTAAACAAAATTATATTTTATTTTAGTAAAATTTTTTATTAAAACTAGATGATAATAATAGTAATAATATCAGATTTTATTATATACTCAAAATATTAATATTAAATATTTATCATATCTTATCATTATAAAATAAATAAAAATATTTTACAAGTAAATTAAATAAGCATATAAATACACAAATCTAACTTAAAACAAATTACAAAATTAACATTTTATTATAATATTATATAATAGATTTGCCTATATATAGGTCAAGTATATTCTTTTAAATAATTTGATTTCAAATAATTCTTATATTTATGTAAATATGATTAAAATAATACCATTAACTCACAAATTTCTTAAATAAAAAAAGATGATAAATATATAATTTGTATAATAATTTATATGAAGAAATTAGTTTTGCTATACCCCTCAAAAGTGAATTATATAAATAATTTGATAATTAATGAAGAAATAGTTTTTTAAAGTATATTATATATTATTAAAATCGATTCATATTTTAAATTTTGTTTTGTTTTATAGAATTTTTTTTAATTTGATGTTTTATATTTAAAATAAGTTAAAATTTTTGTATTTATAAAATATTTTTAATAAATAAAATATCACATTCTATAATAATGTGGTATAATTTCTAATGAAAATTTAATAAATATTTTTAATCAATACAAATATAATAATTATAAATAAAATAATTAATTTTAAAACAATAAAATTTAATGATGGACGAAGTGTATCAGTACTTGCATATTATTTTTTAAAATAATAATTATTTATAATTCAATAAAAAAATAACAAATAATGTATAAGTTATTTAAGTTGATCATACTATATTAATAAAAATTTCATACTTTAATATTAACTTATTTGTAAACTCAAAATCACTTATTCTTAAATTTAATTAAAGTTTTACATTTTTTTATTAAAAGTTATAAAATATATATAATATTAAAATTTTAAATTTAATGTAGATTATATATTAATAAAATTTATTTTTTTATTTCAAGAAAAAACAATTTATTAAATCTTAATATTTATCTAAAAATAAATCATATTTTTCATATTTATAATATATTGTTTAATAATTATGAATTATCGCTTATAATCATATAACAAAAAAAATAAAATTTCTATTTCACTTATTGAATGTGTATGTGTTTTTTTAATTTCCCATGATAGTCTCAAACAACTATAGGTTTTCTATTTTTTTTTAACTTCTTGAAAATAAATAACGTCCTTTTGGTAGCTTAGTTGCAAAAAAAATGGTGATTGAGTTTTTGTTTAACCCACTGGTATCATTGACCTCTTTCACATGATCTCCATCGAACCACTATAATTATTATTTAGTAAAAATTTCAAATAATAAATATATTTAATTAAAAAATATAATAATAATAATAAATAAATAAAATAATTAATATTAAAATAAAAAATGAATTAATAAAAGTTTTTATATTATTTTTAATTTAATAGCAAATAACAAATAATGTAAAGGTAATTGTTATTTAATGAATAAAGATTTTGTACATGAATATTGAATTATGTGTACTCAATATCAACTATACTTAAATTTAATCAAAATTTAACATTTTTATTATAAAGTTATAATCGATATTATATTAAAAATATAATTATTTATTTAATTTTAGCAATAAAATCTATTCAATTTATATTTATAATAATAAAAAATATATTATCACATATTCATTTTTATTAATAAAATGTATTAATTTTATAATAATAAAAATAATTTAAAATTTTCATAATATTAAATATATAAGCCATTTTAGTTATAAAATTAATTAAGTTTACGTTAATAACACTATACTTATCACAAATTATTAAATTAAAATTTAATTTATAAATTATAAAGTAAACTAAGGAACTTAATTTTTTATTTTAACATAATGATATACAACAAAAACAAATATATGTATTTTTTTCAAACTGTATTTTATAATAACAAACTAATTTATGGGTTTAAATATAATTTTGTCACATTTAATTAACTTCAAAATATTAAATTGTAATTAAAGATAAATAAATATTAGATGTAAAGGTGAGATAATAAATATCATATGTATTAAAAGATTAAGTAGGAGATAAATTAATAAGAGAATAAGGAAAATTATTAAATATATATTATATATTTTTAAAATCAATATTAAAATACAATATTATCTCTCTTACTCTAAATTTGAAAGCTATAATTTAATTAATTGTTTAAAAGTATATATGCAAATGTGATTAAAATGTTAATAATACATTAATGAATATAATTATTAAATATGTATTCCTTAATATAAAAATTATTATAATAAATTTACTTAATTACAAGCGTACTTATTTCTCTTCAAATAATCTAAATGTTTTTTCTGTACTAATAGAACCGCAAATACTTATCTATAAAATAATTGTGTTAAAAGGATAAAAATAAGTTATTTATTATTATTAATTAATTATCTATTCACTAAGTACTAATTTTGTTGTTGTATGTAGCTAATACATATATGTCATCTACCCACATACTTTTTAAAAAAATTAAATTTTTTTAAAACTATATTCTTTAATATAAAAGGCCAAAAACTCTATTATGAAATGTTTTATTTGCAAGAGACTTAATAATAAAGTGCATTATTAAACGAAAAAAAAAACTAAATGATAGTTACTTGGGTTAATGGGTCAATATAATTTTCTCATTTCAAATAATTTGATTTTATAATTTGTATGACAATAAGCTTCAAAAGTAAATTATATAAATAATTTAATATTTTATTTAAAAATAGTTTTTTAAAGTATATTGTATATTATTAAAATTTATTCACATTTTTAATTTTATTTTATTTCAAGCAAAAATATGTTTTCTTAAACTTTAATTTTGTATTTAAAAAATAAATCATGATGCCATATATTTTTATAATAAAATTTTGATAAATATTTTTTTAATTAATACAAATATAATAATAAATTAATTAATTAAAGACAAAAAATTAAAATTTGCACTAGATATAATCCTACTTGTAATAGCGTATTGGTAATTATTTTGATAATTATATTCTATAAATAAAAATTTTACACTTTAATTATAACTTATTTATAAACTTTATTCAATTTTAATAAAAAATTCAATTCATTTTATATTTATAACAATAAATTTACAAATGTATAATATTAAATATATGAGTAAATATTTATTTTTATTAATAAAGTTAACTAATTTTATAATAATAATAATAATAATAATAATATTTAAAATTACATAATAATAAATATATAAGCTATTTTATAAATAAAATTGATTGAGTTTATTTTAATAACATCAAATTTATAACAAATTATAAATTGAGTTTAAATTTATTAATTATGAATGAATTAGTATTATCCAATATAATAAAATTATTAGTTCATTCTATTCTAATACGGTACACTAAATAATAAGTCAAACTCTTCTTTATTAGGAAAAATAGTATATTTTATTATAATTAATACTCATCACTTTATTATACCCTCAAATATAGAATAAATAAAAATTTAATATATTAAACTCTGAAATATTAAAAAAAACAATATAGGGGCGTCTACCTATATAATGTTTTAGTTTTTTTTTAACTTAATTTCAATTCACCTATTTTTAAGAGAAGTATTATTTATCTTTATTATTTTTTATATGCGAATGCATCTTCACTTTTTGCACCGCACCAATACGAGTTTTAATGGTTTAAATTTAAATTCAATCAATATATATTATATTATTTGTATTTTATTTAAAGTGGAATATCATGCTCACGGTCTCTCTAGTGTTGGTGTTATTGATGGAAAACAATAATAAACAATATAAGGAAAGTGAGGTCTAAAGATTGGATCTATATGTGTTTAATAAAGTTTTAAAAATCGAGAAAGTCATGTAATGTAATGAAACTAAAAATTTTAAACAAAATTATATCTTATTATTAATAAAAATTTTCAAAAATTTTACTTACAAAAATTTTCGATAAAACTAGATAATTATAATCTTCATTCGATAAATATAATATAAACTAGTAATAATACTACATATTTTTCAAAAAAATTTACAATTTTTAATTATATAAAATAACTATTTAAATATATATAATTATAATAAATTTAAAAATAATTATAGTAAAGTATTTATGATAAATAAATTTATACTTTTTAAATAAATTTTAGTTCACATAAAATGACTAGTATATATAAAATTATATTTTTTATCTATAATAAATTATTTTACATACATAAATTTGTATTATTATACTTGTAAATAAATTTTACAAATTTTAATTATATAAAATATTTACTTTAAATAAGTTGATATAAATGAGTATTTAACTGTAAATAATTATATTAAATTATTTTTGTGCCAATAACTATTTATATAATTACCTAGTGAATTATATATTCTAAATAAATGTATATTTATTAAAATTATAAATAATAATAACAAATTTAAATTATAAAATTTACTAATCATATAAAATTATATTTACAGAAATGCATAAATAATTATAAAGTTTTATATGTACAATTATATTACAAAATTATAAAAATAATTATCATAAAATATATAAATTAATATAGTTTTAAAATAAATGTATTCAACAAGTTGTTATTCTTTATCAACTATATTTGAACTTAAATAAATATAATTCGAAACAGTTGCCCGAAAATATGTGTAAAATTGGAATACAATATATACTATGATAACCATTTTAACCTGTACTCTATTTCAAAATTATATAAATTTTAATAAATATTTTATATAATTTAAAATATTTATTAAAATTTTATTAATATATATATATATTCAATATACAACAAAATATCTTATCAATAAAAAAATGTACTGAATAAATTAATTTGTTTTATCACGTATTAACAAAATATTTTTGTCAAATTTGCATATATATTTTTAAACAATTTATTAGATTATATATTTTAAATTTAGAGTTTAGATAGAAGATATTGTTTTTAAATATTAATTTTAAAAATACATATGTTATATATTTAATAGTTTTAATTGTTCTATCATTAATTTATTTTCCAATTAATCTTTTAATACATATGTTATTTATCATCTCACATTTACATCTAATATATATTTATTTATCTTTAATTACAATTTAATATTTTGAAGTTAATTAAATTTGACAAAATTGTATTTGAACTCATAAATTAATTTATTATCATAAAATACAGTTTGAGAAAATACATATATTTATTTTATAGTATATCATTATATTAAAACTAAAATTTAAGTTCCATAGTTTACTTTATAATTTATAAATTAAATTTTAATTTCAATAATTTGTGATAAGTTTAGTATTATTAACTTAAACTCAATTAATTTTATAAATAAAATGGCTTATATATTTAATATTATAAAATTTTCAAATTATTTTTATTATTATAAAATTTATTAATAAATTTAAAAAATACTCTATTAATCTGATTCAAATTATTTTTGTTCGAATTCCATTCAAATTAAACCATAGAAAAAAATCAACTTATAGCCTCTATCTATATATGGGCCTATGTCCTTAACACATTCGTTATCTATATATGGGTCTATGTCCCTAAGATATTCGTAGTAAGTTTAATTTTTATTTTAACTTAATTAATAAAGTATTATTTTTTTATATACGAATGCATGTGTATTTTTGCACTGCACATGCAATAATATCAATTTTACAAGTTTAAATTTAAATTCAATAAATATATATTATATTATTTGTATTTTACTTTAAAGTGTGACATCATATCATATCTAGCTCACTCTCTCTTCTATTGGTGTTGTTGATGGGAGAGACTAATACAAGATGCAGGAGATGGTAGTATAGAGATTAGATGTATTTGTTTGATTAGTAAAGTTATTCTGTAATGTTAATATAAACTAGTAATAATACTAGATTTTATTATATACTCAAAATATTAATATTAAATATTTATTATTTATTATAATTTTAAAATAAATGAAAATATTTTACAAGTAAATTGAATAAGCATATAAATACATACATATAACTCAGAACAAATTACAAAATCAATATTATATTATAATATTAAATAATAGGTTTGCATTATATGTTAATATAAGCACATTCTTTCAAATAATTTAATTTACATTAATTCTTCTATTTATTTCAATATTGTCAATATGATTAACAAGATATCAATAGGTGAATAACTGACACCTTTCTTAAATAAAAAAATAAAAGAAATAATATGTATAACAATTTATATAAAGAAAGTAGTTTTCTCCACCCTCAAAAAGTGAATTATATAAATAATTTGATACTTAATTAAAAAATAAAATTTTAAAGTATATTATATATTATTAAAATTTATTAACATTTTCAATTTTATTTTTTTACATTAAAGATTTTTTTAAAATTGTTGATTTATATTAAAAATAAATCACAATTTTCATATTTATAACATATTTTTAATGAATAAAATATCACATACGATAATAATGTAATTTAATTTTCTAATGAAAAATTAATTAATATTTTTAATCAATACAAATATAATAATTATAAGTAAATAATAAAATAAAATAATTAACTTTAAAACAAAAAATCAAATAATGAACGAAATATATCAGTAATTACATATTATTTTCTAAAATAATAATTATTTAGAATTTAATAGAAAATAACAAATGATGTATAAGTTATTTAAGTTAATCATTCTATATTAATAAAAAATTTACACTTTAATATTAACTTATTTGTAAACTTAAAATAACTTATTCTTAAATTTAATTAAAGTTTTATATTTTATATTATAAAGTTATAAAATATAAAATATTAAATATATTAGCGTCTATTTAATTTTAATAATAAAGTGAAGTCCGTTTATATTAATAACAATATATATATGTAAGGGTATAATATTAAATATGTGAAAAAATATTTATTTTTATGGATAATATTAACTAATTTTATAATAATATTGAATAAATAAGTAATTTTATTTACAAAAATGATTGTATTTATAGTAAAAATATTAAATTTATGAGAAATTATAAATTAATATTAAATCTACAAATTATGAAGTAAATTACAAATTTTGAGTTTTATTTTATTAAGTTAATGAAGTGTTATAACCCAATATAATAAAAATATTTTTAGCCTAATACAATTAGTATTAGGTCAAACTCTCTTTTACTAGTTTAATGAAAAGATTAATTTTATCACTTATAATTATCACTAATAACCTTATTGTACATCCAACAAGTACAAAATTTTACAAAATAACTTAACTTGTATATTTTTTTATTTAATTCAATTTAAACAAAAAATATTTATTAATGATTTAATTTAATAAATTTATTTTATATGATAAGTTAAATAAGGTATTTTATTTACGTTGTTAAATTAATATTATGAAAATTAACAATATACTCCATTAAAGATTAATATGGTTAAAAGTTATATGTCTAATATATTAATTTTAAATTAATTCAATATATTAAATTATAATTAAAATTTATTAAATAAATATTAAATGTAGAGGGGTACAATCAATGAAAGAGGAAAATGAAGTACATAAAAGTATAAAATATATACTATATAATTTTAGAATTGATATAGGAAGATTATTTTGACTTCTGATCTATAAATTTGAAAAATATACAATATTATATATTGAATTAAAAAAAGGTAATATTATATTCAATGAATATAAGTAGTTTTACATTAAGTTGAAATATTAGAAGCTTAATATATGATATTAATTTAATTTCATATTAATTATTTTTATTAATAAAATTTATGAATATTAATATTTTTATATAATTTATTTATTAAATTATAATACTATCATTTTTACTCAATTCTAAGTTAAAAGTCCCACTATAGTTGTTATATTTTTATTGAATTTGTGGGTCTTTTCTATAATTATTTTTATCTCAATTATAGTTTAATTTTTTTATTAAACATACCTTAATATGTCATATATAAAATCATTGTTGCCACTATTAAGAGGGAGCATTGTTATAATATGATTATTTTTTATTTTCTATTTATTTAATTTTTATTTTTATTAGTATATATTTTAATAAAATTTTGTATTAATAATATTTTACATAGAGTTATATAATATAATTATATAATACAACTATTATAAATAAAAAATATATTTTATATATAATATAATTTATCATAGATATATATTATTTTTCTTAATTATAGTATATATATATATGTCACACATAAACCATATTATTTATATGAATTTTTTTATTTAATATAATTTAAATACAAAATAAGAGATTTTGGTTCTATTAATGCAAATATATGCATATTAAAAATCAATTTATTAATTATAAATAACTTCAAAATACTAAATTATGATTGAAGGACAATAAATATAAAATGGAGAAAGAGTAGGGAGAGATTTCACATTAAAATATTAAAAGGCTAATAGATGATAATAAATTAGGTTTATATAATATGAAATAAAACAAGAAATAATTAAAATGTTAATATATATATATATATTTACTTAATTACACATTCGTTTTTAAGAAGAGTAAAAAAGAAAATTAATAAAATTTATGACTGCCATTATTATTTTATATAATTTATCTATAAATTTTGTGATAATTTATAATTTGCTCTAACAATTATATGAATTAAATCATAATATTAATGTCAATATTTATACCTTTATGAATATGTTTCATATAAATTAAATTATAATAAATTATATTAAACGAAACACTCTTTAGTATTTTTTTCACTTTTGTAATTTTATAAAAAAATAGTGTAAATCCAACTTGTATTCAAAGTTTATGTTAAAAAATAATTTAATATCAAATCCAAACATATATTTTGTGAAATATCAAATCTCATCACAACATACTAAATATATATCATAATAAAATAACATAACAAATTTTATAGTAATCGAAAATGAACTTTCTCTCTTTTGCTCCATCTTAGAAATAATACAGCCCCGTAAAGATTATAGAAAAGTAATATATAAAAAAATACAAAATTAATATATTAGACTCTCAAATATAGAAAAAAGCAATATAAGGGCCTCTACCTATATAGGGGCCTATGTTTAGGTTTTTATTTAAACTTAATTTCAATCTACCTATTTTTAGGAGATGTATTATTTATGTTTATTATTTTTTATATGCTAATGCATCTACACTTTTGCACTTGTGCAGTTTCACTAGTTTAAATTTAAATTCAATCAATATATATTATATTATTTATATTTTATTTAAAGTGGAACATAACATCCATCTAACCGTCTCTGGTGTTGATGGATAAGGAAAGTGACTGATGCTCAGTCTAAAGATTGAATGTATTTATGTGATTAATAAGTTTTAAAATTTGAGAAGTCATTTTAACTTTTAGTAACAAAGTAATGAAACTAAAACTTTAAAACAAAATTATATCTTATTACTAATAAAAATTTTCAAAAAAATTTACTTACAAATTTTTTTGATAAAACTCGATAATAATAATTATCATTTGATAATATTAATATAAACGAGTAATAAAACTAAATTTTATTATAAACTTAAAATATTAATATTAAATATTTATCATTTCTCACCATTTTTAAATAAATAAAAATATTTTACAAGTAAATTGAATAAGTATATAAATACATATATTTAACTTAAAACAAATTACAAAATCAACATTATACTTTATTATTATATAATAATTTGCCCATAAGTTTTAATATGATTAACACCTTTCTTAAATAAAGAAAATTACAAAATTAACATTATATTATAATATAAGAATCTCCTTTCAAATAATTTGATTTCCACTAATTTTTCTATTTATATCAATATAATTAATACAATTTCAATAATTACCATTTTTCTTAACTAAAAAAATAAAGAAATAATTTGTATAACAATTTTTATATAGGAAGTAGTTTCCTCTCCCCTTATAAAGTGAATTATATAAATAATTTTATAGTTAATTAAAAAATAGTTTTTAAAGTAGATTATATATTATTAAAATTTATTAACATTTTCAATTTTATTTTGTTTGATAGCAACAAAAATTTTTTAAAACTTGATATTTTATATTAAAAATAAATTAGAATTTCCATATTTATAATATATTTTAATGAATAAAATATCACATACTAGAATAATGTGGTTTAATTTTCTAATGAAAATTTAATAAATATTTTTAATCAATACAAATATAATAATTATAAATAAATAATTAAATAAAATAATTAAATTTAAAAAATTAAATAATGGACTATATGTATCATTACTTACAAATTATTTTCTAAAATAATAATGATTTATAATTCAATAGAAAATAACAAATGATATGTAAGTTATTTAAGTTGATTATGCTATATTAATAAAAATTTCACAATTTAATATTAACTTATTTGTAAACTCAAAATCACTTATTCTTAAATTTAATCAAAGTTTTACATTTTTTTAATATAAAGTTATAAATTATATATAATATTAAATATATTAGCGTCTATTTAATTTTAATAATAAAGTAAAGTAAGTTTATATTAATAACAATATATATGTAAGGGTATAATATTAATTATGTGAACAAATAGTTATTTTTATTGATAATATTTACTAATTTTATAATAATAAAAATAAGTTGGAAACTAATAATATTGAATAAATAAGATATTTTATTTACAAAATTGATTATATTTATGGTAATAATACTAAATTTATAAGAAATTATAAATTAATATTAAATTTAAAAATTATAAAGTAAATTACAAAATTTGAGTTTTATTTTATTAAGTTAATGAAGTGTTATAACCCAATATAATAAAAATATTTTTAGCATAATATAATAAGTATTAGGTCAAACTCTCTTTAACTAGTTTAATTTGAAAATTAATTTTATCACTTATAATTAACACTAATAACCTTATTGTACATCCAATATAACAAATACAAAATTTTACAAAATAACTTAACTTGTATATTTTTTATTTAATTTAATTTAAATAAAAAATATTTATTAATGGTTTAATTTAATAAATTTATTTTATTGGATAAGTTAAATAAGATATTTTGTTTATGTTGTTAAGTGAATATTATGGAAATTTCCAATATACTCTATTAAAGATTAATATGGTTAAAAGTAATATGTCTAATATATTAATTTTAAATTAATTTAATATATTAAATTGTAATTAAAATTTATTAAATAAATATTAAATGTAGAGGGGTACAATCAATTAAAGGGGAAAATGTTGTATAGAAAAAGTATAAAATATATACTATATATTTTTAGAATTGATATAGGAATATTATCTTAACTACTTGTGTCTAAATTTGAAAAATATACAATCTTATATATTGGATTTAAAAAAATAAAATTAATATTATATTCAATGAATATGAATAGTTTTACATTAAGTTGAAATATTAGAAACTTAATATATGACATTAATTTAATTTTTAAGTTATGTGAAATAAAATAAAATATTAATAAATATTATTAACTTAATTTAATATTAATTATTTTTTATTTATAGTTGAAAAAATAATTTTATAAATATATTAATGTTTTTATATAATTTATTTATTAAATTATACTACTAACATTTTTATTTCAATCATAAGTTAAAATTCTTACCATAGTTGTTATATTTTTATTGAATTTGTAGGTCTCTTCTATTATTTTTTATCTTAGTTATAGTTTATTTTTTTATTAAACATACTTAACATTAATATGCATTGACATAACATAATTATATAATATATAAAATCACTGTTGCCACTATTAAGGAGTATTGACATAATATTATTATTTTCATTTAATTTTAATTTTTATTAGTATATATTTTAATAATATTTTATATAGAGTTATATAATATAATTATATAATACGTATATTATAAATAAAAAATATATTTTATATATAATATAATTTATCATATATATTATTTTTCTTAATTATAATATATATAGATTACACATAAACCAAGATACAAAATAAGAGATTTTGATCATATTAATGCGAAAATATGCATATTAAAAATTAATATATTAATTATAAATAACTCAAGATACTAAATTATTATTGAAGGACAATAAATAAATAATATAATTAAAAGGTTAATATATATATACTCAATTTCACATTCGTTTTTAAAAAGTTATAAAAAAATAAAATTAATAAATTTTATTAATGCTAATATTATTTTATATAATTTATCTATAAATTTAATGATAATTTATAATTTGATCAAATAACTCAGTGAATTAAATCATAATATTAATGTTCATATTTATATCTTTTATGAATATGTTTCAGATAAATTAAATAATAATAAATTATATTATATTAAAAAAATTTAGTATTTTCTAATTTACATAATTTTATGAAAAAATAAGGTAAATCCAACTTATATTACAAAGTTCAAATTCAGACATATATTATGTGTAATATCAAATCTCACCACAACATACTAGACATATATCATAGGAACAGTTTTAATATTTTTTGTGGTAATTGAAAATGGACTGCACTTGCTGCAATTGAAAAATAATACGACTATTATGGAATTATTATGTATGTGCATAATATCAGTTCTTGAAAAAGAGAATATATCATAAATCAGGTAGTTTACTTTTCTTGCAAGAAAGCAAAAACATATTTTAACAACAAATAATATGATTGAGTCAGCTTGGTGTTTAGGTACAAAAAAAAATAGTATATAATATTTTCTAGACTTACAGCAAAGTTACATTAAATTCATTTTTATCTTTTATAGTTTTTTTTATCTTAATACATATTTCTCACTATTTTCCATAATTTTGGCTTCTTTTTAATAACTTTATATATGTGAAATGTAGATAAAATACTTTTAAACTTATTATAACTTCCCTATCAATGTTTTCTTAATAATTTTCACAACAACACTCACATTAATAATTTAAAATTTTTTAAAATAATTTCTTAAATACATTAATAATATTCTATATTTCTAATATATCCACTTTTATTAGGGTTTAATAAAAAAATATATTCAGTGCTTTTCACCTTCCATCTTTAATCAATAATTATAATAATTATTAAAATAAAATTGACTTTTAATTAATATTTATTAATTTTTTTTATTATTTTACGTGTCATATACCCAATACTAAAAATTTCACAATAAAAAAGTTTTTATTATATAAACAATTAACAAATATAATTTTGTAATTGAATATTTTATACCATAAAAATATATTGTTAGTATTACGAAACAAGCTCAACTTTTTAATAATTTTATTTTCTATTAACTAATTAAGTTCACTTAACAAATATTTGTAGATAGAATCACCCAATTTCAAGTAATAAAATAAATATATTAGTGTAATACTAATCTTAATATTAAATAAGTTGATATTACATCTAAATTAATTTTATTCTGCTTTTCAATTTAAATAAATTACATGTTCTCCTATATTATGGGTGATGATCATATTTGTAAGTTTAGTACCTTAAATTCATTTTCATATAAGTTTTTTATTTGAAATATTCAATCAATAACCTTTATAAATTGTTGATAGATATCATTAATTAACCTTCTTAAACATATATTTAAGTCCTTAATCAAATAATTTTTATATACCTATTATACAACATACATTTTTGTATAATACTTTTAAATTTCTCAACTTACACTTAATATAACTATTTTATTTTGTTAAATTAGAATAGAAATAATAGTACTTAGGGTCGGTTCTGAGTGGCTGGACCCATCCTCGAGTCTCTAACAATGGACCTAAATTCTATCATTGGGTCCGAGTCTCTAACACTTATAATTCACCATAATATAACGAGAGAAAATAATAAAATGGTTATAATTCACCGTAATATCAAAAAAAAGTTCGAATTGTAAATTACTCATTAGTCATCAATATTTTAAACTTACATTCGAGTTACCACAATACTACAAAAATATTATTGAAGTAATAATATATATATATATATATATTAACCTATTAATTTCTCCCATACATAGCCTTGTAAATATATGAATAGTTTTTATACTTATAATGTACGTTTTAAAACTAATTTTGTAAAAACTATTTATTTTAAAGAAGGGTGAGATTCTCATTATCGATAAGATACTTCCTAAACTACATTTGTGTTGGCGAACATTTTGAGTATAATGCTATATTATTTTATTTTGGGACAACTTGATTGTTAAATTATACCTCAGGCATTCACCATAGCTGATTATATGATATGACAGTAACCTTTTTGAGAATCAATTAAAAAAGAAAAAGATAAACAAAAATAAAATAGAAGAAAATAACTCGAGAAAAAATTGAATTAAAGAGTAAAATTAATTTTATTGTAAAAGAAAGTTAGATCAAAACAATTATATTTTGGACGGAGGCTTTTATATTACTTAGGTATAACAATACATTTTGGAACACTAAACTATTACTCGAATTCATAAATATAAATCGAACATAAAATTAATTTCATACATCAAGCAAAAAACTAAAATATTAACTGATTTTTTTAATATTTAATATATAATTATATTTTTACCAAAATTGCAATACACACTTATATATGAATTTCTAAACACTACATTTTGATACAAAAAAGGTAATATCTAAAATGAAGCTAAATTGAGTGCATCACTCCTTCCAAACTAAGCAAGGAGATGTAGGCTCAAGTGCACTTTCAGGCTTCAATTCTGCATCAGCATAATACATTATCAAAAAGGCTCATCTACTGCAACTTGCAAGCTGCAGGCCGGCAAGAATGACAGTGTCTTACATTTTGAAGTTTGTTTTGTTACAATGGCTTAGTTTCCTCGGAATAACAACCAGGGTGATAAGCCTGAAAGGAAGGGAGGTGGGGGTGTTGATCCTTCGATGAAGATACTGAAATGTTCTTGTAGAGTCGGTGAACTGGAGGCAAGAGAACAGCAGATTGTTTGTCCATTGATAGTAAACGTCCACACTCACTGCAATAGAAACCAGAAGAGGGGGCTTTTAGGTGGGACACAGAAAACTTTAGATAGAAATAGTTTGAGAAATGAGCATAAACCTGCAAATTTCTGTGAACAGAGTTTGGTAGCTGCAAATCCAGAGCTACCAACAAAGAGGCAAGGAGATATTAGCACAAATGAACATCTAAACTCAACTAAGTACATTTAGAATAACAGCATTGAGGCATTGAGATTCTACCAATGTTGAATATAGAGCAGTATGTGTTTTGAACCCAAGAAAGTATTGTAGAGCCATGGCAGCATGATCCTGTAACCATATGCAAACTTGTCATGAAAAGTTCAGTGGACAGGAATAGATGCTTGAAACCAAAATCAGATGTCATCTACCGTTATGTGTCTAAATACGTTATGGACTGAACGCCCTCTTGCATGTACATAGCTCCCCCCCTAATAAAATATATTTGAAACAATCAATGACCAAATATCAAGTAAAATCAGGTGACTATTCTTTAAATAACACCAACATTATCATAATTGCTGGACTTATCAGCCAGATTTCATTTATACAGATAGCCACAATAGTTGATCAAGACTGTTCTTAATGCAACCAAGATAATTGATGGTTGCAATTGACTAGACATGAAGAGATCTATTTACAACCAGTCCATTCTAAAGCATTTAGGAAGTTTACATTAAGAAGGACCTACGTCATGATATGAAGAAAACTATGATTTTAGACTCAACCTAATTTATTTATCCAAAATACTAATAACATCCAATCAGCACAGTTGTCAACGCAACCGAAGATCGCAACTATTGTGATTGACTTAGGCATGAAGAAATTCATTTACAACAAGTTCATCCTAAATATTTAGGAAGCTTGCATATGGAAAGGACTTTAGTCATGAACATGATTACCTCATCTGGAGAGAAAAAAGCGACAGCATCCGGGTCAGTAGAACCAGCAGGATGTAATGATACAATAGCTCGAAATACTGAAGGAAATAACAACTCAACGATGGCAACTTCAGTAGTAGAAACAGCTTCCACTGTATCACATCCAAGTCTATTTAAACTGAGAAGACTTTGTTCTTTCACTACTTCCATCGGATTTTCGTTTGAAGAAGCAGGCAATAAAGCAGCTCTTTTCAACCAATCCAGTCGATCATATGTAAAAACTTTCACATTTGGAGCCTCTTTCTCCAATTGAGAGAGCACATCCGATAGAGTTCGATAATCAGTAGCATCATCTTCATGGCTTACTGACACTCTACGTCTTTTGGACACAGATTCACTACTTTGGCCATTGACTCCATCCTCAAGATGAGGGAAGAATCGGCGTTTCTGATCGGTAAAGGCCTTGAAAGCTAACCTGGAATGTTTGTGAGAACATATAAATAAAGAAAGCCATAGAAGTAGTTTGAATGAGAACTCATCAAAATGAAAACTGGTACGGCTTAATTTGAAAACTCAAGAACTTCCACAATTCAGCAACTTCCTATCTTATCCAGCCTACATTATATAAACACAAGCACAAAATCCACACAGACCGGAACAGACTCAGTCCCGCTAAGATAGATATATGAATAGTAAATCCTTGTTTGATAAAACTGGTCTTGATTATCTAAATTTTCTGACTGCACATAAAGAATCACCATGAAACGGATCATAAGCCAGGAAAGTTTTCAAATTATCACTGATAGGTATAGATCAGGAATAATGCCTTTGAACTAACCTTGCCCTGTCAACAGCCGAAGCACCAGCCTGCCCAGCTAATTGGCGCTTCCAAGCGTATGCAACCACTGCCCCATCAGGGCAAACCAACGGCATATGCAAACCCCATGAATTGCTCCGGGCTCGTAAAGATTCATTAATTACCCCTGACTCTTCTAGCTGCTTCCCTAACAGATTTTGAAACATAAGTAAAAAAACTATACGGACAGAAGGATGACTAATCACGCATTTAATCAGCAGCAGGCAGGATCATTTCCAAGATCCAACAAAATAAAAAGAAAAGAAATCTAAGGCGGGCAATTCAAAATGAGTAAGGGTTACATACGGACACAAATTTTGCCCTAATTTATAGTACTAACCGACGGAGCGGAGGTCCTGCAGGTGCTGACGCATGGAAGCGTCCTCCTTAGCGAAGAATTGGAGAGGCTTAGTGCTCTGGTGAGGCTGAGAGGCCATGAACAGTGCTTCGAGGAGGCTGTCGGCGCCGATCCTTATGTCGGCTATGAGGCGGGCGGCCTGCGACAGCCTGTCCATTGCCAGGGCGACCTGCATAGGTGGAGCCTCCGCCGTCCTAGACTCGCCCGAGGGAGGCGGAGAGGAGACCGGCAATGGCTGGTGCTGCATTTAGGAAGCGCAACCCTTGCTCCGTTTCTTAGGTAGTCCGACGGCGATGGAGCTTTTGGGTGACTAATCTTTCCGAATAGGGTTATATCAGATAGCCCAAAGAGGGTTCGTCTGGAGAGATCCAATCATCACTTATTTTTTATATAATAATTTAATTTCTTTATATATTACATTGGTCCACTATATATCAATTTTGGAATTGTTTATTAAACAAATTTAAAATGGTAAATAATCTAAAAAATACACAAATTTTATTTATTTTTATTAATATAGATATTATCACTTCTAAATTAAAAAAATAATATGTTCATAAGAGATAAGACGGGGTTATATGGGTACTTTAGTGGGCGCTAATCAGCAAAAGCAACCATGCTTTTTTTTTTGCTCTAATAGAAACTGTGGACGTTGAGATGTCGTTTTGATATGTGGGTTTGAGGGAACCAACAAGCGGTCAAAAGTGAGACGCTATGTTTCCTTTTCTGCCCCCGATTTCTCCATTAAATTAAAATTGTTAAAATCTCAAATAGGCCCTAAACTTTCAACAACTTCTCAAATAAGATCTAAACTTTTTTTTTCAACTCAAGATTATAACATTTAAATAATCCTTCATGTTATTAATTTATTCCAATCAACCAAATAAATAAATAAATATCACGAGTAATTTAACAATTAAATCATGTGATTTTTATTTATTAATAATTCTGTATATTATTTTTATTTTTTAATAATTTAACAATTTAATTTGACTGCTACTACTTGCCACAATAAATGAATTAATATCAATTAATCAGTGAGAATGTAGTTAACAGTTTCTTCTGTTATATAAACTAACTAAAAAGAAATATCAATTATAAAAAAGAAAAATCCACGTGGAAAATCCATCCCTCACGCCGCCTGTAACCCCACGAGACCTAAAACCCTGCAAGCCGTTTCATCCGCCTATCAGCCAGCAGTATTTCCCTTTCTTTTCTTTTCTTTTCCCCCTCCAATCTTTGACCCCGCCTGAAGTTGACGCGATCGTTGCGAAGATGGGGGACGCCACTGGCGGCGAGGGCGGCATCTCCCTCCCGGTCTTCCTCCACGACGGCGAGAAGGAAATCAGCATCGGCAGCACCGTCGTCCACCCTTCCCTGAAGTTCAACGACCTGCAATCGGTCATCGGTCAGCGCCTCGGCCTCTCCCCCAGCCAAATCTCAATCTACCTGGCGGAGCGGAGGCTTTACCGGTCGTGGCCGCGCAAGGTCGTCGTCAACGCCAAATTCGATTTCGCGACTGTCAATGGGAACAAGGACTTGTACTTCCTGGTCTTTATGAAGAGACCGAAGACCGGGGAGAAGCTGCAGGGTATCGAGATGCCGAGGCTGCTGGAGAACGTGATTCTATTGAAGAGGGAAGCCGCCGTCGGGGACCAGCTGTACGGTGGCATGTACGGATCGTCGTTCGTTGATCCGTTCGAGTACGATCGGCAGGTGAGACAATTAGCGGAGGAGAGGAAGAAGTGCCTGATGATGACGATCATGAATAGCCATAGCGATTACGCTCCGGTGAAGACCGCCGAAGTGTTGTTCTGCGTGGATTGCGAGAGAGCCAATGAGACGACATCGGAGTCGGCGGACTCGGTGCCGGGGTTTCATATCTGCCGGAACGATGCGGTGGTATTCGGGTTCAAGACATCGGCGGGTCCAGTTCGCCGACCCGAGAGAAAATGAAACGGACTCTGAGAGTGCGTCCGATTTGTTCTCCTCTGTAATCAGTACAGGCTAGCTGGTCGTTGAGGCGGCGGATACAATACCGTGCGGTCGGGTCCACGGTGAGTTTCTTACATCCATCACGACATCTTGACGCGTGTTTCCTCTTCAGTCCCCCCTTTCTCGCATCAGAGAACACTAGATGGCCCGGCAGGTAGGATTCTTCAAAAGTATGGATTCTAGTAGGGATTTTTTTAAAATGTTAGTCCTAGAGAAGTTAAAAAAGAGGCTTTTTTTTCTTAAAATTTATTTGTAGAGGGGGTGATTGCCGGAGATATCGATGGGGGTCTTAATGGTTATCACCTGCTGCCAGATTGTGTTGTCTCGTTTATGATGGTCCGTCTGGAATTTCCTTTTTTTCGAAAATTCATGTGGAATATTAATTGATTTGATCTTGGTGTGATCTGTGTTGCAATAATAGTAGTATATTGAAGAACACAATGCCCCTGCATCCTTTTTTTCTTGCTCATCTGTTCCAAATATTCTTCCTCCATGTTGGCTTTGCCAAGACCATGAAATCTGGCTTAACAGTATCTTGATAATCAGCTGTGTCTATTTACTCAATCCTGATCAGGAGGATCGAATGAGCACAAATGCATATTTTGCACCTGGAGCCTAAGCCACTAACTGAAATCTTAGTAAGGCAAGTGATACATCCCAACAATATTAGCTTTGGTTATTAAGGAAAATGTACATGGAGATGCGAGCAGTTATTTAGGTTGCTGGACCCAAAACCTACATAGACCAAAGTCTATACACCCATCCTAAGGGCCTATATGGGACATTTGTGGATCCCATAAATTTAGTACATTATGGACCTAATATTTTTCTTAATTGTTGAAATATAAATTTAGTAGAACATGTAGTAAGTATGTTTATTTTACATAAAATGGGAAAAATCAAATGATAATATATCTAAAATATAAAATTATTATAATAAATTTGCTTATGAATTAAATATTTAGTCAAATGGAAATTTATCACCTATTTTTTTGGGTTATTTAATAAAAGATATTATTAATTTTGGGGCTATGCACATATTATATACCAAATAAATGAGTGTGTTTTGGGTTGCAGTGTGGGTACATCTCCAACATGAACCACATACTGTATAGCTATAGCACCACATATACATAATATTTGAGAAAATGGGTCACTTCGTTTTCATTCCTAACCCTCCCTTCTTCCTTTCTTCCTCTCTGAACCAAACTCTTCTTATATCTCTCATGTCACTGAAAGAGAAGAGGGAGGGGGAGAATATGGGAGAGATGGAAGATGAGATGATGCTGTCGAGGTTCAGGAGGATCTGCGTCTTCTGCGGGAGTAGCTGCGGGAAGAAGGCTTCCTACCAAGAAGCCGCCACTGAGCTTGGAAAGGAATTGGTATACATTCACATCATCATCCTCCGGAAACTTCTTTGTGTACAATACACCAATCACCATTGTGCGTATGAACATATATATTGCGTATATACGTTGCTGAGATATGGATCATCTTCCATTATTTATTCATCTACCCACAGCTCTTACAGCTGCCAGCTTGCTATCTACTGTTTGACAAATCCTTGATGGGGTCATGAATGTATGGTTAATCCCAGCTAATACCTCATAAACTTGATCTTTGAGAGTCACCGGTCATGTTAAATCCTCAGAATTGTTCAATCTTGGCAGAGTGGCCGGGCGTTTCTGATGATCTTCATCCATTTCTTCACCTGAAATTCAATGTTATCTCATGCATGTCTGTATGGTTCATTAGGGTTTTATGTGTGTGTCTATGTATTCATGAGGTGAATTTGTTTGGCATGAGAGATCTATAGCTAGCTAGCTGTAACCTGCCTGTCATCAGTTGGGATGAGCAGCCTTCTTGCATGATCCTCCCTCAAAATTCCCATTCCTTTTCCCTTCAATTCTCGTGGAGAGTCTCATGCCCAAACTAGAGAAATCCTAATCACAATATTTATGTTCAATCACATACCCTTTTGTCTATATCATTACATCATTAAGGAAAGATGAGAAATTTTCAAAATTAATGTGACACATTGTATGTAGTAGGCATATTCTATATACATACATATACATGATTTGTACATATACATATGATCACACTTTATAGGGCGTGTCATTGCTCTTTTACATCCACCACCTCTCTCCATGATTTTGTTCTTCCTTGTGTTCATCATGGTATGTTGTATTTTTGAAGTATGTTCTTTTATTTTGGAATGAAGGTGGAGAGAAGGATCGATCTGGTGTATGGTGGAGGCAGCATTGGACTGATGGGACTTGTTTCTCAAGCTGTTCATGATGGCGGCCGCCATGTCTTAGGGTTTGTTCTTTCTCTCTCTAGTGTACCACTGTCACCGGTCACCCTTGTTGGATGAAATAAAGCTTATCCTTTTATGTGGATAAGAAGAAGGGTTCTTTTCCGAGTTACCGTTTGCCTTCTGTTCATGGCATTCTTGATGATTTACAGGGTCATTCCCAGGACTCTGATGCCAAGAGAGGTAAGTATACATCACCGATACTGACAATATATCGATTTTCTTTGCTCTATTGTCGGTGTACCTTAGATTCATCTATTGTCGGTGCAGATAACCGGCGAGACTGTCGGAGAAGTTCAAGCCGTATCCGACATGCACCAGAGAAAAGCTGAAATGTCTCGTCAAGCCGATGCCTTCATTGCTCTTCCTGGTAATCATGAACTTAGTATAATTCCTCATCCGCTGTTACCCTAAATAGTACTGATCTGATATATACATCAGGTGGCTATGGAACCCTTGAAGAATTGCTTGAAGTCATCACATGGGCTCAGCTCGGCATACACCATAAGCCTGTAAGCTAATTACTCCCCATCTATGATATAACAGCTGCGTGTTCATATCTCTTTGATCATGAAGAAGGATATCGATGTTTCCTCCTTTTCTGACAGGTGGGTCTCCTGAATGTCGATGGTTATTATAACTCCTTACTGAATTTCATCGATAAGGCAGTGGATGAAGGATTTATCTCCCCAGTGGCACGTCGCATCATCGTCTCTGCCCCGACTGCAAAGCAACTGGTCAGACAGCTCGAGGTAAACTTAGACATGGCTAGCTCTACAAGAGAGACTCTTTGTTCAATATATGGACAAAGTTGATCGTGTATTTCAATGTCTGATGAGGCTTATATATGCCTTGCATTTGGCACACGACCAGGAATACGTTCCGGAATACGAAGATGTAACATCGAAGTTGGTCTGGGACAGGCTCGGTTATGTGACCCAAAGAGGAGCTGCAGCTCTATGAACATGGAGAGAATTCAGCATTTACGAGGATCTCTAGACAATAATAGTTATTGCTGTAATTAGTATAGCTTTTGACCCGGTTATCAATCTTCAGTGAATTTTCTGGATAAGCCAAGAAAAGTTTTACTTAGAATACATATGAGTTTTCATGCGCCAATTCATCTGCAAATCGGCCAGCAACTTCCCATTTCCCTTCAAAAGGATTGATTCCGGACAGCCGCTGGCCATGGTGTCCATTCTCATGCCATTCCGCAGAGACCTGTTTTTGTCCGTTACTATTTGAGGAATCAGATCAGACTCCGGATGAAATCCAAGCTCATATTCTTCTCAAATGGACGATTACAGTTGTTGGGTCCTGTCTCCTTATCGTGGAATGATTCGATGGCTTAATGTGTTGTGAAGGGTGCCAGTTTCTCTCTGCTAAATAGGAGCAATGAGCAATCTCTTTTTCAATAGTCTTTCAACTTATAATTCTGAGTTTTTTTAGTTCAAAGTTCCTCTGAAGGCAACAACATTTCAGTTTCCTTTGATTCAATTGTAATTTTGGGGGGAATTTTATATCTTTTGTATAGAGAACAAAACAAATCAAATCTAAAGCTGGGAATAGATCCAAGATCTGGCTTTTGTACAGATGTTTTTTGCATGTTCATCTCTTTCTTCTATGCAATGCAGTGTCTAAGCTAAGGAAAATGTAGCTAACTCTTGTTTGAATGGGATGATGCAGGAAGGAGTATCACAGAAGGAGAATCAAGAAGTATCACCAGCAATGAATTCTGCATGTTTCCACCAGCTGTCTTTACAAAGTTGGACTCCATTGTCTCTGATGCTCTGCTCAATAATATGAACCAGAACTGCTGTTGGAAGCAGATGAATGTTTCATATTCTTTCCCGGCCTGTAGAATGTGGGAGTGTCATTGGGAGGTGGCGGTGGCGGCGGGCTTGAGCTCCTCTTGCTGCTTTTCTGCAAAATAGATAATGGATATCCCAGAACCTCTGATCTCCATACCCATATCCCAAAAACTTGAAAGGAGATAAAATAGAGGAAACCAGACCAACTGTTACCTTATTGCTAGTCTTGGAGTTCTTCCCAGACAAGTAATCAAGGACTTGGAAGATAGCTGACTGCCCCAACTCAGAGCAATTCTGATAGTAGAAAATGGCCAAGTCCCAGGCCTTGGCCCTCCACTCCGGCAGCTTCTTCTCCAGGTATGTCTTGTGATTTGTCATGAAAGGCTGCAACAGCTTCTCATATATACGGCCTGTGCCCTGCAGAATACAGACACATACCCAACCCCTTATCAAATACGACCCTATTTCTGGAAAACTCAGAGGAATCAGCTTATTTCTACCTGCAGGAAAACTTTCAGATGATTTACCTTTGTCTTTGGGTACCACAGGTAGATGATGAATGCAAGCTTTAGTTCGCCATACATGGGAAGCCTGTGTATGGAAGAGAGAGGGTTGAGGCAGCCAGAAATATATAGGCAGAGCTGGGGGAATCTTTTCCAGGAAGAAGTGTGCTCACCATGAAACAATAACATCTGCAACTCTCTCCAGAATGTTGAGAAGAGCCATTATTATCCTGCACAGATTTTAGCAGAAGAACTTCCTTGATGACTAAGTAGAACTGTAGAAGGAAAATAATTAAAAAAAAGCTTGCTTTCTAATACCAAAACAGGAACATGAAGAGAAACTCATATCAATGACAGCTATATGCTTGATTTTCTTAAATAGCACTAAGCCCATGAGCTGAAAACAGTAATCAAGACACAGCTTCAGGCACAATCAATCACAAATTTGACCCCACAAGAGGGTCTAACCGGAAACAGGAAAATTTAGCTGTTTCTGATATCTTGGTAACAAATTCACAAGGCCTAGTCAACTCTTTAAAATTTTGTTCTTGACCTGTAATCTGAAAGATGCATAGATAGAGATTGCTAGATGGACATGGATGAATTTATCTTACCAATACTGACACCAGAACCGGAGTTCATCGTTGTTGGCACGGTTTCTCTCCAAAACCTTGAAGCACTGAAAGGCTGGATAGGCATAGCCCAGCATCATCCTGCCACCCAGAAAAAGATTCAATCAGATTGATGATTACTCGGTTTTTTTCTCCTATGGGGAATCGACCCAAAGAGAAAACAAGCAAGAGGATGAGTTCGGTCTCTTGAAAACATACAGTAGGACTCTCGTGATAAAATCCTCCACCATCCTCGATCTCCCTTCAGTAGTACACTGTCACAGAGAGAGAGAAACAGATGAATAACTGTAAATTCAGTAGACTTATGTAGAGAAAGAGAGATAGAGAGAGATGGAGACCATGGTTTACCTGTGCCCGAATGGAGCAATTGAAAATCTCAGAAACTGCACAAGCTTAGAACTTTTTTAAGTCTTTCAGAGAGACAATTATGCAGGGATCTCGTTCTCTCTTTGGAAGAAAACCAGAAGCTTAAGAATTGGAGGGGATTGCCGGATTTGCAGTGAAAATGCAGAAGCTTTAGGGGCAAGACAAGAAGAGGGAGAGACGTTGGCCAAACATGGAAAAAAAAAGTAATATATATTATTATTACACATATACATATGACATATAGAGGCACGTCAATGAATGAAGGAGAAGGACCAATGGCCATTAAATAAGGTGAAAGTTGGGGGAAAGGGGGAAGAGCTTTCTTCCTAGGCACGGTTCATCTTGTTTCTTGCACGCAATAAAATTGCATAGATGAAATATGGGGAGCGTTGTTGTTTATCGGCCACCGGCCGGCACCATGAACCGCCGCCCCATGCTCCGCCGCTGTTGCGGATGCCCACTCTTCCAATTCTAGAAACACGCTCCATAAAATTCACCACGGTTTCTTTTCACGATCCAACGGAGAATAGTCATAGTTTAGGGGCATTTGACTATGGAATAGTCAATATGTGGCAAGTTGATTTCTCATAATAGTTAGAGAGTAGTCCAAAAAGTTAAATTTGAAAGGATTATTGTAAAGTCTTCATCTAATGGCATTCTTTAAAGGGCTTAATGGGTAGTTGTTCAGTCATGGTATTAAATTTACAAATGGGATGGGAATCGTGATTAGGTAGACCTAATGTATCATAGCCTAGTGGCTAGAATCTTGATGAACTTGTTCCTTTTTTGGTCATATAAGACATCGTGATGATAAATGTGTGGTATTGTAATCTATACTTTTATATGTTAGCTTTTATAAGTTTAATTTTAAATTTAAATTAGTAGTAAACAATTAACTCAATTTAATTATTTTACTACATACTAGAGAATATCAAGAATTAGATTTTTGATTTCGTGATAAATATTAATGTAAATTCACTTTTAAGTTATAAATGTTTAGTATTTTATAAAAATTGTAGAAATCAATATGGGAGAATAAAATATTGAAATATAGATTTGATAAAATCATATAAATAAAAATAAGTAAAGAGAATAATTTTTTATTGATAAATAACTTAATTAATTATATAAAAATATATATATTTATAATAATAAAATATTATATATATGATATATAATTTTAACCTATCATATATATATATATTAACTACCTAAAATATAGTATTATAATATTTTAATATTTTTTCTCTACATAAGTATAATTATTATTTTAGACAAAATTAAGTAAGTTAACAAATATTAGGTTTATCCCGAAAAATGGAACCAATAAAATACAAACCTTTGATAAGTACATTGATTATTTGAGTATTGGTGTCAATAAAATAAATATTAAAAAGTTCACAATTGACTTGTTTATAAATAAAATTTGGGTCATTTATTTGTTTAGTGTTAGTATAAAAAATATGGTTGCTTGTTAAATAGATAAGAGATAAGTTATTGTATCAAGAGTATATAAAAAATGAAATTTTGTAGATCAAGTTTTTGAAAAATAGATCAAATTCAAATAATTTCAATTATTGCATTATCGATACTTTTATATTCAACTTGTGCGGCAATTCGTTATTTATTAGTAGTTATGCTATCTACTAATAAAATGACAATCATCACAATTGTCAGTTCGAAAATCACTTGAATGTAGCGAATTATGCGTTTGATAATAATCTAATGAATATCGATAGGTTGATATATAAATTGACATACCTAATTCACGACATTAGCAAAATCAAGACTAGTGATATCTGGAATGAGAACTAGAAGAGGTGACACAACCTTGAGAGAGTTGTAATCTAAGAGCAACAAGTATTCAGAGCCACTTTAGATAATAAATATTGAATGCACTTTTGAATGTACTTGTACTTATATTGAATGTACTTGTATTAAGTGAGATAAATGTCATGAGTATGATGGTTGATTTTCCAAAAAAATGATTGAAAGTAGCATTAGTAGATACAATAATAATAATAATAATATCATCAATATAGATAAGAAGAAACATGATTAAGATACATTTAACATAGATGAAAAGAGAGTTATTTGTAGCATAATCATAAAATCTCAATTGATTGAGAAAAGAGTTGAGATGCATAAACCAAGTTATTGTTGCATGAGTAAAAAAAGAGTTAACAAACCTAGTTGTGGTTATTAAGAAATAAATTATTGACATCTAACTAATCAATGAACCAATAAAGTGAAACAACAATAGAAATAACCACCTGAATTATAACCAACATAATAATAGGATTTAATGTCTCATAATAATCAAGCTCATATTGCTAGTAGAATCATTTAGGAAAGAGATGGGTTTTGTATCGACCAATAGAGCCATCAAAATTTTCTTTGATTTTGTAGGTCGACCATGTGTGATTATGGAGAATGGCGAAAAATTCTTCTTGCATGTCATGCATCCAAGGGGCATGGGTAAATGTGATTGGGGCAAGATATAGACACTTGGAGAAGGAGACATGTGTAATGGGAAAATGGTGATGTGATATATCTGAATAGTCAAGGAAAGTACGTTGAACAGATCTGGTTGATGTTTGTGAGACATAAGTATGAAAAATATAAATACCCAAATATACACGTAAATTTATAATGAGTAGGATAATATGAATGAAACGCTAGGGAACTATCATTAATACAGTTAATTAGATAAACATATATATTAAAGAAAAATTTTTAAATTTTTAATGGAGCATGAGTATAAATTAAAATAGTGAGTATTATCTTCACAATATAACCATTTTTTTGGAGTATGTGTGGACAACTAATGTATGCAAGTTGAAATTTATATGAAAATGAGACAAACATAAATTTATTGACCATCTTATTAGAGAATTTTAATTTTGGAGTAGAACAAATTTTTAACTTTCAAATGAAAAGGCTCGAAAATAGATAAAATATTATAACAATTTTTCATTACAAAAAAAATGAGAAATTATTACAGTTATTAAGAAAATTAACACAATAAAAATTACATGTATATAATTTAATATGAGGAGTTTTTATATTTTGTTATCAAGCTTAAGAGAATAGTGTTAATATATTGACTTAAAAAGAAAAAATGTGTAAAGATTTTATAGCAATAATTTTTATTAATAAATGTTTAAAAAATAAACAACTCAAAAATAGCAAAAGGAGTATTTAATAATTGTTGATGCCATAATTAAGAAGACTCACTTCCACTTTCACGAGAAAACACTACAATTCTCTACAATTCTCATTTGTTACTTTCACTTATTGGTGAGAAATAATATTTTTTTATAGGAATATGAGCCGTGAAAATTTAAAATAACAAGTATTATCTTTATTAAATTGGAAAAAATAATAAATTAAGAGAAATTAGAGAAATATAATAAATATTGTAAAATTGAAGAGTGGAACATGTAAAAAAAAAGTAGATTTAGAAGATAAATTGGATAAATTTATCTTATCTCTAATTAGCATATACTCAAAAAATTATTAATTTTTATAAATAAACATACTAGATAAATTATGAGTAATGTGAATTGTCACTCATGAATCAATATAACAGTAAAAAAATTTTTGATAATATTAATTATTATAAGTAGAAAGAACTTGAGTGGTTGAAAATAAAGGATTAAATTTTTAGAAAGAATAATAATAAGTTAAGTGTTTATTTTTGTAACAAAGTTGATAGGTGAATTCTAAATGCCAAAAAATGAATTAGTGATTTGTTATCTACCGATTTCTAATAAATAAAGTAGGTTGATTAAAATTTATATTATATAAATTAAAGTATTGATGATGTTGATACATAATGTATTCGGTAGATATAGATTGATAATAAAAGTGAAACTTAAACTTATATAGCATGCTAGTTGTATCTTGGGGTAAATTTATATTGATAATAAGAGCAATGTTCAAACTCATCTCGCAGGCTAACTGTCTTTTGGGGTAAATTTAGATTTATAATAAAAGCCATTAAGAGAAGAATAGGGAAAGTAAATTAGTGGTGTTGGATCCCTATTTTTTAACATGATAATTTATATTAATTTTTTTTATTTATAGATCGTTTTTAATCATATTTAACAAATACTTAAAACAAAATAAAGATTATAAATCACTATTAATAAATTTGGTGTAGTAAGTATTTAGCGTTACAATTAATATATAATTTGTGATACAATGTAAAAATATAAAATATAGGATGGGAGTCTATCAAAAAGATACGAATTGATATTAAATAGGTATATGTTAATTGAATAATTATTTATTGATAAATAATTAAATAAATTATATAGATTATATTTATTTATAATTTTATAATAATATAAAATATAAATATATAATATTTACTAGTAATAATATATCATATATATTATAATTATCTATTTTATTATAATATAATTTTCTTAATATGAGCATATTTATTAGAAAGAAAACTTTTCAAATCATATTGTAACATCCATTTGAGAAAATTGAGAGAGAATAATGCAATAATACCCTTGGAATTAATGAACACCACAAATACTTGTGGTGACTTTATTGGTGGGCTAATAATATAGGCAACAATGGGAACTTTATAAAATGTAATTAATGGCACGTTGAATCATTTTCAAAGTATATTACCCTATATAATTCACTTTACCATGCCTAATAAAAAATTACCCTAAATGTATAAAATTAGGAGTAAATTGAGAAAAAAAACGATGAAAATAAGCAATTAATTAATCTTATATTATTAGGCTCACATCTATCAAATTTTTAGAATTGGTCGGATCTTTTTCCATATAATAAATAACTTTAATTTTGAGAAATTAATGGACCCCATGATAAAGAAATGCACGTACCATTGATGGAGCATCACATGTACATGTTACATGAAATAAAAGGCCACCATCTTAATTTGACCTGCTGAGTCAACGTCAATGTTGCATAATATAATATTCTTAAATTAATGACTTCTCAAGATTTAAAAAATCAAATCCATCCGATTGTGCGTATGATTAGAATCGATATTATTGGATATTTATCCAATTTATTTTACATAAAATCAAAATAAATGACGAATATTTAATTAATATAAATATTTATTTTGACCAATAATTAACGTACACAATCAATATCAACAAAATAACTCAAATTCTGAAAATACTCGAAAAAAACAAACATTCATCATCCTATTATACCATTTTCATATCTATGGATTGTATTCCGAAATGATGCGAGGTCAAAAACCATGGAAGCTTCCATGACATTAAGCCGAGGTTTGTCTGGGTTTGGGACCACGCATAAATTTCTAAATTAACTATCAAAGTAGCCTCTAATATTATTCATTATGAGACCATATTAGGCAGATTGACCATTCTCTGCAAGTCATGGATCCATTGAGTTGGGTCCAGCTGCCATTCCGTAACATATGTTCAGTTCATACTAAAACCACATGGTGTGAATATTGTTAGTATGCATAATTGGAGAGAAAGAGAGAGAAAGCATTGATTTTTTAGGGTTTTTGAGAAGGACGTATAACTACTTATGAGGGAACAACAATTGGCGACAAATGACAAGAAAGTTCACGGTGACTTCCATGGTGGAAGAGGAAGAAGAGTAGTCAACTCCTTGATCCATTCTTCTGGTTAGCCTTTGCCATGAGAAAACAAGAAGCTGGTCTGCAAACCAAGACTTAGTCTAGTAATATCATAGCTACTTAATAATAATATTCACACATTCACCTATGGAGCTTGGAGCTCTCTGTCTCCCTGATGTCTATATGATTCAAGGATAGAAATCGGGTCCCATGTATGATTTTATGTAATCATGAAAGATGGGCTGCAAGAACAGGTTGGTGGAAGGCTCAGGCCATCTGGGTGGCCCAAAAAACAATCATTACAAGCAGAGAAACTGAATGGCCCAAATCTGAATTTTCAGTCCTCGGAAATCTCAGCAATGATGAGAGTTTATCTCATTACTCCATCCATCCAAAAGTCTGTCAATTCTCAGTATTGTTGGTTTCCACTCACTGAGGAAGAGGGAGAAAGTGACATAAACAGAGAGAGAGAGTACATGTGAGAGTGAAAGGAGCTGCAATTTGTTAAGGTGATAAGGTCCATATGCAATGATTTCCCACCTTTCTGATGTCTGCACTGTATCTTGAAAAATTCTACCAGTGGAGGCAGCCTCAGCTTCTGCTGTGTATGGTCAGATATGGCAGTTGCTACCTCTTCTCCTTTTTATCATCTGTAGCCATCAGGTGGCTCCCCATGGGCCATGATCATAAACCAATTGTTCCATCACCTCTTCATCTAGTGGTCCTACTTTACACGCACTGCAACTCATTTGTCCCATCTTGTGGATGTTAATGGAATAACAGATCTGCAATCATTCTTTCAAGTTGTCTCTTCATAATTTTCAGCCTACTGTAAGGATATGAGTGTTTGGAACTTGCATAACATGTGGATGAGGTGAAGAGATGATCAAAAGCATTGGGATATATCATGATATGCTTTAATGAAACTACTGATGAGATGTACATTTAAAAATTGTACTTTGGATTGGTGAAGACAAAGTAAAACAGTTGGGAGATGGTCAATCAATCATCTGCAGATCCAAATGATAAACAAGGAAAAACACTTGCCATGGAGAGAGAGTTCCATGATGAGGATGATGAAGCAGAAGTGCAGAGGGACAGAAGAGAAGGGCTAATTAGAGAAGAACAGTAATCATGATGGTGAGTGATGGTGGAAGTGGAAGGATTAGATGATATAGCTTCTTCTACTTGAATGCTGACCAATAGATCCACGAAGGCCCCCAAAATATAGCCATGGTTCGCTCTTCCATTGACCCTCAAGTACCAATCCAGGAGACCCTTCAAGCCCTCCCACTCCTTCATCCCATAGGCCTTCACCATCTCCTCCATTGACTCCCTGAAGTCAGCATATGGATCCTGAGACTCCATCGAAACCACGAGGCTGTCCTTGACTAAGGGCAACCCACAGTCCCTCTTCAACTCCTCCAGTATCGAACTTGTCTCCCCAGGCTTGAAGAAGAGCCGCTCCGACGACTTCAGGCAGCACACTGCCATCTCTACAACACGAGAGTCATCCACTGACTCAGGTGCCTCAGTTTCAGCCTCAGTCTCCGGGTCAACATCTTTCGTGGCGGTTCTGAAAGAGAGAGTCCGGGGAAGATGGCAGTAGTATGGCCATGGCCATAGTGAAGGGGAGATGGCAGTGTTTTCAGTGTCTTCTTCTGTGTTCTTGGACATGAAGCGGAAATGTGGAATGGGGAGCTTCATTTCCTTTCAGTTGAGGAGTTGAAACAATGACCCTACAAGGAGAGAATCCTTATATGAAGGTTCCCATCAGCTGATTCAGGCAAGATAAACTCAAGGAGGGAATTTCGAAAAATTGGATCTTTGATGCTAAATATGAGATTTCATCCATCTGCAAGAATTAAATATGAGATCATGATGCTAAAGCTTGCATGCTACTTGAAGGGAAGGGAAGAAACAAGAAACACGGGCTAAAAATGTGCTACTAGCCTGTGCCTTTAGATGCCACGTCACGTGCTTCCTTCTTGTCTTGTACCATGCAAGATGGTGACCCTTTTTTCTGGTCCTGCTGATGAAACGAACCATGAAGCTGCTTAAGAGAAAGTCTGACACATTCATTATGAACGGAGCTGCATCAGATTGGGCAGTCCCTCCCCATGAATTGCACCCCTGACCTGCAAATAGCTTGACAGAGATTGGGTCAAAGAGCAAAGTGCATCATTGCAATATGTTCCAAGAAATGGGAGGGGCCATCTAATGATACCTTTCTATTGACTGCAGGGGTGTGGCTGAGATAACATAAAAAAAATACCCTTAATGGCATTACAAGGGAGGTTGCTCTAAGTGCTGTTGAGGAGAGTGCTTATCCTTCCATCACCATCAATAAATACTAAAACAAATATCCAACAAAACCAATCAGAAGTTAAAGACAGGTTACTATACTGTCAGGTGGTGAATTTTAGAGATCATATATGATTCTGAAAAGCATGCAATTAGCAGTTCATCAGCTCATCAGACCAGAGGATGACATGACCCCCATCTCCAGGATTGCTCAATAAGTAACAAAAAGATGGCAGATCCAAGAAACAGGATTGATCTTCAATACACATTGGAGAAATCCAACCATCAAACTAACCATTTCCAGTACACAGTCTCCAGGAGGAGGAGGAAGAGAAAGAGAAGAAACAACATTGAAAGAGGAAGTCCTTCCTCACATTCTTGACTTCACGGGAACAGACTCCCGAGTTAAGAGCTCTGCATTAGACTACTTCATTGGGCAACGTGGGGTCTCAGACATCTTCCACACAGGGAGGCTCTGGAAAGCTAGAAGTAGGTGCCCTCCTGGGGCTGGACCAGCTTTCGGTTTTGTGGTGCTGCCATCTCCTTCTTCAGCTGGGTCAGTATATCTTCCATTGTATACTCCCTCTGCCAATTAGTGAGCAGCCCAAATTTCTTCGGCTCCACCTTCAGCACACCAAGACATCATCAGATCTCCTCAAAGAAAGTTAACCGTATGCAGTGCGAACCAAACATGGCACAAAATGTAGAAATAGCTGGGGAAGACCCAATTAGTCTTGCAAAATAAGTCCTCTTTAGGTGAAGATAAATAGTCATTAAATGGACCAAGTTTTTTACTAAAGGGGTTGACCCCATTCACAAGACCAGGATAAAGTTATGCCAGCACAAGAACTAGAAATATATTCGATCACAATTGCTGCAGAATGATCAGACAAAAAATTCGAACAAAGGCATTCTTTACCACTCCAGTTTCATGATTAACACACGTCATGTTGATGCGTGAATGAAACCGAACACCGGGAGGCTTTTCTGGGTAATCTTTGTCGCAGAATAACTTCAACTGATATATGCGTCCTTCATGTACAGACTGATAAACACCACAAATTATTGCAACAATAAGCAATCTGCACCATTGAACTGGAAATACCATAATATTTTGCAAGCAGAGTAGATCAACTAGCTGTCTAGTTAACATCAAATTACTTGAATATTAAAAGTATGGGACAAGAATTTGCCCGTGTACTATATAAAAATACCAACAGTGAGTCCATCTTTTAAGAAGAATCTAGGTCCTACCGAGCTCCATATGTGGAAATCTTTTTACAATATATTCAGAATTTAATTATCTCATTGATATGAGCATTTTGAATCTCAGAACCATCATGATTTTTCACACTATTTTTATGGGAAAAAATATAAGCCTCAAACTTTACTTCCAGAAAATAAAAGTACACTGGTGTCAGGAGAAAAAAGGAAAAGAAGAATCAAACTAACATTATGAGGACCAATGATAGTGCCTGTCCAGGAACGCATGTAAATGTCATCTCCATCATCCATCCCATAGCTGACAGTGCCATCTCCAATGCCCTTTTCCCCACGTTCAAGTTCCTCCAATAATCTGAAATTTCGAGGGACTGCAACAAAACTTGGGACAAATTATTTCTGCTAAATCCAAAATGGAATCATTTTCTTATGCATGACACAAATATCAGAGGAATTCCTTGGGAGCAGTCAGAAATACTGATATGCATTGCATAAAAGCAAATGACAGTGTCCCATCTGTCCAGCCTTATATACACGTATGCCGAGCCTTGGTTATCCGCTAACATAAATTCATGCAACTCATATAACTGTAGGAAGAAGATTAAAGCCCCCAGCTTAAAAACTAAGCCTAGCATCACCAAGGAGTAATAGAAAACAACAAATAACCGATGGAAAGCTTTCAGTTGCAAGCTGTGAAGAAATCAGCTTTCACACAAGTCATCGTAAGTGAAAAGATTGCAAAATCTCAATCAAAATAACTTGACCTAAATGAGCCCCGAGCAACCTAAAGGAAATAAAGAGGATTGTAGTATCTAGAATCCTGAACTACCAGAAAGCACTGCTGGCCATGAATCCTCATAGCTCGCTCGCCAATAGTTTGAGACACGAACCGATATAATTCAATAATTGCGTCAAAGAGAGTCCACATAGGCGTCAAAGTTAGACAAAGCCAGAAGATTCCACGAGTAACAGGAACTACGGTCACATATTTGAGGAATCAACGTGATATACTCTTCAACAACAGGTGGATACACGGGATCGAGGGAGAAACATCAGATCGAAAGGACACGAGACATAGATAGGGATTGCAGGTAGCCAGAGACTCACCAACGACTCCCGATCCTCCAGAGCCTAGCGTCATTGATGATTGATCAAAATTTGTTCGTAATGAGCACTGCAGAGATCTGATTGGGAGAAGATGGAGACCGAGATGAGCAGAATCTGCTGAGGTGTCAAGCTATTGACGATGGAGGCCGAAAGGTGGAAACGGAATAAAGTGTAAACTATGGGGGCAAAACTGGGAATCCATATATTATTGCAGAAAACCATTAATAAATAAATATCGAAAATTATGTAATATTTGGATAAGGGTAGAAAATTAAATAATAATATAATAAAAAATGGGAAAAATGCACACCAGATAATGCTCCTGCCTCCTCCCGCGTCGGATTGACGAGACTAAACCCACCGTCCACCGCAAGGTTCCGGCCACTGACGTACTTGGCCTCGTCCCTGGCCAGGTAGAGGGCGGCTTCCGCCACGTCCTTGGCCTCCAGCACCATGTTCGTTGGCACAGGGTACGGCGAGAGGCAGTTGACCCTGCTCCCGTGCCGCCCAGTTCAATGTTCAGGTTCTTAGAGGCTGTTCGATGTGACGGAGAATATGATCGCCGTGAAGAGGATGCAGACTCCATCGCCGGCAGGAATCATCGCGCGGGCGGCGTGCATGGCCCCGAGTTATGCCCCGAAAACGTTCACGTCCATCACCCTCCGGGATTTCTCCGCGTCCATCACCGCCCCGAATACCGGCGTTATTCTAACTTTGCATTTTTTGAACTTCGGTCCTTCAATTTTTAAAATGACATTTTTGGCCTAAAACTTTGACTTCGTGAGCACTACAGATTTTCTCCATAAAACAATTTACACTTCGAGAGTAAATCACTTTATAAGTACTACTGAAATAGTGATGTGTATATCGAACATCAACAGTCGGATTGGGAGATCGACTTGCAGTGGACATAGGAGATGGTTCCTATACACTTAGATGGTCTGGCCGAGGGAGTCCTATACATCAAATCCAATTATGTAAAGCAATCAAATCCAATTAGAACGATGATAAGTGGGGTCTCAAGACAACCATCCATACATGACTCCAAACCCATCAATCATAATAGTACAATCCATCATATCCATTGTTTCTAATGCCTATTATAGACTCAATATTTCTAATTTTAATAAAAAAATCATTCCATATGAGAATTTTGGGTAAAAAAATCATTCCCTAAGAGAATTTTGTTCCAAAGTGGGATCTATTAGCCCATTGATTCAATTAATTGATACAAGTTGGACAATATTTGCATAAAAAGTGCAGAATAGATATGGGTATGACTGCGAATCAGGCTGTCAAGATGGATAGACATAATAATAGTAGTCCATGTGAATCAATTTGCAAGAGTTTCTCTCTTGATAGGCGGTGGCTGAAAACTCCGTTCCACAAAGGAATACAAATTCCAAACCCTCTGCCATCTAATGATTATAATAATATTTATGGAAGGAGGAGAAGATCATGAGCATGACTTTGTTCACACTGGGTGTGCTACCTACACAACTACAAGTACATACTAGTGAAGGCTAATGCTAGATACGACTTTGTATATAATATATTAATTTATATGGTGGATTGAATGGTATAATGTTTTGATATACAGATATTACAAAATGGATGGTGGGTTCAATCATGGTGGCCACCGACTCCACTCACCAATTTGATTCGATCCTTCCATTGCTTTTTTTTTTTTTGTATTTTTCTTCTATTTTCAAATGGTGTGTTCTGCCATTCCAGGCAGTCACAGTCACACAGTTCTCTAGAAATTTACATTTATTAGCATGGAATGAAAAGAAAGGTTTACTTGACTAGATAAAGTGTCTGTGGTGGCATATAATTATACCTATAGTAGAAACGAGTGAACAAAAAACGAAATCGTGGCCTATATATATGAAGAGGCAAGTGCATCCAAGAAAACAAATTAGGGTTCCATCATCTCATTATATCACACAATCCGTCTTGCCAGAAGAAGATCATGCCTTCCGTCCAGAATACGGCTGCTGGAAGGTACTCACCAAAGATATGGCCAGCTATATTTCAGTTCATATATATATATATATGATTATGAGTTGATTAGGGCGTTTTACTATGGGGAACTTTTTTGTTATGTGTATCTTTTTTGTTATGCTGCATACAGATTGGAGGGTAAGGTGGTGATCGTCACCGGCGGGGCAAGCGGCATTGGGGCCAGCGCTGCTGCCTTGTTTTGGGAGCACGGGGCTTTGTTGGTGGTGGCGGACATCCAGGACGATCTGGGGGTGGCGCTTGTTAACAAGCTGGGAGAGAGGGCAACGTACGTCCACTGTGACGTGTCGAATGAGGACGACGTGGCCAAGCTCGTGGAGAAGACGGTGGCCGAGCATGGAAAGCTCGACGTGATGTTCAGCAATGCCGGAGTCATTGACCGACCCTTCGGGAGCATCATGGAGGCAACCGAGGCCGACATGGACCGCGTCGTAGGGGTCAACCTCTACGGAGCCTTCTTCGCAGCCAAGCACGCGGCGCGGGCCATGGCCCCCAGGAAGAGCGGCTGCATCCTCTTCACTGCCAGCTCTTGCACGGCCATCGCCGGCTTCTCCAGCCACCCCTACACGGCCTCGAAGTGCGCCATGGTGGGGATGGCCAAGAGCATGGCGGCGGAGCTGGGGCAACACGGCATCAGAGTCAACTGCGTTTCGCCGCACGCGGTGCCCGGGACGAGGATCGCCACGGGGTTGGAGGGTCTGCGGGTGCCGATACCAGAGATGACAGCGGCGGATCTGGCAGAGATGGGGAACCTAAAGGGACAAGTGCTCGAGGCGGAGAGCATCGCAAGGTCTGCCCTATTCCTGGCCAGCGACGATGCTCACTACGTCAGCGGACTCAACTTGGTGGTGGATGGAGGGATCAGCGTGGTCAACCCTTACATGATGATGGCTCTCAAGTCTCACATGCATCAACGCCAAATTTGAATGAATTATTGGCAGTCAGCAATTAGTAAGAATAAGAATTATAATAGCAAGTTGTTTTTGTTAAAGCGACTACTCTACGAATAGTAAACTATGTGTATGAGTCGTTTGATGGTATAATAAGTTTTCGCATTATTGATGTTGACCCATCAAGCCACGTGTGACGTGGCTTCCAAATTACCCCATGCTCCATAAGCCCTCGTGGATAATAAAGTCCCGTCTGAACCCTAGCAGCACAATTATATTTAGATATTTATATTCTTAAATTTATATTTTAAATAAATAATAAAATTATATAAAATAATTATAAGTTATTATTACTATTTATTAGAGCGGGAGTTTGATTGTTTGATTCATTACAAAAATGAAAACATGTTTGTGGTATAGTCCTATTATCTTAATTTTCAATCCTCGATTATTAAAATTTCAGGATTTTTTTATTATTTTTTTATATATTTTATTTATTACCGGCTCCACTTGGTGAACGAGTGTGCAAGAAGTTAATAATGGTGCATTAATTTTTCTTTCACAAAAAATAAACACAGCTAATTAATGGATATTTTATACACCATAAATTAATGGAGAGAGTGATGTATAAATATTATAATATTCCATATATTCTTTGGTATATCTTCTACATCATGATTGATACTTGTGAATTTGACCGTGAGATGTATCAAAAGTTCTAGAGATGGGAAAGAATAGTAATCCACAGGATATATAGTGGATATTTATGGCCGCCATATACCTACTCCAAATCTTTCTTCTCTTCTAGTTTTCCATGAGCTCTCTTTGATTTGTCAACCCATATCTTCTAATTCTATTATGACTGCAATGATAATATTTTATAGAAGTATTGAATTTTCTCCCATTCTAACAAATAATAACTTTTATAAAGATTTTTTAGATATACTATATATCTCCCATATCTTAATAGGATGAGCTCCATCAAAACCCTAACTGGGAGTCTACTAAAATAGAATAATAGCTTGCCCTTTTGCTTGCATAAACTCCTTTTTTATCCGTAAAAAAGAATGCATTAATTGTATTTCAAGAATTGTTATTTTTTCTGAGCTTGGAATACATTTACATTCCATAAACTTGTAATTGATTAATACTTACAATATACTGGATAATTATCTACCAAATAATAAGATAATTATATTTAATATCTATAACTCTTTAATATTACGATTTAACCCTTAAATTATACATTAATTTCAACTAGTTCTATAATATTGTTAAATATTTAATTTCTTAAATTTCCAATTGTACACAATATTTTTCACTAATTAAAGAAAATTTATATTTTTTCAAAAATTGCAATTAAATTTCAAACTTTTAAAATTTACAATTTAATCCTATAAATTTAAAATATCATCAATTCAATCTTAATATTTCTCAATAAAGTTCTGGTTTAATTATAACCATCTTAGTTATGTACTCAGAATAATTTTCAGTTTTAAATCACTAAAATTAACTTAGAAATAAGCTTAAATGGATATTTACCAAAAATCGTTATATAGAAAGAAAACTCGAATTACTCACTGGTGAGACTCCGATTTAATTACACTATAGGTTAATAATTGACTTCAACCCAATAAGTAAGAAAAGGAGAGAATATCTAAATAAACTCTATTGTATTGAAGATTACTCGAAAAACTCTTGAATATAAGTGGAAAAAATAATAATAATAATTATAATATATATTATCCAAGAAAACTATATAAAATATGAAACCAATCCTCACAATTAAGTTGATCGTAAATTGGATCTACTTATTTGATACGGGTTGACTATAGTCGATAAAACCTAAAATTCCCCTACAAGAGATATGTTGCTTCAATCTAAAAATGCAGATTTAAGAACTTACTTGTATCACAAATTAAAATTTGCACAAAAATTTAGGTTAACTCGTGTGAAATGTATTTATTGTTTTGAAAGTGATAGGTATGGAATAAAATGATTTATTTTAATAAATTAAAATTTATATGGAAAGTATTTTTATAACTTCTAAAATTAATAAAATTTAATTTTATTGTATTATATATTTCTATTTTCTTAGCACGTTTCACATTTAGAAACGCTAAATTTGTTGAGTGCAACAAGTTGACAATATTTGCATAAAAGTGCAGAATAAATATGTGCATTACTGCGATTTAGGTGGTGAAGATCGATAGACATATTAATACTTTTGGAAGAAGGAGAAGATCATTAGCATGAACCTACAAGTACATACTAGTGAAGGTTAATGCTAGATGCCATGTTGTATATAATATATTAATGTATAAAGTGGGTTGAAATAGTACAATATTAATATTTTGATGTACACAATAAATAGATGGTGGGTTCCACGTTTGCCATAAACTCCACTTGCCAATTTAATGCGATCCTTCCATTACTTTTTTTTTTTTTGTATTTTTCTTCTATTTTCAAATGAACAATTATGCATTATTCATGGCGTCTTCCATGCAAGTCTGTCACCTTCTCAAGAAATTTACTTTTAATAGCATTGAATGTAGACTACCGTGGGAGTGTGAGGAGTAAAAGATGGAGGTTGGATCTAAATATCAAACTCATTTTAGTATTTAAATTGTATTGACACAATACAATAAATTAATTTATTAATACATGGTATTCTTGAATAGTATTATAGATAGTTTTCTCGTTATTTCGATTATTTATAAAATATACTTAATTAAATTCAATTATTTCCAATTCGCTAGTATATAGTTTTTTAGTAGGTTTAAAATTGAAAGTGACACTTTTTGTTATAAGTGAATTCCGTTGTTAAAAATATAATTTAAATTGAATAAAATATAAAATTATTGTGTGTTTATAAATTTGAAAAGGTTAAATTACTTATAATTTATAATTTTTAAGTATATTTTATCACAAATTATATTATGGGTACGATATAATATAAGAGTAAATATCTAACTTAGTATTCCAATTACCAATTTGATATGATTTTCTTTTATAATGGAAAGAAAGATTTTGTTGACTAATTAAACGGTCTTTGGTTGCATATAATTATAGCTATAGTAGAACACAAGTGAACAAAAATGAAATCGTGGCCTATATATATAGCAGGCAGAGGCAAGTGCATCCAAGAAAACAAATTAGGGTTACAGTAAATTTTTATTTACCAAATTTTAGATATTCAGTTTTCTCTTAAAAAATTTTTATTTTTATTTTCATACCGCTAAATTATTTTGAGATTATAACTTCTAATTTAATCGACATTCTATTTCGGTAATATATGTACTTAAACTTATATAAGTTGAATTCTATTAGATTATAATGTAGTCGCGATAAGGTGTTCTTAACAATTATTTGGAATTTTTCCATTCCATTCAACATTATTATAACTTAATTAACGATTTTTTTTTATTTATATCATTTTATTCAAAAATTTGAACTTACTTGTTCTTTGACATAGTAGGGTGCTTTAGCAGATTCCTTCCATCATTACCCTGACTCGGAGAACAAATACAAAATCATATAAAATTCGGTGGAACTCTTACCTTAACTTGTATTGACCGTATTTATTGTTACGGCAACTATCCGAACTAGTGTAATTAGAATTAGAGAATTTATTTTAATAAATTGAAATTTATACAGAAAGTGTACTTACAACTTCTAAAATTAATAAAATAAAATTATATTATATATATTTTGAATTCTCAGCACTTTACCGATTTAGGAGCACTAAATTTGTTGAGTACAACAATATTTGCATAAAAGTGCAGAATAAATGTGTATTAATGCTATTCAGGTTGTCAAAATCGATAAACATATTAATACTATACGAGTCAATTTACTAACTCCATTCCATAAAGGAATAAAATTTTCAAACCCTCCACCATTTAAGGCTTATAAAAATACTGAAGAACTCCATTTAATGCTTATAATAATAAAAAGGAGAAGATCATGAGCATGACTACCCTACACAACTACAAGTGGTACAAGTCCACGTGGGTTGAATAGTGCAATATTTTGATGTACATATATCACAATAAATGGATTGTGGGTTCCATCATATTTGCCATCAACTCCGCCTACCAATTTAATGCGATCCTTCCTTGCTTTTTTTGTACTTTTCTTCTATTCTTATAATGGAAAGAAAGATTTCATTGTCTAGTTAAAGTGTATATAGTGACATATAATTATAGCTATAGTAGAAAGAAGTGAACAAAAAAAATCGTGGCCTATATATATAGCAGGCGTATGCAGAGGCAAAGGCATCCAAGAAAACAAATTAGGGTTCCAGTAAATCTGTCATCTCATTATCTTGCCAGAAGAAGATCATGCCTTACATTCAGAATACTGATGCTGGAAGGTACTCACCAAAGATATGGCCAGCTAAAGTTCAGTTCATTATATAGATTATGTGTTGATTTGGACGTTTTACTATGGGAAACGTTTTTGTTATGCGTATCTTTTTTTTTTTTATGCTGCTTACAGATTGGAGGGTAAGGTGGTGATCGTCACCGGCGGGGCAAGCGGCATTGGGGCCAGCGCTGCTGCCTTGTTTTGGGAGCACGGGGCTTTGTTGGTGGTGGCGGACATCCAGGACGATCTGGGGGTGGCGCTTGTTAGCAAGCTGGGAGAGAGGGCAACGTACGTCCACTGTGACGTGTCGAATGAGGACGACGTGGCCAAGCTCGTGGAGAAGACTTCAGCAATGCCGGAGTCATTGACCGACCCTTCGGGAGCATCATGGAGGCAACCGAGGCCGACATGGACCGCGTCGTAGGGGTCAACCTCTACGGAGCCTTCTTCGCAGCCAAGCACGCGGCGCGGGCCATGGCCCCCAGGAAGAGCGGCTGCATCCTCTTCACTGCCAGCTCTTGCACGGCCATCGCCGGCTTCTCCAGCCACCCCTACACGGCCTCGAAGTGCGCCATGGTGGGGATGGCCAAGAGCATGGCGGCGGAGCTGGGGCAACACGGCATCAGAGTCAACTGTGTTTCGCCGCACGCGGTGCCCGGGACGAGGATCGCCACGGGGTTGGAGGGTCTGCGGGTGCCGATACCAGAGATGACAGCGGCGGATCTGGCAGAGATGGGGAACCTAAAGGGACAAGTGCTCGAGGCGGAGAGCATCGCAAGGTCTGCCCTATTCCTGGCCAGCGACGATGCTCACTACGTCAGCGGACTCAACCTGGTGGTGGATGGAGGGATCAGCGTGGTCAACCCTTACATGATGATGGCTCTCAAGTCTCACATGCATCAACGCTAAATATTGAATGAATTATTAGACGTGTCTTGGAAGTCGAGATGGTCAGCTATGAGTAAGAATAAGAAGAAGAATGGCAAGTTCTAATTATGGTCACGACTCTACGAACATGTATGAGCCTTTGATGGTATAATAAGTTTCGCATTATTGATGTTGACCCATCAAGACAATCATTAGAATATGTAAAGTGGCTTCCAAATTACCACATGCTCGACAAGCCTTGTGGAAAATAAAGTCCTTGTCAGTCCATCCATCATGGCTTGATAGACAGTGGTGAGTGGGAGGGACAGGACAGTCCTGTCCTACTAAACCCTAGCACCGCATTTATATTTAGATATTCAGACTAGTTGGTCTCCCTTCAATTGACTCCCTGATCCTTATCTTAATTATCTATATATTAAAATAAAAAATATCAATGTTAGATATATGTTTTCTTTTTGAAGTATTATTGTGAGATGTCAAATTATAAAAAATTATTTACTAAATAATGAATAAAATGTTTGTATTTAGAGTTACAATATATTTATATTGATTTTTCCATTTACTTTCTAAATTTTAGTAAATTAAAGAAATATAATATTTAAAAGAGGCAAATAATAAAATAAAAGTTATTGTTTAGCTACCTAAACCCTTATTATTGGGTTGAGTTGGCCCAGCATAATAAAACTGAATCACTATTTTTACTCACTTTCAAAATAGCATAACAGACATATTCAATAATTGGTTCTGAGCTGTCCAGCGATGGGTAAGTTTAGATTGACAAATTGATCCATGTTTTTTTACATATATCTAAAATATATTTATTTTTGAATTAACGATATTTGAAAACCTGACTTATATATATATATAATATATGTGTGTGTGAAATAAAGTTGTTTTAATAATAGAATTGATATTAATTTTATTATATATTTTAAATATTTATATTATATTATAAATTTTGATTAAAATAAAATTTTAAAATTTTGAATTTTAGTTCAGAAATTTTTTATGGCTAATTTTTTTTAATTTTCTCTTAAATTTTAATAATATTTTAATTGAATTAATATATAAGTTTAATAAAATAGATAAGACACGCAAATAAATATTTGTCTAATATTTTATCAATAAATATATTATCTAATAAAATTATTTTATTTGTGAAATTCTTAACATGGTTTTGATGATATTGGCATTACATGATTAAATATACATTTTATGGCTAAATTTATAATAAAGTTATTAAACTTTTGTTGAAAAATTAAATAAGACTATAATTTTTTTTAATTTAAGATTCTAACTTTTAAATTATAGTTTAAATAAAATATTTTTTTATAGCTAAAATAAGGTATAACATTTTCAACACAGTCACAATAATAACAATTTGGATTTCATCATATTATATTGATAATAAAATTATTATAACTGATAATGAATATTATAATTTTTCAAATAATTAAGGGTGAATTTGGATAAAGGAATAACTGGTTTATGTAAGTTAGAAGGGATGGGAATAGATGAGCCATTCATCCAAATGAAATCCTGAAGGATAGAAAAAGTAAGGATCTTAGTAACAGAATTCATTACAATGTAGAAGATATTATAAATATAAAATCTTTTATATTTAAAAAAATAATAATAAATTTTAAATCTTGAATTTTTAATAATTGAGTATTAAAAAACAAGCTAATGTACTATACATTATGAATTATAATGATAAAAGATGATTTATAAAAATTTATTAATATTATATTTTATATTATAATTTTTTTAAAATAAATTTAAATAATACTAAAATATTAAATAAGATCGAATCCATGAAATCAAAATTATCAAATTTAATTAAGTAAAAATTTAAGAAATATGTTAGAATAAGTATCTTATTGGAGACTATCTTTTAACAAACTAATAGAAAAAGTATATACGACATATGGCCAGTGGATCTGATGGATGATATGGAGGCAAAAATAATAATATATTAATTGATAAATTAATATATAATTATTTTTACGATATTTATTTTATTATATATTCAAATTTTGATATATTTTTAATTATGTCAAGTAAAATATAAAATAAAAAATTAACTTTAAATAGGTTAACCCAAAAAAATACCAAACTAAATAAACAAAGTTTATGTTTTTAACTAATTAATGCAAGATACAATTTAACATTTATTAAATTAAAAAATATAATTTTAAAGAAAAAAACTTGAAAATGTAGATATTTTATTAATTTTATATATATAAATGATAACGGTTTCGGATACCCGGAACTGGTTCGATGAGGGCGGGCCGAGATTGGATCGGCAAAGTCGTTTTTTTATCATGCCTAGTTATATCATGCACCACTAGTATATTAGTTATTAATAATATTATTTTATATCATTTATTTTTTAATTAATTTAAAAATAATAATTATAAATTAGATAAAATAATAAATATTATAAGTATAATAAAATTTATGACACTTATCAATTATAATTTTTAAATAAAATAAACATATATAATATAACTTTTGAATTATAGTTTAAATAAAAGATTGTTGTCTTTATAGCTCAAATAATATATATAATTTTCAAAAAAGACACTAATAACAATTTGGGTTTCATAATAATATATTGATAATTAAATTATTATAATTGATTTTAATAGGGTCCTACCCACTACCATGGCTAGATCAACAAGATGAGGTGCTATGGATCCTAGTCTTGTGAAGATCAACTCATGAAGCATGCTTGTATTATTATGGGCATTGCTTACATTCATGGTTTTAGGGCTTCCTTAGAGTGGACAGTAGTTGTGTTAACTTACTAGTTGAAATTTCTTGAATTATAAGTGTCATGTCTTGGCCCGGTTTGGCCCGGGGTCTGATGGATAACCCGCCACTCTCTTTAACCTCAAATAAGGTTTCTCGGGGTTAAGAGAGTTAGGTATATTACCTGTCATGCTTTTCCTAGAAAATATTTAACAAAACTGAAAATTTTAAAATGGTATACCTAGTTTGTGTCTGAGGGGAAATAAAATCGAATCAGTGTGTTTCTCCCTAAAAAATATTTAGACAAAACTGAAAATTTTGAAATGGTGTACCTAGTTTGGGTATGAGGGGAAATAAAATCGAATCAGTGTGTTCCTCCCTGAAAAATGTTTAGACGGAGGGAATGAGCTCGACAACTCAGTGAGAAGAAACTTAATATAACGGTTTACTTAAATTTATCTTATATTTAATTTATTTCCGTTTCACACATTAACAGAATCAACAACCGCCCTTTTATCATAGGAGAGATCACACGTTTGCAGAACGGTCCTCGACCGTACCACTTGTGGACCGGAGCGCCTTCACCGTCTACCCTGATAAAAAGATGCTTGCCTCTACCCGGAGTTTGTGTGGATATCAATAGTCCGACCCCAAACTTGAATTCTTCCACCATGTCCGCTCAACGGCACGAGACCTCATTCCCCTTACTACCTCGGTCTCCGTGCGTAGGAAGCCATCGGCTTCACGACTTACTGAACGAGATATTGCCATTATGCTCCCTGTGTCGTCCAACAGTCTTTGGGTCCCATCACTAACTCATGACAGGTGTCCTGATGGCCCAAACCTCACAATACATGCACAATCAATAAGCTTTTTAAGTTATAGTCGTTATCTTTGGCCCTCTTGCACAACGGTCTGTCAGCTTAGCTTCTGCCCTACCACGCGTACTGGCCCAACAGGTTCGACGACCCGACTTTGGCAGAGCAGTGGTTCGGCCTAACAAGCTCAACAACTCAGCTTGGCTCGATGGGTATCACACAAATTCCCATTATTCAGGTATTTTAGCCTCATGTGTCACATGTCTATTTTGGACGGGTCCATGCCCGTATCCACCGGCCTTGGGCCCACTAGTATCACGAGCATAAGCCCGGAATTAGCTCCCAAATATTTTAAGCAGAGTCACCCAGTTAGGGGAGGCTAATTCCAAGAAAACAATTTTTCAAATCTTAAACTGTCATTCCAACCGGAATGGACGTTATAGCGGTTCCCACTCACCCCGTGATTTTGGCAGGGTTGCACTAGCGGAATCTAGCCTCGCAGTTACTCTTCCGGAAGCAGGTGCTCGAATAGTCAGTCCCTACATGTCATGGATGTTCTTGTTAGGGCGTTGAACTAAGTAATTGTACTTCTTAGCATATTTACGTATAACCCTTCATATTTGGCCTTAATTGCACTTTAATCCCCGAGATTTGTGTGTTCATCTGTTCCTCCTCAATTACCGTTTTTTCTTAATCCGACCTCAAATTTTCTAATTATCCCTTCGCCTCCTTAATTTTATCAACATTGCCTCTGATTTCCTTAAATTTTTTAAAATTGTCATTGAGCCCCAAATTTTCTAAAAATTATAATTTGACCTAACTTTTCAAATATTACAAATTGTTCCTTCATTTGATCTAATTTGTCCAACGGACTCTCAATTGGAAGGGAATTACATAAAAAAAACTTTTAATTTTATCAAATCACCACTTGGTCTCCAATTTTTAAAAAATCCTTAATTTACCCAGATTTTTCAAAAATTATATTTTAGTCCCCAACTTTTCAAAAATTTTATTTTGCCTCAAATTTGTCCAATTTTTATTTGTAAAGAATTTAATCGAAAAAAAACTATATATAACGGATATATAGATGATATCAAAAGTTGTGAGATGAGGAAAACTATCTCAAATTAAAAGAATATGCCCTAAAAAATCTATAAATAATGGTAAAATGTGGAGTGTTTCCAAATTCTTACCTACCTATCATGCCACGAGTATTGTGATTCTTATCATCATTGTATTACTAATTTGCATCAGTCTTATATCATTCATATTATATAAATGATTAGTAACTTACTAATCCATCTCAATTTTAATGGTATTTTAAAATAAAATAAATAACTTACTAATCCATCTCAATATTATGCTATGAGAGACATAACTAAATTAGTTAAAATAATAATACAATTACTTGAATAATGAAAAAGGTCAAATCTAGCAAATATATTAAGATGATAAGTAGAATTTAGTTTTTTTATATTAACAAAATAAAATAACATTATTAAAGCAATAAGATTGTTTAGTAGTTCCTAATTCTTACCTACCTTGAAGCGCAAGTCCTCCTCTGGCCTGGTGTACAAATCCGGAAACCACCTCCAGCAACCAAACAGGCTGTTTCCCCAAACCCAAATGGGTTAGATGAAACGAGGCTAATGGTAGGAGAAGTAGAGCCTGTTTGTGGAACTTGAAGTGCAGCAAACCATTGTGGGTGGGGAATAATCTGGCTGAGGAAGATGCTGAAGAGATGTTCTTCAGCCATGGGATGAGAGCATTCCCACCCAGTTGCTGGCCAGTGGCAGCATAAGATGATGAAAGCGGGCTAGGGAAGGATGATGAGTCCGGGCTTGGGTTGTGGGAAATAGAGGTTGGATGGTAAGAACACGGGCTCAATGTACCAGACCAATTCACCAAGTCAAATATACAGTTGACGCAAAAGCAAAGTTCGGGCGCAGAGCCAAGATGTAGTTTTCTCTTATCAGATGGCTGTGTTGGTACAGTGGCTTTTCAGAAGCATGTTGACCAGTCGAAAGAGAAAATGAATCGTGCATTGTCTTTCTTTATTATCAATCAAAATCACTGCCATAGACCCATCTCAATATCTGATCAGAAAAACACGGAAACAGATGCCCAGACGAATAACCTAATGACTTCAAACCAACAAAAGAAGGAACAATGTAATATTAACGGATCCATCTGATCTCTATCAACATTGTTTACTTCCAACCAGGAAAAAACATGGCTTACTAGAGATGGATGCCACAAAAACGGAGCTCTGATTATCGCATCGAGTAATGCATATGCAGTTCTAATCAATCACTTTCAGCTCCGCCTGATGTACAAGACCACTGCGATAGCAGCTGCTGTAGAGACGGCCTGAATCCCGAATCGTCTCAGCTGGGACGATTCAAGAATAGAGAACGAGAATGGATTTGAGCAGCGTGAATGAATCAATTTTGAAGAAATTGTCAAAAGGGTGAAATTTTATCGGTATCGGAATGAATCTAAGTGAATATTGAAATTTTATGCCTAAAACAGATCCAATATGATTATAGGTCCAAATGACAGCCCATTAGACTGAAGTTCGGCTCGGGTGAAAATTGGAAGAGTTGAATTGACATGTAAACCAGATAACATGTTCCAGATGATGAGTTTGATTACCTCAGATCGATATGCCCACATGGCATTAACAACTAAAACCAGGAGCCAAGGCTGGAAACTTGCTGCATGCATGTAAGCAAACTAAGCAAGCTCATGACTGTGGCCAGTAATATTTCATGACAGAACATGAAAAAGCTGACAAAAGAGTGGAGCATGTACGTGAAGGAGAAGAGGCTGGACGCCGGCGAGGTCGTTCTCTTCGAGCGCCACCGTGTAGACATTGGTAGGGTCTTCATAGGATGGAGGCGGCGCCAGGGAGAGCTGGACAATGGCGTTCCTGCCGCACTGCGGCCGCCAGGAGGGTGGGTGGGGGCCATATCAGCCATCACCTCTTCCTCTTGGCAGCCAGGGCATGGGCCTTGTACAGTGACAGTCTGCACTCCCCCCTCTGGTGCAGTAGTGCTGTCCAGTAACTCGAAGAAATTGAGGTTGCTCGGTGTCGACGTGGAGTGCCAGCAAGACGAGCCCGACCCACCAACGCTGGACGGCTCCTCCTGCCTCTCGAGCCCCTGACTGAGCCATCAGCAGCCATGTTACCAGGTTGCAAGCAGCTTCCATTAGATGATAACCATTTGAATTCGAATAATTACAATATGTGAGCATTGAATAGTGTAGCCTCCACTCAGCCCCTCCTCTTCCACTTGATCTTAGACAGACCATTTTGAACTTGACCTTTTTTTGCACACAAATAATTGATCAATTATTTGCTTGTCTTATCTATTTTAATAAAGTTTTATATATTAACAGCACTTTTTTTATTTTATTACTTATATTCAGTGTGGTATTCTCAACAACTATGAGAGGGTTATAATATAATATGTGCAACAATCATTATCAGGTTCTAGTGCCATTATTATGTGGTAATAGTAAGAAATCCACACTTTCATGTCTTATAAAGACATAAGGTTCAAACCAAGTCTCTTCTAAGTCTTATAATCAAGAAACTTCAACTGGTAACACACGCAACTACTGTCCACTATTAAGAAGCCCTGAAACCATGAATGCATGAATCCTTCTCCTTCTCCTCCTCCTCCTCCTCCTCCGTTGCTCTTCTGACAATCTAGACAAATCATGAATAATGAACAAGATGCAGTGAGTTCTGCCAGCTCAAATGAATTATTTCTGGATATGCACGCGGTTAATTGGAGGAGGCCCAAGTGGGCACGGATGGATGATCATACATGATCTTTACTTTACTTGGGTTTAAGAATGGTATCAAGATGACTGAGCAGCAGCTCTGAATTCTTTGCCCCTTAGTCAATTATACAATGGCGTACGAAACTAGGAGGATAATGTTGCAATATTTGTCTTATGGAAGCAGTGGTAGCACGTAGAGATCTTCCCTCCCAACAGAGCATCCCCCCATGGGCAGGTAGGCAGATGTCAAAGAAGGAGCCAGTCGGGTCGGTCTTAGCAGGCAACAGTGGAATTTGCCGGGGGCAGCTATTTTCTGTTATCCTCTACTTCATCTTGATGCCAGTTTCCCATACCTCAGTAAAAGATTCAATTACCAGTCAGGCCACAACACTGCATGATGCCTTTTTTGATTGATTGTAGTCTTTATATCAGTGTCGGCTGGTTTTCCATCGGGGCGAAGAAGGATATTCGGGAGATTACTACATGTTATAGGAAGGAGCCCTATCGAGGGCATCTTCTGCAGAACCCCCAATATGGAGATCTATTTAATCCATTTATTCATTTTTAGGGTAATTATCCCACTATTCATAATTAGTATCATAGATCAATCATAGAACTGAGTCATTTTTGCTTTAAATCCCTTTTAGTAGACTCCATAAATCATAGCTAGCCACTTTGTACATTTTGAGATCTCTAGGCAGTTGAAAATGACGATGGATCCCACTGACTATTGACTCTAATGCATATTTGATTAAAACTATTAATCAAATATTTATCACCTAAATAAGTCAAATAAAGTATTTACACAAATTTAGTAATCACACAAAATTATTTATATATATTATATGAGATTTCCCCTTTTATCACACATAACTTATCTATAATTAGTATGGTGTTCATAAATCTATTAAGCACAAGTTTACACGTAGAACATGAGTCAATTTTACTTAAACAGAGGTTTGGAGTTTGATTTCATATGAATTTTGGCAAAACCCTAACTCTCCTTTTAAGTAGTAGATTCCATAAATCTTAGCTGGCCACTTTGTACATTTTGAGTTCTCTTAATGATGTAGGCCATTGAAAATAATGATGGATCCCACTAACTATTGACTCAGATGTGCCCTCCAGCTCTATGCATTTTGATGCATATATATATATATATATATATATAAAAGCTCCGGACGTTTTTTTCTTCCACGCATGTTGTGCAAGGATGATAAACTTCACGGGTATGTTCTTTGACTATTCAATGATTCGGCATCTTCAGTTATAGCTAGATGATAGACCAAGGAAAACAAATAAGGCACGTGAGTGGGAATTGGTGGCATGAAATGAGATCCACTCCTCTTTAACTTATAATTATATGAAATCTATCTCCCATATTGATATAATAATTGTATCGAGTTTGATGTTTTTATTTTATACTAATTAATTTCACGAATGGGTAATTGAGCGAGCACATTAACTTTTATACAATATTAGATATATTAACTAATATTTATTTAAAATATAGGATAATAATAAGAGAGTGAAATAGTGTTTTCTCTCATTTTTCTATATCATAATGCAAAAAAGCAAATTTATATTCGGAAAAAATGGTAGCAGATATGATACAGGGAGGAGGAGGCACTGCAGATTATATCAATGGCCCGCCCGCCAGTGTTGATTCCCCACAAACTTGAACAGTGTATTGTTCTGCTCATAGCCAGTCATTGAATTGCTGTCTACATATATATTCATTGTTCCCTCCCTCAACACTATACTCATCTCTCTCTCCCTTCTTTGTGCTGCCTGAAGAAGACGGAAATGTCCATAAACCATTTCTCACAGAGCCTTCAGGGGATTCCCTGGTGGAGTTCTCAGTACCCTACTCCCCAGAAACCGGCGGCCCACCACCACCACCACCACCAGGCAAGTCTCGTGGGCAATTACTCTACCTACCATTCCGTCGCGGCACGCGGAATGAGTTTCAACCTCAACCGCGGCGGAGACGACGAGGAGTCGTCGGAGCTGGAAGAGCAGGTCATAGACTTCATCGGAGAACATGAAGCTCCCGAATTCGAGAAGGAGCTTATGTTCGAGAAGTCTCTGACCCCTAGCGATGTCGGCAAGCTCAACCGCCTCGTGATTCCGAAGCAGCACGCCGAGAGGTACTTCCCCCTCAGCGGCGGCAAGACGGGGGATAAAGGGCTGCTTCTTAGCTTCGAGGACGAGTGCGGCAAATGCTGGAGATTCAGGTATACGAAGAAATAACACCTCACAGTCACCACTTTATGCCTATAAACCTGCAACGTGTCAATTCATCCGGCTTCACTTTTTTCCAGGTACTCGTATTGGAGCAGTAGCCAGAGCTACGTGCTGACAAAAGGGTGGAGCAGGTACGTGAAGGAGAAGAGGCTGGACGCCGGCGACGTCATTCTCTTCGAGCGCCACCGTGTAGACATTGGCAGGGTCTTCATAGGGTGGAGGCGGCGGCAGGGAGAGCTGGACGATGGCGTCCGGGCCGCAGTGCAGCCGCCCAGGGGGTGGGCGGGGGCCACAGCAGCCACCACCTCTTCCTCCGCCAATAATAAGAGAAGGCTCTACCATTCTTATCCTTCCCAGCCAGGGCATGGGCCTTGTACAGTGACAGTCTGCACTCCACCCTCTGGTGCAGCCACCATACCCATTATATTATAATATACTCTATATTTTTGCATCGTTGACGATTGGTCACATCAATCTTGCATATTTACAAGGCGTGCATAAACTACACACCATTATTGCATAAGATTTGCTAATAATATTCTCTGTACCTTATTTCATTATTTTACAGGATCCACTGTTCAAAATGAGACCGCAGTAGTGTTATCCACTAACTCGAAGACATTGAGGTTGTTCGGTGTGGACGTGGAGTGCCAAGTAGACGAGCCCGAGCCCGAGCCCGACCCACCTACGCTGGACGTCTCCTCCTCCCTCTCGAGCCCCGGACTGAGCCATCAGCAGCAGCAGCCATGTTACCATGTTGCAAGCAGCTTACATCAGATGGTAATTTCTAAGCCAAAACTAATACCTGTACGTATGCATGCATTGCATACGGTCTCTCTCTCTCTCTCCGCTTGTTTCCTCTGATCAGACACAGTAGTAGTACTGAGGAAAATTGGACACGGGTGACCTCTTCGCACATGGAGGCTGTGATCGTTTCCTCTAATTTCTCCACCCACATTTTCGTGATTGACGATCTCTTGACTCCATAGATCATTATAGCACGTTGTGCCTAGCTGGGTGTGCCAGCCTTGATTTCTGGGGCTATTTGGATGGTTGAATTTTCTAGGTGAGATGATAATACCCAAAAGGGGTATTTTTCTATTTCGAGATAATGACAATGTGGGAGAGGAGAGAGCAACAGGTGAAGGCAGCAGGCCAATAAACAAATTGCAATGCAGTGCTGTCTTCCTAGCAGGAGAGGTGGGGGAGTTAATGAATCTACTATACTATCATGTGATATATATATATACACACACATAGATTTGAGTATTATACTTTATCTTATATATGTGCATTGAAAAGTGTAGTCTTGATCATGGAGCAACACTGTACATCTGGTTGCCATATAGTTTTTATATATTATGAACTATTGGTCGATAGACAGAAAGACAGATGCTTTGAGGCAAGGGAACTGCGGGTAATAAAGAATTCTAGTCCCTGCAGAACCAGCTTGATTCTCTTTGCCTCCTTTCTGCATCCACAAAGAAGGTTCCTTTTAAGCAAAGTCCAAAAGTAAACAACAGCACAGAAGAAAAGTCTTGCCCCATCTTTGTCCAGAAGCTGATACTATTACTGCTGTTAATATGCTTTTTGTGGGTGTAAAAATGTGATTTTTTTTCTAATAATATTAGGTTTCAATTCCCAACAGGATGTGACTTTCACTCAGGGTGTCAACTTCCAACAGGTCAGAAATCATCGAGGATGAGGAAAGAGATCCCAAGGACGTGACGTCCTGAAATTCAGATATGATGTATTGATCACAGAAGGGGTAAAATACTCGAGAGCCCACTTGGGATGTCAAAAGATTTCTTCTCCATGTTAAGAAATGGAAAAAAAAGAGTTATACTGTCACCTTTTCAGGAAATTGAGAGGAGAAAGGGAGTTTGAAAGAGGAAGGTAAAAGATACGGAGAAAAATCAAAATCCCTGATTTTCAGGTAGAAAAAAATGGGCAGGTTTTGAATTTTTGATGAAGAAATCTGGGGATATAGTTGCAGGTGGGGGGAAAGGAGTGAACTTGAGAGGATGGATGGGGGATGAAGAGAGGAAGAGTGGCGGGTCCCATCCTGTGTAAGAAATGTTTGGCAGGGCTGGCCGACGGCAGCAATGGCAGGTGGTGAAGAATCGGCTTGCTACAGTAGATAGATTCGGCCATGGCATTTCCCCCACTTTCTTCTGTCAAGTGCCCTGCTGAAAATTCAACATGAGCTGTGCATCCTCTTGCCCTCCTTTCATCTGGGCTGTTTCTAACCCTTTTTTTTGTATGTAAAAGTTGGTCTTTAATTCAATACAGAAGAAGAAGATTATCCATTTTCCCATCACCATCATCAGAGTCAACTTATACCCATCCAACCAACATGAATTACAGCAAATTGCAGCAGCCACCAATGAAGCAACCACAGATTTGGTCCAAAACTCGGCTAAAAGAGTATTTTGTTAAAAAGTTTGCTACTTTGGTGAACAAGACAGCAGGTTAATGGCAAAACATCATATAGTTCAATATTGAACTTCCACCAGAAAAATCATTTGCTGTGTACTACTGATAAAAGAAAAGAAAGGGTTACTGGGAATCACTATTCAAACAGAACTTGAGGACGAGCCTGTTACTGTGTCGAGTATCATGTGATTGACAGGGCCCACGGGGGGATTGAGACAAGAGGAGCAAGCACCCATTGACCTCGCCGGCAAATATGGTTCAATATTCTTTTAGTGGCTGAGCAAGTGGGGAGGGGTCCCCGAAATATGCGCTGTTATTGGTTAGACCTTGCAGTAGGGTGGTCCCGTAGGAGGGGTTGAAGGGACTTCTTCTGCACAAATGGTGCCTGCCCTGCGAAAATAATTCATCCTGCATGCCTTAGAACAGTGAACATATGCCCATCAAACTTATATAGCAGTGAACTTTTGTCAGACTTTTTCACTCTTGAAGAAGAAGAAGAATTGCATTTCACCCTGTTTCATAGACCTGACCTTGTACAGCTAATGCAAATACGCATTGAGCTAAGGAATTCAAGAAAATGGATCATCATCATCATCTGCAGGATCTATGAAACACAACAAGCATATCCAATCGGGATTCAAGGGCCACCCTGTTCTTGAGAGGACCTAAAGCAAAACCCATGTGATTCAAGGACATCATGAAGCAAGCCCCACTAGAGAGGAAACAGCTTAAATCCACCAGTGTTACCACTTGACGAAGAGCCCACCAAATACCCAACCATCCCCAAAGTGACGGGAATCTTCCCTGAAATAGTGAGTCTGATTGATACCCCCATGAATTCCTCTCATGCTTGCTCAAATGAGCTTCTCTAGGAAGTGCTGGTCTTATATTCAAGGGGCAAACTCAGGGCCCCATCTGCCCTTCTATGTTCTGCACGTCCTTTTCCTTTTATGAGATCTCATGTCTCCCATGATAATTATATCAGGGGAGAAATCTGCTGGTCTTTGAACCATGTGGTTCAATCTCCATTATGCAGTTTGAACGAGTTCTGCAGCACAAACTAATCTCATTGATGCAGTAGAAACATGAAATCCACGTTTTTTATACATATAATCGTTGTACCTAGCTGAATGCACGATGCTGTATCTGCAAGAAAAGATAACACATGGTCAAATCAAGAGAAGATACAAGATCATAAATGACCAGAAAAATCCTGTTCATCACGGTGGTCATCTTTGGCCTCTGTATGGTCAATGTCATGTTTGGATATTCAACTCCTAAGCAGGCCAAACACCTAGTATGGTTAGATCTGGGTGGTGTCCACCCAATGTCATGTTAGGTGGAGTCTATAAACTACCTTCAAGCTTAAATCAGCACAGTCCGTGATGTGATGTGATGCAAATAAGAAGAATACCATGTAAATTTCAAAACACCCAAAACCTAAGGAATCTGCAATTTGTCGATCCAATTGGAAAGGTCCTGTTTTACCAGTTCAAAGACAAAAAATTATGCTTCTTCCATTAAGCTCAGAGAGCATCAATTGCATCCTCATTGATGGATCACAGTACTTTTCCAAGAAACAAATAAGGTACAAATACTTTCAAGCCTCATTGAAAGGCCTAAACATATGTCCAACTTAATGGCATGAACCATAAACTTACATCGGAGAACTCTCTCTCGGTTAAACTCTTACTACAGGCACAGACTGAAACCATTTATACCTAAATCAGCACTTCCCAAGAAATGTTCCCTTATGAAAATGATGATTAGAGGCCATGGGATGGGATAGGACTCAAAGGTGTTTCCCATAACTGGAATAGATTCATAGTCCATGTGGTAAATCTTTACCACAGAAAAAAGCCAATCAATTATATAAGGCAAATGGATCACACTAGAGTAGCTTTTATAATTCCGCCGGTTGGATTTGGTTTGATGCTACACGAACACCAGAGTAGATTTTATAATTGGGCGGCTTGGATTTGATTTGATACTACATGAATTTGATCCCAAATCGAGTACACAAAATTTCACTTACATATACTAATCCTACGGAAATCCGAATTCAATCCGAGAACGCACGAAAATAGTTCGGTTATGTACCGAACCCAAATATACCCGAAATTGGGTAGGCAGGATATGAACTCCGGTAAAGTTCACTTCAGGCGCAGATCGGATCTCGAATATAAGGTACAAATTTTATCCAGGAGTTTGTAGGAACGTAATTGAGTAGTTAATATTTTTTTAAAAAAATTAATATGCTAATATTTATCTGAGTTAAATAATTTTATATTTATTTAGCTATATACAAATAAATTAAATTAAATTGTGTGAATCAAATAAAATATTAATATAAAATAAAATATTATATTACATAAACTATATACAATTAGATTATATAGTAATTATACTCACTACATTTTTATCTTAAAATTATATAACATAAACCAGTTATTATTATATTAAAAATAAATAAAATTTAACAATAGTAATAAAAATAATATATATGATAAATTATGTTATATATCCGTACATATAATTATTATATATTTAATTTTAAAATTAAAATAAATTAATATTAATTATAATATATATTTTTTATATGTGTACCAAAAAAATGGGAAAGTAATTAAAAAGAAAGAACTTGTGCAAGGACAATGGGCATAGCAATTAGCAACAACTAGTTCACCTTCTGCCTCAACCAGAAGACCGCTCTTCCACAGGCGATGATGTCGTAGGTAGTTGCGAGCTCCAGCGCTGCTATTCCAAGGAGCTTACAGCAATGGCTGAACCCGTGGGCCTAAACGGTCTGGCTTTCGGGCTCAGGTTAGCCCGATGGTCAATACACCTGGGCTGGGTTCCTTGATTCCCACTTATGAAGATCATTGAGTTCCTTGGTTCCTTTTCTGAAGCCTAAACGAGCTCCAGTGCTCATTTCGACCCAATATTTGTTGGGCCCGTTCTATTATCAGTAATAGGCCCGTGTATTTCTGAAATTACTATGTAATCCTCCATTCCGAATATGTGTTTTTGTTATATTATTAAAATTACTAACGTAAAAAATATTTTCCGTCAATTAAATTTTAATTATATTGTATTATTTCTATCGTTGCATCCCAATGGTTTTTTGGCCCATTGGACTTTTGTTTTGAACCCATCCAAGTGATACCTCAACATATCCCCTACACTTGATCTTGAAAGAATGCATAACAAGAACAATCGACACCAGATGCAATACTAAAGTGATAAGGATAAGGAGTGAGTATCATGTGAGATACGATAACTCAGCTTGCCAGAGAATAGTCATACAACTGTCGCTGTATTCCAGGAGATAGTAGTTGTCAAGAGATCCTAAAGAGAGAAAAAGTAAGGGGTTCAGTTTGATGCAGAAAATTTGGCACCATGCACAACGTACATCCCATAGAACCAGAGAACTTTTACAGGCTCCTTGTAAGCCTATATTTGCTGGAGTAAGTGCAAAAATGATGGCCTCTCAGCAATCATGTATCTTACCTTTTCGTAGCAAAATGGGCAACAGACCATACAATTAAGGACCCAGTGAAAAAAAAAACTTTAACAATGATGCAATTTCTTCTTCGAATATATTCATTATTGGCATCATCTTCAAGATCATCAGGCCCCAGCCAGCCATCAGAGGGTTTTAAGCAAGCATCCACTGAAGTTACAAAAAGCATAAGAGGAAATCAAATATATCATGTGGCTGAAACGTACCTGATTTTCTCAGGCAAGCTCCACAACCTCGAGCTTCCTCCAATCTCCAGACAACAATAGAGATCAAATGAACATGGGGGAACAGACACTGTAAAAAAAAGACTAGGGTAATAGTGCTATAAAGTTTAACAACTGCCATTAACAACAAATGATAGAATTCCGATTCCCTGTATAGAGGTATGAAAGAGGGCAGCCAGCTCCAAGTAAATATATAAGCAAAAATGCATAAATTCTCTATTCCAGATCCTGAAGTGAAAAAATAATCCATTTGCAGAAAGAAATTGGTGCTGGACATAACGCTTGCCAAAAAATAAAGCTGAAACCGAATAATATAGGCAGCTACTAACTGCTCTTGGAATCCAAATAACATGGCTCAGTCAGGGTCTAGTGCAACAGGTAACCATGACTTCCACTAGCATTCAACACCGACCTCAGCAGCTCGCCGAGGCTTGTTCTTCCGTCTATTCCCATTTTGTCTGAAGCCAACAGCTTTCACCGCATCACTGGGGCTGGACTTAGCTGCATTGCCATTTTCATCTTTAACAGACTCAGTGTTCTCATTGGCCTGATCAGATCTGTCCCTCTTCCTTCCATTTTCAGCGGTCTCCTCATTTTTCATATCCTTACCTTCTTTCAAGCCTTCACCAGTTTCTTCAGCCTTGACAGCACCATCATCCTCACTATAATCCTTCACAATCTTTTGTGGCCTTCCTCTTTTCCTGTACGTAGTAGGAACTTTCTCTTCCTCACCGCTTCCAGTATCTTCACGAGTAGTAGCAGTATGTTTCTTTCCTTTTCCTCTAACTCTACCCATTATTTCAGGAATCCTCTTATTCAAAACATAACCTATGGAAAAATTTCTGCAAGAAAAGCTGGAGATTGCTATTGTAAACAAAAAGCATGGGCCCTTAAAGTATTGGTACTCAAAACTCAACCTATGGTAAAATTTCAGCAAGAAAAGATGAAGAATGCTATTGTAGACAGTAAAGCACGAGCACTTACAGTAATATCTGCGTTAAGTAATTCACTTTAATATAATCTGAATGTGAGCAATAAGTAGCAAAGAGAAACATAGCTTGGTCACTGGAAAAGCTTAGGGATGATAACATGGAGACAATATATTTCATATGGAAGTGCAAAATCTGCTTCCAGTACCCTGAAATATAGCGACTGGAGATCGAATAACTGGGAGCAATTTCAAGATTTGACATGATAGACAGTGGATTGAGTCCGAGAAGGAGGAGTTAGTCAATCACTAACAACTTTTCTTAATTCTCCTGACAATTTATTTCTGCTACTCATGCTATTTAATTGAATTCATTAGTTATTAAGAGTTCCTCCATGATACAGAGGAGATTAGATAATCAGAGGAGGATAATGACAAGGAAAACGGGTCATCCTCATCGGATTGCATGTAATAGCTTTCTAAGAAAATAGCAACTAAAAAGTTATGAGACGAGTCAAAACGCACTAATCTCAGATCTTATACAAAAAAGAGAGAAGATATAACACAGGAAAGAGCAGCAAATTTCTACACTATTGTTTATTCATCGAGCTATCAATAGATTGATAGTGCTCGTAAATTGAACCACTAGTATTTCAGCTTCAAGAAAGCAGCGCGAATCTTTGCATCTGAAATCCCAAAATAGATTTACTGTGGCTTATAATCAATGCTTTCACGTGAAGCAGGCCAAGACATTAAATTTCCATTCCAAATCAAAGAACTCACGTGGTATGAATAGATGGAGAGAAATTCAAAGATGAAGCAGACCTCAGTAGCAGCAGCTCATTCCTGCATCCCTAGGCCAAAACACGATTGTCCCAATCGGATTCACCAGAAAAAAAGGAAACAAGTAAGCGCAGTCTTCAGAGTCTAACCAATTGATGCACCCACGCAGAGTGAAATACGGCAGAAATAGTGTAACATGCGAGAATTGAATCGGATCAGAAAGCAAAGAAGATTTGAATGATCCGAGTGTGAAAAGACTTGAGACTCGCGATCAGGATATGGATATGGAGAGGAGAGAGATCCTCACAGGTGACACAGAGCAGACAGAGGTAGAGAAGATAAGAGAAATGAAGCTCTCTCTGTGCTCAGCTGAAGTAAGAAGCAAACTGCGAGATGGTAGACAGGAAGGAAATCAGTGAATCGTCAAGATAAGTTGTTTTTTAGGTGGCATAAAAAAAAATTTCCGCAAAATATTTAATAATTCATGAAAATTATATAATGATAATAATGGAATAATATTATTATAATATGTAGAAAAAATAATTAGACAAAGTGTCAACCATTTTACTTTTTAATAATTTAATTACATAATTTTATTTTCACTAATATTTAAATTGGACTATATAATTGTCACAGGAGACAAAAAAGTTGTTAGTTAAAAAGTAAAATTAGACCATCTAATAATTAAAAATTAATTAAAGATATAAAAGTATTAATAAATTAAATAATTAAATTAGAGTAAAAAAACTATAAAAATAATTACCTTGACTAGCACAGCACTTTTATGTAGTAATTTAATATATGCAGATTTGGTGTAAAGTAGTTGCATTGAATTCCAATATTAATATAACGCGTCAACTTTTCTTAATATTGAATGAATATTTATATTTTTTTCGAAAACCAAATTATTAAATAATTTAAATGTTACGTTTACTTATTTTTAAAATATTTAATACATTTTTTAAATATTATCACTTAATTGTGAATTATCTTTCTCATTTTATCAATTTTAATATAATATTATATTTATCAAAACTATAGTACAATATAAAAAACTTTGTACGATAAATATAAAGTGTTATGTTATTTATATAAAAATGTATAAACTATATTTTTAATTATATTATAAATATATATATATATAGGTGTGTACAATATACAATTATGTGGTACTACAACTCTAATAAATTTAGTAAATATTATACATATTTCACATATGTAAAATATTTGAAATAAATTTAACTGAATAGGTATAGTTTGTTATCATAATTATAACTTTATATAATCAAAATATTTCCCTATTTTTAAGGTTTAGTAGATATCTGATTTCAATTATTCTAATATTGTATAAGAGTTTTGTACAAATTAAATAATTTTAATATTGCATAACATAGTATTGTATACTGAAATTTATATTTTTTTAAAAATTTATAATACTACCCCGTATTTTTCAATTATAATAAATGTAAAATTAATATTATCAACCATAATAAAAATACTGTATTAAAGTTAATAAATATAATAAATTATTATTATTAAATAAATTATTTTAAAGGTATAAATATTTTTTGTGGCGAATTTGAATTATTTTCTCCCACATAATTTTAGTACTTTATTTGAAAATTGTAGTGTTATAGTTAATAATTGTTGAGTAATTTATTTAATATTATAATATAAAATATATAAATAATTATTATATTATATATTATTAAAATAATTAAATTATTAGTAGGTAATATAACAATTAATTATCAGTATTATTGGCATATAAACATGTCATTATTGCACCGAAAGACCATCAATATAAGAACGGTTAAGGTCATAGTGTGTATATATAATATATAGAAAACCGTGCGGACTTTTCCGTTGAAGAAGTGGGAGCTCAAGAAGCATATACTAATATTACATACTAGTAATAAAACTTATTTTATAATTTCACCTCCAACTACTATTACTATTATTATTATAAAAAATAATAAAAGAAGTGGTCATATAACTTACAACCATACACCCATTCATAGAGTAGAGGAAATGGGACGTGAACCTGTACCCGTTTAAATCCTAATCCATAAAGTGTCCGATTATATCAAATAGTTTAATCAAGTAAATTATTTTAATTTAAGTTATAATTTAAAGTAAAATGTTACTAATATTTTATAGATTTTTTAACATAATTTAAAATATTACTGGAACTTGTACATGTACTATAAAAAGGATATGAGTCCTAGTACTTTTTTATTATCTCTAACTATTACTCTATATTATAAGAAAAAATACAATTTAATTTATAAATTATTAAATTTTTATCAGTTTACCCTAAGTATTTTTAATAGATATATAGTCTTTAATATCAATTAATATACTATATTATTCGTAAATATATTTAATTAAAATAAAATTTAATGTAAATAAGAATATAAGTTAAATATATATTAATAGAAATTAGATTGTATAAATAAATATGAGTAAATGTGAATATTATTATGATTAGTTATTGTGTTTACATGTAAAATATCATTTTATTGGCATTACTTCTTTTTAACCGGGCCTATTTTAAGGCTAATTATACAAATTTATCATTTTATCTAACCTTATTTTTAATAATTCTTTTAAATATATTTTATTAATATTAGTTGTATTATATTTTCAATTTTATCAAATTTACCATAATTTTTATTTATTTTATCAAAAATTACACGACTCTATTTAATATTATTATGAAATTCATTTAATATTCTTCAAATTAAACATAACTCTATTTTATACTTGCCTCATACAATATATGCAATTTTAATCAATAGTATAGCATAGCTAATAAAAGGAGAAAGTATGGTATATATTTATAATATACAAATATGTTATATTAAATTTAAAAAGATCAAATTTTAGTTTTAAAATAAATTATTATTTTTTTCTACTAAATTATATAACGTGTTTACTTAAATTAGTAAAATTTTAATATTTTAACAATTTATTTTTTAAAATAATTTAATAATTATTTTCTTAATTTATGTAATAAATTATTCATTTCTAATTTAATTTAATATAAATACACATAATTATACTTATCTAGAATATTATATTTGAAAATTTTAGATTTGCTTACTATATAGAAAGTTATTTTCTTTATCCATATACTAATAAATTTTAATTTTATATATCAATATCAAATATTTATTATTAATTTCGCAATATATATTTTAAAATTTAAAGATTAAGTCAGTTTATTATGTAAAAAAATATGTAGTTCTATATATTTATCTAAATGAATATATTATTTTTATATTATATTGGGTTAACTAAATAAAAATATTAATTATAAATTTAATAATATAATAATTAAAATAAATAAATTATTAGTAAACTCGTGTTTTATTTACGAAAGTAAAAAAAAGGACAGCTCGGAAGGAGGAAGAGTCAGTCCCTTTTTATAAAAAGAAAAAAAACACCTCGTTGGTGTTTGTGTTTCCAGCGAAATCTGGCATTTTTCCTTGCCCTAATTTGTTCATCGGAGCCGTAATCTCATACCGTTCGAGGCATCGTTTCGTACCTGTCTCCGCGACCGCTCGATTCGTGCTATCAGAGCCATCCCGTCCCTCCCCCGACGCTTCTCGAGCTGGAATGCTTCAAGATCTCGCCTGGGCGTCGGACTTTGGTTCGTGATATGGAATATGAGATTTTAGATAGCAGCGGTGAGTTGGTGGTGGTTTGATTCATTATCCTCCTTCTTTCCTTCCGTCCTAATCTCTTCATTCCCTTCTGTTCGTCACCAAAAGTCCGACCCTCTTTTTTTCTGAACGAATCCCGTCAATCTGGGACTCTCTTCGAAGGAGCAGTTGATTTCGAATTATGGCTGTAGTTCAGAACCCTCGACTGTTGGATTGCATGAGTAATTCTCCAGAAGGGCCTTGCTCGAGGTGTTCTATGGGGGGCTTCGGTTTAGGGTTTCAAAGTGGTCGATTTAATTTTTGGGATAAAACACCCTTTTGACCCCTGTAAAGAAATTTGAGGATGAGCGGAGGAGATTCTGAAATAACAGTATGCCAATGTAATCGGGTTTAGTGACTACACTGCAATTTATTGAAAGACGAAAACCATTAGACATTTTGAAGTAGAATATGATCATTTTTTCTACTGCTGGATTAGCTAGTTTCTGTATATATAGCTGTCAAGCTGTTCGGTTGTTTTGATTCAGTTTTTGTCCTATCTCTCTTATATTTGGGCGACAGAGAAGTATGACTCTTTGCTGCAGATTTGTTATGTTTTCAGTCCGTGCTGATCATGTACAGGTACTGATGATGATCTTCCTCCATCATACCAGAATAGAAATCCAAGGGCAGGGCGTGCTGTGGCAAACGGAAGCCGAAATATAGATTCTGTTGGGCACTCTCGAATGTTTGGTAACATGGAGATACAAATTCATAGTCTTGAGCAAGAAGCTTATGCTGCTGTCCTCCGAGCTTTCAAAGCTCAATCAGATGCCATCTCTTGGGTAATTAATTGGTTCATCCCTTTTGTTCACTCATTTGCTGAATATTCTGCACATTTGATCGAAATTATACTGGAATTTGGTGTCAGGATAAAGAAAGTTTGATCACAGATCTCAGGAGGGAACTCAGAGTATCCGATGAGGAACACAGGGAACTACTCTCTAGAGTTAATGCTGATGAAACAATTCGAAGAATAAGGTTTGTCATTTCAAAATCTTAGATTATTAGAAGCATTTTCTTGGGCACTTTTTTATATTCTCATTTTTATACAGTATTATGTTAATAGGGAGTGGAGGGACTCAGGAGGACACCAAGATGCGATGCTTAGTACATCTCAGCCCATTCATGATTTGTTACCAAGTCCTACAGTTTCCGGATCTCGCAAAAAAGCAAGGACATCCCAACTGGTATATGATGCAGTGCTTGTGTTCCTTACCTTTATAATTTCAAAATAGTTTCAAGTAACTATGTTAGTGACTGGAGATTGTGTGGACAGTGGTCCACAACATTCTTGAATGATCCATAATAGAATCTTGAAATCATGAGTTTTTGTTGGATCATGTTATGATTTGCAATGTCTATAGATAGTTGGTATTCATTCTTTTTGCCCACCTTTGACCTGTATTGGCCATTAAAGCTTGTTTCCATGGTCTCAAAGGTGTCTATAGGCATTGGAAGCTGCAATGGAAGGCTCTAGTAGGGGGGACCTTTTAGTCATTCTTTTTCTCTTATTGTGTTGCAGGTCCCGAGCCTAACCGGTTTGTCTTCGGCAAAGCCAATTCAATACCCTCCATCAGGTCTCACAAATAGCAGGCAGTACAACAGCCGTGTTTCTACTGTCATCACAGCCAATAATTCTGCTGAAGGGGCAGAAGCTTTCATTGGCAGAAAAATATGGACGAGATGGCCTGATGACAATAGCTTTTACGAAGCAGTGATTACAGACTACAATCCAACAGAGGTACTTATATGAATACTTTTAGTTGGCCTTTAATATGAGATTCCTAGCCCGGATCTCAATCATTCTAGATAAGCAATGTAACTGCTTTACAGGGAAGGCATGCTCTGGTTTATGATATGCATACACCCAAGGAAACCTGGGAATGGGTAGACCTCAAAGAGGTCAGTTTCTATGGCATGACATTTTTTTCTTACAATTTGATTTGTAAGTCCTAATATTAGTCCATGTTACCGTGAAATCCATGCGATGGAAGCTCATGGAAAGGGCTTTGTTTCGTGCTTTCCTGCTTGTTGGGTTGCTGAGATACAATAGTTTGAGACAGTATTGAACTAACTTGAATATATCAAGTGTTGGGTACAAAAACGGCGAGATGCCATTGATTTTGAAGTAGATTTCAGTCAGCTGAAGCAACAACACAAGTACACAGTCATGTTTTTCCTATTTCCTTTGGCGTTGGATGTTACTACTCACTAAAATGTTTCATATCTCGAAAAACTACAGATATCCCCTGAAGACATTCGATGGGAAGAAGACCCTTCCATGTCTAACCGAAAGGGCCGTGGGGGCCCAGGGTCTAGAAAGCCTTTTGCCCGCAGTAGTTCAGGAAGGTCAAGAGTACCCTTGAAGACTCAACCCAGACGAGAAAACTTGCCATCTCAAAATGGTACCCTGAAGAAGCTCTCTGATGATATCGAACTTTTCAACACAGACTCACTTGTGAAGGAGGTTCCTGACCCAGCCCTTTGCTGTTTACATATGAATAACAATGTCATTAAAATAACACATATTTGCTCTAATGGCAGGTGGAAAGGGTCTTCACTGTGATCAATCCTGATCCAATGGAGATCGTTAAGGCAAAGAAGATGCTAAAAGTGAGTTATCGAATCTCGGGGCTGCCCATCACTTTCTTGGATCCTAAGCCTATCATGTTAGCACTAAATAATTTTCTGTGCTTGCAGGAGCATGAACAAGCCCTTGTTGATGCAATTGAAAGGCTTGGTGATGCATCTGATGGTGAAAGTGGTAATGGATACATCTGAAACACTCCTTTCTTTTCTGATATTTATTAAATTGTTAATTTTTTGGTCAGTGCTGATAGATAGATTGATAGCAGATGGGCCCCAGATTTGTTGTAAACTTTTGTAATGATAAGTTATCCCACATGGGAACTTCATCCCTAAAAGCATGTAAAAAATAACGCATTAAGAAAGAGAAATCAATGCACCAAGTTGCTATTTTTCCCCATCTTCTATCTCTTCTTGCACCTATCTCGTGCAAACCCAATCATTCTGAACTTACTAAAAACTGAAATATCTATTGCATATTCAGATGGAGGACTGGGATATGCAGGGGGGCAACTTATGGAACAGCTTTAAAGATGGAGAAGGATAGTTTACCTGGACAAGGCTGTTGCTTATCATTGATGAAGACTGTAGAAAAAGATCTTGCCAGCTTAAATCTGTTTGTTGAACATTTGGGAAGTGGACAGCTAGGATCGTCGCCATGTAAAAAGATTTTTTTGTTCTATATTTTCTCTGCCCATTGTCTCATATCGTCCACCTCAAATATTGTTCTACCTGACATTATTCTCCTCTAGGTCCGTTCTCACCCGACCTGAAGTTCAGAGTACCTGCGTTAAATTACAGTGATAAAAAAATGGATATGTAGCACCGGCAAAAATGACTGTACAAAAAACTACCTTTGTATGTCCTCAAATGAAATTCCCACCTGCTGGCCATGGCCATTGCCTCTGTGAACCATACTTGGTTGCTGTGAAAAGGATTGTGGGCAATTTCAGGAAGTTGATAAATCCTATGAATAAATAAATAAGAACAAATAACTAGATGTGGAGGGCATCAATAATGTACAGTGCATGCTGGCCCAGCTATGACATTATCTTATCCCAGGGACAACATTACTAATATGGTTTTATAGTCTTTGGCAAATATGATTCTACAAAAACTACATTTGCAAGTCAAATGAAATTCCCACCTGCGGAGACGCAGAAATAATCATTACCCACTTCACTTGACAGGCAATATTGATCTCCTGTGAAAAGGTTATTGGGCAATTATTTTAGCAATCATGGATTTCTAGGTTTCAAGAAGTTAATAAAACCTGTAAATGAATGCTAATAAATAAGAACAAATATCTAGACATTGGTGACAAATAATATACAGTTAATGCTGGTTCAGCTATCCATTACCTTATCAAAATAAGGGACAACATTATTAGGGAACCTTGCTGGACTATCAAATAATTAATAGCAGATCTCTATAACACAACTTGAATAGCATACAAGAGTTCTGAAAAACATCAACCAGGAGACAGTCAGAGAATAAGTTGCCAATAGCTTCAGAAAAGGTACTTTCTGTAATTTTTGTCATTTGAAAGTTCACTGGACTATCAAATAATTGGTCTGATTACTATAAAACATTGTTTAAAGAAATTAGTGACAGCACAACAGTTACAAATTGATAGATATTCCTGACAACATAAACCATACAGAATAAGTATCTAATTTGTGGTTAAAGCAAGTGTCCTCCCATCCAAGATCCAGGTGTAAAGCAATTCAGACCATATAAATGTCTCTTTCCCTACTTGTGCTCATGGATTCTAAGCTACTGACAGGCTAGTATACATACAACTAATGATGGTACAGAAACATCTTAAACTCAATCTAAAAAACATAAATTAAAATTTAGTACATTTTTTATAAACTTTTACTACAGATTACTAGAACTGCACCAAAGTATCTTTTGATTACAACTGGAAAAATCTTTAAATTATGCCCACCAAATTTCTTATTCACATAATATTTATTATCATAGCATCATAGCAGCATTAAATTTCTGTTGTTTGATAAAATATTTACTCAACTTGTAGTCCTATTCAGGAACATTGTGAAGGAAGGTTTCTATGAAAAGTTAAAAGAGGAATTCAGAAGGTCAGTCTAATATCAGAAAGTAAGTATGATTTGACTTGATAAGGTAATAAGAGAAAATTTACTCAAGATTTTCTAAGGCCTTTACCACAAACAGTGGAGCCAAATCCATTCAAGGAATGATTGGCCATTGCTTTTCATCACAGGGTCGAGTTTTCTGCAAGAAAGAACTTGAAAACCGTTGGCATAAAGAGCTCCTCCAGTAACATTACACTGTTTAGACAAATCTTAGTCAAGCAGTGGTTAGGTACTAACAACAAATGAAGTGTTCTTTTACAAACTTATGTTTAAGATAAATTTATCACTCTCAATATGGTGGCCTATAGTTCAATCTTCAGCTCTTAGTATAATTTAGTTGCACAGAATGAAAATGGTAAGCAAAAGCATGTGTGATCACTATTATTTAGTATTTCTTGTGAAACGGTCAAGACATGTCAAATTTATATCAACTAAGTAGTTAACAGGAAAAAACTTCAAGATCAGGGAAGAGATTACCAACCAAAGCCAAGAAAGATGAGTTTACAAGACATTCAGTTTAGTATAAGAAAATTTTCCTCAGAAGTAGGATGGTCTAGCCACAGCTATCATGGCCATTAATGAAAAAGATCCCAGATTATCAATAGAGTGTTAAGGAAAGGAATAAGCTCAAAATTTATCAGAACATCAATTGCAATAAGCAGAATTCACTGTACCAAATAGACACGCTAAGGGCTCTAAACATAATCAGCTAAAAGAAACCAACTGGATCATAAATACGTAAGTTTCAGATCATAAAATATAAGATTGGCCTATGTAAATTATTCAGGCGACACTCAGCTTTAACAAGGATATCTAGTAAAAAATAAAAACTTCAACAAGTATAAATCAGATTTGGTTAGTAGAACCCAGAGGCAACTATAGCTAAGGAGAAGTCGCACGCCGGATGAAGCTAAACAATACACAAGATGTACAATTGAGATAGTAGATTCATCCACATAGAAACAAAAAAAACTAGGAAAAGATGCATCAATGAGCTATTAGCCAAACCGATCATCCAAGAAAATTCTCAAGATTACACACGAGAAGAACCACCCATTAGAGCTGCCTAGCTAAATAAACAAGCGAGCATGCAATTGATTGACCAAAAAGGTACACACTAAATCGTAAGAAACTACGGCCAAATCAGTCAATTGGAAATCGGAAATCTAAACCGTCAAAAGAAGCTAAAACAAGAAACCGATAAGAATCGAGCAAAATGTAAGAGCTGAACGGAACAGGGCAAGGACAATCACCTTCACCGGGAGAGCTCAGCTCGATTTTCTGCCGCGTGCTCCGGGGGAGACGAATGGGAGAAGGAAAAAGGACGATGATCGGAGAGGACCGATTAACAGAGCGTTGAGAGAGGAAAGAAATTGCGTTGAGCCTGGCAGTTGGAGTGAGATGAATTATAAATAATACGCCCCAGGTGACCTCTTTTCCCGGAGAGAAACGAATGGGGAGAGATTGAGATGAAGATAGAGAGAGAAATATGAATTTTGCAGAGATAGGAGTGAAAATTAATCGGGTTTGAGTGAATTGTGCGATTTCAGCGGTTCTTACAGCTTGATGGCAAAAATCCCTGTCCGACCGTACCATATCAGTGCGGTGGCTGGTAATACAGATATGTAGGATCCGTAATTTTCTTAATTGTTAGTTAATTAAAATTTATTTTATAATAAATAATATATCTATTTAATATTTATTAAAAAATATTTATTTATTTTAAATAAATAATAATTTTAACAATAAATTAATAATTTTATTGTATTTTTAATATATATGTTAAAATAATATATTTATCGATTTATACTGTTTTTTTTTTTGTATTTGATTGGATTGTGTTCCACCAATTCCACCAGATAAATGGATAAAGTTCCATGTATATACGGACTTGGGACCCCAGCCCTTTTTATTAGATTTTTCCCTTTTCTTATATGATGAAGATTATATTGTTTTTATTAAAATTTTAAAACTCATAATATTTTGTTCAGAATATTTAAAACTTAATAATTTGATATATAATTTTTTAAATATTTTCTTAAAACAGAGATTGAAATGACAATTTATAAATTTATTGATATAATATTAAAACAATAATATATAATTAAGAATTAAAATAATGGAAGCCATGCTTGGAAAGATTGATCTATACCCTAGCTAGGCCCATAAATTATTGTAAATTACTTATATAAATTATTGTTAATTTAAATACCAATATACATTTAAATCTTTAATCAATTCTCGTTTTATATATAAGTGGCTCGATTATCTAGTTTAATAAATACACCACATATCCTCAATTTTGATAAAACTATCTCACAATATTGATTTTTCGTCAAATATTACAAATTTACAGATTTTCATGAAAATATGTTCAAGTTGCTCCCATTTTCAAAAATATTTTTATTTATTGTTTTATATAAAATTTCTTGAGTTTTCCTAGTTTTTGAAAATAATATATCCTATTTTTTGTGTTAGGAAATTTTAATGAAAATGGATGGGCATTTAGGTATTTTGCGAAAAAAAAGTTGGTTGATTGAAATTTAAGATGTAAGAGCAATTTTATAAATTTGCATAAATTGGGTTAATTTTGGAAATATAAGAATTTGAAGGGGAGTTTTATAAATTGTAGAAGTTAGGTGATTGGGAAATTCAAGAAAATTAGGAGTAGTTTTAGGAAAGTTTCAGAAATGGGCTACTTTCACAAATCAACAAAATACTGAATAATTTAGAAAATTAGCCAAGTTGAGGGACAATTTTCCCTATTCTAACTAAAATCTCAAATCTTGTGTAAAAAAAAAAACTAAAAGCTCAAATAATATTTTGATATATATGATAAATTCTAAATAAATTTAGATATTGGGTAATACTACATGTACGGACCAATGGGAAGATGTTGCAAATACTAGAAGATTACTCTAGAAACATAGAAAATATTATGCATTTATTGGAGGTTTTAGTGATTCTATTCAAGTAAAAAATAAAATTTTATTTGAGACTTCATTAAAATGGTAGGTACTGTTTGAAAATTTAACCTATTTTTCTTGAATTTTAAAAGAGTTGAGTATTGATTTTATTGAAATTTGAAGTGCATCTTTATTGAGAAATATATTTATAGTCCCGAAAATATATTTTTTGTAAGTACCGAAGAATCTGTTTTAAAATTATACTTCCTTTTAATATTACATTTTCTAATAATATTATTTTGCTCCTTTTTACTTATATTTTAAAGAAAAATAAATTATCAAAATTTTATTCATAATATTAAAGGAATAAATTTATATCGTAATTGATGGGAGGATGATCAACCATGGAAGCTAGGAAAGGTGAGGAGGACAACTGGAGCCTCCCTTCCCTGCAGCCACCCATGGAGAGACCAATGAACCTCCCTCTCGAAGGGAGGAAAGGCAGAAAGTGCCCTTCCCGCCTATCACTCCGAGTTTCCGAGTTGGCCGTATTTTGAATAATTAACTGTCACATCACATTATATTTTTTTATTAAAATATCATTTAAATACAAAATAATAATTTTAAAATAAAATTAATTATATTAAGAATTGAATTTGGTTTTTTTATTAAAAATTCTAACACTATAGTTAAATTGGATATTTTAATTAATTTTTATTTATATTTTAACACTTCAATATTATCACAAATTATATAAAAATAAATTATATTTGATTTAATTTGTAATAATGTATTTAAATTAAATTATTTATATCTTTAAAATAAATATATATTTTATTTAATAAAATTATAAATTAATATAATTTTAATTAATGTAAAATAATAAATTAAATATGTTATATAAATATATCTCTCGTTTTTATAGTAAATATTATATATATAATAATATTATACAAATATATAATTTAAAATTGACATTTTAGTTATATTAAAATTATATAATTTATTTCCAAATTTTTATTATTATAAAAAATGAAAAATATATTTATATAATATACTTAATTTATTATTTAAAATTAATTAAATATATAAAATATTTACTAATAATTTTATCAATTTGTTATATATATATATAATTTAATTAAAATAAAATATTATAAATTTCATCCAATTTAATTCATTTAAATATAATTTGTATTATTATGAGAAAGCGTTAGATTATGAATAAAATTCAATTAAAACTTTAAATATATCTATTATGGTATAATAGTTATAATATTAGTATTTATCTTGTTCATTTTTCAGACCAGCACAAGCCGTTCACCTGCAAAAGTTTGAGATCAATTTTTGTTATTGATTGACATTGGTGGGACCTGAATCAATTTATGACGAACAAAGATATCGACTAAAGCGTGATCTTGACTTTGACAAATAGAGTCCTCCAACCATCATGCACTAATGTGAACAACCATTATTTTCTCATATACATGAAACTCGTCTGTTTCTAATGAACGATAAACTTGCACAAATATCAATCAATTGTCAAACAAATTGCTCACAAATACTAATTACTTTAGTCTATAGCTGATCATCTTATTTAATTTATAAAGAATAAAAAAATATCTATGTTCCATCATCTCTCCTATTGGCTCCTTATTAAAGCCCTTCTATTGTGGGCAAAGCAAGACATTGCCAAAACAGTCTCTCTACATCTCTCTTTTATCTCTCTGGAGATAACTATCATGAAGAAGAAGATCTTCAAGGACATTCCCACTCCTTCTCTGCCAATTTATCGACCCCCCAGACATATCGCCAAGGTCAAGCCCGAGATCCGCATAATCCACGTCTTCACCCCCGAGGTCATCAAGACGGACACTGAAAATTTTCGGGAGCTCGTCCAGAGGCTCACCGGAAAATCCCTGAACGCCGACCATCAGAACCGGAAACTCGGCCCTTCTGAAACCACAAAGGGACTGCACAAGCACAAACCCAACAAGCAGAAGATGGAATCTCTAGATGGTTTCATTGGCAGTGCTTTTCACGACGAAGATTACTTCTCGCCGTTATTGGACATAGAGAGATTTATCGAGGGGATGAATGATCTGCCGTTGTTGCCTATAGATCCCTCCCTTGCCATCCACTCATCCATGAAAGTAGGTCAACTTCGTTTGGAAGAAGAAGAAGACGGAGCTGGGTTCTAGGGTTCGGATGACGTCGTCTCTATGACTTTTAAAAAGTCTAATGTACCTTGAAATAGCATGGTATGGCTCCGCCCATGTCCCAACCAGACAACATCTGGCTATATATAGAATTTTGGGATCAAGTGTAGTTGTCTGGTTGCATCAAATCCATCACTGATGCAAGTTGGCATGACCAATCGAAGCTAATCATACCCCTGAATGTGATTCTTTGTCTTACTATGATTCTTGTGCCAGACATTTATATGTAGAAACGAAATTCATTTGGAAGATTATGAGTTAATCTCAATCATAAATATAATTTATTATATTCCGAGACTCATTAGAAACATGAACTTGATGGTCACATAAAAAATTACAACCAAAATTAAACCGATAAAATTATAGTTGTTGGTGGCTGCATTATGCATTGGGTGCCTATTAAATTTGATGTTCATCTCCTCTTCACAACTTGCTATATTTGCATGATAAATTAGTTGCAAAGGGACCCCTTACATTTATTAGCACGAGCCAATACAATTTTCAACTAGCATGGAAGGAAGACGTTCCCATTGAATGGGATATAAATCAATATGCATATAATACATATCTTACTAAAATTTATAAGCTATAAAATATTTTTAAATATATATATATTTATAATATTTCTCTAATATTGACAGTATAATATTATTAATTATTTGTATAAGGTGTAATTAAATTCCAAGTCATTATTTATTTATAAGTTATATACTCTTTTTTCCTATTTGGAACCATTGTGAACTAAGTTATTTATCGTTGCATCAAATCCATCACTAATGCCAATTACCATGATCAATCGAAGCTAATCATACCCTTGAACGTGATTCTTTGTCTTACTAAGATTCTTGTGCCAAACATTTATATGTAGAAATGAAATTCATTTGGCAGATTATGAGTTAATCTCTATTATAAATATAATTTATTATATTTTGAGACTCATTGGAAACATGAACTAGATATTCATTATAGTTGTTGGTGGCTGCTTTATGCATTGGGTGCCTATTAAATTTGATGGGCATCTCCTCTTCACAACTTGCTATATTGGCTTGATAAATTGGTTGAAAACGGCCCTTATTAGCACGAGCAAATACAATTTTCAACTAGCATGGAAGAAGATCCCATTTTTTTTGCACAATGAAGAAGATCCCATTCAATGGGATATAAATCAATATCCATATAATACATATATAACTAAATTTTATAAGTTAAAAAATATTTTTAAATATATATATTTATAATATTTCTCTAATATTAATAATATAATATTATTAATTATTTGTATAAGGTGTAATTAAATTCTAAATCATCATTTATTTATAAGTTATATTTTTTTCCTATTTGGTAGGCTTGTGAATATCTATAATTTTAAATATCTATAATATTTTTCTAATATTATTAATATCTTTGGAGATTGAAAAAATATTTTTTAATATGTATATCAATATTAAGTTGGGTGTGTAGGTCAACTATTTATAGTCAACTGTAATAAAGTTGCAAATAATTAAATAATAGAGCACCAAAAGATAATGACGAGCGTTGGTGGGTGATGCTCTTATCTTGTTAAGCTACTTTATAATTTACTAGGAAATTCACCATCCCATATGGCCTACCTTTTTCCCAATGACACCGTTTTGTTGTAGGGAAATTTTTAGAGTAGGCTAATTACCATCCAGGAACGTTTGTAAGGATTTTTTTTATTATATAGGAATATTATAATATTAAAATGATATATTTTAATAATTTATAAAATAATATTATTTATTTAATTATGATAAAATAAACTATTTTTGAATGGTGTGTCGGAATAAGAAATAAACTGTTGGAGGGAGACATGACTACCCATATGACCACTGATTCCCATATTCCTTCATGCCCCTCACAATTTCTCGCTCTGCTGTGGTGGTGAAGGAATAGGCACGCTCCGTCAGAATCTTCATCAGGGTATCGGTAAGATCACGGCCAGCAAGGTCGAGACGGAGGATAGCGTGGGGAAGCGCATAGCCTTCATAGATGGGGACCGTGTGGCTCACACCATCTCCAGAATCAAGAACAATACCGATAATGAAAAAACACAAGTTCGACGTGCAAACATTTCAAAGGACCGCAACTTTTGAATTTTAATCAAATAAGCAAACAAAGGGAGCAAAAATATTTCATGAAGTACTTACCGGTGGTACGACCACTAGCATACAAGGAGAGGACAGCTTGAATGGCCACATACATGGCAGGAGTGTTGAAGGTCTCGAACATTATCTGCGTCATCTTCTCACGATTGGCCTTGGGGTTGAGAGGAGCTTCAGTCAGTAGGACTGGATGCTCTTCGGGGGCCACACGGAGCTCGTTATAGAAAGTGTGGTGCCAAATTTTCTCCATATCATCCCAGTTGCTAACAATTCCATGCTCTATTAGGTATTTCAATGTCAAAACACCTCTCTTGGACTGAGCTTCATCTCCCACATAGGCATGCTTCTGACCCATGCCAACCATCACTCCTGTATGGCGAGGACGGCCAATGATGCTGGGAAAAACAGCTTGTGGGCATCGTCCCCTGCAAATCCAGCCTGTATGAAAATGAAGATTAATTGAGGGTCGTTTCATTAATTGCTAGAAAATAATTTTCCGTTCGTCAATAAGAGAAATATTTCAGCCAAAGGAAATCTTAGCGGAGAATTTACCTTAACCATTCCAGTTCCATTGTCACAGACGAGAGGCTGGATATCCACGGATTCGGACATTTTTTATGTTTCTGCAGATACGCACAAATATAGCGTCAACATATAAAATGTTGCCCCAATAGTCCTAGTAAAAAAATATACATATACGTAATCGATATATAGCGCTTCACAAAGAACATTCTCCCAACAGTAAGAAATCGGATGGAACATGTTAATTGCATTTTGAAGATGCATCATCCCTAGTATAGAAAGCTGCCCTGCTCCAAAATATATACAACCATTATAGCTCAACTCAAACTAGGATAGATAAAGAACAACATCAATTTCAGTTTTAACCGTTTAAGTCCAAATTTCTACGCTCAGAATATGAAATAGCATTTCTAAATATTAACTGAAATATTTAGAATAAACTGCTGGAGATTGACTGAAAGATAATCTCATAAATGCGAAAATTGGTCAAAAGGATATAATCTATGATATCACACCTTAAATCATGAGGATATTCAATTCAAAATCTGACAATTCTCAAAACATAACATGAAAACAAATAAATATTCCAGATTATGATTTAATTAAATAAAGCATGACATAATGTGTTGTTATTTCATTTTTGCGTGACACTTGGTAAGTAATCATCAACCGATTTCACCATGATTGATCGCAAATCCGACAAACACTACCAATAGAAAGGGAAACATAAATTCTACGATCGCATGAATGATAGTATTCGTGCATATATATGGATTGAGTCGATCTGATGAAAGAAAAATCCATCTAAAAAATGAGCAAATTGAAATGAGCTTGAGATCACTAAGCAATGAATGACGAATGGCATCACCACCTAATAAACTTCAAGAAGGTCTCGAGTCTCGATCACGGAGGAAACCAAAGCGTACCTTGATCGTAGAATAACGACGGCGACTCTGACCGCTCAGCGCGTACCTTCTTCTCCTCCCTCTGTTTCGTGGATCTCGCAGTCAACCACGAAGGAAGGATATAGGGATGAGCTGAACATCAAGAAAATCTCGATCACTAGCGTACCTTGATCCTAGAGACTCAGATCAACTAACAGCTTCTCTTCTTATCTTTATCCTCAAGGAGATGGGATGGATGACTTCGAGGGAGCTTACCCGCGCTATTTATTTTAAATAGAGGCGTCAACGAGGTGACAACAGGAACACCAAACTCAAATTCATCCTATACGAATTCACTCAATTTCAGCCGTCGATTCACATCACCCATCTCGCTCATCTATGGTCCCCATGACGCGTCAGGCTACCGCCCAAAACAGCTGGCTAACTTTCGATTGCTTCTTTCTTTTGACTTTTATACCTTAGTAGATCCTCAAAATTATGTGGAAGTTGTTCTTTTTTATTCATATTTATTACAGGGTACAACTGATAAGTATGAAAATAGAGCCAAATAAGAGTTTTAGTAATATAATTTAATATGGATTTGTTAGTTCTGAGTTAGAAATAAACTGTTGTGCAAAATACAAAAATTAGTAAGCGAATTTGAGCGTGTTAATAGAACTTTTTCTTGAGCAAAAAAAAGACTGTCATTTTAGAAGATCTTTAGAGTAAGTTCGTCTAAGGAAAAACGGATCGAAATAAAAGACGGTTACTACCCAACTTTGGTACTTTTTTATGTACTTTTATTATAATCGATAATAAATATTATAATTTTTTTAAATAATTAAGGGTGTGTTTGGATACATGAATAACTAATTTAGATAAGTTAGAAGGGATAGGAATTGATGAGTTATTCATCCCAATTAAATCACTCCAACAATAAAAAATTAAGGATATTAGGAATATAATTCATTATAATGTAAAATATATTACATTTTGTATTAAAAATATAAAATCTTATATATTAAAAATAATAATAATAAATTTTAAATCTTGAATTTTTAATAATTGAGTATTGAAAAATAAAATAATAGTACTATACATTATGAATTATAAAAAAAAATATTTATATTATAATTTTTAAAAATAATACTAAAATATTAAATAAGATGGGATCAATGAAATCAAATTTAATTAAGTACAAATTTAAGAAATATGATAGAATAAGGGTCTTAGACCCTATATTCTGACAAACTAATAGAATAAGGGTCTTAGACCTTATTTAGTGAATATCAGCCGCCATATGTAGGCAAAAATAATAATATATTAACCGATAAATTAATATATAGTTATCTATTATTATTTTTATGGTATTTATTATATTATATATTTGAATTTTGATCTATTTTTAACGGTAAACACTAAATTTTTTGCTTTAATTTTTTATTTTACACAAGTTAAATTTTTATAAAAACATTTAAAGGTATAAATAACTTTTTTAGTATAAACATATAAAGCACGTTATGAAAATATCACAATTTTTAATTGCATCGTATATAAAAAAAATCCTCAAATTATATCATAAAACACTCAATTAAAAGAAATAATAATATATTATAATATAATATTAGTAGATTAAATAACTTAAATTAGTACTATGAATATAATATAATAAATATTAAATATTGTGTCAAGTAAAATATGAAATATAAAATTACTTTTAAATAGGTTAAAAAAAATCTTACCAAATTAAATAAACAAAGTTTATGTTTTTAAGTAATTAATGCAAGATACAATTTAACATTTATTAAATTGAAAAATATCTTTTTAAAGAAAAAACTTAAAAATGCATGCAATCCGTCTGTTTGCATGCATCTATATGGCACACCAATGATGGATCTAAAGGCACTTGGGTATGGAATAGAGAGGTCATGTAGATATTTTATTAATTTTATATCTAAAAATGATAACGGTTTGGGATACCGAAACTGGTTCGGGGGAGGGCGAGCCCAGATTGGGTCGGCAAAGTCGTTTTTTTATCATGCCTATTATATCATGCACTACTAGTATATTAGTTATTGATAATACTATCTTATATCATTTATTTTTTAATTAATTGAGAATTAATAATTATAAATTAGATAAAAATAACAAATATTATAAGTATAATAAAAGTTATAACACTTACCAATTATAATTTTTAAATAAAATAAATATATATAATATAACTTTTGAATTATAGTTTAAATAAGAAATTGTTGTTTTTATAGCTCAAATAAGGTATAAAATTTTCAACAGAGAAACTAATAACAATTTGGGTTTCATAATAATATATTAATAATTAAATTATTATAACTGATAATAAATATTATAATTTCTCAAATAAATAAGGGTGAGTTTAAGGAATAACTGGTTTAGATAAGTTAGGAGGGATGGGAAAAGTAAGCATCTTAATAATAAATAAAATTCATTGTGACCCGAGTTGCCATTATTAACCTTTATGGTACCATGCATGGAGATGGTGGTGGTGGAGCTCGAGGTGGACTGGACAGTTGTGGGATACCCCATGGCCACAGTATACTCTCGGAACAACAAATGATTATGTGGAGCGATTGTTATAGCCTGGATGGAATTACTTCTGGAGATAGACAGATGGCATGTGGATATCATGTCATTAGAAAAGAAATGGTTGATTTATACTATGAAGTGAATTTGGGTTTGATAGGGAGTCAAGCAGGTAAGGCGGATACACCTCAAGAGTCAAATTCATGGTTGATTTGGGCAGATCAACTGATGAAGCATACTTGTATTATTATGGGCATTACTTGCTTTGCTGCATTCATGGTTTTAAGAGTGGATAGTAGTTGTGTGTTAACTTACCAGTTGAAATTTCTTGATTATAAGACTTAGAAGAGACTTGGTTTGAACCTTATAATGATTGTTGCACATATTATACTATAACCCTCTCATTGTTGTTGATGACACTTGCATCACATTAAAATTTGAGAATACCAAACTGAATATAAGTAATAAAATAAAAAGTATTGTTAATATATAAAAGTTTAGTAAAATAGATAAGACAAGCAAATAATTGATCAATTATTTGTGTGCATAAAAGGTCGAGTTCAAAATGGTCTAGGATCAAGTGGAAGAGGAGGGGCTGAGTCGAGGCTACACATATTGTGCTTATTCGAATTCAAATGGTTATCATCTAATGGAAGCTGCTTGCAACCTGGTAACATGGCTGGACTGATGGCTCAGTCCGGGGCTCGAGAGGGAGGAGTAGCCGTCCAGTGTTGCTGGGTGGGGCTCGTCTTGCTGGCACTCCACGTCGACACCAAACAACCTCAATTTCTTCTAGTTACTGGACAGCACTACTGTGGTCTCATTTTGAACCATGGATACTGCAAAATAGTTTATGCACACCTTGTAAATATGCAATATTGATGTGACCAATCGTCAACTATACAAAAATAGAGTATATTATCATATAATGCGTATGGCGGCTGCACCAAAGGGGGGAGTGCAGACTGTCACTGTACAAGGCCCATGCCCTGGCTGCCAAGAGGAAGAGGTGGCTGATGTGGCCCCTACCCACCCCCTAGCCGGCTGCAGTGCGGCCGGGACGCCATTGTCCAGCTCTCCCTGGGGCCGCCTCCACTCTATGAAGACCCTACCAATGTCTACACGGTGGCGCTCGAAGAGAACGACGTCGCCTGCGTCCAGCCTCTTCTCCTTCACGTACATGCTCCACCCTTTTGTCAGCACGTAGCTCTGGCTACTGCTCCAATACGAGTACCTGAACAAAAGTTCACCCTCTTTTGTCATTCATTGTATCAAATTTTAGATACATACACAAGTTTTTTGTATAAGCCATTCGACAGTAGATGATATTCCTAACTGAAGCCAGATGAATGGACACGTTGCAGGTGTATATGCATACATATATGTAAACTGGAGAGCGTGAGGTGCTATTTTTTCTTATACCTGAATCTCCAGCATTTGCCGCACTCGTCCTCGAAGCTAAGCAGCAGCCCTTTATCACCCGGCTTGCTGCCACTGAGGGGGAAGTACCTCTCGGCGTGCTGCTTCGGAATAACGAGACGGTTGAGCTTGCTTACATCGCTAGGGGTCAAAGACTTCTCGAACATAAGCTCCTTCTGGAATTCGGGAACTTCATGTTCTCCGATGAAGTCTATGGATGGCTCCTCCAGCTCCGACAACTGATGGTGGTGGGTCGCCAATTTCTGGGGCGTAGGGTACTGAGAACTCCGCCAGGGAATCCCATCGAGGCTCTGTGAGAAATGGTTTATGGACATTTCTGCAGCACAAAGAAAAGAGGGAGAGTGATGAGTATAGGTTTTGAGGTGGGTACAATGGGTGTCGGTGAGTTTTAAGTTTACTTATTTAAAAAAATTAGTTTATAAATGATGTAAAAAAACGTAGGGGTCTATGTGCATTAGAGTCAATAGTTAGTGGGATTATGGTCATTTTCAACTGCATAGAGATCTAAAAATGTACAAAGTGACACATGTTCTATGCTAAGATTTATGTAGTCTACTAAAAAGGATATTAAGCAAAATGACTCATGTTACATGATTGATCTATGATACTAATTATGGATTGATTATATGTTATAAAGAGTGAAATGAAATAGGTAAGGATGTGTAAAGACATAAGCAATGCAATAGGCATTTAAGAAAGCCAATTTCTTATCTTATCTTAATTGGGTAGAAAGACCCAGATTGAAGAGATATCCACTAGTGTAAATGTAAGTATGTATGTTGTATGTTTTTATTGTTGAAGTACAGGTAATGTGTAAGGATCAACCGGTGTAGTTGCATTTGATGGATAGATAAAGATGCACGAATATGAAAAAGGGTGAGTAAGAACTAAGAAGAGGCTGTGGAAAAAACACATTTGATCGAATTTGATTTATGCTAGGTTTGGATTAAGTAGTTTGTAGTAATTTCGAGTTGAATTATTCGTAATTATTAGAATAGAAAATTAAGTTATAAATTTGAAAGTTAAATTTTTTTTAATAATGAATGGTTTTGTTCCCACTGAATAATTATTAATAAAAAATTATAAAAATAAATTTATTATTTAAATTAAATTAAATTAAATAAATAATTATATATATAATTAAATTATATTATATATTAAAATAATATATTATATAAAATAATTGATTTATTATTATAATAAATAATTAATATATATATACCTTTCCATTTCATTTCTCTCGAAACGATCTGTTGAAGGCTCACAACCGCGGACGAATCAGCAAGAATCGGATCCTTGCTATTGTGCTGTTGAGCGGCATGCCCGCCTCTCCCCTTGATGGTAGGGGTAAAAAGCCCAACTCCTGCAAACACTGGTCCTGGCCTAGAACCAATAGCCCCAGTGGGGACATTGTACCGGACATGGATACTGAGGATGCCCTCGATATCATCCAGAACTCCGTCCTATAACATGTAAGCTCCAGAATATCCTTCTTCGCCCGGCAGGAAAACCAGCATCACCGTTCCCTTCCAAATCAAAGTACCACAGCCACAGGGCAATGTGTGTCAAAACTTGTAAGGAGAGTTTCAATCACCCAATATCTGGTTAAGGAGAAGGACTAACCTTGAGCAGATTCCTTCTGCCATGAAGAAGTTTAGCTGCCCCAAGTAACATGGCGACATGAGAGTCGTGACCACTTTTAACATGATAGGCTTAGGATCCAAGAAAGTGATGAGCAGCCCCCAGGTTCGATAACTCACTTTTAGCATCTTCTTTGCCTTAACGGTCTCCATCGGATCAGGATTGATCACAGTGAAGACACTTTCTGCCATTAGAGCAAATATGTGTTATTTTTATGACATTGTTATTGTTATTCATATGTAAACAGCATAGGGCTGGGTCATGAACCTCCTTCACAAGTGAGTCTGTGTTGAAAAGATCGATATTATCAGGGAGCTTCTTTAGGGTACCATTTTGAGATGGCAAGTTTTCTTGTCTGGGTTGAGTCTTCAAGGGTACTCTTGACCTTCCTGAATTGCGGGCAAAAGGCTTTCTAGACCCTGGGTCCAGGCGGCCCTTTCGGTTATACATAAAGGTCTTCTTCTCATCGAGTATCTTCAGGGGATATCTGTATTTTTTCAAGATATGAAACATTTTAGTGAGTAGTAACCCCCAAGGACAAAGGAAATAAGAAAATTAGAATGTTACACCTTAGTTAAAAAATCTCGTGAATATAGTATCATATTATCTCTTTTCTTTTCATTATTAATAAATAATTAAACAACCAAAGATTTATTAATTTGACCAGAAAAATGGTAATCTATAATAATAAAAGAAAAATTTGCATTTCATATGGATATATGAAAAGAAATATAATTCATTAAAATAATTTTATATATTGTTAAGTGATTATAATAATGAAAGTAAATTGAAAAAGCTATTATAATACTAAATAATAACACATAATTCACTAAAATAAAAATATATATTATTATATAAAATAGATTACTAGTCCATTATACACAAAATAATTTGATTACTTTTATATATGAATTTAGCGAGTTTTTTTATATAAAATTATAATTATTAATAAAATCAGTATATAATCAATTCTATAATTTTAATACTATTAAATTATATATATTAAAAATATAAATTATACAATACATTTTAAAGTAAAATTATATATAATAAAAATTTTATTTAATTAATTTTAAATAATAAATTAAATAGGGTAACTAAATGCATTTTTATTATTTATATTTATAAAGTTTTAATAGTAAAATATATAATTTTAGTAACATTTACATGTTAAATTTAATTTAGTTATTTATACTATATCATATAAATTATATATTATTTAATGAGATATTAAATAAATATCATAAATTTATATTATTCCAAAAATGTCTAATTTTTTAATCTTATATTAATTTTAGTGAGTAGTGAGTAGTAACCCCCAAGGACAAAGGAAATAAGAAAATTAGAATGTTACACCTTAGTTCAAAAATCTCGTGAATATAGTATCATATTATTTCTATAATTTATGATCATTTTTTTGAAAAATAAAATTAATATAAGATTAAAAAATTAGACATTTTTGGAATAATATAAATTTATGATATTTATTTAATATCTCATTAAATAATATATAATTTATATGATATAGTATAAATAACTAAATTAAATTTAACATGTAAATGTTACTAAAATTATATATTTTACTATTAAAACTTTATAAATATAAATAATAAAAATGCATTTAGTTACCCTATTTAATTTATTATTTAAAATTAATTAAATAAAATTTTTATTATATATAATTTTACTTTAAAATGTATTGTATAATTTATATTTTTAATATATATAATTTAATAGTATTAAAATTATAGAATTGATTATATACTGATTTTATTAATAATTATAATTTTATATAAAAAAACTCGCTAAATTCATATATAAAAGTAATCAAATTATTTTGTGTATAATGGACTAGTAATCTATTTTATATAATAATATATATTTTTATTTTAGTGAATTATGTGTTATTATTTAGTATTATAATAGCTTTTTCAATTTACTTTCATTATTATAATCACTTAACAATATATAAAATTATTTTAATGAATTATATTTCTTTTCATATATCCATATGAAATGCAAATTTTTCTTTTATTATTATAGATTACCATTTTTCTGGTCAAATTAATAAATCTTTGGTTGTTTAATTATTTATTAATAATGAAAAGAAAAGAGAATGCTTACTAGCATGTATACTCACTCATGAAGTGGCTAAAAATATAGTTGGAGATGCGGGGTATCGAACCCCGTACCTCTCGCATGCAAAGCGAGCGCTCTACCGTTTGAGCTACATCCCCGATCGACAGTTTTATTATCTAATTATATATTAATAGATATTATTTATCTTATACAACTATCGTGATCGGCGGCAATATTCGGAGTCCCCCTTTTCTCTGTGGTAGCTTCACTTTCCCTCTATGGCAGCTATGGAGATCGACTCGCCGACCAAAATCCCAAGGAAGCAGGCGGCCTACCGCTCACTGGTTCGATCCTTTACTTTGCTTTCCTCCCTCTCCTTTTTTTATTTCCCACACTCTACTCTCTCAGCCGTGGACGCGGTGCGGGAGCTCCGAGTAGACCGTGAAACTCACAGCTGATTCCGAATTCCCGTTCACTTCCTTCCACTTCTTCTCGACCTAGCCGAAAATCGTTCAGTACCAGCTGTTTCTCCATCCGATTTGTCCAAGTTTTGTTCTGATTTCTGCTGCCTATCCTCGTGCTTGCAGGATGAGCCGTTCGAAATACAGAAAGATATTTACAGAGGTCAGCAGTACAGTCAAATCTACTCTGCGCGGCTCCATCTTCTGAGAACACTAATGCACTCCCTCGTCCCTACCTGGAAACCTCACTTTCCTGGTATAATCTTATCTCAAGCCTCATTTTCTTCTCTTCAGCTGCTTTTACTTTTCTAGTTTTGAGCTTGAGTTTTCCTTTCCGCGTTTCTGTTTTATGATGGGATTTCAGCTGAATTTTCGTACACTGTGATTGATTTTACTCTGGAGTATCTATTAGAAGCATGAAGCATTCTGGTGTTTCAAACTTTTGCTTAAAACCTTCTCTCTGCCTTTTTCTGTTGTTCTCATCACTTTCTGTCACAAAGCTTATAGTATAGATATGCATCTTATTCAGTCACAGTGCTTTTTTACAATGAAAGTGGAGGTCATCAAGGAATAGATAGAATTCGATCTGATTCAATGTTGCTTTGTACAAGGATTTGGAACAGAGATAACCTACTGCGGATTAGACTTTACTGAAGAATTTCAATGAGCAGCTTCCTTAGGTTAGGGCACTTTACCTTTGAGCATGTGGTTCTGTTGGTGCACTTTTGATTCTTCAATCATGATAGTTATATCTCTTCATCATATTCCTCTGTGTAATATAAGTATCTAAAAGAATGTTCAACCAGCATGATCCACGTCCCTTTTCGAAGTGCTTGTACAGTTGGGGCTTGTGGGAGAATATAGTGACTATATTTGTTATTTTCTAGTTTGCAATATTTTGGGACTAGAAGAAGGCAGTGAATGCGTTGTGGTCGGTACTCTATACAAGCATATGGAACTTAAACCTTCAGTTCTTGATGAGTACTCTAAGGAGGTGAATTTTTGCATTGCATACATTATCTTTATGCGGGTTGATTGAAGTTTATAGTTAGATATCCTCTTTTATCACAGTAAATCTATTTTATTCTATTTTAATATGCAGAGATCCGTAATTCCAATTGCAAGGCCCGATAATTTTATGCACGAAAGTGATTATCTGGTTTTAGAAGATGAAAGTGGCAGAATAAAACTTGGAGGTTCTCTCCTTTCACCTTCAGTTTATGTAACAGGTAATCCTCATTATTGATAGGATGTATGTATGGGAATGTTATTCTTCAATCACAGAAAATGTTTAATAGATCTATTGAAGTAAAAGAAAGCCTCCTAGTTCCTGATTTGTCCTGAACCTTATAGTAGATGGCAAAGAAGTTTGCTCTTAATCTGTCTAGGTTAGATTGTTTGAACTGCTTGAAACGAAATTATGACTCATTTATATAATTAATTCCTCAAATTTTCATTTAATTGGTAAATCACTGCCCATGCAAAGGTGTCGTTGTTGCTCTGCTTGGGAGGGAAACAGATGCCGGTGACTTTCATGTTGAGGATGCCTTGGAAGTAGGGCTACCACCCCAGCTGGAGATGCCTCTTAAGTCAGGTTTTGTCATTAACTCTATATCATATACCTATTTCGAATGATCACTTTAGTCATTTTACTATCATTTTCTTAAAAAATATACTTCATTGTATGCTAGGATTTGGTGTTTTATTTGGGTATGTGCTCATGCACTTTTCATAAGTTCTGTATTATTATTTTTATCAATTATATGAATGAGGAAGTATTGTTATTCTTCATTATATACTCTCGGCGATATTATATGGCTTGTGTTTCTTCTCTTCACACAGGAGAAGATAAGTATGTGGTTCTCATTTCAGGACTCCACGTGGGGAGAGCTGCTTCCAATCCTCTGGAGTCTCAGCTTCTTATTGATCATATAACAGGGCATCTGGGTGATCAGCAGGTCCAGGCTTGTTTTCTTTATCTTATGTATAATTATAGCTTTTTTGGATCACAATATACAAGTTAGCATCATGTTGCTTTTCTAATTGTATTCAACTATAGGTGCAAGGAATGGCAGCTCAGATAGTCCATCTTGTGATTGCTGGAAATTCGGTTGAAATACCCCGTGGAATTCTCAATAAACAGGTACTTCATTCACGTCTGTTTCCCATGAACAACTGCAAGGAGTTAACTTTTCCATTAGATTTCACCACATGTGCAGCAGATAAGACTATCACAGTTGTAACTCTTTGAAGCTCATAATAATTAAATTTTGTTTCTACTAAATATAGAACTAATGAAACAGGTTATTTCTGTTCATAATAGTTGAATTTCAATTTTCAAAACATAAACATCTAGGTTGATGCAGGATGGGTGGGGCAGTGCCCCACTCCAGTTAGCTCTGACTATGAGATAGAGCTTGCATTTCCTCTAGGATGGTCGGTTATGATATCTGCTGTTAATCGAGGTTCATGTTTTGTTTTTCATCAGAGATTTTAATGCTCTTTCAACAGTAAGAAAGTCACATGTCAAACTAATCTGCCACTAAACATATTTTATCTATATGCATCAAGAAAGTATGTAGGTAGGAAGGTAATAAGTCAAGCAATAATCAAAATTAACTGGAACTAGTTAATTTTTTATTTCACTTTCACTGCTTCCTAGACAACTCTTTGATGTTGACTACTTTTCTTGTTTGGTATTGCAGAATTTAGCTTCTACTGATTATTCCAGACTATCTGAGCCCATTAAAGAGCTGGATATGATGCTAACAGAGGTTCTTGCCAACTCTTTTCTTCATAAATGCTACACTCCTTGTTAAGAAGTTTTTTTTTTTTCCTTATTGGTGTATTTCCATTCAGAAGTAAATAACACACTCCCCACCCCCAAAATTTAAGATAGCTGCAGGTTTGACCCTGGACATCATGCCAGGTTCCAATGACCCAACAAACTTTTCCTTGCCTCAAAAGGTTTGTTATGAACTTTGACAATATTGTCGTCAAGTTTGTTGAGCTGTTATTCACCAGTTCAAACTAACTAATACTGCTTATTCTTTAGCCCCTCAATAGATGCCTCTTCCCAAGTTCAGCTGCTTATAACACTTTTAGGTCATGTCCAAATCCTCATTGCTTCGAGATTGATGGTGTCAAGTAAGAATGCATAAATTTTTGTAATATATTCCTGAATTGAATATTTCCTGATGTTGTACCCTTCCATATTATCCTTAGGTTTCTTGGAACATCAGGTCAGAATATTCACGACCTTGAGAAATATTCCGAGGCAAAAGATAAGCTCGAGTTTATGGAGAGGACATTAAAGTGGAGGCATCTGACTCCAACAGCTCCAAATACTCTTGGTGAATATCACTTCTCTACATGGGCTCTCTTGGGGATTATACCGTTTCAATACTTCATTGGCATAGATGTGGCATAAACATACCAATTTGTCACATTGATTTTCTTGGCATTTTCATACATGCCTTTTCAGGGTGTTATCCTTTTACTGATAGAGATCCGTTCCTCATTGAAAGCTGTCCACATGTCTATTTTGTTGGCAATCAGGATAAGTATGAGACTCGACTGATGAAAGGTATTTTTCCTCCGAAATTGATGGTTAATGTACTACCGTGGCTTTTTTTTCAGTAGAACTGATTCTTATTTGGCACTAACTGGTGAATGGTGAACTATGATTGAATCATAAAGGGTCAGAAGGGCAGTTGGTAAGACTTATATGCGTTCCTAAATTCTGTGAAACCGGAGTTGCAGTTATGGTAAGATTTCTCCCTTTACTGAAAGTTTCTTTTTGAAGGGTAATTGGGAACCATGTTTATGGAAAAGTTTTTCCTAGAGTGACACATTCATCTTTGTTTTTTTTCTTTTATTTAGATCATTAATTGATCATTCAACTTTTCATTTCTTGATGGACGTTGACTGTGCCCTTTCAGAATGTTCATATTTGATATGCTTTAGGAACTTTGGATGAGAAGCATCTGGCAGCACACACTTTCTGATTTACAGCTTCTCTTTGCAGGTCAACACAAATAATCTCGAGTGTCGTACTCTGAGTTTCAATGCTAGTTTTAGTTCGTAGCGGCAATGGTAAAGATGAAAAAGCAGCTGCTAGGAGTTTTTACGAGTATCCTTTGTTCCTATTTATACTTGTACTCCTTATGATCACATAAGTGGGATTTTCTTTTGTCATCAGCATCAAAATATTTACTGGCTTCTGCTAGAGCTTTGGCTTGGCAATTCCTGGACGAAGTTGGTTAGGGGCCAGGCTGCGGGTCCAGTACCCCAAAAATTGTCGAGTCTAGCTGAGAAAAAAAAATTACTCAAGGATAAATGTCTGATTCGGTTGTAATTTTAGTGTAGTAGTAAATTTAATTCAAGCTTTTTCTATCATGGAAATGATATACCACAATCACACTAGCCAGCACAAAAGAATAATAAGATCGGAGAATATTCAGTAAATAGAACCTTCTCCCTGTCATGGGGAAGGTTGAACATACTTTTTAAGTTTGTTCGGATTTCGTTACTTCAATCAGAAGCATTTTCTGTGAACAATGTATGGTCCGGACTCATAATATTCAGCCTTGGAAATGGCCAAATCTAAGGTTCGATATATAAGAGTTTCGGCAATTCAAACTTGTAGAAACTAATTCATGCAGTTATATTATATCATAAGTTGGTCGTTCGAGTGGGGAGAAAATGGTTATTGATATCAATTTAGCCGATAATAACCAATGCCTTAGGTATTAATGAAAATATGAGGAAAAATTTTTTTTTTGGAACAAAATTAATATTTAAAAAATATCCATGTTTAAAATTTTGTATAAATATAAAATAAGCAGCTGTAAAAAAATTTTAAAAAAATTATTAAAATATTTTCCTTCACTATTTATTCATGAATATTTCATAAAGTACTTACCGGTCGTACGGCCACTAGCATACAAGGAGAGGACAGCTTGAATGGCCACATACATGCAGGAGTGTTGAAGGTCTCGAACATTATCTGCGTCATCTTCTCACGATTGGCCTTGGGGTTGAGAGGAGCTTCAGTCAGTAGGACTGGATGCTCTTCGGGGGCCACACGGAGCTCGTTATAGAAAGTGTGGTGCCAAATTTTCTCCATGTCATCCCAGTTGCTAACAATTCCATGCTCTATTGGGTATTTCAATGTCAAAACACCTCTCTTGGACTGAGCTTCATCTCCCACATAGGCATCCTTCTGACCCATGCCAACCATCACTCCTGTATGGCGAGGACGGCCAACGATGCTGGGAAAAACAGCTTGTGGGCATCGTCCCCTGCAAATCCAGCCTGTATGAAAATGAAGATTAATTGAGGGTCGTTTCATTAATTGCTAGAAAATAATTTTCCGTTCGTCAATAAGCTAAAGATTTCAGCCAACGGAAATCTTAGTGGAGAATTTACCTTAACCATTCCAGTTCCATTGCCAAATACGAAAGGCTGGATCTCCTCGGATTCGGACATTTTTTATGTTTCTGCAGATACGCACAAATATAGCGTCAACATATAAAATGTTGCCCCAATAGTCCTAGTAAAAAAATATACATATACCTAATCGATATATAGCGCTTCACAAGGAACATTCTCCCAACAGTAAGAAATCGGATGGAACATGTTAATCGCATTTTGTAGATGCATCATCCATAGTATAGAAAGCTGCCCTGCTCCAAAATATATACAACCATTATAGCGCAACTCAAACTAGGATATAGGACAACATCAATTTCAGTTTTAACCGTTTAAATCCAAATTCCTATGCTCAGAATATGAAATAGCATTTCTAAATATTAACTGAAATATTTAGAATAAACTACTGGAGATTGACTGAAAGATAATCTAATGAATGCGAAAATTAGTCAAAAAGATATAATCTGTGATATCACATCTTAAATCAAGAGGATATTCAATTCGAAATCTGACAATTAATTCTTAAAACATAACATGAAAATAAATAAATATTCCAGATTATTATTTAATTAAATAAAGAATGACATAATGTGTAGTTATTTCATTTTTGCGTGATACTTTTATTATAACCGATAATAAATATTATAATTTTTTAAATAATTAAGGGTGTGTTTGGATAAATGAAAAACTGGATTAGATAAGTTAGAAGGGATAGGAATAGATGAGTCATTCATCCCAGTGAAATCACTCCAACAATGAAAAATTAAGAATATTAGGAATAGAATTCATTATAATGTAAAATATAATATATTTTATATTAAAAATAATAATAAATTTTAAATCTTGAATTTTTAATAATTGAGTATTGAAAAATAAGATAATAGTACTATACATTATGAATGATAAAAAAATTTATTAATATTATATTTTATATTATAATTTTAAAAAAAAACAATTTTAAATAATACTAAAATATTAAATAAGATGGGATCCATGAAATCAAATTTAATTAAGTACAAATTTAAGAAATATGTTAGAAAGGGTCTTAGACCCTATTTAGTGGATGTCATCCTATAGGCAAAAATAATAATATATTAACCGATAAATTAATATAGAATTATCTATTATTATTTTTACGGTATTTATTATATTATATATTTGAATTTTGATATATTTTTAACTGTTAACACTAAATTTTTTGCTTTAATTTTTTATTTTACACAATTTAAATTTTTATAAAAACATTTAAAGGTATACATAACTTTTTTTAGTATAAACATATAAAGCACGTTATGAAAATATCACATTTTTTAATTGCATCGTATATAAAAAAATCCACGATTTATATCATAAAACACTCAATTAAAAGAAATAATAATATATTATAATATAATATTAGTAGATTAAATAACTTAAATTAGTACTATTAATATAATCTAATAAATATTAAATATTGTGTCAAGTAAAATATAAAATATAAAATTACTTTTAAATAGGTTAACAAAAAGATCATACCAAACTAAATAAACAAAGTTTATGTTTTTAAGTAATTAATGCACCAAAATAATATTATTTTATATCATTTATTTTTTAATTAATTGGGAATTAATAATTATAAATTAGATAAAATAACAAATATTATAAGTATAATAAAATTTATAGCACTTAGAAATTATAATTTTTAAATAAAATAAATATATGTATAATATAACTTTTGAATTATAGTTTAAATAAGAAATGGTTGTTTTTATAGCTCAAACAAGGTATAAAATTTTCAACGGAGACACTAATAATAATTTGGGTTTTATAATAATATATTAATAATTAAATTATTATAAGTGATAATAAATATTATAATTTCTCAAATAATTAAGGGTGAATTTGGATAAAGGAATAACTGGTTTAGGAGGGATGGGAATAGATGGAAAATGAAATACTGAGAAGATGGAAAAGTAAGAATCTTGCTATCATTATTGACCTTTATGGTGCCATGCATGGAGGTGGTGGTGGTGGTGGAGGAGGAGGAGCTGGAGGTGGAGGTGGACTGGACTGTTGTGGGGTACCCCATGGCCAAAATATTCTCTCGGAGCAACAAATGATTATGTGGAGCGATTGTCATAAGCCTAAGTAGCATCACATAATATAAGTTAATCCTCTCTGGTAGCCGGATGGAATTACTTCTAGGGATAGATAGATGGCATGTGGATATCATGCCATCAGAAAAGAAACGGTTGATTTATACTATGATGTGAATTTGGGTTTGATAGGGAATAAGCAAGCACTTGTACAGAATGATTTCCACATAGGCAAGTAGGTAAGGCGGATACACCTCAAGAGTCAAATTCACCTGACAAAGAAAAGAACACACTTTTTATGTTTGTGTACATTCGTTCCCTATAGAGTACATGTGGGAGATGACTGTTCACTTATAGAGTATATGTGGGAGATGACTTAAAATCTCATTGGCCAAAGTAATAATAATATAATGATGGAGAAATTAATAGAGGCATCCAAGATGATTTTAATAGAGTCCTACCCACTACCATGGCTAGATCAACAAGATGAGTTGCTCCGGATCCTGGTCTTGGGAAGATCAACTGATGAAGCATGCTTGTATTATTATGGGCATTGCTTGATTTGCTACATTCATGGTTTCAGGGCTTCTTAAGAGTGGATAGTAGTTGTGTGTTAACTTACCAGTTGAAATTTCTTGATTATAAGACTTAGAAGAGACTTGGTTTGAACCTTATTAATGTCTTTATAAGACATGAAAGTGTGGATTTCTTACTATAAGCACACAATAATGGCACTAGAACCTGATAATGATTTTTGCACATATTATACTACAACCCTCTCATTGTTGTTGATTACACTTATCACATTAAAATTTGAGAATACCACATTGAATATAAGTAATAATATAAAAAATTATTGTTAATATATAAAAGTTTAGTAAAATAGATAAGACAAGCAATAGAAAGGGAAACATAAATTCTATGATCGCATGAATGATAGTATTTGTGTATATATATAGATTGAGTTGATCTGATGAAAGAAAAGTCCATATAAAAAATGAGGAAATTGAAATGAGCTTGAGATCACAAAGCAATGAATGAGGAATGCGTCACCACCTAATAAACTTCAAGAAGGTCTCGAGTCTGGACCACAGAGGAAACCAAAGCGTACCTTGATCGTAGAATAAGGACGGCGACTCAGACCAGCTCAGGGCGTACCTTCTTCTCCTCCCTCTGTTTCGTGGATCTCGCAGTCAACCTCGAAGGAAGGATATAGAGATGAGCTGAACATCAACACTGTATCTACACTACCTGAAAATCTCAATCACTAGCGTACCTTGATCCTAGAATAATGACTGCGACTCAGATCAGCTCACAGCTTGGCTTCTTTATCTTTATCCTCTCTCAGCTCTCTGTGTTTCAAGGAGATGGGATGGGTCACTTTGAGGGAGCTTACCCGCGCTATTTGTTTTAAATAGAGGCGTCAACGAGGTGACAAGACGAACATGAAACTCAAATGCATCATATATGAAACTCAAATTCGAATTCACTCGATCTTCGCCGTCGATTCACCTCACCCCTCTGGCTCATTCATGGTCCCCATGACGCGTCAGTCTACTGCCCAAAACAGCTGGCTAACTTTCAATTGCTTCTTTTGTTTGACTTTTATATCCCCGCAGTTCCTCAAAATTACGTGGAGTTGTTCCTTTTTATTCATATTTATTACAGGGTACAGCTCATAAGTATGAAAATAAAGCCAAATAAGAGATTTAGTAATATAATTTAATAATGATTTGTTAGTTCTCACTTAGAAATAAACTATTGTGCAAAGTACACAAATTAGTGAGCGAATTTGAGCGTGTTAATGGAACTTTCTCTTGAGCAAAAATAAGACTGCCATTTTGAGAAGATCTTGAGGGTAAGATCGTCTAAGGAAAAAATCGATCGAAATAAAAGGTGGTGATTACCCAACTTTGGTACTTTTTTTATGTTCGTACTTTTATGCACGTTGTGGTGGGAGCTTGTGCGCGCAATAATAATAGTCATTCAGCATGCAGAGGACGTGAATTGAGCTGACTCACAGCAAGAATGACAGGAGGCATGCCGTTCAATCCCCTAAAGCCGAGTCCACTGCAAGTTTTGTGATCAAGAAGTTCTTCCTGGCAACATGAAAGATAGGGTCCATTTATTAACAGGCCTCAATAAAAAGGCCCACCAAATATTCACATATGGTCCAATAGTTCATGTGAGACCATTAACTTTTTAGGCCCAAAACATATAAGGTAACATGTTAAGTGCATTGACCCATTAATGAGTAAAACTCTATGTAATATAAATTAAAATTGATAATAAATGTGTTTATTTTATCAAATATTTGGTATCAAAATATATATTTTTTAAATTTTGATACCAAAGTATAATAGTGTAAATATTTAACACCATTGTTGTAATTTGTACAAATATGAACTTTTAGTATTTTTGTTGAGATATAGAACCTTATTACAAATATTTAATAGGAAAACTTAATGTATATATTTTTTAAAAATTGTATTATTTAACTATATACAAAAAATGGGAGTGATAAATTAATTTTATAATTTTTTTCAAAATAGTTCATTATTATTTGAATTTAAATAAATAAATTAATATAATATAATTTATATTTTATTAACATGTATATTTTAAGAGACGTAATTGATTGCATGCAAGAGTCACGTGAGACCTTACCCGCTCACCTGTTGCAGTTTTTCTTACTTTGAAAATATCTATTTATTGGATCAACGGTAGATTTATTACCCTCTCCTTCCCCCCTAATGTAAAAATGGGGGAAGGAGAGGGTAAAATGGTAAAGAAACACGACCTATCATTAAAGCATGCGTGATTGACTTCAATAATTGTAAGGAACCTAGAAGCATGACATACCCAGTGAATGTGAATCTATTAACTACGTCTTTTTCAAGAAAGCCACCCCACTCGAGTGGCCCCCCAACCTACCCCTTGTCATTCATTCCATATTTAATTATATTATTGGCTTAGTTTTTTTAAATAATAAAGTTTTTTTTGAATTGATATAAATAAAAATATTATACATATAGGCTACCATTTACATGTTAAAGACCCATCATAGGATACCCATATAAGGGTGACATGAGGATGGTGCCAAGCCAATGATGGCTTTACAAAGCATTTGAAAGCTAATTGAATGCGCCTGTGACAAGAGGGAGGGAGCGGGGACCGAGCTTGTGCTTAAAAGACACAAAAGTAGATTTTGAACCCTTTAAATTATGCGCCTCATACTTACTTTTTCTTGGAACAGTAAAAGTTTGGTCCCTTTGTCTGCCCAATAAGTAAATCGGGCTAAAGCTCCACTGAGTCAAATCCCAACAATAAAATCTGTTGTCAAAACGACCAATCTTAACCGTTGATCAGATCATCCTGGCAGCCCCTTTCCATGATTCTCTCATATTTGTCGCAAGCCAATGAACACATAGCAGAGATTGGTAAACACAATTATTTTGGTCCCCCAAAAAACAGGGTAGAGTGGAGTTACCACTCATGATTATATGTCCCACCAAAGTAAGACATCACGTCTGCACCTTCAGCCCAAAAGCTAATCTGAACAAATTTAAGAATACCTGCACTTCTATTATATTTCCCATATGATATTTTAATTTTCAATAAATTACAATATTGGTCTAAATATTAGATAGGAGATAAAGTTGTTTTATTGTTTGTTTGTATATACATTAATGAAATTAATATTTTATAGTTTGTGTATAAATTTTAGTCATGATTTATTAAATTCCCAAAGTAGAAGTACTTCATATACATGTATAGTTGACCGGCCTGATTATGATTAGTATTTCAGCACGCACTACAGAAGAAACCCTATGTCACCCGCGTGCTGTTAAGCAGGATTTTTCAATGGCTTAGCCTTCGTCCAGAAGTCAAAATAAGTATTCCACTGCAACGCCCATTGCTTTAGTGTAAACGAAGCGCCAAAACAATTATATATATAAAGCTACAAAGGAAATTTCTTTTGTCGGAAAACTATTATTCTGACAATCTCGGATTCACTCTATGTTGTATAGACCGTTGTATAATTATATCCGCTCACGTGCAATTGTCAACTAAAAACTAAAGACTTGTCTGGCCAATATTTATTTCATTGCACCACAAATAAAATCCATAAAAAATAAAATAAGCCCATAATATATATTTATACATTTCATATAATAATAATAAAATTATTTATAATTCAATATGTAAGGGATAAATTATAATTGGATTTTATTTATTTATAATATAAGTATATTTATGTTATTTGTGATGAAGAGTGACATTCTAAATATAAAATATGAGATACTTTACTAAACATGATAATGTGCAATCATGTGCACTAGATTTACTTTATGCATATATTTTTTTATTTGTACTTTTATTTATATTATTATAATTGATTCTATATGCATAGGAGAAAAAAAGTGCTGTTTTTTTAAATATATATTTACACTGTCAGCTGCTTGTCTCCTCTTCCATTGAACTGCTATCTGCTACCTCTTCCAGGATATCCCTACAGTTCGTACGAGGGTCTCTCTCCGGCAACAGATGGAGCTTGCCCTGAGCTTAGGCGACGGATCGACGTCGTTTCTTGATAAGGCCAGTGGTAAGGACTTGGAGTTTCGTGTCGCTCTGGATAATACGGGCGAGGAGAGGAGCAAAACCGTCATCACAGGGAGAGCCGGAGTCGACTCGGACGGTGACTTCCCCTTCCAGCTGGATCTCCTCCCATTCTCTCCCGTCCCTCGCAGCAATCCGCAGCTCCGCCTCCCATGGCTCGTCGGGAACCGTAAATTCCCATATCTTGCCGCCTCTTTTTACGATGAATCTAAACCTTTTTGAGCTTGCTTACGCTGGGAGATGTGTCTCCGCAGATGGATCTTCTGAATCGGAAGCTGTTCTGGACGCGAACCGCTTCCACGCAATGGCGGAGGAAGCGGACGAAGGCGGATCGCAGTCGCACTCGTCTCCGAACAGCGAGATGTCTTCGTTCCAGATGGAGCTGGGGATCAGCGGCGGCAAGAGGGACTTGGAGGCCGTCGACGCCGAGAGGGACGGCTCCAGAGGGAGCGACGACGATGAGAACGGGCTGGCCAGGAAGAAGCTCAGGCTGTCGAAGGAGCAGTCAGCGTTTCTCGAAGAGAGCTTCAAGGAACACAGTACCCTTAATCCGGTAAGATCCGACATACGATACTGCTAATTAATCCCCTAGAACTCTGATCAGAAAACAACGTTATAAGTTGATTTGCTCTCCTCGTATTTTGTGTCCCTAGAAGCAAAAGCTGTTGCTGGCGAAACACCTCAACCTCCGACCCCGACAGGTGGAGGTCTGGTTTCAGAACAGAAGAGCAAGGTATGTTTTGCTTTAGAAGAGCAAAGAATATCCATGTCATTATATTATCATTTAATTGATTATTTCTGAAAATTATTCACAGGACGAAGCTGAAGCAGACTGAGATAGACTGCGAGTACCTGAAGAGGTGCTGCGAGACTCTCACAGAGGAGAACAGGAGGCTTCAGAAGGAGCTTCAGGAGCTCCGAGCACTGAAGACTTCTCAGCCTTTTTACATGCAGCTCCCAGCCACCACCCTCACCATGTGCCCCTCCTGCGAGCGGGTCGCCACCGCCTCCTCCACCTCCTCCACCACCGCCGTTGCTGCCCCAGCCACAGCCTCCACCGCTAGCACCCTCCCTTTCCTCGCCAAGCCCAGAGTAAACCCCTTCCATCTACAGGCCCAAGCCCACAAGGCTGCTTCATGATGCTCGGGACTATTACTTTATTTTTCCCACTTTTTTGTTTTCCGGAGATGGGTTTTCCATTCTTTTTTTATCATTTTGATTTCTGTTTTAGTGGAGAAAGGAAAATAGGGAAAATTACATGAGAAGATAGAGGCAAGAAAAAGGGGGAGAAGTTTTCCGTTTATATGGCAAAACTGAATCCTGTTTTCTCTTTTGGGAGTGAGATGTGATCCATCAATTTTGTACAAAGGTAGATTCAAAGTGATATGTCATTCTGTTGTTTGCATAAAGAAATGTAACTAACATACCCGTTTTATGATTAAATTTTATTTTTGAAAAATATTATAAATTAGTAAATGATTAAATTTATATTTATTTAAATTATAAATTACAAGTGATAAAATTATTTCAATTTTATAAAAATATCGTGTAAACATACTTTTAACGGTTAAAAAAATAACGAAAATAATTTAGATATTTTTGTTTTATACTAAATCAAATATAAAAGGAAGTTTTTTTATCGTGGGTTAAAAATTAGACTCAATCAATTAAATTTAATATAATATTGTGAGTTAAACTATTTATTCTCGTATATTTATATATAATTAAAAATGAGTGAAACCGTTGTAAAATTATAAATTTATAATATTATTTTTGTTCATAATATTCTTTTTTAAGTATAAATTCTCTAAATAACATGTAATCTACTTATTCATGATTTTCTTCCAATAGTCGATTCAGTATCTGCCTTGAGATATCGCAGACTTCGGTTTCCAGCCCGAACTTCTGGTAAACTTTTTGAGGCCTCCCATTCGACGTGCAGTTGAACTCTTCTTCCATCACCGGAATTGACCCCTTCTACAGATCGGATAATGCTCATGATCTTCCACCCAGTCCCCCTCCAACAAATAGCAACTGATTAAATGGACGGAAGATCCGCTCTTTGGTTGGGGCTCATGGTCAGATATGAAGGAGAGTGCTGACGCGAACTGCGAGTGAGGGTCCTCGATGAACCAGACGCATGGTTCGTTAGAAGATGGCGCGGCGGCCAGCAGAAGAGTGGCGGCGATGAATGCAATCATGATCCCGTTTGCGAACACAGAGGTGCCCGTCTGGGCTTTGGGCTCGCAGAAGGGGCCTTGAGCTTAGAGAAGAGCTTCTCTGCCTTGTTGATGATGGGGTTCATAGCAGACGAGTCCACCATGAGAGGCTAGCTGCTGCTGATGATCAGAGTTGTATTGTCTTTTTGTTTGCTGTTTATATATGATGATATGCTGCTTTAGAAGATGATGAACAGGAAAGAGGAAGAACTAAGTCAGATCAACCCGTTATCTCCATCAATTATCATCGGAAGTGTCCAAACGGTCAATGGTAGTACCTTTCTTTTTCCCCATAAGTACTCAAAGGTGACAATTTGGGATTTTCTTTGTGATTTTTTTGGGAGCACAGTTTGGACCAGGGCATTGTATGTTTAATTCTGATCCACTCTGATGAGAACTATCTTGCAGAATGTCCAACTGCATCATGGTGAGCTTATACAACAGAGAAAACAGAATCAGTCCAGTCAGATTTGGAAAATGGGAGAACAATTGGAATGCAAGACCAGTGAAGAAGCATAAAAGAACGCATTGATTCCATGATCTCCCATATGGGTCCATGGCACATGCCATTTTACAACTTTATGTTACGCATGTACAACAGTTTAGAAGAAATACAGCCACCCAATAAAACACAATCCAAGACAAGCTAGAACTGTCAGGAATTCCTGCAGACATTGTAGCAACCTCAACAGCTCCAGTCCAACACCTCCATCAGCAGCCAGAGGAACATTTGTGTCAGTTAAAACACCCCAAAATAAATCATGCAAAACCTCCTCTCCCCTGCACTTAATGAGAAATTGGGAAATCTTCAATATGAAGATGAATCAACCAGGAACCATTACTAAGCAACCAAGAAGATTGTTACCCAACAATAAATCAGTGAAGAAAAGTGAATGAACTCGGGCCCTGAAGCAGCAGCCGCAGCATCATCCGGTGCAGGCCATGACCAAATCAATCACCAGCTCTTAACGTGTACTTAATCCAACCAACAAAGTAAACAGTTCCTTCCACAAGCGTTCATCAATTTCATGTTTTTTTGAGACTCAGCCTGCTGTAGAATTCTGTAAAGTCGAGACGGAACATGAGAAACTTAAGATCGATGTGTTGCTGAACAGGCAACTGGGACAAGAAACCCTCAAGCAATGATGTGTATTCTTTAGCTATAGAATCCAAATCTCGCTTCATGTTCCGAAGAAACTCGCTTGCTCGATGAGTTAGACCCTTTCTTCCTTCGGTGGTCCATGAACCATTTTCTAGAGTACCATCATTTTTATGTCTTTGGAGCTTGTTCTTGTCTTTTGAAGCTAAAGATGACTCCCCAGTTCTGCATTCAATAACACCAAGTAGTTATATTGCTTATTTAGAAATAGTGATGTGAAGGTAACTAAAACTACTCATGAAAAGAATATAGATACAGGGAGAGTGACTCTACCTTGTTTGTAGCTCAAGAATTCCTTCATATAACCGATCGGCATGGCTTCGAAACCGTAGGATGAGGTCAAAGAGGATAAAGAGTGACTTGTGAAGGGACTGAGACCGCTCGCCAAGAAGAGATTTCTCCAAGATTGAGCTGAGGTACTTCTCATGTGCCATGAGGAGATCATCGAGGTCTTTGGCTGCTTCCATCTCCAGAGAGAAATTTAACCATGAAACCTCCAAGACTTCAAACATTATATAGTCTTGCAAGTTAGTCACAAAGTGATTCATCTCATTCCAGAGAACTTGGCACCTTCTTAAGGTTGAGAGAAGCTGCATCTTGACATCTTGCTGCAGTTTTAGAAATGCCTGAGAAGTGATACAGTTTGGTTTCATGGTCTTCCATGCACCAATTAGGGCATGCTCTACCCGTCTCAGTTTCCATAGAAAGTTGAAGATTCTCAAATATTTTGCCATCACTGACTCTGTAAATATAGTATCCAATGGAACCCTTGGATCATATTCAAGAGAAAAGACATCCCAACCCCTGTCTCCGGTACTGTGTGGCATCATCTTGACCCTTAATCTATTTAATACATCCTGTTCGTCATACTGCGCATTTGAAGACCTAATTGCACTTTCAAGCAATCCAGCAAGCTTGAAGGAACCGATAGTGTTAGCAGGCTCAGACAGTTCGGGCCAAATAATGTCCATTAAATACTGAACAAAATCACCTTGCCCCAGAAGTAGATACCGCTTAATTGCAAGACAATGTTCCTTAAACTTGTACCTATTATACATAACATTCAACAGATGCCTATCAATTCTTTTTGCTGCCTCATCAACAAGGGATTCTAGAGATTCTTTCTCTCCATAACCCAAACTGCCACGCCTCGTGGTGGTTCCTACAGCAGAGGCTGCCTCCATTGCAGCTTCTGCCCAGCCCCGGTCCTCACAGCAGACACGTAGGAAATTTATGGACTTTCCTGTCCTCAAAATTTTCAATGCCAAGGAGTTTGAGATGAAGGAAGGGAGCATCCCAGTGTGGAGCCTGTAACCTTCTCTCCACAGAGACTCAGCCTTTACTTGCTGACCCAGGATGAAGAACTCCGCAAAAATGTCCTCCAGTTCTCCCTCCAAGACCCAACTCCTCACCATTTCAAACAGTGGAGAACAAACTCGAGTAAGAAGCCTTTTCATGAACTCGTGAATCAGCGGGTCCCCATGCTGGGCCATTAGATGAATAGTTCCGGCCATCGCCCCACCTCTTAAAACATGGCATTTATCAACCAAAACTGCCATCAATCTCATCTTCACAAGCGGCTCAGCCAACCAAACAGATAGCCTCCTTAAAGTAAGGTAATTTCCAGAATTGGCAGACTCTGAGACAAGAGGGATACGGTTCATGGATTGAGCTTCAAGAATGGCCAGTAACTTGTAATATTCAGACAATTCATCCTGCAATGCAGCACATAAAGCTTGTCCCACAGTCCCCACATCTTCAGCAGGGAACCTATCCATGCTTTCCGATATATAGCCTTTAACCTTCCTAAATAACCAACCCAATTCGCATAGTTTCCTGACTATAGTTCTTGTGGCTCGAGGAACCCTAACCATGTCCGGCAAAATGTAACCATCGACTATTGTACCGAATTTGACGTACTTACCATCTATGCCCTGACAGGCGTAAAGCACGTCCCTCACAAGAAGCTCCTCGGACACCTCACTCTCTTCCTTCGCTAAGTCAGCGTACTCCTTAAACGCTACCTTTCGAAAACTCTCAGCATCCTTGGAGACCAATGAGACGCCATTATCTCGCTCATGTGAAACCCTCCACCTGTCACCTACTTCCGCATCGAGACACTCCAGATTTGGCAACAGGGATGGGGAATTGACCTCATTCCACGCCGAAATACGATCCTCTGAGATGATTTTGAGCAAGTGAAGGACCCCGAACTTATTGTTGACGCTGCCGGGGCCAGTCTTAGAGGCGAATTTAGTATACAGATCGGCGAAAGCGAGAGCGTATGAGGACTTCCCATGATTGGAGAGGTGGCGCTTGATTGATTCGGCGATGGCATCGGCGTCAGCGGCGGCGGAGGGCGCAAGGTGGCTGGAGAGGATGCGGAGAGCGTAGCGTAGTGAGGCATGGAATTGTGGGGAGCCTGGGTCCTGGGGAACCGAATTGGGGCCTTTCTGAGAGAGCAGACGGACGACGAGCTCCTTCACTAGATCCATGAGCTTCTGCTGGTCATCTTCTTCCATTTCTCTACAGTAGATATAGAAAGTGAAGAGCAGAGAAGAAAGCGAGGCGTCGGCTCGGCTACAGTACTGTTCTGAAGAGGGCTCAGACTATATGGACGTTTTCCCTTTTTTGATTTTACGTGGGCGCGGAAATACTGAAAACGATTTTCCCGGATTTTCCATCGTTTTGGAAACACGTATTCCATATTGGGCCCACTCATCAATGGCCCAAATGTATTATCTTAAATGGGCCTGGCAATAGGCTTACTAAAGAAAAGCCCACTGGGTCATGTCACCTATCTATCTATATCTTAATACATTGCCGATACGATTTTCCCAATTTGTTATCATATTTATAATTAATAATTTTAACATTATTATAATAAATAAACGACGGAGAGCAATTTTGTCTTTTTCTTATGTCTGGAAAGATCAATTTGTGTTGTACAAAATCGCAGGAAATTTCTTTTTGGAAACAAAAAAATAATTACATTTTCTTGTAATAGAGAAAAAACTCTTAATTTTTTGTATAAAAACATAGAGACGTTTCGTTTTTTATAAATTGAAAACGTTTATTAAATTTTCTAGCGAAGAATAAATTTCAAGAAATTTTATTTTTATAATGACGAATATTAAATTTTTTATGATAAAAAATATTAAGAAATTCAATAAATTTTATTGTTGTAAGGAAAAAAAGTCACTATATAATGCAAATAAATCATTATTTGTACGAGAAAAACATCTTAATGTTTTTTTAATTGTAATTATATTTTTATAATATAGTAAAAATATTAACAAATATTATTATTTGTAATGAAATTTTAATATTTTTTTGTAATATTGATGTATGAATTTTGGGATATTCAATCAGTGCTTTTTATGGCTTACTTATACAATATTGAGGATATAACCCTCAACCTATATACTAGCTAATAAGTGCGTACAAGTAGTGTAATATGACAAAAATGAAGTATAAAAAGTATTTATATATTATTTGATACAAGCAAAATTCATAACAAAATATTATTGATTAAATAATGTATTTTTCCATTAAACACGTAACTGTATATTACATCATTAATTTTATGACTTTTATATATATTATATCATATTTATATTAATTTTTTTTTATCATTTTCATTTACATGAATTGCATCACTATTTACTGAATTGGAGGGATGCCATTAAAATTGAGTCGGTCTGCTGTTGCATGGGTCCATATAGGGGTGACAAAAAAACTGGCGGACCCGGTTTGGTCTTTATTTGGGGTCCCAAATAGCTGAAACCAGGTCCGATTGTCGGATATACGGGTCTCAACGTCCGATAATATCTGATCGGGTAAATCTGGATTTAATGGAATCTCATCACTTTTATCTATTTTTTTATTTTTTTAAATGGTCGTTTGATTAATTAATTTATTAAAATAATTATAAATTATATTATAATATAACAACTAACAAATTTTTTATATAACATATATATTTTTTATAATTATTTTTTAATTTTATGTATAAATTATTTTATTTACACATGTAATAAATATTTTACAATAATTAAACTTTTTAATTTAATATAATTATATATAGTTAAATAATTATATTATATACAAATTTATGATGTATAATAAATATTTTATATAATTAAAATTATTAATTTAGGTATAAAAATATCAACATTTGCAAGTAAAATAATTTAAAACGTTTTAATTTTATTTATAATATTTATTTTATGTGCAATAAAATTAATTAATTTAAATTAAATAATTTAATATAATTAGGTATAATTAACCAACTTATGATAAATTAAATATTTTATATAAATATAAAATTATAATTTCATACATAATTTATTTTATATAAAATAATATTATTTTATTGATATTAAATAATTATTTTAAAAAAATTATATATCTTAATTATTTTAGTGTTGGAGCAAAAAAATCATTTTAGTATAATAAAATTAATTTATTTAAATTAAATAATTTATAATAATTATATATTGAAAAATCTCATACGTTGGATGGATACATAAGCTAGCAAGAGCAACGGATGAGATTGGATGTGAGGGAGTTGGGCGTAAAGTTAGTTTTTATTGGGTTGGAAGCGAAACTCGCGGGAAACAGGCACATAAACACAGAGAACCCCTTGAAAAGAAACAGAGCTTACCCCTATCGTCTTCTTCTTCTTCTGTTCTGTTCCCTGAATTTCTGAATCTCTTCTTGTTTGTTCCCTTCAATTTTGTCCATTAGATCGTAGGCCATTTCTGGTGAGTTAGAAGGTTCTCACATTTCTTATTTGTTCTTACATTTGTAGAGCTTTTGCCGATAGATAATGGCTACCTGGATCTATATAGGACTTGCCATTTTGACGGATCGTGTATATACCTGAATTCCCCTCATCGACGTGGAATTTGTGGTGATTGAAGAAAAGGTATCTGGAGATATGCCCTCCCTTGCTCCTTTTCGACGAGATGAATTAGCACGAAGGATGGATTGATTTGTAATTTTGCTTAGTATTGATCGTTCCTAGGGTTCTTCCCTGTTGTCCTTCCAATGGATGTTGAGGAAGGCCGTAGATAGAGGAGTGGAATACGGATAATGTTATGCTGCGGAGGAGGTGAGGAGGAAGATGACGGAACCGCTCAAAATCAATATGCTACCCCTCCAAGAGGAGGCAGCGCATACGGTAACAACATCAATAGTTATGCCTTTGCTGTTAATTAATGGCCTTGGCCAAATCGCATAATCTCATGTCTCGAATCTAATTAGATCTTAATTTTAACCGTAAGATAAGATTTGTGTACATCGATGCCTTCTGCAGCTGCAGAAAGAGGGGAACCGAGACCTACGAACATGGCCACCAGAAGCGGAGCTCTACAGCAAGTCCTGCCCATCGAAACGCCGGCCATGTCCCTCAGTGAGTTGAATGGGCTGACGGGCAACTTTGGGCAGAAGTCCCTAATAGGAGAAGGCTCCAATGGTCGGGTGTTCTGCGCGACCTTAAGCTCCGGTCAGCAGGTAGCGATTAAGAAGTTAGATACGAGCGCTTCACAAGAATCAGACCCTGATTTCGCAGCCCAGGTCATCCATCTCAACCTCCATGTGGAGATCTTCTTTGTTGAGTTATGTATGATGATGATGATGGTGTGATGCTTAGAAATGAAAATTCGAAACTTGCAGTTATCAGTAGTCTCGAGGCTCAAGAACGAGAACTTTGTGGAGCTGCTAGGCTATTGCTTGGAGTCGAATAACCGAATCCTCGTATATCAATTCGCAACGCAGGGATCCTTACACAACATATTACATGGTGTGAATCTGATCATTTGGGGAGACCCTTTTGGCTCCGTGTTTTGCATTTGCTGGTCTTGATGGTTGATCTTACTGCAGGTAGGAAAGGGGTGGAAGGAGCTGAACCAGGGCCGGTTCTGAATTGGAACCAGAGAGTAAAGATAGCTTACGGGGCGGCTCGAGGGTTGCAGTACCTGCACGAGAAGGTCCAGCCGCCGATCGTTCACCGGGACGTGAGGTCGAGTAATGTTCTGCTCTTTGACGATTTTCTCGCGAAGATTGCAGACTTCAACCTGTCGAACCAGTCCTCGGACACTGCAGCAAGGCTGCATTCTACTAGAGTGTTGGGGACTTTTGGATACCATGCTCCAGAGTAAGCCCATGTTTCTCCCGGCTAACATAAGTCAGTTGACCCATTGTCCTCGATGTTCATACTGAGTTTTCTTGCCCTATGGTTTTGGTTTCAGGTATGCAATGACGGGCCAAATAACACAGAAGAGCGATGTTTACAGCTTCGGCGTAGTCCTTCTTGAGCTCCTCACGGGGCGGAAGCCCGTCGATCACACCATGCCCAAGGGACAGCAGAGTCTCGTCACCTGGGTCGGTTTTCGTGCGAGTTACCGAACCTTCTTTCGTTCATTTTTAGATGAACAATTCACAACTTAGGCACTCACCGGCTTCGATAACGCAGGCAACTCCAAGGTTGAGCGAGGACAAGGTGAAGCAGTGCGTCGACCCGAAGCTGAACAACGATTTCCCGCCGAAGGCCATCGCCAAGGTCTCCTTCTCCAAGCCCTTTTTCATACTTGTAAGGCAGTGAGATGATGAATCAGCCATTTGTCTTAAGCTAGAATCTCACATGTTCTTATTGCTCCCATGCTGGCTCAGCTAGCGGCGGTAGCGGCTCTCTGCGTGCAGTACGAGGCCGACTTCAGGCCGAACATGACTATCGTGGTGAAAGCTCTCTCGCCTCTCCTCAACTCGAAGCCAGCTGGGCCGGATTCTCGGGCATAGAAATGACCTTTTTTTCCCCTTTTTCCCTTGAACTATCCTTTTAGGATTATGAATGACTATGGCGGGTCTAATAACAGCTAGCTTTAGGTCAAAATTATGAGTATCTGAGTATCTCATTAATATAAAATATATTAATTGATTAATGATTAAATATTATAATATTTTGATATACTGTATAATATATTATTTGATAAATTATTAAATAGGAAAAATGTGAACATTAGGATTACCTCTGAGAATTTTAATGGGTCTAATGTGTTTGGGCCTGAAACACGGGCCTAATAGGCCCAATTATATCTGATACATTGGGCTACCAGCCCACCTAAAGAAAATAAGTGAAGAGATGAATGCCCCAAGTTTCGGCTATATCAAATATTTATGTCATCCCGGTTCAATGACCCCAGAGTGAAGGGCCTGAATGATTCAAATGTTAGATGAGTGGATTCTCATGGAAAATAAAGAAATCTGGAGGGTTGAATTAGGACTAGCCATCTTTTGCTTAGGTAAACACCACATAAACAGTTTACGCGCCAGCGGGTCACGTTGTTCACGCGCACCGTCATCTTCTCTATGTTTTTCACTGCACAGAGAAAAGCTGTGAGAGAGAGAGAGAGAGAGAGAGGAGCAGGAAGGAAGAAGAGAGCAGAAAGATCTTCTTCAATATTCGATTAATACCATATTAGGTTCGTTCCATTCGGTGGATGATTTCCGAGGGTCGAGTGGATCGAGATGGACGGTAATTCGTTGTCTCTGGATGCGAGCACCGATCTCGACGAGCAGATCTCGAGCTGATGCAGTGCAAGCCGCTCTCGGTTCGGATTTTCTCTCTTGAAATTCATTTTCTCCCGGATCCTGGGGCATTTCTCGCGACTCTATGGCTACTGTTGTAGGCGCTGTGAAAGTTTATCCATTACACTGACTATTTCTTTAATTCTCCATAGTTCTTTGAATCTTTTATCAGGTAGGCTTGATTTGGTTGTATTTATGATGACGGATGTTATATAAGATCGGACGGAGATGCCGGAATTAGCATCAGATTGTTCAAGGAATGACCAATTCGGCAATGCTACCTTTGCCGACAGAATCTGGTATCTGGACCGAGATGGAGTTAGTAACGAAGAGCTCGAAAAGGTTCTCAGTTCTTCACTGTTGGCGGTTGTTCTTCCATGACTGCTGATTCGATCTATGTGCTGTTTGGAAATTTCTGTCATTGATATGTTATGTGGTGCTCGGCTTAACTTTATCCCTATATATAGTACTAGATATTTTTTTGAATAGGATTTTATACGACTGGCCAAGATTTTTGTTCATATTATGTGTTTTTGGGGTGTGGCTTTTTACCTTAGGTTGGCTTCTTTTTTTATTTGATCAAAGTGAGTAACAGGTTGTTATTTTTGTGTTAGTTTTGGAAGGGGCTGCCTCTGCAGGCTCGTAAAGACCTCCTCAAGATTGATAAACAAACCCTTTTTGAGCAAGCTCGCAAAAACATGTACTGTTCACGATGCAATGGATTGCTCCTTGAGGGATTCTTACAGATTGTCATGTATGAGAAGTCTTTCCATGAAGGAGCGGTTGCACACATAAGTTACAATGCATTGCCCACTTCCAGATCTCTACAAGATGGTGGAATGTGCGCAAATAAAGGGTGGAAAGATTCAATTCCAGATCCATCACTGCTTCCTTGGGGAGGCCTCACCACTTCACGTGATGGATCATTGACCCTTCTAGACTGCTATATCTTTGCAAAATCTTCGGATGAACTCAAAACAGTGAGTATTGCTTAGCATCTTAATACGTGTTGTCCATTTGGAGGCTAACATCTTCACGTAATCAGGTTTTTGATGGCGCTGCTTTGAGGGAGCGAGAACGAGAGATGCTCTATCCTGATGCCTGTGGAGGAGGAGCTAGAGGTTGGATCAGCCAAGGTACATCATCATATAGCAGAGGACATGGGATGAGGGAAGCTTGTGCATTACACACAGCCAGGCTATCTTGTGATACATTAGTGGACTTTTGGTCAGCTCTTGGTGAAGAGACGAGGCAATCCCTTTTGAGGATGAAGGAAGAGGACTTCATTGAGAGGCTTATGTACAGGTGTGTCTTCCATCCTTTTTATGGTAAGAGAGCAGTGAAAATTGTTCTGGACTCTTGTTGTACGTAGTAAATATACACTGACCTAGAGAGTGGTTCCTAGGGAATGGATAAGAAACAGATTGGAAACTAGATTTGGCATAGACAGACATTTGCTCTCATTGTCGCCATTGAGAATGTTATTGCTGGATATGGTTGTCATTCAATGCAGAGTTTACTATCCTTTCATTTCATGGTTTCTTGTGCAGTGATAAATTGTATGAAGTGACAGTGTTAGTAAATTGCATCTGTCTCTCAATGGTAACATTGGGATGTTGGTACTGACCGAGGCGAAATTTCAGACTAGTATTATGAAGGGGTTGAAATCAATACACTGCATAAATTGTCAGAGAGTTCAAACCTCAAAGAAATTTTATTAGTGAGAGTAAAAACTTCAAAAGCCACCTTTGACAGAACACTATAAATATGGCTTAATGAATGAGCACCATTAGCCAGAGGGTAGTTGTGACAAAGGGTCTTGTGATACACCTATCAGGATCCCAGGTCAGTTAAAATTGAAGATTTGGTGCTTTATTCATCTCATTATTATTGAAGACTTGACCATGTTCAAATCAGTGAATTGAGGGAACATATGCTGCAATAAGGTGTTCTTAACAAGAATAATGCAAGCAGGGAGAATCCAATTAGGCAATTCGTCAAAAATGGTTTACCTCATCAGTGGAGTGGTCATTGATGAGATGTGGGAATTTGGAGAACCAAAAGTATGTTGGGGAAACACACCAATCAATGTGGAAGAAGAGTCTGAATTATGTTGCCCTGTGATGGCCCATGATCGCTTTCTATCACCAGTGTTTCTGAGTTCCTACCGCTATCATACATTTCTCATTGATATTTATCCCATGTCTACTGGGACTGCCGTCTTCATCAACACTGTTACACTATTCTTTAGTCTAGAGTACATCTCTTTGTTTCTTGTAATCCAGATTTATGAGATTAGAATTTTCTTGCATCAATATGTTCTGTTGTTTACATCTTCAGGATGACCTAAATTATTTTCATTAATTTTGTTTTGTATAATTAGCAATTTACTTCTATGAAACAGGTTTGACAGCAAGAGATTTTGTAGAGATTGTAGAAGAAATGTCATCCGTGAGTTCAAGGAGCTAAAGGAGCTGAAGCGAATGAGGAGAGAACCCAGATGTACAAGTTGCTTTTGTGCAGCAGATATAACCTTTGAATACTCGGTTGGTGATTGCCCACACAACATCACTGTGCATTCTCCAGGCCAAAAAGCCAAAATATGAAATTGTCTGTTTCTGTTTTCTAAGCTCATAATCTCATAATTGAAGAAACTGTTATTTAGATGAATAATTTTCTATGTAAAAGGAGCTCTTATTTTATTATTTAAAATCACTAATTGTTGCCAGAGATGCAGAATTAATTTGTTTGTCTCCCACCAGGTATCTGATGATACTATCCATGTGGATTGGCATCAGAAGTTTGCGGACTCTATTGCTTCATACCATCATTTTGAATGGGCAGTTGGAACAGCAGAAGGAAAATCTGACATTCTGGAATTTGAAAATGTGGGATTGAATGGCAGTGCTCTGGTTACTGGCCTTGATCTTGGAGAATTAAATGCTTGCTTTATCACTCTAAGAGCTTGGAAGTTGGATGGACGATGCTCTGAATTTTTTGTGAAAGCTCATGCTTTGAAAGGTCAACCTTGCTTGCATGGGAGACTAGTTGTTGGTGATGGATTTGTTACAATTACCAGAGGTGAAAGTATACGAAGATTCTTTGAACATGCTGAAGAGGCAGATGAAGAAGATGTAGGTTTATGGCCAGAAATAGCTTCTTTTTTATATTTAAAATCTTAAGTTTCACATAGACATATAGAGGTATAAATTTCTGATGGTGACTATACTATGTTGGTGTCTTCAGGACGATGATTTTATGGACAGAGATGGGAATGAGTTGGATGGCGAATGCTCCCGCCCCCAAAAGCATGCAAAGAGTCCAGAACTTGCAAGAGAGTTTCTTCTAGATGCTGCCACTGTGATATTCAAGGAACAGGTAGGCCCCTTTTAGCTTTTTCTTCTGTCTATTGCAACAGAAACTTATCGATTTTCATTGTAGATTGTGAATATCTTATTCTTTGGTTGTTAAAGCTAGCTGTTCTTTCAAGTGTATATAAGTTACATTCTTGATAAGAAGGATCAATTCAGGATTAATTTTCTTAGGCCAGACATTGAATGAAAATAGAATGAAACATCACAAAAAAAATCTAATATTATGGTTATACCTTTGTTGAACTATCCCATTACTTCATATGAAATATTTCACCAGACTTACAAATTTTGATATCATGCCTTGCTAAAGGTGGAAATCTAGAAATAGTTATCAAGTGCAGACCCAGGAGTGGATGAGATATGTTTACTTTCCTAATTAGTAGGGACAGGAAATTTAGTGGATCTTCTTTATATTGTGAAGATACATACCATCTTTCCCCATTTATTAAAATGTCATGAATTCATATTCTGTTCAACATGGTTCCTGATGATCTCCCATAATTCCTTCAGGTTGAAAAAGCCTTTAGAGAAGGAACGGCACGGCAAAATGCACACAGTATCTTTGTCTCTCTTGCGCTAAATCTGCTGCAAGACCGCGTTATCATTGCGTTCAAGGAAATCCCCACATTTGAGAAACAGGTCGCCACTTGTTGCAATAAAGTGTATCATATTATCCTTATAATTTCTGGCAAGGTTCTTTTGACATTATTAGCTGGATGACTCACTGCAGATGAAACTTCTTGAAGAAGAAGAGAAAGATAAACATGAGGAAGAAAAGCGGAAAGCGAGGAAAAGAATGAAGGAAAGAGAGAAAAAACTCAGAAGGAAAGAGAGGTTGAAAGGAAAAGATAAAGATGGTGAGAAAAAGCCTTCTCAGTTGGAAGAGTCTCCTTTAAATGATATTTCATATGAAGAGTCAGTACAAAACACTGGTGGGGAACCAAACAAAGTTGCCTGCTCCGAGAGTTCAGTCACCGGGAATGGAAAGACTGTTAGCTCCAGAAATTCATGCTCAGATATTGAAGATGAAGCAGCGTTGGGGGAAAATTCTACTTTTGAACTAGATGATCATTTCAGTGAGGGCACAAATGTGGATCTTGATGTGAACATTGGAGCCAGTTCTTCCACAGAAGAGCAATTGATTTTTTCTCATGGAAAAGTGAAATCTCGGACAGGACAAGTGAATCAATCTATCAAGTGGTCTGATAGAATTGAATCTTCTGTTGTTTTAGAAAATGGACATATGGGTAATCATTCGATGCGAAGGTCTCACAATGACAACTATGAGAATCATTCCAGGAATATCTATGAGTCTAATAGGCAGTTGAAGGTGAATTCTCAGAAGTCTCATTGTCAAATATCTGCATTTAAAAGCAATGAGAAGTTGCACAATGAGAATAACAGGATCAATGAAAGATTAAATGGCCATCATTGTGGTTGCAACCAAGGTTGTGATTATAGAGGAAGTACTGATTTACCTGTCTCCGCAATTAGACCAGCTCGTGAGGGTAAATATATGATAAAGTCAGAATCAGCCTTTGATGTGTCCAAACACTTCCACCGTCAAGGAAAGTACTTTCAAGCTGATTACCCTCGTCATAGTGGTGGAAGGTCAAAAAACAAATGCATCACTAACAATAGTAATCATGGGAACAAGGATACTGTTTGTTTCAAGAAGGTATGGGAACCACTGGAATCTCAGAAAAGGTGCACCCGAAGCAACTCAACCTCTGATATAACGCAGACAGGTTCTGATTTTAAGGTTGAGGAAGACTCATCTCAAAGCACCAAGTCCTCGTGTGAATTGTGTTCAAGTGAGGATGGTGAGGATTCCATTGAGATAAGTGACAAGAATTTGAACATGAGAAATCCTACTAATGAAATGGATGAAGGATGCCAAGACATGCCTGAAACTGGTGCAATGGATCCAATAAAAACTGCGGGCACTGTGATAAGTAGCTCTTCAAACTCCGAAAATTGCTCACCCTCCCTCAGTGAAGTGGACTGCAATACGCCATCCTCAAATCATGAGAATACTGGATCCTCTTCTACCTTTGACTCAGAAGATGCTTCTCAACAATGTGAGAGAAGAGAAGCTTTAGGTTGTAACCGAGTTTCTGGCAATCAAAAGGTTGATATTGAGGTTAGCGAGGTCATGGGCATAAAGGAGGCTTCTGTTATTAATCAAACATGCTTTGGCTCTTCCATCAGTGCTGAGAGGAATAGTCCCGATCTTTATTATTCAAACAAGCCCTTCCAGCCTATGAGTGATCCAAACAGCACTTCTCTCTACTCGGGGCTTAACAACCAGAGCGTGTCTAAGGAGATGCAACAATATCAGAATCTCTACTGGCATATGTTTCACAATCCATCAAATATGGGCTACTATACCCATCAGAACCTTGTTTCATGGGCTCCTTTCCCTGCAAGTGGATTCTATCCCTATGCCAACAGCTTTCTCTATCCTGCCCCAGTCCGTTGTGGTGTGGATGCTAACCAGAGCTTCTATGTGCCATATGAAGCAATGCAGCATTTGACTCCAGTGATCAACAGCAGGCCAAGTCCATTTCCCACTCCAGCCTATCCATCTGCTGCACCAGTCAATGGCATCTCCTCGCTGGAGAATCATCAGCCACCTGTCCAGAGTGCGAGTAGAGAAGTCTCAGATGCAGTGATCAGCAAAGAGAAGACCGTCTCAGCAAGAGCATTGAAACCTTTAGAGCGACCACAGGATGGAGGAGGCAAAGGGGACCTGCCCACCAAACCATTCCAAGAGGATTCAAGCTTCTCCCTGTTTCACTTTGGTGGTCCAATAGCTCTTTCGAGCATCTCCAAATTGCCAGAAAGCGGGACAATTTCTGACATTGGGCCTGTGGTTTCCGCTGAAACGGTGGAATTGCTTCAGGGTTGCGATGAGAAGGAGACTGTCATTGAAGAGTACAATTTGTTTGCAGCAAGTAATGGCCTGAGGTTTTCAATCTTCTGAAGGCTGGTTGCTTGGTTAGTCCATAAGCTTGTGGGTGTGGGTGTTTGCTGCCCTACTTGAGTGGTTTTCATTCTTCCTTCGTTGAATCCTCGTTGGCGGGTTCTTTGGTGATTGTAGTTTTTGATCATCTTGTATTTTTTCCCTCCAAATCTCAATAATTAAAAAGAACTTTTGCATTTTTCTAAGGAGAAATTATATCCTTCTTTCAAGTACTCCTGTCAATTTGATATATCATAATGCCAAACCAAAATTTGTGCAGTAAGGTTTTACTCATCAGTCTGTTTTTGTTCTTACGAAAAATTACGATTTTGTTCATATTTATATTATTTATCATGATGGACTTAATGAGTTTGGGCTTTCAGTATGGACCTCATAGCCCAAGTACATATAATGCATTGGTCTATAAGCCCCTCTAAGGAAATATAAGTGGAGATCAATGTCCCAAGTTTCAGTTATATCTGTAGGATTTTTTTTTCGATTAATAAAATTAAATATTGGTGTCATCCCGATTCGATGAGCCGATCCCAGAGGGAAGGGCCTATATGATGCAAATATTAAATAATGGGGACCTTATGGAAAATAAAGAAATCTTGAGGGATTAATTCGATGGAGTAAACGGTAGACCCACAGATACGGTTTACGCGCCAGCGGATCGCGTTGTTCACGCGCACCATCATCTTCTCTTTGTTTCCCACTGCACAGAGAAAAGCAGAAGAGAGGGAGGGAGGGAGAGAGAGAGGGCCAGGAAGGAAGAAGAGAGAAGAAAGATCCTCAATCTAGGGTTAGGGCCATCTTAGGATCGTTCCGTTCGGTGATTGATTTCTGAGGATCGAGTGGATCGAGATGGGCGGTAATTCGATGTCTCCGGACGCGAGCACCGGTCTCGACGAGCAGATCTCGCAGCTGATGCAGTGCAAGCCGCTCTCGGAGCTTCAGGTTCTGATTTACATTTTTAAAAGTCATTTTATCCTGGATTCTGGAGCATTCCTCGCGACTCTATGGCTACTGTTGGTAGTTGCTGTATATGTCAGTCCCACCTCTCATTTCATCGAATAAAACAAACGATTTTGTAATTTCCAGTGCGCATATTATATATATCTCTTGGTTCAGTAACATCTATGTTTGTAGATTGGTCATGTTACTCTTTTCAACGTAGCTTTTAATCCATGACAGGACAGACATTGGTAGGATGTTGAAACCCTTGCATATGTTTCGCAAGGTGACCGGATCTTAGAGTTGTAGTTATAATTCATGGTTCATGTGCTAGTCATATTCCCAGTGAAGGCTTGAAATGAACTTGAGCCAGTGTTACTAGCTTGAAAGTTGAGATCCAGGTTTGTTTGATGAGAAAACAAGCTAAAAATCATTATCAGATACCATTCGCTATTAATGTGAATCTGACTATAAAAATGGATAATTATGCCCTCTAAAAATCATTATCAGATACCAATCAATAGGATTTTCATCAAAACATTTTTCAATAACCTTTCTGCTCTCTGCTGTGAAAGTTTGTACATTCTCTTTATCCTTTCTTTAATTCTCCATATTTTTTAATATCTTATCAAGTAGGCTTGAGCTTGTAGTGTTTCTGATGATGGATGTAAAATATATCCAATTTTAATATTGTGGGAGAACATGATGTACATATTGTGTTATTTGCTTTTGCTATAAGTATCAAACAGTGATATTGTTCATTCAGTTTCAATTTTTATTGGGTTAATAACTCATTTAAGAACAACATTTGACAGTACTCTCAAATCTAGCACAACTTTTTTGTAATCCAAACAAATACAGCATTATCTTTTTTCATCAAATATCAAGCACAACCTTATATTTTTAATCAATCTAGTTGACACAGCATCTTACATGGCTACTTGTGGCACATGTGACATCTTATGTGGCGCTCAACCATAAAAAATCTGATTAGATTTACATAATATTTTATCGAGACAGATTAGTAGTTTCCCATATCATAGTTTCACCCAAATTTAATTATATTCCAGCCCTAATTTGAAGTCTCCATTGTTTAAAGAAAAAAAGAAACTTTAATCTTCTTCTTTCAACTATCTAGATCCACATAGACACCAGCCACCACTGTCTGACTTCAATGGCCCCATTGATCGACGTCTACCACTGCCCCGCGTCCAATATTAGTGGCCATGTACATCCAAGTAGAAGAGGGCAAGGATGGAGTTGTGCTGCGAGCAGAGGAGGGCAACCAAGCAGTGGTAGATGCTGACTGGTGGTGCCTGTTGATGTCAGTTAGTAATGAATGTTGATGTTGGACAGTGGTGGTGGTAGACGACAGACTGTGGTGGCTGTTGACATCACTCAGTGGTGGCCATTGACACCAGTGTTCTTCCATGACTCTATTGACCGTTGAATGGAAAAGATAAGATTTCTTTTGCTTGCATTATGAGGTTTAAAAGAGGGTTAAATTTGGGGGAAGTTATGATACGATAATCTTTAAATCGTCTAAGTTGGATTTTTTATGTTGAGTGCCATGCATGTACTACAATGCCATGTCATTTAATTTATGGTGTCATATCAACTAGATTTAATAACAAAGGTAAAGGCTGTGCCCATCTAAGTTATGCAATTTTTTTAAAATGAAAAAAACTTATTAAACATTGTGCTTAAATGGGTTATAAAGCCATTTTTATTTCTCTAGTCACACTAGTTATCACTTTGTTCCTACTGATTTTATACTTTGTAGAACTATGAATGGAATGACTGCATTGTCTGTGTGATTACGTGATGCTTATGTTAATTTCACATTATCAATATAATTTCCATTTACTGATGAAGCATGCTGTGTTCCTTCTTTGTAGGTTAGAGCCTTATGCGAGAAAGCGAAGGAGATCTTAATGGACGAGAGCAATGTGCAGGTGCACAATTGTCTAAACATCTTCATCCTTCTGCAACATTTTCTGAATGAATTTCTCTTGCAACTTATTGTTGGTCTGAATGAATTTTAGCTTGTTCTGCTCTGTAGCATCCAAAATATGTTGGCTCTGAAAGACAATGATAGTTACCTTTTTCTGTCTATTTTTTGGATGAATTATGCAGCCTGTGAAAAGCCCTGTAACCATCTGTGGAGACATTCACGGGCAATTTCATGATCTTGTGGAACTTTTTAAAATTGGAGGAAAGGTATTTTGGAAGAATCTGTGATGAAAATCTTCTAGGCTGAGGAATATTGGTTATTTTCCCTGTCAAAATCAGATATCAATTTGATAGTTTTTTTTTTATTTGCAGTGTCCAGATACCAATTACTTGTTTATGGGTGATTATGTGGATCGTGGTTATTATTCTGTTGAGACTGTGACTGTAAGTAAAATTCAGTTGGATTGAATAGAATTATTTGTGCTTATAAACAATCTTAAACACCATTATTTCGTCATTTCAGCTCTTAGTGGCTTTGAAAGTGAGATATCCTCAGCGAATTACTATTCTAAGAGGAAATCATGAAAGTCGTCAGGTATTGCGTCTGCACTCTATATGTCATTATTTTCATGCATATCTTAAGAAGTTTACATTTTCTGCGAATTTTTCTCCTGTATCTTAGTTTCTGCTCATATTAATATTTCTTTATGAGTTTTTTAGGAGCAGTGCCATGTGAATGTAGTTTTGACATTTTTCTTAAATAATGAGCTCATTATCTCATTCATTTTCCTTACCAGATCACCCAAGTCTATGGATTTTATGATGAATGCCTAAGGAAGTAAGTTTCCCTTCACAATGATTTTGTTTTGTGCTGGATGTTTCTTTTACTTCCTGAGATTAATAGTGTCTGATATCATTTGATAGACTTATGTCTCTCAATGGTTCATGAAATTGTTCTGTCATTATCATTTTAGTTTGATAGTAAATAATCACTAGAATATGAAACAAAAAAAAAACATTTTGATAACTGTTTCCAGTTGAGACATTTCCCTGTGATTATATTGTTAGGGTTTATAAAAACCCTTCTGAATTTTGTGTAGGTTTCATGCTCTTTTAAGACTTACATGGAATCTCTCAGTATATTTTGTGGAGAAACTGTTTGGTCATCATCATATCTACTATTGCTCATCAGCAGAATATTAGATTAATTTATCATGCCCCTTATTTGTACCATTCGAACCTGTGTCACCATTATCTTCTGATTCACCCACAGGTATGGAAATGCTAATGTCTGGAAGATATTCACAGACCTTTTTGACTATTTCCCATTGACAGCATTGGTGAGCATATCTTTGTAATAGGTCTCTTGTAGGAGATGGTACAAATGAATCATGAACAGAAGATTAAATAGATGAACAAAAAGAAATGGATCTGTCAAGATATCTAAATGGAAAATCCTAGCATTTCAAGATTAAAAATGACAGAAGTGTGATTCTTGTCTATGGGGCTGAGATCTTGGAAGTGCGTGTATGAAAGAAATGAGCCTGCTGGTAACAATGAATCACTTGTTTGCAAGAGCTGATGTTTGCTGATTGAAGCTCGTCTTTTTCATTTCTTCATTGGCAGGTTGAGTCGGAAATATTTTGCCTTCATGGTGGATTGTCTCCTTCAATTGAAACACTTGATAGCATCAGAAACTTTGATCGAGTTCAAGAGGTTCCCCATGAAGGGCCCATGTGTGACCTTCTATGGTCTGACCCAGATGATCGATGTGGTTGGGGCATTTCACCTCGTGGAGCTGGCTACACTTTTGGCCAGGTTTAAATTACCACTTTCCTATACGTTTCTCTTGAATTCAGTAACTGTGGCACCTTCGTACTTTCCTAGCTTCTCATATATTTTTCTCTTGATTTATCTTTGGAGTACTTTCCTGCAGGATATATCTGAGCAATTCAACCACACAAACAATTTAAATTTGATTGCGAGAGCACATCAGCTGGTCATGGATGGATTCAACTGGGCACATGCAAGCATCTTTTACCCATATAAACTCATCTACTTTATTTTTCAATTTTCCAGCTATGTGCACTTATTGCTCTTTGTTGTTTTGCATGGATCAGGAACAAAAGGTGGTTACCATCTTTAGTGCACCTAACTATTGTTATCGGTGCGGAAACATGGCTTCTATTCTAGAAGTTGATGACTTCAAGGGACAAACGTTCATCCAGGTTTCTCCCTAAACTCTCATTACCACTATGGCTTAGACCTGGTTTTATGTGGCTGATGAAGTTGTATTTGTTAGGCTATTATGTAAGCACACCACAATCATCTTTATGGTGAAATGGTTGGCATTCATAGAATCTAGTTTCTACAAAAGCAAGATTTACTCCTATCCTCTAGTTGGTTAAAGGTCAAATGGTTGTAGGAGTCTGCTGAAAGTCAAATCAGAAGTTTTGCATTTGACTCCCCACATTTAGTTTGATTAACACCTGGGTTTGACTAAACCATCCACATGGGTTTAATGTGGTTTATATTTATTCCAACACCTGAGAGGCGGAAGTAAGAGGAAGTAATTGCTCCTCCTTTCCCTTCTCTTTATGTTGCTTGGCTATCACAAATTGTATGTCTGTCATTGCAGTTTGAGCCAGCTCCTCGCAGGGGAGAGCCAGATGTGACTCGAAGAACCCCTGATTACTTCCTCTGAAGTGGCCGCTGCTTACTAAACAGAATTTTGACCATCTCCACTTTATTATTAATCATGTCCAGATAGACATATTGGCCCAGACATGCCGCCCCCCACCATGTTCAGAATTTCATTCTCGGCCTCATGTTTGTGGCTGCCAACCTAGAGAGCATGTAAAACAGCCACATCCAGAGGTTTGCTTTGAGTAATGATGACCTTTTCCCTTCAGCAAGATATGGATGACGTGTGGATAATATATTACTGTACCTCCTACATTTGCTTCCACATTCCCCATACCCCCACTATATTTTATTGTAGAAGGACAAATGTTGGATGCTTTCTTTCTATCCTTACACACTTGGCAAAGGAGGATTCCAGAAAATTCCCGCGTTCATTTACAGTGCGGTGATTTCATACCAGCCATATCCTTTCATCTTGCTCTGCACTTCCTGGGCTGCAATGAAGTTGCATTTTTTGGCTCTTTGAAAACTCAGTTTTCAGCTCTTTGTTTTGCATGGTCTCGACGTTGAGTCTCACCCTGCTGATTAATTTGAAGTGGTAGTATATAACACCATATTTATCTTATTTATCTAATGTAAAATTATAAGCCTCAAGATAGAAGCATAAAAGACTATCCCTTAGACTTTGTTACAAAAACATTACAAGGTATCACAAGTTAAGGTAAGAGAAGATAGACGGGACGAGGTCAACAACAGACCAAGCAAGGCCAGCATACTGGAAGAATCTAATGCCAGTGTCCACGTCTAAGGAGGAGTCGTTAGAGCAGAACAACTTCTGCAGGTAACCAGACGGCTGCTGCTGCCTGACATCATCAGACTTCTTATCCGCCACTGTGGCCTTCAATGCAGGGATGTAGCCAGTTGAACGGATGGGCATCCCTAAGGTGTTGGATACCACAGGAAGGATCCACTTTGCAAGAGCTTTGCTGCAGAACTTGACTATGAGGATCGTCGGGATACCCACCAGCATTCTACCCATAAAGGCCGAGACTGTCAGCTGTGGGGTGAAAATCCTTGGTACAGCCTCATGGTGGAATTGACGGTATGTCTGCTGGACCCCAGAAACCTGCAACATACCATTATGGGGCAATATCAGACTAGTACTTTTATTCCCACTGAATTGGTAGAAGCTTATATATATCAATGCATACATGCCTTGCACAGTGAATTAGTTTTCACCATCTACAATGATACGAAGTTCTGAATCCTGATGATTCTACAACTTAATATATAACCAGGGTGAAGTGGTTTCATCATTGATCTCCTCCATATTATAACCTTCTAGACTTGCCTCCCACAGACAATAAACTAAACTGTTCTCTTGGCTAAGCTAATGCCTATAATAATCTCAGGTAAGGGAAGGTTTTCTTACAATTCCCAATGCTACGCCATTGAAGGCAGTATGGAATTCGAAGCTTGGAGTAGGATACTCAGGAGTAGGGTATGCAAAAAGCAGCAGGAAACTGAGAGTAGTCCAGAAGTAAGTGACTGCAGAGAGAAAAGTAGATCACTTAAGTAATCTCCACATCTACAGTCAAAAGGACTTGAAAAATCATGGCATAGGCAGAAGTTGGAGCCAAGGAATACCATTCTGTCCTGCAATGACAAAGTCGTCGACATAATTGTGAACTCTTAGCCAAAAGGCAAGAATGATCAATCCAAAGGCAAGTCCACCCAAAATGTCAATCGGACTGTGCATGCCAAGATAAACCCTTCCTGCAAAATAAGAAGGTTTCAGTATGCAGAATCTCTAGAGATAAGGAATAATAGAAAAAACCAAAGATAATCTCAGTAGTACCTAACCCAATCAGCCCAACAAGCAAGCAAACAATGCCAAGACCCACAATTTCCCTCATGAGACCTCCATCTTCATTACAAGAGAGAATGTAGTGACAGAGGTATCTGGTGAATTGTCATGCAACAAGTCAGTATAATGGTAATACACATCTTCTTACTTCATGTGACAAATAAATCTTCACATACTTTGAGCCGTGCTAATGATGTTTTACCTCATGCCATATAATTGATAGCACCAAAAAAAATGGGCTCGGCATCAATTGTGGTGGTTTAGTTGGTAAATGAAATCAATCATAAACTTCAAGTTGCTAAGACCCTTGAGAAACATGAACAGTAGAAAGTGGTAGTAAGCTAAGGAGCATCAATTCGGGTACCCAGATAGGCAAAGTGTGTTGAGGGTATGAGAAGAAGGTAATCCATATTCCATTGCATTCTCTTCTTCATCTTTTGTAGCAGTAATTCTTCTAATGGGTGGGGAACTTGGTCTTGGAGCAGATACCATGTCCTGATGCCAAAGGATAAAAATCATGCAATTTTTAGCAGCCACTGTATAAAAGAGAGAGCATGATCAATATGAAGTGATAGAATAAGATACCTTCACACAGTTACCCATATAATCACAGAAGGCCATCAAAAGGGTCATCTGCCTTGCCAGCTTCCCATGACCACTCTTCAAACACAAATAAAAAAAACCATTCAGACATTACTTACACAGCATCATTCATTCTGCCAGTTAAATAGTCAATATGGCTTCACAGAATACCACAAATTGTAAGGGTAGAAAATCGCTGCAAGTAGAAGGTAGATGTTACCCAAAAGAGCAAGGGGAGAAAGGCTGTGTAGAATGGCACAGAAACAACAAATGACAATCCCGAGAAGAGGGCATCCAAGAATCTGTGCTGGTACTTCTGTACCCAGAAAAACAACACAAAAATTTCTCAAGCCACAGCCGAAAAATCTTGCAAGGAATGCAAAAGGAGGATGGGGGGCGCATATTTGTCCGGAACCTGGATCTGGATTATGAGAGGAGTTCCTGAAACCACATGGTGGACGACCCACTGCTGGGTTAAAGATCTAATCATTCGGGTCAGATTCAGATAAGAGGACAAGAAAATCCATAACCAGATCCCACAGAGAGTTGCCCCCTGCCACAGAGCTACACTCTCCATTCCCCTCCTCTCTGAATCGTGGTCTTCTTAGAGTGGAGACCGGCCCACAAAGAAATCCAGAAAAAAAAAACGGAGGACAGAGATTGAAAAGGTAAACAGGCAAGAAACTGGAAACTTGCAGTTCAGAGCTGAGAGGAAGAAGATGAATAAGGGTCACCGAATTTGATTATAAACTTTTGAAAGGAACAGGAACATAGTAATCTGTTCTTTATTTGCATGAGGATGTCATTCATTGTCTTTTCACGGGGGAATCCTACTGCCAAGCGGCTGGCATGTGCAGAAAGGCTTCGGGACATTCCGCATCGCCAAAATTCAGGAAAAATCGAGAATAGGGAAAAGGAAAAAATAAAGTGAATTAATATTGTCAGGAAACAAAATGGAAATTTTTACTGAAGATATCTTGAATTGAATAGTGTATTCCGTTGACCCGGCAAGCATGTGGAAAACTGAGTTTCCAAGGAAACAAACTTGGAGGGCGCCCCCACTGTGTCTTCAGTTGACCGCCCCCACCAATTCCACGGTGCGCTACATTGCTGATTGTACTATCGTCTCTAGCCCCCTTTCTAATTTACTAATCAAGCATGAGCCGCAGATCAAGATGAGTTACTCAAATAGCTGAGGCTGCTTGGTGGCAGCAATACAACCAACCATGACAGACATGGAGTGGCCTAAGAGTATGGCCTTACTGACGTTTAATCTCATTCATCAGGGACATCAAATCCGATGCATAGGCGTCGAAGTTTGAATATTTCTCTGCATTGTAGGCGAAGGCGAGGTCATAGACAATCACCTTGAAGAAGCAAGCAAGGTATGGAATCATGTAGTACCAGACAGACTGGTCCACCCCGAACCCATGAGAGAGCACCAGGGTCTGCGTCCCACCGCCGTATACATTGACATTGAGGGACTGAACGATGCTGGATGGCAATACTTGATCCATGTTGTACCTGTCTGTGAATGACTTGCAAGAGTCTGAGTTCGTTGAATTGATGATCACAAGATCAGAGAAGACCAGCCCTTTTTTGCATGACAGCAAGCTACTAATCCTTGGTATAAATAGCAAGTTGGAGAGTGCCATGGATACCCTTTTTGGCTAGTATCAAGGTCATAAAGCTTAAAAGCAATAAAAGAGCACAGTACAGTACATAATGAAATTGACTTGGTCATTCAACTCATCGATTAGGTAATTTAGGTTGGCATGATAGATCAGGGCACCCCTTTTAACTTGGATTGAAGACAGCGGCTATCCTGACAGTGACAAGCCAACTTGTATGGAACATGGAATATTTAATCAATTAGTCAAGGTGGTTGTTTTCCCAAAAGACATCATAGTTGGCTAACTACATTGCCATCCTGTTGATTGACCGTAGAGATAACGAAGAAATGAGGGCAATACCTTGCGAATGGAACGGAGAAGATGGAATTGAGGGAAATTTGTTCAGTCTTCCCTTTCTTTATAAAGCTCGTTTTTCTTGACACTTACGCTATATTTTATTTTGATGGAGGATTTGGAATAACTCCAATTTTTGGAATTTGGAGCGAATATATTTTTTTAATTAAAATAAATATTAAATAAAATGAATATAGTTATCATTTTTCTATATATAATACAAAATTTTAGCTTATTTTTTATTCATATTTACTATTAATTTATTCTTTTTATTATTGTCGCTGTATTATAGGGACTATATGGGTAATTTTATTTTTTAATTAAAAAAACATAATTAATTATTTTTTAAATATATATATTTTTTGTTTAATTTACACATTTATTTTTATAAGTTTTTATATAATATATTATAAATTTATTTATCGGATTATATTAATTATTTTTAAATATGATAAATTAGTTATTTTGTTTGGTTATAATAAATTTTTTAATGTTTATAGTTAAGTTTTACTTTTTATATTTAGTTATTAATTTTAAATATATTGATATATTGATATTATATATTTATGTATTGATATATTTATATTTTATGTGTTGTATTTTTATATATAAATTTTATATAAAAAAAGGTCAACTACGTTGAATAAAGCTATTAAATAAAACTATTATTATTATTATTATTTTCTATATTATAAATTATGTTATTATTAATTAATATTATTTTTATTATTCTTAAAATATGTATAATATATATATATATATATAATAGTGCATAATTATGAAAAAAATTAAATAGTAGTATATTTTAATATCCAAATCGATAAATTTGAAAGTATTTAATAAAATTTTCAAATAAATCACTACACCACTCTAAATCACTATTAACTACAGTAAATTTATTTTTTATTAATATCATCGTTATTTCCTCCTTTATAAGAGTTTTTTATTGCTTGGCTTCCATTCACTTTCCGGTGTACCCATATTCTTGTGTGGACATGAACATGAAAGCGATTCCGTTGATTAATATGTATAAAATTTAAATTGGAAACTAAAATTTATATTAAAAGATAAAGACGGGTCAACTCCAATCATAAGACCAATTGTAATTCGCATTGCTATAACTAGACAAAAGCTGAGAGTTTTTCATGCCCGTGGAAGCTTTCGTTTCAGGCAATCAGTTTGAGGTATCACCTTCATTCATCAGAATGCTTCATCTCCTTCCCTTGTTTGATACTATGCAGTGTTCATATAAGGGTTTCGGTGTGATTTTGCTCTTGGAAGAAAATTGCAGGTGGAAGCCACGCACGGCAATCATGGATTCCCAAATTCCTTTGTCGGGGAGCTATAAATGGAGGATCAACTACTTTACCCTGATGGATCAAAATAAGTACTACTCTGACATGTTCACCATCGGCGGTTGTAAATGGTATCTTAGTTCTTTTGAACTTGCTATGAGTTTTCTTCTAGAATTAGGGCAATGGTTATCTTTCCTTGTATGGTGTAAAGGGGTTGACTTGATTCTTGAAACAGGAGGATTCTAATTTTCCCCAAAGGAAACAATTCAGACCATTTCTCCATTTATCTGGATGTTCCTGATTCTGCAACTCTGCCAATTGGGTGGTACAGAGAGGTCTCGATCACTTTCACAGTGATCAATCAGAATAACCAGACCCAATCCACCAAGAAAGGTATGTCTCCTAGTCAGTTTCGATTTTCTTGAATCTGCTTCCGGTTGTTATGGGAGTTATCATGATACTTGGCAGAAACTCGCCATCGGTTCGATGCACGGAAGGCTGACTGGGGATTTTCATCATTCAAGCCTTTGTCGGAGCTTCATGATCGTAGCAAAGGTTTTTTGGTTAATGACACAATTATTGTGGAAGTAAAACTTGAGCTGCACTCTGCTGAACCTGCGGTTGTTGTCGTCCCTGAATCTGCCCGTAGCCACCCTAACACATTTCCATTGGCTGTAAATCCTCCATCGGTCACGGAGGCGTGTCGCTTCGACTCATTCTTTAGTGAGCTGGAGGAACTGATTGTTATTGCTGAGACCTCCACCAGCAAAGGACTCTGCTCTGGTAAGGGTGACAATCAAACGTTTGATTTAATTCCCCGGTCTCCGAGCTTGGAAGAGGTGGAGGAGGCTAAGCTGACCCTAAAGGAATGCCTTTCGGACCTCTTCAAGCTGAACATGAAAGATCGTCTTGCTTCAGCGTTGCAGACCCTCTCCCGTGCAGAGACTGGATTATCACCAGACCAGCAGAAATCCGTCAGAGTCTTCCGGGAGAATTTTGACGAGTTCATCTCCGACTTCTTAAGCTTTGAGCAGGACAACTCCGAGTACGAGTTGCAGAAGTTGGCGAGAGATCAGATTCTCTCTTCCATCAAGAAGAGCCACGACACCCGCCTCTCGAACAAGCGGTTGCTGGAGAGCCTCGACAAGGAAGAGGAAGATATGAGGGAGAGATTGGAGGAAGTGAAGCTGAGGAAGGAGAAGCTCATGTCGGACTGGGAGAGACTAATGTCTGGGTCCGAGGGAATGAAGTCCCAGTACGAGGCTCAGGAGAAGAGGTTAGCAGTAGCCGAGGAAAAGAAGAGGATTGCAGAAGAAAGGATGTCTCTTTCGACTGTCCCATGGTCTTCCCTCAAAGCACAGTTCCTTTGAAACTTCAAATGGATCTTTACACTGTCTAAATTCTTGCTGGAGTCTCTTGGAATTTGAAAGTTCTGTCAGGAATAGCTTATGAATATGAGACATTAGTTATAAATAATATTAATATAATATATAGCGCCTGTAGCTCAGTGGATAGAGCGTCTGTTTCCTAAGCAGAAGGTCGTAGGTTCGACCCCTACCTGGCGCGTTATTTTTTTTTTATAACTTATACATTTTCTTTTTTGTTTTTTAAAATGTTTCTAATTAAGGAAAAATGCTACTTGTCTCTACCGCACTATAACGTGCAAAGGGGAAAAAGCTCTCTCTCTCTCTCTCTCGCGCGCGCGGCCTACATTGTTTGGTGTTGCACCGCGCTTGCCTGCAAGTTCTCGTCCCCCGGGGAAGATTGATTCTTTTGATAAGGCTCCGGGGGGAACCTTCTCCGTCACGTCTGCTATAATCTCCACGATTCCGGTGTTATGATGTCCGAGGAAAGTGGTTCCGGCACAGGCTTCTGTCTTTTCGGGTAGAGGAGTTTCATGGTGAGACGTGTTCTTCCTATCAAGCTCAAGTCTCTTGTAAAGGAGGTCTGGGAGCTGTGTTCTTTGACGTTCTTTAATCTGAATACCATAAACAAGGAGCTATTTTTCCGGCTCCCGGGATTGAAACGGTCAAAGAGAAGAATCTTCCGGGTCTTGGCGGCGTTGTTTCTTAATCTGGTGGGGGCTAAAAGGATAGGGCGGAATCGTCGTTAAAGGCGGCTCGCATCAAGAGAGGCGAATTTGTGAGGCTGGGAATCTGCAGAAGTTGTTTCTGTTATGCTTCGGTGCTGGTTGATTTATGGATTCGGAAAACAAATCTTCCTTCGTGGATCAGGAGGAATGTTGCGAATGCGATTGTAGTAACTGTTCGATTAATGGCTCCTCGGGGACTTGGTTTCGTTCGGTGAGACGTAGATATGATAGAATAGGACATGGGAAGCTTTCTATTCCTGGATTGGTCTATGATTCGGTAGCTAGGGTTGAGGTCGAGAACGAAATCATTGCGCTTCGAGAGATCGCCAGTAGCCAGCAGCAGGCTATACAGGATTTACTCTCGGAGTTGGAGGAAGAGAGGAGTGCGTCATCTTCCGCTGCGAATGAAGCCATGTCGATGATCCTGAGGTTGCAGAGGGAGAAGGCGGAGGTGCAGATGGAGGCACGGCAGTTCAAGAGATATGCAGAGGAGAAGATGGGTCACGATCAGCAGGAGATATCTGCTCTGGAAGAATTGCTCTACAAGAGGGAGCAGGTTATTCAATCTTTGACATGTGAAGTTCAGGCTTATAAACACAGGATGATGAGTTATGGCCTCACAGAGGCCGAGGCAGGTGCTGAAAACAGCAGTTGTAGGACAAATGAGGATGTCCTGGACAGCTCAGTTGATCTTCCAGTCTATGAATATACTCCTCTAGGATGCAACACTAGAGAGAATTACAGTTATCTGGATGAATGCAGAGATAATGTTCTGGACATCGATAAATATGCCTTTGGGGAGACTCCTCGGGAATTCTGCATTTATGAGATGGAGAGAAATCCCAGCAACATTCAGGTCAACAGTGAGCCTCCTAGTGCAAAGAGCGTTCAGGAAAAGATGGTAATAGGTCAATCTCCTAGAAGACCAAGGCATCTTAGGAGGGCTTCTGGTGGTAGTTCCAGTTCATATTTTGGCAATTGTAGGGAGATGGGCTCTGATTTACCCGGTGATTCTCCGACGCCCAGCAACATGAGCTTTAAGAAGACAGGGTATATCTCACAGCCTGAAGAGTACCCAAAGATGAGAAGGATGAATGATATATCAGAAGCTGGAGATGAAATGAGTGATAGAATTTATACAGTCGATTTCATACATGCCAAGGTGACCAACTACAATGGTGGGCGTGGGATCTGTGAAGATTATCTTACCACTCCAAGAGAGACTTTGGCCCAGACAGATATTAGCGATCCCAACATCAAGAAGCTATATTCCAGGCTTCATGCTCTTGAAGCTGACAGGGAATTGATGAAACAAGCAATCATGTCTATGCAGACTGACAAAGCTCAGTTTTTGTTACTCAGAGAAATAGCTCAGCAATTGTGTAAGGATGCCCCAGAGAGATCAACTCCAAGGAAGAGGACGTCCTCTGTGGGAAAGTTTTCTCTCTGGACGATGTTTAAGGTAACTTCTGCTGGTGTCTGTATTTTAAGAATCTATCTTCTGTCTGGTGTGTTGTGCTTCTCATTGTTGTGTTGATTCCCATCTTGAATTGTATGTTTGCTATTCTCTGGCTTCAGCAATTTCACAGCTCCTCTGTTAAGGTCCTTTTGGGGACAGTTTGTGTATTTTATGCTTTGATGCTTTGTAAAACTCACCTTCTTGTGATTTTCCCTATCAGTGGACCTGGTGCTCTTCTAGTAGATAACTGAACACTTGGATAAGTGAGAACCTAATAATTTTTTGGGCTGCTATTTATAAAGAACCATTGACGCTGCCATGTAGAGTGCTTGATATCTTTTTTTTTTTTAAATGAAACTTCTCATTTCCTTTGTATGGACTTCTTGTCCTTAACTTGTTTCCTTCATGTGTTTCCAATCAGTGGGTTGGGAGCTTCATCTTTAGGAGGAAGAAAACTCGATGTAGCAAGTAAGTAGGCTCTGCCCAATGACATTCTTAACATATTGGATATCTTTTCTTGGACAGGTGAATCTGTATTTGTTGCTTGGTAAAAGATATCCTTGGTTAACCTAGATGTGGATGGTTGTGCAAAAAAAAACAAAAAACTAGATGTGGATGAATTGAAAAGAGCAAATAGATAAGTTATAAGATATAACCTTTTCAGACTTGAAGATATTTGATTTATTAGAATTTATCACGTGGTGAAATGGAAGCAAAGCTGTGGCTAGTGGCGAAGATTCAATTTTCTAACATGTTGCCATCAATCTGGTCTGGCAATAAACACTCTCTAACTAGAGCTCTCCTGTAGATATTGGTTACAATCTAGGACTAAAGGTTTTAAAACTATGCCTTCTCAACATGGAGAAAAATAAGTTTTGAGGATTGCAGATACACATGATATGATATTCATGGCTTCTGGTTCATGTAAATTCTTTGCAACTGTTGGCTTGCAGAAAATATAGACATTTTGTACTTTCTATCAGGGAATGTAGTGCTAATACATGGCACTGTCTTATTAATTTATCTTGATGGATGTTATGCTACCTTGTTGAATTTGGTGCTATGTTTCCATTTGCAGGTATATGTTTGGGCTATCACCCCACACAGTGGGATTGCTGATTATTCTGGACAAGAGCCTCCAAACAAGACAGGGGAGGTTGGTTACAAGAACCATCACAAAAGCTCGAGTGTAAGGTGTCAAGTCGACAGTCTCTTTTCCAGTACGATTCCGAGCTTATTATGTTCCAGTCACATTGTTCTTTGGTCGATTTGGATGTTTTTTTCTTTTTATTTGATGATTTGTTGCTACTGCCAGTGCCATGTCCTTATGAGTTTGAGCCTGAGCATGTGAGTTTGTCTGTCAGCAAGAGAAATTGGATATAACGTAGTAGGACGAGTGGCCACTTATGCTTTTACTGATTGTCTATTATAAGGTGTGCTCATGGATCGACCTCTCTGTACAATACTTCCTTCTTTGTATTTGATTTCACGGGGAAATGAAAAGTGCACATTCCTTTACTTATAAGCCTACTGCATGGACTATAGCTCTCATTCTACTGTGTTTCTATTGTGTTCTATGTTGCAGAAGATCAATTCATTTGCATTAATTAACCCTTCGTTGTCATGCATGATAAATGGTCAGTAAGTATCCTAGTTCTCCTATAATTCATTGATTATATATCATATACCTCATCTTGTTCATATGCCATTCCATCCTCTGATAGGTCTTGGCCATCTTATGATTAGGAATCTTGGCTATGCATGAACCACATAGTACAGTCAGAATGAGAAGAACTAAAGAGGTGGATGATCATTAATGGACACAATATCAACAAGGAAGAATCTCTCATCAATAAGATGTGAAAAAATTATATTTTCTGATCAACCTCTAATGGGCCTGAGAGCTTTTCAGTCATCGGAAAGAAGCCGGCGACCCGAAAGACTCCGAATTCGAATAACGGGCAGACCTGTTTCCGGTGAGCTGTTGAACCATCTCCATGAACTCCTCAGGCCGGACATGAACCACTTTCGGTGACTGCAGATAAACCACCACAGGGCTGCACCGGTCCCTCTGCCGAGCCGCCTGCTCGTTGGCAATAGCCGAGCTTCTGTTCAAATCCAGGGCAGCCGGCCTCCTGTCCTGAATCTGGACTACTGCAGTCTCCGTCCCGGACACTCGATGATTTCTGCAGAAATCCATCCTAACCGGAGAACTGACGACTATGAGAACTCAGAAGGACTGCTTGATGTGTGGAGCAAGGAGGGTGAAGAATTAAGTAGAGAGTGGTAGCCGCCAATTAGAATAAAACGGCCATTGTCTTTTATTGAATGGGTCATCTGAGACTTGAATATGATGACGGTCTCCTCGGACATATCTATATCTTCCCCGCCGGCGGCGGTGGTTGTCTGACAGTGGCTTGCATTGACTTTGCCCTTAACATATGACTGCGTAGAAGTCTTTGCTATTTAAATTAAAATTGAAAAAAAAAGGAAAGAAGTGGTCAAATCAAAACTGGAGCAAGCAATTTGCGGTGTACTTGTTTGATTGTGGCTTTGGACTTTCTTCTAATGGTCAGTGCCTACACCACTCATTAATTACTCGAAAGTCAGTGATTTGGTGGTGGTGGGTTAAAATTTGCATTTAAATAGACTATAAACCTTGGATTAAAACATCTTTTTGATCTTCATTCAACTTGTCAATACTTGCTTGTATAAGAATTCATTGATAATGTGATTCAACCTTATAAGAAAAGTCGCATTTTCTGTCAAAAATTGTGCAAAAATGTTTGATTCTTGAATTATTCTTGTACCATTTGAACCTTCATTTGCTCCTAAGATCCAAGGAGTCATAATAGGATAGGAGCCCACCTGCAAAGGATCCATCAGCCCATGCTTTTCTCTTTCATATTCTTCTGTCCATTTTATCTTAAGTTTGGCATTATTGTTTTTTTTCCATTATAATATACACTGAATTTAGACCCAATACATTCCAGTAAGAATGGCTAGTCCACTCACCTTTGCCATGAATTACATCATGTAACTAGAAAAATGGAAATTGATCTCCTTTTAAGGTTTTTCCCATTTTCCTTTTCTTAATGAATTTGAAAACGCAGGAAAACATTAGAGATCATGTCTGTTTTATGATGAAATGGGTACAAGTGTGAATATACTAACTTTAATATATTTATAAATAATTATATATATACTTAAAACTTATTATTTATAAGTGATCAATATTAATATTGGATTTTAATTCTTAATAACAATAATCTCTATGGAGTGGCTAATCAAAGCCGTGTTTTGATGCCACGTGTCTCAATGGTAATCGAATGAGCTTGTTTAAAAAGTAGAGAAGAAGGATTATGGAGATGATCACGTGAATTACATGTGGGATCTTATCATAAGCGTGACCTAATAATCAATCACGGACGTGGTCAAGTTGATGACCAAGGCCAAGCTGAGGTTTCCACCTGGCGAGGGAATGACGGCTGAGTCAGGTAACTAACTAACCACCGGATACCGGAAACCTAACTGACACCCAAAAAGTTGCCGCCAACTAACTAACTAGCAAGCAAGAAGAGGCGGCAGCGGCCACCAGTAAGTAGTAGTGAATGTGATTCCTTAAATCTCACGGTAACGTCCCTGTCACGTGACTTCCACCCTCTCGTCCTATTAGTAGGCACCGCCCCCAAGCTACAGGCAAACAACGCCATTTTTCTTCCACCAGATAGATCTCTCAACCTTATTTTCCACAAAAAAAAAACCATTACATTTTCACTTATTGCACACTATTGTATGTAGGAGCGCATTAACTAAGAGCTTGTTTGTGGTAGTGGATAAAGAGATGTTGATGCATACTATGTGTACATCCCTTATCGTCATTTTGGAGTAAATTTAGAAAAAACACTACTCGTAATTTCACCCTTGCACAGCGACGCCGTTTTATCTTTTATTATTTCAAGTGAATTTTATTTATAAAATATATTTTTTAGTCAACTCTATAAAACAAATTAAATAAAAAAATAATATAATAGAGGTACATTATTGCAATAATTAATTTTTTTATTATTTATAAAAAATATATATTATAAAAAAAATATTAAAAAAATAAGATGAACCTGAGCAATGTGTTCGATACAGAAGGGTCTCAGTCTTGAATCCACTCGACCCAAGATCAGGTCGGGTACGGGTCACCAAAACCCGTCCCGTACCTCATCCTATACTTATTTATATGTCAAAGCTAATCTAATAGATGTATATTACTAAGGAATTAAACAATTTTCTACGTCAAGTTTGAATTCACAAATTTAATTAATAAATCGAATTATCTCAATTTAATCCCAGTTTTTTTCCCATGACGTTGAAGAGACGAAGAGAGACCAAAAAGAAGATAAAAAAAAAGGAGGAGAAGACAAAGGACAAGAGAAAATGAGAGATAAGTTTGAGAAAGGGAGAGGATGGGACAAAGAGAAGGGTAGGCATGACACACACTTATGCATAAACTCCCAAATTTCGCTTTAAATGGTACCACGTGCACATTACATTACTCCATATAATCTTTGTACCTATAAACCAAAATGCCCAACTTTTGGATGATAACATACACATTTATTCGCTTCAATCTTGGACATGGAACTAGCATTCGGGCACAGTCATGCCACCCAATCCATATTCATGTCTAGTGGCCTTTTCCATCAATAAACTTGAACCGGTTGACAAAACCCGAAACTACAGGAGATTTCCGGGTGCAAAATGCCTATCAGTTGGCATATGAGAAGGGGCATGTGTGAGCAAACTGCATGCAAAGTTCCAAAAACCATGGAGGTTCCCTGTTGGGGAGGTAATGTGAAATCAAGCGCACACCTCACAATCACAAAAGGGGTCCATGCACCCCATTGAATATGAACCTTATTTAAGATCAGTATACGTTTATCCATCTCAATCAATTGGGCAAAGTCTTAACCTTAGTAAGTACATTCTTTTGGACGTCCCTTTTGCCCGAGTAGGCAGATAAAGACGAGCGACCATTAATGCTAAAAGTTCGGTGACTCGCTTGACCGGCGGAGAGAGCCGACGTGATCCTATCCTTGGGAAAATTCAGCCCAAGGATGTCCTAATCTTACTGTGCAGGGTAAAGCCACTTGTAGGGGGTGGGGGGCGATCGGCGAATTTCGAATAATGGGATGGGCAATTGGGTAATTAGAGGCCGAGCTCCTCCTCCTCCATTAAATGATCATCTCCTATATAAAGGGGAGGAGATTGCATGCATTTTGCACCACAAAGAGACGGGTAACAGTTGAGCTGTTTAACTTATAGTTGTGCCATAATTACCATCCAAGCAACCACAAGGTGTGAAGGTTTTTTTTTCTACTTTTTCTAAGATATTTTTGTCGAGTAATGATGTGTATGTGATGATTTAGCGTGGGGGAAGTGGTGGATTCATCATTGCAGTATGGATAAAGCGAGCTCGTCGTCGACTGGACTGGCGCGGACGATATCGGACCAGCTTCTGGAGACGGTGGGGGCGGCGTTCAAGTACCCGCCACCGCTTCCGTCCGGAGAGGAGCCGTCGGCGGCCGGAGGAAGCAGCAAGCCGGCTGCGGGGGAGGGGGGAGCGCTGTCGAGGAAGTCGAGCAGAAGGCTGATGACAGCGGCGTCTCCAGGGAGGTCTACGGTTGCGAGCGCCGGCGGCGGAGGGAGCAAGAATACCCATATAAGGAAGTCAAGGAGTGCCCAGATGAAGCTGGACCTGGAGGATGTCAGCAGCGGCGCCGCTCTCAGCCGGGCGTCCAGCGCTAGCCTCGGCCTGTCGTTCTCCTTCACCGGCTACGCCATGCCACCGGAGGAGATCGCGGACTCCAAGCCCTTCAGCGACGATGATGACATACGTAAGTTTATTTCTATGACAGCCTGCAAATTTCACTTCACTTCACTGTGCTAATTATGTGAAGGGCTGCTCTTCTTGGCCGGTGTTTTCTTTAACAGCTGAGGATATGGAAGCGGATACCGGAAAGCGGAGGTTCCGGACGGAGCCGACGCTGCCGATTCACCTGAAGGTAGGTAAATCCCATGCTTACATCCTCATGAGTATATGTCTAGTCTGACAACCTGTCATAAATAGCCACACGCAGCATGTAACATGAGTCAAGGGCTTTGGTAATGGCGGGGTGTGGTGATGATATTCATGCTGCAGTTCACGGATGTGACCTACAAGGTGGTGATCAAGAGCATGAGGACTAGCCAGGAGAAGGATATTTTGTACGGGATCACCGGCTCGGTCAGCCCCGGGGAGGTTCTAGCCATGATGGGGCCGTCGGGAAGCGGCAAGACGACCCTCCTGAACCTGCTCGGAGGTAGGATCGTGCAGTCGACCGTAGGCGGCTCGATCACCTACAACGACCAGTCCTACTCCAAGTTCCTCAAGAGCCGGTACAGTAACACGATGCTGCCTGTTATAATTTGAACATTTGGACTGTGATTTGAGAATGTTTGGCTTCGATGTTCCGGCAGGATAGGATTTGTGACTCAGGATGATGTTCTATTTCCACACCTCACGGTGAAAGAAACGCTAACATACGCTGCCCGGCTTCGACTGCCGAAGTCACTGACCAGAGAACAGAAGGAAAAACGGGCCACCGATGTCATCCTCGAGCTCGGCTTGGAGAGGTATTGCGACTCAACTGAGCTTTACCGTTACTGTTTTCAAATGGAAGCTGGTGTTGCACTGATCTGTAATCATATTTCTCAATGAACTCTCCCATGACTCCATGAGCAGGTGCCAGGACACGATGATCGGGGGCTCTTTCATCCGGGGAGTTTCGGGCGGCGAGAGGAGGAGAGTCTCCATCGGCAACGAGATCATAATCAACCCATCTCTTCTATTCCTCGACGAGCCGACCTCCGGCCTGGACTCCACCAACGCTCTGAGGATCGTCCAGATATTACACGACATTGCAGAGGTACGGTGTATATATATACCGTAAGAGTTTAATGAAACAATGTCGACCTCGTAAATGTCCGGTCCGGTTCGAATGACAGGCTGGGAAGACGGTGGTGACCACCATACATCAGCCGTCGAGCAGGCTCTTCCACAAATTCGATAAGCTGATTCTTCTGGGGAAAGGCAGCCTCCTCTTCTTCGGGAAAGCGTCGGAAGCGATGGTCTACTTCTCGTCGATCGGGTGTTCGCCTCTGATCGCGATGAACCCTGCGGAGTTCTTGCTAGATCTGGCAAATGGGAACGTCAACGATGTGTCGGTTCCATCGGAGTTGGAGGATAAAGTGCAGATCGGGAACGCGGAGACACGTACCGGAAACGGGAAGCCGTCTCCGGAAGTCGTCCTCGAGGTAAGAATATCCATTCCTATGGACTAGAGATGTTGGTCGGAACCGGGCCGGAACTTGTAGAACTGTAAGCTCAGAACCGCTAGGACACTTGACTAAATCTTAGAATTGGAATGAAGATCTCAAGAATATTATGCTCCAACGGTGCTCTCTGCTTGAGCTCCATGCAGTATCTGGTGGAAGCCTACGAGGCCGGGGTTGCAGAGGACGAGAAGAAGAAGCTGATCATGGATCCAATCCCGATCGAAGAGGAGCTGAAGTCGAAGGTCTCGTCGAGCAAACGACAATGGGGGACCAGCTGGTGGCAGCAATACTGTATTCTGTTCTGCCGTGGGTTCAAGGAGCGGAAGCACGACTACTTCAGCTGGCTGAGGATAACTCAAGTCCTAGCCACCGCAGTGATCCTCGGACTCCTGTGGTGGCAGTCCAACAGCAATACCCCCAAAGGCCTCCAAGATCAGGTAAACTATGCCTCCAAATCCTCTTAATAAATGTACAAGACTTCTTCCCATTATCTGTTGGGTCATTGAGAATCCATCTTTTCTGAACTCTTGTCTGCATACGTGCAGGCAGGGCTGCTATTCTTCATCTCGGTCTTCTGGGGATTCTTTCCGATCTTCACTGCCATCTTCACATTCCCTCAAGAGCGAGCCATGCTGAGCAAGGAACGAGCTACTGACATGTACCGGCTCAGCGCCTACTTCCTGGCCCGGACCACTAGCGATCTCCCGCTCGATCTCGTGCTCCCTGTGATCTTCCTCCTCGTCGTCTACTTCATGGCTGGCCTCCAGCTTGATGCAGGATGCTTCTCCCTCAGCCTTCTCATAGTCTTCCTTTGCATAGTAGCAGCTCAGGTACGCAGAAAATATTGCAATCCCATTTCATGTAACAATTAGGGGCGTGCAGAATTCAGCCGGCTATCAGCTGACAATGATCAATATATATAAATGCTCCAACAGGGTCTCGGGCTGGCCATCGGGGCCACGTTGATGGACCTGAAGCGAGCCACAACTCTGGCTTCTGTGACAGTGATGGCCTTCATGCTCGCGGGCGGGTACTTCGTCAAGGTGAGCATAGTATCCTGTATCGAGTTGAATTCGTAACGGTAGCCCTTGGAGTAAAATTCACAGCCATTGCCAACCGAATAACTTTCCTACCATTTTGTTGCAGAAAGTCCCAGCCTTTGTGTCATGGGTCAGGTATGTATCGTTCAACTACCACACCTACAAGCTCCTCCTCAAGGTGCAGTACCAGCACCACCTTCTCACACGGTCCATCGACGGGATCGCATTAGACGGAGGAGTGAAGGAAGTGACCGCCCTTGTCGCTATGGTTTTCGGGTACCGGCTCCTCGCATACCTCTCCCTGCGTAGGATGAAGCTCTCCGGTGGCGTCTAATGGGAACCATAAGAATAACCGGGAACCCCGGTAAACTGGGGATTTTGCTTCGATTTGATGTAGTGGATCAGATTAGAACTAATGAGATGGTATGAATGTGACTGAGTAGAGGTCATGCTTTGAATTTCTAAGGTCCAATCGGTTGGTTTGATATGACTTAATTTTACAATATACTAACTTATTTTAAATTAAAATATTGAGCCCAAATGGAACCCGAATTCGGATAGAATTTCAATCACAAAGTGGGCCAAAACTCCTCGCGCCTGTAAAAGGCAGAGCGGGCTAGAAGAGGGAGAATGGAGGCCAGGCAAATCAGTGAATCGCCTTATCTGACGGTTTGAGTTTTCGCAACGGTCTAGTATCGTCTTCGTCTGCGTGAAGAAGCCCCCAAGGAATGAGGATCGGATTCCTGATTGGCTAACTGCTCGCAGTTCTACAAGTGCGATTTGGCTGACACTTGGCGAGCTCTCTTCTCTCCTCCGATTATCAGGTAAAATATTGCTATCGGTCTAATCAATCGACTCCGGCTTGGGGCGGAGTGGATACTTGATGTGGCTTTTGCGTTTGTTCGTGCAATTTTGGTTCTATTTTGAGTATTTGTTCATCGAGACGTGCTGGTGGTTTTGTTCTGTAAATCGAATTTGTCTGAGACAGGTAGCTCTACTTCTGCTTGCCAGTTTCATTCCTTCTTTTGATAGAGTGGGCCTGGGGGAGAGAGATGAGTGAGTTCGAGATGGTTGAATGTTCAGTGCGATTTTCTCCGTCATCCTTGAAATTTTTGTAGTTCTGATGACGGATGTGGAAGTGGGAATTTGGAAATGGCGTTGAACATGCTAAAATTGTCGTGTTCCCTTTGGCTTGCTCGAACTGCGTTTTCTATTTCCTTCTGTTGTGACTTGCAAACTTTTCAATCCGTTTTACTTGTACCTGTAGATAGTTCCAACTGATATGGCGGGGCCTTCTAATCGGATCAGGCTATATGAGATTATCTTACTTGGTTTTCTCTGTTTAAATTTATGTGTGTTGTTTTCACTTATAGACGTGAGAGTTACGGTGGACGAATTCATTGAAAATTCCTTATCATTTTCCTAGATAGTTATTCCGTGCATTTTATTTTCTACTTGTATTTTTTTCTATGATGAGTGGTAGAATGTCAGAATCTGATTGTGAGTTTTTTTGTCTGCATCTATCCATATCTCATACCCTCGATCATATGGCCCAACCTAACGTCCAGTTCATCGCTAGAGTTCTATAATCTATATGATATACTATTATGATGAGAAATTTTGCGTCTGTGTCATTGTTAGCAGGTTGACGTTGAGTATAACCATGGACTGGCTCAAAACTTCAGCCCGGATAATGATAGTATCTGATCTTGATCATACAATGGTATGTAGCTTTCTTTAGCTTTGAGAATTTTGATTCTTTCCAATTTATGTCCAGAATTTTCATCCGAGCCATTTCTCTTTGTAGGTTGATCACCATGATCCTGAGAACCTCTCACTTCTTCGGTTCAATGCCTTATGGGAGTCCAACTATCGCCATGATTCTCTGCTTGTTTTCTCAACCGGAAGATCCCCTACACTCTACAAACAGCTGAGGAAAGAAAAGCCAATGTTAACACCTGACATAACCATAATGTCTGTAGGGACTGAGATAACCTATGGAATTGCAATGGTTCCGGATAATGGTTGGGTTGAGATTTTAAATCAGAAATGGGACAGAAACATAGTTTTAGAAGAAACACACAAATTTCCTGAATTGAAGCTTCAGGTAAGGGTTAAACTCGAGCCTTTTCACCGTCCATCCTTGATTATGGCCTCTGCCTTTGATTGAAAATATTTTTCTGTATACAAATGTTGAATAAGTCATTTGTTCATATCTCTGGGGCAAACATGCTACGGTCCATTTGCATAATCAGGTTCGTCTTACTATTGCAGTCAGAAACAGAGCAGCGACCTCATAAAGTGAGCTTCTACGTTGACAAAAGCAAGGCCCAGGAAGTGACGAAGGCACTATCAGAGAAGCTAGAAAATCGTGGAGTAAGCATCTAAACCTTGAATATCAGATTTTCAGGCAGGTGGGCTCAATTTTGTAGAAAATTTTCTCCATACTATGTCTGGCCTAACTCTCGATTCTCTTTTCAATATGCTCTGATTCATTTCCGAAATTTATCATTCAATTGGGGATTACAGTTATAATAAATTTGATTCTCAGATGAACGTGAAAATAATATATAGTGGAGGAATGGATCTGGATATCTTACCACAAGGGGCTGGGAAAGGTCAAGCTCTGGCATACTTGCTCCAGAAGTTCAAGAAGGAAGGAAAACCTCCAAAGAATACATTAGTCTGTGGTGACTCGGGAAATGATGCTGAACTTTTCAGTATTCCGGAAGTCCATGGTGTCATGGTCAGTATTGATTTTTATCCCTTGATGGTATGTGAAATTGGACAAGTCTTATGGTACTCATATTTTATACTTTCAGGTCAGTAATGCTCAAGAAGAGCTACTCCAATGGCACACAGAAAATGCAAAAAATAATCCTAAGATAATCCATGCTGCAGAGAGGTGTGCGGGTGGAATCATACAGGCGATTGGTCATTTTGGTCTCGGTCCCAATATATCTCCAAGAGATGTTGCAGAGACTGCAGACAATCACCTGGAAGATGCTGGTCCTGCTCGTGAAGTCATAAAGTTCAATTTCTTCTGTGAAAAATGGAGGCGTGCAGAGATTGAGCAATGCGACATGTACATTGAAAGTTTGAAAGCATCTTGTGTACGCCTAATTTTCCTTGTTCCTGATTACTATGCTCATAGATTCTAAAATATCATCTTGCCTTGCTCCTGGAAAGAAAATGGGAAAATGAATGTGGGTTGTCGGGTGCTCTTTACTTCTCTCTCTTTACTTGTCTCGCATTTAAAACCTTCATCTAATACCTTTTGTCAATATCTCCATATATTTGGGCAGGATCCTGCAGGTTCTTTGGTACATCCATCTGGTGTTGAGCAATGCCTGCATGACGGCATAAATGCACTGAAAAAGACCTATGGTGACAAACAGGGGAAAGGATATCGAGTTTGGGTTGACCGAGTGTTACCATCGAAAATCAGCTCAGACACTTGGCTAGTGAAGTTTGTCAAGTGGGAAATTCTCGGTAAGTTCATACTTATTCCTCGTGTACCCCTTGGTGATACTAGTAATCTTTGTTATCACAATTTACACTTGGTTTCTTGCTGTACTATAATACGAGATGCACCATTGCCAGATTCTTTCTTTCTATTGACTTCTTGTTTTAATATTGTACCAAGGCGAGGAGCAGCAAAGCCGTATCTGCACTGCAATCTTGACTTCTGAGGTACCACAGTTGGTCTTCTTGCCTGAAAGATCAAACTCCGTGAATGGGACTGCATTATGTACGAGGAGAGATGATTGAATTTCGGTTGTTCTGTTTCAGGAGGTCAATGGCTTGCGCACGTACGTATGGGCGCATCTGCACGAGACGTGGTCGGAGGGATCGGGAGCTATAGACAATGGGGTGTGGCTCATGTGAAGAGCACAATCTACTCCTTCTTCTTCTTCCCCCAAGTGAGGGCACCCTTTCACTCCAAATCTTACTTATGTTGTTATGGTGATTTATAAATGATTCGAATTCTTGATGACAAAGAATGGACATCTGCGTGCAGTTGGCTCCCGTTAACGCGAACATTTACTGAGTTCTTCAATCTGAGTTTTTGTCTCCCTTCTGCTAAATGGAATATCCTTAGCAACCCCATTTACTGAGTTTTTCAATCTGAGTTATTTCACTGTTTTCCATCTGCCTTTGACTAAGACCATGATTTTCACAGTAATCTGTACGAGTCTTTGCACATTTGTTGCTGATGCTCCACCATATGCATAGTTGACCAGTTGATCTTTCAGCCGTTATTCTTCCTTGCCATGTCGCCTGTACGGCAGATACATTTATGTTGTAATTTGAAGTCTGTTCCGTGACTGTGATTCTGTGGGATTGGATGGGTTGAGCCTTTTACCTGTGTGTTATCCTGCTGGTCTGATGGCCATGCATGCAATCCTATATCATCTCCCTATCCATCAGAGAACATCAATTTTGAATAATCTGTTAGCTAGCAGTTCCTGAAATTCTACCCTGAGCGGCCGTCCCACCGTCCTCCCGCCGGGATTCTTGTTGGGCCTCTTGTTTTCCATTTAATTAAATAGATACAGATATATGTATATATATATATAGAAAGAGAGAGAGAAATTTGGTGGCGTCTTTTTGTTTAATAAGGCCATGGCCGACCATTTTAGATTTTTTTCCTCTCCTCTTCTCTCCACTCTATTTTTACCCAATGAAATTGAGGCCATCCTCATCCTCCTTAAGAATCACCTGAATATCTTCTGGGATCTGATCCTTATATCACGTATATATATATGCTCTCCTTGAACAGTACCGGTGCTTAGGCCGTAACAATGGATCATTCACCGGACGGAGCTAGCTTGATGGCCATCTGCGCTGTCTCAGGGAGCGTAGCCCTCCTCGCGTTTCAGGCCTACAAGCGCCTCCTGTCGGATTTCATGAAGAGAATGGAGCACGAACTCGGCCGTACCGGTAAAACCGACTCTCCCGGTTCTCAGTTACCATCGACACTAGTTTTTTTTTTCTACATACCCATATCATCTTCCTTACCGGTAACCCGTCTGCATGCAGGGTCGGTGAAATCCAGGAGGAGGAGGCCTAGGGTCCGATTCACAGACGAATCCTCACTGTGTGAGCCAACGGAGTTAGGCGTCCCAAAGAAAGCCAGAGGCGGTGGTCAATCGGAGCAGCCGCCGTTGTCGTCGATGCCCTTTAACCGGCAAGTTCTGTACAGAGGGATAATGCGGTACAGAAACATTAGGAGGCATCACATGTCAGATTCCTTCTAAAGTCGATTTTGTTTTTGGGTTAAACCCTCGTAAAGTTGATACTCTTTCTATGTACATACAAAAATTTAATATTATTATTTAAATTACTCTTTCATCTGCATCTTCTCGGAATCTGTTGCGGATAATTGAAAACAGGACGGGTAAACAAGGAAAGGTGACAGGACGACGTGACATGGCACTGCAGAGGACATGACGTCCGACGCATTCACTGTGCCACATGGGTTGCCTTGACCAAATATTTTCCAATACTGCTCCCTTCCTGTATGTCTCTTTGTCTCCCCCATCCCCTTTGATTTTGACACGACAATAGACAGTACGAGACCACACGTGCATTGCCTTTGGGCCTTTTGCGCCAATCCCAATGTAGGCCCACTACCCCTTTCCTAGGCCCTACTCCTATTTTGTTCTTCCATTAATTTTCAAGAAAACAATATATATTTGTATTTAAAAAATAATAATTAAAAACAAAATAAATAAATAAATACATTTTATGAAAAACGAATGAGCCATCAAAATAATAATTATGAAATAGTTACCCATACTAAGTTTACTTAATCATTTAATTTGTTAAATAAATTTAACAAAAGTTATATAATACACAATATTGTATTGATAAATCGTATGGTGAAAACTACTTATTTTAGAGAACGTATTTTATTTAAGAAAAAAATATTGATAAGTGAATTATATAGTTTTGATTTATTAAAATAGTTAGGCAAGTGATTTGTTCCAAATATTGTAGTACTCTATTTCTTAATTATTATGTAAAAAAATATTTCATATCTTACATTTTAATGAGATATACAATTATAATTTAAGTAATTATATAGAAGTTTTCAGATAAATTAGATAGAAACAATATTGAGTTTAGATTAATATATAGTAATATTGTAACTCAAATTTGGATAGGGTAGGGTTGAAATTTGCTTGGGTTCGAATAAGTTTGCTAAAATATGAATTCAGTTTTGTATAAATTTAACTAATTAAAATTTGATATTTTAAATTAGTTTAATTTAAAGTTAAATTTAAATTCATTAATTTAAATTATCGTAAATATATATTTAGTATACATGGCACCGACACTAAATTCGAATAAATTTAGTATGTCGGATGTACTCGGGCTAGGATGCCCGTGTCGACCGGATATACTTTGGTTTACTCATCACATCTGGAATATGAACCAACTCCCCTATCCAAAAATTAACATGAAAAGTTTAGATGTTTTGATAATTTGGACTATCCAAATTGGAAAGTAACATTTGTTTAAAATATTAGTCATACTTTTTGTATACTCTCAAAAAATGATTATTTTATTTGAATAAATATACTCCGTTTTCATGGAAGGTATACGGTCAAAGAGTGACCGACCTACTTTCATGGAAAGAAGACAATAGTTCTATTAACTTGTAAAATCCTAGCAATGGCAATTGAGATGATTGTTTTTCTTGAAGGCACATCTAGTTAGTTCTTTCATTATATTACTTTTTTTTCCCATGTAGCCGCATAATAAGCTAAGATATATGGAGTCAAATATGTTCTCATCCGGCCTCACTTAGTATGTAACCATTAGTCAAACAAGTTGCAAGGGCAGCGGAGATCTTTGTAGATCTCTATTATCTCATGTCATCATTATACGAATTTCTGTCATGTTGGACTGCTGGTGATGGGTGATTACTATATGAGTTGGAAGCCCTGCCATTGATTGCTTCTGCAGCTTGCTTTCCCTAGTCTAGCTCAACCCTGCCATTGATGCTTCTTTTGACTCCATCTCTCTCTAGAAAATAAAGTATCCATTTCATTTTTTTTACGCTAAAAGAATTTCTCTGAGCTGCTAAAATATCTTAAACTATAATATAAAACATATTTTAAAGGTTAGCATATAAATATATTAAATATGATTATTATTATATAAAAAATGATAAATTCAAGTAAAAAAAGTACTTATTCATTCAAACCGTTTATTTTTCAAAAATTTGATGAGAGAAATTGAATTTGTTTCCAAATAAAGCAGAGGAGGAATAGGAAACCCCTCCCACCTTTTTGATTCTAGGCTTTCAGGTAGTAGCCCATCGATTGTTTTGTACATATCCAGCATCCGTCTCTCTGTCCTGTCTCTTGGGCGGTTCCGTTCCGGCCATTTTCGTCTACTATAAAAGACACAAGCAGCATCTAGCTCTTCATCCTCCGATCTCTCGGTAGCACTGAGTCAGTACCAGCCATGGCAGCCGCCTCCGTTCTCTGATTCCCTCGAGAAGAGGGCTTTCTTTTCGAGATTCGAGGAGGAGAAGTGAAGGAGACTTTTTTTCCTCTCTCCTTCTCTCTCTGTTTTCGGGTTTTCATATGACGAGGCAGTTGGTCCTGCGGGCGCCGACATCAGTCAGCCGCCGGCAGCCGCTGCTGAATTCTAGGTCATTTATGTTATCGAGCACTTCGTCGCCGTCGTCCGCGAGCTTTGCGGAGGTGGCCGGAGGGACGGCGGCGGAGTGCGCAGCGGTCTGTTGTTGCTGCCCCTGTGGGATCGTCAAGCTGATCGTGCTTGTGGTTTACAAAGCCCCGGCGGGGCTCTGCCGGCGTGCACTGAAGAGGAAGCGGCGGAAGCGGCTGTTAAAGCAGGGGTTGCTTTCGTCCAAGGGCTTCCGCCTCTCATCGAGGATTACAGGGAGGGAGGAGGAGGAGGAGGAGGAGGAGGAGGAGGAGGAGGATCAGGTTCATCCGATTCCGATCAGCCCCTGCGAACTGCTGGAGGCTAACAAGACGGCTAAGGAGGTGGAGATGAAGGTGGCACAGCTCGAAAAGGAGATGTTGGAGCAGTTCTATGGCACCGGCTTCTGGAGGAGCTGTTCTCAAAGGGAATTTAAATTCCAAGGCTAGTCTATTCTAGCCTATAAACAAGATTGAGAATTGAAATTCGGCCAGGGATTTGTGATTTAGAGCACTCTTCTTCGTTCTTTCTACCCTCTTTGATTGATGAGCTTTTGCACTATCTCCTTCCATTAAATGAAGATGAACATGATTGAAATTCTTATAGCAAAGCTGCCATTTTTGTGCAATCAAGAGCAATTGACTGCAAAAGAGATGATGGTGTCATAACTTTCAGAGCAAATGTGACCGATCAGGCATTGACGAGCTTCCCGGCAATCTCATAAATTGAACATTGTGGCACGTATGGACGGAGAGAGGCAGATTATCAGTCAATATGTCTGGACAAGATTGACTAGCATGCACCATCAGCAGCTACTCCTCTGTTGTCTAGTGATCTCGACACCCAGGTAGTCTAAGGGGCAGGGAACAGCAACATGGGGCTTGCCCACCTTCAGCCGAATGCCCAATATCTGAGGGAACTTCGACATGGTTGTAGAGGAGACGAGCTCAGCCACAGACTCCAGCAGATAGTGGGGAGGCTCTTCCAAGATTCCTTCCCAGGTCAGCTTCATGAAACACCCTTCTTCTGCTAGAGAGTGATGGCTGGTAAAAGGGGGAGAGCTTTCTATATCTCAGCGGTAGATGTCAGTGTAACTGACGGTATCGGACAACGAGTCCGATTTCCCGGCGGTTCGGAGATCCTACCATGTGTCGATATCCATCAAGAACTTCTGTCCTAGCTTCCTTTCCTCTTCCTTAGTACCAGCTCTCCGGCGTAGGCGGACGGGAAACTAGGTTTTTGCGGAAGGAACGAAATGGGTTGTTGTGTGTGGATATGGTAACCGCCTAATAAGGAAACTGTTATGAGCCCATTGAGAGAAGCGGCCCAACTGGCCCAACTCTTAGATTTGCCTTTAACCAGTCATTAATTTGACTGACCTAGTGGATATACAGTTTCTCTGATTCCTTTAATATATATAGAGAGAGAGAATGAACAATGGAGTCCTTGTTCACTTTTTTTAGGAGAGTCGTGCTTTCCAGCAGAACATAGCCCATATAAAAATACATAGGCATCCCATATCAACGCGTGGCGATGTTGCAATCCACAAAAAAATAATAGAACCCAGAAAAAGTTCGACCCTTTTTAGGTTTCTGTTTTTTCTCTCTCTAATTAATTATCAGTAATTATATATTTATCCGATTATTATTTGAAAATCATACAATAATTTGGACTAATTACACCAACAAATTTACACCAATATTTTGGACCCTTTTATATAACCTTAAAATATTTTATATTTCATATTTAAATTATTATTATAATAAAATATAATTACTTATTCTTAATTAACCAATATAGATAAATGTACATTTTTTTTACATAAAAAGCATTTTAGAATCTTGATCGAGCCCATAAAACATGTGTACATAGCCTATGCCATGGACCCATCTACTTGGGGGTTTCACTAATTCTATATTCCAACTTAATTGTCATCATTAATGCAATGCAAAACTTCTTAGGGGACCATTGCTCTTAGGATGTCTATATGTGAATGTCCATCTAGAAAATGATTAATTATAATAAAAATATATTTTTGGGTATGATATATTAAATAATTATTAAGTCAAATATAATTTTTATATAAAAATTTAATTATATTCATATACTACTTGCACATATTTACTAACTCTAAATCTGCATCAAGATAACCATCTATTTGTATATTTATAACTACACTTGGTTCTTGCTTGCCCACATAATTGGACATATTTGTTTGGCAATAATGGATAATTAAGGCTGGCTTCAAAGGAAAAATAATGATATTATTTTATTGATTTATTGTTTGGTGTGAATTATGCCATTTTACTTCCTGCATGAAAGCTAAGCCTTATTGGCTAATCATGGTCCCACTTGAGCTCTATTTGATTTGACTCTTCCATGGTCTCTGCCTCTTCTTCTTGTGTCTATGTGCTTCTCTTCATCTCTTCCGTCTTGCTTCAAGTCGTACCGACACCCCCACATTTACCAGAAGAGAGCAGCTTCCAACAGTTTTATGCTCCTCCACGTACCTTCCCTTAGAATCAGCGGCTCCGCCTGCAGGTTCTTTCCATCATCAGAGATCGAGATAACAGCCGCTCTTGATTGACCGGCCGGCCTGGTGGGGATTGCCTTCTCCATGCTCATCCTCTGCTGAAGCTTCAGCTGGCTGGTTCATATATTGGAGTAGCTATTCAGATCAGGTGCCTCCCTCCGTGCTTGAATCCTGATATATGTATATATACGGTGTACTCTTAGTGTACAAACAGACGATATTTTTGCTTATTTTTACGCCTTTCCCATGAGGGTTTCCATTTGCGAACTCAAGGGCTCTTTGGGATAACCATGTTATGGGAAAATTCTGCCTGGGGTCGGAACAACTTTCTAGGGTTTTTGACTTTTTCTGATGATTTGGATCTGGTTTTCCATGTTATCAGCTTCTTTGAACTGCAGGATCTGATATATATGAGTACTTTCTAAGAAGGAAGAACAATATAATTGCAATATCCATCCATCATAATACCCAGTAAGGAGACATGCAGATGATATACTTCAGAAATGAAAGTGGAATTCAGGATGATAATCCGAATAATGGGCACTCTTCCACCACCCCGTCCGGCCCTTGGTGGACTGGCTATGGACCTCATCAGCCATTAGATCATCATCATCATCATCATCATCATCAAGTGGGATCAGTTCACGAGTTCACCATACTTACTGGTAATTCAGATATACTCTCAAACTCTAGATGATTCCAGCGCCAGAAATTGATTTAGGTCATGCTTCTTTCATGTACTCAACAAGTCATTGTTGCCTGAGACTACGATTCCTTATAGTTAATAACTGGGGCTATACCGTTGCAGGTGACTACAAGAATCTGATGCCTGAACAAATTTCCAAGCTCGGATTTCCCCAGCCTGCAGAGGTAACTTCATAGAATCTGATGCATCCATATCATCTCCAGAAATGGTAATAACCATTCATTCTGTATTGGAATTTTCTTTATATATCTGCAGATCTGTGCTAAGCATCAGATCACAGATCCCCGCTATGGCGTATTACCAGCTTATAGTGGACCTCATTTTCCGGTAAGCCTCAATTACTCACCGTGGTCAAGTTTTAGCCTGTGAACGGATTAATTTGCCAGAAAAAAAATCAGATGTCAATTCTTTCTGTTCGCTGGGTCAAAATTTGCAGGGCGGTGTGATGCTGCCACTGAAGTCATCGGCATCCGAGGGATTGGTGATATATGTAAACCCCAAGCAGTATCTTGCGATCATAAGGCGACGCGAGTCCCGTGCAAAGGCAATGCAGAATAACAGATTCCCCAAAATCCGAAAGGTTAGATATCTTCTCCGTTTCCTTCTACACCATTTCTCCCATGAACCCTTGTTGAAGATCTGAGAAGGGTTATAAAAAGCAGTCTGATTTTCCTTACAAATAACGCAGCCGTACATGCACGAGTCGCGGCACCTCCATGCTAAGCGCAGGCCCAGAGGCTGCGGGGGGCGCTTCTTGAATACAAAGACTTGCAGCAGTACGGGAGAAGCTGGTGGAGAGAAGAAATCATCTTATGAGCACCATTCTTCTAGTTCTCAAAGCTCAGAGGTTCTACAGGCCGAAAAGAGGACTCTGAACTTGTCTAGGCCAGGGGATAGGGCTGCCAACAACTCCTACCTGCAGCCCTTTCACTTTTCTTGGATGTCAGATGGAAAATTCTGATACATACGGTGTCTCCATTACTGGCTTCGACCTTCGAGGATCTGTCGGCCCTCTATGGTTTGGTTGTTTGATGAAAGGCAAATCATTCTTGGCTCAATATTAACAAGTAGAAAACTACTGAACTCGTCCGCAAGACATCAACAACAAATGTTCAGATAGGTTTGGTTTGTTTGCTGTGAAAACGGTTTGAAGTTGCTGAAGTTTGCTGTCTGTAACTCTGATCTGTTGTTGGGTTTCATAATCTGACTTGGGCGTAGTACTACACATTCATGCTCTATTGCTTTGTCTCGTGTAAAAGGATCCTAGAGCTGTTTTTATCTTATTTTTTTCTTTTATTTTTATTTGGGAAATTAGAGCCTAATGGGCCGTAAGCCGACGTAAAAGGATCAACTGGTCCAAATGAGAGCCAACGGGCCGTAAGCTGACGTGACCTTAAGCCCATTTGCACCGCCTTCTTCGACTGATAGTTGGTCGTTCAGTCTTACTCTCATTCTGTCGAAGCGACGGTTGATCGATACCTTTTTTCTCTCCCTCCCTCTCTCTCATTCTCTTGCTGAATCTGTGAGTGATCATCGCTTTCTGTGCGAATGTTCCTCGACGATTCTAGATGGTGAAGAAGATCTTACGGTAGTAGACGGACTTGCTTTGAATCTCTACACTTACTGCGATCAACTCCGGCACGTACTCTAGCTTCCTCTTCTCGCTTTTACTTCGCTGCCGGAATTAACTCTCAGTGCATTGGACTTGACTAATTGAGCCGATGTTTCTCCTGCTGTCTATTGTAGTTGGTTCTTTCCATGTTTTGGATTCGATCGGCATTATTAGCCATGAATTAGGATTTTCTCGGTGTCGCGGTTTCGAACGGAAACGAATTTTCACTTGTTAATTTTTAGTAATTTTGTTGCGGTCTTCAAGGTCCCTCCTTCTCTGCATCTTTGTTTGTCCAGTTGTTGAGAGAACCTATTTGTCAAATTTCCACTTCCTTCCAGGCACACTTTCTTTTTAGCATCTCTAGATTTCCATCCTATATCTTCACATCAATTTAATTTCATTATAATATATCTCAGTTATACTATATTTTATTTTTATTACTTCGTACCGGTGTTGCGTCTAGCCCCTCCATATTCGTTCTTGAATCTACAGTTAATTGGTCAGTCTCATTGCCATGGGCTGGAGAGCTCTGTTGAAGGGAGGATTCATCCCTAAGTCTCTCTCCCTCTCATTCAAAGACTCAGTGGGAGGGTGGTCTATTTTTTTTTTTCATGTTTTGCCTTTGTATTTTTATAAAAATAATAAATTTTAATATTATTTTATACTTAAGATTAAAATTAATACAATTTTTTTGCTCTATAAAATTAATACAAATTCACAACCCCATTAACCAACCACCAAACTTATTGAACTGGTTTTGAAGTTTTTTTTTAAATTAAATCGTTAAATTTAAAATATAACTGCATAAAACGATAATAATAATTATATTAAAAGATAGATATTTTTGACAATAAATTTAAAATATAATAAAAATATTAATAAATTAGTAAAAAATTATATAATATATTCATATATTTATAAATTTACAATAATATAAATGTAAAAATATGACAATTTTAGAATGTTACAATATTTTTTTTTTGAATTTTATATGACTAATTCATCGAATAGTATATATATATATATATATACATACACTCTCCCTTGTACCATCTCCATGGCCGCTCAAATTCTATTGGAGTGCCCGATGTGTGCTTTTAGAATCTCTGTCCCATGCTCCTATGATTCACCAAAACATATTGAATCAGCCTCTATCTTTCGAAATCCATTACAGGAGAGTCTGTGACCTCCTCCTCTCTCTTACTCGCTCGAGGTCTCTTCCGAAGGGTCTTCAACTACATGCCCACATCCTAAAATCGCGTCTTGAAACTATACCCCTCATATCTCACCACCTCATCAACTTCTACTCCAAGTGCCAGCTTCCCTTCTGCGCCCTCCTCACATTCGATGAAGCGCTCCACAAGACGGTCACCACTTGGAGCTCGATTATCTCCGCATTCGCTCAGAACGAACTTCCGTGGTTCGCCATTGAGTTCTTTCGGCGGATGGTAGGTGAGAATCTCAGGCCCGACGATCATGTTTTTCCGAGTGCAACTAAGTCGTGCGCCATCCTGGGGCGGACAGACATCGGAAAGTCAATTCATTCCTTTGCCCTGAAGACTGGATTTGACAACGATGTGTTCGTGGGCAGCTCTTTGGTCGATATGTATTCGAAATGTGGGGAAACTCGCCTTGGCCGGAAGTTGTTTGATGAAATGCCCGAGAGAAATGTGGTCTCTTGGAGTGGGATGATATATGGTTATGCCCAGATGGGAGAGGATGAGGAGGCTCTGGGACTGTTTAAGCTAGCTCTGTTGGATGGTTTGGATGTGAATGACTTCACATTTTCAAGTGTTATTCGAGTTTGTGCAAGCTCTACCCTTCTAGAACTAGGGAAGCAGATACAAGGCTTGTGCTTGAAGACAAGCTTTGATTCCACAAGTCATGTGGGTAGCTCTTTGATTTCTTTGTACTCCAAATGTGGACTTATTGAAGCAGGTTTTCAGATTTTCCAGGAAGTACCTGTTAAGAATCTTGGGATGTGGAATGCAATGCTTATTGCCTGTGCCCAGCATGGGCATACTAAGCGAGTGTTTGATTTATTCAAGGAGATGGAAAGTATTGAGCTGAAGCCGAACTTCATTACGTTTCTTTCCATGCTTTATGCCTGCAGTCATGCAGGATTAGTCAAAGAAGGGGAATACTACTTTGGTCTCATGAAAAGGCATGGAATTGAACCGGGAGATCAGCACTATGCTTCCATGGTGGACTTGTTTGGCCGAGCTGGAAAGTTGCAAGAAGCTCTCTCCATTATCGAAGATATGCCTTTTCAACCGACGGAAAGTGTTTGGGGAGCGTTCTTGACAGGATGCCGCATTCATGGAAATACTGAACTTGCAACCTATGCTGCTGATAAGGTCTTTGAGTTGGGTCCAGTCAGCCCTGGTTTGCACGTGTTACTTGCTAATGCTTATGCAGCAGCTGGAAGATATGAGGATGCAGCTAAAGCTAGGAAATTGTTGAGGGATAGAGGGATGAAGAAGGAAACAGGATTGAGTTGGGTAGAAGAAGGAAACAGAGTACACACATTTGTTGCTGGAGATAGATCTCACGCCTTAACCCAACTGATCTATAAGAAATTGGAGGAGTTGGGCGCTGAGATGGAGATAGCAGGATATGTAGCAGACACAAGTTTTGTCCTTCAAGGAGTTGATGGAGAAGAGAAGAATGCGATGATTAGATATCATAGTGAGAGGCTAGCTATTGCCTTTTGCCTGATCACTTTCCCATTCAACAGGCCGATAAGAATCATGAAGAACTTGCGGGTCTGCGGAGATTGCCATGCTGCCATTAAATTTATGTCCAAGTGTACCAGAAGAGTAATTATAGTGAGGGATAATAACCGCTTTCATCGATTTGAGGATGGGATTTGTTCATGTGGTGATTATTGGTGATTGAATTGCTATCCTTCTCATGGTCAAATAGATCATTCTTTCCTTACCCCTTTATTGGATTGGGGTGAATGGATGTGAAGGTGAATGTGCATGTGCATGAGGTAAAAATTCCCTTTTTTGGTTTAAAAATTTCAATGAATGAGAAAGGGAATGAAGGGAACATTTTTATTTATGGTTATGTACACGGCCTCTTATTGCTTGATCAACTTCAGAATTTCTATCTAATTGATCTTCTCAATTTCCCTTATTTCCATTTAACTCTGCCTCTTATATCTTGATCAAATTTGGAATTTCTATCTAGTTGATCTTCTCAATTAGAGATATCTCATCTTCCCTTTTGTGTGTGTTTGTTTTGATATGCGTGTTATAGAATACTTTCTCTGTGTGGGGTGTTTCTTCCTATATTAGGCTTTCAAATGCAAAAATAGCCACTAAGAATGTCTGTGTTATTTCCATTTTCATTTTTTATGTCATTTGTATTCTTTCATCTCTGGAAATTCGGATTGTAGCATGTCCTTTTTTCAAATGGGCTTCTTGACTGCTACTGATGGAATGAATCATATAGCTTCTTTGCAGTATGAAGAAACAGTCCATGCTTTATACCATCACAAACTGATGAAGGGACACATCAGCTATTTTATCTACAGAAGCGCTTTGTACCTCTCTTGGCTGAGCCTTCTGAGGGTGAAGACATAGTTGCAGGTATCTGCCTGTCTTCATTACTTTTGGGTTTTAACTAATTTGTTTACCTATTAAGAAAATTATTGTATATAGTGAGGTTATTATTGTCATTTAATTTTTTCATTTTTCTCTTAATATTTTGTGGATTTATTAATAAAAAATATTATCCGTAGCTTTAGGTGAGTGGAATAATAGTAAATTTTTCTTAATATGAAAAATTCTACAAAAGTCGTAGTAATTGATTGAAAAAATGGTTGTGCAGGCTGTTCTGAATGGTTAAAAATTTTCTCAATATGAAAAATGCCACTAAGGCATTTCGGTAAAAATACTGAAGCCATGTCCTTCATGCCCCTAATTAAGCATGAATATATATATATATATATATGCACGTATGTATATTCTCAGATCTGTAAGAATAAAGCACCAATCTATGCATACACTTTGAATACTTAATGATTGGGTGAAGGTTTCTCAGTTCCTCCACGTGATTTTTTCATGGTTGATAACGGAGGTCCTGAATTGCCATGACTCATTAATATAGGTCTTGGCCCTCGGAGATATGCTACAGTCTTGTGGATTTTCTGATGCCACTGGAGTTTGGAGCTAGCTATTGGAAATGTGAAAATAAATAAGGCACTCATGTTATGAGTGGCATGCTGTAAAAGAATTTTGGTCTATCTTTAAATCCGTAGATTTCCTTTTGTTTAATGATCAGAGCCCATTTCTGTGAAATTTATGGGTTTGCAAATCATGTAATACTCTTCACCGCTCTACAATTATTCTGATTAGACACTGTCATCTATAATATCATCTTTGCATTTATCCTTTTTTTTGCTCAACGCTACAATAGTATACTTTTTTTTTGCTCAACAATACAATAGTATACCTTAAGGAACTTGTTAAATGATTTACTTGCAGGCTGTTAGAATTGATCACTGCGGGAGGGTGGTTCATGTTATATTTGTTATAAAGAGAGATTGCGTTGCCAATTGCTGAATGTATATATCATGTATCAAAGATTGGTATTTGAGAGAATTTTATTCGAAAAAAAGATTAGTAACTTATTTAAATTTTGTCAAAAATAATATATCGGAGTTAAGATTTCAACCATTCTCTTACTGGTTAACTTTTTGGTCTTTCTTTCATCCGGCCGGGGTTGCCCTTACATATATATTCAAACTTCTCTGTCCATGATCCATCGGCAGATGACTCGCTGACCTTAATAATACCCACGGCCTGTGCACATGCTCCGAGAGGTCCATCCGGCGTGGACATGACCGACAGGCCCATGGGTCAGGCACACAACCGATAAGCCCATGTACCAGAAACACGACGATAAGCCAATGGGCCAGAAACACGACATATAAGACAATGGGCCAGACACATGACTGATTAGCCCAATGGACCAGACACATTACCAAAAAGCCAATGGGCCAGGCACATGATAGATCGGACCATGGGCCAATGTCATGTAACCCATGGGCCATGCGAATTACCAACAGGCCCATGGGTGAACCACAGAACCGACAGACCTATGGGCCAATCACTTGACCCACTGGCCCATGGGGCCATATAACGCCATTAAGCCCATGGACCAGAAACACGACAGATAAGACATGGGCCATAAACGCGACAAATAAGCCCATGGGTCATAAACATGACCGATAAGCCCATGGGATAGGCACGCGACCAATAAGCCCATGGGCCGTGCACATTAACCGAAAAGCCCCATGGGCCGTCCACGTGATCAATAAGCACCATGGGCCGCGCACATTAACCAAAAAGCCACATGGCTGGGTGCATTAACTGAAAAGCCCCATGGGCCTAGCGCATGACCAAGCGACCCATGGACCATACACTGTCTCGATACAAGCCCATTGCAGAGATTTTGCAAGTTCGGCCTATGTGCATTGCACATACCATGAGAGGTCCATGAGCCGTGCACATGCCCCGAGCGAGTCACGTGCCTTGTCAATACCATGAGAGGTGCATGGGCCTTGTCCATACCATGCGGGGTGCGGGCCATGCACGTGGACACGTGAACCCAATGCATGTCTAGCTGAGAGAACCATGGACCATTCGGAGGGTCATGTTGATGATCATGTGAAACAACGCACCATATCATTGAGGCCCGTCGGCAATGTTGATCGATATGCAAGGCCCGTGCGGTTACAAGGTCCGTGGGCCATATAATCAAGGGTCACATTGACCAATACGTTAGAACCATGGGCGGAAAAGGACACTTTCTGTGCCATCTAATTGTAAGCCCATGGGCCATGCACATCCACCTGCAAGCCCCATGAGACATGCCCATCTAGTGATTGGCCGAAATAGCTGAAAGTTTACAGCTGAATTTTGTGTAGCTCCTACTAAGCTCGGTGCAAGCCTTGCAAAATGTAGAATGTTCTATCAATGAAGACACTCCTGTATTAATATGGCATAAGATGACGTACCATACTATGATGGAAATGATTTGCTAATTAGGAAATATTAGAATCAAACTTTACAATATCACCTCTTTTTTCTACATCAAAATGAACATTTTTATTTGCTTGTCCGTTGGAGAAGCTTCAAATGTTACCTTAGCTTTGACGGCAGGCCGTGTTAAGGGATGCCCTCAAATAAAAAGACTCAATAATGAGCTAAATTTCGGGCATATATGATCCATGTAATCCACCAAAGCTTGGGACTACAAGAATTCCAGTTTATGAATTCCTACTGGAGTGTTCATTAACATCTAGGAGAAGATGTGAGGCAGAAAGTGTAAAACCATTTGAAAAGAAAAATACGAGAGAATCTGTTTGGGAAGGCCATAATTTGGGAAGGCAAAAATGTTTTTAACTTGGGTATTTCCAGTATATTAAAAAAACAAATATATATATATATAAAGAGAGATTATACCTGAAAATAATGGTATGATTATATCTGCCTTTCCAAGCAGTCCCTAGAAACATTGCTTTCCATCAAAAAGTTGTAGCAGAGGCATATCCTTGCACATCATCCAAATCTTATTCCACCTACATGAAATGTTCCTCAAATCTTGTCATCTCTGCTCAATAAAATTTCTCAAGAAATTAGATGAGTTGCCAACTAGGGAGTAACCGATGTCAAATTGCCCAATCACACAAAATAAGTAAAACAAACTAACATGATAATGAACAAAACTTCCTCAGATTAAAAAAAATTAGAGCAAGTCCATAATTAGTGTAGTAATATTTCCTTTCAGGCTTTTAATATGCAATCTGCCGTTTCCAAAAGATGTAACTCTTTTACAACAAGTCTTCTCTCCAATTTAAATGCATAACATCAAAAGAAGAAAGTAGCAAAAGTATCAGGTCTTCAATTTGAGAAGATATGAGGTCTCAAACATCATTTAATTCTTGAATATAAATGAGTGTTCAACTGGCATACAATTTCAAGGAGAAATCAAGTCAAAAGTGGGCTTCCCACAAATTTCGACCATCGAACATCAGCCACTGCTGCACTTGCGTACCACACGAAGAAAGAAAGAACAAAAAAAACAAATAGATATAGTAACCAAACAATCTCTGATTTGAATTCCTCAAATGGACAGGAAGACCAGATCAACACTCTCCTGATACAGCAAAGGACGAATATAACGTCACGTGGTACACCTATAAACTCATCAGCCGCAGATTCTACCAATATGGCGATATATGTTGCAGTAAAATCTGTCCCGAACCAAGCCGGCCGAAATAGAAAGAGAAGAGGAACCCATCCAGATTATTACACTAATTGACTAAAACAGCGATATTCAAGGGCGAGGAAGGAAAACAAATACCGTCTGGCCGACCCAATATGTGCGGAGCAAGTGATCGGAACAACGTGAATGGCGCACAGATCGTCCCATCCGTAGATGAAGAACCGCTCATGTTGCATCTCCGGGATTCAAACAGCCATGACCTCCTCCTTCACGATGCCCTAATTTTTGCCGCCATCGTCTCTCTCGTCCGCTTCTCCCTCCTCTATCTGTTTGTCTCATTGTCTGAGCTCCCTAGCCTAATACAAATAATGAATGAGCCCGGTCTATCTAAATGGGCTATTTGGGCCCAATATATATTGGTCCGGCCCATATATTCGCTAGCCTCTCTCCCATCCCATTCCCATCTTCCTTTGTTGTTCCCTCTCCTCCATCATCATTGGGGTTCTGTGATCTGCGAAGGTTTCTTCCACCATAGCCGAAGCTTGATTACAGGCCAGCTAAAGTGAAAGAGGTAATCATTTTTCTCATCTCTTTCCCTTTTTCCCTTACGATTAATTTTCTATCAATAAGGTTTGGTGATTCTATGCACTGATGACCTTTGAATTGGGGGTATTGCTTCTGCTCGCCAAGTTTATGGATCCAGCGGAGCGCAGGTACCTTGAGGAGGAGGACACTCCTCTTATGAAGACAATCAAGGGCGGCACCACTGGATTAGTTGCTGGGACTATCTGGGGAATGATCGTTGCGAGTTGGCACGATGTCCCTAGGGTCGAGAGGAATGTTGCCCTCCCGGGGCTACTGAGGACTCTTAGGATGATGGGAAACTATGGCACGACATTCGCTGCCATTGGAGGCGTCTACATCGGCGTGGAACAGCTTGTGCAGCACCAGAGAATGAAGAGGGACTTCATCAATGGAGCTGTTGGTGGATTCGTTGCTGGGGCCACCATCCTCGGTTATAGAGGTTAGGTTTTCTCCCTCACATAGTATCCCTCTTGCTATACTGATTACTGGCCGCCACCCATTTCCATTACCCATTCAGTACAGTAGCATGCTTGCTTTTTGTTGCCCAATACATTGGATTTGTTCCATCTGGGCCGCATCCTGTTACCTTCATTCCAGCAGAATCTTTCTTGAGTTTAGGCAAGGACTGATACAGCTAGCTGGAACTCATTTCACCACACTGCCCATGCGAGAGATTTTTTTTCTTTTAACAATGTGTTTGGTTGGAACAAAATCAAGAGTTTCATTCTGTTATGGCTGTTTATTGCCTGGAGCTTCCAAAAATTTAACCTTTAAATGTCTATTGGTATGAGAATATTGCAGAGCCTCCACTGGTAGTTGATTTCTTCTTGTTTCAGATGACAACTTTAGTCAAGGATTATGCAGCCTAGCTGCACTGCGCCTGCTGTTGCATCTAATTTGAGCTTCTAGATGTTTTATGTCCTTTTCATTAGGTAACTAGGATTACTGAATCTTGTGTTCTACTTCTGGTTGTTCGGTTACTTTTGAAGGATGAGACTTTTGCTTGGTAGCCTGTGTAAGTGCACTTTTCTTCTGTTCTACTGAGTGAACTTTTGATGGGGGCATGCTAGGGTTAGCCATGAGCCAAGATTCAGTATGAGACTTCCAGTCATGGGTTTATGCACATGAGAAACATATCAAACGGAAATTATTCATGCATCATCTATAAGCGGCATGCCATCTTTACCAGCTGATTTAGTCCATGCTGGAAAACCTTGAAATTGCAGGGAGGAGCATCAGCACTGCAATCAAGGCCGGATCGGCTCTGGCCTTCACTTCAGCTGTGATTGACGTGGGAGGGCAAACTACCAGAATCGACAATGGGAAGGAGTACTATCCATACACAACCAAGAAGAGGTCCGCTGTTGAGTGACCTTATGATTGATGGCCTTCTCTAGTCCAACATCAGAGACGCCACAGCAAGCAAAAAAAAAAGCTGATCCATGTTTTCCTTGTCATGCACTGAGTTGTAAGAGATGTGAATACGTACTCTTTGTTTTGATTTTTGCCTTCTATGGATTTGTCTGAATAAGCACTTGCCCTTATGAACACGACAATGACAGTAGGTGGATGAATTGAGGAAACTGCACCCAATCAGGTGAGTCCTGTGAATGATACATATGCATTCTTCATGTTTAATTAATAAATTGTTGAGCCATTATGGGTTAAACTTACATTAAATTAAAATACATAATTTATAATTTAATTTCTCAACTTTATAAATTATAACATTTATATATTTTATTTAATACAAAATCAATTATAAATGTATAGGGAATCTCTCATCTCATAAAGAGACACTTGGCTTGGATTGACCTGAAGGCATCACTTGGCACAACCCGGTACTTCAATCTTGCCGATGCAGCTTTCTTCACAAACATTTTACATAACTCATAGTACAAATGCCACCTTCTCTCCTAAACAATGGCCACACTTCACCCCATGGCCGCTCTCAAGAATACAAGGTTTCCATGGCAAACATTTCCCGAGATATCGACTACCATTTAGCCGGTCAATCAGCCCTGTTTAACTTCTTGAAGCATCTCCACCACCTTCTTCATCTTTGGTCGTTTTGCAGGGGTGCTGTCTGTGCAGAGTAATGCTACCTTGAGAGCAGAAAGCATCTCCCTCCTCCAAGCAAAGCTCACTGTGCTGAGCCTGGCATCAAGGATCTGTTCAGGTGTCTCACCTCTTGTAGGAGCACCGTGAACCCATTTCACCAAGTCCACACCTTCACCAAACCCTTCATCAACAGGGAGTCTAGTTGTGAGGATCTCAAGCAATATTACTCCATAGCTGTACACATTCCCTGGTGCCGTGACTTGCATCGTGTAGGCATATTCTAGAATTAAATTGCAGCGAGAGATTGCTCAGCCAATAACAATATGACTAACAAGAGATCCAAAAGAAAAAAAAAAGATGATGACTCCCCTTGCCACATATACTTATTTTCTGTTTTCAGTTTCTCTAGAAAAACTAACATAAATAAACTCAGCCTCTGTATTATGGATTGAACAAACATGTTACCTGGGGGTATGTAGCCGAAAGAGCCAGCAACTGCACTGATGCTGGCAGTTCCTCTAGAAGGATCAAGAAGCTTTGAGATCTCAATCTCTCCCAGCAAGGGCTTATAATTTGAGTCCAGTAGAACATTGGCAGATGATATGTCTAAATGGATGACCGCCACATGGTGGAGAAAAGCCAGGCCCTCTGCCACTCCAATGGCAATGGACAGTCTCCTAGGCCAGTCTGGCTCGTAGTCTATTTCCTTGCACGACTCGTGTAGCAGCTGGGTTAATGTTCCATTTGACAAGTAATGGTGCAGCAGAAGAGCAACATCCTCATAAATTACAAACCCAATGGGCTGCATGAGATTCTCGTGTGAAAGCTTACTAAGCCTCTCAAGCTCCCGGATCATCTTGCTCTGATGATGGACTATAGTTCTGTCCATGGACTTTAGTTTCTTGACCAGCACGATTAACCCAGAGGGCATTGCAGCCTTGTAAACGGAGCTGAAAGTTCCAGTGATGAGCTTATTTGAGTCCTTCAAGGTGGCCGTCACTACAGCTTCAAGGTCTATGGCTTGTCTAAGATTATCGATGAATACATTTCCCGCCTCGATAGTGGGGCGGGTATCGGTTTCTTCTTCCTCGGTAGGCCCTGCAGATTTAGATTTTGCAACCTTTTCTTGTCTTTCCCTTACCATAAACAGAAGAACTACTATAGTCACGGAAGTAAAGACTGCCAAACCAGAGCCAATGACTGCTAGTATGATCCTGTAAGAAACCCTATGATGGTAATCTTCATGGTCAATCCCAAAGGAGCCTTCACAGGAAGTAAGTGGTTCTCCACAGAGCCCTCTATTACCCAAAAAGCTTGAGTTGGGGCTCTTTTGAAAAGGTCCAAAACTCGGGACTGGCCCCATAAGGAGATTGTTTGAGAAGTCAATCTCGATCAAGCTTAACATTCCCCTGAATTCAGGAGGGATAGTACCAGAGAGCTGATTGTTGGACACATCTAGAGAGACTAGTTTATCAAGCCTTCCAATCTCAGGAGGAAGGGAGCCGTGGAGATGATTGAAGCTCAGATTCAAGGATATCTGTAAGCTCTTGAGGTGACCTATCTCAGGAGGAATCATTCCGGTAAGATAATTGCTGCCCAAGTCTAATTCAAGCAGCTTCATGCAGTTACCAATCTCATGAGGAATCTCTCCTCTCATGGAATTCTGACCCAGGAACAAGAACTGCAGCCTCGACATGTTGCAGATCTCTTTAGGCAAGGTACCGTTGAAGCGGTTATAGCTCAAGTCAAGCTTGTTGAGATTCTTGCACCCGATAATGGACAATGGGATCCCCCCAGAAAGATTGTTACTGGAAAGGATGAGTTCCTGCAAACTCGAGAGGTTCCCAAATTCCATAGGAATGGATCCAGTGAACCCATTAGAAGCCAAATTCAGCAGGGTCAGATTGAAGCACCCAGCAAAACTCGAAACAACCTCGCCCAACAGGTTGTTATTGTCAGCCTCAAAGTAGGTGAGGCTGCTGGCATTCCCAATAGTCAATGGAAGAGCACCAGTGAGCCTATTGTTTCCAATCCGGACGCTAGACAGTCTAGTACAGTTTCCAATATCTGCAGGAATTCCCCCTGTTAGATTGTTCTGAGTTAATATAAGAACCTCCAACTTCCCCGAAGCGAAGATGCTGCTTGGAATCGGCCCTCCAAGCTGGTTAGAGTGAAGGTTGAGCATCTCAAGCGCAGAAAACGAGCCCAAGTTATCTGGAATCAGACCATCCAGCTCATTCTCATAAGCGGCGAAGACCCGCAAGCTAATCAAGTTCCCAACCCATAAAGGGATATGACCGCTCAAGACATTGCTGGAGACTTGGAATTCTTCAAGTTCCTCGAGGCTGCGGAGCTCGTCCGGGATCTCTCCCACAAGCAGGTTGCTAGAAAGGTTCAGCGACCTGAGGCTCTTGAGGCGGCCGAGCTCTCTAGGGATGGGCCCCTCGAACTTATTGAAAGAGAGGTCCAGAAGTACGAGACTAGACAACTTGCCGAGCTCTAGAGGGATCGGGCCATGGAATTCGTTGCTTGAGAGGTCGAGGATCTCGAGGGAGTCGAGCTGTGCTATGGCAGTGAGGTTACCTGTGAGGGAGCGGTGGGAGAGGTTGAGCTTCTTCACGGTCGAGTTGCCGTTGTCGCCATGGCATGTGATCCCCGTCCAAGAGCAGAAGTCGGAGCCTTCAATTCCCCACCCTGAAACTCGAAGCTCCTCGTTGATAGCGACCAATGCGGTCCTTGTCCTATCGCTGGCCTGAGCTTGAGCGCCATTAACGAGCTCAAACTCCATTAGAATCATAACAGCCCATGCAACGGCCAGTGCGCACAGCTGAGGAAACGTGAGCCACGAAGACCATTCCATGGATGGGTTTCTTGAGAGGTTCCTCATGAAGCAGCAAGACCTGATCTTTTTCTATCCAGACAGCTCAGAAGCCCGTGGAAAAAGAAGCCTTCGTGATGATTCTTCTGTTCTTGTTGCTCAGCTCCCATTAGCTTCAGAGGAATGGCATTTTGCTGTTCCTAACAAAGACAGAAGGAAATGGCTCGTCAGCTAAAATATAATAAATCTCTTCTTGGGAGCTTCTTCCAGAGAGAGGCATTTGGGGAGGACAGGTCCCTTAACCTGAATAATCGAATGAGAAGTTTTCTCCCTCTCATGATTGAATCAAATCAAATCAAATCGGAGGAGATGGAGGGCCGGCGGGCGGACGGACAATGAGTGACAGAACACAAACAAGAAGAAGCAAACGAAAAGGTGAGTCATGGGAACATGGGCATGGATGAAATGAAGGAACATGAAAAGAAATATTTATGCTTACCCTCCCTCAAAGAAGGTAAAGCGGTCTGCACAGCCGGAGGGAGTGAGAGAGGGAGAGAGAGAGAGATTCAGTTGGGCAAGTGAAAGCGATGGTAGAGAAAAAGTGAGAGAACTGGAGGAAAAGTGTACTGTACTGGGAAGGATTACAGAGATAAAACAGAGGATACAGTGACGACATTAAAGGAGATCAATTTTGAGTGAATTCTCCCTTTGGGCAGGTTTTCACGGACCAGGTGACTTTACTCTGATCTCACTCCGATACTCAACATAGGAAAGAAGCCAATTCATGAAAAAAGGAGAGTTTAAATCGCATTTTCTAAATTAGAGTTGAGTTTGGCATCATATTTACCCAAAAAAGCTTCCTTCTTCTTTCTTCTTTCTTCTCTTCCTCCTCTTTTCTTCCTGAGTAAAAGAGAATTTTAAATTCAAATATTTAAATAAATAGAATCCAGAACATCTTATGGCAGAATCAACCTCGCAGTACTATTGGCGGACTTTAATGTGTTTTTTTGTTGATTCACGAGAAATGCGAGATGAGTGACATGACCAGAGCAGACTGCCGCGTCAATTCCTGCAAACTTCTTTATTCATTTATCGCAATTTAGTATGCCTGCAACATTTTTTTATTATATATATACTTTTTTTAAATTTACAAGTAATCATTGTACTCCTACCGTCCTACTACATATTGATTTTTTTTGCCAGCTTTCATACAAATTGAATTTAGTCTGCTTCATTTCAACAAAAAAAGGTATGCCACGTGGCTAAAAAAATCGACTAAATACACCAGAGTTTTATCCCTTACTCCACCTAGCTAACTCACTAAACTAGTCATTAGCCCGTCTAGTATCTGGATACTAATATTTCAGGGGGGGGGGGGGGGGGGGTGAAATCTGAAATTTACCATTGGAAGATAGTGTGGGTGGAAAAAGGGGGAAAGAGAAAAGAAGATGATGCATTTCAAAGTTCAACTTTAGCTGCAAAAAGAGGGGCGACAGCATCATCTATTAGTGCTTGCAGCAGTCCCTTTCGGTCGCAGACCGTCCCCGTTGAATGCGGATTTCATTTTCTCATATTTTTGCAGCAACAGGATAAACCAAATTATATAAGGAATCCTAGCACCAATGCTAAATTAGAATACTGAGGAAGAAATGACGGACCTTTTAATGCCGCATTGTGGCTGTTGTTGCTTGCAATTTACAACACACTCCGGCCCGGTAGCATAAACATACTACTTACTGTTCACGAACCCAACTGCAATGAGTGCGTGCTCCTCACGTAGCTAGACAAAAGTTGAGAGCAAGAACAGTCACTTCTCTCCTTAATGAATGTGTAGACCCTTTTAGCTAAAATCAAGGGGCATATTCAGATTTGTAATGATCACTTTGTTAAGGTATGTATGATCAGAAGTTACACTAGAGAGTAGAGAGAGCTAGAGTTGGAAAAGGAAAGAAAATGAAAAGAGTCCAACTTTTTTGTTTATTTTATAAAAGGATTTGAGGGATGGTTATGAGGGTGGAAATACTCTAAAGGACAGGACACCACCACTGACTACACTAATACTATCCCACCTCAATTCTTGGGGTTGTTTAATAATAAATTTATAAAAGGGGATGTGAAGGAGTGGTGCTGCGGGGATCCATTTATCTACTCTAGAATGATTGTAATGATGGGCAAAGAATAAATTCACATTGATCCCCACTTTCTGTCAGGGAATGCGGGTTTTGATCCAAACACCTCTGGCTGCTAATAAAGTCGACCCTATACAGTAATTGTGATTAAAAGGAGTTAAACATGGTGGGAAATTTGAAAGGAGGGGTGAGTGGGTGTCCGAGTGATTGAGATATAAAGGAGAGCCTTACTTTTAGTAGACATGGATCATGAAAGCCTCTCATCCTCCATCACGGCATCATGGTCTATGTCCCCCCTCGTCTATGTCCCTTCCCCTCTTAGGGCAGGTTTTGTGAACGTCAGGGTCCCCCACCTGCCCTGCCCCACACTCAATTCAATGGCCCTGTGTACTAAACAACATAACAAATATTAGGTGAAGAAGGTATTGACAGAGGAATAACATCTTATTGGGCCTTCGTATTTATTTAATTCATGGGCCCAATATTGTAGCGCATCCCAAATTGGATGGACAGTAGAGGGTAAACCAGCACCCGAAGAGACTCTAGAGACAGAATTTCAGGTGACACTTACCGGTGTACTGATCAGAGAAGCTGATCAAGGATGAACTTGAACATCTGGTGGCTGCTTGATATTCAAGTTGCAATACCATGGGCAGACACTAGGATCAGCTGCAAACATGTTACACAAGCTTCAAGCAGGAGGATCTGAAAACCAAAGATGAAGAAACTCAATTTGATATGTTAAAGATGCACTGAAGCTACTGCTCACCTGTGTGATTTTGATACGTGAATTCCTGAACAACCGTGTAAACCTTTCAGAATTGCAAGAGAATGATAAGAGGCAAATTAATTACTAGGATTTTGATTCAGGGAGAAAGTGGAACGATTGAGTTTTTATGCTCATACAGTTGGTACGTACTGAACATCAAAACAAAATTTACATGGGCATAGAACATAAAGAAGTAATCATGAAGCTGGGGTAATATCTGGAACGTCATCCAGAATGAAAGGACCTAGCTTCCCAGTCCTAAATAAAGTAAGAAACTTCTTGGATACCATCAGACGAGCTTCAGATGCTTTGTGAGGAATCTTCAGGGCCTTCTGTAGTGCCTCAAATTGTTGCTCGATGAGTAATTCCAAGTTGTTCTCGTCCTCCACATCACCTTGAAACTCCGATAGAACCACAAATAATGCACGCTTGACTTCTGTCACAATATCCTGACCCAGCAAGGAAATCAGTGGACAGAGATAAGCCAGGGACTCGGAAACACAACCAGCATTCAAGTACGAGAGATGTTGGGCAATACCTCAATGTAAATCAAATCAGAAGTATTTGGTGGCTTCCTCCTATTGATTAGGAGATCTTTAGGACTGTACACAGGCTTCTCCTCTGATTCATACTGTATCCCTTCTGATTTTCTATTATTTGAATGCTTCCAAAGAAAGGGTGTACCTCTAATATTTAGGACGGCTAACAAGTACTGAACAATACGCTCCTCACCAACGACTGAGTCTTTCACAGACCCTGAAGGGGCAGTTTTTCTGTGTAAGAAGACAAAGACACGACCCCGTAGCAAAAAATGGAACACAGAGAATGAAACAAATACCTGCAAGAGCTAGCTTTAAGCCTGTTTCTATGTCTGGGATACTGGGAACTAATACTCCAGGAGTGTCCAGCACATATATACTGGGCCGGTGAGCAATCTGCACAGGCAGCATCAAACATATCATATGGCAAAGAACTTTGGATAACTGAGCATGGAACAGAATGTTAGGCAGAAGGCTATGAAGTGACTAGAGAAGGGCATGAAAGCTTAATGGGCAGATGGATAATACATATGTATTTTCTTCCAAGACCACTAGCTCGCCAGCAGAGAACTGGGTTTTGAGAAACAAATGTCGTCGATGTTAATTCTAGAAATGGATGGATGAGAAGTACAACCTTATACCCAGCAATATCCTGAGTGACACCAGGCAACGGTCCCACAGTCGCTCTCTTCATCTTCTCCTGCACTACGGGAAACTCACGACCATTACACAAAAACATAGCGATAGTATTCCACCATACATCAAGAGCTGACACGGTACATGCACCAACATAACGTTATTCAAAAAGATCTTACCAGGAAACCGAGATGATGCAAGCCGGTGAATTGAGTTAATTAGAACTGACTTTCCAACATTAGGAACACCGACCACCATAACAAGCAGAGTAGGTTCCCTGGCAATAACTTCTTTGAGTTTCAGCTCCACCAGACCAAGGAGCTGCAGAATAAACACAACGAAGAGATAAATCATGGCCTGCACGAGAAGATATCTCGTGATAGTGATTCGAAAGTTCCAGATGCAGTACAACAACAAACCTTCTGGACAGAGCTCCTGCTATGTGCGTTTATAGGGAGACAATCTTGCTTGCAAGAATCGAAGTACTGAATCCACTTCTGCCTCAGAAGAAGTGAAACAAGGTAAGAGACCTTACGATCTTCTACATGAAATTAGCAAGCAACGGAACAACAATCGGCATAAGGAAATCGCAATGGCCGAAACTCGAGAGAGGATCGTACATGCATAACATTTTGATTGGCCAAATCCTTCTTGTTGAGGGCGATCACCCTCCGCTTCCTAGACAGCTGAGGCTGGAGATCAGCGTTCGCGGACGAGAGCGGAATCTGTGCGAGAAACATAATCAGTCAAAAGCAAAGCCAAAAATGCACGACCTGATCACCGTAGAAGCAACCGGCATGGAAAAGGCGAGGGGAGTGCTGACGCGGGAATCGCGAACTTCGATGACGAGGTCGGCCAGCTTGAGGCGGTCGCGTATGGCGCGGATTGCGGCGGCCATGTGGCCGGGGAACCAGTTTATGGCTCCGCCGCCGCAGTTAAACGCCATATCCCCTAAAGCCTTCTTCACCACTTTCCTCGAGGCGCTCATCTCTCCCTTTGTGAGTGTGGCCGCGCGCGTCGAGGAACTGAGCCGAATCGACTGAACTGAACAAGGACACCTATGGTAGCCACCGCCGGTGGGAGAGAGGGCTGACAGACGAAGAGGATGCGTTCTACTTAGAGAAGGTTGGGCCTAAATTGGACGCACTTTAAGGCATCGGGCCCATATACCAGGAATTAGGGCTAATGATCCAGACATATGAGTAGCTAGATTTAAGTGGGCAATTAAATCAACAGCTGCTGGACCACTTGAGTATAGGATCTCTCAGGAAGCCACTGAAGCGTTCTAGCATTGACCTGGATGAGCTTGCATCCACTGTGTGTGGGCATGCCATGAAAAGGCTAACCGTGCTGAAGGAATATCGTGTAAAATAGCAGTAAATTTGGAAGAAGCCATTTCCACATCCACAGTTCCTGAAAGGCAAAAAAATATATGGCTTGAACCAATTCACACAGAAACCTGCACGATCATATCTGACGTTTGTGTGGGAAGTGCTGCAAAATTTTACTCTTATCATACTAGTGGCCTGTGCTGTGGCGTCTATAGGTGCTTGGTATTGTATTGCCACTGATGGTAGGCCTAGTGGCATGTCTCATGAGCTAGGGACTTTACTGGAATTAGTGACCTGAGCAGTCCTTGCACAATTCAGGGAGTTGGATATGGAGAAAAATATCGCAGATGACTGTAAATCTATCCAGTGTGATTCGTTCATGGTTATACATACTCCAAGTATCTCTTAGATGTTCATACTCCTTTGACAGCTTCCAAAGATATGGATGTTGGGAATTCTTGTTTATCTTGTTGATCTCCCTAAGCAGAAATTTTGGCCGACCTCGGGTTATAGAGCCAGACGAATCTTCCATCTGACTTCTGAATCGGCCTTGCATTAGACTCAAAACCCTGCACGAAGAAAATAATGGTCATGTAATATACATATAATATGTGGGCACTGACAAATCTGCAGTACACTTGGGGTCCACTAAATTGCAGTTGAGGTTGGGTCTCATATCAGTGTTAACTGAATCATAGTCTAATGACAATTATGGGAAGGAGATGAGAGGGACTCACATCGTGTACAGCTTTTCTTAATGCTCTAACTTGGTCCCTAGAGACTGTCCTCACCTACGTGAAGTTCATGGATAAGAGGCGAGTGGCTTCAAAGGGGAATCGATGTAGCTGTTTGACTTGTGCTATTACGTACCTTCTTGCTGATGGTCCAGATGACACCCTCGCTGCAAGGAGGGACTGTTAGGGAACCGATGTATCTGTAATATTTCCTACTTCCAAACTTAATATCTCCTGGATTAATGATTCCCAAGTGTCTTTCTTTGTGCCTGATCGAGCTCATGTGACTCGAGCCTTCCCCTTTATGCCCAACTGCATTGATGTGGTGGAATAGCTGACAAGGAATATCAGCAGCAGCTAATGAACATAAGCAGGGTGAAAGAACTTTAAATACAAAACTAGGGGATGATTAAATTTGCTTCCGCAAACACACTGGGTATTCACGAGGGGAAAAAAAGCGACCAGAACACTAAAATATTTGGCCTACTGCCATTTGGTGTAAAGGAGCATCATATAGACTGCAGTTCAAGCAGATCAGGCATGCAATCAATAATTTGCAGTTTACTTTAAGTATACCTTCCTGAGAAATCCATCTAGTCGGCCGTATTTATATAAGATTCCAACAACAGCTATCTCTCCATGGGAGCTTATATGAACAATATGAAGCTCCAATTGGTACCTGAAATTGAAAGCACATTACAGAAAGGGGATAAATTAAGTGTATATTTTCCCTTTGGCTGACTAAAACAAAGCATTAAGCAACTAATGCACAGCATAACCTAAGCATTAAATCTCTGCACAATTACCAATTTGACATTCCAGGGTATGTTGTGTACACAACTATTAGGAGAAGGCAAACTAACCTGGACCCGTTGAAAGTGTGCTCAGATGGTGAATGCCAATGACACATTACAAGATTGTAATCGGTTCCATTTAGATTGATTTTTCCTGCATCTTTTTTCCATGTTACCTGGCAGTGCATTCAAGTGACAGAGAATATACATATCATTAAATCAGGGAATATAAATGAAATGAATCCAATCGAATTATCATCTATAGATGGATTTTGTCATGGAGCCTGGAGGAAGGGAAGGTTCTGAACATAAATACAATATGTAATACATATACATATATAGGGATATATGCACAGGCCTTAAGGCTGAAGGTAGCTATTGATACTGGAAATATGTCTATTAATCAGATAAATTTCCTACTCAGACATGGTACTAGAGAGGTCACATGCAAGGTCAGTACCCCAAATATTTCTAGTGCTTAAAAATTACGAAAAGAGAAGATTGTAGCTTAATATGATGCTAAAAAATCTCAGAAAAAACATACTGTGATGTCATGTCCTCGGTTCTTAATAGTTGCAGGTGCCGGTTTGTAGTCCCTCTTTAGTCTGCCTAGAATGTTTGAGACTTGTACACTCTGATCGAGAAAATCAATGGGAGATTGCATTTTTCCATAGTTACAGGTTCTCCATTCGGGATTAATCAACCCCCATTTATCGGGTCCTGTTTCAGATCCTTTCTCATATGTAAATGGAGTTTCATCCTCTGCAAAAGAAAAGATGAACCATAACAAGATCTTTCATTGTACAACAAACAAGGGCGGAAGCAAGAAGACAAAACCTATAGCACATGGTAGGAATAGACCCATTCATTTATAAAAGAAAAAAGACAAAAAATGAAACTCTCTCTTTATTTTAATTCCCCCAAGAAAAAGACTGTCCTACAAGAATGAAAATGGTCATATTTCTTTACGGATGAGAGATACACATGCAGTTATTGTAGTTACTCCAACATTTATTGGATAATAAATTTAAGGTTAAAAATCTAGAATAATTATTTTAATACTCAAATCCTTCATTAAATTTATCAGTACATCAACAGAATAAATAATTGATGTATCAAGGAAATAACACTCATATTGAGTCCATGTCCAATTGAAGAGGAAGAAGAATGATAGGTTTTGTCTAATTCCAGATTTTCTTCTTTCACCAGAGAAGATCTCAGGAAACCTCTGTAATTTGCTCTGATGGTGGCATTCCTTGAGAAAAATAAGAAATAAAAGGAGATCAAAATATTAAAACTACTGAAAAAGCAGAAATAATAACCAAGTCCAACCTCGATTGTGAAACAAATAGAAGACATGAAAGATTATCCTTATACTACCGGTGGTGTACAGCTCTTTCAGTTGATAAACTTACTGAAGCAAGCAATGTTATCATCTATCATTAAGCTCCACAAAAATGTGAAATCACACCTTTTTGTAGCCTTTTTTATGATATTGCTGAAACGTGGATTCTCTTGAAGTCTAAGTATTTTCCTAAATGGCATAAAAGAGGGGGAGAGAGAGATGACCTACCGACTTCATCAGCTCTGCAGATGGTGAGAAGTTTACAATGCGGTAGGAGGAGGATAAATCCAATAAGAAGAGAAGAGAATGCCAGAGAAGAAATTGTGTTGTAGCTCATTGTGGAACTCAATTCATAGACCGACTTCATCAGCTGTGCAGATGGGAGTTGAGGGATGATGGGAATGGTAAAGGAGGTGATAGTAGTTCAATATAGGGAGTAGGGCCTACTAAGGGGAATGGTAAAGGAGGTGATAGTAGCTCAATAAGGTATTTTTATTTTATATTCGAATATAATATGCATATATTACATATGATATTATATAAAATATATATAAATGTGTAAAAATTTACAGTTATTTAAAAATCTAAAATATTAAATAATTATACCTATTTTTCTTATAAATCCGTAATATTTTTATTTTATAATACCATACATGTATCCTCTCCTTTTAAATCATTTTGTGATTTTCTCATTTCTTTTTTTATAGCCATGCGAGAAATGGTTCTCAATAATTTAGTCCACAGGAAAAAGAACAGAGTAAGGAATAGTTGCTTTTCATTGAAGTTCCTATGTTTGCAATCTACATCTGTAGTTGATTTCTTATTGTGTAATTAAGAAAATGCAAAAATGAAAATAGCACAGTTAATTTTGGCATCTTTTTCCTTTTCCTGTGGACTAAATTATTGAGAACCATTACTGGGATAGGTGTAAAAAGGGAAAATATATTTAAATTTAGGCGAGAAGTTGAGTGTTTACCAGTTGTCACCATCAATTGTCTTCTTCAATTCGACTTCCAGATTGAGACTCTCAGTGCATCCGTCCAGATTTCAAATTCTTTCATCTTCCGTCGAATTTCCTGGCGTGCAGTGTTCAAGCTTCTCAACCAATATTGCGCTCTCGTGAGGCTATCTAGCTCGCCTGTTCCGAAAAGCGTGCATCTGAATCTCGATCCATCCACTTACGTTCGCACTCACGATCTCAATTCGTCAAGTCCGGCTCGAAATTCCTCCACCTTCGCTCGAATTTCCTCGCCTTATAGCATGGATCCAACTTATCAACCAATCGATGCGAGGCAAAATGCGATTCATGATTACGATGTTTGTTTCCTTCCAAATCACTTCGAGCTATGAGAATCGACTGAAGAAAAATTGCAGGAGCTGAAGCTTATGGAGGCTGCACGACGCATCAGAGAGCCATGGCAATGGAATTTCCCTCCATCTCGATTTTCATCAGGAATTAATATATATATATATATATATATTAGGCAAAATAAAAAATAATAAAATACGAAAATTATTGACGTTTGGGCGCATGCAGCCCCCAATAAAATCGGATAACCTCTGGCTGGAACCGGGTCTTACAAGGTCTTGACCCAACCCGAACCAATCGGCCTGAATGCGAGGTTTGCATGGTTTTTCTACTGCTGTTGAGCCCACAACTGCTGAATTGAATATACACCGATCATAATTTACACTTGGGGGAGACTCCTATGATCCTATCTCCTCGACCCAAAGGGCACTTCTCCTTTTTGCCAATTATGCAGCACTCTAGAAGAAGATTGTGATAACCCCATCTGCTATGTTACTTGGATTTTGTTCCTGAAGATTCTCTGTCCGGGAGAGAGGATGGCAAGAGGGTCGTACTTGAGTTTCCTCCTCATGAACACTTCCCACCGAGACCCGTAGTGAGCTTCCCAGTCTTCTTGCTTGTTGTATTGCGGAAGATATTGATTTGTTCCAGGGAGCTTTGCCTTGCAGTAGTCCATTATATTCTGGTTTCTCGCCAGGATTTGTTCCAAGCCGTCCTTCTCGGTAGAGAAAGGCATTGCAGATGAGAGAAATGCCACGAGGTAGAAGATGTCCTCCCTTGGAGTGACTAAGGATGTCTGCCTGTTCCATCTGCAACAAAGATCAATGCAAAGGTCAGTAAGCACCCGTGGGCCATGGCCTATCTACTTCACATTTTTATCTTATTGCTTATGAAGTAGTCGTCAATTACTTTGATTTGTTGACAGGGTAAATGAGGATGGGGCCATTGCTGTTGCCTGTAAGAATGTTGCCGAAAACTTCTCTTGCGAAATCATCAATCTCACTCTTGGGCACCAGAAGATTCAACCAAGGGTGGGGAACTTCCCACAGGCCACTCTCCCGAAGTTTTAGCTCGGAAACATGCACTCTGTCGAGGAACTCGAGGAGAGAAACTTCGGACATGAATAGAGTGGAAGAGATGTAGCCCAGATTCCCAAGAAGCCTCTCTATTTCCCCATCCACGGGCTCGTCCACATCCGGGTCAAAGTACTTCGCTAGCTCAAGGCAGTACAGAGTCTTTCCCTCGGAGTTGAATCGGCTTGCTTGGACAGGATCCTTGGGATTGAAGGAAGATCTCCAGTTATTGAGAAGCCCCGTTCTGTTCACCATGACGAATCCTTCAATGTAGTCAAATGCACCCTCCAGCGAAATCAACTGCTCTTGGTCTTTGGAAAACGAGGAGAAGTCATGGTAGAGCACTCTGATCCATTTCACCTGCCAAATGGTCCAGAAGGTTATAATTGCAGATAATAGTTCACTTGAAATTTGTTCCCCACCTTCTTTGCAGCAGGTTCCAAAGATATTCTTGCGCTGGTGATGATTCCAAATTGCCCAAGACCTCCTAGAACTCCATGAAACAGGTCGGAATTTTGCTTCTCTGAACAGGTAAAAACTTCTCCTTTCCCTGCATCAAGGATCATAAATTACTCCAGAATAGATTTCAACGACAACATGGCGTCAAATTACTCTGTCGTGGATGGGTACCTGTGACAACCTCGAGCTGGTAAACATTATTGATCTGGGGGCCATGCCTGAAAGCCTGCCCGCTTATCCCACCATTAGAAAGAGTCCCTCCAACCGTGAGATGGAGGTAATCTGTCCACGAACTTGGTGCCAACCCATACTTGAGCGTCTCGTGGAGGATGTTGATCCAAAGCTCCCCACCTGGGACTTCCACGAAAGGAGTCTTCCCCGTGAAGACTCTCATCTTCGGCTTTTGAAGTGATTCCATGCTAATGACGAGGCCTCCAGGGGCCTGAGCTTGGCCCTGGAGGGAGTGTCCGTGCCCCCGGGCAGCCACCTTGAGGTCCGATGAAGGGCCCAGCTGGAAGACGTGGCTGACGGCCAAGGAAATGTCAGATACCGATCTCGGGTAGAGGACAGCTAGGGGGAGGGAACTGAACAAACCCCCGAAGTCCTGGGCGGCGAAATGGAGGTTGTGGAAGCTGAGGTGGCCGTCAAAGGGGAGCTGCATCAGAGACAGGGACACTGATGAGGAGTAGTGGTTTGATGATGGTAAAAGGTCATTGGTGTTGCTCTCAAGTGTGCAGGTTAAGAGAAGGACCATGATGATCTTATGAAGGAGAAGGTTAATATTTTGGAGGATGGCTGAAGTCTGTGACCCCATAATATATATGTTCCTTACAGAGAGAGAGAGAGAGAGGGGTTGAGCTCCGGACATAAATGGTGGCAATGGGGAGAATTTAAAGGGAAGAATCTGGCAATGGTTGCATATATACCATATCCTAAACAAAAACCATGTGAAAGATAAAGGGGAATGAATCTAAAAAGAAGGTAAAAAAAGCTTGAATAGCACCATAAACAGGTGGTTTGAAACTGAAATACTGCATGATTTTAGGAAGATATGGTCCTTTTTTTTTGCTTTATAGAACTGAGTTGGGGTCCTAACCCAAGTGATGGCCATTATGTGATAGGGGCTGTGAGATCTCCTCTTCAGTAGTCAAAGAAATGAATGCTCTGAAAGCTACTAATCAGGAGCTATGTTAATAAGGACTTGCACTGACCATTGAACTCCTAAAGCTTTTTGGCCTGTGGATCATCTTTCCCAGCATGATGGCAGTCCATGGTGACTGTCCATCCCTGTCTTAACCCGACTTAGCATGACTTCCTGGGCTTCTCTTTCACAAGAAGAATAATTATAAATAGCGAGGATCTCACTTCTTTTTCAGAACCAGATTCGAATGGGCCCATGAGAGGTCTTTGCTTACTGTTATTATCGAAAACGTGCAGCGGGGCACTGTAGGCAAGGGAGATAGGAGGGGCCAAAGTGAGATCAAAATTCCATGAATGATTGAGAAGAGATGTGGCCGGGGAAGCATCAGTTAGGCTATTCCATGTTTTCCCTTTGGTCAATAGTCATCAACCCCATTAGCCTTATCCAAGCCTTGCACGCAAGATCTTGCACAAAAATGCCAACTTTAGGTAGCAAAGTGTACAAGAGAGGAGACTTTTGTGGGTCTCTTTGAGCTTCCTCCAGCTTGTAGGGTCCAGGAGATGGAATCTATAGTCTAATGGAGGTAAGAAATTAAAGGGAGAAGTGAGCATTGCTCTCAACTTCCATCAATTGTTAGAGACAATGAATCTGAATGGTGTAAAAGTGAGTGAATTGGTATATGTTGCATTACTTCACCTAACAAGCAACAATCCACTTAATAACTAAAAGATAATGGATTCTTCAATATCATGTGATTTGCTAGTGCCCTTATAACCCTATTTCACTTGGGTACACAGACCTTTTTTTTGTAACAGGGAAAAAACAGCAGATTCAGTTCATGTAGACAAAGAGTCATGACGGTTTGAAATACTTGGCAATAAGGGAAAACCTAACCTTTCAACTGATCTAGCATTGGGGTCTCAGATCTCACCAGCACTAATTGGACATTTGGAATAAATATAAGGGAGAAGAAATCTATACACACGCACAAAGAAGAAAGCAAGGAAGTATAATGATAAGAAAAATGCCAATACTTGATTGTACAGCACTCTTAATGCTGTAATATTTGTCATGAATTAGGCCATTCAGGAGCATACATGAGATGTAGAATTAGATTTGTAAAGAAGCACAAACAAGAAGATGGTGTAGGTGGAAGTAGGCCTTTGATGAATTAAGTGACCATGTATTTATTTAAGTAAAAATATATATATTAATGATCAAAAGACATATGAATACATTGTACTCCTCAAAATAGTTTTACCCTAACTTTTGCCCTTCAAGTTAATGAAAAAAAAAGTAGATAATAAAATCAAACCCTTTTTTTTAGAAAATATATTTCGACCCTTAAAATAATCTTGTTAATATATATAAAATATTATTTAGATAATTAATATTATCTTAAATAAAATAATAAAATAGGATGAGTTAATATTTTTATATTTTAAACTTTAAAAAATATATTTATAAATTAATAGCTATATTATAAGAGTATATTGCTTCCATTAAAAATAATGATTTATAAGAGACAATCCTAGTGCTGTTGTGGGTGGTTTATGCTGCCTTTTTTATCTAATTCAAAATTTCCCATGGAAGGTTGGGATGTCTTGCACCAAACCTGAAGCAAGGCATCTACAGATGTATTAACGGTTTTCTTGCCACCAGCAGAAATGAAAGCAATATTCAGACAGCCACGTTATGTAATATGCATCTCTCTCGCAACCACAAAACTGACGAATGGAAAAAAAAGAAAGAACGAAGAGATATGCCTCATTTTGACGGTGAAAAAGAAAGAACACATCAGTTGAAAGTTTCCTCCGGCGAAATTCTGATAAGTTTTCACGGGATAATAGCCTTAAACTTCAAAGTGCTATGTAAAGATTCAATCAGAGCTCCGGCACCAGTAGTTCTCCCTCCATCTCTCATCTACACTGCACTCCACTGCTGCTATATGAACATGATAATGGACAACGGCTCTTATATGGCAGCCTCGGGGTGCTCAGTGATCGAGCCTTAGCCCTTGTGGATTCGGTTGTCGCCATGTAAGAGGGGAACACCGGTGAGTTCGGGAGGTTGCTTATCTCATGGCCAGCTACCTTCACCTGACAGAATGATCTCCTCTCAGGAGTCGGATTCGAGAAAATGGTAGCATTTACTGATGATTCCTCCAACCTGCAGCTCCTCCTCCCACAGTCTTCCAACATCCTAGGATGCCTTCTTTCCTGAAGAAGAAGAAGAAGAAAGTATGGCGACCTTCTGTTTTTTGCAGAATACCAAATGGAAATAAAGCATTTGTCCATTTACCTGGAAGGAGTAGGAGTACTTCTTCATCTGCTCCCTCTTACTCAACCCCTCAATCTGTTCATCAGTAAAGAGAAGTTGACAAGGTCATTAAGCTGTATAAGGTGCATAAGAACATAAGTGATAATCTGCTGCCCTACCTTAGTTTCCTTCTCCAGCAGTTCCATATTGGACCTGCCAATTCCTTTCCTCCTCTCCAAGGTGTTAGTGTTACTCTTCGTGATTCCATTTGCAGGCTGAGAAATGCGCCTCACTGCTTGACCACGAACTATGGCTTGCAGTCTCACCACTCCCTTCAAAGCCCTCAGCGCTTTCCTTGCCTGGAGAAGAAGAAGATTTCGTTTTCAGAAAAAAAAAAACAGTCAAGTTCCTAATATATGGCTTCAATTAGCACTCACGAGATATGCTCGAAAAGCTGTCTGGATTCTAACTGCAGCTATGATATGGTATCTCCTGCAAGTGTGACAGTGGGTTCTGGAAGCTCCGGTGAGCCTGGCGACCTCCTCTGCAGCACGTGCGGCTGCAACCGCTGCCTTGGCGGCAGCAGCAGTTGCATTGGCGACTGTCACAGCGCGCTTCCTCTGCTCCTCGAGTACCACGCATATTGTCGGATTTTTCGAAATAATTTCAGCGTGTTGTTTTGCCTTAAATCTCCCGAATAACCGCCTCCATCTCTTCGGATTCTATGAGTCAAATAGAGAAAAAACGAAAGGTTTCAGTTACTTAGCAATCATCAGCACATGAACATGAGAAGCAAGAAACAGAGGAACTACCTTTTCTGGTTCCGCTGAGACGAAGAGCCTCTTAAACCAACTGAACCAGCAAGTACTCCCCTCCGCCATAGCAGAGCCAGACATATCTTCCCTCATTCCAAATTTCAATAACACCTTCCAGCAGGCAGAAAAGAAAAGATGAAGATTCCAGAACTCGGGTGGCCAAAACTGAAAACCGGACGAGAGTAAGCTACCTGAGCACCTGAGTATTTTTTTAGTGGTCAATGGTTGGAATTACGGCAACTTGTCAACAGTACACGAAAGTACAGACAACAAATCCACTGGTTGAGTAATTGATGAGAGTGGAAAAATAAGGAGCTGTCAACTCAAGAACTGAAAAACAAATCTGGATATTCCAATGGCATAGAAACCTCGCGCAAGGTAAAATTACAAGGGAGTAAAGACGAAGAAAAACCTGTCTTCTAAAGGAGAGACTGGGCAGAGCTTAGCATCTTCTGTTGAAGAAGGTACTCTCTGTCTGCCCATGTGAACAACTTATTGTACTAATATTAGAAAGGGTAGAAGAGGGAGAACTGCGGGTATCATGATTTCCACTCATTGTACTAATATGTCTAGATTCTGACCCTCAAATTGGTTATGATCACGGCATCATGATCAGTGATCATGGAGGGCGGAAAGTCACTGCCTCATTATGCATCCATCCCCTTTCTAAGAAAATGAATAAGCTATGGATGTTATGCAATGTCATGGATAGCACCTGCACTTTACAGCCCACATAGCAAGCTCTCATAGTACGGTTGAGCTGAGCTCCAGCCCAAGGAAGCCCGTAGCTGATGGCTTGATAGGTTCACCCATCCAAGCTAAGACCACTTTTAATTTTAATATTAATTAATTAACTAATTACTCTACCTACGCACTCTTTGGAGGCAAGGCAATGCTTAATTAATTGTAGTCAATTATGATTATATGTTGACCTTTGCTTTTATGGTAAGTCATAATTAATGATTCGTACTTCCATTCCTGGCTGGTCATGGTGGGCGCTGGGACACGGACACTGACAGACAACAACGTGAGACCACTGCAAATTTCATCTTCTTTTTATTCTAATATAAAAAGTGAAAAAAAAACCCGCAAAATATCCCTTCAGAATCCCGTATTTCCAGCCGGCATGGCGGCACGGCGAGAGGGGTAGGGTAGCATCCTTGATATTTTAATGCGGGTTATTCATATTTAATTAAATTACCTTATTTATTTTTAAATTAGTTTTACAAGTTATTATAAATATCCATATCCTTAATGATCTATTATTTAAAACACGTGTGAAATTTAAATTATAAAGTACAAAATAAAAATTTTAAAAGTAAATATGGGTATTATAGAAATATTATATTTATAAAATATTACTTTAAAATAATATAAAAATAAAAAGGAAAGTGCCTTGATTATATGTTGGTTTTATTTGGTAATAAATTAGGAAATTTTTTTGGAATAAAATATGAAATCATATAACTTTACATAATTACCAAAATGGGATCAGATTAAAATCTAAACCGGTTTGGGTCCCGAGTTTGTTAGATTGGGTCGATGGGTTGGATTTTAAGATAATAATATATAATTTGATATAGAGTGAATGTACTATTTATAATTATTTCTCTTATATTTTATTAAATAAATAATGTTAAATTGAGTATTAGTAGTTTTTTATCTAATTTATTTATTTCAATAAGATAGAGTTGATATTTTTCATTGGAATCCGAGCATAAAATCAACGGTTCAAAATTGGATCGGTTCAGTCCGGTTTACATTGACAGACAGAGCAATCATGGCCAGAGGGAGAGAGAGGGTCGGACCGTCGGGGGGTGGCGCCTGTCACTGGACTCGAGATCTTAGCCATATATAAGGCGAAGATCTGATTCCGCCAAGGCACCAACGGACTCGTTAAACACTGCAAAAACCTCTGCGCTCTCTCTCTCCCTCTCTCTCGCTCTCTCGCGCGCGCGCGTCCGATGGTTACGAGGCCTCCGTAGTTTCTCCGATTCTCGACTGACGGCCTAATTTCCATAAAAAATCTTGCAAATCTGCTGAAGCCTCTCCGCCTCATTGATCGATTCCGTTCTTTAGTTTCCGGAACCTCCGTCCTTCCGATTGCTTCTCCGATAATCGATTTTTTGAATAAATTTCCTTTGTCGACGCCGATCAATGGGCGGCTGGAGGAGGAACACACGGGATGCTCATATACAAGATCATCAGAGGACAAGAGTGAATAGAAAGCCTCCTGCTGGTACGCTGTCTTCCAATTCCCTTTTCTTCTTCGACCCTTCTATTTTCATAGTAATTTTAGAGTATTTTTCCTGGGCGTTTCCTATTATAGGAATAAGTTTTTAGCTGTTTCTGGAACGAGTTGATCACAGTGCCTCAGGTTTCATTCTTCTCAATTTGTCCTAGGATAGTTATTACCGTTTTTATGCCATAGATCGTTATTACCGCCTGACTTTATGCTTTGTAATGAAATCTAGGCCACGGCTCTGCATAACTATCTGTAGCAGATTGATGATTAAATTCGACCGTTGGACTCTGGTTGATTACGATATAGATTTCAACAATGATTTACACTTTTCTGCGGTTTCCTAGATTTTTACTGCGCAATTATTGCATGTAGTTGTCTTACCGAGACTCTTTGTCCCATTCCATCCTTGATGTTAGTTTTGCAGAGTATTATATTCAAGGGCTGGTTTTGTGGGATTTAGACATTTGAAATTAGGATACTTGACGAAGCACCTCATTCAGAATATGGACCCAATTTAACTTTGACAATCAGGCTTTACCTTTTTTTTTACCATTTTCTGTTTGTAGGCAACTGGCAGCGCTCGGTGCCTTCATGGGAGAAGAGATTTTGTACCTCAGTTGGTTCTGTCCCTTGGGGTAAGGTTCTGGAAGCAAAGAGGTTCATGCACTTGTACAACAATGTGGTCCAGTGGAACGACTCTGCTGGTGAAGAGGCATTCTCCAATGCAAAGAAGCGTTTTTATGCAGAGATCAATGGCCTTCCTTGTGATATATCACTTCCAGACCCAGATAAATATATCGATGAGGTGGATTGGGATTCAGCGGTGGACTCCAAACTTATATCTGATCTTGAGCAAGGGCAGCCTGAGGGCGTAGAAGAAGAAGGAAGCGTCATTTTAGGGAGTATGCTTGTAGATCAGTCATTTGGGTGCATAGGTTGGGGTGACACTGATGAGGCATTCCAGAAGGACTCCAACAACCTGTGTCCGGCTCCTCAGTTTGGGAACTCTGACCTGAATGCTGTTGAGATGAACTCTTGGGAACAGTATTATCAGCAGAGCAACTTTCCCAGTAAAGCCAATAATTGGAATAACAATAACTGGAACTACAATAACTGGAATCACAATCACCCGAATGACTGCAATTGGGATGACTGGAAGTGGAGCAACAATCAGCATCCATCAGTGAATGCATGTGGCTGGGGAGGAACTTGGGACTGGAACAGCCACCATGGAAGGGAGGGTGGTGGTTTGTATAGGTCGAGGTATAAGATATCAAGGTACCATGGCAATGGAAACCAGATGAACCACAGGTGGAGGAATGGGCCAAGAATCAACAGGGACAACTCCCAATATCAGCAGCCACCATGGATTGGGAGCCATTGATTGGGGTTCTGTCTTCTGGGGGTCCATATAATCAATCCACAGATGGAGCAGTGAAGGTGCCAGGACCAAAATTTTGTTAGCAGTAATGGAGATGCTTTATATACATAAGAAATATACTACTAATAGGCAATAGCTTAGGAAGGCTTAAAAGAAGCACTACTATAGTCCTTATGCAGAAGTATGCATATTGCATGCTTGTATAGAAGATTGGATTAATGTCACGCGTTCATCCGTTTGCTATGATAATTCATTTCTTTGCTGAAGCTACCAATGGAATGATGAGACAAATTTAGCCTGCAATTCCTCCCTTTTTCACTCTCCCTCCGCCCTTTCCTCTCCTAGTACACTTTAAACATGCAAGTCCTGGCTACCCAAGGCATTTTCAATCAATCCTCTTCAATCCAATGAATTATTGCTTGTATAAAAATCTCCATAAAGATGGAGCAGGAGGGCCCCCACCAAGTACAATATGCAAGATGGAGCTCTTGGGTTTATATTCCAAGGTTAGTGTTACTGCTTAGCATGAATTCCAAGCATATATTTGGTTAAAGCTGCTGATTTTGGGGAATCAGACATGGATGAATGGATGCAATAAGGAGGAAGTAAGAACAAATACCCTTTATTAAGACAAGCCTCTTTTCCCTTTCTTTTTCTAGATTAAATTAGGCAGCATCCAACTACTAGTAACACTGTGCATAATGCAAAAGACTCTATAGTCCAATAGAGCCTCTCATGCTGGTTTAAGGTGATCTTAGAGTCTCATCAGCAATGTTTCATCTGTTACATGTTATAATGGCACAGGCTACACACACACTCTCTTTTGTTTTGTATATAGTTTATAACACTCATCATGGCTTTCATCAAAATTCTCCCCTACCATCATAGAGATAGTGATTTATGATTAGTTTTCCTTTTGTACTTCAGTGAAATTAGTACACACACTCTACCAACCTCATACTCTTCTTCCTCCATATTATAAATGTCATATCTATATACTAATTCTATATTAAATAAAATAAATATGGTAAAATGTTAATGGCTATTTTACTCTTAATCTCATTCGGACATTAGATAAAATAATTATAAGTAATGAATATTTTATATATTTTTTTAATTTTTATTCTGTTATTTAATAAAATAAATATAATTGGTCCTTAAGTTAAGAGGGGTTGGAATGTGGAATTAAGTATATATATTCCTTTTAATTTTTTGTTTTAATTCACATTATTTAAGACCTAATTAATGTCATTTATTATAGGGATCCTTTCTTCTGTTGTCATTAATTTTTTCACCCACATAATCTTGATGTTAATAGGCATTCTCAGAGTTTAAATGACAGAGAAACTTTCCCTACATATTCCACCATTGCCACTTGCAAGTTGTAGTAACCATGATCCGATTCAATGGCGGACCATGCCAACTAAATGAATACCTCTTCTTGACGTGGTCCATGTCAACAATGGCCAGAAGAGATAAGCTGGACCACTCCACTACGGGCCCAACAGCAAACGATAAACAATCGCCAAAAGTGCAGACCTCCGTCGTCGGTGGTCATCATCTGATGCCGACCACACCGTACTTCTGTTAATTTTCTTTATCTTTCTTGATGCAACAGAGGCCGAGGCTTCTGTTTGTGTCTACACAAAAAGGGTATGGGCTGTAACCCCTTGTAAGATCGATTTTCCTTCCATGATTGCTCGCCCCTGAGTGAACCCCACCTGTTTTGTCTTCTCCCACACTCTTCCTCTTCGTTGCCCGAATATCTAAATATTATAAACTGCTCTCTCCTCCAATTCTGTAGGTGGGCATCAAACCAGTCATCTCCCTAATCCTCCCAAGTCCGAGTGCCCTCCATTTTATAATATTTATTTGCAATAAATTCTCGGCACCCCCTGCACGACTGCTTCCTCTGCTGATTAGGTTCCTCATCATCAATCCAAATTCCAATATCAATATCTTTATCCTCTTCCCCGATCGAACCTTCTGCTTCCTCGGGGGTGGCGCCTCTGTTTATCTTACCGCGTATTTCTCTATTTATAAGAGAACTTGATGAAGATGGGAAAGAAAGGGGAGGTCATTGATTTCAAATATTGCCGAAAGTTCTTTGGTCTGCTGGATTTAAGGTATTGAGTTGATTATCCCAGTGGGTTCGAGTTGAATCCTTATTCTCTCTTAGGCTCACCCTGTTGGTGCTTCTGATCTTTAATCAAATTTCCTGCATATCTCACTAGTTATGATCTTAGAACTGCCAAAGGTAGGCTGTAACATTATATTGATCTCCCTGTAATTTTTTCCCACACTTTTGGAGATGATCTGCAGAAAACCTTGTGTAGAGTCTGTTCTCTGAATATAGACACTGGATTTCCTCTGAAAGCCATCCTTTTCCTTACCTTAGACCCTTCGGATTAACACAATAGAGTAATTATTCATTTGGTCCGGATATGGATATAAGCAACGAGGCAAGCTTATACCCATTCTCCATTGGACCTTCATCAGTTCTTGGCCGGAGTGTTGCTGTAAGAATCCTGCTTTTTCGGTCTATGTATCATTTCCGGCAATATGTCTTCCATGTTTTGTTTAATTACATGTATATGATAGGGGACACTGCAGGATCTATTCTGTCTTGGTTCCACCCAAGAAACCCTCAAGGGATTCTGGCATTGGTGACCATTGTAGCCTTCCTGCTTAAAAGATTCACTAATGTCAAATTAAGGGCTGAGATAGCCTATAGGAGAAAGTTTTGGAGAAATATGATGAGGGCTGCATTTACATATAAGGAATGGGCTTATGCTGCTAGGATGCTTGACAAAGAAACCCCTAGGCTGAATGATTCAGATCTTTATGATGTGGAACTCGTGAGGAATAAGCTCTTAGAGCTCCGACATCGGCGTCAAGCCGGATCTCTAAGGGATATAATCTTCTGTATGAGAGCTGATCTTGTGAGAAATCTTGGCAATATGTGCAATCCTGAACTTCACAAGGGTAGGCTTGTGATGCCCGGTCTCATTAAGGAGTATATTGATGAGGTTACTGCCCAGTTAAAAATGGTTTGTAACTCTGACACAGAAGAGCTTCCCTTGGAAGAGAAGCTCTCCTTCATGCACGAGACAAGGCACGCCTTTGGTAGGACGGCGCTGCTCTTGAGCGGAGGTGCTTCCCTTGGAGCCTTCCATGTAGGAGTGGTGAAGACACTTGTAGAGCACAAGCTCATGCCAAGAATAATTGCTGGGTCCTCAGTTGGGTCCATCATTTGCTCAATTGTGGCCACCAGGTCTTGGCCTGAGCTGCAGAGCTTCTTTGAGGATTCTTGGCACACGCTGCAATTCTTTGATCAGCTTGGTGGGATTTTTCCAGTGGTAAAGAGGGTAATGAGAAAGGGGGCTGTTCATGAGATCAGGCAGCTGCAGAAAATGTTGAGGCATCTCACCAGCAATCTCACCTTCCAAGAAGCATATGATATGACAGGCAGAGTGCTTGGTATCACTGTCTGTTCCCCAAGGAAGCATGAACCTCCTAGGTTGCTTAACTACTTAACTTCTCCCCATGTTGTCATTTGGAGTGCTGTGACAGCCTCTTGTGCATTCCCTGGTGTTTTTGAAGCTCAGGAATTGATGGCAAAAAACAGGAGCGGAGAAATTGTTCCTTATCAACCTCCCTTCAATTTGGACCCAGAGGAGGGGTCTAGTACTTCTTCTCGCCGGTGGAGGGATGGTAGCTTGGAGATTGATCTACCAATGATGCAACTGAAGGAATTATTCAATGTGAATCATTTCATTGTGAGTCAGGCAAATCCTCATATTTCACCACTTTTGAGGATCAAGGAGTTCGTGAGAGCTTATGGTGGAGAATTTGCTGCTAAGGTATAAACTATTCTTCTACATTTTGAACTTCTTTTAGTCATCTCGTATCTGTCCTGAATATGAATACCTGATCCTAGTTCTTTCTCATATATACTAGTCTCTTGAGCAGTTTTACTCTGTGTCCATGTTCCAAACTGAAATCAGTTTATCTTATTTTCCAATCTGTAGCTTGCTGAACTAACTGAAATGGAGGTGAAACATAGATGCAACCAAGTTCTTGAGCTTGGATTTCCTCTTAAGGGCCTTGCCCAACTCTTTGCTCAGGAGTGGGAAGGTGATGTAACTGTTGTTATGCCTGCAACATTTGCACAGGTATGCACTCGATAAGTTATTCTAGCTACTTTTTCCAACGCATATGTACTGTAAATAAATGTGTTTCTGTAATTTCTGTTGTTTTGTGACCAGTATTTGAAAATTATCCAAAATCCATCTCATGTGGAGCTCGAAAAAGCCGCCAACCAGGGAAGGAGGTGCACCTGGGAGAAGCTTTCTGCCATTAAAGCAAATTGTGGGATTGAGCTTGCTCTTGACGAGTGTGTTGCGATTCTCAACCACACCCGGAGGCTCAAGAGAAGTGCTGACAGAGCTGTAGCTGTTTCTACTCTTGCTCTCTCTTCCACAGCTAAATTCAGTGGTTCTAGAAGGATTCCTTCATGGAATTGCATTGCTAGGGAAAACTCCACAGGATCACTCGAGGGAGATCAGCTGAAAAGTGTGGCTCCCTTGCTGGATCAGGGAGCTGTTGGCAGGCCTACAAGTAATGGGTCATCATCAGGGAGAAATGCCCGGCTACATCTTGGTGGCCTAGAGGGAAATGATGGTGAACTGGAGGCTGCAGGCTTGACCTCCTGGACCCGGTCTGGTGGACCCCTCATGAGGACTGCTTCTGCAGATAAGTTTGCTGAATATATCCGGAATTTGCATGTGGAAGTTGAATGGAAGCCTTTACATGACGATTCAGAATCCAACAGCACTCAATTGGGTAGAGGTCTCTTCTACCTGCAGAGCCCTGGGGTGACAACCCCAAGGAGGAATCCTGAAGGTTCCAAAACTGATCAGAGCAGAAGTGTTTCAAGCATCATGGTGAACGAAGGTGACCTTTTGCAGGCAGAAAGGAGTCCAGTCGGCTTAGTATTTAACTTGCTGAAGAGAGAGACCCTGAACCAGCAGGGGCAGACTCAAACTTGCAACTCTGAAACTGCTGAGTGTTTTCAACTTGAATGTCCTGATAAGGAGATGGATGGAGGCTCGGTCTCTGAGTCCGATGAAGATGAAAACAGCACAGCAGAAGTTGCATAAGAGACTGTTTCTCATGAAGATCATGCCAATGATAGGATTCATGCAGATAGGTAACTCTCATAACCACATCCGCACTTGGTGTTATGCTGCATAGCATGAAAATATCATCTCAACCCAATTTCTCATTGTAAATATTAACATATTGATGAACATATTATCCTGCAGATAAGTCCCATAATCACATCTGCACTTATTTGGTCTTATGCTACATTGCATTATTACCTTTTTTCCTCCATCCCTTTTGGGCACATACTGGCCAAGTACCTTTTGAGTCTACAGCACATACTCCATCCCTTTGGGGACAACAGGGGTCCCTCTCTTTGTCCTGTTTTCCAGTTGTGTGATAAGAGGTATCTGGTCTTTAAGATCAGATCATCCAATTGCAGGGACAGGGAGCTTCAGGTCCAAGTCCAAGTGGGTGTTCCCCTTTTCCTTTTCCCTTTCTGTCAACTCTATCTGCTTTGTTGTTATTCTGTGAAAGTGCCAAACTTATAGAGGAGAAAAGTAGTTGAAAGGATCAACCGGATATTCCATTTTTCCATGCCAGGTACAATTCCACCCACCATTTCCAGGCCACCAGACCAAAGTGGAAACCTGCCCATAACGACATTACTAGCATAATGGAAACTACCCTTTGATCCAAAACATTGCCCAGCAAAGAGTGGTGGATTTGTTATTCGCCATCATTTGAACTTGGAAAGTTGAGAGGAGAAAATGCCACTAGACATGCATGATCTCGCCGTCCCTCAGGAAGCTGCGTCCAAGCTGCTGCCTCAATGCTCCCCCATTTATGTCCAACTTCAACCTCTCCGATCTCCTCACATCCCCCTCGGAATCTGTCTCCATCATTGATATCTCCTCTCCTGTCCCGGGGCGGTTCTCTTCACAATCTTCGGCCTCCTCTCCTGTCCCGGGGCGGTTCTCTTCACAATCTTCGGCCTCCTCTCCTGTCCCGGGGCGGTTCTCTTCACAATCTTCGGCCATGAAGTTCATCGAGATCACCAAGCTCAGCCCTAAGCGCCTCTTCGGGTCCAAGAAGGCCGTGTCGAGGTCCCATCCCCCGTCCTTCTCGTTCTTCTCCAGCTCCACGTCCTCCTCCTACAAGGAATCCTCCCTCCACGAGCACAACGGATCCTCAGACCGGGTCCCCGGTTCCGGCACCCCCGTCAGCGTGCTGCCCGGGGAGTGGTCCGACACCGACCGTGGCGGTTTCCGGTCAGTCTCGAGGACTGAGCTGGAGGCTCTACTCAGCCGGGACGAAGCGGCGCTGATTATGAGCGAGGCAGGTTGCGGCGGCGACTCCTGCATCAGCCTCGATGACCTTATCGGTCGGATCGGGTCTGTGAGTGGGCCAGTATGCGATTCGGAGCTCCGGGAGACGTTCGAATTCTTCGACACCGACCACGACGGGAGGATAACCGCGGAGGAGCTTCTGGGGGTGTTCACGACGGTGCTGGGGGACGAGCAATGTACGCTAGAGGACTGCCGGCGCATGGTAAAGGCTGTGGGCAGAAGTGGGGCCGGCATGGTATTCTTGGAGGATTTCATTCGAATGATGGAGATTGATATATGATCAATGAACTAAACGAAAACGTGGTATCAATGCTCTAGAATGAGGCTAATTTGTACTGCCATTTTTACATGAAATATACGAATGCATGACATGCTTTGCTGTGTTAACAAGGAGCACAGCAGCACAGCAATTAGCAGGTGAAAGTGATACTGGAAAAAAAAAAAAGCAAAAACTTCCTCTTCAAGAAACTGGTAAGAGCCCCAAGCACATACTAGAGAAGCCGGAAACATCATCAACAGCATACAGAAGCGAGCAGAAAGCAAGTGAATCTATAGCAGGATGTCAATTCAGTAAACCATTTCCTTGACAAGCATATAAAGAAAGGAGGTCGCCTCTATTGGCCACGTTTACAGAGTTGATCCCAATATCCCTTCCCTTTCCCCCAAAAGCCATAACCAAAAAGTTACGCCCTGCAAGTTTTAGTCAGAGTTGAGAAATGAAACTTCTGGCTATTACAGATAATGAAATATACAAGCCACAGCAATGGATTCTGCCAGCTTTCAGTGACAGCAGCTGGGGCATCTGATCAGCCCATTCTCGTTGCAGTCTAAGCACCTCCTCAGCTGGCCTTCATCCTCATCAAACACCTTCCTGCTGCCATCACAGCTTGAGCATGGTATGAACCTTGCTTCTCCACAGATCTTGCAGAAAAACCCGGGCTCTCGAGTTGGGAATCCCTCCAAGAGCTTTGCCAGTTCGCCGGCCTCGTTCATCTGCCTTATCTCCTCAGCCCCTCCCATGTGCCGCCCTCTGATGAACACCTGAGGCAGGCTCACGGCCTTCCTTCCAAGTGCAGCTTCCAGTTCCTGCCTATAAGATGAGTCCATCGAAATGTCCCTCTCATCCATTGCCACTCTGAAGCTCCTTAGTATCATCCTCACGGAGCAGCAGTCCTCGTACGTCTTCCTGATCCCTCTCAATGAGGTGAAGTACAACAGCACCCGATCATCTTCTGCACCGACCGACTGGGGCTGGAAGGACTCATCAACACATGGTATTTTTCCAGGGGGCGAGTGAGAGAGTGATGACTCCACAGGCTTAAAGCTCTCAAGTTGATTCCCACCCAACAACCTAGACGACAGCGCACGCCTGTAACTGTAGACCACATTAGGGTCCATTTTAGCCAGCAAGGCTTCCTCGGATAAATGCTTCCACAGGGGCTTCGTCTCAGGAGACTTGTCCTTCTGCACTGGTTCAAAGGAATCGTGCAGTTTCCTCGCAGACCCATCAAATGCGGTGAACCTACAAGAACTGGGCTTGGCGACGGACTCAGGAGTGCGGTCGATATTGGAGGAGCCGTTGGACATTGAGAGGCCAAATTCGGCGTCGTCGAGGCCGTCCATGAGCTCCCAAGTGTTAATGACAGAATCTGGGGACATTGAGTCCTCCGAGTCCGCTAAAGACTGAGTCTTGCTGGTGGGTACGACCTTCCGGAGCTGACCGGTACAATCTTCGCCATTAGGGTCGGAGTTCTCGGGGTCAATGAGGAGGAGGGAGCCATAGGTGGTGGAGGTGAGGGAGACGAGGTGGTGAGTGTCGCCTTTCCTGAGAGGTGGGTGGTGGACGAGAGGCGTCGGGAGGGAGAAAACCCTTGGCTTTGGTGAGGAAATTGGGTAGAGGGTGGATTCATAGGAAGAAGATGAAGACTGGTCTTCTTGGTTTCTTCTGAGAAGGGTTTCTGGCATCGAGGCAGAGCAGCCCATGAATGGATTGGATCTGCAGAAAATGTGGACCAAAGATGCAAAGTTTCACTCCTTTGCCCTCTTCTCTATAAAAAGGTCAGATTTTTCCCTCGGCGTTCATGCATTGAATTTGCACTCTGCAACAGATACTGCAGTGCTAAATCAGGCTATGAGGGAGACATGAAGAAAAGGAAAGTAGAGCTCGGTGAGGGGAAGCTTTCTTTCAAGGTTGAGCTTTGCCGAGGAGGACGATGAACAGCAAGGAAAAATCAATGCTGTTGTTTACGGGGAAGTGAAGATGCGGTCCTCTTCAAGAGAGAGCCTTCTCTAACCTTGGAATTGATTGCTGTTTGGTTGCATTTGCAGGCTTCTTCTCCCAATGTGGGCTGGGGGAACACTTAATCCCTCCTTCCTACGGCCCTTTGCCAGGGTTCATTCCATCCATTACACCCATTCTTGCAATTCTGCACCAGATTTCTTCTTCTACTGATTGAAGCAAATAGAGCTAATTAATCTACATTTTATGCAGTTCCAGCTTGTTTTTTGTCTCTTGCACATCTCTGACCATTAAATACAACAGTCCCTTTGGATCTGTGGTTTCTGAGAGACCAGTTCAAGGAAATGAAAGGGGGCCACAGATTCAGTGTTGACAGAAAACAGAGTAGGTACTGGGTTTAAATGCACCAGTAGGCCGACTAATTCCCACCTTGCCGGCAAATGAAATCTCATAGCCTATATGGACCATTTAGCTGGAAACCCCAATGAATAATATGTCTGGGAATGATCCATACCTTCATCCTGCAAAAAAATTATATGAACAGTAAGCTCCATGAGCTAGTGGGCAGGATATATCCACCGTAGCTTCAGATTAGCATTCCTCTATGGTCTGCATCACATGTCTAGAGCTCTTTTCGGACCTAAAATTGTATCATTTTTTCTGACATAATGCAAGGGGGAAAAAACCACGAAAAAGTTGTATGTATGATTATTTTTTTGAGGGATCCATCAAATTGGACATGTTGCAGAGGACAATGAGAGGACCACCAAAGACTGCAACCCTTGAAAAGGGAAAGAAATGCCCTTTTCCTTCGGCCCTCCTCCACATGCAGCCTGTCTTCATCCTTTGGATATGTGGATGAAAAGCCCCTTCACCTAATCAAATTAGCTACGTTCTTACTCCCATTAGCTCAAATATTATCATGCATAATATGTTGATTTAGGATGCTTTAAAATTGATGGGTGATCAAAAGAAATTGTTATTATATTATTTTAGTGAGATAGAATATTTTATATAATATTAATTAGTTAATATTATATTATTTTAATTTTATAAATAAGTTTATTTTATATGTAATAAATTGAGTAACTTATTAGTAAAGTTGTATTATTGTAATTTATACATATATTATGCCTATCTCTCAATATCTATCCATTTTATTTATATCGTATTTTATATTTAAAATGGTATTAGAACAGTTTAATTGAATGAAATTATTATGAAATAAGTGGTAATTTTGATATTAGACAAATGTTACAAGTTAACTGAAATCCAACATTTTGAACATCGGAATAAATTGGTGAGTCGGCCATATATAAAATTATTTATGTTATATCTTATATTTACGTGGAATATCAAACGGATTCTAATTAAGGTTTACCGTACTCTTGTTTTTTAATATAGTAAGGATTGACTATAATAGTTCAATTAAAAACTTACAAGCTTATCAGAATTTTCAATAATAAAATTTTAATGTAATTATTTTCTAAACAAGAAAACAGGTTTTTTTGAAAAGTCGAGTTACAACACATTTAAGTTAATAAAGAAGACAAATAAGTGAGATTGGTCACAAGGATACGGAGAAAGGTAGACATTGTCAAGAAAAATTATACAAATACTTTCCGTTAATTAGTGTATGTTTTCTTAATGTTTTATATGTGTTTACCAACTTTTTTTTCATTGTTACAAAAGATTTAATTTTTTTATAAAAATTTTTATATTTTATATTATCATCTGTTGTCAAGTTTTATAATATTAAAATTACTGAATATTTAGCATAAATATTATATATCAAATTATTATTGGATCTTAACCTAAAAATCGAGTAAATGAAAATATATGTCTCTAAAATATATATATATATATAAACATTATATCTAAAACTATTTAAAATTACTATAAATCAGTATATTTTATACTATTAAAATTCTCTATAATTAAAATTTTACTCCTAAGACACAATTAGCCTAGTGTAGCATCCAATCATTTACTCGGTTTTATTTAAATAGTATATTTTTCCAAATCTTATTCAAATAATTATTGGGTTATAAGATTTCACATTTGTAAAATTATTATTTTGATATTTTTTTAGCAAAATTTTTAGTTTTACTCATTTAATTTTTCAAAATTATTATTTTCACCAAAAATTTATCAAAACAAATTATTTTTTCCTATAATACGAAATAATATTTTTTCCTTTTTATAAAAAAATTATCATTTTTCTTTTTTTTATGCAAAAAATACATTTTTATCCAACAATCATCTAAACTAACTATTTTGACATTCATTTATTAAAAAATGATCAATTTGTCTTTATTATGTAAAAATTATCATTTTAACATTAATTTACCAAAAATAACTAATTTATTTCCAAAATCCTAAAAATTATTTTTAACATCTTAATTTATCTCTAAATTATTTCATAGCCCTTTATCTTTCCTTATTCACTATTTCTCACACTTTTCCCTTTTTTAAAACTAGCCCTCAAACTTTTTTAAAGTTTGCACTTTATTATTTTAAATTTGAAAACAAATTCAACCTACCGTAAAAATTCACACCAAATACTTTCATTTATCTTATAATGGTTTGTAGGGGAAGTTGGGGTCTTAATCCGGCCAAATATAGTCATTTTTCAAAAATAGTCGAAACCAAGTTGCATGAGAGTTGATCAGAAATACTCATAGGAAAATGAATAATTGATGGTTGATGATAGATGAAATGAAGATAATAAATATTCATTATGTGGTAGTGGTTGACTAAGTGATCGCTAGAGTTAGGCAAATGTTGGCCTCGAACAATCGCGATAGAAAATTCTAGTATAGACCATCCATCGAAAATTGGCTTGTGATAGCAGAAAGTTACTTTGTCGGATGCAATTCAATGATTATGGGAGGTAGAGGAAAGTCATGATTAGTCTGGCACCAATTTCGGTTAGAGTGATATTTTTTAGGATTTTTAAGTTAGTACTCGACCATATAACTCAAGATAATTCTATTAGTAGAATTTTGAAATAAAAATTATCTTATTTTGTAGTTGGTTTAGGAATAAATTTGAAGTTGATAATTTGGGAGTACACTATTATAATGAATTTTTTTAATTTGGGTGAGAAATTCGATATAACCGAAAAGAGATAACTTAATTAATTTTAAAAGATGATAAGAAATTTTTGTTTCAATTACAATTTTTATTGTATGAAATTTAATTTAAAATCGAGTTAATTTTGACCGATAACCTTTTTTTTAAAAGCATTCATGATTCAAATTTTAGGATAAAGGGTATAATATTTTAGTGAGTTAAATTGGACATATATATATATATGATAGAAGAACTATTATATATTTGTTTGAAGATAATATTGTGGAATGAAGAGTAAAAAGTAAGGTTTAGTTATCCAATCTCATAAATAAATAGAGTATAAAGTAATAATTAAGGGCATAAATAACAAATGAACTTGTGGTGTAATATGAGTTACATTAAAAATTAAATAATAATCAATAAATTTCTTAACTAAATGATTAAATTATAAGAAGTGTGATAATATTTATTATAAGATGGAAACAGTCAAATTATGCTTCTCAATATAAGAGTTGAGAGTAGTATTAAATATGGATAAATATTGTTATTATAGTATTTTAGTTATTTAAAATATTTGTTATAATATTAATTAGTTAATATTATATTATTTATTTTTATTTTAAAGTTATTTTAAACTTATAAATGATAAATATGTATTTTTTATATAATATATTTAATTATTTATCAATAAACTTGTATCTTTGTATTTTAAATATATGACTACATCTATTATTTATTTTATATTTAACGTAGCATTATAGATGTTTGATTGGATGAAATTGTTTCCCAAGAAGTGGTAATGGATGCTACCTAAATATTACAAAAAAAATCAATTTTTTGAATGTAGGAAAAACTCGAGTACAAATGATTTATCTAATTTTAATTATATCAATAAAATAAAAAAAAAATAGTTTTTAGTTGATATTAATTTTGTTTATTAAATAAAAAATGGTTATAGTGAAATAATGGAAAACGAATATAGTTAGTATTGGATATATGGTCGTTTAATAGAAAATATTTATTTACTTAGTATTTTATTAGTATTAGATAGATCAAATTTATTATATTTTAAAATGAACATTTTATATTACTTTATATTTATTTTAAAAGTTTTAAAATATTATATTATTATAATAGTATTTTATCTAATTATAATGTTTAATATGTATTTTTATATTATTATTATTTTAAGTTTATAAATAAATAAATATAAGGTAATAATTAAAATAATTATCATAAAAGTTGTATTTCCGTTTTTTATGCAAACACACCTATTTTCTCAAAATCTCTCATTTATTTATTGGGTATTTCAATTTTCAAAATCTCTTTTCATCAAGTGGAAGCAAATGAAGCTGACTTCTCAAGCTGCATGGTTGATTAATTTTTGCAAATTGTATGTGCATAGTTGAGTATTCATAATTGTTTATGAGGATCAAGAAGACCAGCTGAGCCCCTGCAACCGCCCAAAAGACTAAGAAATTCAACTAAATGGGCTTGAATAAATCTTTCATAATGATATCCTGAGATCATGGTGCTTCTGCACAGGACCTTCCTATGATGCAGAAAGAACCCATGCTTGTAGTTGTGTTTCCGTCCGCATCAGATAAACTCCTGATAAGCAAGGCCAGTTCTACGAGTCCATGAGGAAGAAGAAAGTTCATCCTCATCCTCCTAAAGGCTACTTGCATATGGATATAACATATATTCGACCTTCTAAAAAAGTCCCACATCTAGAATCAAGAATCGAAAATCTGGATATATTGATGCTTCCTTTATAGGCAAACCTTTAGTTAAACAGATTTTGTTCCAAGAACTCCCTTCCATTTCCTTGGTCTGAAGGAGATGGGAACCTAAACATCACAACTATGATCAGTGGACAATGCCAAGGCAAGTCAAGCCAAAACCCATTCCAGTGGAGCCAAGACCCATTAACTATTATATTATTTATAGTTTTTTTCTTGCTTATCTGATGGTGTGTCAAAGGAATCAGTTCTCTGACTAAATATGCTTATTGCAGTGATCATATCCTTGCCTATTCTGATTTTGCAAAGATTCTCAGAGGTGCTGGTTAGTCATGTGATTTGAAACTTGAAAGGGTGGAGCTTGACTTCTCTGGTAATATATTAAGGGCTGTGTGGACCAAGGAAGATGTATTGTCATGGGAGCTCTTCCTAGAATCCTTCAGATTTGATTCTTGCAAATCCTTGCTGATAATCTGTCCCATCAACATCAACATCAACTCCAAATCAGGAGTGGCTGCTGCCTTTGAAAATTCTATCCTAAAAATGAATGACCCCTCTTGATTTCAAAGAGAAGAACCATGTTTTATTTTATGAGATACACTACCTGTTGATTTTTATCCTAACATTTATCTGATCAGAAGGCCAATGAAGTGGAAGATGAGATATCTATCGGTTGATTTACAGGAACAAAATTGGAAGTAAGCACTATGATTGAAGAGATGTGTTGTGTACATACAGTAAAGGACTAATCAACTGGCAATGGATCAACTGTATGAACCTTTGCCCTCAGCCCTTCTCTTGATTCTCCTCCTCTTCTTCTTTTTCTTCTAACCTCTATCTCTATGCAACAAAAAAGGGTAAAGAAGAAAAACAAAAAAGGTGGGGGTGTCTAAAGGAAAAGGAATCAGATGGTGGGCTGGGAATCAGACAACAGCAGCAACATCACTGTATCTGGGTCTTGTTCTGTCAGGGGAGAGCCCTTCTTCCATGGACTTCCTCTTGTTGCTATTCTGATGCTCAGATTGCTGCTGTTTACCAATTAATTGGATTTCACATTCGGGGCATTTCTCCAATTCCTCTTCCTGATCTTCTTCCCTCTTCTCTTGGCTCTGATGGCAACCCTTAACCTTGGTCTTCATCATGTGGGGCTTCAGCCTGTGAACATCTGACAGTCTCACTGGCTTCAAGAAGAACTCTTCCGCCCCTTCTTCTAAGCACCTAATAATTTCACAAACAGATTGAAACAACTTGAGCCTCGCAGATCCAACTCCCAGATCCTTTAATTGCAGATGATATTCAGTTTCTGCAGAAATATAAAACTTTGAATGATTTTTAAAAGTTTTACCTGTTTATCCTTGATGGGACATTCTCAGATGACATGATGACCACTGGTATATTTCTCAAGGATGATGACTCCTGTAAAAAAAGATCAATTCTCATATAACTGTCTGCTTCTCAGGACAGAAATGATGAATTTGCAGGGACTCTGCCGTCTTGTCAGAGGCTTTCCCAAAATGTATTCATCTTTTTAAACAAAGAGCTATCTGATCATGAACATCAAGAAATCTAAGAAAATCTATGTGCATTTTTTCTAATTGGGAAAATGACCCAAATTCTCATAAATTCCCAGAATTATGCCACTTAAACTCTCATAAATCCCTTGATTTCCCGAAATTGATGCAAGATCAAATCATAGAACAGGAAAGGAAATGTTTCTGTACCTTAACTCTCTTGAGCAAATCATAGCCTGTCATTCCTGGCATGCAGTAGTCTGTGATTATAAGATTCACTTCCACTACCTGATACCAAAAGAGAATTTCAGAAATCCATGGAGAGAGAATTTCAGGAACTCCATGAACATCATAAAAGAGATGAAATTGTGAGAAATTTACGTGGTGGGCATGTGATGAGGAGACTGATGGAGAATCTAGCCTCCTGTGTTCATCTTCCACAAGTCCCAGAAACTCAAGAGCTTTGCTACCAGAATCAACCGTGGTAACTGCCATTCAGAAAAAAAGCATCAACAACATGACCAATTCGAAGACAAACATCACAAAAACCCAATTTGATATTACAAATCTCATCAGGTCTATACCTTGATACGATGAGGTCTTGAGGAGCCTCTCGATGAGCTTCCTGTCAATGATACTGTCATCAACGGCCAGGACATGGAACTGCGACGACTCTGCAGCTACACCCATTTGCAGAAACCCAAATACCTCCAAAACCCAGAATTGGCTGCTCAAGAACTGGAAGGGGAGGACTGAAAAGAATGGAGCTTTTCTCTTTTTTTTCAGCAGAGAGAATTGGATTGAGTTTTCTTTTTTTCTTTTCTAAGGGGTTCTTATGGTTGATGGAGGAGCAGAAAGGGGCAAGAGGGTGCTGGGTAATGATAAAAGACCCACCAAAATCCACAGCATCCCCCACAAAGCAAGATCTGACCAGATTTCATATCCCCAAATCTTCCAAAATCTCTCCCCTCACCTCAAGTTGGTTTTGAATTAGAGGACAAGGAAAGGTGGTGGAAAATCATGGCTATAAATAAAAACAAAAGAAGAAAGATTTACTGTCTACAATATTGAGATATGCATATAAGAGTATCTTTGGAGATGAGATGCGGTGACAGAGGTGACCCTTTTGTTTATTGCTTGTAAATCCATAAGCATATATATGATGAGCATAAATAGATTATGGAGATTGGGAGATTGACCATAAGAAAGCATGTTGCTTTTCACTTCTTTTTTGCCCAATATGTATCTTTTCACTTCAATCACTCAACAATAAGTGCTACTCTTAGTCATTATATATTATTTACTCTTTATTATATTATTAACATTTTATTAATTGAACAAAAAAGAATATATTTTTTAAATAATTATGAATTTAAAATGTTATATTAAAAATAATATTTATAAATATAATTATTAAAATTTTCACATATGTCAACTACTCAAATTTGGTTGCAAGTGAAACTATACCAAAATTTGGAATTATTAAATAGTTAAGTGAGAGTCTAAAAAATATAAATTATAGGGAATAAAAAAAAGGGAAAGGAGAGGGTGAGGGTGGGACCCAACAAAATCCTCAAGAGATACAGGTGATGTCAGCATTTGATGCCCATTGTTTCCCTCCTTCCCTTGTTTTTGCTCCTATGTGGAATAAATTTACATCAATAAGATAATTTTATACCTAAATTGATATGATTTATACATAAAATGGGTTATTATACAAATTTGTGTAATTTTTTTAAAATTTTATTCTAAAATTATTTATGGAGATAGAATGATGAATACAATTTTTTTTCATGAGAAGTAGGTAGGCTACTAGGCATGTGATACATCTACAATGGTTCATAATTAGATGGAAGGTTAGATCATATTTGAATAGATATGGCAATATTGTGTTGTGCATGTATGGAGGGGACCATAATGGAGGATGTCCAAAGGGGGTTCTTGGCATGCCTAGTTATGGCACATGTTTTCCTTTTTGCCCTCAAGCATAATTGTTTTCTTTTTCAACCATAAGTTTGAAGGAAGGATTTGGTTGAGGGCCATGCCATAGATCTCCTTGGTCTTCTTCTTCTTCACATGTCTTTGCCTCTAGTCAATTGTAATTAATACACTGCAATGATTCCTCCTCCTCTATTTTGAATTCTTTGAAGAAATTCAAAGGGTGTTTTCTGAGTCTCTTATTGTCCTTTGGAGTTAATGGGCATGTGACATGGTCTAGTGGGACCGTTGCCATTGAGACCTATCGTAAATATGGTGCAACAAATCTGTGGTGAGAAGCTGAATATGATCCTATACAATAAATAGAGAGAGAGGGGAGAGTGTGTAATGGAGGAGACAACCAGACCCACAGATTGATTCATTATAGCATGGATCCAACTTTTCACATGTTGTGAGGTGGTAGGCATGATCTTACTGCCATGAATCTGACTATGGATGTCTAACAGACCACTTTTCATAGGATTGAGATGCATATTAGCTAAGAACTTGATGGCTTGTAGAGAGAAAAGGGTGTGGTCGGACCCATTTTTTGGGCCCAGTTTTTGTGGGATGTGCTTAGCAATAGTCAGGTCTACAAGGAAGCATGCTGGCTGGTTCACTCACTAGACAACAACCCATTATTAAGAGCATCAATGTGATGTCTCTCACGCTTGTTAACAAAGATGACAGCTACTACTCTGGTCCATAGACCTATCTTAGGTCAAGTGCATCTCCTTGCACACTGAATTATAATCTATCCCTAATTATGTCGTGATTTGTGTCGTCTTAATTAATTGATTAATGATACCCACAGTTCCCATAATACACTAATTCAACCAAATGACAAAAAAAGTTTATACAACACATCAAATTTATTTTTCTTACAAATCCATCTACTATATGGGCGTCCATCATGTTCATGGATGGGGACCGCTTCTCTTCTGCATGTATATCTCTATATACAGTCATGTGAAAAGAAAGGGGAAAGTTAAGGGAGATGCCCCACTAAGATCTGCCAAATCAATAAATTAAGATCTTGGGACACAACACAGAGACAGGTAGAGAATCCTCTATGGGCATCAACTTGTCTCCCAAATCTATCATCCTCAAGCCAGGCTGTGGGTCAGTAAGTGTATGCTTGCTTGCTTCCTCATCTATAACTGTTCTCATTTCTTCACATGTCTTTCAGACCTAACTAATGAAGAATTGAACCATAATTAATCTGTTCATGCTAGCCCCACATGGGTTTAGTGTAGATGTGACTAGTCAATGAATTTGAATCCATCACATGATCAAGCAAAGATCTGGTCTTATGGTGTCCAAACAATTAGGAAGTTACAAGGAGGCATTGACAGTACAAGACAAGTAAATGTTGAGATGGGCCAATGCCTACTCAGGGCAATGAATAAGACATCAATGTATTGATCACCCACACATGTTTAACAGGTTGATATGACCCGCTGCAATGCACAACAATACCAACTATAACGCAAGAGTGGAAAAAAGGGTTTTCATGATGGTTGGGGAATAAGCACTCAGGTGCAAAGGTCACCCGAAATAATGTTATGGAGCTGTCGGACCAAGTTGGGGATCCTGAGGTCCAGATGAATCCAACAAAGTACAATATAATGGAATGGGACCAATGGGTAAGTATCCTGTGAGTCAAGGTGTGACAATTTGAACAGTTTGTAAATGTCCTGCATGGTTTACTGAAACCTGAAGCCACCTGCAAATGCCCACATCATTTTCAGAAAGAAAAAAGAATATGTGCATATCTGCAGGCAACCAGAAGACAGAAATCAACTTGAAGCTCTTCATTATATTGATATCTCAACAACAACTCAATTCTTACAACACAAACTGTTGAACTTGGCAAACAAGAATCAAGTGATGTGGCAGGTGCTTACATTGAAAACCCACTCCAAAGGACAAGCACAGTAGCAGCAGACCTTCTTTGGATCCTCTAGAAAAGCAATCATCCCCCAGAAACAAGATCACCCAGAATCAGAATTTCAGGGGAAAACATCAGCAGAGATGCTCTAGTAACAATATAGACTTAGCCTATCACAGTCAGCAAGTAATATTAGTTAATAAGAACATATGGAATGCTGATCACCTTGGTTTGTATTGGTTCCTTCTCGCTATATGAACCTCAAGTGCCTTCGCACGACATCACATACTATATTGATACAGCATGCAGCACTTAAAGGATAATTAGAAACTGTAAGAGAAATCAAACAGAACTGATTATCTTCATATTGCAGATCATGGCACATTGCACTTCGTTTAAACAATCTTCATAATTTTCTGGGTCTGACTTTCAGAACTAATTATCTTGTGCATGCAATACTACCAGCAATCAAATGCCATACTACAGATAAATAAGTACAATAATGCTGAATCTGCAATAACTGAACTCTAAATCCTTGGTCCCGGTTAGATTATAAGGCACTGAAGCCATTATCTTTCTTTCCTCAACCATATGATATCCTCATCAAATAACAATTGGTCCCACCATTACCATCACCAAAAGCAACAAAAATGGCCATGTGACAAGATACATTGCATTATGTTACAGATAATTTGTTCACGAATCAGGGTGTGATATAATGAAGTGCATTTAAGGTCAACTCACTTGAAATAAAATCATCAGTATAATCAGTTTCTATCTTTCCATGGGCCATTGCACCAACCTGAAAGGAAAAATATGATGGGATGAATTTCAAATGAAAATTATAGAATATATATATATAAACATTTGGAGATACTCGAAGATTACCACGAAGACAAGAGTCGTGTCATCACTAATGGAAGCTACATAATCCTGCATCTCAACCACCTTCATTGAGCTATGGGAAAATCCTAGTGTACAACAGAAGTTCATTAAATCCAATCAAACCTATAGGTTAAATTAAAGAAAGGTTAGATGCACACCAATTCTTTTAGAGTTAATGGGAAGATATTGGGTTACAGGATTTTTTATCACTCGTAGCAGTTTCTCCCGTTTACCAGCAGCATTTATGCTTAACTTTTGCAGCAATTGCACTGAATGACAAAGCAATACGAGAACAGATTAAAAGGATACACACGATTGAAGACTTCAAGCAATTCTCATAAAAAGTTAAGGATGGTCAATAGAATCATACACATAATGCCCGAGAATCGTTTATAAGTCCTCGGGATACGAACATGAGGTTTGACTTCAAAGAGCACCCCTCTCTCAGTTTTCACATACACAGCTCGAACCTTACCAGCCTTGTTAAGCGGGCTATCTAAAATGGATAGAAGAGCCTGCAAACAAATTTATTAGTCAAGTAAAAGTCAATGTGAAAATCAGAGACAACAGAAGCCATATTTATGAACAGCAAGGTGAAAGCATGCATGAACAAGAATATCTCTCTAAGAACATGAGAAAGAAATTACACTAATTGCAGCATGCACCCATGAATATTAAGCGGAGGGTATGAACTGTTCTAAGAAGATACCATCCTCAGTTTCTGGTAGTTCAATAACCTGATGAATAATGTCAGGCCTATATTCAGCTGGATTTCTGCCATTTCTCTTCAAGAAGTTGGCGTGATCATCTGAATTCAAGAGTTGATAGCTCTACAAACATAAAAAAATGATAAGCTTTTCAGGTAGAATCACGCATCAATTCACTCATGAGCTTCAATCTTTAACAAATACTCATCTCGAATCAACCAAGAAAAGTTATAGTAGGGAGAATGGGACGCACACCTTTCCAACTTTGGCAACTTCAAGGGAAGCCTTCTCAAGAACGAAGACAATACCAGGGCTCATGTCTCTCTTAGTTTCCATGGGCACTACTGGTAGACCTTGTAGCACGTCAGCGACCTTCTCCTCAGCTTCTTCCGGTTGTTCCTGGCCATCGTCCACCTCTGTTTCCCTCGGCTCGTCAGCTTCCACTTTCATCTGCTTCTCCTGCTCCTGCTCTTCTTCCGCGTCCTCGTCATACCTTTCCCTGTGCTTCCTCTTCTTCCCCTTCACTGGGTACCTCCTCACCATTGCCAAAAACAAAGACTGAAAACAAGACTGCACGCGGTAAAAATCGAAACTTTCTCTCCTAAAAGCCTGAAATAAAAAAAAAAAAAAAAACCCATCCATTACCTTCACTTCACCTGGGCAGCAGCGGCTGAGGAAGTCGCCGCCGGGAACCGAAGAGCAGATGTCAGCTAAAGAGGAGACGAGAAGCTAAAAGGCCACAGAAGCAACGACGGTTCGGAAGGGTTTTCGGTCAGCGAAGGTAAGGAAATTGGATTAGGAGGGTTACCACGTGGGCCAGGCCCTATTTTATCATCATAGGCCCAATAAGGCCCGAAATGTCTTCTAGGCAGGCTTATGCTTCTCCCTCGTTCGTGTGTATGAAGAGTTGCAGACACTGCCATTTGAAGTTCTTGAGCTAGCCATCAATTTGCGAGGGCCCATTGCCCTCGAGATCCGGGGCAATGGAATCCAGTGAAGAAAGAAACCAATCTGTCGGGCGGAAGAGAAGATGATAATAACCCGAGATACTATCTAACATGTAGGGGACCAAACAAAACTCCGAGCATCAACTTGCCTGTGACAACTCGCTGTATTGGGTCCTGAACCCCTTAGCCATGAGTGATGAATCCGTGCCCTCTTGCATGGCAATAGGGCCACGATATCCTATGCAAGAAAGATATATCTTATCAAGATTTCTGCGGAAAGATCAGACAACATGGGGGCATTTATTTTATGTACAAACTAAACAAAACGAAGTTGGTGCCCAGTTTCCGTATCTTCTGCAACCCTTCATAGTCTGTCACAAGTACAGATCACGCTATGTCTATCTATAGGTAGCTAGCTATGACTATACGAAAGAGAAAATGAGTCTGCAGAAAAGTTGGGTGGTACGTTGATTATTAGCTGGAGGATCATCCAGGTGCATGAATGAAGGAAGAACCCCAACCGGGCATGTACGTCGGACTTGGCCAGAAAACAAAACTGCAGGCAAGTTGAATGCTTGTCAATGTGTGTATATGTATATATGTCATATGAGAAAGGCCTAGCTCTCACCCCAAGCCGCTTCTCCTTCCTTCAATTGCCCTTGATGCGTGTATATATATATATATATATATATAGTTGAGATCGGACTTGTTCACGAGCTGGATTAGCATCAATGGGTTGTACTAGCTAGGGTTACTTTTTTTCCATAAAGTGCTTGGATCTATCTGCTACTTGTAACTCAGCTGGAAACCCTAATGTACCCTTTTGTACTATTTTTATTATTTGTAAATTTATGCACCCTTATATTATTATTTACAATGGAATGAATGGAGGAGCATCTTTAATCATGAAGTAAATGTTCCATGACAAAGGTTAATTATACTAAATAAATATGATGTATGACCACTAAATTAGCATCATCAAACAAAAGATTAGACCATTGGAGTGGACATGACCTAAAGTAATACCTTCCCACATGCCACTTTAGTGGGTAATTAGGCACATACATCGTGGAAATGAATTTGGGAGTCAAAAGATGCATGTTAGCAATACAATCTCACGAATAAATTATAAAATTATTGTTAATTTATAAGTTATAATTTTTAATTAAATATTGATACGAATTTACTAATAAATTCTCACCTACAATAATCAATTATCCATAAATAATAAATTCTCACAATTTAAAATACGGAAAACTTACATTTTAAGAGCCCCGTTGAGTGAGTTGTATCCATGAACTCTTGGCATCCAACTTTACATCCCACCAAAAAATTCAAATTTATGTATAGTGGTTTAAAAAAAACCTATATGATATTATATATATATATGTATGATCTTGGCGAGAGTAGATTTTATATTTTTATAGAAATATATTATTAATTTATAATAATTTATTATCTTAGATTTTTAATAGAAAAAACTCAATTCCTAATATATTCATTATTTAGTAAAAATATTAAACTCATTTTCTATTGTATAAGATTAGAAATATTATATATTGCTAGTAAATAATTATTTAAAAATATATATAAATAGTGTTTGAAAGCTACATGTAAAAGCAATATAAAATCACGTGTATAAATAAAATTAATATAATTCACTAATTACAATTACAAGTTATATAAATCTAATATTTTATTTACCCATAATATTATCTTATAATTTTTAATTTATTACCCTTTTATTAATATGAATTAAGGCTATCGATTACTTACTCCATATATACACATACTTGAATTAGGCCCAAGCACAATCCCAACAACTTTCAACCATGATAATATTTTCAAATTCTACTTGACACCGGTCCACATTTCTTTAATGATATTTTTCAAGAAAAACAAATCACAAATTCATTTCGTGCACGAATTAAGTAAGTTTGCCGTATGCCCACTACCACACTTGTGCAATGAATTAATTACAATATATTATTATAATTATTATAATTTTCAACCCAATGCTGGATGATAAGTTTGGTGGGTGAATGAATATGACGGCAAGAGAAAATGAAAGATTCCTTTATTTATTTTTTTGTACAAATTGGAATGTAGGCTGTGACGGCGTCTCTCTCACCGCCAGCCTTGAATGGACAGACAGTCCAACGTGAAATTAAGATCCCATCTGACACAACACAAGACAGAACACAAGACACAGACACGCCCGTCTCACTAGTCATATACTTCATTGCTGGGACATGCAATTAGCTAACAAGGGGTGTCAATTTACTCACATAGCATGATGATTTATTGGGCTTTTTTCACACCCTTCCCCTTAATCAGATTTTCACTTGTTAATTTAGTATAATTAAGACCTTCAAATATATGACAAAGTACACTTATTAACCATTGAGAATGAAGATCTTACCTTTAATATATAATAATATATATGAAAAAAAATCAACCAAATTGGGGGATGCACAATTGATGGGTTCACTGAATCTGCCTCTCTCCCAAGCCAACATGTCCTTTATATTGCAACTTGAACAAGATAAAAGCTACCCTTAACTTGAACCGTTCTTGCTGGGAATCCCACATGGAGTTTACTGTATTAGTCATTTAATTAATGTATATTATACGTTCTTAATTACATTCTTCATACACATTAATCTCCCATAAAACTATATTGGGTGTATGTTGAATTTGTCTTAATTTGACTTTATTCGCATTTAAGTGTCATACTCATATTCAACTGTATATTATATGCCATAACTCTTGGCTATAACAGCAATATCTACCGTATAAATATGAACAACAGCAGTACATGGTATAAATTTTCCGTACAGCCTATCTACCGTATAAATATGAACAACGTTGGTTGATTATGACCGTTGACGACGCCCGAAAATCTCTCCTCATCCTTCCTCCCCTCCTTCTCTCTAGCTTCATATGCCTCCTCCTCCCTCTCCTGACATGGGCGAGCATTTTATGAGTTCAAGGTCCGCTGTGGTGCTGGCCCTGCTGACGATCTCCATCCTGGTGCTGCCCCTGGTGCTGCCACCTCTTCCGCCGCCTCCTCCCATGCTCCTCCTCGTCCCTGTCATCATCTTGTCTCTCCTCGTGATACTGGCCGCCATGTCACCAGCTCGGATCCCAAATGTCTCCATAGCGTATTCTTTTGACTGACCCGTCTGGTCTGTCCGCGGCGTATATGTATGGATTCTCAAACAGCCTCGAGCCATGGAAGCCTCTCCGGTGTAGAGCGTTGGCAGAATCTCTCTCTCTCCGTGGGAGTTTGATGGCCATGGAATGTGAATCTGCAGCTCGATGTGTTGTTGAGCACACACTTCACGATGATCTCGGCGGTGCCCACATATCAGCAACCTCCTGGGCCATTCAGTAGTTGCGATAACCGTCTCTGAGCCATGTTTGTTCATCGGTCTGTATGTCTGGATCCACAGATCAGCAACAAGGCAAGCCATGTTTTGGTCACTAACTCATGTATACATATGTTCAAGCTGATTTTTATTGCAATTTTTGGCCTTTTTTTTTCTGGAAAAGTATCTCATCTAACACCAAGAACGCACTCGCAGACATTATTAGTGTATGACAATAAAAAAGTACATCTTCACCCCTTTAATTTTCTGATATTGCTGGAAATAAAGAATGGCATACCAGCCAATGCATCAAGCCCTCCATTTACATCCTGACCAGTCGATATATCACCATGCGGCGGCTGATGTCTATCAATGGATGCAAGATGCTAGTGAATGGGAACTTTGAAGGAAAGAAAAGGGAAAAATGGAAACTTTCAAAAAGGTTCAGCTCAAGAGTAGTTGTCCACTTGGGTGTTGAGTATTCCTGATCAACATTGATTACTTTGCAAGTTCCACATGCAAGATTGCTCGTCAAGTTGTGGGCTTCCGACAAGCCCTATTTTCCGATCAAGTTGACAAAAAAAATTAGGGTTTCTGCAATTGGGCTAGCAAGACTCTGACTAATTAATTATATACAATACAAATGATAGTTAATTAATAACCCTAATTGATAGACTAATCACTCACCATTAACATATTTTTGCTCAATTTGGCTGATAATTATCCCACACCTGCAACAACTAGCAAACAATTGTTATGGAGGCGGGGGAATGGATCAAAATAATTCAAAAAAATTGGTTTCTAGATATCAGTAATTAAATAGGAAATAAACCTATATTGGGCCTAGAAGGTTCTGGACCACAAAAGGGCCTTACCAATTATGAATTGGGCCGAACTTTCATCTCTACACTAGGTAGTAATTTATTGGGCCGGCATGCTTCTGTTTGACTTTCCCATAATTGGCCCAATAGCCCAACTAACAATTTGATCGCATTTACTTTTTAACTTGTCACCACATTTTATTTACTTTTAATTTTATTTTTATGACATCAAATATGGCATTCTATGTGACTTAAATGACTAAATTTTATTTTTTAATAATATATATAATATAATAAAAAAATTATTTCATTTTGAATTTTTAATTATATAATAAAATTACAATTATATGATATAAAAGTCAATAGCTACCTTTGAATTGATCAATGTCTTTGACTGGGTAGCCTTCTCTGTCCTTCCAGTCCCCACCTATCAATAGAAATAAAAAATGGAGACTTTGGGCAAAGCAAAGGACAAGAACAATTTGTCCCACCCTTCCTGGCGGCGGATCTCCGATCGAAGGGTCGAGAGTCGGGCCCATCACGGGTACTCGGAGCAGAGGTAACGGATGCACGATACTTCTCTGGGTAATATATTGGTTGCTCAAGTATCCCAACGATTCCAATGGAGTATCGGATCAAAACCCATCTGGAAATTTGTCAGTGTGATGAGAAATGGTCAGATGATTTTGGGGCAAATAGTCAAAATTGTGAGTGAATGCTAACGTAGACAGGATCACATGACAATGGAAGTAGCCAATTTTCTCGCGTCAATGACGATAACGAAAGGGCCCTTTTTAACTCTGAAAATATTATCATTGCCCTGATCGTTGGCTCAGATCAGCTGAGGTGAGGATCCGTGCTAAGGTTTCTAGAAATTTCACCGACCGACGGGGAAGGACTGTCGGCGTCTTTTGATGACGAATTCAATGAAGTCTGAAGGTAGCTTCCCAGTCAAATGTGTAATTTGGAATAAAAATTCTGCAGTTCAACTCCGGCATAGCTGTAAATGGAGAAAAGAGAATCTGAGGGAGGGGAAGGGAAAATGGCGGCTTTAGAAAAATGGGCACCGATCATCAAAGTACCAAAAAAATAGCTTTTTTAGGGAGGAAAAAGACGTCTGCAGGAGGTCGGAATGATCCCAACTTCACGCTTCTTCTTGCTTCCCCCAAGACAGGACGAAAAAGGATTACAAACCCAAGGCTGCTATGATGAAATTCAGCGAAAAATTCATCCTTTTTTCTCTCTCAATTTTATTGGCAATTCCAAGGTACAGTAGCAGTTAGATGTGCGGAGTATTATAATACACCTCCATAAAAATCTCAATAAAAAGTCAACAGGCACGAATACCTGTGCTCCAGAGGGCTCTCAGGTTAGGGTTCTCCCAATTTCTGCTCCTGATTCGTGCTTCGTGTGAACCCTTTCCTTGACTCTTCATCTGTTTCATCTGGTTATTACTCTCCCAGCAAAAGAAGACGAAAAAGCTCCATCTTTCAAGTGGTTGGCTAGTTGGGCATTTATTCAGCCAGCTGACGGAGCTCAGTTAGTGCCTGAAGTGGATGTGTATTTTTGGGTAGCCGGTGGTCTGTTTGGGAGACAGAGGAATCTTGAGCCTGTGATTTTGTGCTTCGGAGTTCGTCCGAGTTTATTGACTGGTGGGGATGAAGTTTGATTGACTGGAAGCGCATCACTGAAAGTTAGGGTGAAGGCCATTGCAGAGCTGTGAGAGGGATGCCGAGCTTTCTACCTTCCATACCTGCATCTAATTCCATGTAAATTTCTTCAGTCCAGTCTCAACCTTGCTGTATCTCTAATCATTTCTAGCTTCCTTCATGTGTTGCCGAGCATGATTTTGAACTTATTGCTTCCAGTAACGCAGAGGAAAATAGTACCCGTCCTCTTCAGAACATGGACCTTGGGTTGTTGGGGCAGTCTCTTGGATTTCGAATAGAAGATGCCATGGACCTAAGTAGACGTATGCTTTTATTACAGTTGATTGTTTATCCTTCTTGCACTTGGATATATAATTTGGTCTCAAATCTTCAAGAACTGGATGCTCATTTCTGCTTCAAGTTACTCCTCAGAATTTCTAAGTTCACAGGGGAATGATGAGTTTGCTGTAATTTGTTTCAGTGCCATTTGGATAATATACTGAATCTTTCTTTTTGGATCAAACATGGTCATCTTTGCACATGCTCCATTGAATAACTAGCTACATGCTTAGCAAGGCAAAATAGCTGAGAACTTTATGGTTTTATCTTATCATATTCCTTTTCTCCAACAGATCCTATATTTAGTCAGATAAAACCAAATAGCATAGGAGCCGATGTTCGAGTTGGTCCATCAAGCAAGGTAAGCATTTGGTCTGTTAACTTCTTCCTTTTAATGCTGTTTACATGAATGGTTTCTTATTGCCTTCATTGCAGTCTCTTCCTACCTCAGATGTAAATTTCTCTAGTTCTGTTTGGTCCCAGGGGCCACCGCCACAGAACGAGCAACAGCCTCCTGTTATTTCTGTTCCCAGAGGTCATTCCGAAAACTGGGGAGAAACCAATGTGCCTAATGCTAGTCCAATAACAGATGCCTCAACGGATGATACAGAAGATAAGAATCAGAGAGTAATCTCTTATGAACCCTTGTAAGACCGTAAATAAAACAGGTTACCTGTCAGATCCCTGAAATGTCTGAAGCTTGTATGAATTTCTGCAGAATGGAAGGGGTCAATCTAATGCCCTCCAAGCCGAAGACTCTAGTGACAGGTCAAAGGAGAAGACCTCAGATCAGAAGGTATATGGCTAATCCAATGTCTCTAGGTGCCATCTTTTCCAGTTGAATATTTACTAATTTGTGATTTTTATTCTCTAGACACTGCGCCGACTTGCTCAAAACCGTGAAGCCGCAAGGAAAAGCAGGTTGAGGAAGAAAGTAGGTCCTCTGGCCATTATTTTTTTTTCATCCTTTTGATTTAAGAATATCAAAACAAGGTCAGAGATAGATGCTCTTTTATAATATCTTCTATTCTAATCTCTCTTTTGGAATCTTTTACAGGCATATGTGCAACAACTAGAAAGTAGCAGGCTTAAACTTACACAACTTGAACAAGAGCTCCAGAGAGCTCGACAACAGGTAAGTTGCTCTGTCCTGCACCTCTACCTTTATGTTCCTTACTCAATTATTAACTTAATATCCGCTGTAGGGAATATTCATTTCTAATTCAGGAGGAGAGCAGACCCACTCAAATAGTGGAAACGGTACATTGTACTTCCTAGCAATTTGTTGTGTAATGTAGTGCTATTATTTTCTTAGTATATTACATCTCTCAGGTACTTCAGCAGCTAACTTTGAACATTGAAAAATAATAATTGAATGCTGAACACTGCAGGTGCCTTGGCATTTGATGTCGAGTACTGCAGGTGGTTAGAAGAGCAGAATAAGCATATAAACGAACTGAGAAGTGCAGTCAATGCCCATGTGGGAGACGTGGAACTCCGGACAATTGTGGACAATGCCATATCACATTTTGAAGACATATTTCGGCTGAAAGGTAATGCGGCAAAAGCTGATGTTTTCCACATTTTGTCTGGGATGTGGAAAACTCCAGCTGAGCGGTGTTTCATGTGGATTGGCGGGTTCCGATCATCAGAGATCCTGAAGGTTGGTTGTTATTCCTTCTCATAGTTTTCTAATATATGCTAGATCATGTTGACTCAAATAAAATGAGGGAGAAATGTGCTCTATGTGGTATCACAAAAAAAAAAAAACAGAGTAATTTAACAGTTTAGTCCTTTGATTTCTGACTTATCAACAATTTTGTTCTCCGTACCACTTCATAAGAAGTGCCACAAAAGAAGGTATTGTGGATTAATAAGTGGTCACATGTCTACTTAAAGGTCATGACTGGTAGATAGTGGAACATTTTTAACCTTATAAACTCACAACATTTCTATATTTTATCTAATGTGAGATGATATTATCAACAGGGATGTTCCCCGGTCAATATAATTTGATTTGTCTAGTTTCCTGATTTTTCTAATGAAATGAAAATTATGCAGCTTCTCATGAATCAACTAGAGCCTCTAACTGAGCAGCAGTTGGTAGGTATCTGCAACTTGCAGCAGTCCTCCCAGCAGGCAGAGGATGCCCTTTCTCAGGGCATGGAGCAGTTGCAACAGTCTCTGGCTGAGACCCTGGCTAATGGTACTCCTTCATCAGGTTCATCCGGCAACGTAGCCAATTATATGGGTCAGATGGCCATGGCAATGGGGAAGCTTGGAACTCTCGAGGGTTTCCTCGTGCAGGTACTTACACTTATTACATGGATCACAAATGTGGAACTTCGATTTCCTAATTACACATATTTGTTTGGTGAAGTAATCTTAAGTGTAAATGCCTTTTCTTCAAATGTTCGATTTGTTTCAGGCGGATAATCTACGGCGGCAGACACTACAACAAATGCATCGAATCCTAACAACCCGCCAATCTGCACGTGCCATCCTTGCCATCCATGATTATTTCTCCAGACTTCGTGCCCTTAGCTCTCTATGGCTTGCCCGGCCCCGGGAATAGCCTCAGATGAGCCATGGAGATGATGATAATGGAAAGACCCCATCTTGTAAGTCATGGAATCCTAATATTGTTGGGCAATGTATTTTCTGAATTTCGACTGCGCCATAGAATTCAGACCTGGGCTCCATATTACATCCAACTTTGCCTGTTGTGAGATAATGGATCCAAGGTAGTTTGCAGCACATGTAGTAGCATTGAAACTAGTAATTGCTGTACATTTATGCTGTGTTGCCTATACTGGGAATAGTACTAGTGAGCTATGTTGGCTTTGCCTTCTTAGATATGTGGAGAACATATATAGTCAAAATGTACACTGAAAAATGTTGAGATTAAAGATGTAGTTTTACAGATACCCTTGCTTTGGATTTTCCCACTCTTCTGCTCTCCTGTAGAAGCCTTAATCTGGGAAACCTTTTTCCTTGATCAACCAAGTAGTCACCATCATCTGTAGGGCCTTTGAGGATGACAGCTTTGAATAAAAGCCGAAACCACTCTGTGCCACGGCCATAACGACAACCTTCAAAGTCATGTATTTTAGCTATATGAATCTCCACCCTGGAAATTGGGTTCAGGAGGCTGATCACAAAGTCGGGTCCAGTAGTCACGAGCCAACCGGAAAGGGTTCCCCAGCACATCCTACCCCCGAGCCTCGGGCAAGGGCAGGTGGTAAGTTTTACCAGTAGATATGCTGAAGAAGCCATGCCCCTCGGAGTATTGGTCATCGGAGAGCATCAGCCATGGAAGCCGGGATCGTGGTCTCCAGCTTCTATTCGCATAGGGCTCCCTTCATGCGCGACAGACTGAGGAAAACCTGAGGAAGTCTTCAATGACACTCAAGTGTTCTGCAATATTGAGGAGGGTATAATGTATGGAAGAGAGGACTGGGAGTAGATGGGGTAGATGAAGAGCAGTGAAGACTGGGAGTCAATGCCCAATCCATTAAATATGAGTTTTCTTAGTAGTGGGTTTCTTTCTTCAAAAGTATCCCCCTTTTCCTCTGGTTATATAGGGTTATCACGCCAGATCAAGGTAACAAGTGGGCCTCAGTCATTCAACTTCGAGGGCTGGTCAACTTCGGCTGTTATTGGATTGGAACGGCCCTCGTGGAAATAAGCTGCCGCCCTTCTTTGATTGGCTGATTCATTCTTTAAATTGGCCTCATCTTCTCCGACTTGAAAGCCACATCAAAGAAAGCTCCTCCTCCTCCTCCTCCTCCTCATTATCATCACCATCATAGCCTTATCCGTAGAATATCGGAGCAAAGATGGAGCCCTCCAAAACTCTTGATCGCACTGCATCTGCTGCTCCTGCTTCAGCAGAAGGCTCAGATGCACAATGCCCAGGTAAGACACACCTCGCAAGTTACACTTACCAGGAGCTTGAAGAAGCAACTGACAAGTTCAGTGAGCAAAATATCGTGAGCGACAAGAGTAGCCTAGGCATCGTCTACAGAGGACGCTTACCCTCGGGTGATCTAATCGCCGTGAAAAAATCCAGCATACCCCTCTTTGCACCTTCTGGACCCCAGTTATTCAGTCGGGAGGTGCAGGTCGCCAAATCGGTTTTGCACCCAAATCTGCTTCCCTTGACTGGCATCTGCAAGCTAGAAAGCGAATGGATCCTCGTATATCCACTTGGAAGTAATTTAAAGTCTCGTTTGCATAAACGCCCAGAAGGGCAACCTCCGCTGGACTGGGAGACCCGGAAGCGGATCGCCCTTGGATTGGCCAGAGGGCTCGCTTATCTTCACGAGAAGGGGATAGTTCTTCGTGACATATATACAGGAAGCATCTGGTTGGACGAGAGCCTCGAGCCTCGTATTGGGGACTATAGCTCCGCTAAGTTCATGGATGGAGTTATACCGGAAGCCTGTCAGCCGGAGGAGGGCCTCTCTGCAGAAGAACCAGTAATAAAGCTACTCGATTTTGACGACGATACTAGTGGATGGCAGAGACTTGGATACACAGACCCAGATTGCATTAATTCCGGGTACTCATGGAAATCTGATGTCTACTCCTACGGGGTGGTGCTTCTTGAGCTCATCAGTGCCGGTGATCCTACCGTCGTGGTCCAACATTCACCTTTGATATACAAAGGAAGGGTAACTGAAGGCTTTTACATTCCATCTTACTGGGTGAAGCCGCTGGAGGAGGATGCAGGAAACTTGCTGGAGAGCAAAATAGACAGCAGTATGATCAATAATGGGGGCAACTATAGTAAATCCGAGGTTGAGGGTATGATCAAACTGGCTCTCATTTGCAAGCAGCTTCATTCCCCGGAGAAACGGCCAAGCATGCCGGAAGTCGTCAGCATCCTGCAAGGAAATGGCGGCAGCCTGGACATGAGATGGGAGGAGTTTCTACATAACTTCGCCAGCGAGGAGCAAATAGCGGTGGAGCTTAACGGAATGGAACTGTAGATGAGAGCCAGCGAGCTGTCTGCTGTATGTTTTATATAATTAAAGATAATAACAGAAATTAAATGTATAATATTATTATAATACAATTGATATTATATTAATTAAAATAGACAAATATTATATTATTATTATTATATAAATTTGGAAAAGTGACACGGAATACCTGAGTTAAATGACGAAAATGTCCCTATCAACGAATGTGTGTCATGTGAGACAAAATCTTCAAGTTCGGGGGTTGAACGGATAATATCTAAAAGATTGGGTTAATTGGATTTGAAGTAGGAAATTTAGGGCATAAATAATAGTATTGGGGACTTCTGGAGTGAAAATATGACGAAGTAAACGTTCAGTGTGCGAAGTATAATTTTCCTAGAAATTCAGCTTCGGGCTTCTGCCCAATTTCTGCCAAGCCGAAATTGCAACAAGGAAAGATCGAGCTTTTCCCTTTCCAGCTCCAGGGAGGGTAAATAGGCGGAGTGTTTGCAGTGCTAGGATTGGATTGACGAACTCAATCTATTATGTTTCGATCAGCTCTTTGTTAATCGCGGCAGAAAGGTACATACTTCGTCTCCCGGGCCTCTCTTCCTATTTTCTATTCATTTCCAGTGTTTGCTGGTGGCTTTCGAGGCGGTGTGTTTTGTAATGCTGCTGTTGAGATGTGTGGTTCGATGGTTCAGTCTAATCTTGTCTTATTAGTGAGAAATTTCGAGGAATTGGGTTCACGACGGAATTTGTTCACATTCTTCTCTCATGGTGGAAGCTAGGGTTTCGTTTGTACTCATATTCAATGAAGATCCGTTTTTATTTTGTTCATCCGAATCCACAGGTTTAGTTATTTTCGTTCTTTATTTCCTGTTTTATATTCTATGCTCCGGCAACAGAAAAACGTTATACTCTTCATATATTGCATTATAGGGTCATGCCAGAGGTTGGAATATCTGTTCCAAACAGATTCCTTTTCATCGATTTTTTCTTTACCATATCATTAGCATTTTTATCTTTGGTTATCAGTACAGGGATCTGTTGTTGAGAGCCTTTCGAACTAAGCACAGTATCGAGCATGGTGGGTCTCTTTCTTTTAACTAATAATAACAGTATTCCCAGGTGCTAAGGATCGGTTGGACAGGCATGGAGTCTTCACCTCGGCAAAATGCTGATGTCAAGGCAACTTTTCGTAAGCTGTCAAATGATGCAGCTAATAGAAATTATCGTAGGCATTCACCTACTAATGGTTCATCTTCTTCTGATGGTAAGTCGTCCTTTCCAATAGGCCATAGATTTTGTCCTGTAACTTATACCTTCGTTGTGGGTGTCAATCCTTGTGTTGAGAAAGGTATTCCCATCAGCTTCAGTTTGTCATTGTATTAGAAGGATCTGAACTACTTACACCAGCTCTTAAAAATTTAATCCTGCATATATTATCCCTACATATATTAGTCTTCCAAGTAGGTGTACTAAATTGTGAGAAGCCATACATATGGCTTTCTAATTTACTGAATGCTGCCTTTGTTTCTTTGCATATATCTGAAAGTTGATGTGGAAATGAAATTGCCATTTATAGTGTGATAAAAATGATGAAATTCACATTTGGTTGATAATGGATAGAGGCACTTGTATTTAATTTAAAATTTATATATGGATATAATTGTCCTTTATCTTGCGCATGCTGATTTATTTGATAATTTATCCCTGCAGAGGACCTTGAGCATAGACATTCATCTAGCCCAAAGTACACCAGGGGAGATCCTGTAAAAGGATGTGATTATGGAGAGAGAAAGAAAGCTGATGAAAAGGATACACAAAGACATTCTAGTCGGGGTCATCATGGAAAAAGTGGTGACTCATATGGATATACTGAGCGTCAGTCATCAAGGAGTACCTATAATTACTCTAGGCGAGGGAGTGATCTTAGTAGGTCGAGAGATTACCTGCGGGATAGGGATAAATATTCTCGGGATAAGTATAAAAGTGACATCCCTAGCAGTAAATATCTGGAGGATGAAAAATTATCTCTAGAACGAAAGAAGTATAGAGACAAAGAGATCCATACATCAGATTCTGGGAGGAGGAAGAGCTACTTTCAAGAGCCAGAAAGGGATCGGAATGATCGAGACAGGGATAGTAGAGACAAGAGGGAATACCGCAGGGGTTCAGGAGGCTACCAGAGTGGTTGGGACAAAGATGATTCCAAGGGTCACTTCAGTGAATCTGCCATTTCAAGGGAGCAGGATGGCCAAAAGCTCTTGAAGGAGAGGAAATTTGATGATTCAGTCTCTATAAAGGGTGTGGATCAGTTTGAGAAAGGATCTAGAAATCCAGCAGATGATAAATCAATCATTGAGGGTGCTCAAAATTCCCCAGCGAAAAAGCCACGCTTGTTTTGCTTAGATGGAGGCCCTGATTCAGGGAAACAAGGTAATAATTTTCCCTAAAATTCCTCGATGTGAGGAGTTTTTGAAATTCTTTTTCAACAATTTTATTTTGTTGGAAAAAGAACTGCTAATAATATATTTGATTGCTTGCCATAGTAGATGATGGGGGGCATCAATCTAAAGAGGTATATAAGGCCAATTCAGTCCAGAACAATGCCAATGCTAGTGAAGTTGCTAATGATCTGAATGCTGCGAAATTTGCTGCCATGAGAGCTGCCGAACTTGGTATATTAGGCCCCTGTTATTATCTCAGTATAAGATTTTTCTCTCAGAGACAGTATGATTCTAATTTCATGGTTAAGTTCTAGGACATAGGTTGGTCTATGTGGTGAACTTTGTTTTACTGTACATCTCATCCGATATGACCGATATTGAGTACCTGTTGGTAATGAAGATGACATGTTTTGAGGTATTATAAACAATGGCTAACTAATAGCTCACTTGTTTAATTTCAGTAAATAGGAACCTCGCTGGTGGAACAGGCTTCTTGTCTACTGAGCAAAAGAAAAAGCTTCTCTGGGGGAATAAAAAGAATGCCACCCCAGAGGAGGTATTACTTCTGAATCACCAAACCTTCAGGATAGATTCTTGAACTTGGAAACTTCATATCCTTTAACTATTGTTGATGCCATTTTCTTCTTGTTTTATGCAGTCCTGCAGTCAATGGAATGTTTCCCTGATTTCAGACCCCGAGCGGCAAGAAAAGTTTAGCAAGCTCATGGTAAGATCCTTGGCAGCTATCTTTTATTTTTTTCTGCAATAAAACTCCAAAGATAAATAAATTCTTTAGTGGAGTCTTTATTGCATTTGCGGGTCCAACATTAGTTTATTAGATGGCTGTATAATAAGGTTGTGATTGATCAAGTTAAGTCAATGTTCTTTTGACTTCCCTAGACATTGTGGTTAATGTGTCCCCACTTGTAGGGTAGACGATTTAATTAACATGTCTCATGTACTAACACACTTTTTTAGAGTCTGAGGTTGTGTCGGTACCTATGGCCAATTGTAGGGAGCCAAGGGAGATGTAAAGCCTCAGGAACAAAAGCCCCGGAACATAGATGGGAGTGGCCTTGTCCGAGCAGAGAAACAGGAGGAGCTGCAGGTAAATCTCGAGAAGCAGTACATTGCTGGGCTCCGAAGAAGGGATGGCAGAACCGTTGGTTTAGGCCTTTAGGAGCTTACCTTGCCTCAAATCTGAACTCATGGTTCTGTTGCACGCTTTTACACAAGTTATATCTCTCATGGGTTTCTATTTGTCGTGAGTTGATTATAATCTATCTTGTAGTTGGAGAGTTTTGGATAACCATGGAGTGCATTCAATGGATGAATTCTGGGGCTGGTGAGCCAAGGTATTTTTCAGGTTTTGGTTGTTCTTGATGACAAGGGAGTTGGTAATCTTTTGGTTTGATGCTGCTCTTGATAACAAGGTGTCTTTCTAGTTGGTGGAAAAGGTGTGGATGTGAAAATTCATTATATCAAAGCTGAAATACACAATTTCATTATATTAACTTTTAAGTAAATATAGATTTGATAGCTTATTATCTTATTGTTTTACAATACCACACTTTTGTACCCGATTTGAGATTGAAAACCCGGTTCGTATGCTGTGCAAGTATGTTCCTTCGCTCGAGAACTGAAGAATCATAGCACTGGTTCACAATTCCATCCGGTAATTTGTAACCTTTGGCCTTTATTTCATTCAACAAAAAAAAGAAACATTCTCCTTCTATCTCCAACATTGAACAAACAAAATAACAGGATTTACAGCTTAGGAAATGAGTTCCCGACAGATTCCTCTCGTGACTGTTGGCTCTCCCTACAAGTGCTACCCATCGCTTACTAATATACCATGCAAGATCATTTTATCATCAAGTACATGGCTGAGTGTGGAAGGATAACCGCATCAACTCCATTGATAAAAGAATGTGATGAATTGATCCATGAATGCAGGAAACAAACTCTCCTCCTGAATCCATCATGTTAGCTTGCCTCTTCATCCATGGTATAAACCATGAATGCAGGAAACAAACTCTCCTCCTGAATCCGTCATGTTAGCTTGCCACCTCTTCATCCATGGTATAAACGGGTATCTGCCATACCTTTGTGTTCTTCTTTGGATCGTCACAGAGGGCCAGATCAGTATCATCCTCTTTGAAGGTTTTGATGAATGTTTTGGCTCCCATCATGATAAGCCTCTCAATCATGAAAAGCTGGTAGTTGTTCTGAATTACAGGATCGAGGATTCTACTGTAATTTGAAGAGTACGCTAATTTGTACCTGCAAAAATGGAGTATTTGTCGGGTTGATTTTTGAACCATAAACTCATACAATACATAATATACTAATGTAATCAGCTTGATCAGAAGATTGTAACCTGATATGGAACATTTATAAGAGCAATCTATAATACTTCCAGTTCTACCAGAAAAGATTACTATATCTTAGAGGAAAGGATATAGGCAAGAGGAAGCCTACCTCACAGACATAGGAGAAAAAAATCCAGGCGTTCTCTCGTTAGAGGCAATAAAGACAGTTCGGCCTTGTGGAACCCATTCTTCAATTTTGCGGAGGATGAATTCAGGACGAGTGTCCCTATCTAAATGTGGATGTAGGCTCCTAGCTACTCCAGACTTGTCTTTCCGGGTTTTTATTTTGTCCCCGCGACGAACATGTATGGCATCATAATCACCAAGAAAGGCCTTAATCTGCAGGCACATTAACAAATTGACATAGATCCAAATAAATAAAACAGTAAGTGAAGAATCTAGTTTAACAATCATATAAAAGGTTAGAGCACAGCCTTTTCCTCAGATTAGGCAAAGAAAGAAAGAAGATGAGCAATATAGATTGGACTGGTAAGGTTAATGGGAAGAAAAACTCCCCCACCTGCACTCTGTTAAACAGAGAGTAGAAGCATCACAGGTCGTTCTTCCTTTCATCAAATCTGTTAAAATTTTAGGCAACAAGACAATAGCAAACCTTTCTGGCAGCATCACTAAGTGGCTTTGCCGCCATTGAAGGGAGAAACTTATACGGAAGCATGATAGCACTTCGGTTGTTTCGGTCCTTGCACTCCATAAACCTAGATGAACATGATGATCAATATCCCTAGAAAGAGCCATTATGCTATGAAGAAAATGAACTAGCAAGGAGTGCTGCGCGTAAGGAAGGTAGATGTATTATATATATGGAGCATCTTCCAGGTATATATATCTGGTACACTGATAATTAAAGTAATGGTCTGGCCCCTGTTTCCAAAATTCACTGACCTGTGTCAGGCAAGATAACCTTACCATGAAAGAGGACTGGCAGTTCTGTTGATAAGTAGAAGATTTGAGTACTTATCATGCTCAATCAGGTCATTCCTACTAATCCCGGAAACATGGGCAATTCCTCTAGATCCCAGCTTCATGGCAGTCAATAATACACGGTACCACATTTTTGTATTGTCTAACAATACAGGAACAGTATCTGAGATCATATCAATATCATACAGAGAGTCCATGCCACATGATGAAGCTGCCCACCTATCACAAGAGGTAAATTATAGTCAATTTCATTTCCTGTATTTTTACTCATTTGATCTCACTGCAGAGGATGAACAGAAACATGGAAGCAGAAAAGAAAACCCACAGGACAATTCATACATTCGCGAGGAAGGCATCAATCTCTTTAGAATCTCCAAGAATTTGACTTAGAGAGGCTTACCCTTCCTCAGAAGTATCATTGGAAGATTGATGGAGAATCCCCTTCTTGTTGTGTAAGGGGTTGATGCACATTCTGGAAGGCATGACAAAAGTTCTGCAACAAAAGTAGATTTTCAGACATTGTGAGGAAATCAATGCATTAAATACTAACAAGCAAATTCCAAAAATCAATACTAAGAATCACATTATGCCCAAGTTAAACATAACCTAAGATGCAGATTTCAGTTCTGGTCGGAATCACCTAGACTATTCAATCTGTACATATTACAAAATTTTGCATCTTCAAATGATTTCTACTATCAGTGGAGATGCCTGCAAAAACCAAGATCCGTGGAACAGAAAAACATGAACATGGAGGTCAGCTAAAGCGGAGGCTTGCGATCACCTTGTTAGTTGTTACCATATCGGGAACAATTTTTCGAATTAGAATACCAGAACTTGAACATTATGATGGATCAGTAGTCAATGATAGGCCTTCAGTAAATTGTACATACCATTCCAGATCAAATTCATTTCAATTCACTGAAAGTAAAAAAAATTGGATCCCTAAAAAGGCTCAGTTCTACGTTTTTGGTTTTCCAGGAGTCCCTCCAAAACGGTGCAGGATGCAAAAACCAAGAGCGAAGGGTGTAATCCACAAAGCCAATCAACCGCCAGATGAAAAAGGAGGGGAAATTCGCACCTGTTGAGGAACATTGCTTCTTCTAGGGCACATCTGAGGCTCGACTCTTGGTGCCCTAGGCCTTCACACGAGTCGCAATGCTTCCCGGGGCAGTCGATCCTATTCCCCCAGTACAGGTACTTGTCGTGGAGGGAGTGCTGGCGCTTGGGACGACTATACCTAGCCATGATTTCGGAGGCCTTGTAGGGAGAGAGGGAGAAGCCGATGATGGAACTCAAGGAGCAGAGAAGGAACAGCGAGGCGACCCCTGCAATGAGGATGAAGACAGGGGATGCTGAGATCCGGGGTTTCGATCTGGGCTTGAAGGTTCTATGAGCAGCCATTGATGTTGCTGAGCGGAGGATGAAGAAGAAGCAAAACAATAAGGTGAAGACGAAGAAGACGAAATTGAGTGAGTGTGGTTGGAAGTAGCCATGTCAAGGGCGGAGTTTCTTAAGACTACGTGTTTTTTTTTTTAATTATATTTGTGAATAAGGTATAAAAATGAGCAATATCTACAAAATATCTGTCTCACCTTACCACAGACCCTTCGATGAACAGGAAAGAGATGTCACTTTACAGGATTCAATCTATGTTCTCCAAGGAAATCAACTGCCAACCCAGATGAATCATCCTAGTACACTTGAATGGTATTTATTACTCAAGTTTTGTAGGTAACAAGGTGAGCCGTTCAAGCCAGTTAGATTGCTCGTTTTTCAACTTTGATCATCTGCACCAGAAAACATTTTGATCGTGAAAGATATATTGCAGGCAATCACGAGAAAACAAACCAAAAGCTAGTCTTAAAGTCTCATTGGCAATGTAATAGCTTTCCTTGCTTGAGGGTTAGCTACCTTTGTTCAGGGATATATCAAAATATAAGAGTGAAATAGAATCAGTGGAAGAGTCAGACACAAGAACAGGCATTCCCATCCATAAATCAGGCAGAAGACAAGTCTGCGGACCTCACGATCCCTAAGCAGATTGAAGCGGGCAGTTGGTGGCATTTGGTATAAAATGGCATACCAAGACACTGTTTTCTGAAGAAACTGTTGCATGGGAAGAGTAAAGCCAATGCATCTTTAAGGAGAGCAATAAATTTAACTCACATTTGAAGCATGCCTCCTCCTATTCTTTGGGGAAGTTCTCAGTTATGTCATGCATTTCCCCCTATAAAAAGGAAACTCAAAACTGGGTTGTATGCAGTTCCCTTCTGTTGGCATACTTTCTTCAAATATGGCCATAGAAAAATGAAGGTCCTAAACATGTCGAGGTTGCAGTCTCTGATCGAATGATCCCAAGACATTCCTTCTGTATTTCCTCAAATTATGATTGATCATTCTAGTACCAGACTGCTGACACATGAGAAACGAAAAGAGACCTCATAAACAATAGTAAGGGTACAAATTATGTAGGAGTTGGCTGTCTCAGTGGAACATTACAACCATTTGAGTAACCCAAGATTATCACCAGTCAGATCAACAACCCTAATAGTTGTAATTTTAATCCGCCTAAAATTAGATAATCCTTCACATCTCTTGACAACTTATACCCTTTATATGACAACAGGAGGTTTGCATATCTGTAGCAGCAACAAAATTGTGAGTTTCAATTGAGCATATCATATAATTACACCTTCCAGCTTTCCAAATAACTAGTAGCTAGGATTGGTTGAAGTTATTATGAAAAAAACTTTATGATTTAATGATAAAGAATCGTCACATAAATGTAACAGAGAAATGCAATCAGAATGCATTCACTATTTGACCGAATGCAGTTAAACTGAAATACCAATAGCATTACCAAGGAACAGACTTGAGCCTATCAATCCTTGAAATTCCTGCAAATGTCCACATTATTACACTTCCTCACCAGAAGCCATAACCCACGAGTATGCTGCATTAACTCCCACTCTAACCATTCAGGGCAGCAGGGCCTATGCTCAGTGAAAAGAATGTTGAGGGTTGATGCTGACTCAAACGGTGATTTAAATGGCTAACGTGGTGGTAATTAATATCATTCTGCCTCATATGATTACCAGTATAGTATTCCTCTTTTTAGGATTCTCAGGTTGTTCTCATGAATTGTAGATCAGAATAATCAGAAAGAACACGCTGATATGGAAGAAACTGCAGATATTGATTGGGTTGCTAATCTGATTGAACTCTTCACCCACAACTCAGTCTTCAAACCAAGGAAGGTTGTTCCGACCTATGATCGGAGGAGGCTGTGAGCGAAGCACAGATTGAGGCCTGATGCGGCTCAAACGGCGAGTTAAATGGTGTAGGAAGGCTTCAATCAAATTAGCAACTCCAACACTATCAATAGCATCTTCCTTATCAAGATACACCTGATTACTCTGAAAAATGTAGAAGATTACCAAATAATAAAACGCAGGATAATAGTAATCTGGAAACAATTTAACTCACCGCATAAACCATCACCCAAACAAATTTAACTAATCAGAAATTCTTGTACAAGATTAGCAATCGTAAACGGACGAGCCGATAATAAGTACCACCACTGAAGCTATCTAACTCACTCTTTGAGTAAACATCAATCCTCAATCCGCTCTACGCTAGCACAGATTCGAACTCCCTTGGTTGAGCAGGCGTCAACGCAGCATACTCATCGTTGAAAGCTTCAAACAGATCGACGATGTAATAATAACCACAAATAATTCATTTTGATAATATAATTAGTTTATTGAGAATTATAACAATGGTGTCGTGGTGTAGTTGGTTATCACGTCAGTCTAACACACTGAAGGTCTCCGGTTCGAGTCCGGGCGACGCCACTTTAAATAAAACTGAAATAGTTAAACTATTAATAATTTATAAATTTTAATTAAATATTAACTTAATTTATTATCCGCATAAAATAGTTAAACTATTAATTCCATAATTCATAAATTTATCACATATATGAAAATAATTTCTTTTAATTCACTGTATAAATTTTCATTTTTAACATATATATGATATAAATTCCAATCGATAATTTTTTTAAAATTTAATACCATATTTTTTTAATACCCTTTTACTTAAAAAATTCTCTTGTAGGCTTTGCACTTATAAATCCATAAATTTATGGCATAAATCCATAAATTCTATATAGTTTTAAACTAACACTAATTATATAAAACCATCACATTGACCGAAAAAGAAAAGTACAATATATATCCTTTTATATATATATATATATATATATTGAAGGCTACTTTACTTCTGCCATGAACATCTTTTCAAACTCCTCAACATGGACCCAATATGTAGAAAACACTGTGCAACCATTTTGAATGAACTGATCGATCCTGCCCACATCGATTGTCTGGCGTATGAGGATCGCAAGTGGGTGTCTGAGATGCTAAATTTCGAGTTTGTATGCTTTAGCTTGACCTGCCATGCGGGCTATTCGTGTAGAGATTTTTACCTCAACGTAAAGGAGGTGCTCTTGGGCGGTCAGGGATGTGCCATAGCAATGGAGATGGGGCACGGCACGGCCGCCGTGTTTCTGAAGCTCTACCAGATGTTCCAGTTGATGTACATGGATATTCTTGGTATGGACCTGCCGAGCACGGACGAGTCTGCCACTGGTCCTGCCGATGAGGGCTCAACAACCGACTACTCGTCGTCCATGACCCACAAACCAGCTTGGAAACCAGATCAAGGCATGAAGGCCTCGACTTTTGATGTGGATGACGGGGACATGCCCTCATCGTCGTCGTCCAACTAGTGAAGTGAGTCGAAACGGCGCAAGTCCGGCAAGAAGGGTTGACTAGAATTTGATCCAAATGGAAACAAACGGTTGATTTGATGTCACGTACATACGTAAACGTGTGCATGCATGCATATGTGAAATTCCAATATTTTCTAGGTTATTAAATTTATGATTATTTTTATTATAAAATTCTAAAATTCTTGCATATATGTGAGCTAATTTTCCTAAATAGTCATGTAAATAATCTAAAGGTTTTTTTTTTATAATAATTGACTTATGCTTAAAAATATGTTGTTAAGGTAAAAAATTTATTATATATTTTAAATTTATAAAACTGAAATAGTTAAACTATTAATAATTTATAAATTTTAATTAAATATTAACTTAATTTATTATCCGCATAAAATACTATTACATATTATTAAAATTCTATTGTGTTTACCATAAATATCATACAGAATTAGTAAATAATTGTTGAAGATACATTTAAAATTGTAAATGTAAAATATATATAAACGTTTTACTATTACAGTTATTATATTAGGTCAAATATAGAATTATTTTAAATTTATATTATTACAAATCATAATTTTTAAATATATATTTGATCAAACAAACTCTCTATCACAAAAAGAATTTGATAATTGCAGTGTTAGGATATCATTTTTAAGATTTGAAAAATCTAAGTAAATCAAAATTTGATGTCACTTGGAGAGATCAATTGAAAGTCAAGTGATAAACTTGAAAAGCCAATGATAAAAGAGGAATGTGATAGAGAGAAGAATTGTTGGAAAAGAATGAGAAGTGTCCAAATTAATATTTATGAACACTCCCCCATACTACCTAATTAATTATCATCTTGACTCCATATAAAAATTACAAAATGGCGTACCAACTCTTAATTGTATAATAATTACGTTCAATAATTTACTATATAAATTAAGTTATCTATGTAATTTAAAATAGGAAAAATAAGAGAGGAAAAGAATGAAATACACATTTGTCAAAACGTGTAGTGCAATATAGAATTAACTGAATAAAACTCTATTTCTATAACGCATCCACTTTAGTAAATAATCGATAATATTATGAGTTTAATTAAAGAATATATAAGTGTAAATAATAATTAAAATCGCACTTAAAAATGAGTTAAATTAGCTTATAGAAACTAAAAAAGGTATGTAAGCGGCTAATAAGGGATAATGTGAATATTAAGTATAAGAACATAAATTATACTAATTAAACGATTAATCGTGGTACAAATGTATTAAAATATTTATACCGGAAAAATAAAAGTAAAGTGATTCGAATACTGTAATTATTAGATCTATTATTAAAAATTAGATAATTTTTTACTTTTTATATTTTTATTTTATTAATATTATATTTAATTTAATAAATTAATAAAATAGTATTTTATTAAATAAAAGAAATGGAGCTATTACATCCGTGAGAGGATGAAGTGAAGTGTCCATCAGCCATGGTTGGCTCCAAGGGAGCCCATGTCACTTTTGGACCAATGCACTATAAACTTAGCAAATGCATCCAATAAATTAATGTAGATAGATTACCATATAAGAGAATATGGTAAACTGCAAAGATTAATCCACCCACTTAAATTAACACTAATTACATTCCATTGAAAAGTAAAACCACATTGACTACACAAACTAAAATCAAATGCACATATATATATATTTATATTCAACTTCACTTCTGCCATCAAGATTGTATCAAATTCCTCAACATGGGATCGCCCTTTGCAGCCATTTTGATTGAGCTGACCGATATTAGTCACCTGGATGGTCTCTCCCCTGAGGACCAAGGGTGGGTTTCACAGAGGCTAAATTTCGATGATGTATTCGAAAGTTTGAAGAACAAACGCTATAAGAATACAGATTTTTACACCGATGTGTCAAATATAATCTTGGGAACTCAGAAGGAGGCCGCTGAAATGAACAAAAGCATTGACACGATTGAAGCCTTGGAGAATATCTACCAATTGTTCCTGGATTTGAACGAGGATGTTCTAGCTATGGAAAAGTCCAGCAGAAACAAGGACACAAATTCCAACGAGGATGCTTCATCATCCATTAATCAACCAAATTCGAATCCAAACCAAGAGGAAGAGAAAGAAGACCACGAAGATGACGAAGACGACGAAGACGAAGAAGAGGAAGACCAAGAAAAGTACGACGAAGACATGGGCGATGGCGAGGACGACGACACTTCCTCGACTGAGTCGGATGAGAACAGGATGTCATCGTCATCATCCAACAATCAACCAACTTCGAATCTAAACCAAGAGGAAGAAGACGACGACGAAGAAGACGAGGGGCATGGCAAGGACATGATGTCATCTTCATCATCAAACTAGTGAAATGGGTCGACCATCAAAATGGGAGCATCCGAGGGAGGGAAACAGTGCAGTCCAGTAGTTAGGGTTAGTTGTAGGCGATGTGCGGAGATGGGTTGACTAGAATTTGATCCAATTTGGAAACGTATATAATAAATGTATGAGTTTTGTGCATTATATATGGTGGTGTTTGGTGGCATTTGAGACACATTCCCACGTTTATATTAGAATGCTTATTTAAAAGGTTAAAACTTATCCGTTATACTTAAAACAAGTAGTTATATGATATAAATACGTTTTATATCTAATTTAATTTATTTTAATATAGGTAATGTGAAAATTTAATAACAAATTATTTTTAAGAGTGAAAAATATATTTATCAAATTAGATACGTTATTAATTTTCAACCACCATCAAGAAATAAAAATAAATAATTTGCTACGAAATAAGTTGAATAATATTTTAAGGTTGTAAAATGATACAATTATAAGATAAAAAAATATTTAATCAAAGCATTGCATAGGATATTGAAGAGATGACAAAATAACTTAATATTCAAATTTGAAAATAGTGATATATATATATATATATTAGATATTTATAAAATAACTACAATAAATATCATAAATATTTTAAGTTTTTGTAATATTTCAGAATTTTAAGTAAACTTATCACTACTATTTTCTAAAATTTTAGGGCTTTTTAGGATTTTCTAGAAAATTTGTTTTTAGAAAATTTGAACTTTAATCTACCACTATTCTATAACTTATTTTTCAACTAAAATAATTTATAATCTATTTTTTTTACTTATGTAGTATTTTTAACTATTTGTTATTATATTTGGGGTATGGTGTTATCAATATATTCACTAGTTTAGCATCACACAAAAACCTCAATTACATTTGGATATTCTAATTTTTATATCTTTACATTTTAATTGCGCCATTCTAAACTGAGGGTAGAGATCCCACTAATCTCCCTCTATCCCGTCATAAAATTATTTTGGTTAGGATAGGTAGTAGGTGCTCTAATTAGGCTTGATTCGAGATAGAGTTGGGTTAGAGTCGGAATCTTACCGGAGGCGGTATGTCGATTATTGACCAATAACTAAAATATTTCAAAAAATTACCAGACTGAGGGTAAATATCCCACTAATCTCCCTCTATTCTGTCATAAAATTATTTTGACTGGGATAGGCCGTAGGTATTCTAATTAGGCTTGATCAGAAGATTATATGCAAACGAGTTAGAGTTAGGTTAGAGTCGGGATAGTAAACTCTCACAACTTAAATTATCTTAAATGATAGTTTGTAGTTATTGCAATTAAGTTTTAATAAGCTCAAACTATGAACACGATATTTGAAACTTAGATAATTTAATTAATTCTCAATTTTTAATCAAATCGGGTAAAGTTGGAGTAAATAAAAAGTTGAAGGTTCAATCAACTCAGCTAGTGAAGAGCAAGAAGAGGAGAGAAAGACCCGGAATTAGCTTTAATAAAACTGGTGATTCAGAATGAGAAACTCGAAAAAAAAATGATTAATTAAATAATTATTTTACAAGTTTAAATAATTTTAAGAAATAAATTATTTGTAAAAAATTTAATTTTATGCAAAATTATACATTTTATATTATAAAATTTGATATTTTTGTGCTAATTTAATGAATATACTTAATAAAATAATGCTGGCAGGATGTGAAAAATTGTTATGCATAAATATCTTCTATAACTCACACATGTTTCCATAAGCTTGCATATGGAAGAGTAGTTGAATCTTTTTCCACTTATAATGGATTAATAAAAACAATAAAGAATCGTAGGATCTTAGAAAATTTATTTAATTCTTAAAATATTTTTTAGGGTTTTAGCTACAAGTATTATATATAATATTGTTATGTTATATTTGATACTATTTTTGTGTAAAAATTTTGGAGGATGAATGAATGAAAGTGGATAAAGTTTTTTGGAAAAAGAAATAATATTTTATGATTTTAAAAGAATGACTTGATTTTATCAAATTGTTTATAAAATATACATTTATTGAAAAATATATCCATAAGAAATATGAAAGATATTTTGAATGTAATAAATAGTTTTGTATAAGATGATAAATTTGTATTTATAAATATTAAAATTATAATTTTATTAATGAATTATATTGGGTTTTAAGATATTGAATTTACAAGTGTTTAATACCACTCAACTTCCTCCCACATTGTCAACATAGCTCCAAGTTCTTAGAAATGTTGCCTAGAATCCTCTTGGAGATGGGCATCTTAAGAGACATGGTGTATATAATGGATACGGGTGAAAATGTTGACATGCTGAGTCAAAGACCATCTCCATTGCCATAATGGCCACCTGTATTCCTCAATCCTCACCATCTTTCCTTGATGAAGAACATGTTCAGTCAAAACATGAGTTTTTTTTCTTTTTGTTTCTATTACTACATGATTTCCATCTACATCTTCCATCTTTGTTAAATGTGCTTATATTATATTATTATTATTAAAAAATAAGGTATAAAATGGTTAAAATTGTAAATAAGTGTATAATGTATATTTTTAAGAAACAATATTATATTATAATTAAAAATTAAAATATATTTCACTTAATATAGATGGCCATAAAAGATAATAAGCTTAATTGGAAAGTTTAACCCACTTAGTTAAAGTAACCCTAATTATATAACAATGAAAGTAAAACCACATTGGTTGAAAATGAAAAGTAAAACTACATGTCTATATATATATATAAAATAATGTGTGTGTATATATATACACACACATTGAAGTTCACTTCTTCCTTGAAAATATTATCTGACTACTGAAAATGGATCAGTTTACAAAGTCATGCTATGAAGCCATTTTGACAGATCTGCACCATCCTCGCCTCCAAGATCGTCTCTTCGACGAGGAGCGCAAGCAGGTGTTACATTTGCTAAACTTCGAGCCTGTAAAGGACAGTTTGGAGAACAAGGAGGGGTACAGTAAGACAGATTTTTACAACGACGTGGAGAGGGTAATCCTGGGAGCTAAGGAATTTGCCGCCGATTTCGAGATGGGGCTCCGCATGATCGAGGTGTTCGAGGAGATCTTGGAGGAGTTCAAGACTCTGTACAACAATGTTCCGGATCTTGACCCGGCGAGGAGAAACGACGATGTTCAGGATATTGACGAGGAGACGAGAAACGACAATGTTCAGGATACGGAGGATGAGGCTACAGACTCATCATCGAGCTCCTTCCTTGAGGTTATATCGGTCGATGATGACTCATCATCGAACGGGAGCGACGATGGTTCGGATGTTGAAGAGGAGAGGAGAAACGAGGATGTATCCGATACGGACCAGTCGGGCGGAAACAACGACGAGGCTATAATGGACCCATCATCGGACACCATCGATGAGGTTGTATTGATCGACAACCCATCATGGAACTTGTTTGGAGACTAGGGTTAGTTTTAGGGAGTGTGCCCGTTTGGAGATAAAGTTAAGAATTTGTTGTAATACTAAGATCCACCTTACAAATTATTGTTGTAAATCATTATTTATAGAACATATTTATTGGCCTCTTATATATACTAAAATTATAATGAATTAAGTTCAAGTCATATGAATTAATAATGCAAAATTATAATCATGGATTAGTGTCATAATTCAATATTACCATTCTAATATTATTGTTAAATTTGTAAACTATATAATGTATTAGTAATAATAATAATAATAAGCCTAAACCAAGATCAATATATTCACTTATTTTGTCCCATAAGCTTTGGCCAAACCCTTTTTTTGCCAAGCTCCGAGCTCGTTGTAGTCACAAAACTGCTTGGAGAAATACAAATCCTGGTCACCTTTACGTGGTGAGAGGTGAGAGGTGCGAGGTTATTATATAGGATGAAGAAGAGAAGAGGGAAATAATATTGTGTTATGATCTAATTATATATACTTTAGTATTTGAGTAAAAGATGGATGAAATTATATTTTAAATCATTTTTCATTTGTTGCATTATGGAAAGAGAAGGGAATAAGAGATAATTGAGATGATTAGAAATAATTAATAAGGTGAGTAATCTCATCAATTTTTTTGTAATAATTATATATATATAATATTATGATAAATATGTTACAATTATTATGTAATAACCCTATTTTTATAACTCTCCGAGCAATTAGTGGTACCATGGTGATGCTGGATTATCAAATAATTGTTGAATGAGGTGGCCAGATGATTCTCTACGTAGGAGTCAAGCTAAATGGAGGAGACTAAGATTGAGATGGGAGTGCAAAGTGTAAATACGAGTAGAAAAGATCCATTTAATAAAAATATAGTCAAGTGTAAGTTGATTATCAGTGTTAATAAAACGGATATTGAGTTAAAGTTGATCAATATATTTCCTTACTAATATGATAATTAATTTTATGTATGGCTGGTATATGAAAATTCAATTCACATATTAGGAATTGTTAACAAATAAGTTCAAAATTAAAATTTGCAAGAATTTTGTACTCAATTTTAGTAGTAGAATGGACAAACTTGGGTTGTTTCTTAGAACTACTATAGATGAGACTAGGACCCAGTAAGATAGCCAAACTCCTGAAAGAGCATGATGAAATAATGAATGGCAAAAGGTGAAACTGCTAAAAGAGCATCATGAACTTTTTATCCTAGGAATAGTGGAGTTAACAAAACTCGGAGTTGAGTCATATATAACTTTTCATTGAGATGTTCATAAATAAATATATTATTTACATCTTATTGACAGGAAAACCAATAAAGAAACAACACTTGAAGGAATAACTTGAATATTGATGGGTAAGATTCCAAGTATTATTGGAGAGCCAAAATTTCAACTTGCATGACATCTAACCAACAAAGATGAGAACTAATATTTTATTGTTATCTTAATATTGTATTTGTTTTGATTTTAATGTTATCTTAATTATTTCTTTATGTTAAAGATAATATGTGAGTTGATGAAATATGGAGAGTTTATAAATTATTAACTTTACATTATCTTAACTTTGAAATAAAGTTTGTATATTATTATTATAGAAAAAGGCATGTCTAAATTCATAAAATAGTAAGAAATTATGCCTTCAACAGTGTGTTTCAGGCAAGTAAACCATCGACTCTGCATGTGCATCCACATGGGCATGGCATGGCATGGCAGCAACACACTAGCAAGCAATTATGGCCCATTTGCATCTTCATTTCACCCAACTCCTTTCAGCTCAATTATCACACGAGGTTCCTAAACTTGATGCACTAACTTGTCAAATTTAGCACAAATTAGGGTATTTTGCTATCAAATTTCTCTAATTCTCAACTAATTATTAAAATATACAAATTAACGTAAATAATATAGTTTCTATTTATTGTTTCTTGTGTCATTTTAAATCATCCAATTAAAAATATTATTTTTAAATCCCAAAAAATAATAGTTAACATAGTAATTCAAAAGTTTATAACTTATAATTTGTATTAATTAATTGTATATTAATAGTTACATATTAATTAATTTACTATTTATTTATTATTTTATTCATATATATATAATACATTATAATTATATCAAATACAATATAATTATTAAAATTCATCTTTTATTTCACGTTACCACAACTTTTTTTCTAATTAAATTTGATTCTATAAATAATAATTACTTATTATTATCACTAAAATAATAATTATACTTATTATTTTGTTAATATATCTATTTTATTATCTTACTATCAACTCTACTTTCTCCACCCTTACTAATTTTCATCATCTTACATTTTTTTTTTGTAACATTTAAAATCAACCTAAATTCTCCCTAATTTCAGTTCAACTTACCAATAATATTTCATTATTTTCGGTTAAACTTACTTTCTCCACCCTTACTAATTTTCATCATCTTACATATTTTTCGTAACATTTAAAATCAACCTAAATTCTCCCTAATTTCAGTTCAACTTACCAATAATATTTCATTATTTTCAGTTAAACTATATGAACAATTCAACTAACAAGTAATATTTCATTATTTACTGTTGAACAAACTATTTACTGTTAAGCAATAATACTAATATCTAAAATCATTATTTATAGAACATATTTATTGGTTTCTTATATATACTAAAATTATAATGAATTAAGTTCAAGTAAAATGAATTAATGCAAAATTATAATCATGAATTAGTGTCATAATTCAATATTACCATAGGGCATTTTCTTATTAGTTGAATCATAATAAAAAAGTTGGCTTTTGCATGTGCATGCATGCTATTAAAAACTAAATTATATTTTATGATATCAAATATTTATAAAAAGTGAAAATTTGATATTAATTATTTAAAAAATAAGATGTCAAATATTATTAGAATTTTTTTTAAATGAGTATTTTAGTAAAATAAAATAGTTTATGTCAAAATTAGATATCAAATGAGTGTATTTTATGAAAATTTTAGCTTAAAAAATATCATTTTAATATGATCACTTATTATATATTTTTGGTGACATCAATGTATTTTGGTAACATCAATATATTTTGGTGTAAATGTTTGACACCAATATAATTTTATGCATGGAAATAAATAAACATATTTAATACCACAATAATATACTAAATAAAATTATTTTATCAAAATTTTGACACCAATAGATTAAATTTAATGTGTTGATATCAAATTGTCAATTTTTACAAGGGTTTGGTAACATTAATCTAACTTAACTTAAAAAATGTTTGACACTAAATGAGTAATTTTAGAATAATTGATACAAAATTCTTAATTATTGCAAATATTATATATATATATATATATGTATCTAGGCAAAAAAAAAGGATCATTCCTAACATCCATTTTCTATTTATTTATTTTAAAGTATAAAATATTCCTAACATCCACAAATTCTATATAGTTTTAAAGTAAATTTATGCATAAACTTAATTAACTTTTACATTAGAAATTTTAAATTTTACAATCTAGTATCAAACTGGTGTATTATAAAATATGTATTGATTTTTTAATTAATTTTCAATTATAATCTAATAGTTTTAGCTATTAATATAAATTATTTTGTGAAATTTATAAATTTTTATTTGAATTAAAATATTTTATATATTAAAACAAATATAAATTAAATATATATTTTTTACTTAATAAAATTATATAGAATTAATATTTTGTTTAATTAATTTAAAGCAATAAATTAAATATATTATACAATTGCATCCCTCATTCTTGGACATAATAAAAATTTAGTAATAAATTATATAATTATAAATAAAATAACTTATTGTTAAATAAATATTAATTATATATAATTTTTACTTATAATTTTATAAAGTATAAATACATATTCAATTTGTATTTATGATATATATAATTTAATTTAAATAAAATATATTATTATAAATTACATAAAATATAATATACCGTAAATTATAAACTTAATTAAAATTTTTAACTATATCTGTAATAGAAAAATGAAGTTCCATTTTTCAGATAATTATTTTTGTTTTGAACTTGTTATTTTATTTTATATTTAAATGGGTAACTCAAATATGTAAAGTATAATGTTAATACCGTTAAATGCATATTAGTATAATTTAACAAAATTTAAAATTATTATTGAAAATATCATTTTTATAAAATATTTAATACTAAATTATAATATTTAGTTGTATTAGTTGTCTGGGAATATGATGGAAGAAGATGAATAGCTTTTCTTTTTCTGGGGAATTTGCAGGTGAGGGAGGAGGCTATGGTGTCCATGTAGAAGAGGATAAGAAACCCAAAAGACTCACTACTCCTCCTTTTCCAAGACCATCTCAGTCCCATCCCCTTTATCTGTACATGCATACTGCTGATCACAAAAACAGGGACAACCATATCTAACATGGCAGTACAGAAAGTGGAACCACACAGACAAATTAAGGTGTTTATCCAGGGATCTACTTCATCTTCATCGTCCGCATCCTTCAATTGCAGGGGTTATGGCGATTTGCTGTGAAATCTTGGTGCGTGTTTTTCCGGTCAAGAATAGTATTGCCATCATCACATCACATGGTTCATCAAACCTTCTGAATTGTTCGAGCAGATATCCCTCGAACGAGCCTGACGAATCCCAGGAAGTTCAGCTTTCCATCTGAATGTCTGATCCAGTCCTGAAGGACTACATGAACGGGTACAGATGGACTAAGCCCAAGTTCCTGCAGAAGATGATGCACTAAATTCATTAGGCAAATCTGACTAAACCACTTTCATCAAGAGTAATCAAGGGCGTACAGAGGCAAGCTCTTCGATCCTAATGACCCGGTTCCCATCTTTTTCGAACAGCTCGAACCCTCTTCTTGCATGTTCTTCCCAGTTCGGTGTGGCCTCGAGCTGGTGCACACTCATAGAAGCAGCGCAGAATTCTTCAAAATCTAACTTCCGATACTGAAACGAACTAATCTGCACGGAATCAAGGGTAACCATTATGATAGCAACATCAGTTTGAATCTTGAGGAGGTTCATCAGATAATAAAGGTGCAAAGCAATTAGTCCTTTGAATGAACTACCATGTTAATATAATCGAGGACCCGAGAATGCTTCATTGCATCCGTGCTGTTTCTAGTCACCGCCTGCTTAAACACCGGTCTCAATGTGTGACCTTCAACAAGTTGAAAGAATACCAAAGATTTTAACAATATCGAAAGCAAACCATTTTAAGATTCTGCATAGAGATGAGCCCGCTCTTGTCCGGACCCATCAAGTTGAACTGCTCCTTGAGGTAAGCTAGCTGAGGTACGGTCAAGGTCTTGGCAAGGGCCTGTCAAACACGCAAAAGCTTGATATAGCTCGATCCCCAACAAATGAATTTAGCTCACAGACCTCAAAATGCAGAGGTTGATGAACTTGACCAAAGTGGTATTACTCACACATAATGCAGACTTCCGCAAAGAAGACGAGCATATGTATATTTTTACTTGTCGATAAATGATCATATCCAAAGGAATCTTCACATCTGGATGACTTGCAAGCCATGGATGACCTATAAAGAGAAGAGGACAATAAGTATCAATATAATTAAGATGCTTCCCTTAAAGCATCGAAATAATTTGTTTCCAAACACACATGACTTACTCAAAGCCTGGGCTGCAGTCATTCTTTTCCGGTAATCCTTGTTCAACAACCTCTTAACAAAATCTGTTGCCTCGGGGGATAATGAAGGCCATGGATTTTCATCAAAACTGGGATCAGCTTTAAGCACGGCTCGAAAGATTCCAGATTCTGTACGGGCCCAGAAAGGTCGGCTCCCACAGAGCAGAATGTAGGCAATAACACCAATGCTCCACATGTCTGCTTCAGTCCCGTAAGACCGATGAAGAACCTCAGGTGCTACATAATATGCACTTCCCACTATGTCATTTAATCTTTCATCTGGAAATGTATCAAATCGTCAAGCCAGAGGGAAAAAACAATAGACTTGAACATAATTACAGTTCAACATGATAGAACTTAACAAAATCAAGACCTCGAGATTTAGTTTGACTATCAGATGGAACAGAGATGAGATAAAAGGGAGCATGGTGAAGGTTAAACTAAACCATATGAAGGTCATTATTGAAATAAAGTTGAAAAGGACACTCCACAGAAAACAAAACGGTTACTTCTGGTGTCGGCTTTGATTCCTCTACAAAATAAGAAGTCGAGTGCTTCTGTTGTTTGCTTGATATGCTACTACTCCTTTCTCGCCCATTTCTTGATGTAAATGTTTTTCCTTTACTAGCTCTTACATAACTTTAGATCAATGAAATTATAATTTCTTATCAGCCGATGCTTGAATTTTGGTCAGAAGATTTCACCTGGCTTTACATAATCCGAGAGTCCAAAGTCAATGGCCTTCAGAGGAGAGTTGGCACTTTTGGCAGTGTATAAAAAATTCTGGAGAATGCACCATACAAAGTTATATCAACACTTCCATAAAACTCCAACAAATCTTGGGTTTATTTTTGTAGGCTAAAAGAGAATAGTGTAGATAATCAATTACCTCGGGCTTTAGGTCACGGTGGACGACACCTTGAAGATGACAGAATGCTACTGCAGTTAGTATTTGTACCATTACATCCTTTGCATCTTCTTCGGAGTATTTTCCACCCCTATAAGATGAAATGATTCCTGACTACTGGATCAATGTATGTACAAATATGCTTGATCTAACAGCTAATAAGAAAAAGTTCCTTCTCTTACCTTGCAAGAATTCTATCTAATAGTTCACCTCCTTGACACCACCTGAAAGCAGCAAGAGACAAGTAAATTACATGAGTTTGAAGTTGAAGGTACATGATAACCACAGGAAGAACTGCCCAGATGTTAACTGATCCACAACTTTTCTCCAATTAATGGATCAATTACTGCAAAAGATGCAGAGGCATAGCTCAAGTCCCTACTTCAGCAGCCATTTCTGGACTTGAAGAAATCGAACCCAGAACAAAAACAAACATCACATTATCACATCGGTAATTTGTAATGGCGTTCACTCATATATTATGATTAATCAGAGGAAAGATGGATCATTTGCATAAAACTAGCAGATAAAGTTGAGCAGAGTTCCTAAACCATGATGCATCCACCTATCCACATGATTGATGCTAGGCAAGCACAAGCTGACGGCAACATACAAGGTCAAGTAAACCTACTCCATTACAATATAGACACTGTCTTCATCTTCGTAAGCATCATAGAATTGAACCAAGTTCTTGTGCCCACTTAAGGCCTTCAATATCTTAACTTCTCTTCTTACATCTTCTATGGCAATTGCAGTAGTCATCTGCAGACAAACAAAATTAAGACTTGATCACCATGAAAATTCCCTCTTTTTTCTCATAGAAATACTTGCCTTTGGGATTCAAACTAATAGCTTTCACAGTATGTCCAATAAAATTATGAATCATCTCTTATTGAGACTCTAACCCAGAAAGCCAGAGAGAACCAGGCGCACCAACAGGCAGATCAGAGCTACCAATAGTGCTCGTGCAGTGAATGGAAAAGGGAGTAAGAAAAGAAATTGAATCATCAGCTGCAGACCTTAGACTTTGGGATGACTTTGACGGCAACTTCCTGACCTTTCAAGGTCCCCTTCTTGGCCTTGGCTGAGCAAGTGTACCCGAAATGGCCCCTGCCAATTTCATCTCCAAGTTCGTAATGGGCGGTGAACTGCCTCGAGAAGCCGAAATTCTTGTCAAGCCCGATATCGCACTCGCTACCTTCAGGGATCGTGGCTTCATTTGGTTTCACGGTCCCGTAACGCTTTGCTAGCAGAGACCGGATGTGCTTGGCCGGAGAGGGAGGAGGGAAGGGCCGCTTGAAGATTCGGAGAGGGGTTGACTTAACGCTCGAGGAGTTGGAGTTGCCGCCGAGGACCGGAGAGTTCTTGAAGAGGCTCCGGAGAGGGCTCGGGCTGGGGAATGGGAAACTCGTGGACTTGTTCTTGGAACTATGCGGCTGGTTCTGTGGGGTTCCAATCACCTGATCGGAAAAGGCCCCATTTTTATCAAATGCCGAGGGATCTTGAGGATAATCTTTGGGGATCTCAGAGGGCTTCCCATGGCAGAGTCCCATGACATCAACTTCCAAGTGCTTGAGATATAAAAGATCAAAAAGCTAAACTCCCAGCTTTGAGCTACAGAGGCTGAAATTGGAGTCTAGCTAAAACCCTCCATGGAGTCTACAATTTTCTCATTCTGACCTTCTCAGTGGACAGAGGAGGAAGAAAGAGGCCAAGAAGGCGGAAGTTTTCCTGGAAAATTCGAGTCGCAGAGAATCTCAGGATGGAGTATTTACTGACAACAAAAGTAGACAAACTTTTATGATTTGATTAAGGAGACAGACACGTAGGAGGAGCAGGAGCAGGAGGACGGTTGGGTGCTCTCACAGAAGGGTGAAAGGAGACCAGACCACCCATGGCGAGAAAGGAGATGAATGAAAACTGGGCAAGAACCACATACACAAACACAGGAGGAGTCTTTTAAAACAAGAAGGAAAGGATCACAAGTGGGGGTAAAAGTAATATAAAGGAAGAAAGATGGTAGAGAAGACCGAGTGAGGATTCTTAGCAGAGGCCACAAGGAAGATAAAAGGGATCGACAGCAAGGCACTTTCCTTTTCTTCTTTACGTAAGCTTTCCCCTTCTCCAATGGCGTAAAAAAATCACTTTTTTTTCACAGAGAAATGACAGAACCCCTCCATCATCCTTCCTCTTGCCATCCATCCATCATCACAGTCATAACACGGCCATGAGTAACCACAACTTGTCTGTCTTAGTCATGGATTAATACGTTTGATCTGAAGCAAACAGTGAGTGGCTGGCACTGGCAAGGGACCTTTGACTTGTTTTTTTTTTGTTTTTGTATTTCTTTCAATAATTGGCATATTTCCCCAAAATAGTACTATTCAATAACTGCACGGTCTTCTAAAAAAATCATATTTTTATTAAAAGACTAAAAATATAAAAATATATTTATTTATTTAATTTATGCATAAAAATATTGAATAAGAGAACTCGTAGGTGGGCATCATTTTAGGTATCATTATAAGAATTAAGACCAACCCCACAAATAAGAGAACAAGTCAACATCTATTTAGGGCAAGGGAAGAGACTATGGAAAAAAATGCATGCCCTTAAGAGTGTGAGCCACCGTACCGAGCTCTAGTTGATCATATTAGGTCATATCAATATATATACCGAGATAATTCGATCCGTTCTCGACCCTATCATAGACTAAATTCGAGATTTATTATAGATAAGAAATGTTGAGATTGAGAAGTGGTAATAATAGTGGAGATTTAGCTTTTGCCATGGAAGGTGAATAAAGGAAGGAGATTGATATTCTTATTCATTGATTCCAATATTCTTCAACAATACTCTCTCCTTTTTGAAAATTTCCTTTTTGTAGGGAATAAAGGCGGCTTATGCCTACCATTCTACAATCATGGACAAGAATATATGCCATGCCCAATTCACCCAAGCTTGTCAAAGTGGAAATGATTGAAATAATAAATATGTTAATGTAATGAAAATAATTAAGTAATTATATTATATTAAGTAAAAATTAGAAATATTATATATGTATTATATGAATACTATTCAAATATTATTATAAACAGTTAGAATACTATTTTATATAGTTAGGATATTGTTGAAATTTAAGATAAAATATTTTGAGAAATAAATTTAAATTGTTATAAACTTAAAAATATGTTAAAAATTAAATATGATTGAATATATGACTAAATAATTATAATACAAGTTTATTAATAAGTTACGGTTATATTACATTAGAGTCGCACATATTTATAGGGTAAGGATAATATATAATTAAAAATAAATAATATTATAATATTATAATATAATATTAATTAATAAGATTATCTAATAATTAAATAAGATATAAATGTTGATATTTAACTCAGTTATACTTATTCTATAGATTATATTTAATTTGTTTCTCGCGTAACCTCAACTTTCACCTTTAATTGTTTAGGGAGACAATGAGCTGGTAGTTAAATGAATGAGTTACTTAGGCTAGATCACAACTAATTCCGATTAGGTATGATGAGGATATAAGTGGCTTGTACTCTCCACAACTAATAACTATCGAGTTCGTCTTTTATTTTTATATCTTAGCATACAAGGTCATTACACTAACATGTCCAATGCCATGAACATGCATCTTACACATATAATTTAATTTTGTTATTTCTCATCACTACAGTGTAATAACTAGAATTATACTCATATATCACATCAATCGAAGGTCCCGAAAAATCTGGAAGTAAATTTATCAACCTATCCTTATCCACCACTTCCAATTACCCTAGACTTTACATTCCTAGTTCAATAAATTAGTAAAATTTTGGATTTAAGGCGATTCTTTATTTAGTTTGATGTATGCCCAATTCAACTTTGCATTTTCGATTTATTTAGTTTGGTGTTACGCTTTGTACTAGTATGCACAATAATATCATAGAGCATTCAGTCCATATCTCCTTTTTAAAGGAAATACACACATACACACACGGTAACACCGAAAAATTTCTAATCCAAAAATCCAATGATGAAACGGAGAGGTGTATCCAAGAAGTGAGAATTGAACTCGAAACAAATTTGGGATCGGTTTAAATCCTAAACTTGGATAATGTAAAAGGTCATAAAATTATCTTCCAGGAACCCCCCAGTTTAGGTTAAAATCGATTCAAATTGGGATCGGATTGATTTAAGGCAGAAATCCTTAAATTTTTAAGAGTGGCTAAATAAATCAGAAATGACAATTCCTGATCTCAATCATCTTGGAACATGATAAAGGATTTTTAGAAAAAGAATTGGGCCAAGAACCAATTGGATCATAAGCAAATCGGATAAAGGAGGACCAAAATTGATTGAACCGGTTCGGAGTAGTAAAACTCCCTAATTTTTAAAAGGGATAATGTAAATAAGAAAACGATTGTTATTATGCCCAAAAGATAGAAATTTGTATGAAATTTTTTTAGAAAAATAAATTGGACAAAAAATCGGCCAAATTAGGACTAACCAACAAAGAAAATGTACGAATTGGTCGAATCGACTAATTAATTCGCTGAAAATCTGTTGTAAATCGGACGACACTTTTCATTGGTGCATAAACGCCAAAGGACATGAATAGTATAATGGAGTAAGTGAGAAGAATATTAGGTAAAATACAATGAAATAAGTACTCACCTAAGGAAAGTCAAATAAAATAAAAAGAGTATAATCATGAAACGGTCACAAACAAGTATAAGTACACCGGAGAATGTAAATATATAAGTAAGAATATTATGATAAAAAATAGAAATATAACAATTAGTGTGTCATGAAAAAAGTTGAGTAAAAATTAAGAAACCTAATAGATTGAACTAAAAAATAATTAATAAAAAATTGGTAAAAGATAAGCAAGCAATGAATACCTAAATTATTCGATAGGAAGATATGCCTATAAAGAATGGTTGTAACATAAATCCCAAAAAACGATCAAACCCTAATAAAGACCACAAACCTTGGATACCATGACAATCCCATGGAGGAAGATCCAAGTGAAAACTATAATCATAAAAGGACTTATGGTTAAATACTTAAGACCCTTCCTGAGCAAGTTGGGCAAGAAAAATAATATAGGATAACTTAAGTGAGCTACTCCTTAATACATGACAAGTGCTCGGAGGAATGATAATTTTTTTGGGTGCATAATTTTTTTGTAGAACAATGATACTAGTATCCCCTAAACAATACATTGAGAATGAGTAATGGAATATAGAGGCTAAGAAATAAAAATAGCATAGAGAAGTAAAGAAAATGAGGACCTAATTATGAATAAAAACCAATTATGGATAGAATGGTGAAAGTTTAAAGGAATATTAAAGTGATACTGAAAAATTTAGAGGTAAATTAGTAATAATCTAGTGCAAGGGAAGTACCCATTTAGACCTTGGGATAATGTTTATAACAACCAAGGAATTTCACCCTATCTTAAGGATGGGTAGAGTTAACAATACCCACTTATTAATGAAGTAACTTTCAAGGGAAAATGTTCCGAATGAATGTTACGAAAAGGCACTCCATCTGTACTAGAAATACAAGATATAGAGGAATGAGCATCTTTCAGGTAATGATTGTGTTAAATGGAGATATTAATAATACGTGAAAGTTAAGTAAATGGCACAAAGCGCCTCAATGGAAATACGATATAAAAAATGGATGAGACTATAAGACAATAGCCACCCAATGGAAGACACCTCAAGGGTAAGGAGACAAGATTCCAAAATTCATAAGGAATAACTAGAGATTGTCCAAAAAAGAGTGATTATAATTGTGTTGAACGGATGGTTTAACCGTCTCTAAAAAGGGAATGGTACACGAGTATGTAAAGAAACCGGAAGTAATAAATGATGGATAATACCAGATAAAAACAAGTTATAATATATAGCTCATCAATCTAAACTACTAACTATAAATATAGTTAACTAGAAAAGTTACCATAAATAAGAGATGGAAGATAAATTAAGAAATTAAGTAGAACATGGAGTTAGTAACCATAGATAGTATCTATAACTATGTAATAACAAAGGCTAAGAGTAATTAAAACCCTACTAGCCCCACTAGATAAAATAAGAAAGGAAAAAAGATGCAACTACCAAAGAAGGATTTCATGATAAACACAACCATGGTTAAAATCACTTTAGGAATATTAGGATAGGAAACCTCTAGAAGAACATTATGAGGTTGCATCAAACCATATTGGACGGATATCATGCCAAAAGAAAGGAAATGCCAATGTACATAAAGAAGAGCTAACAAAATATTTCCATTAAAAAGAGATGAACCTCTAGGATATCCAAGAATGACTCAACAAAGTGTAAGAAACCAAGAAAAGAAATTGAATCAGCCGAGAAATCTTATAGTACCAACCAAGGAGTACTACCACAACCAAATTTAATTGAATTTAATAGTTTTCTAAAATTGGTCAAAATAAGAGTACTGTAAAGTTTGTCAGAAATATTCATTATATATGCATGATCGATCGCTGGAGAGTAGTCATTTTGAAACTAAGATATCAATGACCCAGTTATATGGTGGAGGTAGATAAGTGATTATCGAAGTTAGACGAATGTTGTCCTCGAACATGATAGTCGGATATTCCATAAAAGACCAACCAAAAGAAAATTAACTCGTGGTTGCTAAAATTACCCCTGGCTAGGTTAGTAAATGTTTGTGGGACGTACATAACAGACATGAGGTTATTTTAGAACCATTGTCCATGGTTAAATTTGGCCCAAAAAGTATAGTTATAAAGCACAGATTTTATATCTTATAAATATAGTCAGGCACTAATATTAAAGTTTTCAACCACCTACTCATAACTTAACTATATAACTTAATAGCAATCAGTTAGTAGCATTTTAACATAAAAATCATATTACTGTTTGTTGGATGAGTTTCAATTTTAAAGTTAACTACTTGAGTGTTAGTATTATTTCTATTAACCAATTTTATAACTTTTGTAGTAAAATTAGATATAATGAGGATAATATATTTCAATTAATTTTATACGTACACTCGTATAGAGTTTTTAACTTAATTATAAATTTTATACAATAAAATTTAGTTAAAAATTAGATAAATTTAATCAATTTTTTATAATATATTATTAGAAATTTTCTATGGAAAATATTAGAAGTCCAATAAATGAACCGAGTGTAGTGAATATATGGACTCCCGCGCTTCACTCAACACCCTTCATATTTTTAATTATTATTTTTTAATAATTATATTTTTATATTTTTTAGTTCACTAATTATTTTTCCTTTTCAAAAAATCTTGATTTATTGTTACAAAATTTATTTTCAAATCAGATTTTATCCAATTAAAATTTCTTTTGTATTCACTCTACTCTCGTTAATCATTTATTTCCAATACAATTGAGTTATATTGTATTGGAAAGTTAAAACTTTACGTTCATACAACTATTTCATTACCTTTTTTTAAGAATTTTGTACTTATTTTTAGAAATAAGGTACAAATATTATTACATTATTTTAACTAATAAAATTATATTATAATTAACTAACTAAAATAATATTTTTAATAATATATTATAATATTTTTCCTCCCACCGTTACTTTTTGGGATATCTATCATAGGATTGTAATTCTATGAACAGAAATTGAAGTTGTCCAACGTTTTTTAAGGTTGAATTTAGTGAGAAGACAAGTCTAATGCAAAAGCTAGCTAGTGAACATGTGCCAGAACATGCATTGCAGAGATGCTGTTGGTTGCCATTTAATCCCCCAACTGCCAACAATTCCTGCTGCTACAATTAAGAAATATATACATATATATATATGTGCATGCATTGCAGCTCAGCTCAACTAAGCTGTATATTGATGGTCAAACATTCGGTAATCTTCACCCAATAAACATATGTCTGTTATTTTGCCTAAATTTTGAGGGAATAAAATATTAGAAATAGTGATGAGATGAGAATCCAATGAACAATGAGAAATGAGAGAGAGAAATAGAAATAGAGCGGTAATCAAGACGACATAGAGCCACTCATGCAAGCAACCCTCTCGAGGTAATAAGTATTTCATTGGTCAAACTATACATACATATGATATACACGCACACATCCATATGTAATGCATAGTTGAAGAAGAGATGATGATGATGATGGCTAAGAGATGTGTGCTTGTTCCATTTTTTATTGTATGATTTATATACCCTTCCACCTTCTTTGCCTTTTAACAGCAAAATTCTGGGTTTCCAATGCCACGCAACAACTGGGCCAATTGAATGTCGGACGAGTGGATCAATGGAGAAGAGAAGATGAGTCATTGAGGGGATGATGGTCTCAGCAGCACAGTGCTGGGCACATGGGCCTGTCTCTGCACTTTGAGATGGTTGAATGCTTGCATTTTATTGACATATCTTCTCAATCTCACTTAACACCCAACTACTCAATGCCAAATTGGCTGACCATTCATTCATTTGGCCTTATTATGATGAAAAGGGGTTAAAGAAGGAACTTATGTGTTCTTGTAGTGTAGAGTCACATTGAAGGATCAACAATGCTCTGAAAAGCTATAATCTATGAATGCTCAATGGAGACATTGGTACCTTTTGGAATGGAGCCTATAAATGAGGACTTAACCAGCTGATCTTACTGCAGTAAGTAAGTGGTACTGCCAATGGACTTGCCCTTTTGGATCTTAATGGCCAGCGGGCCTGAAGGAGCAAAGCATGGGTACTGTAAATGCTCACTGTACAACGGGATATTCCCCTGGAAACCATGATGTTTCAATATCCTTCTAAATCTGGTCCACTTGTGGAAGCTTTGGGTCTCCCCTTGATCTGCAATTTTTATGACAGTATATCTCTGGATCCCACAAGGCCATATCATTACATTCAAGTTCTTATGAGCTTGCAAATGCAGATTCCACTACTTTCCTTCCTGTTCTGCATGGCTTTATACCAAAAAAAAGGCTTTGAAAAGTGAATGAAGAACATCATGATTTCAACCAAGAAAGTGAATGTGCACCAAGAGTTTGAATTTTCCATCTTGGTCAGATAGATATCCATTGTGCTCTCATAACATCTAATAGAGGGAATTGAATATGGTCTTAAACAAAACATTTATGTCTTCTGCCATCTCTTGGTCGGTGGTATCATTTATGTCAACGCTGTTAAATGGGGTCTGACAAACTCTGCTCTGTGCCCCCACCACTATAGCTAGCTCCTTGAACAGAGAAAAAGAAAAGCACCCTTAAACCGGTTGGTTTTGAGGATCCATTATGTCACCAACATGGACCATTAGTCTGATCTTTGCTCAAAAGATGAACACAGATCTTAGTTCCTCAAAAAGTTTTCAAGGGGACAAATGACTAAATATATGTACACAAGCTTTGAACTTTAGCTGAGTGGTCTGTTCTCCAAGGCAGCAGCTTCTCTGGGTATTTGTATAGCTTAAAAGAGAAGACATATCCATGAAAAAAGTTTGCCAAAAGGAGATTGAAAGTTGTGCTTTCTCTCTCCATATATGGCAAACAAAGACTAGGTTATGGATTCAGTGAGAAAGTGAAGCTTCCCAAAGAAACCCTTTATTTTTTTAATACCCTGCTTCTCCTTCTCCTCTTCTGCAACCCTTCTCTCCCGTACTCCAATGGTTCTAAAAACAGACCTTACCCATGAAATGTTGAGTTTTTGTTGTGAGAATGAGCTAAGGTAAAAGAACAGGAGAGAATTAGAAAAAAAAGAGAGAGATTTCTTTGTATTCCATGAAAGCTGCAAGAGAAAAAGGTGTTTCCTCGTGTCCTGTTCTTCTTCTACCTCTGGTTATGCTGTTGCTGCTGCTGGTATGTTGTGCACTGCATACTGTTCCTTGCGCAGCGTATGAATATGGGAGTGGAAGGTCATACAGACTCCCGGGAAAGTCAAAGTTTTCTTCTTCTCCTCATCCTCCACCTTCAAGGATGATGACCAACAGTGGTAGAGTTGTTCAAGGAGGTAGTGAAGGCAAAGGAGGGGCTGATGATGAAGAGCTTTATGGTGCCCAGAAAAGGAGAGTCTACACAGGTCCAAATCCTCTGCATAACAGATAGCTTAGCATAGAACAATCAGTTAATCTTCCTTTTTCCTTCCCCTTCAGGAAGTGGAGAATTGAGACTTGTTCCAATTTTTCTCCTGCAAGTGAGCATTATATATTTATATATGAAGTTCAAGAAGATTCACTGTTCATTCCCCATTAGAGATGGCATATGTATGCATAGCTGTATTTCTTGAGATCCAAACTTTTGATACCTTAGAACATGTGCAAAGTTTTCGTTTTTGGGGGTCTCGTTTTTCCAACTATGGTGCATTTTCCATGGCGGCCATGGAGGGCAGTTAATGGTGGGTAGGTGCAATGAATATGGATCTGCTTTTTGGCTCCCAGGGGTTGATGCTCCTAGCTGTGTAGGTTGAACTAGTCCTATTTCATGGCTATTGAGTGTAAATGTCTACTGGTACTTGCATAATGACAATCCTCACTCAAAAAGGGTCAAAGACAGACAGACAGACATATGAAGGTCTATATCAGCTCCATGCTAGAGAAGGTTTAAGCCTCTCACAGTGAATGCGAAGATGGTCCGTCCCATGGTGTTATGGCCGTGAATGAATAGCCCCTAGACATGGTGGCGGCAATGTTCATCCTCAAGGTGTATTCTGCATGAGGAACGAGCAAATCTTGAGAAGGTGGAGGTGTGGTGGTTAGTTCTAAGATGATGCAGAAACTAAACACCTTCTGAGTTTCTGCATTCTAATGATTATGCTGCAATCAAACTCCTTTTTTTTTGTTTTTTTTACTTTGCTTTTAATGTTTCCAGCCTTTATTTCCACTACCCAGAAGAGAAGAATGATCGACCCCAGCCATCCCCCATGATCATTCTTCCATAATCATAATTACAAGATCATCTCAGTTCTTATATTACTACTACACTATGAAGCATTTGAATAAATCATTGTGTACTGATTCCAATACACATTAAAATATGTGAGAAAAAAATTGTTATATTGGTTAGCTGACTCATCCCATACTATGCGGCCTTTGGAGGGCTTTGGGGCAACATGTCAAAGCAGAGACAGACAGTTATCAATAAGACCCGGAGAAGAAACTCGCCAAACACTCGTTATAAAAGAAAATTGCTAACTTAAATAGTGATCAGCCTCCATTATAAAAGAAAATTACTTAATTTATATCATTGTTCATTCTTATTTAAATTTGAAAACTCTACTTGTCATTAGTCCAAATATATAAAAAAATACCTAACTAATCTCCATTATTCTCACTATATGTTTCACGTGTAGTCACTTAATAGTTAAGTTTTATTTCTATATGAGATTTATCATTTATAATATTATAATAATGTTGATTTAATAGTAAGATGTAATAGGGTGGATGACGATTTACCATGATCATTGGCTGTGTATAAAATTTTTCAGGCATGGGATGGCTATGGGTATCTATGAGTGGGTTTAAAAGAAGGAAGCATGTCATGATTAGGGCAATGAATAAGATTATTTGAGGGCTCCTGTCATAATTTAGACCTTTTTTTTGTCTTTTTCCATTCCAGCATTCCTCCGGTCCTCCTCCTCCTTATTGGAAATTAAGCTCAATAAACCCCCAGATTGTGCTACACCCACTTTATATATTAACCATCATCCATGGTAGATTTAGATTCCACAACTATTCAACTTAACTCAATTGAAAATATTAATTTTGTATACCAGAAGTTATTTATATAAATAGGAAAATGAATATTAAAAAGAAAACATAGAGGTTCTCATGTAAGATAAAAACCATGGATAAGAGGGAATGAAGATAAAAGTTGAGATACTTGAGATTACCATTCATAACATTGAGTTGAAATCCTATTTTTAGATATAATTTCAACTCTAATAAGTAATTTTAAATTAGATACGAACTTATTTTTCTCGTAAAATAATATAAATGGAAAACACAGTGTTCATAAGCCGAGCACCCAAAATTGTTGGGTTGGGGATAATGCCCTCACAACTATTTAAGTTTTATCTTAACGGTTTCTTTGTGAGCCTCATAATTATAACCCAATTTATTCTCTCAACGTTTCTAGGCCCAGACAGTTTGCCCTTCAAAGGCCACAAGGGTTAACAGTAGGGTACTCCTGATAAAGATTAAGAACCATTTATGTGAATACCATATCCAAAGGGCAATACAATGTACGGCTAACTGAATGATCACTTCAAGAATCTGGAATAGGCAAGCAGACAGGCGAATATAATGCACAAACTACTCTGGCATATCACGGGCACGGCAGGAAAGAGGATGATATAACAATGACAATAATACTGTGGATGGAATCCATGTGCAGAGACAGTACCTTGATGTAGAGGATGCATAAGTCCCATCTTGAGTTACATGTGCTCCCCTACCTCCTCTTCCTCTTCCTCTTCCTCGTACTCTTCCTCATCGTCCGCAGTGGCATCCTGGTACTGCTGGTACTCTGCCACGAGGTCATTCATGTTACTCTCAGCCTCTGTGAACTCCATCTCGTCCATTCCTTCTCCAGTGTACCAGTGCAGGAAAGCCTTCCTCCTGAACATGGCTGTGAACTGCTCGCTCACTCTCCTAGAAGGAATTAAGCTCATTTTTTCAGATATAATTACAAGAGATCTAGGAGTGGATAATACACACCACAAGATAATGAAGGAAAAATTAAACTTATTACATCCAACTTTTGGCTGCTGGTTATGTGCTCGTGTAAATATCAGTAATTATTTTCTCCAAACAATGGTATCACAGAGCTAGTACGGAGTCATCAAGTTCATTGCGTGATAACACAACAAATCAGGACAGAATAAGGGACAGAAAAAAGGAATTTAGGAGGAAAGTTGTAGATACAACTTTACACTAGATCCTGCATTCAAAGTAGTTCATTTGCATAATATCTATTCCACAAAAAGCCGAAATCTCATAATCAGTGTCAGATCTGCTTTGCTAATGAGCAGTGACAGCAGCCATTCATACTGTCACCAAGATCAACAGCTAAAACGAACGAATCGACTACCACGTCAAGAGCATCAACTCTGGTATACTGAATTTCACTCAATTCGAGTGCATAAAACTTGTAATCCACGCACCGGAGGAGGAAAATCTATAAAAGGCAATGAAAGCAGGCCATTGAATTCACTTCCAGAACACGGTAACACGCGTGAAACTTCCAAGGATCTCATCAATGACGCACATAATGAAGCTAATTGAACTGAAATGAAGCCGGATTATGCAGATGATAGCGAAAGAAAGAGTGAGCGAGAGATGAACTAACCGTCCGGAAGGATGAAAGAGCAAGCTAGCGGGCTGAGAAGGTAAGAAAATATCCGATAGAGGAAGAGACGCAGTAGCAGTGGGAAACAGTAATTATATATGCAGCAGGCACGAGAAGTGGAGGAGACTGTCAGATCGGACGGACCTCATTGTTTCATTCTATTCAAATGAGAGCCGTTGGATTCATGCAGTGGCTCTATAAGATTTTTGGAAAGGGGCAGAGTTGTAAATTCACAAGAGCCATACCGGTCGAGTTGAGTTGATATATATTTCATGATAGTTGTCCAGAGGTGGACACGTCAGACTCCATGAGATCTGGAGCATCGAATTGCGTTCCTACGCTCTTACGGAGCGTGGAATACACTTCGGAAGTTCATCAAATTGGTACGAAAGTGCATCGCACGCTCCTGCTCATATGCAGAGATGGAGTCGAGCCATAGGCTGCTCCAATATATCCATTTTTTCTCCTATATAAATTATTTAATTAATTTTTGGAAGCCAAATTAATGTTTTAATGATTAAATTGATTGAAGCATAAATTACATCATTACCCTTTAAATTAAGCACATGGCATCATGTGAGGTAAGATAAAACACGCGGCCTATTATCCCTGCCCGCAATTAACTTATAAATAATTTAATACATATTTTTAAGTAGATTTTAATAAATAATAATCCTATATATTTTTACAAGGTTGTAATATTTTATATTTTTTGTTAATTTGAGATTATTATCTTAATATATGATGAAATAAATAGTGTGTAATTAAACTCGTTAAAATTATATTTATTTTTTATATTTGGCTTGATTTTAATATAGGGTGAACTTCTATTTAAAATATAAAAGTTGATAAGTGTTAATAATTTATTTTATTATAATATTACATTAATTATTATTTTTAATTCATGTAAATTAATATTTTAACATATATATATATATATATTCTTTATTATCTAGAATAATGAAGCATATGCTTTAAGATTAAGTGTGCTTTTTGCATGCTTCCTTGGGATATGATTTAAGCATCTAGGCCTCTTACCTTTTTTAATGGTTGGTTGTGTACCCAACAACTAATGGTGACTAAACAAGAATAGTGAGACCATTGTAACTAATTTAGTATCATTATAATTAGCCATTGCATGATTATGCATGATTATGCATGATTTTAATTCAACCGCAGCCAATATCCATCACATCCATCCATCATTACTAACTTGTGGAGTCCATGGATTCATGCAATATGGGCGGGCTTGTTCTATGAAGCTATCAATATCCAATTGATTTGGGCTTGTGCATTTTCTCTTGATCTAGTTCATTCATTTAATTGCAAGGACATGAGCACAACTTAGGGTAACTAGGTGGTTGGAGGCCTAGGATTCCATATGTAGGTAGGGGGGTCAAGGAGACGACTTATTTGGGTGAACCCTTCAATCAGGCCCTCCACTTTTTGACCATATTGTGTCTACTCTAATGCCCTTTCTTCGTCATATCATAATTATTTTACGGCTTGGCACAACTAATCCATCACCATCAAGCTATGAGATTCAAGAATGACATTGTCATCCTAATTACTAGGGTATATAATATATACACATACGTACTCAATTGATAGTTTCATTCCTTAATTCTAATGGTAGTTGAAAATAGAGTAGGAACGAATAAGGAATAAATAGAATAAATATTATTTTTTATGTATTTAATTCTTTACTTATATAGTAATTTATACAATTTTTTGTATAAAATTAAAAACCATAAAATAAAAAGTATGCAATACAATAGGGGATCACTTCTTACAACATATTCCTACCGCTAGTTGATTTAGGTGATATTGTCATTGAAGGACTGGTTGCAGATATGTTGACATGACTTTTACTCCCCGTAAACTTAAAGGTAGATCTAAAATATTGACATTGTACCGTAGAAAATAGAATAAAGAATAGACAAACATTTGATAAAAATGTTAGCCAATTAAGTATCGTTACCAATAAAACGAATATGAAGACGCACAAATAAAGTGATAATCAATTTTAATATGTTTGGTGCGGGCGTGAAAAATATAGTTGTATGTGAGATAAATACACTACAATGTAGGAGGGCTAGAGAGAAGTAGATGAAATTCTTGAAGTAGGGATTGAAGTCATATAATCTTTGTAGCAGCATTACCAATACTTTTATATTTAGTCTCAATGGTAGAGTGAGTAACAATGCATTGCTTACGGGAGCTCCATTAGATCATATTACAACCTAGAAAAATGAAAAATCCACTAATAGAGTGACGATCATTAGGGTTACTGGCCACATCGACATCAGAAAAACAATGAAGATTATGAGGCAAGTGACGCCAAAAATTTAAGCCAATTTGGGCAAATACCTTATGAGATAGCGCATGATACGCTTGACGACAGTCCAATGAACATTCGTGGATTGGTGCATAAACTGACATGCTTGGTGAACAATATAAGTGATATTAGGTCGAGTAAGAGTGAGATATTAAAGAGAACACACAATCTAACGATATTGGGTTAGATCAAAGAGTGAATTGCTCGTAAGAGCGAACAAACAGAGGCCAAAGCTAATGGGAGTAGAGATTGACCGACAAGTAGTCGTGACAGCTTTAAAGAAAATATCATTAATATATTTGGTTTGGATAAGGTGGATACCTTGAGAGAAGTGCTTGACTTCAATGCCAAAAAAGCAGTGTAGCAAACCCAAATCATTGATGAAAAATTTAGCCTGAAGAGCACAAATAATGGACTCGACATAAGGCTTGCCTCATTGTCAAAGGGAAGTCTACATGTCTCAACCACTCAGGTTCTCTAACCCAAACGTTAATGCCAAATAGAAGCATACATAACATAATTAACATAAGCGGTAGGAAAAATAGGAAAAGATATACAACTTGTGTAAAGATAGTAGAGTTCGCCCTTACAACTCCTGCGCAACAACTCATAATGAGAGAATAGATTTTTGATAAGTAAATATGTATAATAAAATTTAAAATAACATAGGTTATCCCGAGTAAATTGAGTGATAGAGAGAATATTTAAAGAAATATGGGGAACATAATAGATACGATTGAGAATAAATTTATGAGGTGAAGAATAAAACCTGTCCAATTGGACGAAAGAGAAAATGGAAAAAAAAAAAAGAAGAAGAAGAAAGAAGAAATGGCAGAGAACAGAAAGAGAGAGAAAGTCGTCGGAAAAGCTCGAGTCTCTGGCGACTCGAAAACTGCTCCGATTAGGTCGCCCGAAGCTGCGTCAGAAGCCGAGTTTTACGCTGGCGGGTAGCCCGAGCAGTTGCTGACCTCCTATATAAAGGGCACCCACTCATTAGTTCTTAACATCCCACAATCGATCGAAGAAGAAGAAAAGTGAGTTTTTCGACGAGCTTCAAACAAGAGCTCCGATGACGGGCAAAACCTCCACCAAAGGAGCTTCGAAGGGTGGCATTGGAACCGGGGAAGAATCCTCTAGCTCCAGACCTCCTCAAAACAACCAGAGAGTGCTCAGGGAGGTGTGAGGGAGATCGCACGGTAAAGCTGCTTCAGAGCTTGAAGCAGCAAGCTCCTGCCCGACACCACCTTGCCCCAACCGGCCCTTCCACCGCCCACCTTGGCCACCACTAATCGCCTAAGGTCCTCCCCAACACCCCTACAGGCCCTGGTAAGCTCAACTCCGCCTCCCCTCATCAAAATTTCAGAATTTCAGAATTTCACAACGAAACTTCTCTCTTTAAATTCCCGCAGTGCAGCAACGAATTACAGCATAACTCAATCCTACTAGGTTCCCCTTGACTAGCTCTAGCCGCCCCTACCCCAAACTCCGGCCACCGCCTCACCGCCGGTAAGAAATGCAAGCTTTCTCTCTCTACTGTAACTTTTCTGGCGGAGCGCCGACAAGGTACGAAACTTAGCCAAATTATGAAATTCGAAGTGCATGATTATCGAGGGGAGCTGTAGGAGGTGATTAGAAATAAGAATTGAAGAAAACAAGGACTTACAGGCCGCCAATTGGACGAGGTAAGATCCAAAGTGTCATATGCTCAAATTGGGGAAAAAGGTGGAGGCCAATTTGGGGATTTTGGGGGACTTTTGTGCAATTTTCAAAAATTGGAGGGCTGAACAACAATTTCGCAAAAGTGAGGGTATTTTCATGAAATTCACCCCAATTGAGGGTCAATTGGGCAAATTGGACAAATTTGGGGCAAAATGGAAAATTTGCAAAGTTGGGGAAGCAAAATGCAATTTTTGAAAAGTTTGGGCAAATTGAGGATTTTTCAAAAATTGGAGACCAAGTGGCGATTTGACAAAATTAAGGGACTTTTTATGTAATTCCCTTCCAATTGAGGGTCTGTTGGACAAATTGGATCAAATGGAGGACTAATTTGTAAAATTTGAAAAGTTGGGGGTCGAATTGTAATTTTTAGAAAAATTTGGGGCTCAATGACGGTTTTAGAAAATTTAAGGAAATCAGGGGCAGTGTTGATAAAATTAAGGAGCCGAAGGGATAATTAGAAAATTTGGGGGTCGGATTAAGAAAGAAAAAAAAACGGTAATTGAGTAGGAAAAGATGAACACACAAACCTCGAGGACTAAAGTGTAATTAAGGCCAAATATGAAGACTTATACGCAAATATGCCAAGAAGTACAATTCCTTAATTCAATGCACTAATAAGGACATCCATTACATGTAGGGACTGATTATTCGACCACCTGTTTCCGGAAGAGGAACTACGAGGTTAGATTTCGCCGATGCGACCCCGCCAAAATAATCAAGTGAGTGGGAACCACTATAGCATCCATTCCGGTTGTAATGGCAGTTTAAGATTTGAAAAACTATTTTCTTGGAATTAGCCTCCCCTAAATGGGTGACTCTGCTTAAAATATTTGGGAGCTAATTCCGGGCTTATGCTCGAGATGCTAGTGGGCCCAAGGCCGATAGATACGGGCATGGACTCGTCCAAAACCGACATGTGATACCTAAGGCTAAAATACTTGAATAATGGGAACTTGTGTGATACCCATCGAGCCAAGCTGAGTTGTCGAGCTTGTTGGGCCGAACCACTGCTCTACCGAAGTCGGGTCGTTGAACCTATTGGGCCAGTGCGCGTGGTAGGGTCGAAGCCAAGCTGACAGACCGTTGTGCAAGAGGGCCAAAGATAACGGTTATAACTTAAAAAGCTTATTGATTGTGCATGCACCATGAGGTTTGGGCCATCAGGACACCTAGCATGAGGTAGTGATGGGACCCAAGGACTGCTGGACGACCTAGTGAGCATAAGGGCAGTATCGTCATTCATAAGGTCGTGAAGCCGATGGGCTTCCTGCGCACGGAGACCAAGGCAGTAGAGAGAATGAGGTCTCGTCCCGTTGAGCGGACATGGTGGAAGAATTCGAGTTTGGGGTCAGACTACTATATCCGCACAAACTCCGAGTAGAGACAGCATCCCTCTATCAGGGTGGACGGTAAAGGCGCTCCGGTCCACAATTGGCACGGTCGAGAACCGTTCTACGAACGTGTGATCCCTCCTATGATAGGAGGGCGATTGTTGTGAATGTGTGAAACGAAAATAAATTAAATATAAGATAAATTTAAGTAAACCGTTATAGTAAGCTTCCCCTCACTGAGTTGTCGAGCTCACCCCCTCCCTCAACCCCTTTGCAGGACATTACCCCGACAAGAAGTTCTAGATATGCTCAAGCCCTCAAGGTACGCTTCCTACCCCCAACTTAAGTAAGGGTTCGAATGTGGACACGCCTTCACCTTCCTTGCCTCATTCGAGTAGATGTACCTGAATGGCGCAAGGAAGGGTGGCGGGTTGATCACAGACTCCGACCAAACCGGGTCGGGGTGTGACATGAAGAGTGAAGATAAGCATAATTAGAGGATAAACTGGATAATTCTGTCCTGTTGTCGATTATTAGATACTTAGGAAAGGTCGGATCATACTGAATAGACATGTGAGACAAACTGTTAGTGATATGTATGCTAGCACCGGAATCAACATACCAATCGACTTCATGGGGGTGAGCTCCGAATTGTAATAAAAATGAGACTGAGTTGGTACGAGCTTGAGCTCGTATGATGGATAATGAGTGATCATGTGATACATTAATCCACACAGTTTATATATAGGCCCGTAAAGCGGGTAGGCGAGCATTTTAATGTAGAGTTCAGATGGGTTGCCTTTACAGCAGGGGCCTATGCGGCACAATTTTTAGAAGAGCCAAGTAAGAATGTTGGATGATACAAAGTGTTGGATTAGACGAAGTGAGTTATTGATGGTTGAGAAAGTCGTTAATGCTTTTAGACATGTCCATTAGATACCGCCTCCAAAAAGTATGCTTCAACAATTGTTTATGCTATTAAGAGTGGGTGCTAGAGATTGCGAATAAATTCTTGCTAGAGGAGTGGAAAACGGTAAAGAAGAGAGTGTTGGGTGGATCTCTACGCCATTTTGCTACAAGAACTACTCCAATCAGCGCTCTACTCTCGCCCGTACCCTCACCTTCATTGTCGATGAGTTATACGCGTTGAGGCATGCTTGCGGTATACTGAACAGTTGAAAAAGATGTGCATAGGAGTGACTGCAGAAAAGAGAACCAATCGACAGGAGATGCAGCAATAACGAACCAATCGACAAGCGTAAAGTTCAACGGATGCAATAAATATTAACAACTAAGAGGATACCAAACAATAATATAGATGGAGAATAAAAAATATTTAAGAAATATATAGAGATTTGAGTATTTATAATAGGTATTTACTTGAGAAAATACATAAATTAAAAAATATATGATTATTTTTATTGAATAGGTAATTTTTATGTGTATTTTATTATTTACTTATTTTTTCTTACAAAATTACAAATAATAACAAATTATGCAATAAAATTGTGGTAATCACTCTAATAATATATTGTCCGGCATGTGTGCTGGTTCTATGTATGCTCACATGACTTTTAGTAGAATTAATTAATTTAACAATGTTTTATTAATCAAACAAACGCCAAAAAATGATCCTAATTAATGTATAGACGCTAATCACTTTCCACTTATTCTTGCCCTTTACAGCCTGTGTAGTTTACTTTGTAGTCCAAAATCATAGTACTATTATTTATACACGCACGCATGTATAAGCACTCATAAAAGAATCTTAATATGGCCAACTGCTCCATTGCCATGTCGGCCCCCATCTCTCTACACATCTATTTTATTATATTTTTTAAATAAAATTATTAATAATAAAATAATTATTTTAATTTATTAAAATAAATGTACAAATGAGAATATTTTTAAGAATAAATAAGAAAGAAATAAAAAAATATAATTATCATTTTAATAAAATAAAATTATACTATTGAATTATAAATAAAAGTACTATTAAATAATATTTTATTAATATTATTGTTTGTAGCATTTTTCAAAATATGTTTTGTAATTTAATTGTAATTACGAGCAAAACCCGCGAAGTCGTACCAACTACCAACAGCTCCCACGCGCCAGCTTTCGACAGTGAGTGAACGCGACTCAGCGCGTGCAATGAGCATTCCTCGTCTCCAACATCACAGGCTCAGTCCTGGAGAAAAGGAAAAGGAAAAAAAAAGCTTTCTTGGAGAGGTTCATGATGACTTCGCGGAGAAGAAAAGAGAAGATAAAAGAAAAAGGATACGAGAGAAATAAATTAAAGGGAAAAAAATGCAAGCCAGGTGACAGACAGAGAGGTCGGACAGCGACTGCGGGCTGACCGGCCGAGCCTTCTTCTCCTTTATATCCATTTACACTTTTTAGAAAAAGCAAAGCTGAAACTATTATTTATGTTCTTCTTCTATGGTTAACTCTCTCTGTGCGTGTCTCCTCCCCTCATTCTAGTGCTGCTGCGGTGAGGAGGAACGTTTCAGCATTGTGTGGTTGGCTTGGATGGTCAAAGACTGTATCTCAGCGACGATATGTAAGTGGTTGATTTTTTGGGTGAAAATTTTCTGGCTTCATTGATTATTTTCATATACTTTCTGGGTTTTGTTGATGATATTATATTTTGCCCGTTTAAAGAATTTTGAGGGCATTTCTTATTTGGCTTGTTCTTCCATTTGATGGACTTGAGGTATTTTGATTCTGCTCATGTAATATTTTTTTTGGAAAGCTTGCTCTGATTGAGGTGGTAAGTGCGCATGATAATGTTAGGTACCCGGAAGAAACATTTTAGGTAGGGTCAGAAGAAGAAACAGGTAAAGAACTTCCAATGTAGGTGGTTATGTCAATGGTGGATGATAATCTTGCCAAAAAAAGCAGCAGTTATGCAAGTTTCTATGCTCAGTACCAAGTTACTACGATTGGATTGATTGCTGCCATGGCCTGTGATGTGGCCGGATCGTTCTCATTCATTTGATTCTTGTCCAGTCTGGGTTTTAAGTAGAGAAGTTGTGTCTGATCAAATTTTCATCATGTTGATGTGGTAATGGATAGCCCGCCCCATTAGCTTTTTCTCTAGGCACCATAGTGGTTGATTGATTCAGTTGTCACCTGCTTCCAAAGTTGGTCACTGACCTCTCTCCAGTCTTTTTTCTGGGTGAGTTTTAAGAGGCCTCTCTGACTTCCTTATATTGATCAATTTTTTCTCTGGCCATTTGCAATTCAGATTTGGAAGAGTCCTTCCTCTATGGCTAGTTTAGATTGCTACCTGCTTATACCCATAAGGTGATCTAGCATCATGTTTTGATGTGCCTGTTCATGTTGGTTGTTTGGGAAAGCGCTTCTTTGTCACTTTTTGTACACTAAGCTAGGAACTATAATATATAAACAGCTCAGTCACATCAAGTTAGTGGATGATCCCGATTTCTGGAGTCACATATGTAAATCAGAATCTCAATAGTTAAATTATTTTATATACCTTTTTATCTGGTTGCTTTCAGGATTCCTGCATTGCACTATTTTTGAGTCCTCACTTTGATCTGCCTGTCAGAGATTCATCTAAACAATGACAAAAGTGAGTCCTGAGTTTGGAGAGTTCGTGCGTACGGAATCAGTACTGCCAGTTTCTGCTGATGTGAGCTTTGCCTCCGATTGCTTTCCAAAGTATAAATTGGGGCCGGATAATCAGATACTTGAAGAGCCAAAGGAGGAAAAGGGCTCAATCTTGAAGGAGATCATTGAACAGGAAACAGCCAATCTCTCAGAGCAGCACAAGTGTCTCTCTGTTCGTGATCTTGCCAGTAAATTTGACAAGAACTTGACTGCATTAGCAAAGCTCTCTAATGAGGTTCCTTAATTTGTCGCTAGCTTCTTTCTTTTTAAAGTAGCAGCTGTATAGCTTTGGCAATCAAATATCTGATGCATCTTCCTGCTCGCAGAATCTGTGGAGAAATAAGGGCCTTCAACATGAGATATAGTTTCAATTTTTAGTTGACACAGTTAAATTGATGTCTGTTTCTGTTTTGCACTATTTGGATTCTTTTTGTACATTCTATGTAGCTTAACTTGCTTGTGTGGGTAAGGGGTTAGCTACACAGCACATGGTTGGTGCACCTTCTTACTGTTATGGAATATTGTGAAGTTTACTCTCAGTTTCTTTTCCAAAGAGATCACATTATGAATGTTGTATATATGGAATGCATGATAACTGTATTCATATTTCAGGTGAAGTTGAGAGAGGTGGCCTCTTTGGAAGGCCATGTGCTTCTAAAAAAGCTTAGAGATGCATTGGAAGCTTTGAGAGGCAGACTAACAGGGCGTAATAAGGAGGATGTGGAGAAAGCTATATCCATGGTTTGTGTTGGATATATATTTTTTTCCCGACGAATAACTTGGGGCATTTCAGTGTGTCCTGCAATATTCCATGGAAGCTGAAATATATATCTAACCATGGACATTCTGCAGGTGGAAGCCCTGGCAGTTAAGCTGACACGGAAAGAAGGTGAATTAATTCAAGAGAAGTTTGAAGTGAAAAAGCTGGTGAACTTCCTCAAGCAGGTAAATTAATGGATGTCAAATGATGATCCCAATGGGCATACTATACTATCCACGAATGCTTGGAACTGTTTCAGCCTGTTGCTTATTGAACGTTCAAAATGTTGGTTATTGTTGATTCCTTCTTTGGGGGTAACTACTCTCACTTCTGTTTCGTATTCATTTTTCATTGAGAACTGCCCAAAATTACAGGCTTCAGAAGATGCTAAGAAGCTTGTGAATCAAGAAAAATCTTTTGCTTGTGCTGAAATCGAGAGTGCCAGGGCTGTAGTCCAGTGCTTTGGCGAGGCACTTGAGGAAGAAGAAAGAAATTCTGAAGCAACAAAAACACAGGTCTATATTATGAATGTTCAAACATATTTGTGCCAAAAAATTGTTTGATAGGTAAACCTCAGGGTTGTTTCCTATGGATTGTACTTAGGATGTGGAGGGACTGATGGAAGAGGTACAAGAGGCTCGAAGAATCAAATTGCTGCATCATCCAAGCAAGGTGCATGATCGATATTGAATCGTATGCAAACCTGTTAGCTTTGTTTTTCTATGGTTACATGATAGCTATATAACTTTACATAAACTGGTTTCCAATAAACCTATGCTATATTAGTAGTGTAGATTGATCTTACCAAGGTAATGTCTTACACTTTAAGCATTATATTGTGGAACAGGTAATGGATATGGAACAAGAGCTTTGTGCACTGAGAATTCAGATTCGAGAGAAAGCTATATTTTCTTTCAAGCTTCAGAAAGAGGTTAATCAGTTATTAAATCCTATATTTTGTAAGCTTAGTTCAGATAGTTCAACAAAATTTCTTTCATTGCTTGCAGCTGATACTGAGCAAAAAGGCAGAAGAGAACAGATCCCGGTTGTATGTTCTCGATGGTCCCGAGAGTCTAGGATCAATTTTATGTGTTCGCCCTTCCTTGGACAACGCTCCTCCACTTTCCAAGTGCTCAGTTCAATGGTATCGTACATCATCCGATGGAAGTCACCGAGATGTCATTTCAGGTGCCTCTTTCAATTTCTAGTTTGTCTGGTTAAGTAACCATTAACTTGTCTAGATGAATTTATGTTCTCAATGATTTTTCAAGAAAGCATGAAATGTTGCTTTCAGTCCTAAAATAAAAATACAAATTGTTGTTCTAATCCCTGCTATAGATCTAATCAACAACTACAGTTTCCCATTTGCATTTGCTTTCTCCTCACTAGGTGCCAACAAACCAAGTTATGCACCAGAACCCTTAGATGTGGGACGGGTCTTGCAAGTCGAAATCAGTGTAAATGGCTCAAGAGATTCTGTGACAACTTCTGGTCCTATTGATTCCGGTAATCTAACATACAGTATATGGGTCTTCTTGCACTTCTTGATTTATTATAAGTTGAGACTGATCAAGTCCGCCAACAGTTGCAGGCCTGAGGAGCCATGTAGAATCGCTGACACAAAAATCAAATGCCGAGTTTAGTGTATGTCATGTTTTCACCCTTGGAAATGTGGGTACTCTAGAAAATTATTTTCTTCAATGAGAAAATACCATCAATATGTTGTTCATATTTTGCAGGTAACTATCTCCCAGATGAATGGTCAAGATTATTCATCACATTCTACTCACGTATTTCATGTGGGTAAAACGAGGGTGAAACTTAGCAGGGGATGGATCACCAAAGCCCGAGAGATCTACTCGACTCCAATGCAGGTGCCGCCTCCACGATTTTCTCATATGCCTCAAATTATTTAGCAGTATTTTGTAACTTAGCCTTCACCTATTCTTCATCTCTGTGGATGTGGGCCTTGCAAATGATAAGTGAATATACTTTAATGCCATGAGCTACTGACTTTAGATCAGCTGGCAAGTGACCTCCTGAAATAAAATGCCTACTTTATAAATCAATGTAAATCTTCATCTCTTTGGGTAGAGTTGCTTCTGGTGGTTTAAGATTTTCTTCATTTAATGAATCACAGATATGTGGAATTCGAAATGACAGCAACCTTGCAGCAAAAAGGGTGTTCTGGCAAGCGAGGAAAGGCCTGTCTTTTGTACTAACTTTCGAGTCGGATCGGGACAGAAATGCAGCCATAATGCTGGCCCGAAGATATGCTCTTGACTGCAACGTAAGTACCGAAACTCCAACACGGGCTAATGGGTATCTTTCGGTGTCAAGAGATCCGGCTTCTGATAGTTATGTTCTCTGTTGGGCAGGTCTTGCTTGCAGGACCGGACGATCTGATCTGAAACATTGGCCTGGCTGACTGATTTTCTTACTAAAGTGTGTGTGCTGATTGAATGTTCTGTTAGTTTTTAAGCATAGTGTGCAGATTCTGTGTGATATTCAGCTAATTTCGTTCTGAGTGTTGCTTTAGGCACCGGTTTTTTGGGCTTGCCTAATTGCCATCAACTGCTAGAAAAAGCTTGTTGGTTGTATATGATTTTGATTTATACAATTTGGTTTCTATGGGTAAGAAAAATTCCACTTTTCTTGATTCATGTTGGAGGCCATCTTCCCGACTCAATTCCTGTTGTGATCCATTGTTTCATCGACTAACAGAGATGGATTTTAGGTACCCTTTTGTCTGCCATAAAAGTATAGAGATGCTGTCGTGCCATGGATTGTGAAAAATCCGGTTTTTATGGTTTTAATGAAGAGGAATATTGGGAATATGGCAAGCAGGGCGTTCCAAGGCCAACGGCTATAATCCTCGGTCGAGGCGAGGCACGCTGCACGACCGTTAGATACTGGAGAAATCGAACGGATAGAAATTGATGGAGAGAAGACCGTTGGAAGGAAGCGTCATCTCCTCAGCTTGTTAAAGGGGCTATCTTTGCCCCCATCTTCATCCCCCACACAAATCATAACTCTGTGTATGAGAGGCGGAGGAGGCGGACTAAGTTCTAGAGAAAAAGTAGAAAGTGAAGAAGGCACAGGCGTCGTCTCCTTTTCATATTGACTGACTGTTGTGGTGGTAGAAAATGACTTCAAGAACCATGGTTCCCACTCAAGCGAGAGGTAAGGGATTGATCATCACGATCTTTCCATCTAATACGTGAATGGATTCGTGGGTTTGAAAATTTTGCTGATGGGTTGGTTAAAGATTCTTCCTTTCCCCCCACAAGATGCAGCAGGGCTCAGTCTCCGAGTTGTGTTGGTTGACAGAATCTTTGTCCGGGATGTTTTTCATCGCAGGTGAGGCGGTCCTAGGAGGGGCCAAGCAGCCGCAGCCACAGCAGCAGAAGAAGAACGGTGGTGCCGATGGGAGGAACCGTAAGGCCTTGGGGGATATCGGAAACCTGGTAACTGTTCGAGGAATTGACGGGAAACCGCTGTCTCAGATCTCTCGACCCATTACGAGGTTCATGGCTCACTCAAATTAGGTCTTCGGATGATCCTGTTTTCTGTTTCTGTTGTTGTTGCGCCATGGTTGACATGGGTTATTTTCTTCAGGAGTTTCTGTGCACAACTCCTTGCTAATGCACAAGCTGCTGCCGAGAATAAGAAGGTCCGGCCAATCTCTCCGTATCAGTTATCCCTCTGAATTAGTCTGTTCTCAGAAACTGATACTTTTTTTTTCACGCCCTTTGATGTTATAGAAGCAAGCATGTGTGGAAGCCAAGGCAGCAGTCAAGAAGGCGGATCCTGCTAAGGCTGTAGTCCAGAGGAAAGTCCCAACAGCTAAGGCACATAAGCCCATAGAAGTAATCGAGATAAGCGATGATGCAGATGAAAAGGCCCCAGCCAAGGCCAAGAAGAATGACATCAGGCAAGAAGCTGCTGCTGCTGCTGTCAACAAGAGGAAGGCGAGGGAGAATCGCTCATTGACTTCAGTTCTCTCTGCTCGTAGCAAGGTGATTGGAAATCTGTGAACTTGCAGATTTGTACTAATAGGAATCTTGTATTGATTGATTGATTGGTTTTCTATTTCAGGCGGCTTGTGGCATTGGGAAGAAGGAACCCAAGGAGCAGGCGGTGGACATTGATGCAGCAGATGTCAACAATGAGTTAGCGGCGGTGGAATATGTGGAGGATCTATACAGGTTTTACAAGGAAACTGAGGTAAGTAAGGATGGTGTGATCGCTTTCTTGTCTGCAACCTGCATAGTTTTGATTAACTGAAATGTTGAATGCAGGAGGAGAACAGTCCAACAGACTACATGCCATCCCAGCCTGAGCTCTCGGAGAAGATGAGGATGATTCTGGTTGATTGGCTGGTGGAGATTCACAGCAGGTTTGAGCTCATGCCGGAGACTCTCTACCTCACCGTCAACATCATGGACCGTTTCCTGTCGGTGAAGCCAGTCCCGAGGCGAGAGCTGCAGCTTCTGGGCATAGGGGCCATTCTTACTGCATCCAAGTACGAGGAGATATGGGCCCCTCAGGTGAATGACCTTGTGATGATAGCTGATCAGGCTTACCCCCACGAGCAGATTCTTGCCATGGAGAAGACCATCCTCCAGAAGCTTGAATGGTACCTCACCGTCCCCACCCACTACGTCTTCCTTGTCAGGTTCATCAAGGCAGCTGTGGCTGACCGGAAACTGGAGTGCCTGGCCTACTTCCTGGCGGAGTTGGGGCTGATGAATTACTCGACCCTTAAGTACACTCCGTCAATGGTTGCTGCGTCGGCTGTGTATGCAGCCCGATGCACGCTTGGCATGAGCCCCTTGTGGAACGGGACATTGAAGCTCCACACTGGATACTCAGAGACACAGATCATGTAAAAATCTGATGCATTTCTTTTTTCTGCATAAAAGCAAAGCCCAGATCATTGTTTGATGCATTTCTTTTTTCTGCATTCCTCAACAGGGACTGCGCCAAATTGCTGGTGGGCTTCCACTCCAAGGCCAAAGATAGCAGGTGTCAGGCCATACACAAGAAGTATTCGAGCTTACAGAGAGAGGCAGTGGCCCTGCTTTCTCCGGCAAGAGCTCTTCTCGGTGAAGAAGATCATCATCCTGCCAAGCCATTCTCAGCCTTGTCCATTTAAGTTTGTTGGGTCAATACAGTGTAATGCTGTCCTGTCACTGAATATGTGACCATTAGTGAATAGTTGAGTCCAGATTCATAGCCAGATGACTTTTCTTGGCAAATTGGAATCCATGAAATAGCTTTCAATTTGAGCTCTCCCTGCCTCATTTGCAAGTTGGACCAGAAACCCAGATGGAACCACTATCATCATATCCTACCACATCTAATCAAAAGGGCAATAAGTGAAGTTGTTCCCTCATATCCTCATTTGCAAGTTGTTCCCTCTCTCTCCCCCCCACCTTTCTTTGTTCTTAAGATAAGCAAGCATGATGATCTATACAATTCATCTGAGTGAGGGGTGTGACTGAAGCAATTCATTCCCTTTTTAATGGGCAATTTAGAAGATGAATCATCCAAAAATCCAACTTGATTATTTTCCTCCTTGGATCATCCAAAAATGAATCATCTTTTTAATCAGCAATTCAACAAACAGCTAATTAAGGAAAACCCAACAATTCAAGGCTGCTATATTTGAGTTTAATTAATTAAGTTTACCAAATCAATTAATTAATATTAATATTTGAGGGGGCTGTATTGGATGATACCTTGGCTCTAAGCAGATCCGAGTCCGTGTGCTTCGGGCTCCACATGAGAGCTTCCAGTTCCCGAAAATGGCGAGGGACACGAAATCTAATCTAGCACAAAAACATTAGCCAAAAAAATTGATTCTTTTTTTCTGGGTCACCCTCAGTTCAAAGAATGTTTTAGCTTAAGACCCACAAAATCCGCAAGAAAATCCAATCTGACATTAATTTATTACATGTAATTTACTTTGGAGATGCATGAAAAGAGAGAGATATAGAGGAATTCAGGGCATTATCAGCCATGAGCAGCTGCCCACACCCCCATGTTGCCCATAATATAAGCTCAGCTGGAAAGGAGGGCAAGATCCACCTCGATCCTCCCTCAATCTCTCAGCTCCGGCGGCCCTCCACCCTCCTCGTCTCCGCCTCTCCGTTTGCCCGAATCATCGTCCTCCAAAGGAGAGACAGGGATGGGATCTGGGGATCTGAGGAAGCTTCGAGTTAAAAGGTTCAATCTTTGATCTTCCCTTTTGGGGCTGAGCAGTTCTGAGCCGCCCTGCCTTCTGCAGTTCTTTCTTCTTAATCCGTTAAAGCTTTCAGCTTTTCTGTTAGCTCCCCGCTTTTGCTCCCCCTCTCTCTCTCGTGAGCTGTGGGCAGGAACTGCCTGAACAGTAAACGATGAAGGAATCGGATGATTCTAACAACAACAACAACATCAGATGGTCTTCTAAATGGGAAGAAGACGAGCTCCCTTCTCCCGATGAGCTCATGCCCCTCTCCCAGTCCCTCATCACTCCCGACCTCGCCCTCGCCTTCGACATCTCCACGAATCTCACCCTCCAGACCCCTCCGCTGCCGCCGCCGCCTCGTCCATCCGTCCACCACCTCTCGCAGCCTCCCTTGCCGCCCCTGATTGACCCTCAGCCGTCCGACTTCGCCGACAGCAGCGGCGAGCTGGGCTCCGGCGGGGACGAGCCCGCCCGCACCCTCAAGCGGCCTCGGCTCGTCTGGACCCCGCAGCTCCACAAGCGGTTCGTGGATGCGGTAGCTCATCTTGGGATCAAGAACGCTGTGCCGAAGACGATAATGCAGCTGATGAGCGTGGACGGGCTGACCCGAGAGAACGTGGCCAGCCACCTGCAGAAGTACCGCCTCTACCTCAAGCGGGTGCAGGGGCTTTCCACCGGCGGATGTGGAGCCAACGGCGGCGGCGCAGGGGCTGGCGATCCTGTCACGGACCACCTCTTCGCTAGCTCTCCAGTCCCGCCGCATTTCTTGCATCCGGTCCGCCCGAGTTCGGACCACTATCTCCCGTTTGTGCCCGTGGCAGCCTTGCAACAACATCACCAGATGGCGGCAGCCCATACCAGGCTGCAGCCGCCCTTTCAAAGGCCGCTGGCACAGTTTGAGCACCCTTTCCTGTCCAGGGCCGGGCAGCAGCCAGGGTATAGTGTTGGAGCTCCGGTTCATAGTCAGGCACAATTATATGCAGAAGACTTGAATATGGCTCATGCTAATGGAGGAAGGAAGGTTCTTACTCTCTTTCCTTCTGGGGATGATTGAATTTCTGTGAAGAAGAAGAAGAAGAAGAAGAAGAAGAAAGCTACCTGCTTAGGTACCTTGGTTCAGTTCATGGTGATAACCATTAAAAAGCTTCCCCGTCTAGCCTCTTGGGTCTTTGTTTATCCTCTTCCATCTTTATATGTATTTTACTGGATCATCAGGTAGGAAGTGGCCTTATTCTGGAATCTGCTTTCTCCTGATCTAATCAGCTGCTCCTGAACTTGATGATTCACTTGTTTAGTTGGGTAATTGGTATCCTTTTTGTAAGTAATCGCCCAGTGGACAGTTCTATAATATTTTCTTGGGTTAATCAGCTATTCCATGATCTTGGAAAGGCATCTGTTGGTGAAGCAGAACTTGTGTAAGGTTTGATAGAACAGGCTGAGTTTCTCTTTGCCTCAGAGCTTTCTAATGGGGGGAAGTCCTACTAAGAGCAATCTCATCTCTTTGGAGGCTGTAGCAAGTGATCAAGTAGTTGCTGTTTGTGCTCTCTGAAGACAGACTGGAGTTTGATACCTGTTACTATCATCATATTGCTTGCAATCATAAGCCGCTTCCCTTTGTTGTTTTTCAGCTAGTTGGTCTCTTCTTGCAGAGGACAGATGCCTTCCTGTACTTGTACACTGTGTAATTGCATAGAAACTCTAAGCCCCTTATTCTGGGAGAGAGTGTGATTGGATTAGCATGTTGAGAAATGTGTTCTACAGCCTATGAATTCTCTTTGATCTTATAACTTGTTCTTGAAATCTTTTGTCTCCCTCTGCATTCTTTTGCCTTAGCCATATTCATTTCTCAATCTCCCATGACTTCTACGCTACTGCTACTTCTTCTCTTTATCACTCACTTCCATTTGGGGCTTCCAAGCTCCAGGGAGTTAACATTTCTCTTGAGATGTGATCATATGAGTATGGCATGTGAATTCTGGTGCAGATGATATGGGCACACCTGTTTTCATATCATAGCTATGGATATTTTGTGAACTTTCGGCCTATTGGTGATTTAGGATTTCAGCTGGCATATGAATGGACCATGGCTTTTTGGGAGCAGGGCAACTTCCAAATCTTCACATTGCCTCAACTTTTCAGTAGTTTGGTGCTGAAGATAGAGACTTGATGATGCACATGGAAGGGAAGTTGAGGAGTTGATATCATAGATGGCATCAAAAGATGCTTCAGTAATTGACATCCACATAAAACAACAATATCTGTAGGCCTGTCTTCTAAAATTATTCTTTTTCTGAAGTGGACCCTTATCTCCTGCTTCCTTTGGCAATAACTCCAAAAACCCCTTTCCAAGATATTGGAAGACACCCTGGATATCCACCCAATCACCACATTTTACAAGTACACCAAACCCATTAATCTATTTATCCCCTCCACCGCCGGCCAAGTTCATGCATTTGAAAAATTAATGGAATCAAATAGTGAATCAAATCTAGTGTTCAATCCTCACAATAGCACATAAGCCAATGCACATTATGCCCAGATCAAAAGGCTGAATCTTTTTGTGATTGTTAATGGGTTGGTCCTTTAGCTTTCTCATTTTGGAAATGATCATGAACTATCCACTTCTCTACAAATAATGGAACCAAATAGACTAACTAAGCATTTATTGTGAGGTAGAATCACCTTTTCAGGAATGTCATATTGCATCCAGGAGACAGTTGTGGAAGTACTCAAAATCAGGAAAGGAATAAAATAGATCAGGAAATTAGTGCGTGTGCATATACTATATATGAACTCTTAACAGCAAGATAACTTCTTTCAATCCGAGCATGATATCCACTCACAGTCTCACAACTCATATCTACTTCTCCTGCCCAGCATCTCCCTCAAGAAAGAATATAGAAATTGACCTGTGTTCAATAATTCTTCTCTTCTGCTAATCCCGGCCAAGGAACTCAAACCTGGAAGGATTCAAGCATTGCTTGTAGAGTCTTCTCATATGCTTGCCATTGTTTATCATTTGCACTAGCAACAAATAGAACCACAGTGCTACCCTTAGCTGTCGCCTTTGCAAGATTGTGGGTACCCGTCAGAGCATATGGTGTCTCCAGAACATACCTGTAGTACTGCATAGACCCAGTGGAAAATAATCCTTAATAACGGGGTGCTGTGAAGGAAATTAACAAAGCCTGTGGGTTCCTAAAGTTGCACATATAGTCCTACAAGTTCAATACAGCCAGTTAACTATTTATATCAGATTATGATGCCTAGATTGTGAACCTATGATTTGATGAAAATGATAAAAAGATATCAAGAATCAGTGAGTGGAACTTTACTGTTTGATCACCAATCTTCTCAACAGATGCTTCAAGGAGCTCGTCTGGGTCGAATGTATTCCCGGTCACAAAAGGGCCAAGAGAAGCAATCAGCTTCTCTGGGCTACCGATTTCTTCAATGGTTGCATTAGGTTTATTGGTGAGACGGATGAGAGGGGAGGCCACCACCTGGACTTTCCCCTGCTTCTCATTTTCAAACTTCACCTCAACCCAAGGCTCTGCACACTTTGGTTGGCAGTAATTTCCTGATAAGATGTTGGCCACTCTTTGCTGTTTCCAACTTGGTGGAAGAATGAACTGGTAAGGCTCAACATTTCCTGCAACCCCACTAAATTTCGAGTATCATTAGCATGTATAACCTGTAGATGTCACTAAAACAAAGCTATACTAGTGCAAAACCCTTTCGTCAATACTTCAAGGAGACAAGTGATCTAAAAAACATCTTCTTAAGAAAAAAGCAGATAGCAGGAGCATATACTATAACTCATTAGCAGTATAATCCCCTGGAGATATCTGAATTATAATGGAAATAGCAATCTGCCTCCACCTCAGTCGACCCAATAATGTGCCTCTTACTGGATATTGGGTACTTGGAGAAGATTCAAGCAGTGAAGGGAGACCAAAACTCCAAATGTGCAATTATTATTCCAACAAGATCGTCTATATAAGCAAGTTACATGGCAAGCCGCATAGGAGCAATTGAAGTAATGAATTTGCACAATCAGCACGACGAACCATACAGTCGATTTAGCTCAGATTCAAAATCTTCCAGAAAAAAGACAAGCAAAATTCGTTTCTAGAGCCACTCAAAGAAGGATATACGCATGAGAAGAGGCCGACTACCAGCACGAAGGGCGGGGGTATCCTTTGGAGTGGCCTTGAAGAGGACGAAAGAAGGGTCTGAGGGGGAGGGGGGCAGATAAGACCCCACCTCGACCTCCTTAGCTTCTAATGGCGCGGTAGAGAGAGCTGCTCCCCATAGAATAGGAGCCAGGACGAGTCCCTTCATGAGCCGTCTCCGTCCGGGGATGGCAGTGGTAACCGAATCACGTCCGCCTCCGTTCTTACCGAATGCAGCTCTGACGTTAGGCACTCTTGAAGGCGATGAGGAAGTAAGTGGAGCTCGAGCAGTTGCCATTGCAGCAATCGCCATTACATGGGATCTATGGGGGTAAGCGGAGGAACGACGGACGGACGGAGGTGGAGGAAGATAAAGAAGAAGAAACTAATGGCGGGGGACAGTTCGGGTTCCGCCCTTATCCAATTTTGGGCCGGATGACCCGATCAATAAAGCCCAAGTGTAGGCCCAATATAAATATGAGGGCCCAACTAAGAGCTCTCCTGCAATTTCTCGCTGGTGGGACCAATGTTTACAGGGAGCTCTGTCTGTCATATGAGCCACACAGATTGTCTTCTCTCTCTCTCTGAAGATCAAGAATTGCATTTCCAGGGCAGCTCCGGCTCGGAGAATCTCCATCTTCCTAGATCATCCTTCTGTTTCTGCTTCCTGGGAAGCTAAGAAGGAAGAATCTTTGGATAGGAAGGATGGTAATGGAGATTGTGGAGCCAAACACTTGCATAAGGGGCTGCTGCAGCAGTAAATCCATCCCGCTTCACCTCCCTCCTTCCTCCTACATTCTCGGCGCGCCAATCGCCTGTGGTAATCTTTGCCCTTCCACCTCTTTTCCGATTCATATACACGCCCTTGCTCGGGAAGGCTTTCAATTTTCGTTTCAATTTGCTATTCTTGGCAATCGGTCTTCTAATTGTTCATGTATGCAGGAGCTGAGAGTGTGGTCTACGAAGGGACTTTGAATGGGAAGAAGGTGGCAGTGAAGAAGCCTGTCTTATCTACTTCTGAAGATATTGATAAGTTCCACAAGGAGCTTCAGCTCTTATGGTCTCTTCCTCTCTTTCCCTCCCATACTACTAGTTTTTAATTGAACATCTTGTTCTGAGAAATAAGGCTTCCCTTGGATCACTGGTAGCCCTGTGCCTCGCTTTCAATTGAAATGTGGCGCGTAATCATTTCTTGGAAAACGGAATTTTAATGATCTACATCCCTTGGCTGTCTAAGATCTTTATCTAAATTAATCGTTAAAATAAACCATCTGCAGCATCTATCATTTTCTTCTAACATCTACTTTAGTATATCTGTTTGTAATTGGAAAATCCAATGGAGTGGAGACATTTCATCTCAAACTTGTCTTTAATTCTTAAAAATGCAGCAGAAGAGGTTGATGGTTTATCTTCCCTTGTTCTAAACTGTGCCAAGAGAAATGCAACCTCGGAATATAACAACTCATGTCGTTAAAATATGTGTATTTAACATGTCACTTGATGTATTCACCAAAAAAACATGTCACCTGATGGAGATCAGGGCAGTTATATATACTAGCAATTCCTTCTGAAGAATCAACAGCCATTAAACAAGCACAAAGCTCTTCGTTTTGCCTCTGTTAGAAAAGTGATGGAAAAATGAATGATAAAATTACTTTACTGACATTTGGTGGTTTTATTACATGTTTTCTAATGCAAAGTTTTGTTAACTAAAAATAATGTGCTTTAATTTGTGTCAAAGCAAGGTAGACCATCCTGGAATCACCACACTTATTGCAGCACACGCGAAGCCTCCCAACTACATGTTCTTCTTTGAATTCTATGAATCTAGAAACCTTGCTGATAAGCTGCATGTGGAAGAGTGGAACCCGAACATGAATCAAGTGCTTTTGATCACAATGCAGCTTGGTACTATTTCCTGCCTCTAAGTTTATCAAGTTCAACCTTCTCCACTTATTGAGGCTAAAACATATTTATCGTAGCACCATGTTCAGAATTTAAACCATCAGAAATATTTGACTTGTTTTAGCTTTGCATATGTTTCATAATCATTGTGTTAGCATGAATTGGGTTCTGTTAACTACCATGACTATCTTCTTAGCCAAAGGGATATTACTTGTGCTGATTGTGATGTGATTTTCTGTTCACTTCTTGATTCACATTAACTAGTCCAAAGAGTGTTCTTGAAGTTTTCTTTTCATTTTCAGCTAAGGCTTTGCAATATCTTCATAGCCAAGGAATTGTTCATCGAGACATAAAACCTGCAAATATTCTGGTAACTTTTTTCTTGTGATCTCTTTGCTTTTCATTTCTTTGTTTCTTTTAGGTAAGTTCGATCTGTCAACAGAAACATTCCAACTGCCTGCTTCCAGAATCCAACTTCTTTGGATGTTTCTATTTGGTGTCTTTCCGTTTTCACTGACCAACTGTAGTAAAAACTCATATTCAGATGGACAGGGAGCTCTCTCCTCATCTATCAGACTTTGGTTTGGCAGTGTACAAGGAAAATCTTCAAGGGGTTTCTGTAGAAACATGGAAATCTTCAGGAAAGCCAACTGGAGGGTTCCACAAGAAAAACATGGTGGGGACGCTAATCTACATGGCACCTGAAATTCTAAAGAAACAAGTACATACTGAGAAGTCAGATGTGTATAGTTTCGGAGTATCTATTAAGTAAGCACTTGGAAATCATTTTGATCATATGTTATCTGCACTTGTATTAACATTTCTCTGTCACACTATGCAGCATAATTTTAGTCACCAAAATTTGTAGGTTTGTATCTGATTACTTGTTAAGAACTTGGCTTTATATTCTCTTTGGAGACATCTAATAAAATTGGAATGATACCAAGAAGATTAGCATAGAATTTTTAAAAAATAACATACCTTTATGATAAACATTTCTCAATTGTGCTTGATTCTTTATGCAGTGAGCTTCTCACTGGTGTTGTTCCCTATACAGATCTTCGTGCAGAAGCACAGGTATATAAATTCTTGGCTATCTTTCATTGTTACAAAACTTAAGGATGTTTTAGTAAATTGGAAATATTTGTTTTACTCAAATGACAGAATCCAAAAAGTCTGATTTTTTTACTACTTTTCTGCTGGCAGGCCCATACAGTGCTGGAGATGAACTATACGGAACAGCAACTTACAGCAGCTGTTGTGTCTGATGGGCTCCGGCCAGCTCTTGCTGGTCCAGAGCTGCATGTGCCCAATGATTTATCAGCACTGATTAAAAGGTGTTGGGATGGGAATCCTCATAATAGACCTTCATTCCATGATATAGTACTGGAGCTTGACGCAATTTTGGTCAAAATGAAGAGAATGAAGGAAGAAGATATCTCCTGCAAGAATTTTTCTTCACCTCAAAAAGATAACAGTGATGTGTCTGAACCTGGTAACTTTCTGGGTTATCAGGAGAGTGTTAACTGGTCCAGACAAGGGGCACATTTTTCAAAGAAAAGTTCTCCGATAGATAATAATTCCAGTGCCAGATTTTGGCCAGAGAATGCAGCTGCTCATTCAAATTATCGACCGACACTTTCTTATGGATCATTTGCTACTTGTGGGAGAAGGGAGTCTATGGAGGACACACACTTCCTTCTTCCTAGTTTCTGCAATGATAAGGATGTCCACGTGTTTGGAATCTTTGACGGGCATAGAGGTAAACTTTGCATACCGTTGAACAGCTGAGGACTTGTAGCCAGTTGGATTCCTGGGACAGAAATTTACAAATGTACTAATTTGATTTGGTACTTGGGTCAATTGCACAGACTGTTTCAGAATCAGACAATTCACTTCTTAAATTAAGTATTCTTGGCAAATGATTTTCATTGTTTTCAAAGCCTAATTAATCCCATCAATCTCTTAAGTGAACTATGCGTCCTATAGTTATGTGGATTAATTGGATCTGATACCTTAAATCATGAAATTTATATTTCTAGAACATTCAGGATTTTGAAAATGATTTGTAGTCTGTTACTCTATAAGTTTTATTAGTTTACTCTCAATGTCAAGAGTTTATTTCAAATCACTAGATAACCTATAAGTGCCTCTTATAGGTGCTGCAGCTGCTGAATTTTCAGCTCAGGCCTTGCCTGGATTTCTACAAACTTTAAGTTCCACCCACAGGTTCATTATCATATAGAAACAAGCATCTATTTCATAACTTTCCTCTTGATTTATGGTTCTAGCAAAAGCACCTTACTTGACAAATGAATTGCAGCCCCAATGATGCACTGTTTGAGGCATTTGTGGAAACAGATGTAGCATTCAGAAATGAATTGGATTCTCGTCGTAAAATCAGAGGAGCTGTTCAGAAGGATTGGCATCCTGGATGCACCGCAATTGCTGCCTTGATTGTTAGGGATAAGCTTTATGTTGCTAATGCCGGTGATTGTAGGACAATCTTGTGTCGAGCTGGACGCCCTCTCTCTTTAAGCAATGTAAGATTGGAATCTCTTAGCATCTCTGACTTCAAGATGGACTCACATTATACATTCCCTTACATATATATGTGCATTTTGATGGAGCATACCAATGTTGGGAGCACATGTCATGTAGTCAAGAAACATGTATTATTTTATTTCAACCTCCTCGTCTTGAACAATCAGGATCATCTTGCAAGTTGTGCTGAAGAGAGAAAGCGAGTTACTGAGGCAGGAGGACAAGTTAAGTGGCAGATTGACACATGGCGAGTTGGTGCAGCTGCACTTCAGGTATTATCATCTACAAACATAATGTAGGATAACCAATTTATCATCTATAAATGTATTCAAGAGGGGATATTTTACTCTTGTACTCCTTAGTCATGCCATTGTACTACTGCTCACGTACTTTTGACAGGTTACTCGGTCTATTGGAGATGATGATTTGAAGCCTGCGGTGACAGCTGAACCTGAGATTAGGGAGACCTTACTCTCCATGGAGGACGAGTATGTGGTAAGGATCACAAATGTTCAAATTAGGACTGATAGTTGGTTGAACTTGGTTGGACGTGTATCTCATTGATAAGAAGAGTGTCTCTCGCCTTAATTTTGAGATATTCTCCACCAGGGATAAAAGCTATAAAGCCAATTAGTGAGGAGAGTCATTGAGTAGACCAATTGTGGGGGGTGCAGTTCCAAGTGAACTACTGAGTGTTCAGCTCCAAGTATTTAAGAGCTATATTATAACTATCCTTGTTGAACTGATTTCTCCGGCACAACTGTCAGGTAATGGCTAGTGATGGACTCTGGGATGTTATAACCAATGAAGAAGTCATCAGCATTATAAGAGACACAGTGAAAGAGCCGGGTATGTGTTCCAAGAGGCTGGCCACTGAAGCTGCTGAACGTGGAAGCAAAGATAACATCACTGTGATTGTCATCTTCCTTCGTCCGGTCTCCACAGCAGAGAGGATATACTAGACCATGCCAAGAATTTAGTCAAGAGTTTTGGAATTTGTGAATTGTATGTGGTAAGTATGTAACTATGCATACTATCTTATTGTTCATGGGACCATGACTTTATTCTTTTGGGTGAGTCACACCCCAATTGGCTTCCCTATTTTTTTTGTTCCATCTTGTGGTGAAATTAGAACCAAAATGGAATTTGTATTTGTGAAATGATATTTTGGTAACATTTTATGCTCCCAGTGGGGCTTTGCACTGCTTTTGCGTGCACATCAATAATCAGCAAAGTTATACATGAGTTTGTCTTATGCTTCTAGCAGTTGTCCACACACATGTTTATGTGATGAAGGGCAAGTTGAACTTTGAGGCAGATGGCAGCAAAGTCCACCAGTCTCTCAATTGCTGCCTGCTGCTCCCATTGAATAGTCAGTAGGGCTTTGCTGAATGTTCCTGTAAAATCATGAAATCACTTGTCTTTGACTGATGCATTGTAGTATAATAAGATCTACTGTTTATGACTCAATAAAGATTTCAATTTTTATCAACAGATGCAATTCAAGACCATGAGCCAGCCAGTCATACTAGAATATGTATCAAGTCCACTTCAAGTAATATATCATCTAAGAAGGAAAATGGACTGAGCAAGGTCCAATGTAGAACAATGCTGCTGGAGTGTACACAACACTGAATTTATTGATAATTTGCGGACTTGACAAGGCAGTCCTTTGTTTATTCAGACATGCAAGCATTGGCATGATCTGTGATGCTTGTGCTTTGGTGTAGTTTTTTATGGGAAAGCTATATCCGAGTGCAGCAGGAATAGGACCTCAGCTGCAAGATATTCAGACTGAAACCGGTGAAGCTTGAACTGCCACCTTCTCCTTTAGAAGCCCATTCACTACCAGATTCTTGTCCACAACACCAGTTGGTGCTCCAAGTGCAGCATCAGCTTCCTCAAGCTGTGGGTATGATCGTCCGCTCCCTCCTACAAGATCCTTAATTGTGGCCTTGAGTTCTCTATCCTTCATCAGGGACTCAAAGGTCACATGGATGCCTGTACAGTTTTTGAGCAGAAGAAGATGGATATCGGAAATCAAGGTACAAAGATGCACACACTAATATAAAGATCTTCTCGTGCAATTTAGCCTTACGGTATCTCCAGTAGTGTTTTGGGTTTGTGGGATCGTTGATTGTTTCCTCCGCTGCAGGACGACTTGTGTACTCTTCTTTCAGTGCTAGCAAATCCTAGCATCAGACAGAAATGCCTATGAATAGTTTTCATCATATAGAAATTGAATAATAAGATGTATTTTTCTGTGCATTCCATTTAATCTTTCCAAGAAGGCCATAGAGATTATTACCTGGAGAGGGAAGATAGCCCACATTGATGGAGCTTCGACATGTTGCCTAAGAATGAAGTGGGCTACTTCAGGTACACATTTACTTGGGGGCAACTCGTCAGTCCCCACTACCGCCTTGAAATAACGGCGCCTTCGTTCCTCATCTTCTTCCCACCAAGCTCGCAATGTGGAGCAGTCGTGGCATGATGGAGCACAAACCTGAAAGGAGCGGAGAAACCAAATTACTGTCTTAAGGACATAGACAGCAAGGGGTCTAGATATTCTGATAGAAACTTCAATGTCAGCAGGATATTTTCCAAATGCAATGCCATGGCCACAGTAATGCCCAAGGAAAGACCCTCTAGGAAGTCTGGGAAATGAACTTACCGTCATGTAACTGTATTGAGAAGGAATGCCAAATTCTAGATCTGATTCACTTGGCATACGCTGGATTCTTAGGCCGACTAATCCCAGTTCTTGCATAACCTGCATTCAAAGTTTTCTCGACTCCCTCAGGAATCTCATCTGGATTGGTGCCAAGAAAGAGAAGTGCATGTGAGAGAGATACCGGGTGTACACAAGATGGGATGAGGCCCAAATCTTCTCCGCAGGCCATCATATCCGAGGAGTTGAGAAGGACTGGCAGTGTCTTTAGGGCATTTCTCCTCCACAGATCTTCTTGCCGATGAAAATAGTAATCATAGTACAATCTTTTCAAAATGCTCTTGCTGCAAATACGACGAGGAATTCTCATTACATTTATGAAGAAGGAATCCAAGCATGATTAAGATGAACAAGAAACATCCAAGACGCCGCACCTATGATCATCCAAGTCCCTAAAACTTGATGTATCTTCAAGGTTGAAACGAGGATAAAATTTGGTTGCATCCTCTGGATCCTTGATGAGAACTATATTCTACAATTATTATATGATAAATAAATTATAGTTTAATAATGGAGTTTGAAAAGATCAAGAATTCACATTATAATGCAAGACAATAGCTATGCACATTGAATTGCCACAACATATTTTACCTTGATGAGTTCAAAAAGATCTCTCTGAATGTTATCATTAGTTCCTAACAAGGACTTCTCTGTGAGGGTCTTTAGCTTAGCAGCTATTTTCTTCTCTGTGTTGCAATCCTCCTTGAACTATTAGAATCAAATGAAGATTGAGAAAATGAACAAGCCATAGAAGTTCATAAATTTCTGATGATCCTGAAGAGATCAGTGTGAGAAGAGAAGAAATGGAATAGAATTTCATCATACTGAGTGATATAATCACCACCTCATATTGGTTATTCGCGCTTTTATTGAAGAAACTGGAAGCAATTAAAGGCCATGAATCCCCAAACATTTCCTGGAGTAAGGAAGATAAACAGTATTAAGATAATAAGCAAGAAATCTTGCAGGACCTTAAAATTACAGCAAAAGGCTGTTGTGAACCTTCAAAAATTCCTGTCGAATGTATGGATTGCTTAAACGGTTGAAATCCCATATCCCCACTCTTTCCAATTCTTCCTACATAGGGAAAAAAAAAGCTGTCACTATAATGAGAAACTGGGGAAATATTTAATTTTACTGGCAAATAAACATAACCACCATCTTCCTAGCCACAGAAGAACGAATTTTCAAATAAGGAAGATAACCATACCTTACTAAGAGGAATTGATGGTCGAAATTTACCAGCAAGGCCTGTCATAGCATGATCTGGAAGTTCCCAGATCCTAAAGAAACCCAATATATGGTCAATTCTGTAGGCAGTGAAATACTTAGCCATCTGCAGCAGCAAGTGGATGTTCAGAGCAACATAGCAAGAAAAAGAAAATTGTATCCAAGTTGTAAGGATGTTCACACAATGTGATTTGACCTGAGTCAGTCGAGCACGCCACCAAGCATAATTGTCTTTCGACATTTCTTCCCAGTTGTAAGTAGGAAACCCCCAGTTCTGCCCGTTCTTATCAAAATAATCGGGAGGTGCACCAGTAGAAGTATTCATGCGGAACAAATTGGGGTAGACCCAGGTATCCACACTATTTCGATCAACTCCAATAGGAAGATCTCCTTTTAAAATCACACCTTTTTTTCTCGCATATTCTGCAGTCTCTGATAACTGAAAGTTGAACAAAATTAAGGCTTCTTCTCTTATTTTTATTAAGGATCAAAAGTAAGGCAATGCATCCAATTGCTCCTTAAAAGATTTGCAAACCAATGGGGAGCAAGAAATCTGTCTTTGTTTACCAAAAATGCTGTATAGAGAACTTAAAGGAATTTTCAGTCTTACTTGTGAATATAAATGGAACTGGACATAGTAGTGGAAGCAAATTATTTCATAGTGAATGCTGTCTTTTGCAGTAAGCTTCTCAAGCTGCAGTAGAAGAAGAAAACATATCATGGTATCAATTTAACATTTTCCATATACAAATTATACCACTTTGCACTTCAAAGCTTTCAAACCAGCAAGATACAAACCTTCTCTTTTGAAAAATTAGAAAACCGGCCCCATTGGCTATGATCTGATGTTTCAAAAAAGTCCCGCAGAAAACAGAATGCAGCATAGGGTTTCAGCCATTCCTGTGGACCATTGAATCAAGAGGGCGGATGAAATTGCAACTGAAAGAAAATTTCTGGTACTAGGGCAAACTAAACAGAAAGAATCAATTACTTCATTCTCAGAAAAGAATTTCTGGAAAGAACTGGAATTCAGTATCAAATCTTTGTCCCTTGTAAACATTCTTTTGGCAATGGAAAGTTTCGTGGCCATTGCTGCTTCATAGTCAACATCCTGAGAAATAGGAAGAGGTGTGAAATAATCAGAAATCTCAAAGATAAACGAATCATTATCAATAGTCATAAAGCAGACTTTCTCGACAAACAAACAAACAAGGCTGCATTTTAGCTTGCAAATATATCATATGCAATCCATGTACAAGAAATGGAACTTCAAAGTTCGAGAACAAACAGTACAATTAAAGGCAAATTCTAGCAGTTTCAGAATATGATATACCATAAAATTATTGTAAAATATTCATCATTACTGCAGGGTAGATATACCAGAATCCTTACCTTCTTGTTTAGTTCTTCTTTCGCTTTCAGAATATCTTTCTGGAAAAAAAAACGAGTGAAAGATGTCAATTCCGTGGAAAAGCAATGGGCCTGAGAGAGCCAAAATTCTTCAGAACTTTACGCAGATAACCTTGATATTATCAGGTATACAATCTGACAGTGCCTGTACTCTCAGATACAGAGGATGCAGCGCAAACACTGAAAGCGAACTGCATAACCAAATAATGAAAAGAAATAAATTAGTAAGACTGCCAATACAATCTTCACTGGAATGACAAGAGATCATCTACTCTAGTAGTTGACATGAAAACCCTTTTATCTTCTTCAATCATATACAGCTATTCTGCCTCTGATTTTGAAACCTATAAACACTTCGGTTGAAAACCCATTCAAAGAAACATATTAGCATTTGAATGATACCTGTACGGATATGAATCCCACCACATCCCATGGACAGAAGTATCATTGATTGGCAACAGCTGAACTAAATGGAAACCCGATTCGACTGCCCAGTCAACAACCAGCTTAAGGTCAAGAAACTCCCCTACTCCAAGATCATCCTCTGATCTCACAGAAAACATAGGGATTGCCACACCAGCTCCACGCCAAGGCATTTCCTTAAAAACCAGAAAGATGTGATTAAGCACGCAGCTGTAAAACCCTTATATACAAGGGATAGAATAGCTTACTCGCATCATGCCATCTGACAGGAATATGTATCGGGATGTGACCTTTGAGGGGTTCAGTGAAAGTTCCCGATTGGAACCAGTCTCTAGAGCAATCTTCTCTGATTTGCTATACTTACAGTACCGATATGTGAAACAATAGTCAAGGAAGAGATAGGAAAAAATAGATGATAACAAGTTGAACAATAAACTTGAGGGAGAAAAGAGGTCCAAAAGGATATTTTAGTGGAAAGTCCCTGTGGTGCATTACACACTCAGCATGCCAAATAGAATCGCCAGCATAACTAAGTTTAAGTGCATTCTGAATTTTCCATTCACCCAACTTTGAACTGCTACCAATAACATAGACCTGTGGTAGTTCCATGTCAAATAGCAACAACGAAAAAAATGATATAACATGGAAATCAGATATGCATCCACAGGGAATATATACATTGTAAATCAGGGATGCAAATGAAGCTTTACCTTCAAGTCATCCTCGATATTTGGGCAGCAAATCTTAAAATGGACAAAGATTGAATCTGTTTACAAAGGAGAGGTCAGAAAGAAAAGCATGCACCAAATTACAGTTAAATGAGTTAGCAACTTAAGAATTACCATCTTCATCCAACTTTGGCTGAATTGCACTTAAGGGTCTTTCTATGTTGAGCATCTGACTCTTCCCAAAGATAACATGTTTGAATGCACTTCTAAAAGGAAGGGTATCTGAACCAGTCTGGATATGTAACAGTCGGATATTCAAGCAAGCAATCAGTCCTAATGTTCCACACAAATTATTGGCATTGCAAAAAGAAGGGTTTCCCTTGTCACAGACTTGCACAGGTTTCTCATCCCATGGAAAGTAAAAAAGATATCTTATGAGGATATGTGCAGTTCAGAAATCAAGGGCCTAGTAAGAAGGTTCAACTATCAAAACTACCTGCCAGAGATCATGAAACGCCAGAACTTCCCCATCCTTAATACCTTCAGGAATAAACAGTGGACGCTTCTTCCCCATCTCCCACCTCAGCACATTCCTCTGGTCGTCCACCAAGAAGTAACTGTACTCACTAGTAAACCCAGTAGGGACTGCCACAGTACCAGTCCATATGAGCTCACCGCCCTGGTGACTAGGGCTCAGCAAGAGGCCCTTCTTCACGTTCCACGAACCGAGCAAGGATTCAGAGCCACAGACGAGCAGGCTTTGACCCCAGTGAGTGTTATATGGCAGTCTGAAGCTCACGGTCACGGACTTTACCGACTCTCCGGAACTGGAAAGCAGCCCCCAATTCGTCATTTCCGATGGGTTCTCCGAGATCTCTGGCGCATAAAACAGGGTAGCAGTATCTCAGCAATCCGGAAAGGTTCTATAGTAAATCGCTGGTCAAAAGACAATAAACCCAATTCTTGTACGATGAAGGTGAAGAAGAAATCCGCTCGAAGGAACTTTGAAGATGGAAATGTAAACCGATACAGTGAAACACAGTAGAAGGCAGATTGATGGCTAGGCTTCTGTGATCACCTTTCCGTCAATCGAAAGCTGCGTAGAGCTACTGGATTCGAAAGCCACAGCTCTGAAAAGCGTGGGCTTATCAATACCTCCTGGAGAGAGAGATGAAATGGGCAGTGAAAGTATTGAATGTGGCTGGGGAGGAAAGATCACAACTTTTTGCTTAAATTTATTTGGATGAAAAGACCCACTTAGATAGAAATACAAACCGTGACGATTGAACGAACTTTGTCAGATTAGGATGATATTTTCTCCAAGAATCTTTACACTCCCCACCTCTCCACGGCAGATTGTCCGCTTCTCCCTGATCCTTACCTCCACTGATTTTATGGAGAAAAGGGCGATGATGAACGAGCCCCCGCGGACAAAGAGAGCGACACGTGGAGATTCTTCTTGAGATAAAAACGAAAACTTTCCTGCACCGGCATCATGTCAGCCCAGCTAGCCTGCTAGGCAACAAAGCGAACCCTTTAGCCACTAGATTGTTGCATTGGGTCGATCACAAGTGCCAATGACGTTAGAACATTACATCTCACAAACAGATCATAGGTGATTACAAACATCAGCACATTGTCTAAGTGGGTGCTAGCAAGCAACTAACATGGAAAAACTTTCCCACTTTCATGCATGCCCAATGGACCCAAATTTAGGAAAGAGTGCAAGTTTCCATCAACAAAATCTGGTTTCAATCACATGCCACATATATATATATATATATAGTTAAATGGAAGTGTGATATTAGAAGCTGAAGTACAATTGCAGGAGCCTCTTGATGGGAGTGGAATCAAATTGGGCTTAGAGAAGCCCGATAAAAGGCCCATTATTATGGGCTGAAACATATACAAGACCCATTGAATTGTCTAGCCTTGTTCAAAAAAATGTGTAAGAGTACCCAAACCAAACCGGATCATGACAAAATGTTGGTGATAGAGTTGGAATAAACCAGTCAGTTAGAACGCATGTCCGGTCCAGTCTAGAAGGTTCTGAGAGCTTCACGTCATCCGTTAGATCATACACATTCAGATGGAGATCCAACGGCTAGTAAAGATCGCTCCCCCTTTCTTACCATCTCCATTCTCCACCCACCTCCCTTCGATCTTCCCTGCTGGAGTCGTCTCTGTTACTGATAGCTTCGCTGGTTCAGCTCCGCCACCTCATATCCCTCCTCCCTTCCCTCGCCGCAGCCCCATGGCCAGTGTCCTGAGAACTCCGGCCATCGGCGCCCCTCCTCCTCCTCATCCGCGTCTCGCCTCCTTCCCGGCTAGAGCTTCTAAAACGAGTTGCATTTCATTCAGGCACATCAGCACTAGGCATTCCATTACAGCCTCCCTCCGGCTCCCCCGCTTCCCCACCGGACGGTTCACAAAATTTGTGCCGTTTTCTGCTTCCGGTGACACAGAGACCACTGAGGCAGAGGAGATTCAAGAATCTCAGCTCGAGGTATAGACATTACTAGAATGATTTAATTTTTACACTCGCATTAGCTCTAGTGTGTTTCCATCAGATATATGCCGATTATATCCTGTGAAAATGACCGTTCAGTAGCTTCTAGAGATGCTTGTAGGAGGTGCATGTGGGAATTATGTTATTTAGAGCAAATCTTTACCGAGTTTGGAAATGAAATTGTGTAATAGTTCGATATTGAGCTAGTTCTACTCTAGCTAGATGAGGACACGCCAATGTTGGGAATAACAAAAGTACCTTTCTGAACCAGGGACAAGCTAAACGCGGGATTGACTATGATATGTGAAGTCGAGTGTTATGAGTGTTTACTTCTTGGATTCGCCTGGGCATAGATTACTAAGTGGATGTTTTGTCTTTATAGACTATTATATTACATCTGGTATGGAGAAGGAATGGCTATATCCATTCCATTAGCATAAAGATTGTTCCTTAAGTTGGTGGAATGGGATTAAGGAATGTTCATTCTACTATTTTTTAAAATTACAGTCTTTCTTGAATTTAAAGTTATCTCAAATTTAACAAAATTTCTATACCCAATATATGCAATTCCATAATAAAATTCATTCTATTATGTTTCTTTCAATACATTCATATCAAGAACAATGTTAATACTTTGCAATTCCTTCAAGAGTTGTCAGCTTCCCCATCAAGAAATGGCTTCAAACGTTATTGTTTCTTTATATCTAAGATGGGGGTTGATGTTCATCCTTACCAATCTGATTGCTTGTTCAGTAAATGCTGTTTCTTCAAACTGATATTGCAGGAACCTGGAGATGGTGCAGCTGTTGTAGAAGATGGTGGTGCTGCTGAAATTAGTATCCAAGAGGAATCATCTGATTCATCCATTTCATTGTTACTCAAATCTTACAGAGAAGCTGTATTGAACAATGATGAGCCGAAGATTGCTGAATTTAAAGCCTTTCTAATATCTCTTGAGGATGAGAAAATTTCTCTTGAGAATAAGGTAGCAGCTTTGTCTGCTGAGTTATCAGTACAGAAGGATAGGGTTCTCAGGATCAGTGCAGACTTTGATAATTTCCGCAAGAGGATAGACACAGAACGACTTTCTTTGGTATCCAATGCTCGAGGGGAAGTTGTTGAGAGCCTCTTATCTGTACTTGACAATTTTGAGAGGGCCAAAGCACAAATTAAGGTTGAGACTGAGGGTGAAAAGAAGATCAACGACAGTTACCAGAGCATCTATAAGCAATTTATGGAAATTCTGACATCACTTGGTGTGTGTCCTGTGGAAACAGTTGGTAACCCATTTGATCCAATGGTGAGTTACCTGCTCTCATTCAATTGTAAAACTGGTTCTTTTTTTTTCCTTACTTTGAATTATGTTAGGGTTACCGTGGAATAGGATGTTTGACTTTCTCTAGCAATACTTTGGCCTGACATTTTATTACTTACATTATAATTCTTTCAACCTGTGGCTTGTTTTTTCCGCTATCCTGAAATGAAAACAACATAAGATTCCATAGAAAACTCTTCAATCACACATTTTTTTTGTTTAAAACCATAAAATGGTTCTTGATCTATAGAGGTGGTTCATCCAAAGCTATACAATATATGAACAAGAAATTTAAATCTTTCCTTTTAATATAGCCAGCCCATCTTAACTTGGAAGCTGTCTTATATGTAAGGTGGGGTTGTAAGAGAGTTATTTAGTCACGGTCTCTGTGCTGGTAAATAACTGCGCTGGCTTGATCTTCATTCAAGTGCTTTATGAATTGCCTTCATTGTTAACTCTGACTAATTTTTTATTGATTCAAGCCAGCTTGATGAGTCATAGTGATCAGAAAACAAAGGGGTCTTGATGATTTTCGTCAACTAATCTAAACTTGCACTGGCCTGAAAGATCTTGAATGGAGAAAATTTGCCAGTCATTATTACTGGAAAGGTATTTCTGACATCGGCTTTTCTTTTATAGCTTCATGAAGCTATAATGCGTGAAGATTCAACAGAATATGAAGAAGGTGTAATAATTGAAGAATACCGGAAAGGATTCAAACTCGGTGAGAGGCTCTTGCGCCCTTCAATGGTGAAAGTATCAGCTGGCCCGGGTCCTGTAAAAGCAGAAACTGCTGAGCCTTCAAAGGGTGAGATGGAAGATTCTGTAGAAGCCTTCAAGGAAACAGAAGATTCTGTAGAAGCCTCCAAGGAATCAAGTGCATGATAAACAGGGCCAGCTCAATGTCAACAAAACTATGCCCACATTCAGCTCTGAGCAGCAGCGCCTTGTTTTGGCTCTTGGCAGAGCAACATCAGCTTTGTTGAGACAATTTACAGAGGAATTGATTATTGCAGCAGATCAATTTTGTACCTTCTGAGTGCACTTGTGTTTGTCAAGGAGGAATGGAAGGCTTTTCAAGAAATGTGCTTTCTTTCCTGTGTGATTGATTATGTATTAGGATTTGATCATTTCAGGTTATAGACAGAATGGCATTTCGCACCTCATATTTTTCATATGAACTAATTTAGCCCTTGAGGTTATGGAATATCCAATACACACCCTGAAGTATAAAGGTTGTGTACATCCGCCGTTGATTGATGGTGGCGCAAGGTGACTTGGCAGCTCGATGACCCTTTTTAGAATGAATTTGCAGAAGTGGCCCAGGCATTCAGTTTATTTATGTTTTAATCCTTGAAGTGGCTAATTATTTTCTTGATCATTTTTGGGTGTCACATGATGCTGCAGGCATGGACATTGTCGTCGCTGAAGAGGAAGACGGTGTCGTCACTGACGGTGCAGTAGGCCTGGTCGGGGAAGTAGCCATGGACGCTCTCATTGGAGCCATGGCGGTAGTAGTTGTAGGTGGAAGAGTAGGTGGACTCATCAAGGTACTGAGCGGCGTAGGGATAATACTCGCTGTCATAAGGGAATGGCCAGAACTCTGCCTTCCGGCCGGCCCTCCTCACCACCTTCAGCACCTCCCGCTTGTCAACGTACCCGGTCACGGTCACCTTCTGCTGGTCCATATTCACCTCCACGGTATCCACACCTGCAGTTGTTGCCGGAAATGCCTGTTTTTTATTAGGGCCAAGAAATGGGAGAAAAGAGAAGAGAAATTAGGGTTGTGATGGGTCCATGAGCTTGCCAGCCAATTTTGAGATTGCTCTTCTGATGCGCTTCTCGCAGCCCTCACAGTCCATGTGCACCTGAAGCTCCACAATCTGTAAAACTTGCAGAGATCAGAAGGTGAGCAACCATGGATGATATGATATATCAGCATCTCCATTGATGAAGGACCTCATATGCAGGACTTACCGACAATGCATCGGAGATCTCCCCCTTACCGGATCGCCAACCGAACATGGTATGAGATTCCAGGGGCAATGAAACTGTCTTTGTATAGATTTCTTCCACCTCCTTTTTGCTTCTGCTGCTGATGGTTAATACATTATCTTATATGCTCTCCCATCATATTCCCTGATATGGCATTTCTATTATGTTCTGAACTTTTTACTATATTGTAGATATTCTTGGGTGAAGGTGGGCTGTGGACAAGAGAGGAGAGGCAACCTTAACATAAGCTATGGCTAAGAGAGATATAGCTTATGTGACTCCTGGTAAGTTATGTACTCTCATTGCCTTTTCTGCCAGTCTCTTATACTGTCATGCTTTGTCAGAAATTCCTTCTGATATATGCCATCTGCCATAACTTCACGGTGCTCCTCCATTCATGTCCTTTTTCTTCTTCTTCTTCCAATCAATCAGAATAACTAGAAAATAGTATGTGAGAACTGATTCTATGTTCTTGTGGTGTGATATTATTGCTTGAGAAATCTGTGTCCAACTGTGATCAAATTGTCACAGTCTGTGTCCAGCCCATATTGATATTTCTTCACATGGATTCCATATTCTCCATGAGCTCATGGATCATGACCTGTAAACTCTATGAGAAGGAATAATGGCCATGGCAGAGGACCCAGAACTAAACAAGGAGATGCAATTGCTTTCTTTCCTGATATATATAACATATTTGAACATGGTAAGTAAACAACAAGCTGCAAGTAATATGGTCAACTATCTATAGTAATATGCTTTCCAATATGCATGAATTAGTTGGTGCTGATTATGTTATTGAGGAAAGTTGAAATCAGATGCCCTCACAGATGCTTGAAATATATGAGCATCACTCACTCTGCAACTTTGCTATTTCTGAAAGGGTCATTTTGTGCTCTTATGATTCTCTTAATTTTCACTGGTTCCAGTATTTCCATCACCCTTTTATTGATGAACTCTTTGGACAAACCCCCTTTTTTTCTCTGTAACTCAATTCATAAACAAACCTCACCTGAGATATCTTTGAATTAAATCATGAACCGGTATGCATATACACAAAGTAAGATAAAAAGGTTGCACTTGCACCATATTTGAGATTTTAAAAATTAAAAAAATGGAAAAATGAACAACATATTGGAGCACAAACAAAGGGGAAAGTTGAAGCTGCCACTATTTGCCACCAAAAAATGTCCTTTTTGTGGAAGATTGAGCATATTCTGCTCAGTTGCAGTTGGAACCAATCAAATCCAGGTGGTTGCTTTCAACAAGGGAATGGGGTATGGATGGAATAGACAGTGTTAGTGGTGGCATGGAAATGCAATCTCCCCTTACAAGTAAGCTCCCATTCAACCTCTCATTGTTCTTGGAATTTGATACCCTTCTCCTCTCTTTTGCACTTGCCTCTTTACTAATAGAAATCAACCATATTCCCATTATCTATTCCTCATTTTATAATCTCACTCAGTAATTGCATCTTCTATATGGACATAAAAAGTAAAAAATGCCCATTAAGATTCTTCATCAATGAACCACCTACCTGCAGCTATTTTTACAATTTTGGTAATTTCAGTGTCTGTTGTTTTATTTTTTTTTTTTTTTGCCACATTTAACTGTTTGCCTGTTTTTGGGCCAAAACAGGGTGGTTGTTCTACTTTTACAGAATGCCGAATTTACACATGGGTTGATGGCCGATAAATGGCCATAAATGGCCCAATAGGCCCATATGCTAAAGATAAACAACCACGGCTCTTTCTAGAGAGAAGCAGCTCAGTCTGTATCATCAAGGAGCTCGTCTTGTTCAAGCTTTGGGTGAAGGGAGGGAGATCTTCATTTTCCATCGGACTTTGGTTAGCTGATCTTTTCACCAGATATTAGGGTTTTTTTTATAGCAATGTTGATCTGATTGATGGTACAATCTCCGTGTATGCGTCCATTTTGATTTTTTTTTTCCGTAGGGACTAGCTCCGTCTCGTGGTAATTTTCGATCGTGTTGATCTTAAGCTTTGATCCATCCTGTAAATGTGGCGAGCATCTGGAACTCTTTGTGAATTTGAAGTCCGTGTCTGGGCATTCGGAAAGTTGAGCTAGTTCGGTTCCTTGTTCTCGAGTGAACGGGTTGATTTTGTAACTAGAAGATGTAGAGATTACTACACCAAAATTAGCTCTTTCATATTTAAGTTACTATGTGATTGCTTTAATTCATGGATATGATTTTTATAATTGTTTCTTTACAATGTGGAATGGGGCGATTGGTGAAGAATGGCAGTGTATAATTCCGTGATCATGTATATGCTATGAACACTCTCAGAGATCGTCCCTGGAGCAATAAGAAAAGGATTGCTCTATGTGGTGGCCTCAGGATTTGTGCAACACTTCTCTAGCTTCATGTCTATGGCAACTTAATTTTTAACTTTCTGTTGCTATTCGTAGTTTCATATGTTACTTGTATTGGGACATAAAATTTGTTTTTCACAGAAGTACTGTCATAAAGCATCTGGAAAGCCTTGCCCCAGGGATCCAAGAAAAAAGAAGAAAATTTAGTTCTTCAGGCATCAAGATACTGGATAGGCTCAAGGATGAAAAGCCAGAGAGGTTATGTGCCCCCTCCTTACATTCCACTGGGACAGTCCGACAGAGACCTGGAAGAGATTGCTCCAGTTAGTGCAGATGTTGCTGCAGTTAGAACCACGGGGGTGGGTCCTAATCGGTGGTCTTCTGGGATCTGTGCTTGCTTTGATGACATGCAGAGCTGTACGGTACTTCATGTTCCATCTTAGACTTGATTTTTCTGGAAAAAGAACTTTATGAAGGTCCTATTGGAGTTAAAAAGGAAGAGTTATTCTATGTGATTCTTACATGCCATCAACACTAGTCCACATATTGGAAGAGGATGTTGTATCTCTATGCTAGTTTGTTATATATGCCCAACCAAGGCACACCTTTTCATTTTAAAATTCGAGAAATGTGCCTCTTAGTTGTAGCTGATGTAGTTCTATCTCTGCAGGTTGTATAGGTCTGTTTTGCCCCTGCTATCTGTTTGGGAAGAATGCAGAGTTTCTTGGATCTGGAACTTTAATGGGGTCATGCACGACACACTTCCTCCTTTGGAGTCTTGTCAATACTATCTGCTGCTTGGTCACTGATGGCATCTTCTTGGGGCTACCAGGTTGCTTTGTGGCTTGTTATGCTTGTGGCTATCGTCAAGCTTTGAGGTCAAAATATAACTTGGAGGTATGATATTTCATAGATGCCCTCGATTTCCATCATCATCTTGAAAAACAGAACATGAGGCATCCGGTAGAAAAATGTTGAATGGCCTTTCAGATGATGTGTTTCCATGCAAAGAGAACAGAACACTGGAGACAATCTTTAAGAAATTAAGCTACAAACTAAGGTCCGGCTGTAATCTTCCTTTGCTGTTTCTTGTAGGAAGTGCCATGTGGGGACTTTGTTACACATTTCTTCTGCCATTCGTGCGCCATATGCCAAGAATACCGGGAAATTCGTGAGAGGGGTGGAGACTCGAGCACTCCTGACCTATCCTTGACTGCGGTCACAGCTCCATCAGTCCAGACAATGGATTCTAGTTCTACTCAGAAAGAGTGACTCATTCCCTTTTAGACCATGGCTAAGCACATGGCTGCCAGCCTCTCACTATCTCATCCATATTCAGTTGACCAAGTAGAATGGTGGCTGTTTAGAGCCTACACCAGCTATGAGCCTCGCAGGTAATCAATCACCTCCTACATACAAGCAAACATGTCGCTCCTTCTCGTTAGCACCTTTATACTGATGAAGTCATGGTTCCCCTGGATCTGCTACTGCAAATTATCTCTTCGATTTCCGTGTAATGGTAACACCAACACTTTGTTGTTACCATAGAGGGAGATCTTTGCTCTAAGAAGATGAACTGATGAAGCACCCTTGTCTGTAAAGGGAAGATTGGATTTTGATCCCTTCCCTTTTATTTTTTTCATTTAAAATTTTTTTTGCTGCAATGACTTGTTATCAACTGAAAAACTATGCATCACAAAAATTTGGAACTCGGATAACAATATTGCGCCCAAGATATGCATCTTGAAGGGTGCATCTCAAATTGGTGGTGGTCACTGCCATGCCATGGACGGCGGCTTTCACTGCTTGTAATTCATGGATCATTTTGTGGGAATGATTGACAACGGCCCTTCTCTGAGATAATACTCCCTAAATACCGCAGTACTTAAGATAAACTGTTGTGCTTTGTTAGATGCGATTCTGTTCAGATAACTAAGTGTCTATCTATTCAAGTCTATTAATTATAATATAAATATAATATTATATGTTATATGTTATATATATATATATAATTATAATATATTTATGTTATATATGAGAAATTATATATAAATATAAAAAATGTATAAATAAAATTGTCCTAATTAATCTTGACAATATATATTAGTCCTTATTACAACAAAAATGAATAACTCATTTCATAACAATATTACATTATCATATAATAATATTTATACAATAACAGATGTATTATTAAAAAATAAAAGTTTAGTATAAAATACATACAATTAAAAGATAATGTTGTACATAATATATATATATATGAAAAAATAATAACTAATATTTTTTAATAATAATAATAATAATAATAAATGAGTCACAATTTACCATTATATTATAAAATATACATATTCTTAAATAAGACAGTGAAATATTAACATATTAATAATAATAATAATAATAAAACGTAATATCTACAAAGTTATCTTGAAATGAGTTCGATTGAACTTCAGTAAATTATTGAACAAATTCAATGGAATTGTATTCACAAGCCCTATATACTATTGTGCAAGTGTGACAAATGAGTTATAATGAAATATCCCATAATATGTTGTCCAGTGAATTGCTAAGTGTTTCAGTATTCAAATACCATCCAAATTACTCTTAATCATAAGAATAAATTGGCCAAAAGAGACCCTGAAAAATGAAACTATAAAATGAAGAAAGGCAATGAAAACAAATGAAGTATAATCATCCCGACATTAGATATTATTTTAATAAAAAAACTCCATTCATTCAATCCAAACATACCCTAGGACTCTGGGAATAAGGTTTTTAGTTTGCACAAACCTTGAAAGACACGTTTTTCTTATTACAAGAGATTAAAATTGTCACTCACACCATTTCAGCAAGATCATCATGCCAATTGATTTATTCAAATTGCATGGTTCACCAGTTTGCCCTGAAAGACACATTCTTTGAGATGCTCTATCTTATTAACCTGGAGGCCAGTTCATCTGACGTCCCCCTATGAGGTGGATGTGAATGTGGTAAACGGATTGGCCTGCAGTTAAACCATTCCCAACCAAAGTTAGGAAGTGAAAGATGTTTTAAATAAGAGGCTCAAAAACCAACGGGGGAATGACATAATGCTCACATCCAGTGGGTCCGTCATTGATCACAACCCTAAAGCCATCTTCAAGGCCTTCTTGTTTTGCCACTAGCTTGGCAGTATAAAGAAGGCGACCCAGAATCGTGCAGTGCCTCTCCTCAGCCTGTGAAGTATGTTGTATTTTATCATGATAATGAAGAGAGATAGTTATGCATGAACTGAAGTTTTTTGGGAGATATAGAGCAGAAGTCATTGTTTGAGATTAAATATTTTCTAGAGTATGTGATGGTCACAGGGTAGAGAAGCTATGGAAAATGGTTATAGTGAAGTCAAATTCAGGAAGAGCACAGTGCATGCCTTAGACAATCCAGCCAATCCATCCTTGACTTTAGGAATTATCACAATATGTGTCGGAGCCTGGGGAGCTATATCTCTGAAAGCAAGAACCTGTTGCAGAAATGAACGAAAAGGTGAGTTAAAGATCTACAAAAATATAATCCAAAACAATTGTTTCCAGCTATTTATTTCACTGAACAATTTTATATGATAATTTAAATTACAGAAAACGTATAAATTATGAAAGGAATCCAAGTATCTGATCTATCTTTCTGAAAATAAAAGGACAAATTGAACACAAAGCAGAGCAAAGAAAAGGAAGAAGAAGGGTAATATCTGGCAATAGATTCACATTTCTAACAACAATCCAGGTAGTCCTGGATGGATGCATACTGATGTCATCAATGAAGCATGAAAATGGATGTTATCAAGGAGCAAACATTTGAAAAAAAACTAAAGATGCTAATATATATATATATATAATATATATATATATGTAAGGTAAGAATAACTTCCAACATTGAGAACCGAGTCTGCCCAAACTCAATCAAGAATAAGTTACTATAGAAAAATACAAGTATGCCCTCTAGTGCTTCAGTTTCCTCTGGTTTCCTCCTCATCAATATTTTGATAGAATATAATTTGACTATAATCTCACCAACCATGATATCATCCTGGAGCTTGACAATGCTTTCAATCTTTCATTTTCCAACATGCAACTTATATAACAAAGGCACGGAGATAGCTAGTACAAATGCGCCTCAAAGAAGAGAAACAAGCCCATTATAAATTAAATACAGGTAGATCATCAGGCAATTCACTACCTGCTCATCCTCAAATACAATATTAGCTGGAATTTCCTTCTTAATGATTTTGTCAAATCTGCAAGACAGTGTCAATAAAGTCAGTAATTTAATGCAGATTAATGAAGATAAAGTAAAAATGAGAGGGAGATAGTGCCGTAGGCCCGTGGAAGGGCAAGGCCACAGTCATTCAATTTCTAGACTTCCAAAGATCTTGCCTATTATCCACAGTTACTTTGAGGCAAGCATGCTTAAACCTCCAATAACAAATCACGTGGAAAAAACCATCTTATTTGAGGTAAATGAAATTAAAAATACTTATTCCCACTAATCGTTCTGCATTAAAAGAACCAAATCATTCACATAAACCACCGGCAATCTTAACTTGAGATCAACGACCGAACTCATTTCCAATGAGATTTCTAGCAGTTTCATCATTTCAATCACATCAACTCAAGCAATTTCTGCAGCAATCGACCAACTTTTACTAATGCTAGCGCATCCAAGAGCTCCTACTTTAGGGTTCAGCTCAATCAACAGCTACACCTAGCAGGTTATCTAAGATGCTTAAAGAATTGAATATCCGCAATCCGAACGCCTTAACAAGTCATACGATGGATGTAGTTGACAGAGAAGAGGTAAAACAAAGGAAGGTACTCACATTGTAGGAGCGTCAGAGGGAGTAGCAGCTAGAGCGGCCTCCTTCTCCGCAGCCATTACAGTACTTGAGAGAGACGAGCTCAGAACCGCGATGTACTGAAATCTCTCTTCCATTTTATACTCGCTGTCTCGCTACTTCCGGTTTTACCTTTTTACCCCTTTCCTCAGCTTCAGCCTTTAAGACCAATCGGAAAAAAATATTAATTATTTTTTAGAAGAGTAAATCATATGGGCCAATATAATGGGCCCGTTAAGAGCCCATCTATAAGGCCCATTCCAATGAGCTCAATGTAGTTGGGTCTGCAACCCTTCTTTGTTCAGATCATATAGAAAATATCCATCCAGAGAAGAAGGCGAAGAAGACGACAATGGCGAATCCGAGGAGAGGCTCGTACCCACTCCCACATATCACAGTCAGCTTAGAGAGTACTGTGCCATCGACGATCTTTGCTCAGAGGAATCCCCTGTTCTCTTCGTCCGCCGTGATTCATTTCCTAAAGAAGCCCCACGCCTTCCCATTCCTCCTCTCCATTTTCCTTTTCCTTACTTGGATCTCGCTCAGGCTTCAGAGACCATCCTCCCACTTCTCCTCGTCCCCTCACCTCCGGGATGACATTGTCAAGTGGAGCAAGGAAGACGACTCCAGGGCCAACCTCGTCCGGTTTTCTGCCTCCGGCCTCGCCAAGGACAAGCGCGGGTGGCTCGTCAACCCTGTCTCGCTTCTCCACGATTCAGGAATTGCAGGTTATGCTAATTCCTTTAACTGATATGAAAAATGAATTTTCCGAATTTCTGTTTCGAGATGCTACATTTGGGTTAACACTCCTCGAATCATTTGTCCTCCTGGCTTCCATTAATGAACAATGTTTATGCTCATGAGTGAAGGCTCATATATCAATTGTGCCATTTCTTGAAATTGATTCTGAATTAGTCCTAATGCGGTTGACGTTGGATCTGAAAATTTGGAACCTCAATCGAGAATGCTCGTGTAAACATTGGGAGCTTTGTTGTGGATTGAGGATTCTTATTGATGGATTCCGTTGTCGTTCTATTGTGTTCTAGGTGGAGCTGTGAGTTGTGCTTCCGTCCATCTTGGCGAAATTCGACCTGGTGGATTAAGAGGAAACCATAGGCATTATGATTGTAATGAGACCTTTGTCATTTGGGGTGCTAAGACCAAGTTTAGAGTATGTGTCAATTCCTCACCATCAACGACTTAATGGCTGAGCCTTCCATGTATATGTCATTTGTGTTCGTGTGTTTTCTTTCCCTCCTATAATTGTGTGATTATTGGGTGACTGAATCAAAGTAGCATCTTATGATCCAGAAGAATTCGGTTGGGCTTATACTGCATTTGTCGTTTTGACAAGGTTTTATGAGGATGATTTTATATCGTTCATTCACAGGAGATGAACTATGTGCAGGTAGAGAACATTGAGGTGGCTGGTAAAGGTTATGCTGAGGTAGTGATTGGAGCTGATGAGGTAGCTGTTGCAACAAGCCCCAGAGGTACAGCCCATGCTTTGGTCAATGTGGGCCCTGAACGAACTACATTCTTCCTTGGTTGCCAAGACAGTATAATAAATTACACCGGCTCTGGAACTGATTTCAATATCTGGAAAGATCTGTGAGTAATTTTTTTCGTGTTAATGTGAATCAAAGATCTTTTCAGCGGTTCTGTCTCTAGGTTGTATGATATGTTCTCAGATGAGATATTGAAATCATACATCTGTATATAAAACAAGTTGCTTACTTCATAATAGTAGATTTCTCTTGGTTCATGCTTTCTCTACAACTATCTGCTCTGGAGTTTGCAAGTTGCAACTTCATCTGATCTGCTTTAGAGACGTATCTGTTGCAACATTTTCATCAAAATCATCTGCCCTTTACTGGATGAAAAGCCCAGAGATAGTGACAAAGAAGACTCCCACCTGAATCAAGGTAGACAAATCTTGGCTTATAGAGGTAAATGCATCACCAGGACACCCTTTGGTTTCTTCAATTTGCTCGTGGATTTAGAAAATCAAGGTTCATGCAGTATTTGAGATTAGCAGATGTGAGCTGGTCATGGCTTAAGGTGTTTAGATGTATGTAAGCTAGAAGAGTGTACCAAATTGGTCTATATCTAAATATACCCCTCAAAGGATGCACTCACTCTTGCAGTGCCCCATGGACAACTTGGAGATAGCAAGGAGAGGAAATACGGTTGTACTGAAACTGTTTCATCTTCTGGGTCTGAAAGACCATTCACCACCCAAGGGTTACTCATGCACAATGACAAGAACATTGAATATTGGGATCCTCAAGAAACTTCATCTTTTGTTGGAGAACTTTCTCACACCCAATGCCCATGATTGTACTCTGCCTAATGGACCCTCCACCCTTCAACTTTTTCCTTTTTTTTTTGTGGGGTGGGGGGACCCTTTGAAAAATAAAAGCAGCCCATTTTCTTTTCTTTATTACAAAGCAAAGAGGTGTTGAAAAAAAGTCCCTCTCAGTATCTAACCATCAAAGCAACTAAGTCTCAGTTTAAGATCTCTTATCCTCTAGTTATCCTCTAGTCCCTATTTTCTTCAGTGGTGGAGGAGGAGAAAGAGTGAGATGGTCTCTTCATCTTCTTCAAATGGAGGAGGGGCGTCCGCTGCAGAAGCCAACCTTCATGGGAAGAACAGCATCGGATGCATGTGGAGCATCATCCAGCTCGTCTGCAAGTACCCTAACCGCCGCAAGTTCTTCATCACCTCCGGTCAGTTTCCTACTATATAAGATATATACATTCTGTTGTCTCTTATGTTAAGGTCAAGGCATTAATGGCGGTTTCCTTTATCATAAATTCACAGGGAAGAAGTCGGAGAAGACCATCACGGTCTCCTCCTCGTCACCTTCTAATATAACATCACTACAGTCACCAACTGAGAATAGTAGTAGTACTGGAAGCAGTGTTGTTTATCTGACTGCAGATGAACAGCCGGTCTATAGCAGCCCGACGACCTCCCCCCTGGCGGAGATCCACCGCTCCAGCTCCTTGAACTCCCCGGAGAGCTTCCGCTCCTATACCACCCCCGCGCCGCTGCCTCTCGTGGCTCGCCTGATGGGCCTCAGCACCGAGCCATTCATTGCCCCATCGGAGACCGAAGCTGAGAAGAGGCAGAAGCTACTTAGCGTCATGGAGAAGTGCGACAACGACCTCAAGGCGCTGAAGAAGATCATCAACACAGTCTGTTCGATTTCGGTGTTTGACAGTCCGGTTTCCGGCCGGTACCCTTCGTTGGCCCGATGCATGAAACAACGACAGCCGGACGGTACGTCTTTTGGCCGCATTAGACCAATTTCTCTTTGCTTTGTCTCTACGTATACATTTATTAACGTTGTCCTTTGTCTTGGCCGTGTTTCTGCAATGGCCATGGGCTGAGTGCGGTAAAGGACAGCAGACATAAATTCTCTGGAGAATGTTGCTAATACTCGATATTCTCCTCGAGAGGGACCATTAGGAACTCTAGAGACTGCATATGCGACCCTGTGTATCAGTTTATGACATGTGCTATCTGCAACTAACGGTGCAGGTAGACTGCAGCAGCAGCAGCAGCCATCTGCAACGACTAATGGTGCAGATGAAGTGTATGGCAACTGGGCATCATCGTGTCAGGGCTCCTGTCATCATCCGAAGAAGGTGATGGGCATGGGGATGAAGGAGACGGTGGAGGAGGTTTGCAGGGACTTCGAGTGGGGGGAGAGGAGGGAAGTTGGGAGGATAGGGCTGGCCATGCAGGATCACATCTGCAGGGACTTGGTTGAAGAGGCCGTCAAAGATATGGGGCTTCCCTGCAATTACCAGGCTCCGGCAATCCCACCATTTGAGGCATGTAAACGAAGGCTCTGCTTCTGATTCACGTGTGCTCTCATTGTCTTCTAATTTTGTGCAATTATCTTCTAATTTTAATTATTTAATAAAAATCAATCATCACTCATCACTCATCACTCATCACACCCCTATGTGTTATTTTTGTAAATAGAACCTGATGCCTAGTTAAAATGGTTAATTCGGGAAAAGAATATTATATGTAAGGATAAAAGGGTAAATTAAAAGCTGATGCGGTTGGTGATACGACGGCGTTCGGTAGATTCTTCAGACTTGTTTAAATCGGCCTGTTTTGTTGGAACAATTGGAAAGCCGACAATATCTCCGTGAAATCCCTCTCTCTCGGGTGGATTCTCGGAAGGGGAATTTTGCCGAGAAATGGCGGATCAGCTCACCGATGACCAGATCTCCGAAGCCTTCTCAGCTTATCCGACGAGGACGGCGATGGTAATCGAATCGTCTCATAACTCTCGATCGATTTCCCTGTTATTGCGCTGCTGTTCTATCCGTGGATCTGCTGTTCGTTTGCCTCCGGCTATGAGCTATGTTCGAGGGCTCCTGTTCTGAATTTCGTTCTTCAACTCTTGAGAGTTTAGCTCGTAATAGGCAAAACTCCTCTCTTGATTCGTTTTAGGAAACCCAATTCTGGCTATGCTATTTCTCGTCTCTTTGCGCCGAGTTTTTGAACTTCTGTCGAGTTTTTTTTCTTCGTTGTCATGGTGCATTATTGGGCTTTGAATTCATGCCTTCTGCAATGGATATCCTAAAAAATGGAGTGTGTGTTGGTAAATGCGTCTTGGTAAACTACTTCTCTGAATTACTAAGATACTTGGAACGGTGATGAGGTCTCTTAGGAATATAACCCCACTGAGGCTCAACTCAAGGACAATGGGGTAGTGCTGATGGCAATGGAACCATGACTTCTTGGATTTGATCAACCTGATGTTAGGAAGATGAAAGACACCGATTCCGGGGTGGAGCTCAAGGAGGCATTCACAGTCTTTGACAAGGACCAGAATGTGTTCATCTCTGCAGCAGAGTTCGGGGAGGGGGTGGATGAGATGATCAGGAAGGCCGATCTTGATGGCTATGGCCAAATAAACTACCAAGAGTTTGTGAAGATCATGATTAGCAAGCAAATGAAAAGGAAAACAAAGGGTATTTAGTTTCTCCATTTTTCTTCTCGACAACTCTTTATCTTTCACATGCTTCTTCTTCTTCAGTAACATCCATGAATGAACATTTTGAGATGCAATATAGCATCAGTGGTCCAAATGTATAGGGCAGATCAAGCCAACTCTGAAGCATTGTAGCATTGATGAATGAACAAAAGCCTTTCTCAACTTTAACCAATTATTTCTGCTCCCTGGCTTCCAAGGCTTTACAATCTCTTCAAGCTCTTCTTCCTAGCATCCATCTTCTTTTTGTCTGCTGGAGCTTTTGCAAGCCCAGCTTCCTTCTTCTGGGCAGCAGATGCAGGCATTGCAGGTACATTGGAACCACTTCCTCCAATCTCAGTTAATGGTGTTGCAGATGTTTGATGCTCCTGGAAGTTTTCTCCTTTAGCTAAAGGTAATGCTGTGGTTGCAGGAGCTGCTGCTTGGTTCTTATGGTCAGCATTGGTCTGGCCAACATTTAAAGCTGTGGTTGACTCGGATATGGCTCCAGACTTGAACTTGGGTTTGGGCTTCTGAGCGTGGATTCCCGTGTAGAGCCTGTGCACCATACAACCGACAAGCACACATCATCTCTGAAATAATTAAACAACAAAGGCTAACAGGATGATAACCACACAATTATCAGCTTACATCTAGTTAGTTTCTTCATGAAATGAACATTGATGCTTGAGATGGTCAATCTACTAAGTATAGTTAAATGCTAGAAAAAAGGAACAGGGAGCAGAAACAATAATTGCAGGACAACTTTCGTGCTCAGAGATGGCAATAATGGAAGGCCCCATCCCTATGACTTTGGCCATTTCTGATACTGGAAAACAGTTGTGGCGGCGACCACTCCTAATCACTTCATCGACCATCATTTTCATATTCATAACAACACGAAGTAGGTAACAGCTAAGCCCAATTTATCGTTACCTGGCATGCCTTGCATATTCCTCATAATTCTCCAGCAGCATCTTTCCAGCCTGTTCATTCAAGGCTGATTCAGGAAAGGGTTCAATCAACAAGCACCTAACCACCTGCAATGGCCACCACCCAGTAATCATAAAAAAAATCCAGAAAATCTATTAACTATGGCTGGAACTGAATGAAGCACCACAAAAGAGTAGAAAGTAAAGGGGGCTCACAATAAGAACATGACGAAGCCCTAGACTTGGGTTCCAGTCCCTTTTGAGTGTGTTGACACAAATCTCGCCAGTTTTTGAGATATTTGGATGGAAAATCTTGGTCAAGAAATATCCTAAAAATTACATATTAGGGATTGTATACATGTCAACATCTAGAGGATAATTTCAGGCATGTATAAAGGTATGGTTGATTCTTCAAATTCATAGCATAAGAATGGACTAACCTTTTGGAGGAGAGTGAGGGAAGTCATGGGACAGTACCAACTTCATGTTGAAAACACCATTCTCGTATGGAGTCCCAGCTGTAGGCCAAGCATGTATTAGAATGGCAATAAAAGCTCACAGAAGAATATTAGAATACCAGCAACAATACACAGAGACACTTGCCTGGGCCTTCAATATCAGCATAAATTGTTGAAAAGTCATCATCATTCACTCCCACTTTTATGCCTTCTGGAGGAGATTCATCCAGATGCTTCAGTTCTTTAGCAAGTTGTTTTATCACATTTGGAGGAAGGTTTTCATTTGTAGCCTGAAACCAATGAAGAAACACAAGACCAGTGTGTGTGGATGAGCAAACCGCAGATGCTACTACTGTGATGATGTCTCCTATCAGATTATTTAAATATGATTTAACTGAGCATGTGATGCAACTGATGTCTTCATAAGGGGGGCCACTTATGAAAAAAAACTATAATTTTGAGCATGTGATGAAACTGACAGATTAGAATAAAATTCACATTCTACCAAAAAACTTACCATGGCACAAAAGTAATTCAAAAACAGCAGCTCTCTGTAAGTACTTCCAAGTTAGAGCTCCAGCAGTTGACAAAAGGTTGGATTTCCTTCTGTCTGAATGACCCAAGAACTACCCAACAATTATACTACCTGCAAACATGAAATTTATGCATTACTAACAACCACGCCAATCACCCATAACCTAGATCTATTTCAACAGCATCTTATGGGACTTGAAGAATGAATAATCGTCAACACTGGCATCAAAATGCCCCGTGCATGATCATAGAACATGATAGAGCAGCACATCCTGAATTAGATCCTTCATCAGGGCAAAGTCAGGGTAGTCGGAACTCTGTTAAGCACTAGAAGGCGCATGGAAGCAATCCAAATATGGTGTTCAATTAAAAATAGGAAGAGTAGTATAAGAACAGATAAGAATCAACTGTTTCAAGCCATTTTGGAAATCACGGTGGAGGAAGTAGAGCTAGGAGTTCTTGACAAGTTATAGAAGACAGGGGTTATCATCGACCCTGTTGGAAAATTTGTGAAATCCCACAACAGAAGCAAAGGACATTATCCCGAGGTTAATTTATCAATATTCATCAACACGGCATCTAGAGGGTCCTTGAGCAGTCTTTCAACTGCCTCGACCCACAGCTGCCTATCCTATACATTACCGAAGCAAGTTACAGAATTTTCACACAAAACAGGGAAACAATATGACAAGAGATGCACAAAGAAGAATGCTCTCCAAGAAACCCTAGAAACTGAATCAAACCACTCCCACCAGATTTAAATACGGGGAATCAAAGAGTTCGCCACATCCACGCGCACACATTCCAGAGGAAGGTGACGCAGACGAGAACGCCAGCAATCGGCTACGGAAAACAAGAAAGGAAAAAGAAAACAGCATACACCACGCGATCATCATTTGGAGAAACAGTATCAAAGCAAAGTTAGTGGAATTCTAGTGGCCGCACGAAAATCGAGAATCCTTATTTACCACCTCAAGGAAGGAAAATCTCGGCCGAGCGAGCGATAGACTGAGGAAGGGCCAGATTTCTAGAGAGAGAGACTGAGGAAGGGCAAGATTTCTAGATAGAGAATTAGAGTGGTATGAAGGGCGACGAGGGAGAGAGAGAAATTTATATAGAATTAATATTTTATTTTATTTTGACAAAATAATTTACGAAAATTTCATCAAAAATCGTGTCGGTCGGTCCGCACCGTTGGATCTGTCTTGAGTCTAAATTTCACAGAGTGGGTAATCCCACGCGCCTCCTTGTACGTCGAATGCACTCGCCACGACCGTTGGATAATCAGCCCAGCGCTCCTTCACGGCCAACTAGCCGTTATTGTTGCCAGCTGCATTTTCTGCTGCGGCGGCTATCAATTTTTAATGGCAAGGGGGGAGAGAGAGAGAGAGTGCCTATAATGCATACAAAACCAAGGCATTGGCTTGATTGTACAAGGTTAACACATTACCATTAATGTCGAGTTCATCACATTTGTCTTTTGGATCAGTTCTATGCCAATCAATCAGTTCTATACATCCAGTGGATCCCCTACTGTGAAAACTGCTTCTGATTTGATTCATCAGTTAGATGATGCAGCTGTTCTGTATGGGAAATCAGTACCTCTAAGCAAGGGCAATGGTGGGTAAGTCCCTGGGCTGCTACCGAGCATTGGGTTTTGTTTCCTTCTTCTCATCATGGCCATCAGTTTGCTCGGCACCTGCCGTGGTCTTGGTGAATCTGGATTCCAGCTCTGGTGGGAAGAGGAAAGTGTGAAACTTGTTATCTCTACCTCCACCCTTTCTCTTCACACTCTCATCCATTCCAACATGGTCAAAATTCTGGAGGATGCTTGGGATGTGGGTCACTCCATCCTTTCCGAAACTACCTCCCATGTCAAGGTCGAACTTCCCATTTGAGAAGATGAATCCCATGTCGGCATCTGATAGGATCGACCCGCGAACTGTTTCTTCAGCTTCTTCTGTTGTCCATGCTCGGAAATCAACCAGTGGCTCCGGGATCTTGGAAAAGAAGAGTTCTTTCACGTTCCTAAACATTCCCCTGCTGAATGGATTCTCTTTCTTTTCGTATCTATACCGGAAGTTCTCATAAGTTGTCTAGGAAGAAAGCAAGGAATTTGCCATAAGTACACTAGAATCAATACAACTAACATCAATAAGATGAATCAAGGGGAGGATAGAAGTTAGATGAATGGAGAGAATCACCTGATTAGTGCAGATAAGGTAGAAATGGAAGACTGTAAGACCGCCAACAAACCAAACCACAATGAAGCAATAGAAGATGAGGACCACTGAAATTATATCATGGGACATGGCATTCAACAACGTAGGTCCTTGCCGCAGAAGGTTGATCCAGGAGAAAATGAATACATATATGCATAAGAGGGTTGAAGAAGTAATGAAACAGATGAAGAACGGATAGTTCCGCTGCACAGTCAAACCAGACACAAAATAGAACATGTCATATCTTACTCATTTTGAAAGGAAGATAATGGAAGACAATAGAGCTTCCTCAAGATCTCTGTATTTCTGCAATGAGACAGCCTACATTTGAAGGCCAATTGCAAGTTTTCATACTCAATGGAAAACAGAAATTGATAATTCAAAGAGTTTTCCACCATTTCAAAGATAAATTAAGATGTGATGACTTACTAATGCGATGCATTGACCGACCCAGGGGCAATGGTGATCAAATCGCTGCACGCAGTTATTGCATATGGAGCAGTGGGAAGCCCGGGGAGGGCGATACAGCAAGCAAGTGTCGCAGAACTTCACCTTTACTGAGATATTATTGATAAGCACATCCTTAGTTCTTGGTATCTTTAGGTTCAATGATTTACTATGGATCCATTCCATGGAAGGGGTGGCTTTCACCATTTCATCCGACTCGGGAAGCTTTGTGTTCCTCGGAATTATTCCAGGATCTCCTCCGGATGTCATGAAGAGGAAGGTGAAGTCCTGCATTATTAATGACAAGTTGGAATGTGTCAACCTAATCTGAAGATAATTGGGGCAGATGAACAATCTTTAATTTATCTCAGGAGGAAATCAATTACATGGACCAACCATAAGAGTGAGGATGACTCCCACAACCAGCACAGGGTAACCAAAGCAAGGCTCCACTGCTCTGATCTGTGTAAGCATTTTTAAGCAGAATGCAATTGCAGGACACCCGATAAGAATTGAAGTCAAGAATAGCGATGCTGCATCGGGACCAAGGAGCAATCTTCCACCACATAAGAATTTCTGAACAGCAAAAGAATAGACTTAACATGATCAGTTTGAATGGTTATCTTTATATTCGACAATTTCCCGGGTAACTTCTTAGTTCTTCTTACCAAGAATTATCTCAGAATTGCTTTAGGATATATTGCATTATGTAGATGCCAAAGCAAGGTGGACTACTTAGCCTATTGCTTCCCAATCGAATATCCAGGAAATCAACTCTAGAGAATTTACAAGCCAATCAAATAGAATTTCCCACAGATGCAAGCAACAAATTTACTTTGATTGATCAGAGCAGATGATTGAAGTCACACTGATTCAACATGAGCAGCAAAGACTGGTAAAATTGAGCAGCAGGGTGCGGATGGAATAGAAAGAGAGGAATTTTTACATTGTTACCCTTCCAGACTTGATAGATCCTCCTGGGAAGAGGTTTGGTGGAGGAGGCAGCCTCCCTAGAGGATGAGGACCAGCTGTAAACCTTGTTCATGTCTCAATCTTGACTTTCTTTTCACTGATATCTCATCCGCAATGCCCAAAGACGAAAACAGAAGAGCAAAGACAGGTAACCTCGAAACCAATCCTGAAAACACCCGCCGGTGTCTTCTCGTTCTTCTTCTTCTTCTTCCTACCTACGATCGATGATGAAATCGGATCGAACACCTCCCTGAGGTTTTCTCTTTTCCTGGTTTTTCTTCTTGTTCTTCCTTTCACATCCTTTTTCGAGAACAAAACCAGCGCCCCCTGCTCACATTCTCTCATCAGATCACCCATCTCCTCAATCTCCCCATCCCATCTCTGTTTCTCTCTCCGCCAAAAAATTCCTGTCTGAAGATCTCCCGGACGGGAATTTCGCGGGCAACCCATTAATTAATAGCTATAAAAAATGGAAACTTTGAGCTAGCTGCAGCAAATTTCATTACCTTTATACGAGGAAGACGAAGAGGGTGATTGTGAACTTGAACGGACCATGGGGATAAAAAATAAGCAAGAACTTGAACAGGCTCAGATAGGCAAAGAGCCTATTGGGGCGGGCTGTCTGTCTCTTGTAAGCCCAGGCAATGGAGGGCTCGACAACACCTAATCTAATCATCAGGTTCCTAATCCTAAACTGGGTAAGAATAACAAATCAGTGATCTAAATGTTGCTTAACATTGGGTTAAGGTGACAGCCAGTTTACACAACTAATTGCCAAAGCATCCGTTTTTCTTTTGCTCTCTGTCACGCTCACATCCCCGTCATCGCCCAGTGGTGGTCGAACTCAAAACCCCAGCTAAACCCATAACCTCATCGAGTTTTTCCGATAAGACATATCATTCCGGCGGTGAAAGGATGTCCATTTCCGCTACTAGTCTCTCCCGCCACTGCCTCTCCCTGTCCAGGCTCGCAGCTCTTCCCGCAAAACCCTGTCTTCACTCTGGTCGCTCGGCCCGGGTTCCCGCTCAGCTTAGCGGGTTCAGGACCTCCTCCTCTTCTCATTCGTACCCCTTCCCAGCTAATTCATCTTCCGCAGTGGTGCTGAATCGTCCAGGTCTCCCGGAAGCTGTGCTCGGGCGGGTGGGGCTTGATAATTTCATCCGTTTCTCGGCGGCCTCGGATGCTGGCTCGGGTGGGTCCGGTGGATATAGTGGCTCTGATGATGGGAGTTCCGGGGGAAGAGGTGGTGGAGGCGATGGTGGTGCTGGTGGGGACAGCGCTGGCGGAAATAACCGGTCCTTGCTCTCATGGTGAATAGACACTAGTTTCATCCCATTTGGATTTTGTTCTATCTTTTCCCCTTATGAACCTTTCTTCTTTACATTGCTCGGAGAATTTCCTGCTTCGTTTGGCCAAATCTGAATAGTTACTGAAAAATGCCTGAATGGGTAGTTCTCAGGTTTCTTATTAGATGAAATCATTCTCATTGCTTTGGAATACATGGCATTATCTTTCAGATGTTTATCATTGTTTTCTGAGGTTAGCAGCCATGCCATTTGTTTCTTCAATGACTTCCTTTTCAATTCATATGGAAAAAAAGTCCAACATTCTTTCTCTTGTCATCATTTTGTGCTTCCACATTGATATGGATCCTGACACTTTCTCTTATGATTCAGGTATTTGAGCCTGCTTGCTAAGTACCCTGTCCGAACAAAAGCTATTACTTCTGCATTATTAACTTTTATTGGAGATTTGATTTGCCAGGTAATGTCAAAAAATGACTTCACCATCCATAAAAGTGTATACTTCCTTTACATGGGTCGGTTATATTTACCCTATTTCAAGTTTGACATTCTGTGAATCTTTACACTCTATGATGCAGCTGGTGATTGAGCAGGTGCCATCTCTAGACATGAAGAGGAGTTTCCTGTTTACTTTTCTAGGCCTGGTTTTAGTGGGTCCAACACTTCATTTCTGGTATATCCACTTTCAATTTACATTTCTATAAATACATGTAGAGAAGCTGTTACATATCTCTATCATTTTAATTATAGATCTGCATATGTAATTGCTCTTGGGGGTAGATTTCTTTATTGTAACTCTCTTGATTTATTGGCATATATAGGTACCTTTACCTAAGTAAGCTTGTAACAATGCCAGGTGCTTCTGGTGCTTTTATGCGTCTCCTACTTGACCAGGTTAGGAATATCAGTTTATGTTGCACTTGACAGTTTTCATAGATTTTCCATCTTATGGATCTGAATGTTGTGTGATTTTTTGGGCAGTTTATATTTTCTCCCTTATTCATTGGGTTTTTCCTGGCTACTTTGGTCACACTAGAGGGAAGGCCATCACAAGTTGTGCCCAAGCTTCAGCAAGTAAGCTTTGTTTTGAATGCCTCGTGTAACTTTCCTCATTTCCTCATTCCTTTCTCGTTGGTGATCTCGAATACAATCTTACCATCAGTTACTTACTGATTCTTTTTCCATCTTGCAGGAATGGTTTTCTTCTGTCCTTGCAAATTGGCAACTATGGATTCCTTTTCAGTTTCTTAATTTCCGGTTTGTCCCCCAGCAGTTCCAGGTACCATTCACACTGTATTTGGCATTTTTTATTGATTCCCACGCAGTAAGAGATATCATTCTTTTTAAGCTATAGAGTTCTCATGTCTTTCTACTGTGCCACATTTCTTTTCTTTTTGCCCCCATGTCTCCGACCTATTTGTGAAATCTTCAGGTACTTGCAGCTAATGTCATTGCTCTAGCATGGAATGTGATTCTATCCTTCAAAGCTCATAAAGAGATTCTTCCAAAATAGGTGAGATTTGTATATTTTTCACTGAAACTATTGTTTGGTGGGTAAGACTTACATACACCCAATAAAGAGCTTTAGTTATAACTCACCTGCAAAAGTCAAGTTGGATTTCCAAGCATAGTTGATGCTATTTTGAAAAAATTTCACTATTTTTAAGTTATTACTTTTAAGTAGGCACGACTGACCTCTTGTTATTCAATAATACTTTCTTACACATGATATCAAAGTAACACATGGTATCAGATTAAGTGAGCTTTCACCCGTACCTGACCTGACCCAAAACTGGAATCCGGGCTCTGGCTCGTGGTGAATAATTAACCAATTGCTATATTTCTAGACGGCTCAATTATTTTTTAGAGGGGAAAGACCACTTTTACTTTCTTGTCAAATTTGTCCTAAACCTTTTTTTGGGACATATTTGATCATGGACCATCTTACATGGGACAATATTTGTTCTTTTATTTTTTTTAATATTAAAATTATTAAAAAAATAATATTAATATCTACAAAATAATTACTATTAAAAATAAAAGATAAATTACATTATAGGTGTTAACAAATAATATATTTTGAAAATATTCATAATCTACTTATGTTCATGTATATGATATAGCTCATTCATTTTCTATCAGTTTGCAATATTGATATTTTTTTCAATTTCAAAGATATTTAATTTATATTCTCGTACATCTTGTTAGTGCATCTTACATATCATTCATGAAAACATAATATATTTTTTTCTTTTTTATTTAGAGTATTTAACTTTTATTTTATTAATTTTATGATTACATTTAATCAGTTTTTATATTAAAAGATTTAAAAGGGCTAAAAGGTGTAATTTTTCCTTTTCAGAATTACTTCCTACTAGTTGGGACCTGGAGAGGTTACATGGATCAAACCAATGGTTGGGATAGGCTCTTAAAGATTACTCTATGCCTGCCTTTCAATCAGGAATTGTTCTATGCAGATTGTGATGCTATGAGCCTTGACTCCTAACCCAAACTGGTACAAACTTTGCAGGAATACTGGTGAAGACTCTGCTCATACTCATACTCATACACTGACTTTATGAGTAATTCTCTTTTTGGGTGTGAACTTTTCCAGTATTCTTCTCTTGTCTGACAATGATAGGTGAGATCTTCTGGTTCAGTGCCAGTGATCTGATCAGTAATCAAAGATTAGTCCAAGCCCAATCCTCTTGCTCTACACCAGCCTTAATCATCCTATGGTGTAGTTCTGCCTTTTTGGAGTATTTTTCAATGGAGTGGCCATAAAAAGACAGCAGCTTCACCTACTAGAAACCCATTACTGACCTGTGCCACCTAAATGGCCACTTTTCAAGTTCTAATGATGATCATCTTTGGCAGTCATATTGAGTTGTAATATGGTCCTCAATTCTCACTTTTCATCATCACAGAAGGGTGCTTTCTCCCCTTGTCATCACTGACCCACCAATGCTCTAATACCAAACATGACAGACTGTGTACGGACGTCATCATGACGCAAGCCTTGCATCATTAGCAGGTTGACCGGTCAAATACAGTACAGTCGAGTACTGCCTGTCTGAGCTGGAAAATCGAACAAAATTCAAGACAGAAGAAACGGAGTATCCAAACACGGCATTACAAAATATCAGGCCACGTGCCGCTGAAATGAAGCAATTTTCGGGAAAAAAAAGGGTTAACAAAAGACTAATAATTATTTATTATATGTCATTCCACGACTCGAGAGTGGGAAAGCTCGGGACCGAGTCATAATCAAAGCCACCGGCGGCGGATGCTCCGTTAGACGGCGGAGTTGCTGACGCGGCGCTGACGTGGATCTGATGCTGGTGCTGGTTCAGCAGGAAAGATGAGGTGTCCAGAGTAGGGAGACATTCGGCCGGGATGGCACAGGCGGAGAACCGGGTGGTTCTGGGCCTCTGAGGCTCCGGCCTCAGGATCGCATCCCTGGCGACATGGAGCTGCTGGCATCCGTCGAACCTGACGCCGGTGAGCCGCTGCACCATCTGCCGGAAGTTAGCCGGGTCGGCGGTTATGAAGGTCGTATGGGATCGCTTCGAGGGGCGGGGCTTCCGCTTCGAGACCTTGCCCGAAGCAGCCGAGGCGGGAACCCCGCTCCTCTGTCGCCTTTTAGGGGAAGGAACCGGACCGGAACCGCCGGAGACGTTCGAGACGGCAGGAGTGGGCGGCGGCTCCGGCTTCGGGAGGGAGTCAAAGAGCGACGAGAAGGGATCGGAGGCGACACCGGAGAAAAAGTCGGAAGCAGAATTTCCGCCGGAGATGGACTGGGAGAGGGCTCGGGTGAGGGTTTGGGTTTCGCGGGAGAGAGCTTCGGAGAACCACAGGTCGGTGGAGGAAGGTCGGAAGCTCCACGGCTCTAGGATTGCCATGTCGGAGGATACCATCGACGGAGCTGTGTCTAGAGTTAAAGAGTAGTTGCGACTACGTCAGCGGAAGAGTCACCGGAGAAGCAAAGAGTAATGATAGAGGCAGCAGAGGAGTGATGCAGAGACGTGATTAAATAAGACGGCGATGCAGAAGAGTGAAGAAAACGCGTTGTTGTAGAGCTGACACGCGTCAGCTTATATGTACGGAAATCAAAGCCATTTTTTTTTTCAAATTAATTCAACAGATATTCCACGTCTCATCGATGCCTATGGACTTTTCGAGCCCAAAGATTAGCGCGTGAGCCCTACTCTTTTCATTATCTCTTATTATTATTATTATTAATCATAGTGATTATCAATCCAATTGGACACGCCTAGAAGGGTCGGTGGAAGTGGGATGGCTATTAAAAGCACATAATTATCATTAATTCAATTCTAGTGGGATTATATTATTATAGTCCAACTTGATTTATGTACTTTTTTTCTTAATTTCTGTTCATGAAGTCAAATAAGACCACTGCCACGTAGTTATATATCTGAACAAATTCACGTGATCCACCCATTAAAAAAAACAGATGCCACACTCCAGCATGCTTTTGACTTTTTTTACCGAATTTTAAAATTAAAAAAAATATAATTAATTTAAATAAAATTCTCTCGATTTAGTGTAGATTTTTTTATAATTATAAATAAATATTGTGTTTAGGTTAGACCGTGAGAGCGGGCTTTTCTGTGTGCAACCACGTGCCAAGTGGTCCAAGACATGCCACGTGTACTTGCCTTTTTCCCGGAACCAACCATACTGCATATATTATACATTAGTTGAATCCCATAACAAAGGTTTGCATGTGATTTAAGCCCAATATTTAGCCATTTTTGGAATTCTAGCACAAAATTTTACATATGGGGACAACATTTATTTTTTTTATCAAATATATCACAATATTTTTCATGTATTTTAAATCCACCTCAACATTATTTTTTTATAGCATTCCATGAAATTAACTTTGTATGTTGAAGTTTATTTGGTGAACTTTTCATTTGTCTTATACCATTTTGGGCATGGCGTGGTGAATGCAATTTTGGCTTAAAATGATTTAATCCTAGATTTTACAAAATTGGCTGTTTTTTTTTAATATGCAAAAAAGGTTTGGTTATTATTCCTTTTATTTTTGGATTAATTTCTAATTTAAATATAATATTTATGATTTTTTCTAAATTTGAATATATTCTTGTTCAGTGGGCTTCGGGAGGCCTATTGGGCCTATAGTATTATCATGACCGAGTAATATTAGGGCCCAATCATATACCGACCCGAATCTCACGAATTCTGCCCGACCGCTCTATGATTCCTCCCTCCACCCTCTCACGGTCGAATAAATCAATACACACACGCAGGCACTTCTCTCAGTTTCACCTGAAGGTTTGGCAATCTCAGCTTTGCGGCCGATACTTTGTGCTCTCTCTCGTTGCTATCTGCCATTGCCCTAATTCTGCTTGTCTTTTCCTTCCATCCATGGGGAAGGCCGTTGTCTCGGACGAGGAAGGTTGTTCTATTGTGTTGTTTTACTCCCAAACTCTGCGAATTTCGCCCGGTGAAATGTGTTGGGGTTTACCCTAGTTTAATGCGTGATCGCGATTTTCGTTCTGCAGATGAGTTCATGGTAGGAGAGGACGAGAGGGAACCGCTCGACGAGGATGATGAAGTTGGAGGCCGCGACGTTGACGAAGATGACGAGGATGAGGAAGAAGGTACTTTTTTCAAGCTCCCCCTCTCTCTCTCTTTACATATATGTGTTCAAGCCTGATAGGTAGTGTGTTCTCGTTCCTCGGATTTTTGCTTTTGAAATGCCATATAGTTCCAGAGAGGCCAATAGGTCATATACGTGGTTAGGGTTTGGTTTCTTGCGGTGTTCTTTGACAGGATTTTGAGTTATTAGTTGCGATTCCAGCCGTGAGTATGTAGATTTGGCTTCTACGTTTCAGGATAGTGGCTGATGGTCTCTTCTCTGCGTAGAAGGGCTCTACCACCTTAGAACTGTAGAGTATATATTATTTCATAATTGTTGTTAAGTATTTGGGATTTAATATGGAACTGGACACACTTTGTGCTTCTCAGTGGAAATGGATTCTTGCCTCTTGCATTTCAATACCAACTTTATCAATATGAATCCTGCCCCAGTCTTACTATGCTAGTGGATAGTCCTATTCTTTAATCTAATTTCATTTTAAATCTTTTAACCGGAGCTTTTTATTCTTCACTTACTTTATCATATACAAGCTAAAATATACGTAATATTTGTATTCAGATGGACAGGATGAATACGAAAAAGATGGCTTCATTGTTGATGATGTTGAAGAAGAAGAGCCCGACGACGATGAAGAGAGGGAAGACAGTGATAATGAAAGACAGAAGAAGAAAAAAAGAAAGAAAAAGTAATTGCTGCCCTTTGTTTCTTTTTAATGTTATATAACTGCCTGAATTTGTGGGAAAAAAAGAATAAAAAGAAGTGAAACTACCATCTAGGAAAACCTTAAGAGTACATGTAGCTGGAATTGGCTGTCTATACACCTTCTTCTCTCTTCTATATTCCTGTTCTAAGCAAAACCTAAGGTTGTTATGCTGTAACTTATGAGTTTTTGAATCTGCTCTTTGCTTAATTTATTTTAGTTCAAATTAGTCATTAGATAATATTTTATAATAGATTACAAGGGCATTGTTTATAACTTCCCATCCCACTACTCTTCATTCTCCATATTTTTCCCATTCATCCTCTTCCTATATCACAATTTATTTGTCTAAGTTCTTTTTTAACTTGGACCTTTTTAGTGTGGACAAAAAATGAGATACTTTTAAAAAAAGTTCAATAATCACATATATATAATTTGACCATTTCGCTCAATTAGCACGAGTTAATGGTCTTTGTCAATTGTTTAATTTGGTGTGTCACACGGTTTAGGACGGCTAGTGTTTGTATATGACGACCTCTGTTTCTCTCCCATTTGCATTTTTGCTGCAATATACAGTACTAAATATTTATGGTTCTTTTTTTCCCAATGTTTGAAGAGAGGAGTATGTCCTTGATGAGGATGATTATGCTCTCCTTGAAGACAATAACATCACTGGATTTCATCGTCCATCAAAGGTTTTGTATTTTTTTACTCCCATTACTTTCACTTATTTGTTATTTGTAGCTATACCCGGTAGTGGTCTGGAACTTAACCTGAAAGTTCAATCTTCTTAGGAAAGTAAAAAGTTCAAGCGGTTGAAGAAAGCTCAGAGGGACAATGAGGAGGATCTATCTGCATATCCTGATGAGGATGAGTTTCATGGGAGTGGAAAAAGTGGGAGAACTGCTGAGGAAAAGCTCAAACGCAGTTTATTTGGCGACGATGAGGGTATATATTTTATAAATCATTTGAAGTTTATGTTATGATGGGGTACATATTTTGATAGTTGAAGATGATCTGCAGGTCCCCCACTTGAGGATATTGCTGAGGAGGAGGAACAGATGGAAGAGGATGAGGATGCTGACATTGGGGAAGAAGATGAGATGGCTGACTTTATTGTAGATGAAGAAGAAGTTGATGAACATGGGGCACCTCTGAGGTGTACTCTATGTCTCCCTAACTCTGCTTTAAAAACGTTTCTTGTTATCTATTGCTAGCATGCTTCAATTTGATCATGATAAATAGTCGGGTTGCCCCCTCTAGATACTTATCATGGGCAGTTGGTTGTTTTGTACTTTGCAGAAGGAGAAAATTTAAGAGAAAAAAGTCTAGACAGGCACCAGGAGTGTCATCATCTGCATTAGAGGAAGCTCATGAAATTTTTGGGGATGTAGATGACCTCCTGCAGCTTCGTAAGCAAAGCTTACAGACTAGTGAGATGAGAGAAACAAGATTAGAAGATGAGTTTGAACCAGCAGTTCTGTCTGAGAAGTACATGACCGAGAGAGATGATAAGATTCGGGACCTAGATGTTCCAGAAAGGATGCAGGTTTGAATACTTCTTTGATAAAATTTTGAGGTTTTTAGATGCCATGTTGATTTATAATTTTCCGCACCTACTTATTTGGTAATATTTATTTAAATATTGCAGATTTGGGATGAGAGTATCAATATTCACATGGAAGATGAAGATTTCAAAGTGGCAGCCACCTGGATATATGATCAACTTTCAAAGGGCCATCTATTTAATTTTTCAGCTATGCTAGTTGGCAAGACGGACGATGAGATCAGAGAAATATTTATTGCAGACATCATGAGATTTCTAAATCTTCAACATGTTCAAAAGCTAGATGTTAGTATCCCTTTTTAAAATATATGTTATTTTAAGGTATTTTAGATTGATGATTTGTTGCAGTAACATTCTGCGTGGTTGCTTTTAGGTACCATTTATTGCTATGTATCGGAAGGAAGAGTGCCTAAACCTTTTGAGAAATCCTGACCAAAGTGGAGGTGATGCTAGGGAAGTCAGCATTGAAAAGACGCCAACATTGAAGTGGCATAAGGTAAAAGGCATTGTGGTGCTATAGTGTAGTAAGCTGTTATTCAATTTTATGTTGTGATCTGCTGGAGTATTGACATTCTTCATGTTTTGCTTTATATAGCTGCTTTGGTCAGTTCACGATTTGGACCGCAAGTGGCGATTGCTTCAGAAGCGAAAAGCTGCTCTTCAGTTGCATTACAATAAACGATTTGAAGAAGAGTCCCAGCGGGTGTATGATGAAACAAGGCTTAGTTTAAATGAACAGATTTTTTATTCAATAATCAAAGCACTTGGTGAAGCGGCATCAGAAAGAGAGGTTGATGACGTTGATGCAAAGTTCAACTTGCACTTTCCTGCTGGTGATGTTGGCATCGATGATGGACTGTATAAGAGGCCCAAGAGGCGGTCACAGTACAGTATTTGTAGCAAAGCTGGATTGTGGGAAGTAGCAAGCAAGTTTGGGTACAGCTCAGAGCAGTTTGGGTTGCTGGTCTCCCTTGACACTACTGTGAGTATGCTCTATTAGAGGCAATATATTGAAATTTGAAACAAGAAATGCCTAGATGTATATTCTGCTCAAGGCTTGTGTAATTTCTTGTTCATTTCACTGCAGAGGAATGAGGAACTTGAGGATCCTAAGGAAACTCCTGAGGAGATGGCTTCCAATTTTACATGTGCTTTGTTTGAAACACCACAGGCTGTTCTTAAAGGTGCTCGTCACATGGTAAGTTTTTGATGCCCATGTCTGGTAATTGTGATGTTTCATCTAAAGTGCTTCTGAGTGTCTTGTACCAACTGAAAATTAATTATTTCAGGCTGCTGTGGAAATCAGCTGTGAGCCTTGCGTGCGGAATTACATCAGAAGTGTATTCATGGATAATGCTGTTGTATCGACCACTCCAACTCGTGATGGAAATGTGACCATTGATCCTTTCCATCAGTTTGCCCCTGTGAAGTGGTTGCGAGAGAAACCCTTCAGTAAATTTGATGATGCACAATGGCTTCTAATCCAGAAAGCTGAAGAGGAGAAGCTTCTTAATGTTTCCATCAAGTTACCTGAGTCATCGCTGGAAAAGTTAGCGTCTGACTGTAGAGACGTGTATCTTAGTGATGGTGTGAGCCGGTCAGCTCAGCTGTGGAATGAGCAGAGAAAACTCATATTGGAGGATGCACTTCACGGATTTCTTCTCCCATCAATGGAGAAAGAAGCAAGGTCCTTGTTGGCTAGTAGAGCAAAGAATTGGTTGCTAATGGAATATGGAAAGGTACTCTGGAATAAAGTTTCGATTGGACCATATCAGCGGAAGGATAATGATTTCAGCTCTGATGAAGATGCTGCTCCAAGGGTCATGGCCTGTTGTTGGGGTCCTGGAAAGCCTGCAACTTCATTTGTAATGTTAGATTCATCAGGTGAAGTGCTAGATGTGCTCTATGCTGGGTCTCTTACAGTACGGTCTCAAAATGTTAATGACCAACAGAGAAAGAAAAATGACCAGCAACGAGTTCTAAAGTTCATGACAGATCACCAGCCGCATGTTGTGGTGTTGGGAGCTGTAAACTTGTCATGTACACGACTGAAGGATGATATATATGAGGTATGCTTATTTTAGTCTATCTGGAACTGGACTGCATCTTTGGTTGGACGTGGTTTTCATGTTAGATTTATGGTCAGTGGAGCAGCCATGGTATTGTCTTAATGCTTGCATTGTTTATTAATTATTTCTTGATGAATATTATATTAAATGTACTTTTTCACATCAAGTGTTTTCTATTGGTACACATTTCTGAAATGATTACTGGACGTTTGTAGAATGTTTGGAAAGCTTACTGAATCAGTTGAAATTTCTCTGTCAAATTTGGCCATATTAAGTACTTGGAACCATCCATGGACTATAAGATTCAAGTTTAGATCTTTCTGGGTTTTTTTACAACACTTGTTTTGTTAAGGATGATCCTCATTTTTAAAAATTCTAGTCTGTTGAAACTGCTTTGTTCACACATCCACTAATTCCAACAAGGTGAATAATATGATGCTTTGGAATTGCCAATTGTGGGAATGAATTTTTTCTATATGGGAGATTTTTTTTCAAATGATAATCTACTCACTGAGTTCAGATTTAGTATTTTGTAGATGTCCTTTATATTCTTTATTATGCTTTGGATCTTACTTGGACATTGCGCTCCATCTAAATTAGTTGTGTTTTCATTCCTTGGTTTTTCTTTTGCAGATCATTTTTAAAATGGTGGAGGAAAATCCTCGAGATGTTGGTCATGAGATGGATGGCCTGAGCATTGTATATGGGGATGAGTCTCTGCCTCGTCTGTATGAAAATTCTCGGGTTTCATCTGATCAACTCCCTGGGCAGCCAGGTAAAGTAAATCCTAAATTTTTGCATTTTCTGCTTTTGATTGTCTTAAGAAGTGGAAGCAACCTAGTATTTGTTCATGCATGTGCAGGAATTGTTAGAAGAGCCGTGGCTCTTGGGCGTTATCTTCAAAATCCTCTGGCCATGGTGACTACTCTCTGTGGACCAGGTAGGGAGATACTATCATGGAAACTGAATTCCCTTGAGGGTTTCCTCACCTCTGATGAGAAATATAGCATGATTGAACAAATCATGGTAGATGTCACCAATCAAGTTGGGGTGGATATTAACCTGGCAATCAGCCATGAATGGTTGTTTGCTCCTCTGCAGTTCATATCTGGGCTTGGTCCCAGGAAGGCAGCATCTTTACAGAGGTCCCTTGTGAGAGCTGGTGCAATTTATATTCGTAAGGACTTCTTGAAAGTCCACCAGGTTGGAAGGAAGGTGTTTTTGAATGCCGCTGGCTTCTTACGGGTGAGACGAACGGGATTAGCTGCTAACAGTAGCCAGTTTATTGATTTAATGGATGACACTCGAATACATCCAGAATCTTACAGCCTTGCCCAGGAATTGGCCAAAGATGTCTATGAGCTTAATGTTGAAGCTGATGGAAATGATGACGAGGATGCCTTGGAGATGGCAGTAGAATATGTACGTGAACACTCCAAGTTGCTGAGAGGGGTCGATGTTCGTGAGTACGCTAAGGGTAAAAACCGCGAGAACAAGCTGGAAACACTATATGATATAATAAAGGAATTAATGCATGGTTTCCATGACTGGAGAAAGCAGTATGAGGAACCCAATCAAGATGAGGAATTCTATATGCTTTCAAGTGAAACAGAGGAGACCCTTGCTGAAGGTCGAATTGTGCAAGCCACTGTCCGAAGGGTGCAGGCCCAGAAGGCAATATGTGCTCTTGAATCTGGCCTCACTGGTATGCTGATGAGAGAGGACTACTCAGATGATTGGAGGGATATCTCTGAGCTTTCAGATAGGCTGCATGAGGGTGATATTCTGACATGCAAGATAAAATCAATACAGAAGAATAGGTATCAGGTGTTTCTGATCTGCCGCGAGACAGAAATGAAAAATAATCGGTTTCAGACTCAGCGCAACCTCGATCCCTACTATCGGGAAGATCAGAGTAGCTTGCAGACTGACCAGGAAAAGGCTCGCAAGGAGAAGGAGCTGGCTAAGAAACATTTCAAGCCCAGGCTCATTGTTCATCCTCGGTTCCAGAACATAACAGCAGATGAAGCAATTGAGGTCAAGATTTGATTTCATCATGTTTAATTAATTTCATTTTGTGGAAGGGAGTTTTGATGGTTTTGTTCTTAAGTTTGAGGCATGCTTTAATATGTCATCTGTATATTTGAACAGTTCTTATCAGACAAGGATCCAGGAGAGAGTGTGGTTCGTCCAAGTTCTCGAGGGCCTTCCTTCTTGACTTTGACATTGAAGGTTTATGATGGTGTCTATGCACATAAAGATATTGTTGAAGGTGGCAAGGAGCACAAAGATATAACCAGTCTACTGCGGATAGGGAAGACCTTGAAAATTGGTGAAGACACGTTTGAGGATCTGGACGAGGTCAGTAACAGTGCATCTGTTAACATGATGACAAATTTTTATTTTTCTCCCTCTCTTTTAGCTTAGATTGTAAAATTTCAATTCTGTTTGTTCAGTGGCTATAAATCAAGCATCTGAGAATATACTCTCAGTTAAATTATTATATTTCCCTTCAAATACACTGGTACTTTTAAGATCAGCTATTCAGTGTGCCAATTTGTATGTAATTAGTGTGACAGTTCTGATTTTAAATTATTTGACAAATGGCTGAATAATATTAGTTGCCAGTTTTTCTTGAAAACTAAAGGCTAAACGATGACATTGAGAATAGTTCAAGTTTAAACTGGCCACTTGTCTTTTCTTGGCACTTTTAATATTGAAGGGCTGTACTTTTGTTCGGTTACATATGAACAGCTCTATTTTATGTTGTGGCCTTGGACTTGGGTGAAATCCTTTGTGATTATTATCAATTATTGGCGGAGGTTATAGAGAAAACTTTTTGCTTAGACCTGGGCAACAGATTTCCGTACCAGATTTAATTCTGCTTTTGTATATAGCTCTTTGGATCTTATGCTGATGCCAACGACAGAATGAACTTGACATTCCTGTTTATTGTACACAGATCATGGATCGATATGTCGACCCTCTAGTGGGTTACTTGAAGGCGATGTTGAATTACCGCAAATTTAGGAGGGGTGCAAAAGCAGAAGTGGATGAGCTCTTGAGGATTGAGAAGTCAGAGAACCCCTTGAGGATAGTGTACTCGTTTGGGATATCACATGAGCATCCAGGGACATTTATTCTGACATATATAAGAAGCACTAATCCTCATCATGAGTACATCGGTCTTTACCCCAAGGGCTTCAAGTTCCGAAAGAGGATGTTTGAGGATGTAGATCGGCTTGTGGCCTATTTTCAGAAGCACATCGATGATCCCCAGCATGATTCGGCGCCGTCAATACGATCAGTTGCAGCAATGGTTCCAATGCGAAGCCCTGCATCTGGCAGTTCATCAGGCGGTCGATGGGGTGGTGGCTCAGGCAGTGAAGGTAGCTGGAGAGGAGACCGATCTACTCCAGGGTCTAGAACAGGTATGCGAATTTCTTAGTGTTTTACATACCTGTCTGTGCTCCTTTCTGTTCCTTGGCTAATACATTCGTCTACTCCAGGGTCTAGAACAGGTATGAGAATTTTTTAGGGTTTACATACATGCCTATACTCCTTTCTGTTCCTTGGCTAATACATTCATGTTTATAGGCCGGAATGATTATAGAAACAGTGATGGACATCCAAGTGGAGCTCCTAGACCTTATGGTGGGCGTGGACGTGGTCGGGGTTCCTTTGGTGGAGGGAGAGGCAACAATAGCAGCAGTGGCCATCAGGATTCTGGGTATAATAACACACCTAGTGGTGGTGGTGGGGGCTGGAGCGGTGGTGGTGGCAGTGGCGGTGGGGGCTGGAGCGGTGGTGGTGGCAGTGGCGGTGGTGGTAATGGTAATGGTAATGGTGGTGGCAGTGGTGGTGGGGGCTGGAGCAGTGGTGGTGGAGGTGGAGGTGAAGGTAGCGGTAGTGGAGGCGGTTGGGCCAGTGGAAGCTGGTAAGATTGGGAAGACTGGGAAACCATTAGGATTTGGATGCAAGGGAGATGGCCTTCAAAAGGTATCTTTAGTTTTTGATATAGAGGGCGTTGTTGCTGATCCATAGCCAAGGATGAAACTTGCTGTGATTACAGTCGCCTTTCCCTGAAAGTAGTTTTTTTTTTAAATTTGTCGCACTTATTAGTTCAATGTTTTGCCGTGACAGAACGTCTTTACATAGCTTCAGGCTGAGTATATTTAATACACTTATTTAGGCTTTGAGCCTCTTCTACTCTGTATATTAAACTCGGCTCATATTGTTAATGATGGTCTGTTCAAGCATGAGGGGGATTGGGCTATCAATGAGGGCCTTCTCTACTACGTCTCTAGGTCCTAATAACGGGCCCTGGTAACATGGGCCGAATTATACTTGTTCTCAATCATGCATGTCTGACAGAGTATTACACAGCTCCTGCCCTGCATGCAATGTTAGCTTCATGGTTTGCAATGTTACCAGCAAACCTTCCTCCAAGGCAAGCTTTCCGGCCATGGCCATGGCCATGCCAGTGGCTTCATCATTTGTGGCCTAGCATATACAAAAGGTACATAACCCGCCCAAAGAATTTCAGATTTTTCGTCCATAAAAATCTGTGCTTTTCCTCATGGTATGATTTCCCTTATGTAGCCCGTTTCACTGTTCCAGATTTCTGCTCTGCACCACACAGCGGCAGCACCAGATGTGAGAGACAGATGCAACATCTCCAACACAAAGAACAAAACTATAAACAGGTGAGCAGAGCACTGATTGTTTCCATTCATCTAAAACCATAATAATAACTCCAATAATCTGCCGAATGTGATCCCTACCACTACCACTTTCTCTATTTACAAGAAAGAAACTACAATGCTTCCCAGCAAAAGGCTTATTTGCAGAAAAGGTAAAAACAAAAACTGAACTGAAGAATAATCCCCTGCTGCAGACAGGGATGGCCGGGGGTGCTTTATGAGGTCTCCTGGAATGTATGAGAGCGAGAAAGTGCAGCTGGGTTTACTTCCATTATCTCTGCAGCTTCCTCAGAGTCGCATCCATTGCCATTCACTTTTGAATCAGCAATCCTCTCGTGGGGCCTGATGCCTAGTGCAGTCCATATAGGACTCCTGGAGGCCTCGTTGAGGTTGTCAATCCTCAATGTCTTGTCTTGGGAACCAAGACATTGCTGTCTGATCTCTCGGGAGCTCCCATGTCCCCATCTCTTGAATGCTTACCCAGCATCTGGAACCCACTTCTCAAGCAACTGATGTTGTTGACAGACGAGGTTGATGGGGGCACACTACCATTCATCAAAGCCAAGGGAATGCAACCCATGTATGGGGCATGAACAATCTGCAGGGGAATGGCTGGTTGTGGGCAAATCCCGGGAATTGCCACTACTGGAGGAGCCCCCCACTGAATGGAATCCTGCTCCAGTGGGAAGTGATTTGAATATGCTCCAGCTGTAGCAGCGGATAAGTTTTGCCAGACTTGATGGTAAGGGAAGAAGAGTGCAGAAATCTGCTGGTGTGGGTTGAGGTTACTATCACAAGATCCCGAAGAGTTTGTCTCCGGTTCACTTGCAGAAGAAGGCTCCTCTCTATTCTCAGAGAAACTGACTGGATCCCTCACACAAGATCTATGCTGGTCCCCAAGATTGAGCACATTGTCCATTGATGCCGACAGAGGTGCCTCAGGGCCAAACTTGAAGACGGTTGACCCTCTTGCATCGGTATGAGTTAAACCCAGAGGAGAAGCAAACTCACTAGGTGAAACCAAATGGTGATTGGATGAGTGGGGAGCTTCCAATCCAGAGTTTGGAGGCACCATGCCATTGAGAGACATCAAGGCCTGCCGGTACTGAGAAGAAGCAAATTGCTTGTTTTTTCTCCGTCCTGCACCCACCGGGACATTCCTCATGGCCCCACCGGCCGTCCAGTACCTCTGACAGTTCTTACAGAAGTGCCGAGGCTGGTTCACATTGTAATTGTTGAAATAACAGAATTTTGTCTGGAAGCTGTTGCATCTGGGGCATGGAAGGATCTTATCAGGCTTCTTGAAGGCTTTTTCCTGTTCATGGCTACCTTTTCCTGCCTGAGATTCCTCAGCTTGTGGACCAACCCGGGCCTTGCTTGCACCTCCAGTCTCCAGATTCTTAGATTTTGCACAAGGGTCAGAACTTGTGTTGGAGACTGTACTGCAAGCAACCTGCATAATTCACCCAGGTATGAGTAAATATGGAAAGAGCACTCGATGGAGAAAGTACAACAGTACACAGAAAGACAGAAGTTTGTTCAGTAGACCTGCAACATCTGATCTACTGTTTTGTTTTTTTTCCCCTTTTTTTGGCCAAACCATTGATCCAATTAGGGAATCAGACATGTGCTTGAGCCAGTTCAAGCAAAATCTTCCAGTGCCAGCAGAAAAAAGCAATAAGAACTGGAGTTTGATTACCAAAGCATCAATCATTCACAAAAGCTGACCTTTCTTGAAGGACAAAACTGAAAACTGCTCCAAGATGATCCATGAATTCTCAAGACTGTTTAACCAAAAAATTTTCTGCCTCAATAAAATTTGGATCTTGCACTAACCAGCTTGTGAGTTCCAACAACTGACCCAGACAAAGGAATGAGCACATGAACTGTAGACTACATAAGGTATGAACAGCAGTTTTACAGTGCCCTATTAGAGCAATTCTTCAGAAAATTCTACAAGGAACAGAAACTCAACAAGGGTTGATTGAACAGCAAGACTACATATTAACAGGGCATTCAATCTCATGGCAGAAAGGTATAATCTATAGTCTAGAACAGTAGTTCACCGTCATTTCTGGCAAATGAGACGAAGAATTCTCCAGGAAGGGTGTGGGGAAGGTCATGAGGGGAAGTATACCTTGAATTGGGATTTCTCGGGGGCATGAAATCCGGCGCCGGGCTCAATCGGAATCTGACACTCAGGCGCCGGAATCTTCGTCCCGAAGAGCTTGATGCCCGGAATCATACTCTGAGGGCTCATTCCAATCTCCTCCTCGTTCCCGTCCCCGTCCAAATACCTGCTTCCGCTTCTGCCGGTGGTGGTGCTGCTGCTGCTGCTTCTGCTACTGCACACTTTCAACACCAATACCATATCCCATCAAACAAAAGCCGGAGCAGGACAGCCCTATTTAGTCGCCAGGACGCTCTGAAAAGCATACTTTTAGGCAGAACCGAGAAGAAAAAAAAAACTTTAATGGCCCCGAAAAAAGTAAAAGGAAAAAGTCTCTCTTTTTCTCCCTCTTTCTACCACAAAACCCACGAAACTCTGCTAAGTAAATTCCCAGAAAGAGCAAAAGGAACAAAGTACCGCCTCTTTAAAGCAGCACCCTTTCATCTTCCTTTCCTTCTTTCTCCCCCTTTTCCTTAAAAAGGGCTCCTTTATTTTTCACATTTACACTTTCAACATTAAGCTGTCTATATTAACCCAATATCAAGTCCAGTTTTTTTCTTCTCCTTCTTTTTTTTTTGTTTGCACTTATCCTCTGGAATGGAAACCCAATAGGCAAACAGCGGATGCAATTGACTTTGACCCGGCTGAAATAATCTATCTACAGGGGGGATCAGATTCATTCAACCTGAAGGTACCCTCTGATCTGATGGGCGAATATCTTTCTCTTTTGGGGTGAATGATTAGCGGAGAGGAGATTGCCGAGGTGGAAGGGAAATGGGAAGAAATCTGACGACAGCGAGCGTCCCGAGTCAGTCAGCAGAGAGAGTGATTCGATGACCGAGAAAATGTAGTGGCCGAGAGGAGCTGGCTGACGTGAGACAAAAGCGAGAGGGAAAAGGTCGTGTCTTTTGGAGGGAGGACCGTATGTTTGCGGGACCCTTTTCCCCCTCATCTTCCCCCATCTCTAAAAAGCAGCAAAAAGGCGAAAAGATGCCGACCTGGAAGAACAGTACAGTAGACAGAGGGAGAGGGAGAGAGAGAAAGAGAGAGAGTGGGATGTTTCACTTTCTCATCTTTTACGCCGCCTTCAATGCTGGCCTTTGCCGCTTCTCTCTCAGGCAATACCACTAGTCGGTCAAACGTACCAGAAATTTTTCTTTCTGCAAACTCATTCATTTAAGTTTCAGTGCAGCCATCAATTAATTCTCTGAAATTCAATTAATTCTCTGAAAAAAGGTAAACCCCTCGCTACCCTGCTTCACTGGCAGAAATTCATCACCCCAGAAATTTGTGAGCAGTCAAAAGTGAGTGGCAGGGGGAAGAAAGTAAAAAGGAAGAAAAAACAGTGGAAAGGACATGGCAAAAGTGGACATTCATACGCAGACCGGAGGCAAAAAAGCCATCTAAACTATGGTTGCTGTGTTAGCTTTTTACGTGGGCAGGTGTGCCTTTACACGGATCTACGATCTTCAACACTTTATGATGGATAAAATTGCCATTCCAAAATAAAATAAAACGGAGCTTTATCTTTCAAAAAAGTGAGAGAGAAGAAAACAAATACTTCCCCTGCTTTTGCTCTGGCCTTTTTCTTTATACAGATAAGGCAACAGAGCATTACTGTTTTTTCATCCTGCTAATAATATAATTATAATATCATCCATAAATTATATTTATTTTTATTTAATTTAATTTATCTCGAGTTAAATTTATTTACTATACAAATAATGGAAAATAGGCGAGTTAAATATTAAATGCATATTAAGAAAACTAAATGCAAGACATTTGCTTCTTTTGAGGAAGAGGATGAGTATCTCTTTCCCTGTACTTTGTATGGGCCTTGTTTTGTCTTACGACGGATGTGTGACGTTAAAATGGGCTCGGTATTGACCCATTGGGCCGCGACTAAAAGCTATGAAATGCTATTTCGTCAGAGTATGGGCCCAATGGGCTTTCCGTTCATGGCCCACTTATCTCCCACTCAACTCCAAAATGACTAACGGCGTGACCCACCATCAAACACTGTCCTAACTTTTTTATATTAAAAAACAAATTAATGAGATTATAATATTCACATAATATTTTTAATAACTTTTTTTCTTGTTTTTAATTATGGACTCTATGAGTCCAGTGTGGGTGGAGTTAGTGCAACGTTCATATTTGCAGGGAGAGTACCCACCACACCCCCACCTACCACCGCATGAAGGATGCCAACTATGTCGTATTATATATACATACATGTTTTGCCCCCTGTCTCTTTATTTTTTTTCTTCTGTCATGTCATGTCCTTCCGACATATATTGTCCTTCAATATGTGTGCCTTGGATTCCATGTAAAAGAGCAGCAATGGCAATTGAGATCTAGATTCTCTTTCATCTTATACTCATATTAAAATAAACAAAAAAAGTTTTTTTAATAGTATAATTTTTAAATTAAATACCCAAATAAGAAATAGTTTTTTTAATAGTATAATTAATAGATACTTGAAAATATCAAGTATTAATAAATAAGAAATTCGAGAAAATAATAATGCTGACTAGGCTTTGAGTTACCCAAGAGCTTGCCACGTCAGCAATTGTCCTGCCTCTCAGTCTACCCCGCTCCTCCATTCCCTTCCCCACTTTTTAAACCCAGCCGGCCCCCTCCCATCCCATCCCATCCCACCCTACCACTGTCAATCATTTCCGCTCAGAGTCTCTCAACAAAATTCTTCGTTCTCTCTCTCCTCTCTCTCTCTCTCTCTAAAGGCTCATTTGTTCGAAGATTCAGGCAAGCGTGGGAAGTCCGAAATCTAGTGCACCGTTTGAGCTGGTGGGGATGGCGGAAAGCTGCACCAGGAAGCTCATCGTGGAGATCTGCAATGCTAAGAACCTGATGCCCAAGGATGGTCAGGGGACGGCGAGTGCCTACGCCATAGTCGACTTCGACGGACAGCGCCGGCGTACTAAGACCAAGTTCAGAGACCTCAACCCTCAGTGGGAAGAGAAGATGGAGTTTCTGGTCCACGATAAGGAGTCGATGCCCACGGAGATGCTCGAGATCAACCTGTACAATGACAAGAAGACCGGTAAAAGGAGTACTTTCCTCGGTAAAGTGAAACTCGCCGGATCCACGTTCGTCAAATCGGGATCTGAGGCTCTCGTGTACTATCCGTTGGAGAAGAGGAGCGTGTTCTCGCAGATCAAGGGGGAGATCGGGCTTAAGGTATTTTACGTCGATGAGGATTCGCCGGCTGCCGAGGCCGCCGCGGAGCAGAAGGCGGATGCGGATCCGGCGGCGGCTAAGTCGACGGAGGAGAAGCCTCCGGAGGATCCGAAATCTGAGGAGTCTACAGCGGAGGTTAAGACTGAAGCGGCTGCTAAGAAGGAAGAAGAGAAGCCCGAGGAAGTGGAGAAGAAGGGCGAGGACAAGCCGAGTCCCCCAGAGGAGAGTAATCCGAAGAAGGAGGAATCTCCGGCGCAGACGTTACCTCCGGCGGAGGTGGAGAGCCCTCCGCTAGCACATTCCGAGGACTCGAAACAGATACTGAAGGAAAAAGCAGAGAATGGGAAGCTTGCAGTCAATGATCTCGAGCTCCGGTCCCTGTCCAGCGACCGGAGCCGGAGTACCTATGACCTGGTCGACAGAATGCCATTCCTCTACGTCCGCGTCGTCAAGGCCAAGAGAGCAGATGCCAACTCTAAATCTCCGGCCTACGCAAAGATGGTGATCGGAACTCACAGCGTGAAGACCAAGACTCAGAGTGATAACAGGGAGTGGGATCAGGTGTTTGCCTTCGACAAAGAAGGCCTCAACTCTACCATTCTGGAGGTCTCCGTGTGGACGGAGGAGAAGAAGCAGGAGAAGGACCAGGAACAGATGGTCGAGAGTTCTCTAGGCAACGTATCTTTTGATTTGCAGGAAGTGCCGAAGCGAGTGCCGCCGGACAGTCCCCTAGCTCCTCAGTGGTACACTCTGGATTCGGAGAAAACAACCGGAAATGACGTCATGCTGGCTGTCTGGTTCGGGACCCAGGCGGATGAGGCCTTTCAGGAGGCCTGGCAGACAGATTCCGGCGGGCTTGTGCCAGAGACCCGAGCCAAAGTCTACCTTTCCCCAAAGCTGTGGTACCTGAGGCTAACGGTCATCCAAACACAAGATCTCCAGCTAGGTTCGGGAGCAGAGCCTAAGGCGAAGAGTCCGGAGCTCTATGTCAAAGGTCAACTCGGGCAACAAGTTTTCAAGACCGGTCGAACCAATGCCGGTTCTACACCGTCCAGCTCGTCTAACCCTACTTGGAACGAGGACCTCGTGTTCGTGGCGGCCGAGCCATTCGAGCCCTTTTTGGTGGTCACAGTAGAGGACGTGACGAACGCGAAGCCGGTGGGGCATGCCCGGATCCACGTCCCTAGCATGGAGAGGAGAACCGATGATGGCAATGATTTAAAGTCGAAATGGTTCAATTTAACCGGTCCGGATGAGAGTAAACCGTATGCTGGGAGGATCCATGTGAAGGTGTGCTTGGAAGGAGGATATCACGTGCTAGACGAGGCGGCTCACCTTACCAGCGATGTCCGAGCCTCCGCAAAGCAGCTGTCCAAGGCCCCCATTGGGCTGCTCGAGGTCGGAATCCGCGGTGCCGTAAATCTGCTTCCGGTGAAGACAAAGGATGGGACCCGTGGGACCACGGATGCTTACGTCGTGGCCAAGTACGGGCCGAAGTGGGTCCGCACACGGACCATCCTCGACCGTTTCAGTCCGAGGTGGAACGAGCAGTACACGTGGGACGTCTACGACCCCTGCACGATCCTCACCATCGGGGTGTTTGATAACGGACGGTACAGGCGCGACGAGGCCGGCAAACCAGGTCGGGATGTGAGGATCGGGAAAGTGCGGATCCGGCTATCGACCCTCGACACTAACCGGGTATACATGAATTCGTACTCACTCACGGTTCTGTACTCGGGCGGGGCCAAGAAGATGGGGGAGATTGAGGTGGCGGTTCGGTTCTCTTGTTCGTCGTGGCTCAGCCTGATTCAGGCCTACACGAACCCGATGCTGCCGAGGATGCACTATGTCCGCCCGCTGGGCCCTGCTCAGCAGGACGTGCTCCGCCACACGGCCATGCGGATCGTGACGGCACGGCTGGCCCGGTCTGAGCCACCGCTGGGACAGGAAGTAGTCCAGTGCATGCTCGACTCCGACATGCACGTGTGGAGCATGAGGCGGAGCAAGGCCAACTGGTTCCGTGTCATCGGCTGCCTGTCCCGGGCGGCGGCCATTGCACGGTGGCTCGACGGGATCCGCACGTGGGCGCACCCGCCGACCACCGTCCTGGTTCACATACTTCTGGCGGCTGTCGTGTTGTGCCCCCACCTGATTCTCCCTACCGTGTTCATGTACGCATTCCTGACGCTGGTAATGAGGTTCCGGTACCGGCAGCGGGCCCCACTCAACATGGACCCGAGGCTGTCATACGTGGACGTAGTGGGCCCGGACGAGCTGGACGAGGAGTTCGACGGGTTCCCCACGACGCGGGCGCCGGAGGTGGTCAGGATCCGGTACGACCGTCTAAGGGCGCTGGCCAGCAGGGCGCAGACGGTGCTGGGCGACGTGGCGGCACAGGGGGAGAGGTTGGAGGCGCTGTTCAACTGGCGGGACCCACGAGCCACCGGAATCTTCTTAATGATCTGCCTGTTCGCCTCGTTTGTGTTCTACGCGGTGCCCTTCAAGGCCCTTGTCCTGCTGTCAGGGTTCTACTACCTCCGCCACCCGAGGTTCCGTGACGACATGCCATCGGCGCCGGTCAACTTCTTCCGGCGACTCCCTTCCCTTTCCGACCAATTTCTGTAGGGCTGACGTCAGGCTGTCGGACTTTTGGATTATCTTTTCTATTAATTAAAATTAATTTTGTATTTTTTCTCACAAAAAATAATGAATTAATCTATTATACGTTTAAAGTGGGCTAAGTGACCGTTGCAGTCAGTGGGTCCCTTTCACGCATGGGGCTGGGAATATGACCGTTACTTACTGAAGGGATTGATTGGATTTATGGGAACTTTAACGGCTGGTAGTGTCTACTATTGGTTCCTTGCAGTGTCCCAGTGGCTGTTGCAGGGGCGCAGGCGTGAGTTGCGGCCTACTAAGTCGCCTGCGCCGAGAACCCGCAGAGCCCCCCGCTAGATCCGGCCATCAGTTCAGCTGGGTCATATGTTCTTCTGTCGCGTCCGTGGACTAAGAATCCATGTCTGGGTTCTGCTAAAATGGGCCGTTGGTACTCTCCATTGGGTTGAAGGCCCAAGAAATGTTGATTGCGTTGACTTCATGCTGCCTGATGATGAATGAGAGCCCATCATTTGTTTCCTACTCTCTTCCTCGTCTGTCCCTCGTTTCTTTCATCGCATGCTCTGTCATGGCAGTTGAGGAGCGGCAGGTCTCCAACGATGAGGATCTTCCTCTCAAGCTCCCTCATCATCCTCCTCCTCCTCCTTCTGTAAGTCCCCCTCCTCTTTCTCTCTACCGATGATGAACATCTGATATAGTTATTTATCTGTAAACTACCATCTGAATCTGAGTCACTGAATCCTGAAATCTCCACATCCCTATGTCTGTTGACCTGCTTGGTTTGGATAGTCGATCGTGTAATCCCTAAAATTAATATTATTCTGCCGTATCTACGATCATAAATGTGCTTTGACTTTCTGAATTTCTTAAAACCTAACAAGATTTCCCTGAATTTGATTGATTTTGACTGTCCGTGTACCAGTTCCTGGAAGTGACCTGCAAGGGTTCCGAGAAGCCGAGGCGATTCGCGGCAGGAACCGAAGCGGGGTTCGCCGTGTCTATGATCAATAGAAAGCTTGGAAATGGTTTCAAGCCAGTGGCCCTCTACATCGAGGCGGTTAAAGATGGGGAGGAGCCGGTGGCTTTCGGCCCCAATTCAGTCCTGGCGGATTATGGAGCCGGGTGGAAGTTGCAGGCTGTCACAGCTGATGTAGACATTGCTGGTAGCACTGATCATCCAGTCATTTTACATGATGATCTGAACTTAGTTTGCCTTTGATTCAGTATTTTCCTTGTAAATTCAGCTTCTTTTGGCTATAGGTGATCCAATGGCAGGAGGGTTCCGCCCCAAAACAACCCGAATTCGTGCTTCAGTAAGAACCTCACTCCCCCATTATGCATTAGAAGACATTCTGAAGTCTCCAATAGAAACAAAGCCAGAAAATAAAGCTCATCTATTATTGCTGTGGGCATTGTTCTTCTTTGTAGCCTTGATGAATTATGATCTTTTACTCTTCTGCAGAACTATGCCAGCTCCGATGTGGTTGTGGTTCACAAGTCCCCCATCAGCTTCCTGTACATCACGAAGATCCTGATTGCATTCGTTTTCATTTTCGCCATGGGCACCATCTTCACCCTGGCCCTCGAGTTTCTTCCTGTAATGATCTCATCCCTCAGTTCTTCCATGTAAATTGATCACCACAGGATTTGTAGCCATTGAATCCAGTGCAGACTTTAATTTATTTCCCAGATCCTGCATATTTTCAGCCACTTCTATGCTTTGTAACCAGTGATTATGCAGCTTGTGCTCAGAAAGCTACTGTACTTTTGATACAGTAGAGGGATTTATTGGCTGGATGATGCCTATAGGTTGCCTGAAATGTTGAGGGGTGAAATCAAATAATTAAAAGTAGAGGGACCATTTTAATGAAATATTTAAATTAAAGGACCAGAAAGGTATTCAAACTCAAGCCCAAAGAGAAAATATATATGCCTAAAATTACAAATATATCCTCTCGACCAATACAAATTAATAGAATAGTCCTACGTGGAGATAGGGAGAAAATTGATATTTTCCCGAGCCAAGTCCGACGAAGAAGACGATATCCATTTCCGCCGGAGCAGTGCTCTTCTTCTCCTCTTCTTCTGCACTCTTCTCCTCCTCCCTTCAGTTGCTTGAAGGGAGCTGCCATTAAAGTGCAAGTAGAATTCCTTTTTCTCTGTATTTCGTCTCAATTTTGAGCTTCCATACTCATTTTTTGTCGGGGAAGTTTCCGCAGTATCTCGTTTCCTGGCCGCTACGAGATTCCATGGGGACTCTCACGAGCTGTAGCTTTAGTACCTTCAGCTTCAAGATCCGAACCCGTCCTGTAAGTGGCGCTTTAGCACGGAAATCTCTATCTATCGAGCCTGAGAAATGGATTAGCCCGCGGTCATTTCGTAGGAGAGGAGTTTCCATATCGTACAGGGAGCTCGGGTTTAGGTGTCGCAGCGGGAGCGGTGGACATGGTAATTACGACGAAGACAGTAGTAGTAATACCTCCAAGGAGTCCAATGCTACAACAACAGCTCCGCCTGAAGAGGATGACGAGAGGCGGAATAGTGAGTTCCAGTCCGAGAAGGCGAATACATCTGTTTCATCTAGGGTATGAAATTTCTCATACGTATTCAAGTATTATCTATTCCGACTGCATTCCTCCAGTTACTTGCAAGAAAATGGTTTTGAAAGTGTTGATAGCTAGAGATGATATGCTGCCTGGGCGTTAATGAGGATGACTCAATATGCTGAACATTTACAAGTATGTAAAGGTTAATATATACATTAAATGCACGCGTTAACCTAGAGGTGCCTTTGTGAGCTCTTGCATGTGGGTAGAAACAGAGATTTATAATGGAGTGCTAGAAGTAGTACACATTGTATGATTTAGGCACTGATTTTTGTGCATATTTATTTTTCTCCAGCCACAAGATATATCTAGTTTTGGACCGCCTTACAGTAACTTCCAAGTCGATTCTTTTAAGCTGCTGGAGCTCCTTGGACCTGAGAAAGTCGATCCTGCTGATGTGAAACTCATCAAAGATAAACTTTTTGGCTATTCAACATTTTGGGTGACAAAAGAAGAGCCATTTGGAGATTTAGGTGAGGGCATTCTTTTCCTTGGAAATCTTCGAGCAAAAAGAGAAGATGTGTTTTCCAAACTACAAAAGCAGCTCGTTGAGATTGTGGGAGACAAGTACAATCTTTTCATGGTAGAGGAACCCGATTCAGAAGGACCAGATCCTCGTGGCGGACCGCGTGTTAGTTTTGGTCTGCTTCGGAAGGAGGTCTCTGAACCAACACCAACAACACTATGGCAGTACGTGATTGCGCTATTGCTATTTCTGCTTACTGTCGGTTCATCAATAGAGCTGGGGATTGCATCTCAGGTTTGCTCTTAAAGACTCTCGACCTTATTCTATTCCATCTGCTGGATTAACTGCATTGACATTCTCTTGTAAGAAATGACTTATGAGATTGGTACTTGTAGTTGTATTATTGCTGCAGTATTGATCCACTTTGCATATTTTAAATGAACAGATAAACCGGCTTCCGCCTGAAGTAGTGAAGTATTTCACAGATCCAGATGCGATTGAACCACCAGATATGGAACTTCTGTTTCCATTTGTAGAATCTGCTTTGCCTCTAGCTTACGGAGTTTTGGGGGTTTTGTTGTTTCACGTAAGATATATCATGCACTGCCGCTTCCCTTAATTTTCTATCCATTCACGAAGCACCATTTCAGTGTAGCCTAACCCTTGTATTCCTTGTTGTCAAATTCCCCCCTCTGATATTATAAACTTTGAGAGCAGAAATAAGAATAAGAATGCCTTGGGATGAGATGGAAGATAATTGTAATGACTGATGCATTAGCTTGTTTGTTGAATCCCACTTCTTTTTCCGCTTCCTAGCTTTTAACGCTCATCATCTCATGAAGAAGTAATTTCTGCCTGTTGTCTCCAATTTATACATGTAAGAACTTATTATTTTCAGGAAGTTGGACACTTTCTTGCTGCGTTCCCGAAAAAAGTAAAGCTGAGCATCCCATACTTCATTCCCAATATAACACTTGGAAGCTTTGGTGCCATAACTCAGGTAACCATATGGAACATGGGGGAATTTTAATTTGAAATGCTTCGTTTGATGTCCTTGTTTATTATGCAGTAGCTTTGATCTTCATTATCAGCATAATGCTTACAGATTCTAATATAAATTTCATTTTCAACTACTTTTTTGTAGTTCAAATCTATTCTTCCTGACCGGAGTACGAAAGTTGACATTTCTCTGGCTGGACCTTTTGCCGGTGCTGCACTTTCTTTTTCAATGTTTATTGTTGGTCTTCTTCTTACAACGAACACAGATGCTTCTGGAGATTTGGTGCAAGTTCCTAGCATGCTATTTCAAGGATCATTGCTCCTTGGACTTATCAGTAGAAGCACTCTTGGTTATGTGTATGTATTCATATTCAGTTTGATTTCTTAATAGTACATTTGGCAGTAAACTAAGACAGCAAACAGAATCTAGGGGTCTGCAGAATTTGTTTATTGATCCAGAATTTTATAATGGTATAAAAACTACACTTTCATGGTAAGGGTTCTTATATATGTCTCTCCAATGTAAATGTGCAGGGCAATGCATGCTGCTACTGTTTCAATTCATCCTCTTGTTATTGCTGGATGGTAACATACCATTATCTTCGACACCTTAATGTACTGTCAGTATGCTGGACTTACAGTTACTGTTACAGGTGTGGTTTAACTACATCAGCCTTCAACACGCTTCCGGTGGGATGCCTAGATGGTGGAAGAGCGGTGCAGGTATCCTCCCTCTACTGAACATTTAGTAAAAGACCTGCCAAAAAAAGCTGATTGTATTTGAGATTCAAGAAGTCAACTTGCTGCATGAGAAATTTTGGATTGTGAGAAGGAAAGCATCTTCTGCTTAGCTAGTCGTGCTTAAATACATTATTCTTGTTCTATGCACGAGGTGAAAGTAGGTCTCTTAGCATTTTGACATTAAAATTTAGCTGAACATTGTGTATATTTTGGATTCTTAGATGGTAGAAGAGATCTAACTATTGTACATAATCTGAGGGAATAACACTCTGACTCCACTTCCAATACCTTGCATTCTAGTTCACTATATGTTCAGTATCCTGTGTATGCTTCTATGTCTAAGTAAACAGTGTAATATTGTAAAAATGTTCCACAGGGTGCCTTTGGTAGAAGTGCTCTTGTTGGATTTGGATTGACAACTTACACAATGCTGGGCCTTGGAGTGGTGAGAATTTCACCATCATAGAATGCTTTTCAACAAGCAATTGCACTTGACATCACATTTCATGATCATGCATGCTAATCAGAAGTTTCTCTTCTGCGGTGATCATGTATACAATGCCTTCTTGGTTTCACTCATCCTCAAATACAGGAGCATGTCATTTTCGAAAGCATAATTTTCTATTGAGAACAGATCATAAAAACTCTCTTAAATTTATCATGTTCGGAGCAAAGTAGGAGCCTCATGATGGCATTATTAAGTGTAACTTAGCTAGGTCCACAACGACCACAACTTGCAGTACATGAACCTTATGCATACTCATTGTGTGTTAATATGATTTACTACTGTTCTTCCCCTCAACTATCTGATAATTTTTATTTGCAGTTGGGTGGTCCCTTGTCTCTTCCTTGGGGACTCTACGTGCTGATATGTCAGGTAGCTCGATCCTATTAATGTACATAGTCTAGCTAGGACAGATGCTGGAAAAACTATTGTTTATGGAAAACGCAATGTATGTCGAAGCTTTTTTTTCTTTCATTGTCTCACTGCTTTCCTTTCAACTACAATTCTTCTTGCAGAGAAGCCCAGAGAAACCGTGCTTGAATGACGTGACTGAGGTTGGAACATGGAGGAAAGCTGTTGTTGCTGTGGGGATCATACTCGCCATCCTCACTCTGCTTCCTGTTTGGGACGAACTAGCAGAGGAGCTCGGTATAGGACTCATCACCACATTTTAGTCCAGAAGCAAGCTTACAGAGTATATGGATCAAATATAGAACAGAAAACAGAAGGGAATATATATCATTCCCCTCCCACAAACACCGGCAGAGCAATTTTCAGTGCATCCCATGAAACAACCCAATGACCCAAAAGTCTTGTAATATTATTGCCCCATTTCATTCACAGGGGACGAACTGTCTTTTCTATGTACAGAAATTTCATACAAGCTTTTTTCATGGGAGAACAGCATGTTTCAGTCTGCTTATCAACTACCCGTCTGCAGCAGCATTAAAGGCTAAAGAGTTGCTTGGCGATGGTGGCAGTCTTCATTGACCTTGGAAGTGCAATGAAGAAGGTCGCCAACTTATGCCATGGCCTTCTTGATCGACCCCGGCCAGGTAAGTACGGTAATTTACCTCCCTCTTTCCATATGTATACTCTTCTTCTTTCCTCTCTCTTGCTATTAATGTTATAAGACTACATAATGAAATTGGATTTCATTAGTGATGTGTCAAACGATTATTAGGCTCGTTGAAGTTTTGCATCCGCCCAATTTGCACCCCAATCTTCTTAACTGTGCCCCTTTTGCCTCCTCCCCTCCACACACACAAAGGCCATTGATGATTGATCACATGCACTTGCTCTACCCTTCAAGATTTTCGCTTCCCCCACTTCTCAGCCTCGGCATGAAAAATCAACGACAGGCAGCCAACCTCAGTTTGCTTTAAATTGCACAATTGGATCTTTAGTATTTATATATTACTGCTCGCAAGGGCATATTATGACAGATGATGATTAGTATATGGAAGCTCTAAATTTGTATATGGACCGAGCAAACTATTTGTTGGTCATAGAAAAAACCGTGGACTTGGAATGTTTATGTAATTATTTTTGGGATGTTTATGACTTGTAACTTCAGAGGTGTTCAATGAGGGTGAAGGCTTTTCTGCCGCACCAGCTCGACTAGGAGGCGGGGAGGCCATTCCTGGGCTCCTCCTCATTACAGCAGCAGCTGGGGTGGCCGGAGGAAGCTGCATTATTGATGTTGTTGATGCCGTTATTATTATCATCACTCTCCCCCACGGCGACATTGTGGAAACTATTGGGATTGCTGAAGCTGTTAGTGGCGATGCTGTGGATGAGGTTTGTGGTGGAGGCGGCTGAGTTGCTGGTAGAGTATGCCGGCTGATGAATCATCAGTGGAACGCCTGTACCATGGTGGTGGTGGTTTGGCGGCGGATGCGGCTCGTGTCCCTGCTGGTGATGGTGGTTAAGTGCATTTAGTGCATTTGCCACCGCGTGCTGGCTGTTTATCAGCTGAGTTTGCACCATTGCAAGCTCAGCCTGCAGGGACGCCACCTTGTAGATGGAAAAAAAAAAGATTCAATCTTTCAGTATGATAGTCTGATGATGCATTTGAATGAATAAGGATAGAACAGAAACCTGTTGCTGCAATGCAAGAATGGTGGACACGCAGCCGTATACGGGGTCGGCCAGTCTCGCCTGAGCCTCGTACGATATCGTGACCACCGCATCATGCCTCCGCTGGATCGGTATATGCATCAGGAGCTTGGAAACATTGCTGGCCCCGAAAATCTTGTGCACGGCCGCGAACCTCGCAGCCCCCTGGTCGGAACTGAAGTGAGGTGCAAAGATGCACCCGTTGACACACTTCCTCCTAAGGAACTTGCAAGCCCCACAGGGAGCCACGGGTGGAGGCGCCCCCAACGTCCCGGCGATCGCCACAGGTGTGGATCGCTGGAGGGCGGATCTCCGGCGGGGTTCGGAGGGGGAGCTATCACCGGCAGCGGCAGCCGGCAGAGGGTGGTCTGCCATGAGGCAATGTGGGAATTGAAGGGAGTGTGGTACTGGTGGGGATTGATTATAAGAGAAGTATTGGAGGTATAAGAGGGGAAGTGCACGTCAGTTGTGTGAGGAGTCTGGCAGTGGATGGTGAATGTGGTAAGCTTTGCGTAGAGATAAAATAGACTTTATATGTTTGGTAAAATCCAAAGACTCTTTCTCTTGGCCTATTATGTTGGATTGCATGTTTATGCTAACAAAGTGTTTCCCAGGAGAAAGATTTGGTGTGCCAATCCAAAGCATGGGACTGAATGAAAGTGCATATCAGAAGAGGAAAACGCAAAGAGTTCAAAGACATTGCAGCTTGCAGATGTGAAGTGGACAAGAAGATGGAGGTCACATAAGAGCTTAACAGTTTCCTCTGGAGAGGAGGAACTTCTGTGGACTCATCGCATATTCACACGAAAGCTTGGGATTCGAATAGGAGAGACCGGGGAGCCTTCGGTGCTGCAGGAGTCCCTCCAACCGTCTTGGACCTGTGCGGCGAACTGCAAGTTCCACAGGACGTCCTCCATGGAGGGCCGGTCTGCTGGATCCCTCTGCAAGCATCTCAAGGAGATCTCCATCACTGTCTTCAGCGATTGGTCCGATGACGCCTTTTGAACTGTCGGATCCACGATGCTCCTCAGGGCCACGGCGTCTGCTGCTATGATGGACTGCGCCTGCAGGCGAGTCAGGTCAGGTGGATGATTATGAACGAACTATGAGGGAAGATCAGGATGACATTTGGGATGAGCATGGCTTCTTTGATTCAGAGGCCTTGCCTGATCCATTATGTTATCGATTTCGCTCTTCGATTTCAGCGTCCGTCCAACGATGAGCTCCATTAGGATCACTCCAAGGTCGTAGATGTCATCTTTATCTGCACGATTCACCCTGTGCAGGCGCAATGGAATAGAGATGACCTAAGTGACCAAAACGATGCTGTTCGATCTTTATTGATGTCAAGGAATATCGAGGACGCCGTTGTATGTACCTGGGGACGATGCATTTCGATCCGCCGGTAGAGGATATGATCCCTTCCTGCAGCAGGACAAGGATGATGGAGCCTCCAAATAACAATGAAAATGCAGATAAAGAGAACAGATGGTATGTGATTCTCCCTTCTCCTTAGTCCTTACCTTGCCAGTTTCCTCTCCCAGTAGAGGAAGGTTATAGCTGCTTATTTTCGCAACATGGTTCTGATCCAACAGAACATCAGTTATCTTCAGATTGTTGGAGTACATACCGGGATGGATCTCCGTGTGCAGGAATTGAATCCCCTTTGATATCCCAATTGCAGCAGCAATCCTCTGTGCCCAAGTCAGCATTTGCCTCGATCTCCGGCGACCTATGGAGCAGTAATATATATTGATCCATATTCTCCAATAGGGTATGCTTACAGTAAATGGCTGGTTTTCAGTGGAGTGAGAGAACGGAGATCAGATGTTGATTACCAGAGATCCAGCTTCCTAATGTGCCATTGGGCACGTACTCGAACACGAGGAAGGTTCTGCTGACACTGGAGTCGTCCCAGTAGCACTCGAAGCAATGGCCCATTGCACTGACTACATGGGGATGCCTGAGCTTAGATAGTATTTCAATGTGGTGCATGAAGTTCTGCATCTCCTGGCTCTTCTTCATCTTCAGGCATCTGACTGCCACTAGAGAACCGTCCTTAAGCTGTCCTCTGTACATCTGAGATCATAACATGCCAGAACATTAGAGAAGTTATCTATATAGCATTGTCAGTTTGAGGCTATCTTGCATACTTGACCATGAGAGCCTTCACCCATGAAAGCAGAGGAATCAAAGTTGCCTGTAGCTTCTTCAATCTCCTCCAAAGAGAATGTACGATAGGGCGGAAGTCCGAGTGCTCCTCCCAGCTTCGTCGTGTGGGAGAGATACCCTTCAAATCAAGCCAAGAGAAGAAGTCAGCAGCAAGTTAATGCATACAGTTCATTTTCAGACCCAGAAAAAAAAAACTAGCCTTACTTGCATCACTGGTGACTATCTTCGAGGTGTACCCACTCGATGCAGTCTCTGAAATGACCTTTGTTGATGGGACCTTGTTCAGCCCTTTAGCATGCTTCCTTCTAACAACAATGAAGGTTGAAACAGCAAGCAATATAGTGCCAAGAATCCCTCCAGTTATCCCCAAGGCAAGGACCATTGAAGAAGCCTGTCTGCGTTCTTTCTTTCTTGGTATAACTCCAACAGCCAAAGCCTGATTCCCGCAAGAGGATACCGGCCGTTGGTCTTGTTCACCGGAGGACAAACAGTTCCCTGCATAGAGAGCATATACCTTCTTGTTTGACAGACAAACAGGTAAATTTCCTGTCAGGAGATTGGAGGACAAGTCCACAAACACCAGCTCTTCATTGCAGGACTGGTTCTCTGACAGCATTCCGGTGAACTTGTTGCCGGCAATATCGATGTAGTTAATGGAAGGGAGGGCGAAAATCGACTGGGGGAATGGCCCTATGAAGCTGTTGAAAGAGAGGTCGAGCTGCTGAAGCTGATAGAATGAGCTGAGGTCGGTTGGAATCCCCGACCTGAAGTTGTTACTCTTTACTATGATTGTGACAAGTTTGGTGCTCATACTAGGAAATGGACCCCCCAGGTAGTTATCCTCCAAGTCAAGCACTTGAAGGTTGGTAATCCTGCTTAGATCAGGAACTGGTCCATGGAATCCGTTATGCGAAATTGCGAGGACTCGGAGGTTTATGAGATCCCCCAGAGAGTCTGGCAGAGACCCATTGAGAGAATTCTTCTTTAGGCTCAGCACAATGAGGCCTGTGAGCTGCTGGCCAATCCAGTCAGGCAAACGACCTGAGAATGCATTCTCATCGAGTATCAATGTCTGCAGACTCGGGAGGGAGGAAAGCTCATCAGGTATTGGGCCAGAGATGAAGTTTGAGCTCACATTGAGTATCTCTAGGGATGACAAGCCAGTGGTCTTCTTCCCTGCAAGTGACCCCCACAAGCCAAGGGACGAAAGTGTTAGTACCTTCAGGTCCTGCAGCCTCACAAGGGTGGCTATAAGGGATTCCATGGAGAAGTTGCTGGGCAGCTGTGGGCTTCCATTTTCTCCGACAATGTGGAGCTGAGTCACAGTATCTCCATAGCAGACTATGGCCAGAGATGGATTGGGTTCTATGTTGCAGAAGTCGGTGTGGTGGGTCCAGCTGCTAAGCACGGACGGCTTATTCAGGAGCAGCCGGATCCTTAGGAGAGCATGTGCTTGGGAGTACTGCAGCTGCTCTGTCCGGTTAATTGATAGAAATACCACAATGGCTACTATAGACATCTCACATAGATCATCAAATACTCTTGCCATTGTACTGGCACTCCCTTAATCTGCAGAATGGATCATGAAAACAAAATGAGAAAAAAGCAATGGCAGTAGAAGAAATGTGAAGCAAAACAAGATCAGGCTGATGAGTCATGGTGCATTAGTGCCTGAGTTGAAAGTTCAAATCACAGGCCATGAAGAAGAACGCACACCTCAAGAAACTTGGTAGATCTCAGACGGAAACCTGAGTCAGCCAGCCACTGAGCGACCCAACTGACTTAAATATTCACAGTATATAATATAGAGATGAACAGCAGGCACTTCAGAAAAAGGCAAGATTAGTCATGGTCTGCGGTCAGGGAGGAAGAAGCCTCATATGGTCATCATCATGCAACTCTTTTTCTTTTCAATTTTTCTTTATCTGGTGTTGAAAAAGGCACTGTGAGTCCAAACTCATACGCATCATTTACTTGGGACTCTATAAGCAGATGAGTTCGAGCTTTACCATGTCCAAGATTGAATCATTCCATTAGTTCTGGACTAATTCTGAGGGAGAAAAAAACCCATAAAGAAAAAGGAAAAAAAGAGTGATTCTTGGAAGACAGACCCTTTATTCCTCTATGATTTTCTGACTGGACTGTTTGGTGGGAGTGCACTTTCATTCTGGAAAAAGTCTGATTCTTGGATGCATAGCTGAGTGAACAGAAGAACAGAGGAAGAAGAAATCTTCACTTGCAAGGGAAGACTTTTTTTCTTCTTTTTTCTTCTTTTTTATTTTTTTTAATTTCCTTTAAGCACTGGCATTTGAATGAGAAGAAAGTTTAGGGATTAAATTGAAATTAATTCATTCTTGCGCCGTATCACGACCTAATTAATAGTCGGGAGTTTCGAAATATGTTGCAGAGAGCTTTAGGAGATCGCCAACTCTGCTTCTTCACGGGGATTCCTTAAATCGACGGCGTTCACTTCGTCTCCGTCCATTGCCGGCATGAGGTAAGCTGGAAGCTTCAGGTCTGTCTTAATCCGCGGAAGTCTTCGATTGCCTTCTAAATTTGCTTCATAGTAGGTGAAGTCTGTCTTCACGGCTCTGATATCGACGAACTGGTGATCGTTCAAGGATGTGTTTTTATAGGGTTTCTAATTGCGTGGTATTTCTGTATTTACCATTGACTTGATGTAACAGTAGAGAACGCTCCCGGAGTATGCGATGGGTTTAGTATGTACGTGGTAGATCAAATACAAGAGCATCCGTTTTTCTCAGAATCGTTCGTTTTGTGCTGTTTTTGTTATGAAACTTAGGACAATGCTTGGAAAGCTGAAATGCATCCTGAAGTATAGGCCAAGGAACACTCGTTGTCCTCATGATAAGTTGATATTAATTGACCATGCGTGCTGAATGTGGAAAAAACTCCAACTTGGTGTTGTCTTGTGCTGGATTAGTCTTCATTTACCACATTTATGTGCTATATGGAGGTAGAATGACCGGCCTTGCTGTAGCAAAGCATCTTTTGTCTGTTGAGATGGATGTTTTAGTATGACAAAAATGAACAGTCATATCAGCACTGTCACCATTCCTTTTATCTGGCCATTAATCTTTTGTCATAAAATGAACTTATGTTCTTATCTCGATTTGTGCAGTCGACAGCCTGAGGTTTTGTGGGCACAGAGGTCAGATAAGGTCCATCTGACGATATCCTTACCTGATGCAAAAGATGTTTCAGTGAAATGTGAGAAACACGGTTTCTTTAGTTTCTCTGCCACCAGTTCTCAAGGTGAATCATTCAACTTCTGCCTGGAACTTTTTGGAGCATTACTGCCTGAGGTGGGTTGTTGACCAATCTCGTTCTCTTCTTTTCTGTGTCTTTCGGTGCCCCACAACCTGATTAAAACTTTTTACATTATTGTTTTGTTATCATCATAAAGATAATAACTTTCTCCAACATATGTTTGCAACAAGTAGCCTTTTAGATTGAGTAGTGCTAGCCATCAATCAGCTATGGTGGTTGACTTGATATAGATCTACCTTGCTTGTTTCTGGTACATGACAAAGAAAGTTAAAGTTGATCAACCTTCTGGATGTCTTCATTTGTTCGATAGCAACCTTTTAAATTGAAATTAAAGATGGTCAATTTGTTTTGGTATATTTTTGTCGCTGCTGTGGAGTGTCAGAAATTATCTTTCCTCCATCAGTACTTGTAAAAGGAACATGCTGGAGGGTTTGGAGTTGCATTTCAGCACGGTGGCATATTATGAATGCATCAGCATGATTCATCTTGGAGCTTCTCTTCTTTTACCCTTTCTCAATATCTTCTTACCTTTCATTGTATTGGTGGTGTCAGGCTTGCAGGACTAAAACTGGATTAAGAAATATTATTTGCATAATCCAGAAAGAAGAGAAAGGTTGGTGGAAGAGACTATTGAAGTCAGAAGAGAAACCTGCGCCGTACCTGAAAGTTGATTGGAATAGATGGTGTGATGAAGATGAGGAGTCAGGTTGTAAAGTTAATTTTTATCTCTTTACTATGAGAACTTGTATATCTGCCAACTTTTCAGAAAGAGCATTTTTTGCTCGAAATTACTAGCGAATGTTCTGCATGTTACACCAGAATTTTTGGCTCGAAATTAATAATTTTGTTAAATGGCAATAAAAGATTGTTTGTTCATCATGACCAAGTCTTCATCAAGTGACTATATATTGCATAAAGTGAAACCTTCCATGGTCCTATCACATACAGGAAGAAAATGAATTCTGGGCTCCAACTTTCTGTGTAAAGTTGAGTCCCTAAGAGACCGGTGATATATGAAAATATCTAATGATTTTGCCTTATGTCTTGATTTATGGGTTATGTTAACTTAGGCCATAAGTCAGTATGAAGTACATTTTTTTGTAATGCTCGTTAATCAATAGAAGATTTCCTATTTTTGGAAGTTAATATTGATTATGCATGACTGCTGTACTGACCTGAATATTTTTCTTGCTTGTACAGCTGAAATGGGATTCGATGGTCGCTCTGCTTGGGTAAGTCAATTTCCATTTCACCGTATTGCTTCACAATTGCGAAAGTTTCAGCTTTTCAACCAACTATTGTTTCTGGCTGCTTTTCCAGTATGAAGATGGAGATGGTGAAAGCAGCGATGATGAAGGAATGCTCTGTGAGTATAACTGTCTCCTCTGCTTCTCTCTCTTAATTTTACAATTCTTGTTTCTTCTGATGAATGTGGAGTCTTGTGTTAGATTCACGGTTGAAAAGTACTCTCTTTGGGCATGCATACCTTCTTTCTGTTCAGTCTTTTCGTCTTAAAATTCAACCTTTTTAACCCAGTTTGTTCTGTAATACTCAAGATAAAAGCACATTAAACATGCCATAGCTTTCTCTTCCTACGGTTCATCCTCATTGATCATCTGTTTCCATTGAAATAATTTTCTGGCATGCATATAAAATCTGTTTTTAAATTCTAACGGCTTTAATTCTGATACAGATCTTCCTGATCTAGAGAAGGCAAGAGGAAAATAGCAGACCAGTGGGAACAGCAGAGTAGATGTTCTACAGATGCAAGTTTTAGCTAGGTAGCATGCAATATTACAGGCATTTCCAACTTTTGGTACTTGGGGAACATGGAAATGTACCAACTTTTGGTACTTGGGGACTGGTAATTATGCCTGTGAAAACCTCAACACTGGATAAGCAGTTACATTTGAACCATATGATAGTTCAATTAGATGCACAGTCACTGGCCATGATCTTGGCACATCTACTCTCTTTGACTGCATGGAAGATCACCTTAATGACGCTTTTAAATAAATTTGGACAAGCCAGCCTTCTACCCGAAATCAGTATGAAATGCGCAAGATCCCTCATTTTCCATTCCACCTTTCCTCCTGCACAGCGTGGTTTCTTGACTCTCAAGTAATCTCCTGGCTTATATCAGAATGGAAAATCTGCCCAGACGTAGGCGGCCCTGCACTGCATAGCCGAGTCGAGGTAGGCCAACATGGTCGCGCTGCTCGTGGAGGAGGGGGACGAATTTGGCGGAGTCTATTGACTAATGGGGCGATGTAAGATCCATCGGGCCCGAGTTAGTTTTGTGTAGTAGTATTTGCTCAGTATGGGAGAGTCAACAAGTAACGCCCAAGAGTGAACACCAACCTTCTTTTTTTCCCTCCTTTTTGGTATTATACGTTGGTTATGAATCATGGAGTATGTCTATTATGATTGAAAAAATGACTCCATCAAGGTTGGAGCCGGAGGAGTTGGTGAGGCCCCAGCACGGTCGCCGGAGCGTATGAACAGCGCGTCGGGGAGGCACCTCAAGTACGATATGAAGGGCCGACCGGGCTTCGTGGGATCCGACTCCGGTGACCAGCTGTGCCGCATGTCGCCGTGGCACCTCCCACAGAAAAAAAAGGTACAATTTTGTTTGCCACACTGGATAAATCTCGTTTCTATACCCACGAATCACAATTCAAAGAGAGCAACTTTTGAATGATCATTGGCTGAAAAACAAATTTCTTTTTATTATATAATAACTTTTATATTTTAAATAATGTATGATTAGACAATCTACTTGTAACATTTACTAGTATGGTATTATTATTTTAGTATATAATATTATATTAAATAATAATATAGACTTCAGCTGTCAAAATTTTCTAAACTTATATAAAAAATATTAATATTTCTCTATAATATTTTCATATTAATCTCGGATTAGTCTCATGCTCAAGTAGATTTCAAGCTAATAACAGTTTATAACCATTTTGGACAATTGAATTAAAATCTTGGGATCAGACTTTATTATCTTTTTAATGGGTTACTTAAAACTCAATAATAATGGCTATTAATTATGTAAATATTTCATTTTGCATTTTAAGTTGGTGTTAACATTTAATTTTGCTTCAAATTTAACATGTCATTCAATTTTCATACGTTTTCTAATAACAATACTGATTACACCTAAAAATTATTATTTGTATTTAATTAAATATTTATAATTTTATATACTAATAATGTGGCCCCGCTTCACCTACTCACTCCCTCACCAAATCCCTCTATCGTAATTGATTAACAAGTTGGAGGGTAATTCAGTCAAACAAAGAGTTATGATTGAAGATACAAGGTGAAGGAAGGGAAGTGGCCTCCGCCTCACTCACCAACTTCGCCTCCACCAACTCCTCCACTTCACCTCTTATCTCTTCCCCCCATTCCCTATCGGTTAAAAATAATAAATTCTCAATAAATTGAGCCAATCACAGGGCAGATCTGCCTCGCACAATGCCACCTCGCTGCCTATAAATAAACCGACGACCACATCCCCTCCCTCGCGCCACTGCCTCCATCTCCTTCCTCTGAACAAAGAGGAAAAAGGAACTGTGAAGAAGCAAGAAACAGTCTCCGTATCCTTCTCCGCTTCTATCTCCACGAAGGTAGGTTCGTTTCGTCTCCTTGCTCTCCCTTCCTTCCGCTCATCGTCATGCCTTCAGTCTTTTGTTACCTATTATGGTCTTGCGATATACGCGTTCCATTTCAATGGTCGTCTGAGCTTGTCTTCTATTGATCCAGCTCTATTTAGCTCCCCTCGCATCCTCCTATACTGTTTATAGGATCTCAGTGTGCACTACACCGTCGTAGCTTGTAGCTTCCTGTTCATCAGATTTGATCAACTGGTGAGTGTTTCCGCTGTCCGTTGAGGTCTATAGAGGATTGTTGATCAACGCTTTTGTTTTTCTCTACTTCTTCCGTCTCCCGAGCAGCAGATCTTGAGATTGTTGCTTCAGAGCTTGCCGATCTGTGTCCATTTGGTTGGATTCTGTAGTCACATCAGTCTGCGTCTACTTGATTCATCGATCTGCATAGTTTTCCTCGTGTAGTCTGTCAGATCTGCGTTTAACTGATATCATTTATTACATACGATTCGGTTTTTGTATATTCATGTAACTGTCGGTTGCTTTGTCCTGCCGTTACCTTCAACTAATGGAGTCTTCGCAGTTCAGAAGCACGTGCTGGCTGTAAAAGTCTTATTTAATGTTGCTAGTAGTTTAAGGGGAGCTTAATGTGGGGATACGAGGGGACTGATCTTTTGTTTCTAACGTGATCATTCAGAGATATGGCGTCTCACATTGTCGGCTATCCCCGTATGGGTCCCAAGAGGGAGCTCAAGTTTGCTTTGGAATCATTCTGGGATGGGAAGAGCAGTGCCGAGGAATTGGAGAAGGTGGCATCTGATCTCAGGTCTTCCATCTGGAAGCAGATGTCTGATGCTGGCATCAAGTACATTCCTAGCAATACCTTCGCCTACTATGACCAGGTTCTTGACACCACTGCAATGCTGGGCGCTGTTCCTCCCATATATGGCTGGAACGGTGGCGAAATTGGGTTCGACATTTACTTCTCTATGGCCAGAGGAAATGCCTCTGCCCCTGCTATGGAAATGACCAAGTGGTTTGACACCAACTAGTAAGTGATGGCCAAGTGTCAGGGAGTAGAGTTTGTTTTGACCATTACATTTTTATATTTTATGAGACTAATGGTTCTACATATTCATACAGTCACTACATTGTGCCCGAGTTGGGTCCTGATGTCAAGTTCTCTTATGCTTCCCACAAGGCCGTCAAGGAATACAAGGAGGCTAAAGCTGTGAGTCTGTTTGCTCCCACATTTTTAATTATTATATCATTTGTCATATTGTCTTTCTTCTTGTGCGTTCTACTTGTTCGTTTGCTGAAAACTTTACATAACAGTCTGCAGCATGTCATTATATTCAGAATAGGGTTGGATATCTTGCTCGCCTTTGAGCTGTTGGCCTTGTACAGAGTCATGTTTTATCAACATTTGTTTTGTTTGGCCACATGATATATTATTGTCTTGTATAAACTATTCTGAATCTGTAAGCTCTTCTGCATTTTCCAACATGTCAAATCAGATCAGTAGTCTCTGCCTACTTGATATTGACTCTGTTTACACTTGGCAGCTTGGAATTGACACTGTTCCAGTCCTCGTTGGCCCAGTATCCTACCTTTTGCTGTCTAAGCCAGCAAAGGGTGTTGAGACGACCTTTTCTCTTCTCTCTCTGCTTGGCAAAATCCTTCCAATCTATAAGTAAGAATAGTTTGATCTTGTTCTTGTATTCTCAAAACACAATTAATTCTGATATCCTAATGGTTCCATTCTAATGTGTTTTTTCAGGGAAGTTGTATCTGAACTTAAGGATGCCGGTGCTTCGTGGATTCAGTTTGATGAGCCTTGCCTTGTGATGGATCTTGTCTCTGAAAAATTGCATGCGTTCTCTGAGGCCTATTCGGAACTGGAATCAGCGTTCTCTGGCCTGAATGTGCTCATTGAAACTTACTTTGCTGACATTCCTGCAGAAGCATATAAGATTATTACCAACTTGAAGGGCGTCAGTGGGTTTGGATTCGACTTAGTTCGTGGAACTAAGACCCTTGATTTGATCAAAGGTGGATTCCCCACTGGAAAATATCTGTTTGCTGGAATAGTTGATGGAAGAAACATCTGGGCAAATGATCTTGCCTCATCCCTGGAAACCTTGAGGGTTCTTGAAGCCATTGCAGGCAAAGGTATTGTTTTCTGCATGCACTTTCCTGTTGCTGTTGGCATGCCGCTGAATCTGATATTTGGTCTTATTTCCCCCAGACAAGCTTGTGGTCTCCACTTCCTGCTCCCTTCTCCACACGGCTGTAGATCTGATCAATGAGCCCAAGTTGGACAAGGAAATCAAGGCGTGGCTTGCATTTGCCGCACAGAAGGTTGTTGAAGTTAATGCCTTAGCCAAGGCACTGGCTGGACATAAGGATGAGGTACATTTTATTGCTACTGGTCATGCCATTTCCATTTTTAATATGGATTAGATTATTGGTTAATCCCTAAATTATTGGCAGGTGTTAGATAGTATTATGATCTTCCTTCCACGTAGATTGTTTAACATTGTAACTTATTTCATCCTACTTGTCTTTAGTTAACTTGGTTGATGTACTTTCAGGAATTCTTCAAAGCTAATGCTGCTGCTCAAGCTTCAAGGAAATCTTCTCCAAGAGTCACTAATGAAGCCGTCCAAAAGGCTGTAAGTTGCTTGATTATATTGTTCGGTTTAAGTTTTTATTTTGACATTAAATTACATCCATATTGCATATTATTGATGGTGACGTGCTTTGTTTTATGTCAGGCTGCTGGTCTAAAGGGTTCTGATCACCGCAGGGCCACTAATGTCAGTTCTAGACTTGATGCCCAGCAGAAGAAGCTCAACCTTCCTATCCTCCCCACCACCACCATTGGGTCTTTCCCTCAGACCATCGAACTCAGAAGAGTTCGCCGTGAGTACAAGGCCAAGAAGTAAGTGCATCCAATTTCCTTCTTGAGTGTAATCGTTTGGTGTTATTTCCTCATTTAGCAGAAATTCAACGGATCACTGCTTCTTCTGCAGGATCTCTGAAGAAGATTACATTACTGCCATCAAGGAGGAGATCAACAAAGTTGTCAAACTTCAGGAGGAGCTTGACATTGACGTATTGGTCCATGGAGAGCCTGAGGTGAACTTTCCTCTTCTGTGAAAACTAAGCAAGTGAATGAAGCATAAGTGAAAACAGATCCATTTCAATCAAACACTAATGGGATTCCTCTCGAACATCTACTTTCCGGTCACTCGTATTTGCAGAGAAACGATATGGTTGAGTACTTTGGAGAGCAGTTGTCAGGTTTTGCATTCACCGCTAATGGGTGGGTGCAATCTTACGGATCACGCTGTGTGAAGCCTCCAATCATCTACGGTGATGTCAGCCGCCCCAAGCCTATGACCGTCTTTTGGTCGACTACTGCCCAGAGCATGACCTCCCGCCCGATGAAAGGAATGCTCACCGGACCAGTCACAATCCTCAACTGGTCCTTCGTCCGAAATGACCAGCCCAGGTAGGAAGATGACAATTTCTTGCAAGAAGACAAGAAAAACTGTTGATTCAGATGTGGCAGCGAGGTGATCCTGGAATTCATCTGTTCACCTACCTATATGTTACACAGGTTCGAGACCTGCTACCAGATTGCACTGGCCATCAAGGATGAAGTGGAGGATCTGGAGAAGGCCGGCATCACCGTTATTCAGATTGACGAGGCTGCACTGAGAGAAGGCCTGCCTCTGAGGAAATCCGAGCACGCTTTCTACTTAGAATGGGCCGTCCACTCCTTCAGGATCACCAACTGCGGCGTCCAGGACACCACTCAGGTCCCCTTCTCTTTCTCCACGACACATTTCACCAACAGTTTCTTCTGATTGCTGCATGTATTTATTGCAATGGATTTTCTTTCTCCTTAGATCCACACCCACATGTGCTACTCTCACTTCAACGACATCATCCACTCCATCATCGACATGGATGCCGACGTCATCACCATCGAGAACTCCCGTTCTGACGAGAAGCTCCTCTCGGTCTTCCGCGAGGGAGTCAAGTACGGTGCCGGCATTGGCCCCGGCGTCTACGATATCCACTCCCCTAGGATACCATCGTCCGAGGAGATCGCCGACAGGATCAACAAGATGCTTGCGGTGCTCGAGACCAACATCCTGTGGGTGAACCCCGACTGCGGTCTCAAGACCCGCAAGTATGGCGAGGTTAAGCCCGCCCTCACCAACATGGTCAACGCAGCCAAGCTTCTCCGGACCCAGCTGGCCAGCGCCAAGTGAATCATCAATGGCCCCAGATCCACGGCTCTTTGTTTGTTTTTTTTTTGGCGAAATTTCTGGTTGATCTTTTCTGGTGGATTCTCTTTGATTTGCCGAAAGAAGGCCATACTGCTTAGTGAACCATTCTCAGGAGGGTGGGAATCAAAGATGATATCATTTCTTTTTTGCTTTGTCATGTCATGTATCAGCCGCTGCGAGGTATCTCGATTGTGGTATATTTATTTTTATTTAATTTAGTTATGGTTAAATATTTCATAACAATTCAAAATATTGACAAATGATTTAGATTAATATTATTACAAATTTATAATATCACCTAATAATTTAGCCCTTTTACACATTGGTAGATAATGCTGCATGCACGTAAAAAGCACAATCCGCTTGTCCACCCATGCATTTTGTGTTGTCAGTGAATGACATGCTAATTGGTAGGTATGGTACCTTATTTGATATTTTTGCATTTTGAAAAATTGAAATTAAGATTTAAAGTTACTATATTTCTTCCCTTTTTTGGCATCTGCAAGCAGCATTTTAGGAAGAATAAGATTATTTTTTTTAAGAGGAAGGGTGCCCTTTCTTTGGCTCTATTTATCATACGGTCGTCCAAAGGACAAATCAAGATCTCCTGTGACCGCTCTGCTTTGTGGAATTACTGCAAAAGAAAATCCGCAGAGGGTGCTCTCTCTTTTCTTGCACAAGGGCTGTGAGGAAGACCACCGAGGAGAGGGCACTGCCATGTATAAGTCAAAACTCCAAGAGCTCTGCCAGCAGAGGAAATGGGATCTGCCTCAGTATTCCACCTCCAAGGACGGCGAGAAGCACATCAGCTACACCTCTACCGTCACCGTCAACGGCCGTTTCTTCGCCACTCCCAAGCATCGAAAATCCACCAAGGAATCTCAAAATGATGTTGCTATGATGGCTTTCCAACATTTATCTGCCACACCTCAACTTCCAACTAAGCTTCCGATCACCACCACGCCTGAACCTCCTACCGAACCTCCGATCAACACTACACCTGAACCTCCTACCGAACCTGCAATCGCCACCACACCTGAACCTCCTACCGAACATCCGATCACCACGACGCCTGAAACTCCTACCGAAACTCCAATCACCACCACGGCTGAACCTCCTATCGAAACTCCAATCACCACCACGCCTGAACCTCATACCGAAACTCCGATCACCACCACGCCTGAACCTCCGATCACTACCATGCCTGAACCTCCTACCGAAACTACGACCACCTCCACGCCTGAACCACCTACCGAACATCCGATCACCATCATGACTGAACCTCCTACCGAAACTCCGATCTGCTCCACGCCTGAACCTCCCGAGATGAAAATGGAAGAAGGAGATCCAATTACTCTGGGAACACCACAGGAAGAAAATCTTTCTCCTGAGGTGAATATGGCAGAAGCAGATCCAGTTCCTCTGGCAACACAACCGGAAAATGACCATGCTGCTATGGCCTATCAAAGTAGCCCTAATGTCAACGAAGTCGCACCAATTAGAGGTTTGATATATCAATATATGTGATTACTAGAGATATTGTGCTAATTAGACAGCATTATTTCTTTCTGTGATTTGCATGCTTTCCTTGTAATTGAATAGCATAGCTGTATTCTACTTGATCTGTTTCTCTCATCTCCATAATCTGGTGTTGTAGATGTGCCGCATCTCTGCAAACACCAACTTCAGATGTATGCCCAGAAGAGGAGCCTTCCGCTGCCAAGATACTCCTGTGAAAATAGAGGCCCACCGCACAATATTCGTTATAAATGCAAAGTAACTATAGATGGGCAAACTTTTCGAGGTCCAAAATTCTGCAAAACAGTGAAAGAAGCTGAGCATACTGCTGCAAGAGTTGCTCTGATGGCCATGCTGTCAACTGCAGACTATGCTGCTGCTCCGATGGCCAAGCCGTCAACTGCACACCAAGAGGCAAGTATCAAGTTTGTTGCAGCCATTTTTTTTTCTGATTAAGTTTGAATGGCCTCGTATTACATGGCAGAGACTTCCTTTTCTCGGTTGTTGTGTCGATGGATTGATCCTTCCTGTTCCTGTTTTCTAGAGAGATTCTGGTCCGAGAGATGCCAATCTATTCAAAAACCATCTACAAGAATTGGCCCAGAAAGGAGGCTACGCCCTCCCTGTGTACGAGACAGTCAAGACAGGTGGATATAATCCAGGTTTCACTTCAACTGTGGAGATAGCAGGAGAGAGATTTACAGGTCGACCTCAAAGCAACAAGAAAAAGGCTGAGATGAGTGCAGCAAAAGTTGCTTACATCACCCTCATTGAGCGTATGCATACCAAACTATTCTCATCAATTTCCATGATGTTGTAGTGCCCTGATAAGTTCTTTTAGCTTGACATGTCATATTATTTCGTTAGTATTCATTCATCAATGGTTGTTCCTGTGAAGTAATGCTTACCATATACGGCTTCTACTTCCCATGGCCCTGTCAAACCAGGTTCAAGCGTTCTTCCATTACCGTCTACAAAGTTTCAGCGAAGAGCTAAAAGAGCCAATGAACATGAATGCCCCAGCCCCAGTTTCAGTCACCAGCAAAATGCAAGAAGAGTGAATGATCGCCCCGGTTTCACCCACCAGCGAACTGCTAGAAGAGTGAATGAGCGCCCCAGATTCACTCACCACCAAAATGGTACAAGTGCATATGAACGCCCCCGTTTCCCTCACCAGCGTACTGCCAGGAGGGCATATGAATGCCCCAACTGTCTTCACCGCAAAAATGCTACAAGTGCCAATGAAAGCACCTGCACCGATTTTACTCACCAGCAAAACACTACCAGAGTGAATGAAGTCCCCCTGTTTTCTCACCACCAAAACGCTAAAAGAGTGAATGAATCCCCCAGTTTTACCCACCTTGCCAAAAGAGCCAGGCTTGGCACTGGTAATGCTCCCTTTTAAGTGAGAGTAGCTATTATTACCCATGAACACATATTATCATCAACCTTTGTGTGCTAATTACTTTTATGTATCATTGAATTAGACCTACATGAATGTTGATCTTATATGGTAGATCTAGCTTTTATAGATCTACTTGGAGAAAACACTATTAGATGTGTAATTGCATAATATGTAGCAACAAATTTTAACTATAGCTTGAGGAACCACGTTCAACCCTTCTACCATCATTGTCTACAAGCTCTCACCTAAGTGCAGAAAGAGCAAATGAATGCCTCAGTTTTACTTGCTATCAAAATGGTCCCTCAAGTTTTACATTCGTAAATCACTCCCTTAACTTTACGTGTGTTTTAAACAAGTTCATCAACTTTTAAAATTCTTAAAATCATTCCATATACCACAATGAAGAACGCTATATCTTAATAATAATAGATTGATACATTTTCCACTAATTTTTAAAACACAATTATCTTATAAATTCACAATATTTTTTTATTTAATAATAGATAATTTATTATTATTTTATTTAATTTTTATAAATTAATATTTTAAATTAAAATAAAATTTTACAAATAAATTAAATTATCATCACAAAAATGGTATGTCACCTCATTTTAGCCCTTTCACAAATCCCGAAGACAATGCTGCTGCCTGTTAAGGTAGCATAGGTCCACTTTGTCGGCCATGCATTTTATTTTCCCTCTTACACGTGGAAGATTTGTCAATATTATGGAAACTAAAATCTCATATATACTTAATTTGAAGATTAATCTTCCAAGAAAATATTCTATTTATAAAAAATGAATGACCAATAGGATATATATTTATAATTTAAATTATTAATAAAATATTTATTTATAAATTAAATTATATGTTAGTATGGTACCTTATTTGATATTTTAACCTATTATGAAAATTAAATTAAATATTTAAATTACTATATTTCTTCCAATTTTGGGCATCTGCAGCATTTTAGGAAGAGCAAGATTATTGTTTTTTTAAGAGGGTGAGTGCCTTTTTTTTGCTCATACCCCTTTTTGGGCTGTTAGCTGTTCCTCTAATCTACAAGTAAGGAAAAAAAAAAAGGGGAAAGGGGCAAATCGAAGGCTCCTGTGACTGTCTTCTTCGTTTGTGGAATAACTAGAGAAAGGAAATCAGCAGTCGGTGTTGTCTCTTTACCTGCAACGGCCGGGAGGAGGAAGGCGAGGGAGAAGACGAAGCCGGTGTCCAAGGAGGAGAGGGGGGTGCCATGTACAAGGCTAAACTCCAGCAGCTCTGCCAGCAGAGGAAATGGGATCTGCCTCAGTATTCCACCTCCGAAGAGGGCCAGAGGCACGACGTCAACTACATCAGCACCGTCACCGTCAACGGCCGCTTGTTTGCCGCTCCCAATCCCTGCAAATCCTCCAAAGAGTCTCATAATGATGTTGCTATGATCGCTTTCCAACACTTCTCTGCCGAGACTCCAATCACCACCGCCGCGCCTGAACGCCCTACTGAGACTCCAATCACGACCACCACGCCTGAACCTCCTACCGAGCCTCCAATCACCACCGCCACGCCTGAACATCCTACCGAATCTCCGATCACCGCCATGTCCGAACCTCCGATAACCGAAACGTCCGAACCTCCTACTGAATCTCCGATCGCCACTACATCTGAACCTCCGATCACCATCACGCCTGAAGCTCCTACCGAAACTCCGATCACTATCACCACCACCGACACGCCTGAACCTCCTACCGAGATTCCAGTCGACGCCCTCCCGCCTAAACGTCCATCCAAGCATGCGTTCGTCTTCATTCCGCGTGATCCTAATGCTCCTGAGACCCCTGGTAGCTAACTGTTCCACCGCTCTTTATTAAGTGATGATGATTCCTCATTTTTCATCCTTTTTCTTCTACCGTGCTGTAAATCAACAAACACTAGGATTATTGAGCAAAAAAAAAAAAACACTAGAATTGAATGGTTAATAGATTGTCGCTTGCAGGCTGTAGCTTTTGGTCAGAACCTTGAGCTGTAGTTAGAACAGATCTTTTATGATGCTCACTTCTTTAGGATGATATTGCAGCTTGAGTGGTGAAATTGATCAGCTCTCTGAGATCAAAGGATTCTGGATTATTAATAATACTTTCATCCAATGATGAAGTTGCTTAGCAATCTAACTTACATGTGCAGAGGAATATCAAAAGAGAATGGAACAAGAAGCCATGCTAGCTCACCTAAGGACAATCCAGCCATTAATGCCTGAAAATTATCTACCTCCTTGGCTGAGAACGCCAAAAAAACGTCGGGTTCCTCGGGCAAAGCCCGCAGAAGAACATCAATCTCCTGAGATGGAGATGACAGAAGAACAGCCAGCTCCTCTAGAAACATCACCAGAAGAACATCAATCTCATGAGGTGACAATGGCACAAGGATGCCCAGATCCTCTGGAAACACCACTAGAAGGAGATCAATCTCCTGAGATGAAAATGGCAGAAGGGGATCCAGTTCATTTGGCAACACCACAGGAAGTACATCCATCTCCTGATGTGAATATGACAGAAGAGGAACCAGTTCCACTGGCAACACCACCGGAAGCACATCCATCTCCTGAGGTGAATATGGCAGAAGCAGATCCAGTTCCTATGGCAACACCACTGGAAGATCACCGTGCTTCTCTGGCCAATCAAAGTAGCCCTGGTGTCAAAGAAGATGCAACAGTTACAGGTTTGAAATATCAGATATATGTGATTACTAGAGATATTTGCATCAATTCCTTGTAATTGAGTAGCATAGGTGTATTATGCTGGATCTGTTTCTCTCATCTCCATAATTTGTTTTGTAGGTGTGCCGCGTCTTTACAAACACCAACTTCGGATGTATGCCCAAAAGAGGACTCTTCAGCAACCAACATACTCCTGTGAAGCTAGAGGCCCACCACACAATATTAGTTATAAATGCACAGTAACTATAGATGGACAAACTTTTGAAAGTTCAAATTTCTGCAGAACAGTGAAAGAAGCTGAGAGCGCTGCTGCAAGAGTTGCTCTGCTAGCCATGCCATCCACTGAAGACCAAGAGGCAAGTATCAAGTTTGTTGCAGCCATTTTTTTTTCTGATTAAGTTTGAATGGCTTCATATTACATGGTCGAGATTTCTTTTTCTCAATTCTTATGTTGATGGATTGATCCTTCCTGTTTGCTAGAGAGATTCCGATCCAAAGGATTCCAATCAATACAAAAACCACTTACAAGAATTTGCTCACAAAGAAGGCTATGGCCCTCCTGTGTATGAGACAAATAAGGCGGGTGGGAATAATCCATGGTTCACTTCAACTGTGGTGATAGCAGGGGAGAGATTTACAGGGCAACCTCAAAACAGCAAGAAACAGGCTGAGAGGAGTGCAGCGAAAGTTGCTTACACTACCCTAATCGAGCGTATGCATACCAAACCTCATTCTTTGATCCTCAAATTTTATATGTGGAAGTAACATTAGTAACAGGTTGATGAGGTTTAGTTATGAAATTAAGCCATTAAACAATTCTCATCGACTTCCTTTACACTCATCAATGGTCATGATCAATTTCAAAATTAAGCAATTCAAACAAGTGAAGTGCTAGCTCAAGTAATTAGTACATAATTGTTGTGATACAAAGTTAAACAATTAGCTTGACTGAAAGGAAAAAAAGTAGAACTCATGAGTTTAGGCAACTGCTTATGATAGAAATTTCCAAATTTTCAATTTGTAGAAACTGCTTGTAATTTGATGTTGGTTGTTCCTGTTAAGTAATGCTTACCATACATGATTTTGTTTAGGTAAAGGAAATCAGACTTCTACTTCTGATGGCCCTGCCAAACCAGGTTCATGCGTTCTACTGTCACAGTCTACAAACACTCAGCAAAGCACTAAAAGAGCGAACGATGAAGACCATCTTTTTACTCACCAGCCAAATGCTAGAAGAGTGAACGAAGACCATCTTTTTACTTACCAGCCAAATGCTAGAAGAGTGAATGAACCCCTCAGTTTCATTCACCAGCAAAATGCTAGAAGTGCATATGAACGCCCCAGTTTCACTAACCGTCAAAATGCTAGAAGAGCATATGAACGCCCCAGTTTCACCCACCAGCAAAATGCTACAAGAGCAAATGAAGGCCCCAGTTTCACCCACCAGCAAAGCACTACAAGAACCAATGAAGTCCCCGGTTTTAGTCACCAGCAAAGCACTACAAGTGTGAAAGAATTGCCCAGTTTTAATCACCAGCAAAATGCTAAAAGAGCGAATGAAGACCCCAGATTTACCCACTCTCCCAAAAGAACAAAGTTTGACAGAAAATCCTTCAAGTGAGAATACCTGCTATTATCTATAAGCATATATATTATCATCATCTTTTGGTCCTAATTACCCTTGTATCCTTGAATTAGAGGAACATAATGCTGATCTTATAAGGTAGATCTAGCATTTATAGATGTCCTGTGTGGAGAGAACACTATTAGATATGTATGCCTTTACCATTTATACATGACTTCTTATAGCATTTTATACAATACAACACACACTATTTAAATTTTACAATATTTTTTTGCTTTAATCCTCTATCTCACCACAATGTCGATCCCTTTTCTTGGAATATTTATAGCTTTGAAGTAACTAATGTTAACAAGTTCATTCTAGTTGTTACAATTGTATGTGCATTTGAGCTCAGTTTTAATAAGCAAGTGTTAAACATCTGGGAGAAGTTGGAAGATTCACGAGAAGGACATTCAATGGTTACCTTGCAGTGTAAAGATGCAGGAGTAGGAGTTTGATCTACTTCTCAACTTCCTTGAAATCAATTGCCTCCTTCCTGGCAGCATCACCTACTAACATCAGATAAGGATAAACTATTAGTGGAAAGAGAGTGGAAGCAATACAACCAGAGTACATATTATGATCCTAGTAAAATTGCCAAGACATGCAGTAATATCTGATTATGCTTAATCTCAGAAGATGTCCTTCATCTTCCATATGGATGTGTTTCAGCATAGAATGTATCTAAAAGAGAGTGGAAGCAATACAATCAGAGTACATATTATGATCCTAGTAAAACTGCCAAGACATGCAGTAATATCTGATTAAGCTTGATCTCAGAAGTTGTCCTTCATCTTCCATATGAATGTGTTTCAGCATAAAATATATCTAAAAGCTTCAGTTGCCTAAAATCACAAATCTGACAACAATTCATTGCGGATGCATGTATGTCACTCTCGATCGAGTGATCCATTATTAGAATAAAGAGGGGAAGGTAGAGTAAGATACCATGACCAAATCCTTTCAAGCTTTTAGTCTGCAATTGAAAAAGGCTTTGATAATGCAGTAAAGAGTCCCACCCTGTCACATTGTTGGCCAGAAGTCCTCAGTAGCTACTTGTACCCATAGAATGAAATGCAGACTGTCTCAATATCATGTCAAAATAATGCAGCTGCTGTCAAGTCCCTTATGAGCAATTCTTGATCAAGTGAAATCTGTTGAAACATCATGATCATCTGGTATGAGATCATATGCTATTCATCATTAGGAAAGAGCAGGAGAAATCTGCAACTAAAAGAGGAACATTTTCAGCTGAAAGCAAGTCTGCTTTCAGTGGTGCCTGCAAAATAAAAGAAACCACATAAGATTCAAGGGAAAAAATAGACCAGATTAGGAAGTTGTAAACTACACTTAACATCAGTATGAATTGATGAAAGCTACACAAGTTAGAGATTGAGGTTATATTCTATCATCAGAAGTGCGGATCATTTCAAGATCAACAAGAGCCAGAGCCGCATGAGGAAGGCAACACAAGTCATACGCAGAATTCTGCAGCGTCATTATATGGTGTGGAAGAAAGCCTGAGCTACTGGATACTGGTTGCGCAGGATTCACATGTCGACGGGATGAATGGAGCTGCGCCGGAGCTGCTGGTCGTTGCAGGTCCAATCGTAGAACCGAGACAGGGCGAAAGTAGTCGAAAACCAGGCTCCTGTCCAGGGGACTAAGTGTTGAGTTATAGTTGGTCCCTGACGCATGTCACTGTAATGTCAGTCGCCGTAGGCGCCACCGCTTCCGCCAGAAACTCCAAAGGTGCGGCCGGAGAAGCGGCTTCCCCCGCCGGAAATACCACTTGTTTGGAGGCTAGGGATTAAGTGGATTCCCACAAACGTCTAGGATAAATTGATAAAAGATGGAGAGATTAGGGAGCAAAATGAATATTTCTATAAAAGGATCCCCAAATTCTAAATACATGGAAATTAATATATAATTTTGCTTCGAACTCTTGAGCTTGACAATAAAATGCAAACGTCGAGGCAAGGCAACTCGGAGAGAGCGTAGCATAGCTCTACTAAGTCCCTAACAAGGATCGCAAGATACTGCCGGCGAGGACTTATCCGTCAAAAACGTAGAAGGTGTGCTTTTCCGGCGACGACGAAGGCATATCCGAGGAGGAAGGGAAGGGAGTGCTACTATGTACAAGTCGAAGCTTCAAGAGCTCTGCCATCGGAAACACTGGAGTCTGCCCCAGTACTACACCACCAAAGAGGGCCCCAATCACAGCCCCCGCTTCGCCACCACCGTCACTGTTAACGGCTTCTCCTTCTTGACTCCCAATCCCTCCAGATCCACCAAGGAGTCTCACAATGAAGCTGCGATGCTCGCTTTGGAACATTTATCTGCCCCAACTCTACCTCCAACCGAGCCTCCGATCATCTCTCCCTCCCCTAAACCTCCCACCGAATCTCCGGTCATTGTGCCTCCGCCTGGACGTCCTTCCGAGCCTCTGATCGTCGCCGCTCCGCCTAATCCTCCTGCTCCCGAGTCCACTGGTAATTGCTCATCTGTGATTATCCTTTCTGGCTCTTCTATGATGCGCGTAAATCAAGAAACACTAGGATTAAATGGTTGCATGCGGTTGCTTTTCGTTAATAGATTATCACTTCGATCTGTAGCTTTTATGATGGTTGATAAAATGGCGACATTGATGTATGCCGAAGACATGGGTAAATTCAATATAACGGCATCAGAAAGGCGACTACTCTGATGCTGGTAGAAATACTGTTTCAGTTCTCAAGGAATGTTGCAGCTCGAGGGATGAAATTAATTGGGTTTCTGAGATGTATGTGTGATCAATTAATAATATATCATCAAATGTTGATGTTGCAGATGACCTACGGGATATATGTGCTATGCTTTCTAGCCTAAAGTCTTTGCAACCGAAACTACCTGAAGAATATGAATCTACTGAGATGAGAATGGCAGGACGTCCAGCTCTTATGGCAACACCACCTGAAGAATGCCATGCCCCTCTGAACAATCAAATTAGCCGTTCTATCAAAGAAGATGCACCAGTTAGAGGTCTGATATATTGGTATATGTGATTACTAAAGATATTACAATAAAGTAGACGGTATTATTAATTATGATGATTTGCACCCTTCCCTTGTAATTGAGTGACAAATTTATATTCTGCCTGTCTGTTTCTTTCATCTCCATACTTTTGGATTGTAGATGTGTGGCATCTTTCCAAAAACCAACTTCAGATGTATGCCCAAAAGAGGAATCTTCCTCTGCCAACATACTCCTCTGAACGTGATGGTCCACCGCATGCTAGTCGTTTTAAATGCAAAGTAACTGTAGATGGACAAACCTTTGAAGGTCCAGATTACTGCAGCACATTGAAAGATGCTGAGCATGCTGCTGCAAGGGTTGCTCTGCTGGCCATGTCGTCAACTGAAGACCAAGAGGCAGGTGTAAAGTGGGTTGTGACCATTTTTTTCTGATTAAGCTTGAATGGCTTCATATTACATGGTGGCAAGATTTTTTTTGTGTCTGTTATTATTTTGATGGGTTAATCCTTCCTGTTTGCTAGAGAGATTCAGGTCTATACAAAAATCTTTTACAAGAACTGGCTCAAAAAGAAGGCTACCGCCTCCCTGTGTATGAGACAAAGGGGACCCTGGGACGTTTTCCAACTTTCACTTCGACTGTGGTAATAGAGGGAGAAAGCTTTACTGGTCAACCTGAAAAATCGAAGAAACAGGCCGAGATGGGTGCAGCAAAAGTTGGTTACACCACCCTGATTGAGCGTATGTATACCAAAGCTCATTCTTTGATCCTCAAAGTGTCATTTTCCCCTCAGTTTTGTTTCCACAATGGTTATCGCCAATTTCCAAATGTTGAAGCAGTTCAGACAAGTCAATTGCTAATTTGAGTAATTAGATACATAATTGTTGCGGCAATATATTGATGAAGTTTCACAATTAGCTTGATTGTAAAGATAATCTATTAGAATTCATGAGTTTAGGCATCTGGTTATTATAGAAAATTTCAATTTTCAATTGATAGAAACTGGATGTGATTTGTTGTTGGTTTTCCAGTGAAGTAATGCTACCTTATGTGATTTCTATTTAGGTAAACGAAATCAGATTTCTACTTCCCATTGCCCTTCCAAAGTAGGCTCAAGTTTTCTATCATCACCATCTCCAAGTATCTCAACTAATGTCAGTGCTGGAGTGAATGTGCACTCCAATTTGACTCACCTAGCTAAAAGAGCAAATGCAGATGGAGGTAGTTCTTCCTTGAAATGAGATTACATGTTCATATCCATAAACATACATATTATCATCAGATCCTAATTATTTTTTCTGTTCTTGGATTATAGAACATAAATCTTGGTTTTATAAGGTAGATCTACTATATATATATATTCTTCTCTGTATAGAAACACTATTAGACATGTATGTGTTTTGTTGGTAAACCCAGGTTCATACTGACCTAGTAGTATTTTGATTAGCATGCCATCAATTATTACTTATTTGCTTGATTGAATTTTTGTAGATGTTTTACTTGACTTGGATTTTCTATCTACATTATTAAGTTGATGTCTATATGAATTTCAAGGTGATACTATGCACGCTCATGTTTTCTTGATTATGTTGATACCCAGAGATATTGATGATATATTTATATTCAGATACATAATGGAAATGGTGCATTTCCACAATGAGATGGAATTAGGAACTGCATTTTTTCTGGAATTGTCTGAAATTCAGATTGATGTCATGAACCATTAACTTCTTTCCTTTTTTTCTATGTTGAAAATTATCCATCAATCTCATGTAGGCATGTCATGATTCATTAACAGTTCAAAATATCATTCAAGTTCCTGTTGAATGTTAGCCCGCAAGAAGCAAACGGGTAGCATTAGTGCACCTTATATTGTACGAGTCATGTATCTGTTTGGAAATTTCTACCAAAATGGCATATATTTGAACTCGGATTTGTTTGTTCGAGTCAACTGCGTATCATTTTTTCAGACATTTCATTGGAGCTCCATGCATGTGTCGATCAATGTATTCATCGCTGTTTATGATATAGTATGTATTATTTTACCGGTATTATCTTTTGCCTCACGAGGATTTCCATGCTTGTTACAGAAGTAGAATCTACCAGCCACAATAACCCTTCTCTACCTCATGAAGCTGCATCTACAATCAGAAAAGAAGGCTCATTGTCTAATTCCTTGCACAGTCAGGCTAAAGATCATGCCCTTGAAGAAAGCTCATCTGGATTACATTCTTCCAGGAATGGTAACATGCCCACAGCTACAGCCTCAACATTGGGATGCTCAGTGCAAGTAGTGATCTCACCACCACCTGGCGTTATCCGGGTTTATCCACGGGCGCTTAACATGACACTGCCAGAAGGCAGTGTAGTGGCAATCAGTGATGAGAATTGGATTGCTGTGACTGGTCATGCTGATCCTAGTTAACTCTTAAGGGCCAGTCCAACTGAGAGCTTTCTATCGACTCACATCCCACATTTAGTTTGGAACTAATATGATAACAGAGAACAAATAGCATCCTATCCTTTTTGTCCACTTTTCCTATCTTGTGTTAGTATAATAACTGACACACTTCCATTGATACTTGACTCAGCCTGGCACACTTGACTGCACGCTCACCCCACATGCGAGGCAATGATCCTATGAGAGCCCGTTCTATATGTCTTCAGCAAAATGGTCACGGAGAGATGAACCGATCATCACAACTGACAAGCCTGTGGGAACCTTTAGCAAGCAGAAACTCCATAATATATATATACAGAGAGAGAGAGAGAGAGAGAGAGAGAGAGAATAAGGGAGACTTTCTAGAACCAGAGCTATTTTTAAGTGCTGCTGAATTGGTCTGTTACTGCAGTACTTGGAGTTACTATTTTTAAGTGCTGCTGGAGGAGATTTTGTTGATGAGGGCACCAAGAAGTCGACATGAAGGACTAAGGGAGACTTTCTAGAACCAGTGCTGCCGCCTGAACGCGCCAAACTTTCTAGAATGGATGACAAATATTATAATCTCCGAGACCAGTCACCATTCTCTGGCGGCGGCTGCCTTCCTTTCTTGGCCCTTCTCCTTCCTTTCTCCTCTTACCGGTCCGCTGCCTCTTCTTTTCTGATCAAACAAGGTTTCATAGCCTCTGTTGATCCTGTTCTCAAGATCCCCCGAGTCCTGTTCCGGAGAATTCAACCTCAGTTTCCGTGCTCTTTCGGTGACGGTTATCTCGTTCGGGTTTCTTCGCCACGATGAACGACCTTCTGGCGGTAATCTCTTCTCTCCGTGCTGCTCTTGCTCTTCTAGCAGCTCTGTTACGCCGCCACCTGCTTGATTGACTTATGATGTGCTTCACTTCTGTGCCTTTTGGAGGTCTCTGTAGAGTTTCTGTTGGGTTCCACGCTTGAAAAAATAGAAAAACTTCATTGATTTATCAAGTGATCTTTGCTATCTGTACTTCGTTGGATTCTGTCAGAAGTTTAGAGGCAGAAACTATGCCCAGGTTTGATAGGAACTACTTTGCTCCTACACTTGTAACAAGTTGTGAGGATTCGTTCTAAAGATTGTTTATTCAGCATGCTGATGATGGGAAATCTTAGTCTTTGAACTGTGTTTTATGCAGTTTTACTCAAAAACATGAAGGCGTAATCCTAACTTATATGTCTGTCAGAGCTTCCTTTGATTGAATTGAATTCAGCTATTAGTTAAAAATGTGGAAACCCAATCCATTTACTCTCTCTGGCCTATCTGTTATTTTTCTTTCCTTTTCCTTTCCAAGTGTATAGGTGTAAGTTGCTGTGTTGGGCATGAATGAATTCATTTTACATACATGGTTCTCTGCAACTGAAGCATATAAATAATTCTTTGTTTTGTTACTTTTAAGGAAACTTTCTTGGATATGAAATCTCAGTAAATGAGATGAGATGTAGTCCGGATGCTAATTGATAGTGATCTTTTGCAGGATTCCCTTGAGATCCCTCGGGAACAAGCATCTGGAGGTGGAGATATTGAGATGAGTCCGCATGCTTCCTCAGGTTCTGAGGACCCTGGGATGGAAAAGTTCTTGCAGAAGGTAATACATTTTTCATCATTTTGGTTCGTCTTACATTATCTCTTAACGTAACAGAGCTTTTGACAGTCTAACTAAACTACTGCCAATTTGATTGGTTGATGTCTGTCAGATTGAAGATGTTAATAGGCAAATTGAAAAGTTGAACAAGCTGCTCAAGAAACTCCAGGTAGGTACCTGTCACATTTTGGTTTCTTTACGGTGACCACTGCAATGCTAATTAATTTTTGTTGTTTAAAAATGGTAATATGCTGCCTCATGGTTAACATCCATGCATGCAGGATGCACATGAAGAGTCAAAGACTGTAACCAAAGCAGCTTCCATGAAAGGTGACCACTTACAATTCAATTATTTTTGCTTACATTTCTTTTCAATATGCTGAAAATTGAAGAGGCCCTCTTTTATGTATCCATTGAAGCAAATTTGGTACAATTTTACACTTGTGCTGTTGATAACTTGTTGATTAACCGATCAGTCTTGGCTCAATTTTCTGCAGTGATCAAACAGCGGATGGAGAAAGATGTTGATGAAGTCGGACAGATTGCTCGTTTAGTGAAGTCTAAGATTGAAGAACTTGACAAAGAAGTGAGATTTCTTTATCCTATAGAATGAAAAATTCTTGGTACTTGTTGGCTGAAACTTTTTTGTTTCTTGTGATAGACTATATTAAATAGACAGAAGCCTGGGTGTGGAAAGGGAACTGCTGCAGATCGATCAAGAACAGGAACAACTGCGTAATTGCTCTTTACCTGCTACTGATTTCATGGCAGAAATAACTCTTGATGTTTCTTATATTTGCTCAAGGCGATTCAAGTTGTTTTTATTAGGAAATAAGATTTCCCCTTGCTCCAATTTTTCATTAGACATGCTGTTATCATCCAGATTCTGGCCAAATATGCTTTGATCATGCTGTTTCTCACTTTTCTGTTGATGGCCTTGTGTTTCAGTGCTTTGAAGAAGAAATTCAAAGACAGGATGGCTGAGTTTCAGGTCAGATTGATGATAATTTGTTGAACTTCCTTCCCTACGGCCTTTCCTAGTCTTAGATTTGTCTGTATGTCCACAGGTTTTGCGGGAGAAAATCAATCTGGAATACAGAGAGGTTGTAGAAAGACGTGTTTTTACAGGTCACTGATTTCCTTCCTTTAAGATAAATCTCATAAATTTCTGGGAGCCAATTCTGCCATTGACATAATACTCTGGTCCACTTGTTTCTCTTTTGGTCAGTAACGGGAACTAGAGCTGATGAAGAGGCAAGCATTCCTTGAAGTTCTTTTATTTTAAGTGGAATTAGATTCTTTGATGATTATGTACTAATGAAGCTGAAGCTGTTCTTTCCAGACAATTGACAGACTAATAGAGACTGGGGATAGTGAACAGATCTTTGAGAAGGCAATTCAGGAACAGGGGCGGGGCCAGGTTCTTTCTCCTTTCTCCAGAACAGCTGTTACAAACTAGAGGATTAATCTGCATCACATTTTTTAGCATCAAGGTGAGGAGGTGGATGATCAACAAATGACTGAAAGGTTTACCTTTTTTTTGCAGATCATGGACACAGTTGCAGAAATTCAGGAGCGGCATGATGCTGTGAGAGAGCTTGAGAGGAAGCTTCTTGGTTTACAGCAGGTGCCCATAATTTACTTTCTCCAAAGCATACCATCCCGATCATCTATTTCATGTTCCCTTTTTATCCTTTGAATGAAACTTGGCATATTTTCTGCAATTTATTTGATGTTCGGCGAAGCAGGGTTTCCTCTCTCAACAAATTCCTGCAGCAGCATAATAAATAGAGCATTTTAAACATTTTCTAGAGCTGATCATTGAACATGCATTTCCTCCTGTAAATCTCAGGTGTTCCTAGATATGGCTGTTCTGGTTGATGCCCAAGGAGAGGTTCTTGATGACATAGAAGCCCAGGTAAATCATCTCCCCTCCTTGAGTTGCTCCTCCAGTCTAATATATGTCAGGCTCATTTGGCAGCAGTAGAGGTTCAGAAATGGAGCTTCCATATGTAAATGCTCTAGAGTCATGATGCTATTTCTTTCCATATGAACATTCTGCATCTGATTGTTACTCAGATCTCGAGCGCGGTGGACCATGTTCAAGGCGGGAACACGGCCCTCCAGAGGGCGAGGAAGCTGCAGAAGAACACCAGGAAGTGGACCTGCATAGCTATCCTCATCCTCCTCATCATAGCCGCAATCATTGCCTTGGCAATCATTAGGCCATGAAGCTCACCTAGAGATCCTCCATGGAATCTGAACGGACCCTTTTGACAATGCTTGCAGCAGTTCTTGTCTGGTAAAAAAATGCTTGCCTTCCATCTATAGATTTTTAGTTCCACAACGATGTATTTCCTGTCCATTACTCTTGTGATATGCTTGGGGTTCATTCTTCATACAAGAACATGAATGGCTGAAGGGAGTAAAAGAATTCATTTTTAAACATTATCAAAGTCTTTATTTTGGTAAAAAAATCAAAGCTTTTCTGCATTTATTGTTTTTCAATGCAATGTTTGGCTATGCATTAATTAAAGATCCAGAGTGAAAAGGGCAATTTTTTTACTAATTAATTCGAATGAGAGGGAAAATGGCAAAAGGAGAAGGAAAAAGGGCTGCCGGATAGAGGCAAACTCCATAGCCATCCACTTCCAGCTCGAGCTCAACGAACTGTTCCCATTCCCACCCCGGGGATACAACAGACAAGGGAGAGGGGGTTTGTTGTTCTTCGAGGAACTTTAGGTTGGATTAGAACAGATAATTGACCGGACGAAACCCATTTCTTTTTTTTTTTTTGTAGTCTCTGCGTCCCCTTTTCCTTTCTCCCCCAACTTTTTCTCTGGTTCTTGTTTTTTTCTGGGTTCTAATCTAGCCCCTCCGACCGACCTCTGGTGCCCGTGGTGCTTCATTCGGTCCCTCGAAATGGCCTTCCCAGCTGCGGCGGCGCTATTTCTACTCCTACTGGTCTCCGCTTTCTCACCGGCATGGTGCGTTTCGTCGCAATCGCCCTCCCCGTGCCCTGTCGAACCAGAACCAGCTCCTTTCCTGTTCCTTTTGCAGTCGCAGTGCCCTTCCTGGATCACCCCGAATCCGCCTCTGCAGGTGCGTTAATTGTTCTTCTGATTCACGCTATTCTATTCGTTTTCCTTCAGCTCATTCGCTCGCTGTAGATATTCTATCTTTCATCCAGCTATCCATAATGATCCAGTTTGTTTTTCCTTCTCAGGTGGATGGGGAGTTTCTGGACAGATTTTTCTCCTCCAAGCAACATACTGCCTATACCTCTGTACTCTTCTATGCAGCCTGCTGTCCTTTCTCCCACAGACTTGCCCTCAAATACAATGTCCTCAGTTCAATGTTCCCCCAGATAGTTCATTTGGCAGTTGAACAATCCTCCACCACACCAAGGTACATCATCACTACCTGGGTATTGTTTGCTTCTGCTTCCAATAGTTTGACAGGTTTAAGCACTTATCTGAAGGGTTTTGAGCATAATTTTCTGCACAAATGTATCAATTTACATGCAAATTGGATATTACTTGTTGAATGAGAACATCCTAGGAGAAAGCACTTGTCTCGTCCTGTTAGTCATGCTTTATAGGCAAGGATGAGAAGGAATACTGATGGGTTGTTGTTTTGTAGTAAGTTGTTTGCTTCCTTGGATTGATTGTATCAATTGCTACAGTATCTTCTCAAGGTATGGGATTCATAGCGTGCCTTCTATACTATGGGTGAATGAGACCTCGAGCATAAGATACCATGGCGAAAAGGATCTCGTCTCTCTTGTGGAGTTCTACAAGAGAGTCACTGGTATTCATCCCCTTGCCTTTATATATATATATATATATATATATATATACTTGAGGCTGGCTGGCTATTCAGGCATGGTCAGGAAACAACAATCGAAATGTCTGATTCCTTGCAGGGCTTGAACCAGTTCATGACATGGAGGAAGATGTACTGATGAGGCAGGATAGGTCATCACAGAAGGGCATGCTAAAGAGAGAACCTTTCCTAATGTTATCAATTCTCTTCCTTTGTTCAAGGGTACTCATGATGGGACTACCCAGAACTTTATCTTGGCTCAAGTCTTTCTGGACCTCATGTGTATCCCATGTCAACCTGGGAATCTTTGGAGAAACCAGCCAAATTCTGAGCGGTGTCCTACAGATGATCGATGTGAGAAGATTTCGGATGATGCTGAGACACTGTAAACCCCAGAGTTTCTGTGGAGGCACAAGGAATGCCCGGGTTTGGGCATCTTCACTTGCATCTGTCTCTCAATAGGCTGCTAGTCTTCTTCATCATCAAGCTAAATAGAGAAGAAGGAGATGTGAATTTTCTTTTTCTCTAGCTAGGGGGCAGCCAGTCCTGCCATCCTCCCATGCTTGATCACTAATCTTAAACTTCAAGAAGCTTGTAAATTCAGAAGAAAACAAAACAGCTTTCTTCTTGTAAAGTCACTGAACTTGTAGGAATTATCTTCAAACAGCAACCCAATGTGGGAAAGTTGGAACTTCTCATTCATTCAATGTCTCTTCTTCTGGAGAAAGTTGTGTTTTTGGACGTTAGAGATGCTTTCTTCCAATGAACAATTCAATGATTTAGGTTAGGAAGGTGAGAAGGAATCAAGAGAGACTGATCAAGCAAGCCAAGCAAAGCAGTTGAATTCATTCCTCGATATTGAACAAATAAGAACACTCGATCAATGATCGTCAGCGGCCCTAATGCGCCAGACAGTATGTAAAACAGGTTAACAAGCAAGCATCTACCCCCTCTTTCCTCAGGTAGGAAGGCGACGGCCTGCAAAGAACCCTACAGCCTCGGCCTCGGCGGAGGGTCTCCATCCATCTCTCTTCAGAAGAGGTAACCAAATGCGAGGGCTGCAAGGGATGCGAACGCAGCGGCTGGCATGAGGGCGGCGGCATCGGAGGCGGGGCCGGGGCCGGGGGCGGGGGCCTCAGCGGCGGCCACCTTTTCTAAGGCCGAGACAGCCATGACGGCCAACACCACGGCGAAGAAAAGCCTCATCTTCATCGACTCCATTGCAGGTATTGAGGAGAAAAAAAAACGAACAACGCAGCGGAAGCCTGAAACCGTGAGTAGCTAGCTGCAGCGTGTCTCTGACGGAGGGTCGATGAATCGATTTCGGAGACGATGATGGCCAAAGGAGGAGGAGCTGCAGGAGGTTTATATGGGTGAGTGGACGGAGCTGTACGTTCTGTTGTTGGCCAGAAGACCGTTACCATATTTTCCTCTTTGTTTTGCCTTTTTTTAGCCCGACAACGACAAGCTGTCGTTTGAAAATCCTCTCTGTCTCTCTCTTTGTATCTCTCTCCCCGGAGAGGAAGGATACAGCTGTGTGGTCACTTTTGACAAACACTGGTGGTACAGCGCTGTAATGGGGACTCCATGAATGATTTGATTGATTCATTCACTGAGTTGGCATCTGGCCGGCCTCTCAGCTTTACATAGTTGCACACTAATAATGGGTTGTCATCAATCAACCCAGGGAGGAAAAGGGCATCCTGGTAGGGTGCCCTCTCCAGTGACAAATGTACTGCTTGAACATGGTAGAAATTCTATAGCAAGTGCTACAGCTGACAGAACAAAGGGATTGATTGTCCTACAAGAAGATTGCTGTTGGGAGTCTGATGGTAAGGTTGCAATTCTGCAATATCTGCAGACTTAAGTTGGCACAACACTGCCAAACTTTTTGCTGTCATCAGTATACAGCAGCAGTGAAGTGATCAATGCCAGTAGGAGAAACAATGCGCTACAAATCACCATAATAAAACTATTCTTCTGAAATTTTACTTCAGCTCTCATCCTCATGCTTTTTTCTTCAAGGGCGGCGGCAGCAGCAGCAACAGCAGCATCTTTAAGGGAAACCAGTTGTTCCAAGGCTTGAATATGCTCAATATCTGAACATACTTGTTCAGTGTGTTTCAGTGGGAGCTCTCTAACAGGATGGACAGGAGATGTGTGATAGTCATTGCTTCCAGTTTGACTCCAGCCAGAGTCACTTGAAGGCGAGCTTGTAAACATCCCTGTCTGGTTCTCAGACAATGATTCCGAGTTACTATGACTTGAACTCTGGCAAGAGTGGACATGCTTGCTAGGAGCTGTGAACATGTGAGTGTTCCCAATATAAAATTTTGATGGCAACCCCTGAACAGCATAAAGATGAAGTGAACGCAGAGACAGAAAGATTTAAAGATTATCAGTGGTGGTCTGACAGTGAAATCTGAATGCTGAACAGTACAAAGAAATATTTTTTACTCAAATCCAGCAGAGATTACCTGAGTACTCAGTGTAAGACTTTGAGGAACAGCTCCATTTGAGTTACCTGAGTACTCTTCTGGGCTTTTTTCTCCATCTTCACCTTCCTCTTGACTCCCTGGAGTTGGGGAATCTGATCCATTTGAGGGACAATCTTGCATGAATTCTATGGATTTATGTGGGCTGGCTCCTCCACTGCAATTTACCTTTTGAATCATCGAGTGCCCAGACTTAGTAAAACTGCCATTGCCACTACCATTACCATCACTCAACTCTGAGAACAACCCATCCTTGTGGGACGCATTGTCAACCACATCCTCAAACTTCTGCACTCTCTGCTTGACAATCATACTACCAAACTGCAAGTCTGAAGAAACCTGAGTTGGTGAGTTCAGCAGCCCAACTGGAGATCCAGACTTTGACAAGGAATCTAGTGTCTGTGACTCAGGCGATTGATTATCAAAACCCGAATTGTTCCTCAGCTGGGTATTAACTTGATCCACAAATTTTGACTTATATTTTGGGGTTGAATCCATCACAGATTTCCTCTCTTTCTGGGAAAGGATTCTCCTGGCTGTCTGAAGGGCTTCATCTGCAGCCCCCTTCACAAAAGCCATCTCATCAAATTCATACTTCAGCATCTCTTCAATGATCAAGTCAAGTTCACTGTATATGCTCTGGGGATCCAAGGACTTCATCAAGAAGTTCACCATTTGAATAGCGGACAACCTTTTCTGGGATCCACCCTCCTTTGCTCCAGCATTCAATATGGCTAATCCCGACCCTAACAACAATCTGGCATAAGCTTCCAGAATGAGGGAATTTTTCTTTGCTAAAGCCATAACAAGACCCATGTGTGCATTAGTTTGATGCGATTCCATCTCCAGAGCCACAGCAACGTTCATGGACACCTTGTTCACCAGGGAATCTGAAGCAAACTGCCAGTTATCTGAGCCCACGAGAGCTTTCAAACAAAGGGCTGCACCCGTACTTAAATTCTCCTGAGAAGCAAGAAGAAACTCGCAGAGAGGGTTGCATATCGAGTGGATTATCCGATTCTTCCTGACCTCTGCCATTATCGGATGGATACAATACCTTGCAGTTGCTGTAATTACCTTTGAGCATGACTGATGAACGGTAAAGGAGGATGCTTTGCTCGAAGCTAAGGTTTTCATAACAGCTTCCATGATGTTGTCAATATGAGGAACAACATCGACTCCATGAACACGAAGAAGAACTTCATACACAGAAGTTATATATTCCTCAGAGGAATCGCCAGACTCTCTAACTTCTGACAGTTGAGAGAGGAATAGAGGGATAGACTTCGAGTTCATCTCTTTGACGTAAGATTCCAGTACTTTCATGGCTGATTTACGACTATCAACATCTTTACTGAAATTGGCCAGTTCCTTGCCTAGAAGTTGTGAGAGATCAGAACCCATGTCGTGACTCAGCTTTCACCTAAACCCAACAAAATATAAAATTGATAATTCATCAATCTGTAGATAATAGAACTAAAGTTGAGATGAACAATGACTATGAAGACTCAGCGCTAGCAGTAACATCAACCACTCAGCTGTTTCTTTACTCTCACACGGAGAAAACTAATCAATCAACTGAAAAATTCTGCTACCTCATGCTGGAGCACAGGTCACAAAAGGCTATTGTGAACAGAGTATGCACATGAACCAGGAAATTCTTGGCCAAATAGAGAAAAAGAACAGACCCCAGAAACTTTACCGGCTAGATACGGCTCCCAGATGGTTCTTTTCGCCGGTTCCTTCACTATGATTTCTCAAAATCTCAAACAGATCTGAGAGTCAGGACATGGAGAGAAAGCAGAGCCGAGAGCTTTCTTCTACGCTGAACCACGAAACAGGAAGGGCTTCGCAAGAAAGGTCAAATGGCGGACACGGTAGCTTTGATCTCCAAACTCGGAGCAGCCGTCGACTCCACTCTGGAGCCTTCACTCTTCCTCTCTTTTTCCCTCTATATGCAGGCTGAAGCGAAGCGAGGGAACCAAGAAAGCAGGTCCAAATTCAAAACTTTTACAGTAGCCCCCGCAGCTATCACTTCCGAACGGAGAGATGGGGCCCGTGAAACCGTCGTCTTCTTCTGCAGCAACTACCGTTCAATATCGAACCCACCGATACCTGTGAAATGCAAGCAAAGCAGCAGGCAGGTAAATTTTCCAATAAAGACCGAATCTTTATTTTCTTTGTTGCCTGTCCGATTCAAAAAGGCTGGAGGATTTCGGGTGCAGTTGCGCAATCCCACAAACTCCCCATGAAAATAGACGCATCCAAACTCCCGCCTTCAGTGGAATTTTGAAATTAGAATTCCCCTTCTCCCTTTTTGTTCTTTTCTTCCTCCCTTTGACTAATACAGCTCTTGGGGATGGGTACGGATGTGACCTGACCTTATATCTGTACATGTCTCTTATATAATATATATAAGTACATACATTATATAGTTTTTAAATTTATTTATTTTAATAAAAGTATTAATCCATATTCCTTATTTTATATATTTTTAATTTAAATTTCCGTTCTGCGATGGATACTCAAGTGGACTGGGTTCAATACTGCTAAAAAGATTAGTGTGGCAACAGGGAAACCAGCCCCAGATGGGTAGTGTAGTGTGCTTATCTACAGCAGTAGAAGAGTACATAATCTAAAGCTTAGATTTTGTTTTTGCCCAAGTATCTAGAAGTAGATTAGTGTAATTTACTATAGGATTGGAGATTTCAATTGTCGAGCATTGAAGCGCTTTATCCTCTTTGCTGGGCTGGTGAAGAACTGAAAATGAAGCGCTAACCCCTGCTACAGCGGGCGTCTGACTATTAGACTGACAGGGGGTGAGGAAGAGGGCGCCCTATATCTCTTTCTGCACTCGAGAATTGAGGCGGTGGAGCGATGACCCAGGTGGCTGCATCTCAAGGAAGTCTTAAGCTGCTTTTCAAAGGGGGAGCTCCTGCTGGCCCTGCAGCGACATTTGGGTCGGGATTCAGAGACCCGTTTTGCTGCTCCTCGGAGTTGAAATCAGCTGCTCATCTCCAGAAACTCGGACTTGGTCTCTGCTCTTCTTCTCCCTCCTTGGCAAGGTCGCAGCTTTTCTTCAGATTGAGCACCCAATATAGAGCGAGCAGCCAGGGGCTTCTTCATGAGTACGATTATGACAGTGACGCTGAGGAGGACGAGCTCGCTTGCTTTAGGGCCCTAGTCTTGGATATCTCTTACAGGTCTACCCGAATTTTCTTTCATCGTTGGAGTACCCAATTCTAGTTTCTTCTGGAGGGAGATTGATTGCATTTTGAACTGACTATTGAATTTTCCTTGTGGATGATATGAGTTAGGTTGTGATTCTGTTTTCTTTTTCCCCATTCTAATTTTGTTTCAGGCCTGTGAATGTTGTCTGCTGGAGACGGGCAATCTGTTTGGAGTTCACGGAGAAGGTGGGTTCTTGAATTGGATACACAGAGATGCCTGTGAAGTTGATAAAATTCTTTTCAGCCTCTGTTACTGCACTTTAGGCTAATGTTTAAAGCAGGCTAATTCTTCCATTTTGAAAATTTACCCTGTTTATATCAAATGAATATGTGCTACCTATCTCCAATTCTGGTTGGAGAATTGAGAACCCTTCTTAGAATTTTGGTTAAAGGATTTGAGGGCCCTTCTTGCTGGTTTTCATTGTGTACTCCAAGCTGTTGTGTGCTCCATGCTTGGTTTGTTAACTGCTTGTGTGCCTATCTTGGCTTTACTTTTTAAACCTTTTATGGTATAGTTTCCCCTTAAAGGATCCTTCCATTGTCTTTGTTTCTGTAATTTTATGTTGAGCATCTTGTGTGCATTTCTTAAACTGTCATACTACCTTCATTACTAGTTGAGGAAAAATGAAAATTTGCATATGTACAGGTAATTTCTCTGCTCTTTTTCAGGTTGATGTGCTGGAATATTATGATCAGACTGTGAACTCTCCAAGTGGGTCCTTCTATATTCCAGCCGTTCTAAGGGTAAATAGATTGTGATCTTTTTGAGTTTTGGCTTGGAAATTCATGTTGTCAGTTTTTGTGCTTCCTTCTTGCTTTGAGTAATATTTGTCAGCTCGTCTGCTGCAGGTGCCACACTTACTCCAAGTAGTTAAAAGGAGAAGAATAGTTCATAATCTTACCAAGAAAAATATACTTCATCGAGACAAGTATAGTTGTCAGTAAGTGTTCCCCCACACTTCATTGGAGCCATCAGAAATGCTAACACATCTCTTCAGAGTGAGCCGATTTAGATTGAAGCTGCTTCCTAAGTATTGTATGCTTGCTGCTGTCACTGCTGGATAGCAGGAATAATAATCTACCTTGCACAGCATCTCAAAGAGATGAATGCATTTTCTGGTTTAGTTTAATCTTCTTGCTTTTATAATGCTTAAAAGTAGGAAAGAGACTAGAGGAAAAACTGTAATCACTTGTGAGGCTGGGTAATGTTAGATTCTGCGTGTTAATTTAATGTCTTTTTCGGTGTTCAGGTATTGTTCTTCAAGTGACAATTTGACTATTGACCACGTTCTTCCAGTTGCACAGGGTGGAAAATGGGAGTGGGAAAATCTGGTGAGATGATTATTTATCTATTTGGTGTGTTCAAGAAAACCTTAAAGTCGATATCAATGTTCATCCGATAACAGGTCACTGCTTGTTCAAAATGCAACTCAAGGAAAGGGCAAAAGCCTCTGGATGAGGCCAATATGAAACTGATGAGGGTGCCCAAGGTATCTCCTCAATGCACTTGAGAATTTTCCTGAAATGCTTGTGAATGAGTCACTACATTGCGACCTAGATAGATGTATAGATAGTGCTGGTAATATGGGATAATTCATTGACGGATACTCTGTTAATCCTTCTGCTAATGTCATATTATGAAACAATGTTTGCTTCTGGCTTGGCAGGCCCCCAAAGATTATGACATTCTTGCTATACCACTGACAAGTGCAGCAATAAAGATGCTGAGACTGACTAAAACTACTCCTGAAGAATGGCATCAGTATTTGTCCAAGCCTTCCCTGTAAGATAGCTTAGTGCAGTTGGAAGAAGCTGTAGCCCTTGTTAGAGCCATGAAAGTTTCTTACCCTAATTGATAATCATGCATGGAAATTGGCCACTGGATCGTTTTCATAATCATGCATGGAAATGTCGGTCTCATATGGCTGGAAACACACTACTACATTACTGCATTACTTGGCCCCTTTAAGAACTGGAACCTTAATCCTTTTTATATGGATTGGATTCACTAGCAAGTACAACCTTGTCATAGTAATTATGCTTTTACTTCTTTCACTGGTGAGAAACTCCAGAAGTATGGCCACATTACAATCACGGATTTGACAAAACATCACAAAACTGCAAGCACAGTAATAACTGCAAATTGCAGAAATAATTGTAGTTGGGCATGCTATCTATAAAGCAACAAAGCTGCAACTGCAAGCACTGCAAATTGCAGAAAAATCAGCGAGCTCTTACAACTCAGAGCCTCTGAAGCACTCGAGACTATCTGAATGGGGAAATTGCAGTTGCCCTGAGAGATATTCTGAGTTGTGACCGTTGCAAGACCTTGGAAGCCACAGCTTACTGGATCCTGGTTATGCACCTGAAAGTACATGTTGAATGCATATGAAGCATTCCCATTTGCATCCAACCCATTGCAGGATGAACCATATTCGAGTGAAGTGCAGTCAGCATATGTGCAGGCGAAGTCGATGTTGGCTCCAAGCTTGCTGAGGTCCCTGGCATTCGGGTTAAACATGCACCACCTTTGGGGAAGATACTCCACATCTCTGGCAGGGACAAGAAGCTTGTTTTGCTGCTGGCCTGATAAGTCCATGGCGAACTTTGGCTGTCCATCAAATCGGAAAATTCCCCAGTGCCGCTCGAAGCTCCCTGGGGCAATGCTCTTTGCGTCCTCATCGATGAGGCTGAACAAGTAAGTCTCGATATATCCGGGGCGGAGCGGTGTCCCCACGTTGGCCGCAAGCCTCGGCAGAAGGCCGTTGTAGAATCTGTAAGCATTACCGACGTTCGCATTGATGTCTCCATCAGTTGGCCATCCCACCTCCCCTATTATTATCGGCAAGTTCCCATATCCGATTGCCTTCAAGGCCGACACAAGGGTGTCGAAGTTGGCATCAAAGACATTCGTGTACTGGATCCCATTATCGATAATGGGGGCGGCGCCATCGAAGAAGGCATAGTTGACAGGGAAGTCCTTGTTCCCATAAAGGCTCAAGAAGGGGTAGATATTGACTGTAAAGGGGGCGTTGTTCTTGGCAAGGAACTCCACAATCTCAGTCATTAGACCGCTGATGTCGGTACGGAATGTCCCCGCAGAAGGCACGGCATTGCTGGAAGGGGAGCTATAGACATCAGCATTCAGAGGGATCGTGGCCTTGACAGAGTCCCCGAGGCCTGCTGCGTTTAGGGCGTTCTGGATGTTCTGGAGGGCAGGGAATGTCACATTGTTGAAGGTGTTGTTGTATGATGAGAGGAATGGCTCGTTACCTACTGCAACATACCTGAAACCAAGCTCTATTGTCAACACTGAAGCATTTCAGGTTTCCAAATGGACAGATTAGAGAGATAACTCGATGTAGTAATTGATCTTTCAGATTCATTTGTGCCAGAAGAAATAAAGACGGCCTTCCAGAAGAGGAAAGGAGAGGACTTACTTGACATTGACTCCACCGGTAAAATTGTAATTCTGGACGTTCTTCTTCACCCAATCCTTGGCATTGCCGTAGCTGTTCATATCGACGAGCTGAATATTAGGGATTGCCACCATAACCTCGAAGCCGCTCCCAGCAAGGGCGGCCATTGTTGAAGCGTCTGCATCGAAGAGCTTCACCTTCTGGAACCCATTATCCTTCAGCATCTGCACAACTGCCTTTGGGGGCAACTTGTGGGTCGCCATTGTTCCCCAGTTAATACCTAGCCCCTCAGCAAGCCGACCCAATAAGCACATAACGAGGAAAAGAACAAGAACCCATTTGGCAAGACCCATAGATTTCCGGTTCCCAAAAAGTCCCGAATTTTTTTTCGTAAAGAAAAGCCAAGGAAAGAGAAAGCAAGACCCTTTTACACAAGAAGAGTAAGATGAAAAATCGGCGAGGATTCAGAGGGTGCTAACTTCTAACGCACGAATGCTGAGATCGTGGACGTTAAACGATCAAACAATCACAAGAAGCAATGAAAATGAAATCAGGGATGTGAAGGATGCATGTAGTAGCCCTGAAAAAGATGGGTTTTTAAGTAAAGTTTGAACCTTTATGGGGAAAGTCGACAAGGTCGTTGTGCGTAAAGGTTATCCTCTCATTTCTCGGCCTCAGCAGAGGTGCGATCTGGTGAAATGAAGAGATTTGAGGTACTGGGTTTCTGTGAGTTCAAGAACAGGGGAAGAGGAGAAGCATCAATCAATGGGAGAAACAGAGCAAAAGATACTATGAGGGTGAGAAGACATGAATAGAGTTGGCCAATGTAGGAATCAATAGTTAAAAGAACAGAGGAGGTATGAGGCAGGGACTTTTGCCATGCTGGAAAAAGCGAGTGCCAACCAACAATGAAGAGTTCTGAGGTAATGGATGGATATAAGTAATGTAAGAAGAAAAGGGTTAAAGATGCTTCCTTTGAGTTTTAGAAAGGAACGGAGATTTAGGAGTTAGGACTGCTAATCTGCATTGAAACTAGTAATAAAGGTTCCGTTGCAATATTCTCTCTCTACACATTCAAAGCTCCGAAGCGGTGAAAGTTTTCTCTCGGGGATGTAAAAAGCTCCATTGGGTTTGATGGCTGTGTTTCCAGGCAATGGATTGACTATGCAGACAGAGACTGTAGCCTTCTAACGGCTATGTCTTCAGTGTCCCCACAAACAGATGGGGTTGTTTACGACAAATCCACAGCCTCTTGCTTCCTTCGTAGAGTGGCGATCATGCCAAGGATAAGGGAAATCAGGCCTCTGAAGTGATTGGCAGGTGTCATGAGAGCCTTTTAGATGAAGATGAGAAACTTTTGGGCATTCAACCTGAAGTTTCACACTCGCTCAGCCTTCTTTTAGGATCCAATTTCAAAGATATGAGACTCGTTCTCCTGCTGCACATTTTAGAAGAGCATTTTGACATTGATGGGAAAGAGTGGTTTGGTCTTGGGTGTTGCAGACAAACATTGGTGAGTTGTCTGGATGAATGAAATCTTATGGAAAAGGACTGGCACGCACCCAGAGAATCAGCCAGGGTCATGGGCTCCAACTCATGCTTGTCAGAAGGACCCACTTGGGGTATCCATCATCACCAGAGCACTTCCCAACCACCTGTATTGACTGCGAATTCAAGGGGGATAAAAATTGTTCACCTTTGGAAGAAATGGAGCTCTTTGCCATTGGAGGAGGAAATAGCAATAAACTGTTATTACCTCTACCATCAATTTCATGGATCCTTGTTAGTCCCCCAGCTCATCTTCATCACTGGTGATCCTTTGGTTCTCCATACTGTTGAAGCCACACTTTGTACTTCTGGGAGTATTTCCACGTGCTCCATCAACTGTTTGATAGCAAAAGCACAGCTGGAAAGTGTTCTTGCAGGTGACCATGACAACGCCATGGAGTTCAACTCATTTGATAAACAATTATTGCAATGAGAAGAAAAATGGACATACTGTTGTCACCCACAATAAAAGGCTCCATTCCTAACCGTTCCCAAGAGGCTGAGTTGGCTTCCAATGGGCACTTATAATGGAGGATAGCTTTCGGATATTGCAGCAGCAGCAGATTTGCCGCTCCAAACACTTCGCTTCAAAGGAATTGAAAGAGAAACGGATAGAATGATGATAATACAGAAAAATCCAATTGCACATGTCCTTTCTGCTCAACATTATTATATCTGCCTTTAGTTTGGGAGAGACCATTGTGACATATTACTTCACTTGATTGTTCATAAAAATACTTGAACATCTTCTCCAACAGCTCATGTATAGCCTTGCCCACTGAATTTCTGCATTTAATCAGAATTCAAGACAAGATGGAAATATAAATGATAACAAAACTACGAAATAGCAAGAAATTCATATCCTCATGTAATAACTATGTATAATCCATTACATACTTGGGGCTTCTGTGGTTTCTTTGGTCACTTTTTTCCTGATCTTCCTGCACTCCATCTACAGGTCACTGCAGTGAAAGCAGGAGCATAAAATTTGGAGAATTATTTCTCTTCTCTATTCTGCTGGACATTGCTACCTTTTCTATGCTAGTGAAACTCATTCTCAGCTCCAGCTAAAGCCATTAAGATCAAACTGTCTGCAGCCAAAAGCAGCCTCATTCTCTTGGTGGCCATTGAGGTCCAGGTTTGACTCCAAGTAGTGCATCCTGTTATTTTCTCCTTGGTTTAGGAAATTCTCATGATTCTTTCCTTTGTCATTCCTTCAAGCCCCATGCTAATGGACACAGGTCATGAAGTTCGGAAAGCTAAGGCCTGAGTGGAGACTAGTTCGGAAAGCTGTAGTTTGGCAGCCTCAAGACCTGCAGCTGATCCCGAGTTCTTTCTTTCTAATGTCTCCTGGGCTTTCTCAAAAACCGCTTGGAGGTACTTTACTTGCCCTGTGCTTCTATTCGGAGCTGCAAGTGCCGTTGTACCTGTGAAATGATATTGATCTGTCACCCTCTCAAATATATAGTACATATCAGAAGGATTGCAAGATGAGAACTTGTTCAGTCATGCATGTTGCAAATTTGTGCGGTTTTCCTTCTGGCCTTAAATATGTTAGGGAACAACCTTTATATCATTGTCATGATCAAAAAACTTGGACAGGACGGAACCCAATGACACTAAAGAATGAGAACATTTTCAAACATTATAAATTTGAAGAATGTCTACTTTTAATTTCATATTAAAAGAATTTCTCGTTATTCTTCTCTCTGCAAGGCCACAAAAAATGGGTTCCCCCGACCCACAACCAACCCTTTTGGATTTATTCCCCTTCAATGCTTATGATTGCCGTCCTCATATCATGTCCAGGTTAACGGAAAATTCGGAGGCTAGTTACCAGTAGAACTTGGTTTATCTGCTGTGTCTCTCTCGTCGGTTGATAATCCTTTTTCTTGGAATCTGATTCCATCATTCATCAATATCATAGCTTCGCATTTTCAGGGAAGTATTGCCTTTCTTTCAAGCAACCAATTAGATTCATCGTTCTCGTGCTGCGAGTTCTCTACCATTCCGTAATCACACCAGAACCTTGCAAGAGCATCTTCGCACAAAGTACATATGCGAAAAGAATACAACTTTGCAACCCCCTCGTATGTATGTCATCTTCACGAGTAGTCCCTCTCTCCATTCTTTGAACCTGGGTAGTCTTTCGGAATTCCCTATCTTTAATGTCGTGTTCCATTCCATCTCATTCACATACATATTCCTCAAAATTTCATATAGAATAGTGATTATCCAAATAAGAAGAAAAAGAAGGATGTGATCCATCGTTCTAGAAACATTCTCTCTTATAAATTTTTCACATATAGTATCACTTTACTGAAAAGTAAGAACCCTTGGTTGTGTTGATGATGGTCGATGGTTTCGTCATGCATCATCATCTGCAGGAACAGACGAATGAACATCAGCAAGCAAGCAAGCAGCATCAGCAGCAGCTTAACTCTCCTGCAAGAAAAATAGATGGATGAAAAAGCTTTGCTTTCTTTTGAAAGCAAAGATAAAGGGGGGAGAATCAGAAAACACACTCATTAGGACCTTTCTTCTCTTACAATAACCGATTCCTCTCCATCTCAATCAATCCACTCCTTCTCACCATTAAAGTATTCACCATCCTCTTTCTCCTGCTTTTCACCCATCATGCCTTGTTTGGACATTGTAATCAATCATCCTATAAACGGAAAGAAAACGGGCTACACATTAGATTCACTGTCGGAATGACATGTTCTTGCAGTCTAGTTTCGAGTGCTACCAAATAAACCAATGCCCAAATTTGTAGGAGAAATTAATGATGGTGACTGTGAATCTACATGTATGGATGTATTATCCATGAAGATCAATCATCGGCCTCACTACCTCCAAATAACATCTGAGGAGGCAAGGCCTAACTATGCCTATACCAAGTCAATCGTGAACATAATCTTGAAAAGGCATTGCCATAGTGCTGATCATCCTGTGTTTCTTCTGTTAGTCAAGTCCTTTTCTGTGTAAAACTGCAGGTATTTTCGCTCGAGGATCTTCTTCAATAATCACATGTAAAGCCAAGTATATCTGATGAATCACTAGGGCCGACAAATGGACTACCCCCGATTTGATTTTCGAACGTCTGCATGTTGGTAGCCAGTTCTTGCTTCGTTGCTGCTGAAGATGATGTTATCTCGGGGTTCATGTCGGCGCTTCGATCTGTCTCGTGCGAGCGGCTACCGATCATCGAGCGGTTCAGGTAGGTGGGATTGATTGCAGACCCTTGAACAACGACCGAGGAGAAGTTTGGATGATCATGAACTTCATCATTCAAAATGGAGAAGTTCGAATTTGGGTCCAATGTCTGATAAGGGGGATACTGGTTACCGCTGGTTTTGAGGCCGGAGGATGGATCAAATGGGAGGCTACTCCAGTAGGGAAAGTTTGCATTAGAAGATCTTGACATTGGTATAAATGGGCCGTCGCCGACCACTCTCTTGAGCTCATCATCCGTACCGTCCCCACCAAAGCTCGAGCTGGGTCCAGCTGAGGCTGAAGCGGGTTCCACGAGAGGTGGCAGTGAGTCACTCGAGAGGTCACCGTACATCCAAGTGTTGAACCTCGGCATGCCCGGGATTATCAGATCGGTTGGCTTCTTCATCCCTGTGGTTTTGTGGTATATCCTGCATACAACCCATTCATCCTGCCATCAGAAAACACACAAAGCTTGCGTCATTTACAGGTGGACTTTCTTGCTTCACAAGGAAAAAGAAAAAAAGTAGCCCAAGAAGGAAACATCCAAGGAATGGCCAGAAAATGATTGAGAGTCTTGAAAATCTGTCCTTCCTTTTCCAGCCAGAATGATTAGTCAGAAAAGCTTTCAGGCCCAGCTGGAGAATTGATTCTTTACCATTTGACTTGCTCTTATTCTTAATCATCAAGCTTCACAGACACAATTCTCTTCATCCACGTCTGTAGATGCTGAGCCTCAGGCAGCAAGAAGGAAGGAGAAACTGATCGATACCTTTCGGAGATTTGGATAGGAGAATTTCCCCTCGAGCCTGTACTCATGCATGACCCAGTTGGTCTTCTCGCCTTTAGGAGCCCTCCCCAGGTAGAAGACGAGGGTCTTTTTCATCCCGACGAGACAGTTCCTCCCTCGGAATATCCCCTTGTCCTTGCCGGTGGCCTTCCAGTACCCCGACTCTGTCGCCCTGTTGGTCCTCATGCCGGTCGGATACTTCCTATCTTTCTGGCTGAAGAAGTACCACTCCTTCTCTCCCATCTTGGCCCTCGCTGCAACAGCATTCCAATCAAACCATAACTTGAATATGAAACAAAACTGTCCGTTAAGAAAGAAACAAAGAAAATGATTGATCATGTGGAGGTGGAGGACTTACTGTGCAGGTCCCAGGGCTCACACTTGTTCAAATCGACCTCACCGATAGCTGCTGCGCTGAACCATCTGTTCATGGCTTTCTCGGCCAGGTAGTGAGTGATGATCTCTTCGTCCGTTGGGTGGAACCGGAAGCCCGGAGGCAAGTGGATGATCTCGGGATCTCCTTCACCTATGGACACGACTTCCTCCATGGCTACATGCACAGACCTACTCGATATATATATGTATATATATCATCTACAGTCAAACAGACTATATATATGACCGACCGACGGACGGACTATCCTATCCGGTATCGAAGAACACGGATACGATGAATCCGGCAGCTTTGAAAAAGGAGTATACGAGCATTTGAGAAAGTAGGCAGAAAGGAAATGCGAGGCTTAAATAGAGAACTGGAGAGCTCCTTAACGTCACTTTCTTCAACAGCTATCTCCGGCGTTCCTGTTGAAGATCCGTAGGCTTCAAGGAACTTGTCAGAGAAGACTTTCAATGAAAAAGCCAAGAAATAAGAAGATTTCTCAGCATCTTGGATTAATATAATGCTGTGTGCTGCGTGGCTTCAGAGCTATCTACCCAAATGAAAACGATACGGAAGTGTGCTCTTAAGCCTCGTCTCTCCAAAATCAACCCCTCCATTTCACATTAGGGCAGTTGACATTTCACTATAGTTCCAAGTTTGAACTTCAAACCCGATCCATAACGTGTGACCACTGGAAAACGATCATGAGTTCGTAATGGCTTTCCATTTTGCTCAAGTCCTATCCTACCTAGTAAGTTTTCCAAAGGAATGCATCCGTATTACCCGGTAAATGCAACGTCTTGCACATTGTTCACTTCTAAATGTTCCGATCCCTCTTAGTTGGGCCAGCCCACTGTATTTCAAGCCGACCAGGAGCACGTGCCACGTGCTACAGCAAAGAAGGCACGGAGTGGAGGCGGCGGAGTCAATTCAAAAGGTGGATTTTCCGGCGCCCACTCCACCAGAAAAGCCAGCTAGCTCTTACAGCGCGGTCCTTACCACTCAACAAAGGGATTAATATCAACAAAATCAGTGTTTTTCACATGTGAATTTCGAATGTTATAATATTTGTAGCAGCATCTCTCAAGTCCCTCAACCTCCTCCATCAGATGACTTCACATGAGGATGTTAAGGCTTCCGGCCGGCAACAGATGAACACTGGAACGGGCCGCCCCCTTGTCCAACTCCCTCCCTGTTGTTGGGTATTGGGTTGCCAAGCCTCACTTTCTTGGCTGACTGTGCTTGATTGGCCTTGCTATTTCTGGATGGACTGACTGGGCTTCATCCACACCGAGTGTCTCGTGTGAGTTGCTTCCAATTGGATCCACATGGATATATGATCAACGTAGATTAGGGAAATGGACCTCTTTTGTAATAATTCTGGATTTTTTTTGTACCAGTTTTGGCAATCTGGTGATGGTGAATGGTTTGATTCCCTTGGAGTTGCAGCTCAAGACAAATAACTCATGGTCATCGTCATCACCTACAAATACTACTAACTGAAGTAGAGCAGCATAGGATAGTTAGGGTGGAGGCCAAGTTTAAAGGCTAATATAATGTATTTTGAAGTGTTAATAGTTAAGTTTATTTAGGTTTATTTTTAAAATTAATAATTTATAATTATTATAATATTTTTAAAATTATAAACCAACTCTACTAATTTATTTTATCAAATTTAAAATAATATTTTTACAATTTTATACAATTAAAAATAATTAATTCGATTAAATTATTTTTACCTTATACTAGGGAATAGTATTGGTATCGGATCGAGTGGAAGAATGAGCGCACTTACTAAGTATAATATATTATTTACCGCTAATTAATTAGTAATATTAACTTTTACTTATAAGTTTACTTAAAAGTTATAAATTTATTATAATTTTTATAAAATTATGAATTCGTAATATGTTTATATTTTATTACATTTATCGTAATATTCTTATCAAAATCATTTATTCACCAATTATATCTGCTAGTGGCGGTTAGCTCAGTTATAATTGATAAGAATAAAATGAGAGACTTGTAGTAGGAGATTTAACCGGCACGCTCACTATCATCCGCTAGAGGTATAAAGTCATTTATGGCAGGTGTTAATTTAATGCCATGGCCCATTATAAAACTTATACGGAACTAATTTGAAGACAAAAATAAGTCATTTTTTTCAATTAAAAAGACAAAAATAAATAAGTGTTGCCTTAGCCATGTGCCTAGAATGACTGATGACCATTTGGACCCACACACCTTTTCACATTTCTAATGTTCAGATATACATATATATCGTTAGTATGATTTTTCAATAAAATTGGCCAAAAGTACCATTCTATAATCCATTTTTATTTATTGTAACAAAAAATAAAGAATTAAGACAAATATCATCAAACTTTATCTAATGTATTAAATCGAAATATTATTAAAATATTCTATAACAATCCATTAATTTGCCCAAAATGATATTTCTCCCATAATTTTGGCTGGTACAGAGGACTGACCCATTGACCATACATATATAGCTGTGATTTTAACTTTATAATATTAAAAACCCAGGACCAAAGAAACATAAGCCTCGACTCCAGTGCCTTCACTGTCTTGAGTCATCCTTGCATATAATTTTTTATTTAAAAGTTGATATTTATAAAAATTGAAATAAATAAAATATTTTTTATTTTAATTAATATAAATTAATTTAATATTGAAATAATGTATTAGAGAAATTTAAACTTTAGGTTTTGGGGGTTTCCCTTAATAAGTGAAGATGTTGACTGTGGTCCAAGGTGAGTGCAGAGAACAAGTCAGAACTTTCTATCACATTTTTAGTTTCTAGACAAGTTCAAAGAGATTATTCAATGCCATGTTGAGGGATAAAATGTCTGGTTGTTGCATTTAAAAATTGAAGAGATATCATCTATATATATATATATATATTATGCACACAATATCATCTTCATACTAGTGATCTCCTTGATACTTGAGAGTTTGAGCAGGATGGGAATAATGCAGCTGATGCTGGAGGTCCTCTTGCTTCTGTGCTTCTTCAAGTTGGGGTCACTAGCAGAAGCATCGGTCGACTATTCTCTGTCAAAGTCCAACTGCCTTGCCAAATGCGGTAATATCACCTTCCCGTTTCCCTTCGGCATCGGACATGAGTGCTTCATGGATGACTGGTATGAGATTGTCTGCAAAGACAATAACTCTGTCCCTTGGCTGAAGAAGCTGGACCTGCAGGTCCTCAACGTCTCCCTCAACCAGGGTTCCTTCGGTGAAGATGCTACTATCATCGTCAACTATCCGATTACGTACTCCGATGTGGGCTGCAGGCGCAACCAAAGCCGACCATCTGCGTCCCTTAAGGGCAGCCCGTACATCCTGTCCTCTGCCCAGAACGTATACGTTGCAGTGGGCTGCAACAACTTGGCTATGCTGGAATGCGAAGACGAGCCTTCGTTTTTGGGGTGCAAGACTCGTTGTGCCGGCGCTAGCACTAGCCGGTACAGTGCTTGTAATGGATATGATTGCTGCCACACTAGAATTCCCAGTGGGATGCAGGCCTTCAACATCAATGTTTCCATGGCGGATCACAATACCGGGCCAAGTGCAGCAGAAGGTGACTGCAGATTCGCGTTCCTCGTTCACCAGGACATGTTCCATCCCAGCCAGACCGACTTGTACGCCTTGCAGGAAGAAGGCTACCTACCGGTAGTGCTGCAGTGGGGTGTACAGAATACTAGCTTTCCAGGGTCTCTTGGGGTCAAGGTTAATTCAGGATCACGGTCTCCTTCTGTACCCTCTCTTTGCCGTACTGTAAGTAAATTCAGCAACACTACGCCCTTCATTACATGCTTCTGCAACAACGGATATGACGGCAATCCTTATTTTCTTGGCGGATGCAGAGGTACTACTCTTACTCATACTGTCTTTTCTCTGGTGCTTAGTATGATTAGTCTCCAAATGAACTTATGTGTTGATCTACGCCTTTATTGTCCTTTATGCTTCTAATGGTATTATTATATTCACTGTGTATCAGATGTTAATGAATGCGAAAATGACGGACACCTGTGTGCTCCACACAAGTGTAGGAATTTGCCAGGAACTTTCCAATGCGTCAAGGATAAGAGGACAGCCTTGTTCATTGTCATAGGCATGATCCATGCAAATGACTGACTGCTGGTTTGATTTCAATCAATCATTAAATTCCTTGTCGGAACAATGCTTACTTTTCTTCATTCAAAAGCAGGTGTCGTCTCGAGCTGCGGATCACTCGTCTTGATTATCCTGGCTTGGTTAGTATACACAAAGATCAAGAAAAGGAGAGAGGCCAAGCTAAGACAGAAGTTCTTCAAACGGAATGGTGGTCATATCCTGCAACAGCATCTACTTTCAGCAGAAGGAAATGCTGAGAAAGGAAGACTGTTCAGTTCAAATGAGTTGGACAAGGCCACCGACTATTTCAACAAGGATCGGGTCGTGGGGAAAGGCGGCCACGGTACCGTGTACAAGGGTATGCTAGCTGATGGAAGGATAGTTGCCATCAAGAAATCTCTAGCCATGGAGGAGACCGATGTAGAAATCTTCATCAATGAAGTTTTGATTCTCTCACAGATCAATCACAGAAACGTGGTAAAGCTGTTGGGTTGCTGCTTGGAGAGTGAAGCTCCACTTCTGGTTTACGAGTTCATTCCGAATGGGACTCTTTACCAGTACCTCAATGACAAGGAATCCCCCGTTTCTTGGGCTGCCCGGCTGCGTATCGCTGCTGAAATTGCCGGTGCACTCTTCTACTTGCACTCATCAGCATCAACCCCAATTTACCACCGTGACATCAAGTCTTCGAACATACTCCTCGACGATAAGCATCAAGCCAAAATTGCGGATTTCGGGACTTCGAGGACTGTTGCCCTGGACCAGACTCATGTGACGACACTGGTGCAGGGAACCTTTGGATACTTGGATCCCGAGTATTTCCAATCTAGCCAGTTTACAGACAAAAGCGATGTGTACAGCTTCGGCGTGGTCCTTGTTGAACTCCTTACAGGACAAAAGCCAGTGTCCTCCACGCGAACGAATGAAGGTAGAAGCTTGGCGTTGTACTTCATCATTTCTATGGAGAACAACCTGCTCCTGGATATACTAGATGCACCTGTGAAGGAGCAAGGCAGAGAAGAAGATATTACTGCAGTGGCACGCCTTGCTAAGAGATGCTTAAACCTGAAAGGGAGGAAAAGACCCACCATGAAAGAAGTACTGATCGAATTGGAAGGGATCAGAAATTCGGTGCCACACGAGTCCAGCACAGACCAGGATCAAGGAAACAACGAGGGTGCCAATGCTACTACCTCTGCAGGGGGAGAATCTGATAAAAATGCCGATGTTATTTCTCAGTCGGATATTGACTCACTCTTGCCAAGTGATTCATGGTGATTAGCATTAAATTATACTCTGTTCCAGTAATTATATTTGATGCCCGTGTTGTATTGCTTCTGAAAGATCACCATAAGATAAGATGTATGGATAGACACTTCTTCCTTCAGATATGTGAAGGCTCATATTCTGCTAATGGACTTGATCTGAGTTAACCAGAATGGACTTCTTGTCACAGAACAGAGAAGAAGATGAAGTTGCCATGTACATTGAAAAGTCCAACAGGCTGATGAGAATCTAGAAAGCTGACTCATTCTGCTACTTGCTCATCCATCGTCCCCCTCCTACATTTCTAGGAGGTTGCTCATGGCCAATGACAAATTTTAATTGGAGGAAGAACAAAACATACACAAAAATCAGAAGTTTTGCACTAATAGGATTGACTCAATTAAAACAAAAAATGAATAAAAATGGAATATTTCCAAGTGATTGAACAAAAATTTAGATGAAATGGTTTGTTGGGTCAAATTTGGCCACCAAAATGGAATTGGCGATGGGACTAAAAAGGAGAAATGTTCCATGTACGCAAGAGAACTATGGCCGTGATAAACTCTTTTTAATATTTTATTTAACTTCAAATTATATAGATAAATATTTTATTAATGGTTTAAATAATAAAAAAAAATATTCATTGACAATTTAATTTTTATAAATATATCTTCTATTTCAATTATTAATAAATAATTTTATATATAAATTGAATCAAATAAAAAATTTACAATTAAATTGAATAATCTTGTCATAAAAAATTATTAATAAAAAATATCTTCCAATATAAATTTTATTTAGATATATCATTATGGAATTGGAATCATATGAGTGAATACAATGTGCTATGGATATGCTCGAGTAACACGACCACTATGTTTGAAGAGTCAAAACAAAAGCATGCTTTTTTTGCATTTATTATAGTCATAATTTTCTTTTCGTTGGGTCACATCATTGGACTATTTTCAACCAAGACATGCACGCATGGACACCCATCTTGATTGTTTACTTTGGGATGAGAATTGGTCTTCCACGAAACACACCCAAAAATAGACCCATGGACCTATCACAAGCAAAGATGTAGGCATGACATGGACCACCATATCATTCTAAATCTCAAAATTTTAACCAAAATTTAAATAATATACTCACATGGGTATTGATATTCGCCTTTTGCAAGTTGTATGTTAGACAAAAGCTACTTTTTTTTTGCACAATTACAAAAGGTACCTTCAATGTCAATTAATGGAGTAGTTGAAATATAAATAGTTGAGATATTATCATCTTAATTTGAATATATTTGTTATTTTTAATGATGGTATTATTAACTTATTAATATAGTTGTTTTCTATGTAAATTCTATAGTAGTGGGTGATGTATATGTTTGAATTATCATGTCAATTAATGGTTTAACAATTGGGTATTAAACATTGAACATTACATTGCCGTCAACATTGAAAGTTGAGCAATCAACTTTGGCATACCAACTCATTATTTATTATTATTTAAGCTCATTAAAAATGATGTAATTATTTATTCATATTTATATTGTAATTAATAGTGGGCACCAGCTACACTACACTAGACCCTTCAAGTTAATGAATAAAAAAATAAGCAAGTGTGCTTGAGATTTTAAAAATGAGAGCAGCCTTCACGTTCTCCCTCCCCTATCATAAGAAAGGGACTTGGATTGGAAGCAAGTGAAATGACAATGGCTGGGTACGAGAGGTAGAGATTGATTACTTGTATTCAGAGGGGCTGCTGAGAGTCACGTTCTCCCAACCCTGCAAAGATGTTTAGCAGAAGGATTGGAAGAGGAAGCTGCCAAGAGCTGCAGGTGGCTCCTTTCTTGACCGTGTTCTTCACCACCGTACTACTCCCAACCCTTGCTCTTCTCCTGAATTTGTCGCCATCATCAGCTGCACCGGGAGGAGGAGAGCGGCTTTCCTACAATGTGTCCAGGGCCAACTGCAAGCACACATGTGGAGGCGTTACCATACCCTTCCCCTTCGGCATCGGGGAAGGCTGCTTCCTGGACGAGTGGTACGAGGTGGTCTGCTCCACCTCCGACGTTCCCATCTTGAAGAAGATCCGCCTGCAATTGCTCAATATTTCGCTGTCTTACCATCGTGACAAACCCGAAGATAATTACATGCGGGTTAACTTCCCTATATCCTACTCGAGCACAGGCTGCAAAACAGCGTCCAGTCCAAACCTGTCAGAGAGCAACTTCATCTTTTCCCAGAAAAACAACATTTTCATTTCGGTTGGGTGTGGCCATATGGGTCTTATGGAAACCACAACACTGGGAAACTCTGGCCTATTGGGATGCACGCCCAAGTGCCCAGACCAAGAAGGAATCTCCGTGAGCTCTCAGTTGAATAACTGCCCCGTGGGGCGTGGCTGTTGCCAGGCCGCAATCCCACCAGATCTCCAGGCAATCAACATCAGATTTCAAGAAGCAAACAAGAGTGCCTCTGCCACAGGGCCGGGCGATTACGCCTTTCTAGTCGATAAGGCTTGGCTTAACAATACAGGCGGTGATGCTGCCAAATTGATAATAAAGGAGTGTGGAGGGTATGCGCCTGTTTATCTTGAATGGGGCGTAAGCAACCTGACATGCTGCGATTCGATTTCTTCCCGTTGCTCCTACTGCACCCTGTCCGCACGTTCTGATGATTATCCATACAATCGATGCAGTTGTTCAAACGGATATGAAGGCAACCCCTACCTTAGCGAAGGATGTCGAGGTGCGTATTATCTCTCTAGTATGTCGATTCTTCTCCAAATGAAGAAATTTGTCGTCTCCCCATGTCTTCTGTTCTTATGTGAGATCGATGACCTTCATGGTTGCAGATATCAACGAATGCGAGGATCCATCTGGAAATCCCTGCGGTTCAGCAAGATGCGTGAATACAGAGGGGTCGTATAAATGCGAGAATTACACCAAACCAGGTCAATTTGGCAATGTTCTCATCCTGCAATTAAGATTAAGATATGGCCAGTGACTGTAATTGCCATTAAGCATTCAACTCAACTGATTCCTTCAATTTTCCCATTCTGCAGTCATTGGAGGATTTGTTGGAGTGATCATTTTCATTCTCTTTGTTGGATGGTTGTTCAAAAGAATCAGAAAGAGGAGGAAGATGAATCTCAAGTATAAATTCTTTAGAAAGAATGGCGGTCTCTTACTGCAGCAGCAACAGCTAGCTTCACCTGGAAGTAACATGGGGAAAAGCAAGCTGTTCGAGTCCAAGGCGCTGAAGAAGGCCACCGATAACTTCAATGCGAATAGAATACTCGGCAAAGGGGGCCAGGGGACCGTCTATAAGGGGATGCTGGACGACGGAAGCATTGTTGCTGTAAAGAAATCTGTAGCGCTGGATGAGGCGTATGTGGAACAGTTCATCAATGAGGTCTCCATTCTCTCGCAGATCAATCATAGAAATGTTGTGAAATTGCTGGGCTACTGCTTGGAAACCGAAGTTCCTCTCCTGGTGTACGAGTTCATACCTAATGGGACACTTTATAACTATCTCCACGGTCCAAATGAGGAATCTCATGTCCCATGGGAAGTGCGCCTGCGGATTGCCTCGGAGATTTCGGGAGCTCTTTCTTATCTGCATTCTGCAGCATCCATACCCATATACCATCGAGACATAAAGACATCAAACATACTATTAGGTGAAGGGTGTCGGGCAAAAATCGCAGACTTTGGAACCTCCAGATACGTCAACCTCGATAAGAGTCATGTGACTACTATGGTGCAAGGAACCTTTGGGTACTTGGACCCTGAGTTCTTCCAATCGAGCCAGTACACAGACAAGAGCGATGTGTACAGCTTTGGGGTTGTTCTTGTCGAGCTCTTGACTGGGCAAAAGCCATCCTCTTCGTTCGGCGAGCGGGACGGGAATGGTTTGGCCGCGTACTTCATCCTCTCGGTGGAGGAGGATCGTCTTCTCAACATTTTGGATGCACGGATTTTGAACCAGGGAAACAAGCAAGCCATGGTTGATGTCGCTTGGCTTGCAAAGCAGTGCTTAAATACTTACGGGAGGATCCGACCCACCATGAAAGAAGTTGCCATGAAGCTAGAATCAATAAGGAGGTCATCATTGCCCACCTCTGCAGTAGAAGAAATTCAAGAATGCCCTTGGAACTTCGAAGTCCATGTGATTGAATCCCATGATCTTACAGCTTCCACGTCAATCGGTTCGCAGAGGTTCATTTGATGAGCAAGAGGAGACATGATTCACTCCATTCTATCCTACACACACGAACTCCCAACCTAGTCCCTACCCTTTGCTTTACATGTAATAATTTAGTGCTTTGATTTACCATGTATCAATACTTTTATTTTTTCAACAAATGGTATGGAGAATGACATAGCATCTTTGATTACTTCCATAGCCCAGTCAAGTCGATAAGCTTAATCTACATAGGGTAAAAAGCAGGCACCCATGACCTTCCTTAGTCAAGTCATAAGAACAATAAATGTACACACAACCCACATGAAAAGAAAACTCTTAACTCTAATATTTATTAAGAAATTCAAATGAAATATAAACACAAATGGTATCAGTAGTTGAGAGTACCTATAAATAATAAACTCTTATTTTATTCCATTAGAATTATAGAATTACTTTTAAATATAACTCTGGCCATGAGTTGTTAATATTTACTATTGTATATATACCATTAATTATTGATATGATTTTGAGAAAAAAGAGTTGTATCCAGCATAATGATCAATTATGGTTAAATATGAGTCTTAACTTGCGTAAATCAGTGAATAATTATAAAAAAAATTATGAATAAATTTTATTTTAGAATTTTAATTTAATTTAATTTTTAATTTTTAGTTCAATCTTAATTTTTAATACAATTTGATATAATTTTACATTTAAAAATTACAATATTATAATAAAAATTACCACAAATTAAATATTTTTTATATATACAAATATAACATAAAACATAAAATTTAATTTTCTTCTAAAAATCGAGATAGTCATTTATTATGAGTTTTAGTACCTGTAGTGTTAATTTGATGAATATTTTCACCACTGTAATATTGAGTATTGAGTTAATTGACAATTGAAAGTTTGCATGTAATCTCCCGTTGTAAATTGGATTGTTACGTTATAATAAGTGTTTTTATAGGTTGCACAATAAATATTTAATTTTTAACAATTAAATTAATCACCAATTTTTTTGTTTATATTTAGCTAATTTACATTCAATTTGAACAATTATTTATCCAATTTATTTCTTTAAATTTTATCAATTTATTTCCTACAATTTCTATTCAATAATTACCCAATTTTTCCCTTTCCAAACCTATGATGTGTCCTGACCAGGTGTATTAGGTGTACTTAAAAATTTATTTAGATCACTTTAATCAATTTATAAAGTTTCGGTTAAAATTAATTTAATTTTAAAATTTTAGTTTAATCTTAATTTTTAATACAATTAAATTTAATTTCACATTTAAAAATTATAATATTATAATAACAACCACCACAAATTAAATATTTTTTCGTATACAAATATAACATAAAATAGAAAACTTTCTCTGACCAGGCGCACATGGTGTGCGAGTACACTATCTTCCTATCATATTAAAAAGTATTACTAATAAATAAAATATTAGACTATTATACAATTAAAATTTATAAATTATAAGTAATAAAATTGATCAAAATTTATATAATTATAATAATTATCTATTTTAGCTAATAAAATATTAATCTATGAAGAAAGATTTCGTCAAAAAGGCATTGGATTTTGGTGGTAGGATGACACTCATCTTGTTCAACCTTCCCGTAGAGATGAAGTTCCCTAGGCCCTTACCGGAGTTTTCCTATCAGTTTTTCTGTGTTGCCAACACACAAAAAAAGTGTAGTGCGGTAGAACTTAAGGTGAAAGTGGCACATCATAGACAATAATGGCATCTTGGGCCAGTGCTCAACATTGGAAGGCTCCTTCACATCCCATTCTCAAAAAAGCACTGACACTTAGCTTGACAGTCACATCTCCTTGAGCTTGTAAATTGGCTTAACTATCCATCCCACTTTCTTTTGCAATAAAGTATCATAATAAAAAAAAAAGCATGACACTTAGCTTGACAGTCACGTCATGATATTGTGTACGTACAAGATTTTTGCATTTTGACTATTTACCTCCACAGGTGACTTTCCATGGCAGATCTTAGTATACCATAAGCGACTTAGTTTAGATAATTCTTATGGAATTCTTATATGATAAATAAAAATAAATTTTAATTTTGTTTTCATTCAAATTTAAACACTAATTTAGTCTTAAAAGTTTGATAAATTTTAATGTAAATATATTTTATATTGAATTTAATATAGTTTATTTTCCCCAAGTGATTTCTCCAAGTCCTATGGAATTATTTGGGGATGTGGGGGAGGGGGACAGCTGCCACATCCACCTTTTGTCTCCTTTGTTTTTTTCTCCTATCCACTCACTTAATGCCACACTCATCTGATGTATAATCAATTATATGCTAGAAATGATTGAAATATCATTATATATTTTATTAGTAAAAAATATATTATAATAATTATTTTAAATTTTATATTATGATTAAAACATATAGTGTGGTAGGAAAAAAACAGGTAACATGTTCAGGTGGAGAAAAGAACACCACTCACTTTGGGGAAAGCAGCAGAGAATTGATGCACACCGTTTGATATATGCAATGTACGTCTTCTTCCATTACTGTTGCTGATAAAAGCAGCTTTGGAAAAAGTGAAGTGAGACAAGGCAAGGTAAGGCATGGCATGGCATGGCATGTGGTTCAAAATAGGCCAGCAAAACCTGGATATTAGACGGTGAACTAGTCCAAGATGCTACGTGAGAAAAAGGGAAAAGGGAAGTATTAACAAACAAGCAACTAGCGTCCAGTATAATGGGAAGTAAGGGCGAGAAGGCATCTTTTTCTTACTACGTGCGAGTAGATGCTATGCTCTGGCCATTCTTTTTGGGATTGTATTGGATTGGATTGGAAGCAATTATATATTCCTGGCACACCTTCTTATCATCAAATAATGCAGGAATGCCACATCACAACAATAACAAAATGTTCATCTATCTATTGCAAATATATAGTCAATGAATGTGTTTTTTTAAAGTTTTAATGGTATATTATTTTTGTATTTAACAAATCTTGCAGCCTTATACCTATACAAGGTGAGTATGAAAAGATACAATATAAAAAACAATTAAATTTTATTAATTAACTTTGCATATAAATTCTAATACAACAAAATAATACAACAGTTTACTTGTACACTTAAATCCAGAAATTGATAATCCAAATCGTTATTTATAAGGATTTATAGACAATTAACTGGTTTCTAGATAATTTTTTTACTATTGAGCAAAACTTTCTATATTATGCATCCTTTCCTTATTTTTATGATGTAGTTTGTCATTGTTTTGCACTAATCTTTTGCAGAAACCTAATTACTATTCAATTGGGTAGAGATTAACGATAGTTTTTATCTTCTAAAAAATCGTAATAACACTCTATTTATAAATATAATCTTATTCCCACTATCATTTATTGTGGATATGTATATATATTCACATAAATATATTTAAATAATATTTTATTTATTTATTATTTAAAATAATAATTAATTTTAAATAATATTTGTTAATTTTATATGTATCATTATTTTATTATTTATTAATATTATATCCAACCAATATTATTGAATAAATTGATATGAAAATTTATAATTAATCACAATGTTTAATTGTTACAATTGGGAAATTACTTTTTTAATAAAATAACTTAGTAATAACATTGATAAATTAACTATTTTTCACTGGACTTCGAGAATAAAACTTATTTTGCAGTTAACTAGACAAACTATGGAATGAGAAATTTGAGTATGGGAATCATACATCTATTATTATTTGGGGAGAGTCATTCTTCATCCTACATTTTTTATTTTTTGGAATTGATTTTATATCCTCAATAATTATATTTTAGCATTATACTAAAATTAAATTTTAAAGTCATATATGATTGTTAAGCTATAACACTTGAAAATATTTTAAAATATATATGAATGAAAATTAAATTTAAAATTATAATACTTAATTATCAAAAAATTCAAAGATATAGAATCAATGGTCTCTGTATTATGCGGTTCAATAGTCTCTTAGGTATATTGAATCTATAAGTGTTGTAATGGAATTTGGTGAGCTCTAATAATTTTCCAAGAACACTGAGTTAGGGCAAGTGAATGAAGAGCAGCATTATTGGTGGACCACAACTGTGTAGAGTGAATAGATTGATTATCATCATACATGCATTGCATTGCAGGAAATCGTTTCTTATAAGAATCCCTTGGAGGTCACATACCCTTGAGTACCCTTTTAACTCTCCCCTAGCTGGTTAGGGTTTTCTAGCTAGGAGAGGCAATAATACCCAATATGTTCTCCCCTCTTAAAACCCTTTTTCTGCTTTTGGGTTTGTTGGGTACTGTGAAACCAGCAGCAGCAGCAGCAGGAGGAAAGATGTCCCTGGCAAAGGGCAACTGCGAGGACACATGTGGAAACGTTCCCATTCCCTTTCCCTTCGGCATCGGGCGCAATTGCTCCATGGATGAGTGGTACGAGGTGGAATGCCTGCCCAAAGAGAAGCCCGTCCCCAAGTTGAAGAAGATGATGGGCTTGGAAGTGCTCAACATCTCGCTGCCGAGTAGCTCTAGCAGTGGCTACATCCAGATCAACTTCCCCGTCTCCTATTCCAGCTCAAATCACTGCCCCAACGCCAGTAACAATGTTAGCGTGAGCCTTGTAGGGAGCAACTTCGTCTTTTCCAAGTATAAGAATGTCTTCACCGCCGTTGGATGCGGCCAAATTGCTACCATTAACAGTACAATAACCTTTCCCCCTGCCGCTGCTGCTGCAAACTCTTCCAAGGTGGGATGCATGTCCGGGTGCATCCACGGAAACATTAGCGTGAGCGACTTGCATGATTGCTTGGGTTATGGCTGTTGCCAGAACACAATCCCATCCAAAACCCAGGCTTTCAAAATCAGCTTCGAAAACATCAGCGGCCAGGAGTCCCCACCCGACGATTGCCTCTACGCCTTCCTAGCCGATCGCTCTTGGTTTAACCCTATCCGCGCTAACCAGTCGAGGGACGTGGGTTATGCACCAGTAAGCCTAGCATGGGGAATCAACGACACCCTGAAAGGTGAGATGGAGGCTACAAAAGGCGTTACTTGCACCTACAACGAGACTGACACAAGTTTTGCTTATGATAATCCATACTTGCGTTGCTACTGCAGTGCCGGGCATGAAGGGAACCCCTACCTTGGAAGATGTGGACGTGGGTGCCATCTCTCTCTGTCTCTCTCTCTTTCTAGTACTTCATATTTTGATCATCATAAGGATCCTCTCACCACATTGCGTTTCTGTCTATATATATTTAAAACTAAAAGCAGAAACTGTCTCACTTCATGTCTGCAGATGGCAGGTCACACTTCCCACTGCCTGCTAAATTGTCAGTAGCGGGTATGCTTTTTCTTAATGGATTGTCTAATGTTCAGTTATTGCAGTAGTCAAGTACCTATCAACTTTGGTCCAAAAAAGGCACCCATCAACCCTTATAATTTTGATTTTTTTTGGGGGTTAAATCATGTGGGGTTTATACTTTAACGTAATGCGGAGACCTTCAAGGGATATCTGCCAATATTTTCTACTCAATACGAAGTTTTGATTCTTTAATTCTGCAGTCACAGGAGGGTTTCTTGGAGGAGTACTTTCTATGTTGTCTGAGAGGCAGGCACAAAGGACAATCAGAAGGAGAAGTATCTCGATCCGTAAGAGCAAGTTCTTTGAACAAAATGGTGGCAATCTTTTAGGTGATATAGGGGCATCTCTGATTGATGGAGATGAAACCATGGATAGCGAGCCACCCGCGTCCTCAGGGTTAGAAGTGACAATGGAGATCGATGGAAAGATGGCAGAAGGGGGTGGAGGGGATTCAAGTAGAGATAACATCGAGAGGAGCAGGTTGTTCAAGGCGGAGGAGCTGGAGAAGGCCACGGATAACTTCAATTCGGATAGGACACTTGGCCAAGGCGGCCGAGGGACTGTCTACAAGGGGATGCTGGCCAATGGACGAGTTGTTGCTGTCAAGAAAACTGCCGTGCCAGACGAGGCATATGCCAAACAGTTCGTTGCCGAGGTTTGCGCCCTCTCACGGATCAATCACAGAAACGTGGTGAAGCTGTTAGGCTTCTGTTTGGAGACTGAAGTTCCTCAACTGGTGTACGAGTTCGTACCCAATGGGACGCTTTATCAGCACCTCCTCCATGACTCAAACAAGGAAGTCCAAATCACCCTTACCTGGGATTTACGCCTGCGAATTGCCTGTGAGGTTTCAGGTGCTCTTTCCATTTTGCATTCTGCCAAACCAGTACCAATATACCACAGGGACATGAAAACATCCAACATACTATTAGATGAAAGTTATCAGGCAAAAATCGCAGACTTTGGACTATCCAAATCTGTAGCCCTCGATCAGACTCACGGGACTACTACGGAACCTGCAGATACCGTTCAAACAACCCAATACACAGAGAAAGATGATGTATACAGCTTTGGAGTGGTTCTTGTTGAGCTCCTAACTGGGGAGAAGCCAATCTCTTGTTCACTTGGAGCAGATACGGGGAAGAGCTTGGCCGGGGACTTCATCCTCTCAATGGAGGAGCATCGTCTCCTCGACATCCTTGATGCTCGAGTTGTGAAGCAGGAAAATCAACAAGAGGCCATTGCAGTTGCTCACCTTGCCAAGAGGTGCTTAAGTCCTTCAGGAACAATGCGGCCCAGGATCGAAGACGTGGCGGCGGAGCTGGAGTCGATAAGAAGGGCATCGCATCCCTCCCATGAACAAGAGACCGAGGAGCCTCAAGTCCATGCCACATTTTAAAGTGAAGTTACCTGAGGTCTTATCGACATCATTTGAGGGTTTGACCAGGTAAGTCAGCTGGTGTTTTCCCATATATCCATAGATCTCCATAAGTTTAAGTCAATGTAATGTCCCTTTCACAGGCTATGTATTCTGAGATTGATGCATTTGAATTCTGTATGATTTCATTTTTTTTATGATTTCGTTGCTATGTATGCGTGTGCTTGGATCAGTCAACGAGTGCTTGTTTATTGGGAAGCTATACATATTCTACTCTCTCAATTCCCTTTCAAGCACCTATCAATCCCTTAATTCAAACAATTCTTTTTTCATTCTCACATTATGAGATATTTTTATAAAATCACACTAATTATTATTTTATTCTCGTGGTTAATTGTGAATGATGAACTATGACAATGTATGTGATAGGGTGGTATCTACTTACAAATAATAATTTATAATTAGTTATTATAAACTCAGAACATTTTGTATCTTATTATATTAATAGTTGCGCTCATATACAAAATTGATACATTTATTATATATAATTTTTAAACTCACATTCAATATTTATATATAAATCAGGTATTATTCTTACGATTTAGAATAAATAAAAATAATAGGTTCGAGTTAAATATTTTTTCTATTTAATCAGATATTTTTTTATTATAATATCGGGTTAAATATAAATAGGAGTCTATTTAATTTGATAATACGTCAAAAAAAGTAGTGAAAAAAAGTAATGAGGGGTAAGTATTATAAAATTTTCAACCTAAAAATTAGAATTATGGAAGAACCGAGAAAGCTGATGTGGTGGTGGATATATGGGAATTGGTAATTGAGAGTTTTATAACTTGGAAGTGAGTGGAAGATGTGCCATCAGCATGGGCAGAGGCAAAAGGGTGCAACAGTTGAATATTAAGTTGAATATTATTAGAGTTCTACTTATGTGAAGCATTCATTCCTCCATGACCAATACAAGCAAGAAGCATACCTTCACAAGGTGGTCCAAGATGTGACCTTTTGCATCCCCCAGCATCCAGAAATATCATAATCTCTTAAGTAATCAATCCTCTCAGTTATTCTTTCAATAACTTTCTTTGAAAAAGCTTTGGCCAGCCACAGAAGGAAGGAACCACATGCATACAGGTGATGTACATGGAAATCGTAGTAGAAAGGTGAGAGCTCAAGCAAGACTGAAAGAGCTGGCAGCGGACTCCACAAACCTCCTCGCTCCCTTGAACCACCTCTTGTCTCCGGCTTGGGCCTTGCAAATGTATAGCTTCCCATTGTTAACGCTAGCTGTGATCAGCTGGTGCTTGCCACCTTCATCTCCATCAGCAGTCCTCGTTAATATGGACAAGAAGTAGTACTCTTTTCCTCCGACATTAGAAGTTGAGCTCTCCAGTACATTTGCAGCTGCCACCGCGCCAGAATCAAAGCCACCCTGCTCATTGAACACACTCATGATCAAGAAGGAACTTCGGAAATTTCTGTGTCCTCATATCAGCCTATCTTCACTTGTAATCAACCCTTCTCTTGTCTATCCGAAACAAAGAACAAATACCATATCTGATGCACAAGGAAGTAAACATCCTTCCATCTTATCAAATTTTCCTTAATGTCAGACCAAAATATATGAACAACGGATAGACAACTGACAAAGATGGGAAAGGAATTCTGTTCTTTTGTTCAACATTACCTCAGCATCAGTGTTTCCAAAATATGCCTGCTTGCCTAGTAAGTAGTCCACCTGCAAACGGCAAAACAAGATCTCTTTTGGTCATGAAAAATTCAAAAGAATGGCAGTAATATAAACTTGGGAGGGAGGAGAATGACCTTGGACAGGAACTCCTCAGGGGAGCCAAAATCAGTAATTGACTTCTTGTCAGTCGGGGTCACCATGACAGCAACATTGCTGGTGGAGTCAAAGTTGTCCTCATATCTTAGCACCTGGCCTGGGTACTCAACCTCTTTACTTGGGTTCCACTTTGATGGGATATTCAGCTTGAATCCATCTCCATTGTAGGGTAAGAAGTCGGTGTTCGTCTTCGGCTTCCCAAACACATTGGCTGCAATAGATATCCAGATTAGCGTTATCATCCTCAAACCCACTTACTTGTATTTAGTGTCTGAATGATCACACACTTCAGCAATATTAAACGGCCGATGAAAATCAAATTGCACCCGTCATTTCTGCATCATCTAGATGCTGTTTAGCATATAAATGGATGAAAGTACAGAACGATGTATTAGAAGCACATAAGTGTGAAGTTCTTTCTTACCCTATTACTGATCAAGAAGCAAGGCAACCCTACACAGCATCTTTACATTCAAGCAAAACAATTTTGAGAAATTCAGCCTAACAAGCTCGATCTGCAAGAAATCCCCTGACTCCACCCTAAGTCCAGTCTATTCATCGTCAGTTAGGCTATGGAATTAGGACGTACCAGCTTCACCATAGGCAGCGTCAGCGGGGGAAACCTTCGAGCCTACCGCAGCAGCCCCAACGAGGACTGTCAGAGCTAAACGGCGGGAAACGACGGCTACGTCCTCCTCTCCAGAGACCTGCGTCTGGGCCCTGCAGACAATCTGGGCGGGCCTGGAGCCCGCCACGGATCGTGGGGATGAAGTCCTCGCAGGAGTTTTGAGAGCGTGGTGTTGCAAGAAGCAGGCAGTGGAAGCCATTTCCTCCCCTTCTCTCTCTCTCCCACTCCTTCCTTACTCTTCACCCACACCAACACTTGAAAAGCTCACAGCTTTCTGTACGTGCGTATTATTGGGTCAGCAGTGATCTATCGGATGGGTGAAGGGGGAGTGGATATTGGGATGACGAAAAGATCTCGTTTCTGCTCGAGGGATAAGGCTCTATTAGCTGTGACTTCGACACCTGGCGTGTGTTGGCTTAGCTGGAAAGTGCCACGGCAGATAGATACTCCTGTCTGTCTCAGTGTCAGCAATCACAGGCTCATATGGCAAGCGCTCTGCCCTTGAGGATAACATCAAGCAATCTGGCATATGAATCATTCCACCATTACATTTGTTTTCATGGGTAAATAGAGAGTTTTAACCTCTTTGGTGGGTCTTCTCTGAACCCAATAACAAACCTCTATCCTTCAAATCCAATAACAAACCTCTATCCTTCAAATCCAACTAATCCTAAGGCTAATTCCTACTTTTTTTTTTTTTTCTTTCTGTCGTATGCTTCCAGCATCATTCCAAAGAGGTTGACTTCTACAAGTCAATGCCCTTGTGACTTTTCCACCTGCAAGCTTGACTTGAATGGCTTCTTGTTCCCCGAAGGGACCCAAGGTAGCTGTCAGCAGGGCAATTAATTCTTTTCATACGCCCTACCATACGGAACCTTTCAAACTCTCCGTCTAGAATGAGTAAGGTGAACATAGCTGATAATATATATTGTTGAAATAGTATAATATATTTAAGCTAATTATTATATAATCTTGTATATTAAAATTATATCATATATTCTATAATTAATAAATAGATATATATATAATTGAGTTAGAGTTTTGAGAAAATAAGTAGGTTTCAATTTCTCATCCCTAATATCTCTTTATTAATATATTCGTTTTTTTTTTCTCGAATTCAGTTTTGTAACATGTTATTAGAGCTAAGGTTTTCTACTATTTTTAAGGTTTTTTAATCTTAAAGCTCAATACATGGCATAACTGAATTGTTATAGAAGATGGAAAAAACGGATGCAGCATTAACAGGAAGGGAGTTGAAGGAAATTTTAGAAGGTATGGCCAAATTGCTTATAGGAAGAGACGATGTATTGCCTCAACATAACAATACTCTTAATCGAGATTTGAAGTTGAAATTACTCCCAATAGAGCAGAAACTTGAAGGAACGAAAAACTATTTGAGTTGGTCGAGAAAGATAAAACTCATACTAGAGTCAAAATATTTGGAAAATTACATTGACAACTCATATGAATAACCCACTGATACTACCAACACATCATAGAAGGTGTGGAGGGCGACTAATTTTTTGGTGGTTGCATGGATAATAGGATCACTTTCTCCTTCTATCGCGGGGTTGGTAAAATGTATTAATAAAGTATCTAATATATGGAAAATTTTGGCTACTCAATTCTCTGGTATTGGAAATATGATGACTGTGATTGAGATTGAAGATAAGTTGGACGCACTAAATAAGAGGGAGCGAAGTATAATAGAATACAGTACTGAGCTGAAAATGTTATGGTCTGAACTTGATTATTATGATCCATTAATTACATCTGATCCTTTAGATACAGCTTCTATTAGAGCATGGATGGAGCGACAACGTGTGATTCGCCTCCTAAGGGGACTAAATCTAGAATATGAATACAAGAGATCAATGATATGTCATCAGTCTCCAATTCCTCCGATGGAAGATGTTATTGCTGCACTAATTCATGAGTAGTCAAGACAAAAGGTTATGAACACTTCTAAGATATCAGCAGTACCAGTTCGCTCTACTCTAGCAAAACCGATTATTAACAACCGACAATGCTATAATTGTGGGAAGAATGGACATATTAGCTGGAATTGTTCCTCGACACATATTCCTACATGGGGTGGAACAAGTCATAGCATCAGAGGACATGGAGCCCGAGGTCAAGGTCGAGGTTGTGGGCGATTTGGGGGACAAACCTATCGTGCTAAAGGTGCTGACATTTTAAATAACGACATGTGTTATGCTAATGCTGACTCAGGTACTATTGCACATGCATTTTCTTCTAAACCATCTTCCACATAATAAATTATTGATTTAGGCGCATCTAGACACGTGACAGGAACATCAGTAGAGTTTATTACATATACTATTTCTCCACCTTTTTCCCATAATAGAGTTCAAACTGCTTATGACACATTTCAACCGGTTATGGGATTCGGCTCGATTAAATGCACTTCATCAATTACATTATCATCAGTTCTACATGTCCCATCATTTCCAATTAATCTATTATCAGTTAGTGCAATTAGTGATCAATTGAACTGTCAAGTAATCTTTGATCGAGATTCATGTGTCATTCAGGAAAGGAATACCAAGAGAACAATTGGGACTGAACGGAGGCTTGATGGATTGTGGTATCTTATGAGAGATGAGTCTAGCACAACTTTAACCACTACTTTGTCTGAACGAGCAATGAATGAAGTCATATTGGAGCATCGTCGTCTTGGTCATCTATCGTTTGAGAATCTTAAGAGTGTAAGGCCTGACTTGATGAATAATGTAGAACGTAGCAAGCTTGTATGTGATGCTTGTGAGTTTGGAAAACATACAAGAACACGTTATTCTCCTACTGGTTTAAGAAGTATTTCACCATTTTTGTTGATACATTCTGATGTTTGGGGATCATGTCCAGTTACTTCGATTGGCAGATTCAGATGGTTTATTACATTTATTGATTGTTACTTAAGGATGACATGGATATATTTGATGAAAAATAAATCTGAGACACTGGTTTGCTTTAAAGATTTTTTAGCTTTGGTGCAAACACAATATAATGTTAAAGTAAGTACTCTCCGTACAGATAATGGTACTAAATATGTTAATAGAGAATTCTCATCGTATTTATCTATAAAGGGGATTCTGCGTCAGACCACATGTCCAGATACACCAGAACAGAATGGAGTGGCAGAACGGAAGAATCGACACTTGTTAGAGGTAGATCGCACACTTCTATTTATAATGAATGTTCCAAAATATCTATGGAGTGAAACAGTATTGACGACAACATATTTAATTAATCGGATGCCTTCTCAGATATTAAACTTTCAATCTCCTTGTGAACTTTTGATGGGACGCAATATATATGCAGTCCGTCCTCGTGTATTTGGTTACGTATGTTTTGTGAGAGATAATTGTCCCACAGTAACTAAACTTGATCCACGAGCATTGAAGTGTATTTATGTGGGCTATTCTAGCACTCAGAAAGGTTACAAGTGCTGGTGTCCAAGCGAGAGAAGACTGTTTGTGAGTATAGATGTAACATTTCGTGAGAATGAACCCTTTTATGGTGAATCAACAATGTCATCCACAATGTTAGATGATTTGACTAAAGCACAACATGGAAATGAAGAGAGAATTAGTGATAATAAAGAAGATGATGTCATTGTAGGTATAATCCCATGTCCTAAGAGATTGAGTAGCAATGAAGGAGGGACCAATGAACCAGAATTGAAGGTTTATAATAGAAGGAACAAGAGTTGTGCTCAAGGGGAGGAAGATAAAAAAGATGATGGAGAGCGACAAGAACAGATACTTATACCACACTCATTGCCCACATATGTCCCAAATACCCATCAATCTTCTGACGATTTCTCATCATCATTGAATGTCCCAAATACCCATCAATCTTCTGACGATTCCTCATCATCACCAGATGTCCCAGATACCCATCAATCTCCTGACGATTCCTCGTCATCACCAGATGGTAATAAATCTCTGTCCATTGCTATTCGTAAAGAATTTAGAGCTAATGCAGGAAAACCTCCAATTAGATATGGTTATTAATATGATATATCTAATTATATCTGTCTCATCTACATACAAGACCTTTATTGTATCATTACAGTTAGTGTACATACCAAGAAATTGGCAAGAGGCTAAAAATGATCCAAAGTGGCTTGCAGCAATGCATGAGGAGATGCGTGCATTAGAGAAAAATAAGACATGGGAACTGGCATTACTTCCAAGCAGAAAAAAGGTTGTTGGATGCAAATGGGTATTCACTGTTAAGCAAAATGCTGAAGGAAAGATTGAAAAGTATAAAGCAAGATTGGTAGCAAAAGGCTACAGCCAAACGTATGGAATAGATTATGATGAGACATTTGCACCAGTTGCTAAAATGAGTACCGTCAGAATACTTATATCATGTACTGCCAACTTTGGATGAAAATTACATCAATTAGATGTAAAGAATACATTTTTGCATGGAGACTTACAAGAAGAGGTATATATGGAGATTCCATCTGGATTTGATACAATGAAAACTACTGGGAGGGTATGTAAACTTAAGAAGTCTTTGTATCGACTCAAGCAATCACCAAGAGCTTGGTTTGACCGATTTCGACATGCAATAGTTAGAATGGGATATCAACAATGCAATGGAGATCACATAGTTTTCTATCGACACTCAAATAGTCAAGTTGCTATCCTTGCAGTATATGTAGATGATATTATTATAACTGGAGATGATAGCGATGAGATATTGCGACTAAAGTAAAGATTGAGCAAAGAATTTGAAGTGAAAGATTTGGGTGCACTTAAGTATTTTCTCAGTATTGAGATAGTCAGGTTTAGGACAGACATAGTGCTTTCTCAGATAAAATATCTATTGGATCTACTTACTGAAACAAGGATGTTGGGTTGTCGAACTGCTGCTACTCCAATTAAACCAAATCATAAGCTATGTGCTCAGTTAGGGACCCAATGGATAAAGAATAATACCAAAGAATTGTGGGACGACTTATCTACTTGTGTCACACACGACCGGACATAACATATGCGATTAGTATTGTAAGTAGATATATGCATGATCCTAGGATAGAACATTGGGAGGTAGTTTTGCGAATATTGAGATATCTAAAAAGTAGCCCGGGAAAAGGCCTTTGGTTCAAGTCCCGAGGTCATACTAAAGTTGAAGAATTTTGTGACTCTGATTGGGTTAGTTGTGTAGATGATAGAAGATCAACATCAGGTTATTGCGTGTTTATTGGAGGTAATCTTGTATCTTGGAGAAGTAAGAAACATGAGGTGGTTACAAGATCAATGGCAGAGGCAGAATACAGAGCTATGACTCAAGGCATATGTGAGATAATATGGATAAAGAACTTATTGATAGAGTTATGTTTATTCAGGAAAGAACCCATTAAGTTTTGGTGTGATAATAAATCAGTGATCAACATTGCTAACAATACAGTTCAACATGATAGAACTAAACATATTGAAATTGATCGATTTTTCATCAAATAAAAACTTGAAAACAAGATCGTAGAGCTACGCTACATGAAGACTGGCGAACAATTAGCAGATTGTTTAACTAAAGGATTAAGACCTAAATAGTGGATTAATATTTGTAATAAGATGGGAATGATAGATATTTATAGTCAATCTTGAGGGGGAGTATTGGAATAGTATAAGATATTTAAGGTAATTATGATATAATCTTGGATATTAAGATTATATCATATATTCTATTTAAGGTAGTTAATAAATAGACATATATATAATTGAGTTAGGGTTTGGAGAAAATAAAAAAGTTTCAATTTATCATCCCCAATAGCTCTCTATCAATATATTCGTTTTCTATTTCTCGAATCCAGTTTTGTAACATTTACACTTACTGCTAATGTGGACTTCTCATCTAGGTATTTCACATCTTTTGTCTAGACAGTGCTTTGCTTAGCTCTTACTCAGTCTACACGACGAAGCTCAGCTCAGACCGATGATTTTTTTGGCTGTATTAATCCTATTCTTGATGTTCTATATTTGACCGAAGCCTCATCTTTCATACCCAAGTTAGCCATTTATGTGTTTGGATGATGTATATATATTCTACAGAACATAACAGCCTTGCCCGGTTTCAGATTAGTTGTTCATAGTCATGGAGAAACATATGATTTGCTCAGCTATTAGTAAGAAGCTAGTTGAAGAAGAAGCTGCCTTGCCCGGTTTCAGATTCTACCCCACGGACGAGGAGCTTCTAGGGTTTTATTTACGGAGGAAGGTGGAGGGGAAGACCATGATCAGAATCGACCAAACCATCAAGAACGTCGACATCTACAAATACGATCCTTGGGATCTTCCAAGTAAGCCTGCGCCATCCTTCATTGGAGCCCAGATCTTGGTTTCATGCAAGGAGTCCAGTGAGGAATTCAACCAGGGTCCCCAGTAGGACATGGTTTTCTATTAAAGACAGTTTTGCATGTCCGGAGATGTAAATCCAGTTATTGACCTTTGAACTTGACTTTGACTGCTACAACTCCAACACCTATAGATTCAATTATAAATTAATCAACCTTTGCCCTTTTCAATCAATGACATGGGCCCAAGTAGATGATGTTTGAAAGATGATCGTTCAATAATAGACGCTGGGTGTCGTGAACAACTTGTTAAAATACTATATTCGCCATACTACCGCTGGATAATTAATTCAAGGCTAGGCTTTGATGATGTCATTGATTGCGTAGTCTTGAAGCAATTTGTGAATCATATACTAGGTCATATTATATTCATGCAATGTTACTATATAATCAAAATACGATATATTTATTTTTTTAATAATATTATTAAATAAAGTTTAGAAGCAAATAATTTATCTTTAAAATATAGTGGGTATAAAATAAATAAATAATAATAATACATAAAATATGCATCAAGTCAAATGGTTTTGTTGGTAAGCAACAACCACCAATAACCAATGGTAGCAGACTTTGGATGATTGTCAATAATCCATATGGATTTGCACATATGGATTTTACAAAAATGGGCCTTGAAAATTAGTTAAAGGGACTCAATTAAAGGTGGGTTTAATTGGAATTTAAATGTCATGATGTCAATTATTTCTTTTATATTAATATTTTATTTCGTTAATTTGTGATGCCAGTAGAAAAAGCTGACCGTGGTCCGTGGTGATGCCTATAAAGGCGGCCAATGTCATGCCTGCTAGGGCAAAGTAAATGTGGCGACTATGGGAAAGGATGGAAGAGTTTATTCTTCTCCACAGCCGAACTACGCAAGGCTCGACTCCAGTGGCTGCCGGAACGACCAGAATCGGCCAAGGAAGGGCTACGTTCCATTGATGGTCGGTAAGGACGACGAGACGATGGAGAGGCTAGACGTACGCACCAAGATCATCGACCACCCCCACATTGCAAACCTGCTGGAGTCGTCGGCCGACGAGTTTGGGTACAGCCAACAGGGGCCGGTCAAGATCCGGTGCGATCCGGATTTGTTCAAGCAGATGGTGAGGAGGATATCGAAGGAGACGAGGCTTGACAGGAGCTTCTCCTTCCCATTCTGATTCCGACTCCTACCGCTCACGAGCACATCATACTCGCATTCCGGTCACGTTTGTAGCCAGGGGATCGAGCTGGGCTCGGTAACTCATCAGTTGCTGCAAGAGGTCGATTATGCTGTAAAGTACCTATGAAAATTAATAAATCTGTGTAACCTGGCTTGATGGTTCAGACGTTAGCGTCAGTCAGTTCATGGAATCGATCCTTTCATAGAGACTTGTAAAGTAAGTGAATATTTGTTTAGGGTCCTAAAATTAACATGATACAATACAAGTGAAGCTGTAGTTAAATTTAGTTAATACAACAAATATTAGGCAAAATTATAATAAATGCATACAAAATGGTTGAGATAATTAATCATATTAATTTAATACTTCAAGTAAATAATCACTTGTAAAAGAACAATCCTCACAAAAATCATATGGAAAATTTGAGGTGTAAAGGGATTATGGTCACTAGCATGCTTGAGATCATCTCATAATCAATATCAAGATTAAAGAGCAAAAGATAACTAAATTACATTAATAATACCAAATACTTGTACAAAATAATTATCTACCTATTTAAATTTATTCTTTTAGTGTTAATCCTTAGTTAAAATAGACTCATTTAATATTATAAACAATTACGTGACAATTATTACAAATAAATATTAAATGAATTTTTTCTTATATTAATTTATAAATGGTTGACATCATAAAAGTATTTAAAAAATATTGATATTAAATTTTTTTTTGTCAATATTTAGTACAGTCGATATAATTTAGAGTTAAAAAAAGAGATCATTTCATGCAAATTATTACACAAGATGTTTGGAATTCTAATTACTCTTATCCTTCTTAACCATGCCATATGATAATATTGAAACTGTATTCGACTTTACAAGTAAAGATGGATACGACATGTGACAAACATAAGGCTAAGTACCCTGCAAATGAAAACGTGGCGTCGGATAAACAAGTTCACGTGTTGTTGGATAAACAAGTTCATGTGTTTGGATATTATTTGATTAATGGACCACTGAAAAGCTCGAAAATTTTCAAAATTATAAATTTCCAAATTCCTTTTTTTGGATATTTCAATATTTTATTTTATAAATTTTTTGAAATAATAATAATAATATAAAGCTGAAAATTTTCAATATAATGGAACGATTTTAGCATAGCTAAAATTTTATATATATTGATAAGGTGAATAATGAAGAAATGCAGGAAGGGGTACTGGAAATACCTCCATGATTTTGAAGAGTATACACATGACGTGTGCAGTCAATTGAGGTGTTCTTCAAACAATCATTGAACAGCCTATCTCAAAGTGGATGAAAAAGTCAGAAAAGAAAGTCATGGAATAAAACTTTCCAATTTCAATATGGAAGGCTGGTCTACATGAAGACCATCATGTCTAGGAAAATGCTTAGGCCTTATAGTAACTTAACCAATGGAGTTAACTCACCCATGCGGGTGGGTTATTTAAATCCATTTTAGCAAGGAATATATATAAAAAAATTGAGGTCATATACTAATTATTACATGTTATTGATGGGTATGTATGTCAAGTGAAGCATCATTATGGCGTATATAGTGTTATTAAATTAGTGAGGAAAGAATATCATAGTATCCTATCATAATTTAGTGAGGAAAGAATACTAACCATAATTAGTTATCAGCTAGAGCATGCATAAATAAATTGACCCATGTTCAGGGCAAATCGAGAATATTCGATCGATCTACGAAGCTTGCGTTTACGCTCTCCGTCTTGCTCTTCGGCTCGAGTTTGAAGCCCCAAGAATGGAAGACGACAAGGCGGGAACGTGAAGATACCATCGTCGACCTCGACTTGAATCTAAGGTTTATTAATTCGCGTATGTGTGATCACGTGCCACTCTCGTGTATAGAGAAGCCCCACCCCTCCCAATTTGCGTGATCTCCCCGGCCTTCCTTTGAGCCACGTGGCACGTCAAGTGGGACGACAGCTTTTCAATCACACAGTCACTGGTCCTCATCTTCTTCTTTCAATCACACAGTAGGAAAGTGGGAAGAAAGGGCCTGTCTGCCGGTCAAAACCTCTTCAGAGATTCCAAAAATGGCGCATTCAAGGGTGAGATTTCGTCAACAATGTCCGATTGCCTACCATTTTCTTTTGAGTTACCGTATTGATTCTGGCTAGCAGCAGTCTATCACCATAGAAGATCGTATTTGGTAGTTATTATGCCTGATGATGAACATGTTAGCCATGAATAATACGGTACAAGTGCAACTACAAGGAGAGAGAGGGAGAGAGAGAAAGAGAGAACTCGTAAGGTCACCTGGCTACTACGTAACATCAACATCAAGTTTCTTTCTGGATAAAACAGTAGCGAGGGATTATATGGTTAATTCGGAGCTACAGCTACATAAATTGAAGATTTGATGAAAAGCCAATACACATGGTTCTGAGAGCTGGAGAATGAAAGGAGTTTAGTGCACACTGACCCCATCACCCTCTCCATTAATGGTGGTAAGTGGGGAAGATAGTGGCAGTATTACTATTATAGTAAGTATTTTTTGCTCAACATTATAGGTTAGAACCAAACAAAAGAGTTACAAAAAGTCACCAGCCCTGCCTTCCTGACCGCTGCACCTACCACAAACTCACGTCTGCCTATATGGTATAGCTGTTCCAAATCAAATCATTCCGATAAGATCCTCCATCCACCTTCCCTACCAGTTCAACCCAGTTAGGCGCAAATTGTACCGGGTATGCGAATTCCTTTACTCTGTGGCGTTCTTCCCTTCTTATATTTCTCAAGTTGGTCTTAGTAGTTTCTTTCATTGTCTTTATCAATTAATTGCCATTGAGTTGTGTTCTTATCTGCTTTTGATCTTCTTGTTTAGCCTACCCGAGAAAGAACTAGTAATGGCAAGGGAAGCTGTTTCACATGATGAAAAGGTAAGGAAATAACATTACTTCTTGGGTATGAAGAAAATGAAGTAACCATTTCTCTATCATAACATTTATCTGAGTTGCTGTTTAGGTCGTTCTAGGGGAAGAGGTTGATGGCGTGAGCTTGATCACCTTGAATCGACCTCGTCAATTAAATGTGATTTCCTCAGAAGTGGTGCGTAGATTATGACCCAACATGCTTTTATTGACAAGAATTAGTGTCTAGAATCTTGACTATGTATCTGGCTTCCTGATTATTGATTTTGGAATTAGGTCGCAATACTTGCAGATCATTTGGAGAAGTGGGAGAAAGATGATAAGGCCAAACTTGTATTGATTAAGGTTGGCCCTTTTTTGTAAACTGGCTAAATTTGAGCTAGTGCCCAAGTATTTTTTTCACATGGATGATATTCTTTCAAGAGAATACTTCCAAGGTTTCTCTCATTTGTTTCTTTGTCATACCAATCTAGGGAGCTGGTCGAGCTTTTTCTGCCGGCGGAGATCTGAAAATGTTCTATGATGGCAGAACAGCAAGTAATGTATCATGTTAAAAGTCCCAATACTGTTTCGACACTGCGTTCAACTGAGTACTAAAGTCGGCCATGCCCATTTCTTGCAGAGGATTCATGCCTTGAGGTCGTCTACAGAATGTATTGGCTTTGCTACCACATTCACACCTATGAGAAGACTCATGTAATACTGAAAACTGCTTCTACTTTAGAAACAGATGACAAAACTCTTCTGTCTGTGCCAACTGATTGGTTGCTTTGTTAGGTCTCTCTTGTTCATGGAATTTCAATGGGTGGAGGAGCCTCACTGATGGCCCCAATGAAATTCTCAATTGTCACAGAGAAAACAGTGAGTTATCCATATATCTCTGTCTTTGTCCAGAATACAACAGGAACATATTAGACTTTCGTGGTATTTCCTGCATCTTACTTATAACTTCATGCAGGTTTTTGCAACACCCGAAGCTAGCATTGGATTCCACACAGATTGTGGTTTCTCATACATGCATTCTCGTCTCCCTGGACGATTGGGTAAGAATCTCAAGTAAAATAAATATTTTTGGACATTTCAGGTTCATCTTCTGAAGAATATATAGAAGTATATGCTTGCCATTTTGCTTGTTGCTATAAAACATCATAAAGAGGTCAAGTTCCAAAATTGAGAAGGCAAGAGTGTTTCATTAAGTTTAAAATGGTATATCATGTGCCAAACTTTTGCAGGGGAGTTCTTAGCCTTAACTGGTGCAAGATTGAATGGTAAGGAATTAGTATCAGCTGGCCTAGCAACCCATTTTGTCCCTTCTGAGGTAAGATTTGAGCTATCATGTATCTCATCCTCGTGTCAAGTTTTCCTGCAACAATTATTTTGCTCTGCGGATAGTCCATATGGAGTCATCTTTACAGCATATTTCACCCTATAGAGGAAAGATACAACATAAATGAATTATTTCTTTCTTGGACCTTTTTCAAGGAATTGTGCTTTGGCAGTATGCCTTTAGTAGCATACTTAGAACAATATTATAAGATAAATATCAAATGCACAATTGTGTTAGATTTATACTCTCATTTTAGAAGTTATCCTATATCCTAGTTAAAATTATTGTTGTTCCAAGAGTGTTCTCATTTTCCACAACTGACAGAAACTCTCTGAGTTGGAGAAGCGTCTTATAAGCTTGAACTCGGGTGATGAGGCTGCTGTTAAGTCTGTGATAGAGGAATTTTCTGTGGAGGTTCAGCTTGATGAAGGCAGTGTCCTGAGCAAGTATACCCCCTAAATGAGATCAAATACAATCATTTCTGGTTTGAGAAAAGTGTACTGAAAATGGAAGTCTTTGATCTTCTTTCAGGAGGCCGGTGATTGATGAGTGCTTTTCCAAGGATACTGTGGAAGAAATAATAAAATCATTTGTATGTTCTTTGATGACTTGTTTCAGCTATGGTGTGATTTGATGTGCAATTGGCCATCTCCCTTGCAACTACATGCGCTAATGCTGAGCTACATATCTATACTGATTTCAGGAAGTGGAAGCAAGCAAAGAAGGAAATGGATGGATTGGACCAATTTTAAAAGGGTTGAAGAGATCTTCCCCAACAGGACTGACAATCACGCTGAGATCGGTAATTGTTCTCCATTCTTTTTTCCCTATAAAATTGAGTCCAAAAATGGTACTAAGACTGCTTGATCATAAATATGTTAAATGTGTGGACTCCAGTTATAACATCTGATATGTCTTCTGCCCAGATTCATGAAGGCCGGAATCAAACACTTGCAGAATGCTTGAAGAAGGAATTTCGGCTAACGATGAACATTCTGAGATCAACAATATCTGAAGATGTTTATGAGGTGATTATTTCTGTAGATGGTGACAATCAACTCTCAACATATAGATATATTTGATGTGTTGATTCCCCTTGTTCAATTGACAGGGAATCCGGGCACTCACCATTGACAAGGATAATGCCCCAAAGGTAAACCACTTGCAGGATATATATATATATATATATCATGTCTCAAAAGAGTCTTTTGGCAGATACATCAGCTTTCTTCACCACTAGCCCCCCTATTTTTTCTGAACCCTGGGTCTTTTGTGCAGTGGGAACCATCAACTCTTGACAAAGTGGAGGATGAGAAGCTAGATATCATTTTCAAGCCATTCACTGAGAATCTTGAACTTCAAGTTCCAGAAAAGGAAGAATGCAGGTTTGTCCATGCAATAGCTCCCAATAGTGTATCTTCTTCCAATAAAATTTGATATTGCTGATGACTTCTCTGCCATGCCATCTGTAATACTGCTGATGACTTCATCTCCCGAATATCTAACAGGTGGTCCGGGAAATACGAAAGCTCTCCCTATCCATTCATCAATCTCACGAATGGAACAAGCTGAAGCTATGAAGCTCCTACTTTAAGTTCCTCCTATCCAAGATAGAGTAGAATGCTCTTTTGTCAGTGGACTACTTGTCTTTAAAATTTGAAGTCTGGTGTAGTATTGACTGAGGTGGCTTACATCAATGTCAAATCTCAAAGAAGGTGAGGCAGTTATAGCCTATTAAGTTAATGAACAAAGTCTACCATCCATTGACTAGTTGTTTTCTGCACAAAAGGAACACCAACATAGTGACAATAGCATAACACTTCTGGGCAGGATTCAAAGAACACCATAGATGCCCAGGTGCTGTGCCCAATGGTAGTTTGTGTGGAGCGGGTCTGGGCCCTCCCTTGCAGACCCATCCTGTGTCCAGGGCATGTTCGGATCCCCTGTGGCACTGAATGTGCCAGGTCCAAGTCTTGAAAGACCCGCCTAAGCCCGCCCATGTTGACATGCATAGACTAGCAAAAGACTGGGGACCAGGACCCAACTTTGCACCACACCGCCTTGGACCCACATCACACCACGCCCAGCCGGACCTGCCCTGGAACCAGGCTTGTGCAGGGCAGGTCCGTGTCATTATTGAGCGGGTTGAGTCCGGGTTTTGACATACTCGTCGATACCGGGTTCAAGGTTCATGATCAACTTATTAGGGAAAAGGAGAAAAAAAGGAAGGGCCAAAATGAAAAGAAAAAGAAAATATTGGGGCAAGAGCCGACAACAACAAATGAGAATTCATCTACAGCGTGTTTCACTTTGACTTCCTAGATCCGACTCCGCACGGACGGGTTGTCCCTTAAACCCACTCCACTAAGGAACCCGATCACGGGAAAGACAAAATTGCCCTCAGAAAGATGCCAAAATTACACAAATGAAAAAAACGTTTTTCGGGCCGATGGGAAAGGAAAGTTCAACCCGCAGTTCGATTGATGAATACATGAGGGGGTAATCTGGTCATTTCGTACTAGGACAGACAACATGAAGGAAATATGACCGTTGGGAGTGGGGAGAGGGAGAGAGAGAGAGAAGAGGTTTAGCTTTACTAAATCCTCGCTTGAAAATGATTAAATCTGACCCATCACGGAATCGGTAGAGAATCAGATCCATTGGAAACGGCTTACTCCCTAGGCAAGCTGTCGCCCAACACTCTTCTCTTCCTTTCTTTCGCCATCGCTGAATTGTTCTCTACCATGCGAAGAACCCGATCGGGCAAGAAGGAGAAGGAGAGACGAAGAACAAAGTTCTGAGTGAAGCTACAATGGCAAAGCCAAGCTTAGATGAGATCAGCAAGGAGACGACCGTGGAAGAAGAGGCTCACCCTTACTCCTTTCACGTGTCTGGGCCTCGCAATGTGTCTTCCCCTAACTGGCGAGACCTCATCAATTCTAGCTGGTTAGATCCTCCATTCTCGGTTTTTTTAAGTCGAAAAAGCTGCGTCCTTTTCATCAATTTGACTGACCCATGAGCTGTAGAGCTTCCCATTGGTCATTAGATCGATTCGAGCTTAAAGGGAATAGTAGATTTCTGCAGATAGATTATTTGGTTTCTACTTTCCAATGGGGCCGAACTCTTGGTGTTGGAGAACATTGAGATCTACTTAATCTGCTGTAAAATGCACACTGCAAACCACTCTTAACTGTGAAGAATCCATATTGATTTGTTGTTTTGGTGTATGAATGACTGCATATGCAGGAAAGATGAGAACTACAAGAGAACGGTAATCGCATGCTTCATACAAGGGGTATACCTTCTGGAGCTTGATAGGCAGGAGAATCGTCCTGAGGAGAATGCCCTCGCCCCAAAATGGTGGCTGCCCTTCAAGTACAAGCTCTCTCGGAAGCTGATAGATGAACGAGATGGATCAATATTTGGCGCAATCCTTGAATGGGACCGATCTGCTGCAATGGCGGATTTCATACTAATGAGACCGGCTGGAGCCCCAAAAGCTGTCCTAGCCCTGAGAGGGACCTTGCTGAAGAGCCCCACTATCCGTCGGGACATTGAGGATGACCTTCGATTCTTAACCTGGGAAAGCCTAAAGGGGTCTGTCAGGTTCAATCTTGCCCTCGAGGCATTGAAATCGGTGGCTGAAATGTATGGGAGCAGCAATGTCTGCATAGCAGGGCATTCCTTGGGAGCAGGTTTTGCACTTCAGGTGGGCAAGGCACTAGCCAAAGAAGGAACCTACGTGGATGCGCATTTGTTCAACCCGCCTTCGGTTTCTCTTGCCATGAGCCTCAGGAACATCGGGGAAAAGGCCGGGCTAGCTTGGAAGCGAGTCAGATCGATGTTTCCTTCAACCTCCCAAGAACAGAGTGGCAGTGATTCTGAAGTTGACAGGACAGTGAGCTCGGTTCTAGGACTAAAGAACTGGATGCCCAATCTGTACAGGAATAACAACACGTCAAAACTCCACCTCCCCAAATGGGTCCCTCACCTCTACGTGAACAACAGCGATTACATCTGCTGCCACTACACTAATCCTGCGGGAGCAGAGCCAAATGGGGCGGCGGATAAGGAGAATGCCGGCCCTGCAGCAAATGGGCAGGTTGCTGCGAAGATGTTCGTCATGTCAAAGGGGAAGCAGAGGTTTCTCGAGGCTCATGGGCTGGAGCAATGGTGGTCCGATGATTTGCAGCTTCAACTAGCTCTGAACAACAGCAAGCTCATCAGCAGGCAGCTAAAGTCCCTGTACAGCCTCCCCACCTCGGGTCCTACCACAACTGCAGCACCAAAGTGAAAGCTCTAATGGGGCTTTCCAGCTGCGAGCAATCGCTTCATGGTCGTGAGCTTTTCTTGTATGACTTTGGAAATTAATACTTTGAATTTGTTTCCTGAAAAACATGTGCCGTCACTTCAGGATTGTGAACAAAAATCAAGGTTTTGCATAAACCCTAGATACGTTGCAGCAAAAAAGGAATAAAATGACGACTCCGCTGGGGATCGAACCCAGAATCTCTGGTTCCGTAGACCAGCGCCTTATCCATTGGGCCACGGAGTCGTGGTTGCTATTAAAGATATATCTAGACTATATGTATCGATGACAATTACTATGGAAGAATGACCGGTCTTCTCCTGGGATATATTGATGATGCTGCAGCACTGGCTTGTCAGAATTGAAGCAATGGTTAGCTGCTGGTTCGATCAGTGGTCCCTACTGCCAGCTTTAGAGTTGATAAGTTTTGATCTGCCCTTGCAGCCAAGTGGCCAATGCCCATTCTCTTTTTCTACTGGCTATGTGGAGCCAGACGGTGGCTGCTCTCTGGCAGAGTAAAACGGACCAGGGCTGGTTCCTCATATCCTGGAGTCCCCATAGAGAATGCTCTCCTGGGTCATCCTAATTTCAACCATTAACAGTGCTCTAATGAAGTTACAGCTTCAATAATTCATAAGCTGGTAGTTTACTTGTATGTTCTTCTGTTTTCCATCTTCCTGAACTTCATTTACCTTTCAGCCGCCTCTGGATCTTGTCTTCCACTACCCAGGGGCTCCCAGAGACCCCGAATGAAGTAGGTGCGGTCAAAGTAGGTCAGATGTGGATTTTACAGCTGCTAAATTTGATGGACCCACGCGCTTTCATTGGGCAGATTTTCAAACTTCTTGCTCCAACACTTGGTCTAGTTTTCCTCTCTGATGGAAGCTGATGTAAAATGCAATCTGTTGGGGGCTTTGCCACCGTCCACGGTGACATTATTTATTTTGGTGGCAAGAAAGCAACATGTTCAAGATCAAACATAGGAACATATGATGGAGTAAGAAAGCAACATATTCAGGATTGTTTTGGATACTGGAAAGAAATCCTAATGTGAAAATGAAAAATTGATTATATCTGGCTGTCCTCTTTACTGAGCTTCACCAACTCCTCTGCCAAATCCATTAAACTCCATGGGCACCACTCCCACCTCATATTTCTATTCTGAGGGACCTTCATCTGCCTCTTTCATCCTGCCAAGCCCTTGAATTTCATGGGCATTGGTCAGATTCCGATTTACAGAGGGAATGCAAGCAAGCCCAAGAGTTCTTGCTAATATTATTTTCACGGTTGAGTTTTATTCTGCAGAAGAAAATGGCAGACTACTTTCTTCTTCTTCTTCTTCTTCTTTTTCTGCACTTGAGTAGAGCTACCCTCTCCGGTTCAAAAGTAAGGACTGTATTGACTGTGTCCATTAAATTCTTAAGAGGGAGACCTCCATTGCCAGTTCAAGTCCTGGTTAAATCAAAGGCATCCTCAACTTATATATACATAAATAGAGAGGACCAAGTAAGAGACAGCAGAGAGTCATAAGATACATACAGCTGCTACTATTGCTCCTCCCTGCTCACCATTATAGACTCTCCATATAGAGTGCTGCAGCAGAGCCATAGTAATAATGATAGGGGAGGGAGCCATTGAAGAATTTTAAAAATGGACATAAATGCAAGCCGCAGGGCATCAACTAACGGCACCCTCCACCTGCTAACTCTATTTACTTTCACCTCCCCACTCACTCACTCTGTATCTCTTCACCCCCCTTATAAAAATCTGACTGGTTAGCTCCCCCCTATATTGCAGCACTCGAGAGTTGTTCACCAAAATTAGTCTGAGACTGAGTTGAGTAAAGATGAAGCTGTTTGCGGCTGTTTTCTGCCTGCTCGCTCTGAGCTCGACTGTTCCTGTGATGCCTGCTCGCTTGGGCTTGGGCGACAACAAGAGCTACTACCCGCCTGATGGAACTCCACCTCCCGTCCCAGGTCTCTCTCTTAACAATCTGCTTACTGAATATAGATTTGTGTGCTTTTAGGAGGTAGGTCATGACTTGCTTGCATTGATTAATGTGTCTTGTCTTCCGTTAAGATATTAAATTATGGTTAGTTTCTGTCATCAATGCAACACACAGATACTACCTGTCGCGTCTCATTCCCATGCATATATGCATGCATGATATCAGTTATGGTGGTAGAGTGTAGAGAGTTTGAGTTTGAGACCCTGCAAAACCTTCTCCATCCTTGACACAGTCTCTTGTGCAGTTCACCATGGAAGCCCTCCACAAGGGTCTTCGCCGCCTTACCACAACCCAACTCCAACCCCTCCTGTAAACTGCGAGCCGCCACCGCCTCCTGCAAACTGCGAGTCACCGCCTTCCTATGTACCTACTCCGTCGACTCCTACTTATTCACCTCCTTCTGGTGGTGGAGGCTCCTACACGCCGCCGCCTTACTCCGGCGGCGGAACTCCCCCCTACTCCGGTGGTGGAACTCCTCCAACTCCTATCTTTACTCCGGGAACTCCCACTACCCCAACAACCCCAATTCCATTTGATCCTAATACCCCTTTCCCCGGCACATGCAAGTAAGTCATCCATCCCACATCTTCTTTACTCCTCACTATCTCTATAACATGTACAAAGAGGGATCTGGTAATTTGACGTCGGAATTGAATACGCAGCTACTGGAGGAACAATCCGATGGTGATATGGGGCTTGGTGGGCTGGTACGCAACCATTGGCAACGTCTTTGGCGGGTTTCCAACCGTTGCAGGCTTCCCTTCGAATTTCAACCTTCTGCAAGCACTCTCAAACACAAGGAATGATGGGTACGGTGCTCTGTTCCGTGAAGGGACCGCCTCATTGCTCAACTCCATGGCCTCCACCAGTTTCCCCTTCACCACGCCACAAGTCAGGAAAGATTTCGTCTCCGCCCTGGGCTCCAACGGTGCTGCGCTAGCTCAGTCCGAGGTGTTCAGGACCGCCAACGAGGGCCACTTCAAGCCAAGGGCTTGAGAGGGAATCCGGGTCATGTCTTAGTGGAAGCAAAAAAAAAGGATATTTACATTTTATCCGCCTGTGTCTTTTCATGTGTGTCCTGTTTTTCACTTTCTGCCATTGTTATCATTGTGCGTTATTCACATTGCATTGAGAAGATGGATACTTGCTGGTGAAGGTTTGAACTTTGAAGTAGTGAATGCTTAATCCTTCTTTCTTTTCAAGCCTTGCCTTAGATGATTCTATCATTATCTTACATTCAATTTTCTTACTTACATTCAATGTTGTTCTACTTCTGCCCAGCTCAAACTGGGATTGAATGACCCATTCTGCCCCCCTCATTCTCAAAGATCTGATGAGTTTAAGCTTGGCAAACACCTTTGTGCTGAAACAAGAAAGACAATAACAAGACGAACAGCTGGGAGATATCCACTGATAAACCTCAGATTCAGCTCAAGTGACTTGCAGTTCTTCATCATAAAGGCATATGCAGGTTAAATGATTCAACCATTGTCCCCCCAGTAGAAAGTTTGAATCAGATCTTACAAACACTCGGTGTCTAGTTACGTGTATAGAGTCGAGTTTATCTGAATGAAAATAGCATAATGAGTAAGCTGATGCCAGTGGCCTGGCCTCCATTGCATGTCTTTGCAGGTTAATGGAGAGCAGCCTGGTCCATCTGGGTGTAGTTATGGTGACTATCCGGCTCCAGAAGGTTCATTGAGAGTAAGTTGAGATTATACGACTGTGTCGGGATCGAGTCATATGTTAGCCCATGATTCGGCATCAGGCTTAGTGATTGCCGCTGCTGGTCTGCAACATCAACTCCTCTTTCAGCTACCTGCAGCAATATTCAGCCACAATCAGATCAATTTCCGGCAGCTCCAAGTCTTCTGACTATGTGTATATATATATACCTTGGCTCTCAGATACATGTTCTCCTTTTTCAGCTCAATTTCCTGCAGGACGCAGCATTTCATTTACTTGGGACGATGAACTTGAATCATACTTAATCCATTGTATCTCAAAGATAAAAAAAAAAACGCTCATTACCCTCTTCTGCATGCACTCAATCTCTGCGAAAATCATATCACACTGTTGGGCACCCATGAAAGTAGAGAGTTAGTTCATGCGGAAAATCATGAGACTAATCATATTTGCAAGGATGTGAGCTTCCCGTCCCCAAATCATTTTTTTACAGGTTCTAATGAGAAAGTCTATACTATACCTTCTTTGATCTGACCCTGCTTACTGCCTTTTCCAGCCTTCCCTCAAGGTTCTTGAGCTCCTTGAAGCTCAAAGACCCAATTTCCTCGCCTAGGATGTGCCTAATTGACATGCATTATAATTACATATAGAAAGTAATCAAGAGAGATGGAGGCAACCACAGATGTAGTTCAAACTTTCAAGGGCTAAGTGAATTACCCATTAGCATTCTGAATCTCCCGTATCTGTCTACGCAGTTTGGTTGCTTCTTGCTGGTAAAACTAGGGATCATTCATGGTTTATTAGTGATATCACAGTTTAGACAACAATGGTGCTTATCTCGGATCACCATAATCCCCAGGAAGGAACGCATCAAAGTTGTAAAATTTCTACCTGGGTGTTGGTCTCGGAAACAGATGATGTACTTGAGGGATCACTGCAAGCTTTCTTGTACTTTTCGACTGTCCCTCTTACACTGCAACATGAAGATGAAGATCACTGTCACGTGTAGATGATCAACGCCAAAAACCAAAGGAAAACAACCATAAAAGCCGCTACCTTGGATTTAGGGTTACAATATATATTGACTATAATACAGAATAGAATATCAATGCATATTTATTTATGGTATATATATATATATATATATGATATAATGCTTTCTCTATCTCTCTCTCTGTCTCTCCATCTTCCCCCATCTAATCTGACAGAACACAGCTAGCACGTTGCAGACACCAGCAAAAGTCTTACAGTGACGATGCAATGCAACCTTAACTTCCTCGAGGGTCCTGATCAGACGCAGCACCATTCGATTTTTGACACGTGTAATGAACCCCCTTTGACCATCACGGTAGCATACTAGTGTCTGATGGTTCACAGAGGAAACTGCTGTATCATTAATTTATTGCTGTTTGTTCAAGTAAAGGGAAAGGGACTATTTTTTTGGCCAAATCAATTCTGAGTACTTCATCTAATTTCTTTGTCTGCTAATGGCATTATAAAGAGATCTCTGCTAATCACAAAACGACTAGAAAAAGAGGCAGGGAGTTGGACTGAGGCAGATAAAAGAAGAAAAGGTGGAAGCAGTGTCTTGTCAACTCAGCAGAAGAACTTTTGAAATTTCAATCTTATACTGAGTATTTGATTATCAGATGCTGTGTAATATGCAAATAACTTGTTGTCTGAGAATGAGTCAAGGGGTCTTGTGCATGTTCAAGATCTATGCTCAATTTGTAGCAGTTGAAGGGTCAATTATTGTTGATGACAGTCAGCTTGCTTTGTCTCATGCGAGAAGGAAATAAATGTGAAAGATCACGTCTGAAGTGACCAGAGCTTCCTAGACTTTTGTAAGAGTGGAAGTAAGTTTCATAGACCATCACTTCTAAGCTGCTTCATAAGCATATAGAACACATATTATACCACCCATATGAGTAAACCCTAGAAAAAAAAGCTAAGATCCCTAAAGGATACAGCCCGCTTAGAAATTCAGAGTTTTTTCTTTGTTGCATTGGTGAAGATCCATTCACTGGAAAGTTTGGCAAAGAGGGTGTACCCTTCACAGATTTTCATGGATACCAATACTTGCCTATTTAAGGTAATTTGGAACCCTAAATTCTAGGTTTATCAAGGAAAGAACCAACATACAACCCAGAGGTGAGATCAGTTGGTGATCAATTTGATAACCCTAATTATACCCCAAGACCCATAAAAAAAAAAGGTTTCATCCCAAAGAAATTGAGAAAAAATAGGCAGATTGATGTGTTTGAAAGTGTTTCATAGGGTATTGGCATCTTCAGATCAATCTTCATTAGAAATCAACACAGCCTAGGTGACGACTAAGGGTATCACAATCACTGCATGACCTATCAGCTGGAGCCCTAATTAATCTTGAAAAAAGTAGGGAAGTCGACCAACTTTCTTAAAGAGACTACGAGTGCATATATGCATATGTAAATCTTTCAGTTAGAAGATATAGAGGATGAAAAAGGTTTATCGGGGACCTGTTATTGGCATATTCATAAAGGCGGCCGCGGCTGGAGAAGACGATGAGCGCTACTTCAGCATCGCAAAGCACCGACAGCTCGTAAGCTTTCTTGAGCAACCCATTGCGACGCTTGCAGAAAGTGACCTGCCTGCTCGTGGTGTTATCGATCCGCTTGATCTCGAATTTGCCCTTTCCCGACTTCCTCTGGGAAGGGGCAAAGCCATGGGATTCTCTGGGGAACTCCGTGGCTGGTAAGCTGAAAAGAACATCATTTATGGAGGGATAAACAGCATCCACCCTACTGGGTGGCTGATAAACAGCAAACTTGATGTGTGAAAATTTATGGAAAGCTTACCAGAATGGACAACAGCTGCTAGGTGGGAAAGGATAGAGAAGACAAAGAGAGACTACTTTCCTTTGTGTGGACAAAATTGAAGTAAGAGTGGGTAGTAATGAAGGTGAAGGAACTGCAGAAAATGGAAACCAGATGGATTAGATTACAATGATGAGAAAATTGGCCCTTCAAACACACAACACTGTCCAATATCAATTTCTGCATCTAATCTTCACTCATTTTAATTTTATTTTACGATTTAATCATATTGATAGTATTAAATATTTATCTAAATTAATATGTAAGAATTATTTTTTAAAATTAATATTTTGGTATCAAATCATTAAAATAATTATCTCATCTAACATTGTACTCTATAGATTAAGATCAACCAATTTGTATATTAATAATATTAATGGTCAACATACACAACATATACACATAAGATATATATAGAGAGAGAGAGAGGTGCAAAAGCTCTGTGAGGCAAATGAAGGTGAGAAGCTTGGCTTGCTAATGCTGGGCCTGAGAAGTCATCTTCAACATGGATGTGGATGGGCATCCATGTGTGAATGCATGTGAATTGGATTACACCCATTTGAAAAAGATGACAGCAGCCTTGGTATGAGTTCTGGAATACAACCACCTCCCCATCAAGTTTTCATAAAGCTCACGTAACTCCAGTGTAAATTTATTTTAAAATCTATCTATATATATATATATATATATTTATACAATTCCAAGTTTTCAACCAACCTGAAATAATGGAAGTGTGCAAGCTTTTTCACTGGAAAGCTGTGGTTGTGGTGTGGGGATGGAGGGTATAATAATGATTCCTATGCTGAAAGGACCAAGAAAAGTGCAAGGGTCCCATAATGTCAACCTGAGTGACAGCTTTGCCTTGTGCTAATATGTGGACAATGTCAAATTGTAGACCCAATGAGATTGCCAGCCATTATTAGTCTCTCTAAAAGTTGGTTCTTTCCCAATACCCACAATTAAGAAGGGCAGCTTTGATTTGAAGCAAAACTCATGGAAAGATAATAGCTGCTGCTAGTTAAGGTCCCAGTCCAATTGGTTCACCTGGGAAGCTGCTGCTGATTATTTCTGCAGAAGGTGGAAGAAAAGACAGCCATTCTGCAATAGAAACCATTTGACTAAGTATGATCCGATAAGGGTGGCTTCTGCAGATGTGCTTCAAGAGAAAAAGCAATCTTCTTCCCATACCCAGGCAGAAGCAAAGGATTGATTCAGTAGGAGCATTGCCAAATGGGGGAGAGCAGAGCAGATTTACTTTCTGTGAGAAAAGTGAGGGAAAATCAAATCCCAAGGGATAGACAGAGAACAAATTATTAGAGATAGCAAGTGGGGACCACATGCCAAACCCAGGAATGATGCTGAAGTATGAACAGATGGGTGATGTTGCAAGGAGGGTCACTCTCAATTGAATTGCAGAGACAAGTTCATTGAATGCCTTGTCCCCCCTGTCTTCATCAGAACCTGTGCAGATGAAGTTTGAAAGCAAAGGGCTCTTCTCCTGCATGACAGTTCAGTAACCATGAGGATGGCATCACTGTGCAAACCAACTTTCATTTCATATCACACTCAATGAAGACCTGATAGCAACTTCTTCTTCTCCTGCAGCCAAGAGTCGGGTTATGAAGAGTGAGCTCTAGCTGAAACAGAGTCATTAGAACTATCCCAGACATCATAGTGAAGAGCTCAGACAACACGGCTGAACATTCCCCATGAATCTTCTGAAGACGAATGCTCTTAGGACGAGCCATTCCTATTAATATGATATTAAAAAAGCAAAAAGACCCAGTGAATTTTAGTCCTCTTCTATGTTAAGATTTATCACCTCTGACTGCTCACAAGATATGCTTTGCAAATGCACGGGTCCCTTCTAGTGCCATGAAAGTCGAGAATCCAGAGAGCATTATACTAATGATGTTCCCTTTGTTATCCTTCTACCATGAACTCAAAAGTAAGAGTAGATTTCAGGAATTATCTTCAAAAGTAAAATGATATGTAAAGATAAAGTAATCTTTGGTTTGGATTACAGAAGAAAAACATGAGAGCAACAGAAAAGCATATCTCAGGTGTATCCAGTAATTTCATCACAGATACATGTAATTGATAATTTTCTTGAATATCTAGGCTCATATCAAGAAATTCAACCATTTTATCCTTTATGCTTCATCGATTTCTCTCAGAAGCGCGGATAAGCACTAATCATCGCCAATTGAAAAGGAAAACCAAAACTTTTCCCATGTAGCTGTCTTTCATATTCTCACTGCCCGTCCTTTCCATGAAAAGGTAAATCCAAAAAATTAATGATACAGATATATGCAATTGATAATTTTCTTGAATGTCTTGGCTCATTTCAAGATCTTCAACCATTTTATCCTTTATGCTTCATCGATTTCTCTGTGAAGCGCGGGTAAGCTGTAATCATCGGCAATTGAAAGCACTCAAATTCATAGAAAATTATCACATTCCCAGACAAAAAAACAGACGAGATCTTTCAATCTGGGCGGAAGATAAGATAGCTCGATCATAAAAAAAAAACAGCGGGAAAGTAAAATTGCGCATTCAAAGTGATTCCAAGCCACGAGACACCGAAAGGAGGAACCAGAAACACGGAAGCCTGCTGGGAGACCGCCGTGGTGCAAGCAAAAATTCTATGTATTTAATTTGTTAAGGTAATTGAATAATAACGTCGTTGTAGTATAGTGGTGAGTATCCCCGCCTGTCAAGCGGGAGACCCGGGTTCGATCCCCGGAAACGGCGTTTTTTTTGCTTTTAATTCATAAAAAGGCTTATTTCTTTTAAGAAAACTAGGCAGCGACGTCGTATCAAGTTCCTTCCGAGTTTTTCTTCTGTCCGGTCTCCCACTTCTATTGAAGGCTTGAAGCTCCTCTTGCAGCTCTTTCCCAGAAGAAAGCTTCCATGGCTTCAACACTAGCGGCGGCTGCAACCAGACGAGTTGCTTCTCTTTCCCGGGCTTCTTCTCCGGGGTTGTCCCTCCAATCGCCCCACCTTACCCACCGGCGTGGCCTCGCAGGCGCTGCAGGTAGCTTCCGTAACCCTATTCTATGACCAGCGGCGTGTCGCTCGATTACCTTCTCTCTGGCTCTAAATTTTGGTACATGATCTTAGGATATTGGATTAGTCTGAACTCCAGTGAAATGTGGCAGATTTTCTCAGATCGGATGTGAGTTTGGGTTGTTCTTGCGAAGCCGGCGGACGATGTAAAAAAATAGATTTGGGGGCTTATAATTGTGAATTTTTTTTCTTTTTATATCCGGTCAGTTTTCTATGATTGAGGCCTTCCCAGGGGATCTGATAGTTCATTATCATTAATCTTCTATAAGGGTGCCTTGGCAATTTTAATTGAAAGATAGGATTTTCTTCTGTGAAGGGAATCCCCATGGTTGTTTATTCTTGAAGCTGCATAGCTTCTGTAGATGAAAACTGACTTTTTTATTAGTAAAAGTTTTTTGTGTTCTTTTACTCTTAAACCGAGGTTCTACGGTCTAAATCATTAGATGATTTGTTTCAGTATTATCTTAGAGTTTGATGTGCTCATTGGCTGATAAATTATATGCATATTAGCAACTCAAGTTTACTATAAGGCCACATTTGATCCATTGTATCTCTTCAAATCTTTGTTGTACTAATTTATTATCCACATTTCTGCATTCTGTTGTAGATCACCATGGACCACCAAAAGTTAATTGTTGGCAGGACCCGATGAGCCCATCAAAGTGGAAGGAGGAGCATGTTTGTCCTGTTTTTTTGCTAATAATATGATATTTTTTATCTTTTATGCTGGAGATATTGTAACTTGGAAATATGTATTTTTAAAAGATAATACCGTTTTTTTCTGTGAGGCAAAATGTTATTGTACAGAACTTGTTGTTGTTATATTCATTTGTAATTGTTATTTTGATTGTCTATAAGCAACTGAAGGTTGTGCTTGTTGTTTTGAAGTTCGTGATCGTTTCATTATCTGGCTGGGGTTTACTCATATTTGGGGGATACAAGTTTTTTACTGGAGGGAAAGGCAAGAAGGAAGAGGTATTTTGTTTTCATATATTCCTAAGAAAATATATCAAATTCATGTGTTCCTGCTTTAGCCGTATTGAACAACATTAATATTTGTTTGATAGATGTAATTGGCCTAAAAATATTGCCTACTCCAAGTATTTCTGATCATTGGCAAAGATTTAGCACATCAGCTTGTGAAATTGAATGCTCTTGGATGTAATCATTTTACCAGTATAACGCGATGAATAGTCATTTGACCACCAGTCTTTACCAAACTAGATATTAGCTTTAAACCATAATCAGAACCATTTCTTATTCTGATGTGTTTGTCAACCACCCCATTCTAATGGGATGTACTCTATCTGTAAGCTCATGGTCTTAATTCAATGAGGTCACTGCCCAATGTTGTGTCATCCCCCCTCATGAAATATCTGACAATTGACCTATTTCCCATGTTTGCTTGCAGAAAGTGGTTGAAGCATCTCATTGAAGTTCGGGAGAAGTTAAAAACGTTTATCTGTCTTCAAATTTTCACAGAATAAGAGTTCTGCATGGACTTCTTGTGTTGGATTGAACTATTTTTCCATGGCCGGTGAACAAATTGCTATTTGGACATTGTGGGCTACTTTCTGTGAACGAATATTGGAGGCAGTTTGCCAAGTGTTAGCAGATAATTCAATGCCCCCTTTTCATGGTCCTTTTCATATTTCATTCATAAACTCTAGTTTCAGTCTATATTTCTCTCATTTCTTCCTCCTGTTCATCTGGAACTACCTCAGTGTAGGAGCAGTTGGGAACTAGTGTTTCTCATTCCTCTTAAACATGGTTTTCAGCCATTGGGTGAATAAACATAATTCATAATCAGGTGTTGTGGACTAATTCAACTCAAGTCTGTGATTGGGTTGTGGATACAGGTTCAGATTAGGATTATTTTATGGCCGGTGAACAGGATTTTTCTTGGGGAAGCAAATTTATTGGCTTCTTACTTCAATCCATCTATCAATTAGCTTCCATCAAACTTATTTGCTGTAAATGTTTATGTTTTAAAGGGTTTCAGACTTTCAGCAGTTTTGATGTTTTTCTCAACGAGCATTTCCTTTTGTTTGTGACTGAAAGAAACATGAGAGAAGAATTGAAGGAAAAAGTTTCATCCTTTTTTGGTGTACACTAACGCTGCTTCATTCACTAATCAATACCGACAAAATGAGTGTTCTCCATGTCTTTGTTGCTTTATCCGCTTGCTAAGGTACCTTGAAAGATCAGAATCATATACCAAAAATATTGGTTGGTAGATAGCAATCTCTTTTTTTAGCCCGACAACATTTCACCCTTGATAAGACCATACAACCGAAACTTGTTCTCCATCTCACTACATAGCAAATATACATTTTGCAAGATATTAGGGCATGGGCTCATTGTTAGCTGTTTATTCAGATGGCTTCCTGGCTGTGATAATGTTTTGGCACATGAACTCTGCAGTAAAACTAGAAAATCAGTGTACCTATGGTTTTACTGATAAGGAAAAAGACTATGCAAATGAAACAAAAAGCAAAAAGGCTATGAAGGGATTCACTTCTTACAATGAAAGGTCTGCCAAAGGCAAGCAAAGGAAGCAGAGTGCCATTCCAGGAATGAAACTAGTATTACTACTATGGTCTATACTTATTATGACAATGTAAATGTAGAATGAGTATGTAGGGATGTATCATATGTACATGAATGCTCTTGGCTTTCCTAATTCTAGACTATATGTAAGTCATTATTAACAATGAAATAAGGTTATTCAGAGGTAAAAGGCAGATTATAGTTGGAAAAAAATACAAATTTGGGTTTTTACATCCTAACAGAGGCTGTTAACTAACATTTTGGGGCTACAATCCTCATCATAAAATGAAGACCAAAGGACTCTCAGAATTTTGCAGATTCATTACTTGAATGAACAAAAATTCCTCTTTTCATATATGAGATTTACTGCATCCTATGATTGCACCAATGTATATATATCCTTCTGTTTCTACTCTATTCACCTTTTAAGAGCATTGTTTGCTCCGGAACTCCTCTGCGAGTAGGTCTTGAAGCAGTCCCCACAATCTCTCAGTACCAGGACCCGGCCTAAACACTGAGCTGTTGCCTAGCACTGAACATGGATCTTCCCCTCCCTCTGAGCTTCCAGCACACCAAGCTCCTGGAGCAAACCGACCAGTCCGGCCCAAAAGCTCCTTATCAATCTTATCCAGTGCAGGGTCATCCTTTGCAAATTTCCTGGCAAAGGGGGCATTGCTTTCAAGCATTTTGTCAAAATCATTAATAGTAAGATAGCGAGGATGCTGCTTTGGGGGATTATCCCAGGCAATGTAGTGAAGGTCATGGCTTATGGCAGTCCTTCGATATTGCTCTGCTTTGCAAATAACTGTGTGGAAGTAGCCCTCCGGCGAGGACAGGAAGTTTGCATAGTACATTAGGATGGTTCTAGGAAGGTTGTCTACACCCCATATGCAGTACTCAAGAAAGGAACGGCTCAGCATCACCCATGCCGAACCTATGTAAGATAGGAAGAGATATGTAGCCGTTCAGTACAAGAATTAAGCATTCTAAGATAGCAGACCTTTAGATCATGGAAACTGACTTTCTACAAAGGCATAAGGCAGAGAAAAAAATGCCGATGCCAAGAATCTTCCTTTTTTTCTAAATGAATGCAGAGCCAAAGGACCAAACACATGTTTCACATTACTCAGGCAAGCTGGATTTCACCCATGCAGAGAAATTAATGAATAATGCAGAGTAGAGGGTGATGATAATTCTACAAGAATTAGACTCAGGTGCACTAATTCTTTGGTTCCAACAAATCCTGCTCCAACATGTATGGTAACACAATTTGACATGATCATTCTCTGTTGCATAATGCGAATGCCACAGCTTTAAGAGAGGACAAGTGAAATCTAAAACTGATATGTTTGACTTTTTACCTGTATACAGCTTAAAAGACGTGGGAAGTGACCGCCGTTGAGTGGTCCAAGATACTTCCGTTTTCTTTGATAGGTACAAACCAGGATCGACAATGATGGACTTACCCCTGTGGGTCCTGAAGGATGTTATAGCCATGAATTGTGAGTACACAATAAATAGTCCATGGATATGTAGTTCGTAACAACATATTAAACTATTTTATCTACTTACAGTTTCCATCCGGAAATCTGAGAATGTTCAATGAAGTTGAGACTTCTTGAGACGTTGGAGAAAGCATAGAGTAGGTCTGTTCAGGATGAGAAATGCTTTAATCACTAAATTGCTACTCATTTAGTGGGAAGAGAGAACGAAAAGAAGAGGGAATAACTTGAGTAGTGAACAATGAGGAGAATGAAAATTCTGCTTAGTATAGAATTCCAATAGATGCAACAGCATTACCAATCAAAGTCTGAGATAGTTCACTATGATGCAAAATGAAGGTTAATTGAGCTACATCATAAGCATGTGAGAAAGCAACGAAAAGTATTTCATCATCAGCAAACGATACTCAAAGTCTCAAATGCAGGAACAAGAGCCAGCATGAGATAGCATTCTGATGATCCCGGTGTTTAGCTAGAATAATTTTGGTTTTCTCCTCGGAAAAAAAAAGGCATAGAGGTGAAACTTGCTACTTTGCTAGGTAGACCGGAACCAATGATATGACACTCGGAAATGCTTAATGAAAGAAGCACCTTGCTCATTCAGCTCTAGACAATACAGAACTTCTAAGAGCAAGTGATTCGCACGAGCTCCATACAAAAATCCAAATCAATGTAGCAATATGGCCATAAAATGGTAAAACTTTTCTATTGCACTAACTGGAAAGTCATTATGAAGCATGCAACAAGAAAAGTTTGGATTGGAACTCACCGTCCTGAGTAACAAGAGGATAGTCTGAGGCACTCAGATTTATAAACCAATCCCACTCCAAGCTATCCTTCAGCATAATTGCAATGGCTTGAAGGGTGCAGGCAATCATTGTCGGTCCCTTGTAGGTGATTAAATTTGACTGTGCCATCACTCTGACATTCTCAACTTCCTGGAAAGTCGGATCACTCTTTACGGACTGTGTTAAATCCAATCTTTCTCGAGGCGGCGCCTCAAGATCCAAATGAAGGATGTACTGGTTCCTTGGATGATATACAGCCTGCAATGTCCTCATCATTCTCTGACTGTCCCCTTTTGTGCCTGAAATTAGATAGGCTAGTCTAGGCGGCTCCACACTCAAATGCTCATCACCACCTGCTTCTTTCTCCAACTCTGATTCTACAAATAACCCACCTGAATCCTCCGATTTAGTGAGTGAGATAACATCAACCTGCAGCTGATCTCCAGCATAGGGCACAGAGAAGAACCCAAAAATCCAAAATAGGAACAGAGTAACCGACAGAAGCAAGCTCGCAAAGAACGGCAATGTCCATTTCCTACCACTTTGTATTCTCACAGAGTGAAAGTTGGCATGTCTCCTCATAATCCAGGGGGGAAGCTGAGAACTTGCTAATTACAACATAAAACCCACAAAGCTGGGGCTCACAAGAAGGATGAAAATCACCCTTACAATAAGTAATTCCGATCCGCGGATTGAATATTTTGAACTGAGAAAGATGAGAGCTGGGTCCTGGGTTTGAATCGAGGAAGCTTCAACCTATATCGAGCATCTAACCTGTTGAATGTTTGAGCTAATTTCAAGATACATTCACAGGCACACTAAACGAAGAAAGATCTGACTAGAAGACAGACGAAATCACTTGCTGAAGGAGCTGTAAGCTAGCAAGAACGTGGAAGGAAAGCTTTTGATTGCTTTAAGCATGAGCAACATATAACAAAGCTCAGACTGTAATTAGTTAATGCAAGATGCTGAATTGGGTGGAGCAGATTTACTCATTTACACAATAAAAGGGGCAGACAATGGTAGACCTTTGTTGGGGGCAGATTAAAGAGCTACAAAGATGTTAATAGCCCGGAAAGATTCAGAGCTGCAGAAACGTGAAAGATGAGAACTTTACTGATTGATTGCCCAATAGAGGTAGGGGGACAGAGACAGAGGGAGATTCAAAGGTTTGGCGATGCTGGTCCCCAGTTGTTCTTCCCTTCTATGACGCTGGGTCTCTCGTGTACGGATCACTGCTCGGGTACACTACACAAGCTAATCTTCAATTTTCCTGTGAACATGGATCCATCATTAAAGAAAAGAAGGAATCATTGTGAGGAGAGCCGCTGGCAAAAGCGCGTGCTTAATCATCACTCATCAGTCATAATAGCGATTACCGGGATTCAGACCGACAACAGCGTCCTACTCCTTTCCGACAACGACATGTCATGTGTGTCGGTTAACAGGGCCGGCCCATCTTGATAACGATACTGATTGGGCCCATCAGAGACTACCTGGAGTCTTAATATGGGAAGGCAACATAAGATGGAATTTGGATCCCAAGATCTCATTTTTTAAGGGCCTACAAAAATCCAAATATAAAATATTATTAGGGATTTGAAATCATTTCAATATTATGCACTTGGAATAATACAAATCTAATTTGGCAGGGAAAAGCAATTAATTGGAAAAATGTAATATAAGCCCCATGTTTGTTGATGATATGAAGCATAAGATGGTAGAGTAAGCCGCCGAAGTTTCATCGGGCCTGTCTAGCTCCACCATTTTCATATACTGGAATAAGTTGGGATAAATGGATAGAAAGTTAGATCAGATCACTGCTGGGACAAAAGGGTTAATGAGTTCTCGACTATTTTGATCAGCCAGAGGATAAAAAGGGGGGTTGGAGTTGAATTTACACTGTCCACATGCTTGTCTATTCAGCCAGCCTTTGCCAGCTCCTCTTCCACAAAGTCAGAATCGGACTCATCAACCCTTTTTCCTCCATTATCTCTTGCTAGCTATTTATCCAGCAGAAAAGATCAAATCTTTGAGTATTTTATCTTATCATCCCTGTAATGATCATGATGCATGTATATTTTGCATAATGGATTGTGTGGGAAATGTCATAAGAAAGAACAGGGAAAGCCATAACCTTGATCTTGTCCGCCTTCTGTCAATTCTATGGGCACCTTTTTTGTCCAATTGCAGCTGGTACACTGTGGAGATCCTATCCACCATTGGGATTTTTCTGGCACAGGCAAAGAGAGGCTAGTGTTGCAGTATTGCTGCATATGATGAATAATCTCTAGAGAGCTCCTGAGAATGGAGTGGTTGGTGGATATACCCAACAGATTAGAGCTTAAAGGGTCAGTGAGAGGCCTCCGACAGGAAAGAAACCAGCCCAAGGCGGCAAGAGAGCCACTTCCCCATAATAGCCTCGTTTTCTTCCCCTATGAAGACTGAAGAGATAGATGATTCTTCCTTCTCTCTATAATGCCCCAATAAACCAAAAAACAAGAAACCCTCTTCAGCTTCCTGCAATCTTTCTCTCTCTTTCGTGTTCTCTCTGTATATTTGGTCTTAATATCATGTCGTGAGGCAATTGGCAGCATCACCGTAGCATAGCAAAATCCTACTAGGCCTAGGGGAATGGGGCATTTGTTTCTCTCTTAGCCAGCTAGCTCACACTCCCTCTACTCTCCACCTATCTGACCTATCCTTTTCAACGTTTACCACAGTAGATCTCTCGCTGCTCTGTGCTGTGCCTCTCTGGGTTCTTCTCAGTGTGTCCTATTAGGCTATTTACGGTACCCAATGCCGCCTCCAAGATTCTTCTGACCTCCTCCCCTTTGCTTCCCTCGCTCAAAGTCTCCATTTTGCCTTTCTTAGGAAAAGAGGGCACCTAAGATTCTTTAGGGGAGAGGTGGAGGGGCGAAGGTAGAGAGCAGCGGTGGCGAAAGGAGCGGAGCGGAGCGGAGGGGGAGGTTGGTCCACGGCGGCGGCGATGTTTTCCGATGAGGAGCTGAGGGAGGTGAGCGGGTTAAGGAGGGCCGCAGATTATATAGAGGTCACATGCGGGTGTACCAGTCACCGTTACGGCGATGCTGTTGGTAGGCTTAGGGTTTTTGTCAATGGTGACCTCGAAATAACCTGCGAGTGCACTCCTGGTTGCAATGAAGGTCTTCTTCTTCCCTCTCTATATTCTGCTCTCCCATCCCCTTCCCCTTCCCCTTCCCCCCTTCTCTTCTCCTCCTCCTCCTCCTCCTCCTCCTCCTTTGGATGAAACCAAGCACTTACTTTTATGCATGTCCAATGCAAGTAACTGTTAGATCGTACTGATTTTTTGTCATAAGCTGGATATCCACATTTTTTGTCATAAAAAAGCGCTATCTCTCATTAATTTGATCTCTATCTGACGTGATAATATGGTGCAATTCTTCATCATTGCATAAGTTTTCAGTATGAGCCATAAGTCTTCACTGCAAGGCATACTTTTCACCCCCTAATCAACCTTCCTAGTATGGCAAAAAAATCATCCTGTGCAGGTTCAGCAGGGTATCGGATGGGCGATTTCCAGAAGGGGTTCCTTGTGTTTTATGCCATAGTGCTAGATGTATTGGATAGCAGATGCTTCATCTTAACATCCACATTGATCTCTACCTTTTAACTTCCTCTGGTTCTCCTCTCTTTGAACTCGTTTTCCACTTGATGGTAATGATTTTATTATGTTGGTTTCAATTGCTAGACAAGTTGTCTCCTTCTGCATTTGAGAAGCATTCAGGAAGAGAGACAGCTCGTAAGTGGAAGAGTAATGTTTGGGTCATTGTGAATGGTGAGAAGGTCCCCTTGGCAAAGACTGTGCTGCTCAAGTACTACAACCAGACATCAAAAAAGGCAAATGGGTCCCAAAGGTCCAGCATGAAAGTTGTCCACCGTGATGAGTTTGTTCGCTGCAGTAGGTGCAACAAGGAGCGCAGGTTCCGCCTGCGGACGCAGGAGGAATGCCGTGTTCATCATGATGCTGTGGCAGATGTCAACTGGAAATGTGCTGACCTACCATATGACAGGTGGGTAATTTTGTGTCAAATTGGCCTGTTCTTGTCACCATAGATCATAATGATTCAGCAACATCTGTGGAACTTCTTGGTGCCATTTCCTTTAACGTTTCTTATGGATCCCCATATGAAAGTTGGATGATTTTCAGAGATGTTGGACCCTGGAACTTCTTATTGACATGAATAGCCTGATTTAGGCTGTCAAAGCTACTTTTTTTCTGTCCATTATTTGTTCTTTACTGTAGTGTGTCTGACTTTCATGCCAAGTTAGGCTAACTTGACAAGTACCCAACACCGAATGTGCCTAATCTACATTATTTAGCCAAGCCTATTTTCTGCTACTTTTTTCATCATTCTAATAATCCTTAGTAGCATTCTGCCACTTTCTGCATGCATAGCCAACTGTTATGAGTGCTAGTTGTTTGTGTTTTGCATCCTTTCCAGCAAAAAACTGATCACTTTCACATGTTCTACTTTCAGTATAACGTGCGAGGACGATGAAGAACGGGCGAGCAGGAGGGTATACAGAGGATGCTCCAGATCCCCGACCTGTAAAGGCTGCACGTCTTGCGTCTGCTTCGGGTGCGAAATCTGTCGCTTCTCAGACTGCAGCTGCCAGACTTGCACGGACTTCACTGGCAATGCCAAAGCTTCATCAGATTGATTCCTCTGCCCATTTTCTCCATCTTCCTCTATTTTTCAGACTGAGTTGAATTCATTTCCAAGTTATGAACATGACATTGACAAAATCTTCAGCGTAATTTGAGCCTTTTCGAGTAACATTTGTACTTCAAGCATGATTAATACTGAGTTACACAATATATTTCATTGCCAATCACAGATTGGCTTTGCCATAGTGCTGCACATGCATGCAATAAAGAAGAGCTTGATATATACAGATCTGCAAAGCCTTTTTTACATTTAAGCCAAAGAGTGAGTGAAGAAGAAAAGTACATCCAAACTAATAGAAGTTACAAAGAAGCTATGGAGTCGTACCATTCCAGTCCTCACAAGAAAGAAAGAAAAAAATTAGAATAGTCATAATATATATACATATAAAGTAATAGTAGTAGTGTCATCTGAACTGGCCATGAGGAGTTTCCATGCATGAAATCATGGGTAAGCTCGAAGAATGGCTCCGCAGAAGGTGCAGATGATGGCCCTCCAAGATTTCCAGTAGAAGGGTACATGGCAGAACCTCGTGAAGGTCTTCATGTCGGCCACGCTGGCCCCACTGCCGCACCTGGAGCAGATCCCCGCCGCCGGCTTGCTGCTGCTCACCTTCCTCTTCTGATCCACAAGAAAGCAGAAGAACACCATTTCTGTTGCTTGCTTGCTTTTGCTTTTTGTGAGAGAAGAAGGGCAAGATAGTCATTATATAATGGAAAGTATTATTATTAACTGTAGTAAATTTTAGGAGTTGGATGGCAGGGGACAGTTGGTCTTGGTCGGTTAAGTCAATAACCGGAGGCCATGGGTTAACAGTTGGATGGCAAAACCGGACGCACACGTCGACAGCAGAGCGTGATGGGACCCACTGTCATCCACGTGTCCGATAGGTTTTTTCCTCATAAAAAAAGAATATGAAATAAATATGAAAACCCGACCCGATTATTTGCCTGAGGGGATGGGGCAGCAAAGGAACAGTATGTGAGACCAACACATATGGGCCTGATTCGACCGGGCCCAAATTATTGCTTGATTCTGTTTGGGCCCTAAAAAGCATGACGGCCTGCCTTAGCCTTCTTCCCATGGGCTTTGCCCATTAAGATCCAAATTGATTTACAAAATTAGTCTCTAGTTTTTTGTCTTAATCACTTATTTAATATTATTAATTTTCAAATTTAATATAATATTTTTCATATATTATAAATGGGTATAAAATTGATTCTTTTATCAAGATTTTCTAAAATAAAATGAATAATGTAAATTATAATTTATAACGGTATTATTGAATAATTAGTCATGTCCATATACGTAATTTTGATAAAACAATTATACGTTTAAAAATACACAAAAATAACATATTAGGAAAAAGACACACCTCACGACAAAAGCCCAGCAAGCACCACCCGATTCCGCCACTCCCGACATAATTCCTCTCGTGACACTGTGTTCTTCTTTAACGTCTCCAAGCCTTTGTCCGTGAAAAAAAATGGGCTGCTGTGCCAGTAAAGGTGCCGGAAAGAGCGGCTTCTGTCGACGTTCTCCGGCGAAACCACCTCCCCCTCAGTCGGCCCAAAGTGATGCCCACCTCCCTGGGCCTCGTTCTTCGCTCTATCCCACGCCGGAGGAAGAGACGGTGGTGAAAGAAGTCCTGTCTGAGACTCCCCTGCCGAAGAGGAGCTCACCGGAGGCGAGGGAGGGAGACAAGGCGCGGAACCTCCGGGTCGAAGATGAGGCACCGGAGACAAAGATCCTCATCAGCAAGCTTGAGGCAGCGGCGGAGATAGTCTCGGAATACTCGGAGATGTGCAGCGCAGCCAGTGGAAGCTTGTCCACGGCGACGACGGTTGCGGCGACCGATAAGGTAGACCAAGAGGTGACGAGTGGCGATCTCCGAGAACCGAGGTGGGAGCGTAGGATGAACGCTGATCGCTACAGGTCGCCTGTTAAGGTGCAGCGGAAAAGCCCCTCCGCCGCCGGAGTGCGGAGACCACAGTCTCATTGTCAGTCTCACTCTCGGTCTCCGGCGAGAAGGGCCCAAGCGGGTACGTCAGAGCCTAGCTGTGATCGGAGGCGGGACTTCTCCGGGGAGCTGAGAGCTCGTCAACGCAATGCGGGGCCTGCCGGTAGAGGTACCGGTGCTAACTCCCGGAGATCATCGAGATCGCCGGCTCCTGCGCCGAGGAGGGACGGGGTAGGGAATAAACCAAGCGGACCAGTGAAGGTGCCTTCAGTTGGAGCCCAAAATGGACGCAAAGTGAATTCACAGGAACTCCCGGGAGGCAGGGAGGATATCGACGGGGAAAGGACGGAGAAGACGGACGAGGTGACGGACGGCGCCCCTTTACAGGAAGGGGGTAGTGAATCTCTGATCGAGAATCCTCATGTCTCACTAGAATGCTTCATCTTCCTATGAAAAAGTTGCCAAATTTCTTGGCTTTCCTGCTTTCATGCTGTAAGTAATCAGAGGATAGCTTCCACTGGGTTACTTAACTTCCAAAGTTGAAATCTTTAGCGCCAAGATCAGATTTTTCTTCACGCATTACAGTTCATTTACAAGCTATGTATGATATTCAAAGTCTTTCACCAAGATAACGACATTCTAAGCAAGCCAAAGTGTTCCTCAGGGGTATGGAAAGTTCAGTCCTATTTCTCACCAGTAAGTGGAAAAGATGCCTTCTGCACTAGGATAGGATGGATTTATTGCTAAGAATTAGCAAGGGAAAGTTCTCTCGTTTGTCGGGCTCCTTGAGATTGGAGCTTGCTGTGGGGATGGGAGATGGGAGAGAGACAGATTCTTGATGGGTTTGGCTGGAATTTTCACTAGATGAAGGACTGAGCTTTTTCATTTTATTTTCCCTCTTTTCCTCGGGTATAGGATTTGATTTGTTATCCCCGCAAGGCTTTTGTCTTGTCTGCTGCTGCTGTACATGCATTTTGATCTGCGTGCAAGCAAAGATAAAGTTGGTGCATGCCGACACTGTTCCTGAGACTGACTTAAGCTCAGAGCTCACCCAGGGAAATAGTAGACCTTTCGTGTACACAGAGCAAGTGAGGTTTTCAGTTTATCCACAGCTGCATTACAAGCAAGATCCTGATACTGCCATGCCCCCTTACTTGAGTTTATAAGATGGGGTCTTATGGCTCTTGGGCATTTTACTCTGACCTAGCAGCTCAATAGCCATTTCCCAACACATGGATTCAGTGGATGAAGAGACATACATGTTATGCTTGAAATACATTGAGAGCAACAAATGGTTCCTGGGAGTGCTTCAAATCATCAAGATTTGCTTTGCTTTCCTTCCCATTCTGTACTAAGTTAGGATTGCTTGTCATGGATCTTATTTGCAAAATTGATCGAGTAAAACTATCCCGTAAGAAAAAAGATAGCTTAGAATATGCTGCTGGTTGTCTTTCCAGTTCCTAAGACAGGGCATTCCGGGCAGCTTGTGGATGAGTGGTGGTGGCGGAGGGTGAACCGGGGCAAGGGCTGCGGTGGAAATGAAGAGGCCATGAGATTCGTTCTGGTGGGCATGGTGGAGGGGCAGGGTGAGCTATAAAGGTCGGAACTTGCTCTCCGGGCATCACCACTGATACTTCCATGGCATACACGGCTGCCTGCAGAAGATCAAAACATGCTCAGTCTGAAAGTCTGTCAGCCTGAAAGTTTGTCTCAACATATCTTCGAACTTGCCAATTAAATGCTGTTAAAAATCTCAAGCTACTACAGTAAAGATTTCACGGAGTGCAGATCTCACCTTCGGTGAAGGGTGCCCGAGCTTGCCGTGCCATTCCCTCTGATCGGACTCGATGTCGGCAACCGTCTGAGTTGCCGGCTGCTGAGCCGCCGACCTTGCCCGGAGGAACTTCTCGAAGATGGCCATGAGGAGGAACATGGAGATGAGAATGGCGGTGGCCACGAACCCGAAGGAGACGGCGTTCACAGAGTCGTCGAAGCTGCTCCAATGATCCTCCCTCTCCATATCCTGCGAAGAGACAAAGGACCCCGCCGGTTGCGGCACTACCACCCAGCCGCCGCTGCTGTCACCACCTCCTCCGCTCATCTGGCTGACCTTTAGTTATAGAAGTTCAGCCAACCAACCAATTCAAGTCAGATACCAAAACGCCTTGGCCAAGGTGGTTCTTTGGGGGGTGTCACTGTTGAGGTAGAGGGAGAGAAAGAGTAAAAGAAGGAGACAGAGAGGAAGGTTGAGGGCACTCTTGAGAACCCATGGAAACTTTCTCCAAAAGAAGACTGATGCGTATGATGAACTTACAAAGGCTGCAAAGACAGAAAAGATATTGCGGAGGATCGGATCGATCGAGCAATGGTTAGTGAAATCCCAGCTGTCAAAAAAGGGGAGCTAACAACATGCTTATATCCCATAGCAGTATCAATACCCTGCAAATCAAAAGCTCGAATACATGGGAAAGAAGGCTTAAAATTGCATAATACAATCATAGGTTTAAGAAATAGAGATGAAGAAGGAAGTTGGAATGTGTCAGAGGCCTCACATGTGGCCCGTGCAAGTTTAGAGCTCTCACGTGAAAGCTTTCTCCTTTTTATCTCTCTCTCTCTCTGGCTTGAGTGTTCTGTCAACCTTTTTCTTTTTCCCTTCACCAGGCTTTCACTTTTGTCTCTAGAAAAAAATGGCTTTCTCTTTCTCTTCTTTTCATGTAAATATTATAAGAATTTTCTTTTCTGGGTTCAGTCTCCCTGCCATGGGCGGCCACACGTTCCAGGAATATATATATATGCATGCAGTGCAGATCAGTGTTCCCTGTCCCTGTCTCTTGGGTCTGCTTCTGAAGGTGGACTGAAAATGAAATTGTTCTTCTGCCTCATCTTCTATTACTTCACATGTTAATGTTAAATCAAAGCTTCAGGAAAAAAAGGTGAAGATGTTCAAGAGGGGAGTGAAGAAATGCAAAGAGGAGAAATTCTTTGAAGGAAAAGGAGACAAACAAGAAAAGAACCAAATGGTGGACATGACATGCATGTTTGTCAATGGGGGTAAATGCCCATTGCATGATTGCGATTCCTTAATTCGTCAACATCCTCCAACTGTACCACAACCGTCTCATTTAGCATAATCTTCTTGTCTTCATTGCCCCCTGCCATCATCAAGAACAGGTGGAAACTCTGATCGCTGTTCCCTTTACAGCCACTGCAGATCGGCCCGATAGTTATTAAGCCTGAAGCCCGATATTGAGATGGGCTCCTGGACGGCAACAGATCCAACACAAAGTCTGATACAACAGAAGCCTCGTGTAGATTTTACAAGGTCTAGTTTTGAAATAGAGAGCAAAAACTTTCTAAAAATGGTTATTAACGTTTGTGGAACTGCAGAGAAAGAGAGAGGGGGCGAGATCTCGGAGAGACAGCATCTCAGATCCTACTGGTTGAGCTTCAGGAATAGGATCCTCAGTGGCGATGGCAAAGCTGGAGCCTTTGGACGAACCCATCAAGACCAAGAACAAGAAGAGGAATCATGGGTCCACTAGCTTCTTCGTGTTCGTGGATTACATCTTCCTCTTCATCTTTTTCGGCTTCCTCTGCTTCCTCCTCTTCAGGATGATCGGCTTTTGATCAATCTCAAACCCTGCGAGGTAATGATCAAGTCTCACCCTTTTAGCCCATAATCATCCTGATTATCTCGTTCAGCATTATTAGAACTCTTCTTCACTTGTTTTCTGTATATTCTCCTGAATAGATTGATCTAGCCATGGAAACCTAGGATATGGCAGTAGGTGATGCATCATTTTCCTTTATGAAACATTGATACCTTGTTGTAGACTTCCTTCTGTGCATCTGAGTAGATCAGAAAATCTGCCCCAAAACGGGAAAAAGAAATCTCAGTGGCTGGCTCAGACAGATGGGACGGATTGCGGTCTTTGTGGGAGTTCAGTTCCACTCACAAGGCTGAAGCTAATCCTTTCTGTGATAGGTCATGGGAGCACCGTCTAGCATTCATCTATGAGTCTTCTTCTCTTGGAAATGTAGGCATGCTCTATGTGGAGCTCTGTTGACCGATTTTGAAAGCTGATACAAAAAAAATATCCTCTGGCTGATTATGTGGGTTTCATCAAATAACTCTCGATTATGAATGGTTTTTCTTGTCTCCTGTAATTCACATGTCCAACCTGACTTGGAATTGCTTACCTTGAATCTTGCAGGATGCGGGAATTCTGCTGGAGGCAAAGGTATACCCTAACCAGAATTGACAGTATGAGGCATTCTGCATCTGCTGCTTTGACCCAGCAGATAATGATCTGCATTTAATCATTTTTGTCTTGTTTTTCAAGCGAACCTTCCCCTTCATTCCTTGATTGCTTGCCGTCTTGGGACTCTTCATGGTCTGTACTAGCTCCTTGCTGATTCTTTACTGATTGCTGAAAAGGAATCATGTTCATTTTGAGTGGAACTACTCCTTTTCCAGGGAGCAAACAACTACTCCTTATCAGCTATACTGTGTGAGGGTGATCTTCTGCTGCAGATCCACGTGTTTGGTTGAACTCCTCATACATTACTTAATGTGAATGCATAGTATCAGAATCTTAATAAATCTAAAGGACCATCACTTTCTTCCGAGAATATATACTTCATCTTGGATCTCATATGAACAGTCTACCTATCATTACTGGGACAATCCAGTGGATCAATTGTATGATCTATTTAAAAGACTCCGGAAGCATCTCTGTTTTCTGCTATATTCTTATACCCACCTGCCAAAAACATCATCTTTGAAAAAAGACGGTTAATAAAGAACATTTCCTTTACCTTTATTCTGAGATTTGCCGCCTTTTGGCTTTGTTTCTTTGAGTAGGAAGTCGTGAAAGCTTGCCCGAAGAGATCCATATTCTACCTGATCCACTTGGGTTGGCCTTTAAAAGGATTAACACGGTGGTATCTAAGAGTTAAAGACTGCAGATTCAAGAAATGAAAAGCTTGTTCTTCAATTACCAACTGCAGAATAAGCCCCAAGAAAATTGAACTGAAGGAAGAGCAGCGAACTATAAGCTTAGATTGCCCATAAAAAAAGACATGCATAATTAGGTGATGCTTTTTGCAGCTTCTGTGCAATAATGGAGGATGCACCCATTTTTCAGAGTAAGATACTGCCCATGTAAATGGATAATGAATGAGTGTGGTAACTGCGCATTATTAATAGATGTTGTATAAAGTTCCTTTTTTTTTTACTTCTAGAACAACAAGGACTAACTTCTCTGTCTGGAATTTGGTTCTAATGCTTCCCTTCACCATCTTCAGTCTCCTTTCTGTCATTGTCCTGTTCCTACTCTTGCTTTTTCTACCTCTTTTTTTTGTTCCACTGAAAATTCGATCCCCATCCTTCCTAGCCTCCCTATTACAAATTGGCATGTTCACTGAGGCTTTGGAGCTCTATGTACTGACTGACCGGCCAGTACCACCAGCTTCTCATTGTCTTCTACTCTTTTCATCCTCCTGGTTCAGTCTCCATTGCCAACGAAGAATCCAACTGTGCAGAGAGACGGACTAGGCAGTTTCAATCCTCCTCAAATTTAGAATAGTCAATAAATAGTATTCCTTCTGGCTGCTCGTAATCACAGAAACATCATCCGTCAATCTCTCAAGTCCTTGCTGTCATGATCTTTTTTTCTTTCTTTCCTCCATTTTTTTTTCTGTAAGCTCCGGTGGCGGGTCTTTAAAAGGAGGATAAACACAAACCCATCGGACACTCTCCGTTTCTTTCAATAAGCCATGGCTTTCCGGAACCACCAGATGATGCACTCGAACCTCAGCTCCTTTCTCCGGTGCACCACCCCCACCGTCCGATCGCAGTTCCTCTCGAAGGTAAGATCTTTTCATTGGATTCCATTGCCCTTTCAGTTCTTGAATCGAGGGTAATCGCCGGACACCTGTGTTCTTCTTGCTCAGACCGATATGAGGGGCCTGAATCGTCTCTGGTATCCATGGGAAAGAGAGAAGGTCGATTACTTCACGTTGAGCGACTTCTGGCACTGCTACGATGAATGGAGTGCTTACGGTGCCGGAGTTCCCATCCTCACCAATGGCGAGACCTTGGTCCAATACTACGTACCATATCTCTCCGCCATCCAAATCTTCACCAGCAGGTCTTCACTGAGCAGCCTCAGGTGGGTATTCTGTTCTCCTTTCATTTTCTTATACCAAGCTGGCCATGTTACGTGTATTTGACGAAGTAGCTAATTAAGGAAGCTGATGTCTTTCATCAGGGAAGAGGCGGATGCAGGTGACTGCGAGGCAAGGGACAGCTTCAGCGATTCATGGACCGATGTGAGCTCATCAGAGGATGGAGGATCCGAGGCTGATAATTCATGGCCTCTGAATGACAGATTGGGTCACCTTTATTTGCAGTACTTTGAGAAATCAGCTCCTTATGTCAGAGTTCCTCTGATGGACAAGGTAAGTTATCCATCTCCACCATCTGGTCTTCAAGCAGTCCTTTTCCCCCCTTTAATCTGATTCCAGCCATAGAATGACTGGATAATAGATGGGGCATCTTGTAAAGAAGAAAGCATTGCTGCTTTTTGACTGATTGTTTTGGGGAATTCCATCTTCGATTCTTCTTTCTATATCACATGCTAGTTGCTGATTGCCAGTTTCTGCCATGGATAGATCAGGTCCATGCAAGTAGTACGCCTTTATTATAATGGACTATACAAAGCATGCCCAGAAAAAGAATCTCCACTAATGTTCCTTTCATCCTGTTCCATCAGATCCATGAGCTAGCTCGAAGACACCCGGGCCTGATGTCGCTTAGGAGCGTCGACCTTTCTCCTGCCAGTTGGATGGCAGTTGCTTGGTAAACTAACATCTATTACTCCTCACTGACAACTGATCACTTCTTGCTCTAGTCCAACTTCAACTTCTCACTCATTGACTGGCTAAGATCTTGATGGTATTTTCCTTCAGGTACCCGATATACCACATCCCCATGGGCAGAACCATAAAGGACCTTTCCACATGTTTCCTCACTTATCACACACTCTCATCATCATTCGAAGGTGAACCAATCTCTATCTTCACCTTCAAATCAAAGCCACATCTCCTCCTGATCTAACAACATTGTACTCCAACTGAATGTTATAGATATGGATTGCATGGAGGAGGGACAGGGGATGGATGAGTGTGATAAAGTCAGCAAGAGGAAGGAGGAGCTGATAGTGAAAGAGGGAATACCTGTTCCACCGTTCGGGCTGGCGTCGTACAAGATGCAGGGAAACGTTTGGGTCCCCCCAGGTAGCAAGAGCTGGAGGGACCACGAGAGGCTGACTTCGTTGCTTAGTGTGGCTGATTCGTGGCTCAAGCAGCTGCAGGTCCAGCACCATGACTTTGACTACTTCATGGGAAGCCGCCGCAGCTGACCCCCAACCACCACTGTCCCTTAAACAGGCTCTTTAAGGTTCCATCTTCAATGAAATTCGAAGCTTTCATTGGATCCAGTCATCCAATATGACCGTGTAAAAGATCTTTCTCCTTTACCCATTTGACTAGAGACTTTGTTGCCAGAAAGAGTTGCAGAGTGGTCAACTGTATAGTTAATAGCTCCCACTGTCTTGGATGTAAAGCGAATTCCCGCCTGCCTGCTTTTGAAGCTTCTCTCTGTTTTGTATAGATCCCAGCGCCTGTAACTTGAAGATAGAATGTAAGCTAATCAAGTTAATTGAGTTTGACTTTCGAGTACAAATATCTATGCTAGTTGCTGCATATGCAATATGAAAGTATGATCACTCAAAACATAGTAATATCACTGTTATGATTATGCAAAGGTACAAAATATGAACAATAAAATCAACAGGACAAGCATGCATATGGGCAGCAAGTCAAAAATAGTAAGTTCTCAAACCAAAATAAGGGGTGTTATGGATGGATGATGCATACCATCAGTTCAGAATCCCACAAAAATTGGCCAAATTTTGCTTCACATCCACACGAATTCAACAATGTCCTGTCCTCATCAATGGGGGGAGGGGAAGTTCCTTTCTTAAAGCATCTTCTCCTCCATATTTCCTTCATTTCCATCTCCTCTGGATTTGAGCAGAGTAGGAAGAAAAAAGGGAAAAAAATATCAAAGAAGAAAATCCAAAAACATCTTCCATTGTAGTTGTTGTTGTTGTCTATCTTTCTTCTTCCTCCCCCTCCAATGGACTAGAGGTCTTCCCATAGGCTTCTGAGGCCTCAGCCACAAGCATGGACTACCATCAGCCCCATAACCCTCCCAACTACGTGATGCTCTCCCAAAACCATGGCAGCTTTCAACCACCCCCCTATCACCGTAATGTCCCCCGCTACCATGGGCATAAGTCAGGAGGGAATTGCTGCCTCCGTTGCATATGCTGCTGCTATTGCTTTCTCTTCCTTCTGGTCATCGTCCTTGCCAGCCTCGCTTTCTACTTTTATGCGGTTTACCAGCCGGAGGCCCCTTCCTACGACATTAAGGAATTCACCACGCAGGCATTTAATACGCAGCCCGACTTCAGCCTCTATACCGAGTTTGCTGTCACTGTCAAAGCTGACAATCCAAACACCAATATCGGGTTCATCTATGGGAAGGACAGCTTGGTTGAGGTGGTCTACCAGGACTCCTCCCTGTGCTCAGGCCAGATCCCTGCGTTCCATCAGGGCCATAAGAATGTCACCATGATCAAGGTAGTCCTCAAGGGAAAGAGCGAGTTCGGGTCAGGCCTCCAGGAAGCGCTCATGGACAATCGGAAATCTGGAAAAATCCCCATCACCGTCAAGGTTAAGGTTCCAGTGAGCATTGTACTCGGAGAGTTCCCAATGAGGCAATTCATAGTTCACGTGACCTGTCACTTGGTGGTTGATAATTTGACTCCCCAAAAGAAGGCCCGGGTCCTGTCCAATGTTTGCACCCCTGAAATAGAATTCTGAAGACAATTTGATGCGTGAAAAAGGAATGCTTATATGATTTGACAAGAAACCGGCAGCAGGAAAAGGAAAGGGTGGAGCAGCATAAAAGAATTAAGATGCATGTTTGCTTCTTCCAAACAAAATATGAAACCAGAGTTTTCCTGCATAAAATCTCCTGTAATACTATGTTTACTTATAAATTTTATACTATCATTGGCTGTAGGGGGTGAGATGTTTCTTAGGATTTGGAATTGGGACATATGCACCAGTTTCCATCTGTTTTATCACACCACATTAGCAACAAATCAATGAAGATGTCTTGGTATTTTCAAGATTGCCTGAGGAATTTCTAAGATTCAGTTAGTAGTGATAGTTTCAGTTGTGTAGGTTGCATTCTGTTTCTAGAATTTAGTTGACATCCTATCATCTGGGACGAGCAAGGAGAGATAACAGCCAGAACAGAACAATTACCTTGGATTTGAGTGGAGAACCTTGCCATGTGATGGATCATTCTGCATGCACTGCCATATCTTCAAGCAACTTCTTGCCTTCTTCTGTTCTTGCAGTATTTATTCTGTCAGTTATCCAGAAATAATAAACAAGAGCGAAGAAGCTTAAACCAACTATTTTGAATCGGAAATTATTATTTGAGATACTCTTGGGCTAAATTCAAGTGCCACTTCTAGCATAGTTGCAGGCAAGTCACAGCTCCAGATGAAATCTTTTGGCAGAAAAAATAGTGGAAGGAGATAGTGAACACAAAAGGCTTAAAGGAGAGGGTAAGCTCTATGTTCATGCAGAAAACTTGCAATATCCAGAATTTTTAATTGATCATGGCGTTTCTGATCAATTAAAAACCATTGAAAATCAAGAATGCATGGTATTTTACTTGAGGAAAAGACGAATAAAGAGACAATAAATGAGATAGGAAATCAAGGTTAACCATGATCAAACTTTTCATGCAGATTTGCAGGTGAAAGTAGAAATGTAATTTTTTTGAATGAAATTTATGTCCAGCTTTGGTTTGTGCTTGTTCTTTGAAACGCATTACTAGTATTACCAGTTGATGAATTCATTATCAATCTATTAAGAGGATTGAGGTTGAATTGAAATACGTCTAAACTAGGCTATAATCTAAAGCACTCCCATTATATCCCATAATTTCCAGTAGAGAGCATCTAAATATTACGCAATTCTCTAACAAACATTTTCACAAACTGGGTTTGTAGGCGTTTTCTTTCAGAAGGGTGATTAAAAATCATGTTTACCGATCAAGAAAGAAAGGATATAAAAGGTAAAGAAATTTAAAGGTTATATACCGCTTTTTTCACAACCATTAGGTCAAATGGCAAATCCTCCTGTCACAGATCCTCCGGTGGCTTCGCATTGCGTTAACTCCACGGGTCGTTTACCCACCAAAGCGGGACGTGTGCCACAGGGCATCTTCCTTTGATTTTTCACATAGATTGAGAGCGAAATACAAGAGTTTGATAACCAGTTCCTTGACTCGATATTATACCAGCAAGTTGGCCATGCCTAGTACGACAGAAGGAGCAAGCTTTCGCCATCGAAATGGACCGGAGAGCCCTTTGCCGAGCTGCGCTCAGAAAATAATATCTTGATAATCAGTGGGGCTGGTGGAATTTAAAATTTTTGCCACCGGCGTCAATGATCAACTGGTTCTCCGTACGGGACATAAGCTTGAAGGTTGCGATGTTTCGTGCTTGTTAAGGATGGACAAAGTGAAATGATCGCAGAAGTCAGACCCTCCAACGTCAGGGGGGTGAATCAGAATAGCAAGAAAGAACAATTACTGGCTTAAAGCTCTGACCTTTCTATCGCTCTGCAAACAAACTACGCTCTGCTCAAACCCTCATTGATTTTTGCAGGAAAGATAAGAATATAGCTGAAACCGGACAAACATCGAGACCTTCTTGTCAAAACGATCATATAATCTTCAACTTCAACTGACCCTGGGAGTGAAACCAAAGCAGATGACATCCCAAGTTGCTCTGCAACTGTCTCCTAGGTGAGAATTGGTGGAGCAGTTTTGCTAGTTTTACAAGAAAACCAGACCCATCTCTTCCAACTCTGATCTCTCTCCTCTTCCTCAAGCCCACTTCCACCTATATGACTCCTGCCATGAAAGTGGTGAATCCCCCACTCAACCGTCGAACCCTTCTTCTTCCTGCTGCCGCTCCTCTAGTTTTAACCAGCTGAAATGTAAAACATTGTGGCATATGGCAGTTTTGTCATCTCCTGTCATTCTTTCCACTTGACAGCAATTACTCAACATGCTAGCCTTGCTTTTGGAGCTCGCTTTGCCATGTCGAGATATCGACTGTCAGGAAAATTCCGGTGCAAAACGCCTCGTGACGGGCAAGAGAGATTCTTCTTCCATGGCTGACGCCCTGTTTGGTTGGCGCAAAGCTTCAAAATGGTAACTTGCCGTTGTTTCTGTGACAAAAAAAGCCCGCTGTTCATGCTAACTTAAGTTCCTGTAATACGCCGTTGCATTTCAGTAAGAAGCTGATAAGGAGAGTCCAATGCCGGATCAAGCTGCTGAAGAACAAGCGGTATTCGATCATCAGGCAGTTGAGGCAAGATGTGGCTCAGCTGATCAAAACTGGACATGAAGAACTCGCCATAGACCGGGTGAATTTCTGGTCATAAATATTAGATTTTTCAAAAGATATTTGATAATTTTTTTTATTTATATGCTTTCAAATTTCACTATTAATTAGATACACTAAATATAATTTTATATCCATACTCGATAATTATTTATAAACGAATAACTTTTCCATTATAGTATAGTGGTAATAATATATTCGAATTTAGTATTTTTTTTAATATTAATGTATAACACGAATCGATTTTACGATTTCAAATGCAAATACACTATACATAATAATACCATATAATAAGATTTTAGTGAAAATGTATCGGAATTATATTTACTTAAAAATTAAACAATTTTTAACACATAAATATAAAATAACTCTACATTTTATACAATTTGATATCATATTATCTAAAAACTCGAAAATTGACTTTTTTTTTAACCGTCAATGTATCTGATATGAACGTGCAGGCCGAGCAGCTCTTCAAAGATAAATGCACCATGGAAGTGCATGAATTGCTAGATCATTTCTGCGAGTTCATTCTCATCAATATATCATATATTCGCCAGCACAGGTAATCTATCAGCCCTTTGTACTTGACGCCTCTCCTCGTAGACTACCTGGAAAAATTCCCTCTAATGTAATCCAAATACACCAGGGACTGCCCCAATGATATCAACCAGGCAGTTTCAAGTCTCATATTTGCATCCGTGAGATGCGGGGACCTGCCGGAGCTTCGGCCAATTCGAAAGCTCTTCGGAGAGCGTTACGGCGAAAGTTTCATCAAGAGAGCTCTGGAGTTGTATCCTGGGAATCTCGTCAACCGCGAGGTATCAGATGCTGAAGTTATTCACAGTTAGATTTGAATGATCTTCAGTTGTTTTGCCGATGGAATTAGTGAAAACTTCCAATTGCACAGATAAGAGACAAGCTTTCCTCCATTCAGTCAGTCTCCGAGGAAGTGAAGAAAAGATTGGCGGACGAGATTTCGCGGGACTACTGCCTCCGGCCAGAAGTTTTGGCTATGGAATATGCTTCTCGGCTGCATAAACAGGTGGGAATAAATAATTAGGGCAAAAGGTACTTGATGAATTTGTAGCAGATAAACTGACTTATGTTTTGTTCCCTGCCGTAGATGAAAGAGACCACGGATCTGCATGTCATTGATTCTAATTCTCCACCGATCTCTTACACTATGAAGGAATCTAAGTTTCATGTCTTGGATCCTAAAGTTTCAGGGGGGAAATCAGTACTTGTTGACTCTGCAGGGATCAGCTATGAGCTCATGATGGCACCGTTCATTTCTCCTTCGGAATGCAATAAGAGTTCAGCAGTGATCTCGTCGTCGTCATCACCTTCGAGGGGTTCTCCTTCTCCGCAGTATTACCAGGAAAATATTGTATACCTGGATGATGTCGAGGAAGCTCATACTCCCCTCCATAAGAACATGAGCTCCCAGGACAAGAGGGTTTTTAAGTTCAAATCTTCTCCTGTCCCCCTTGCAGAAGCAGCTGAAGAGTGTTTTTCCAAGGAAAATGATTCACCGGAGATTCAAGTTTGGAGAGGCTGGAGAAAGAGCAGGACAAGACGGAGCATAATGAGGAGATCGGTTTCTGCAGAAAATCAAGGCTGGGAGAGCCCAGAGTCTGCAAATTACTATACCAGCAGGAAGCATAAGAAGGAACCCAAGTTTGCATCCTTGTCTATGAAGGGAGAGAGTATCAACATTGAAAATCTTGCTGTTCCATATGATGGTTTCAGCTACGAGGATTCCAAACCAAGTAAAAGAAATGTCGAAATGGATGATGAAAAAGAAGAGTCATTTTCCTATGGAATGGATTTTTCAGGCAGTAGTAGAGCCATGTCTATGCCTCATGAGCATCCCAAAGAGACTCGACCAGAGAGAATTCTGAGGACAAATTCAGGTCCTTTCCAGCACCCAATCCATGTCCATCCTAAACTGCCAGAATATGAAGAGATAGCTGCTAAGTTCTCAGCCCTCAAGGAAAAGCATCTGCAGATGAAGGATCACTGCAGGAAACAACAATTCCACTAAAGCTCTGTGTATCTGTCATGTGTAAGAAGTACCTCATCTGAAATGTTTCCCAGTTTCATCATTCTAGTCTTTGTTGAACTTCATTAGAAAGTCAAGCTCATCCATCTATACTTAGTCTTAGAATCTCATTAGATTCTCTTTGGATTCATTGTGGAAATGATTCATCTAAAGCTGCTAGCTTTGTGCATCTACGCCCTCCTCCAAGAAAATGGGTATCAGACAATCATTTCTATTCAGAAATCTGCATTAGAAATCCTATTAGGATGAAGAAACAAGATTGCAGAACAAGTATGTTTTCTTCATGAAACACAACACAAAGCCAGGGCTAGGCCAGACAGAGCAATCAACCGAGGATCATTCAGCAGCCGCTGGATAAAGTTCAATTTCTTCCATTGAGAACTTGAAAGCTAAATGATTGTTAGTAAAATAGATGGAACGCCTAATTATAAAGCCAGGACGTCCATCATGGAGCCATTGCCATTTTCCATGAACACTGGACACTCTGAGTAGGATTTCTCCAGTATCATCTGTGAGCTGTCACCAGTGTCTCGATGAACCTCAGGCCATCAAACTGCGGCTCAAACCTGTTCGTGGAGACAGAGCCCATAGAAGAAGAATATCCCGGTTTCGGATCCCGAGTGCCTGGGAGGTTTTCCTGCAGAATTGAGCCGAGGAAAGTAAGGAACAAGAACCAATAATTGTCATCTGAATGCAGCGAAATGAAGTTACCTGGCGAGAGAACTGAAAGTTGGAGCTGCAGGAGAAACCGGAGGTGGTGGAGGAGGAGGATGAACCAGAGACGACGGTAGCAGAGGCCACCGCCACGGAGGCCGCCAAAAATCCGACTTTCTTCATGGTCACAGAATGAGAGAAAGAGAGGGGTGTAGATCCTAGAGAGAGAGAGAGAGAGAGGCAGGAGTTGGAAGCTCGAGGAAAGCTGTCACCTTTAACGACTTTTATACACAGTGGCGAGGAGGAAGAGAGAGAGAGAGAGAGAGATCGGCGGCAACTGGCAGAACCTGTGTCCCCTAACCTGTGTCGAATTCCCATTTTACACCTAACATAAAATGTCAACTATGGAGCCTGAAACATATCTTAGATTCTAAGTATGGGTGATTGGCTATGAATGGAAGGCAACCTCCATGGTGTAGGCAGCCTTTTTCAAATCCCACTCAGTCACAGAATCCAGAAATGTATGGCAAAATGAAGGGGTCGGGTCCCCATCCAGCAATTGGGTGGTCTTGATTAATTCAATGGTGCTGTGCCACATGACGCAGACATCCATTAGTATAGCTTTCTGTTGACTTAAAGTCTCCAAGGCACAAGTTGGGTCCACCACACCAGCATTTGAACACACAGGAGAAGACAGTAGGATGAATCTATAGAAGAAAAGATTTGAGTTAGAAGCATTTACCCATATGGCTGAGCATAGGTGGATCCATAGATGAGGATGAGAAAGTGCAAAGTGGCATCCGCCTACTTGTTTGGTTTTTGCAGCAGCTGGAGTCCGGACAGTGCATGTGACAGTTCAATATAGACAGCGCTCGTGCCTACCATTCCTAGCCTAATGCATAATTTATGGCCCACTTCTCCTTCCCAACAAGTTACCTGTTGTTGACAGGTTTGCCTTTTCTCCAATTAACAGCCATGATGATCCGGTGCTCCAAACATCTGGCCTGGTCTCACGCAAGAATCAGACAAGAAACAGAATCTTGGCCTAGATTTTTGGGAATTCAGTTCACATGGAAGAAGCTGGTAACCATGACAGCATTATGCATCAGATGAAAAACTATCCCTCCCTTCATTTTATTGAATGTGTAAGATTTTGCATGACAACTAGCTGCAGAGTGAATGATCACGGGTTGTCGATTATGAACAACCCGGTACACTCTAGAAGGAGCACGATTAGAATTCTGATAATTGTGATGGTATCAATAACTCGAAAAGAGCCCACCTTGAAATTACAGCAAACCCAGAATTCCTGCACCAAAATAATGAATCCCAGCAAAGAAATACAGAGTCAGGCAGATATCTTCTAGTTGCTTTCCTGTGATCCAGCAAAGTTAAAAGTGAGTGATATTTATTATACATATTGAACAATTGACCAACAGGAGGTTGATGCAAAATTGACATAGAGATTCAAAAAGAAAAAAAAAAGTTTCACTTTTGTTCAAGGAAATTTCAGAAGAAAAGCACATTGATATGCAAAAACAAATCTGTTACAAGCATGAGCTAGGACCTGGACAGTTTCTGGCCAGCTTCATTCTATGAATGTGTTCACCTTAAAATCCCTTTCACAATTAACAGAAAGCGAAGCCATCACTGGATTTTGGAGGAAATTTCATGCATATTACAATTACATGAATTTTCAAGCACCCCCCTTCTCTGCTACATAAAATCAAATCCCCTTTTTCCCCCAGAAGAAATAGCATATCCAACTTAAGAATTCGCTTTTGTCACATTCTCTCTTTTAGACTTTCAGAGTTGTTAGATAGGATGGATAGGTTCCATATCATCACCAGCTCCACTCTTCCTAAGGAAAAATAATTTTTACTTCAAGAGAGAATACAAAAACCTGGGGCGATAATAATTTAGCTGGTCTACATTGCAGTCAAAGCAATTATATGCCATGCTATAGTAGTAAAGTAGAAAATTTATCAGGCAACTGGGACAAAGTAATCTATAAATAGGTATCAATCTGGAATCGCTTAGTATCACTCTCCAAGGAAGCAGAGAAATCCAATCATGCCAAATGCACTTCATGAAATGTCTCAACTTTCTTGTCTTTTCAACATAGCATTTAATTCATCAACAGCCAAATGAATCACAAATCTCAGTGACAAGCCTGATATTTATTTTGATACATGAACAGCACATTTATAAAGCTAAGTATCCAGGAGCAGTAGTAGTGGGCATCCTCAAGCAAGAAATAGTCAAACAAGCATAATTTCCAAATGTTCTTTCATCCTCTTCTATCAACCAATCTCAATTATCATCCCTCCAGTAACTAACACAACCCGGTATCTCTTGTGGATTGCCATTATTTTGCTTACAAGGATTGCCATTATTTTGCTTACAAAACCCCATTTTAACTGATAATGCATCGTGTAAGAAGCCAAACCCTGTAAAGCCTCCAGTCAATAAGTACTCAAATTCACCAGGATAAAAGTGTTACAGAACCAGACAATGCAACAGGCAATTCAAACCTAAAACAGATACAAGCGCCTAAACTATAAACCGAATAAGCCTCCTCGAACCATACAAGTTCACAATGCACCTTGGTTAGGATGTATCAGATTCGACCATATATACAAATGAAGCTCGTTCTTTCCCAATAATATCAGTCGGTTAAAAAGCAGCCAAGCAGTCAATCAGATCTAGATATAGCATTTCACGCCAAAATAGTTTATTGAAACTCATGAGCTAAAAAGATGCAGTGGAATGACAATTACCAGCCCATAATCAGGAAGACTTGATGGACTCAACAAAGCCACTGCTAAGAAGCCTCTCAACGTACTTCCCCAGGATATCAACCTCCAAGTTCACCTTTTGCCCAACTTGCTTCAAAGGAACTACAATCTTCTCCTGAGTATAAGCCACTAGCATGAAACTAAACCATCCTTCCTCATCATTCACATCGACAACAGTCAAACTGGTACCGTCCACTGCTATGAACCCCTTGGGCACAACGTACCTCAAGATCTCCCTCTTGGTCCTTACCTTGATCCACAAGGAGTCTCCTTCAGGCTCCATAGACACTATCTCCCCCGTCCCATCAACGTGACCCTGGACGAAGTGGCCACCCATCCGGCCTGTGGGACCCACGGCCCTCTCCAGATTGACCTTCGAACCGACCCGTAGCTCGATGAGAGAGGTCTTCCTCAGGGTCTCTGGGGCCAATCCCACTGTGAATTCCGACAGACCCTTATCGAAATCGGTCACGGTGAGGCAAGTACCGTTAACCGCGATGCTATCCCCAAGGTGGACGTCCTCGAGGACGGTCTTAGCAGTGATTTTCAATGTGAATCCGTCCTCGACCGGGCCCAAGTCCTTGACTTGCCCCATTTCTTCCACGATGCCGGTGAAAAGGCACCTCGTTGTTAGGGTTTGACGGCGGCGTGGGGGTTGCAGGACATTTTGGTACTTTTGCAGAGGGAGAGATAAGGAGAAGGACGGCCTGAAGTTGCCGGAAGGTCTGAAGCTGGATCTGGATTGAGAGTTCAGACTGCGAGGAAGACTGGAGACCGAACCGGAAAGGAGGGACTTTTGGGCCTTGCACATCAGAGAGGTAGAGAGAGAGAGCGCCATTTCCAGTTGTTTGGGAGAAATAGCAACTGGCGAGGAACAATTTATGGTGAGGAAGAAGTAGGGAAAACAGAGCAGCCTTCCTCGCACGTTATTGTTTTCACGAATATAACACATTTTACTTGGAAAATTTGTCCCCTGTCTTGTCTGAGATTGGAACATGAATAGAAGAATGGCATGGAATTGGAAACAACATTGGCAGGGCTCTCACATGGCAGAAAGGTTAGCATACTCCCAATCTATCCCCTACAAGCTGAAGCCGACCCCTTGTTGCTTGCTACTCCTGTTGCATATCACAAATCCATCTTGCTTAATGTCTTTGCTCTAATGAAATTTCACTACCCAAACTGAGCAAGGAGCAGAGACTTCATGAATTACCTCTAGATCTGCACCTTTTAGTGGATTTCAGCTTCTGTATGTGTGTGTGTGAAGAAAGATGAGAGAAAACAGGCATTGGATAGGCATTTAACTTGAAATCAGATATCTTCAGAAGCTAAAGTTATACATACCACTTGTTAACACTTTGATGACTAAGTTGAAATAAAGACAGTCAGCCACATGCAACAATCTAAGAGTGACCTCATAAGATAAAATATAGATGAGGACACTGGTACACTTGCATTTCAATTGTTATTTGGTGCACATAAAAAAAGGCGTGCAACTATTGGGTGAGTATTAGACATCTCTACCTAGGTGATCCTCTATGAGAACCAGTGCAAGTTCAACCTGTCAAGCACAGTATTGGAATCCACCTGCTGCCCACACTCTTCCATTTCATGTATCAGACTTGCAGCATGATCCCCTGTGAGGACCAACTACATGATTTATTCATGAGCTGGCCACTGCGATAGTTCTGGAGGAACCGTGCAATCCTGGACCATGAAGTTGTTAGGAGGGTTTGCCTGGGGATTTAGGGGAGGGGCGTTTGATGGGTGGTACATAGCCTGGGACTGGGAGAAATGAACCTGTTGAGGAGGTTCATGATGAAAGGATCTCCTCCCATCAGCTTCATACAGCATAATTCCACTTCCTGGTAGGACAGCTGTTTGGGAGCCAGCAGCATATCCACCATCACCAGGATTTGGCATAACTGCTACCTTTATAGACTGCAGTGTTGGTTTCTGCTGAATAATCCTGCCAGGCCCTGCATATCCATAAGGAAGAGCTTCTCTATGGCTAGATACAGAAGGAGGGACTCCTGAGTATGACATTTGCATAGGAATGCTGCTGGGGCAGGGCTCTTGGAGAGGCCCGGACAGGGACTGGTTAGCAGGTTGGCTATGTGGATAAGTAGAGTAAATTGGCAACGGTGGACCCCTCATCTGGGGAGGTAGTGATGACTGCCGCTGTGACGATGGCATCTGTTGAGGTAACTGCTGGTACCATTGGTGCTGGTATTGAGAGAAAGGATGCAAAGTCAACATCTGACTAATTTGTGGCTGCGTTGATTGAGGATGGAGTTCTGAAACTTCCTGCAACTGTGTTGACCTTCCTTGGGGTTCAGAAAGCACGTAGTGAATCTGGGGAACCTTAGGGGCACCTGATGGATTTGGTATCTGTGCCAGAGACAGATAATAAGGCTGCTGTTGCGGGGAGACATTATGGGGAGGGGCTTGCGGTAATGGTTGCACTGATTGTATTGGAGGCACTTGGTGAGGCAAGGCCAGAGCTAACTGTAGGTTTGGTGTATCATAGGCATTGTCAATCTTCTTCATTTCAGTTGCAGGTGTTGAAGCTCTCTCTTCACCAGACAGGGAGTTTCCTGAAGATGAATCTTTCTGGGAAAGTAGAAATTTGGCTAGTTCGTTCTGGGTATCCGCAATCTCCTGTTTATCTCTAAGGATCTGGACTGACCTGTGGACCTGCAATCAAATAGCAGATTGTTCTTATCCGTGCATTAAACTATGATGCCCATCTTCCAGATGGATTCTTGTTATCTTCTTCACCTAAGAATGCTCTTTAACTTGGTGATTTATCAGACGCATATAAACCAGAAAATAGACAGGCAGCTCCAAGGAGGAGGTAAGATCTTGCTCAAATTAAGGGTGTGACTAAGAATTAAATGATCAGAGAACATTAACAGAATCCACGCACCTCTTGAAGATGCTTTTCAAGGGACATAAGTTTGGTATCTGCATCCCCATGATCTACACCCATCTCAGAACGCATTTGCCCAATTGATTTGTCAAGATTGTAGCAGTATAGCTCCAGCTGTGAGAGCCGGGAACTCAGACCCTCCAGAACGCGCATCAGGTTGTCAGCGTACTTCTTCATGCTCTTGTCAACAATATCGCCCACATCTTGAATAAGAGAGTCTTGAGGTTGGGTGTAGGCAGGAGGATCACACATTGATCTCGCAAGTCTACTCTTACGGAAATCCTGATCGCATCACCACGATAAGACCCCCAACATGAGACACGAAAAACTACAACCAATCCACAACAACTCAGCCACCTATGGTAGTCAGGACTCAATATTTCAACTCCATCCCGACCAGAAAGCATCTTATGAACAACCAGACAAATCCAGCAACATAGAAGCACCGAAAGCTATCAGCAACGTACCTTGGTTGAATCGGTGCCCGTACCGGGCTCGGAGTTGCCTCCATTAGAGGAGTCCTGAAGGCCGTAGTCATCGTACGAGCAGAGGATGTCGTCCGACCCGAAGCCGGAGCCCGACGCCATTTTTCAACTCGAGCTAGCAGGAGACGAAAGCGGAGATGCAGCTAGGGTTCGAGATTTCGCCTCGTGGATCGTAAGGATAGAGGGAGGGCAGCAATATCTATCTCTTAGGGGGAAGGGAGATGCCATCTTAACCAGAGCTTCTGGGTTTTTATTTGCCCATTTGCAGTGAAAGAAGGTCGGCGGAAAGTGACTCGTATGCATATTCCCGGCGTACCTTAGCCCAGGCCCACCGTCCACATCCACTCCTCTGCCCATAATACACCTCGGTGAAGCATCGGGAGCAACGTTCTCCACGTGGTGGGAGCCAAATAGTGGAATGAATGGTCGGTCAAATTTGAGGCACAGACACGTGTAGTTTCTAACTGTACGGGCAGTCGGGTCTATGATTTTAGACTAGGACCAATCGGGTCATGATCCTCCTATCTCTACCCAATGACCGATCAAAGATTTGGGCAAGGCCATGATGAATGGGGGCATTGAATTGCAATATGTGGAGCCTTTCTTGAACATAGCCCATTCATTGGGCTATGAAAACCATTTTTATTTAATATATATTTAGTTATATTAAAAATAATTATGGGAGATCATGTATTAAAAAAACTTTATTTAAAACTTATTATATTTAATTAGTGAAACTTTTACGATATCGTATATTTATAATACTTATTTTATTGTATGATAATTATAGACCGTAGAATTATACTATTCAGAGTTATTAGATATGGATAGATGATACTGTCCACTTTAAGCAAAGCATGGGCCGCTCTTTACCGTTCAAATTTGATTCGGGACATGGGATGAAGCGAAAGTGGCTCAGTGCCGCTCCTTTTTTCACCTTTTCAACCGGTCATTCTCTATGCAAATAAGTTATTATTATTATTATAATAAACTATTTTAAATCCATTCATTTAATTTTGCTAATAATTGAGTTATAAGATAATTGAAAAAAATACATTTTTCTATGAGTAAAATGTTAGGTGTTCATGGGTGAGCCACACTGAATCTAAACTCTCTTATCTAAATAAATATTCTTTAATTATTATTATTTTCAAGAAACTACAGCACAGCATAGGGAATCAAAAGATCCAACACACATAATTAAAGGGGCAAAAGAAGAAGATTCCACGCTAGATCTTTTTTCCTCTTCCTTTTTGGAAAGGTGACATGAGAATTGTATATTAAATTAATTAATTAATAATAATATTATTATTGAAAGTCCCATTTGGGTGTCCCACTATCCCTCTTACTTTGGCTTCCTTCCCTCCTAAAGTGCATAATAGTATGATTTAAATTTAAGTGGGCATGACACAATAAGATTATGGTCAATATCTTTGGAAACATTAATGTGAATTCCTTTTAACTTGCATATCAATTCAGGATATTGATTTTGGAATGATGTGGGTGGCTAAAAATAAATAGGACTGAATTGATACATGGAATATGGACTCACATGTACCCATTAATGATTTAGTGAGGCAGGCCATAGCACTTAATGTATAATATGGATGGCTGTGACATATGAGTTCTTTAATTCTTTCTTATTCTCTCACCTAAATCGATCAAGCTACCCTTGGACCGTCCGATTCATCAATGACCGTCCACTCCATTTCGTCACCCACAAGAGGGATCAGAAACCCTAGCCCACTCTCCAAGCCCCCTCCCCTCACACAGCTTCATCTCAATCTTGCAGGAGTAGCTAAGCCAAGCGATCCGCTACACGATTAGCTTTCCTACTTGCATGCATCAATGAACGAGACTGGAGATTTTTGGATAAAAAAAGGCAAACGCGGTAAAGTAAGATGAAAGAAAGAGTGACACGCATGGCTTAACTGCTAAGAAGACAGGTTGTCGCCATCTTTCTGCGCGTTCTTTTGACTTTCGAAGGTACATCCATCGCCTTGCAGTCGCCGATCGGCGGAGGCGGAGGCGGAGGCGGAGGCGGAGGAACGCCGAATCTACGCGCTCGCCTCTATTTCAGGTATTGACAGAGGAAAGACAGAGAGACCGGCACTCTCGTCTCGTCTCGTCTCGTCACGTCCTTCCATTTTCATTAAAATTCAAATTTTGCAGATGAGAGAAATAAGGCCGTGTTGAAAATTTCCATGAAAAAGGAAGAAGACCACACGCCAAGATCAACGCATTTGAATATAAATATACATCTAGTTGCCCTACTTGCATTTCAAATCAATTCAATTTCTTTAGCCTGTTGCATGGGATTACGGGCAATTCCCATACTATATCACTTTATACTATCATAATTTTCCTTTTAATCAAATAATTTTCAAATTACTAAATTATAATAGTTGGATACTGAAATTAAAAAAAATAGTATCAAAATTTGAACCGAAATTATAAATTTTTTTAATATTTTTAGTGCTAATATTTTATTATACATATTTAATATTAAATTATTAATTTTTATAAATTTTTAATATCGAAATTTCAAAATTTTAAGTGCATTTTCCTAATGAATAAAAAATATTTTCCCGTAGACCGAAAATTACATAATAATAAAAATAAAAATAAAAGAAGGATGTCTGCAACCGGGTTGGCTGGGCACCACCACCCATCTCCATAACCCCGAAATTTCTGATCTACGCGTTACTCTGATTCCATCTCCAACAGCATTTTCCAGCCCTAAGCTCAAGCGGGGAATACAGTAGCGCTAACCCTCCCTCAATTATTCTCTCAACCTCCGCCTCTGGGGTTATCCTCCATGCCATGAGCCTCCGCCACCGCACCACGCCGTCGACGCAGCCTCGGCTGGAGCCTGTTGTGGACGAGGAGCCGTACAACATAATCCCCATTCACAACCTCCTCGCTGACCACCCCTCACTCCGCTTCCCCGAGGTCCGTGCCGCTACTGCTGCTCTCCGCACCGTCGGAGACCTCCGCAAGCCGCCTTACTCTCCATGGAAGTCCCACTACGACCTCCTCGATTGGCTCGCCCTCTTCTTCGGGTTCCAGGTCGACAACGTCCGGAACCAGCGCGAGCACCTCGTCCTCCACCTGGCGAACCTCCAGATGCGCCTCTCCCCTCCTCCCGATAACATTGACTCCCTCGACACCGACGTCCTCCGCCGTTTCCGTAAGAAGCTCCTCAAGAACTACACCGACTGGTGCTCGTATCTGGGGAAGAAATCCAACGTTTGGATCTCCGACCGTCGTCAATCGACCTCGGATCCCCGACGCGAGCTCCTCTATGTGGCCCTCTATCTCCTCATCTGGGGCGAGTCCGCGAACTTGCGATTCATTCCCGAATGCATCTGCTACATTTTCCATAATATGGCCATGGAATTAAACAAGATCCTGGAAGATTATATAGACGAGAATACTGGGCGGCCTGTCTTGCCTTCTATATCGGGAGAGAACGCATTTCTCAACCAGGTCGTCAAGCCAATCTACCACACCGTGAAGAGGGAGGTGGAGGGGAGCAGGAATGGGACTGCCCCGCACAGTGCGTGGAGGAACTACGACGACCTTAACGAGTATTTCTGGAGCAGGAGGTGCTTTGAAAATCTGAAGTGGCCGCTCGAGATAGGGAGTACCTTCTTTGTGACGAGTGGGAGGGGGAAGAAGGTTGGCAAGACGGGTTTTGTGGAGCAGAGGTCTTTCTTGAACTTGCTCAGGAGCTTCGACCGCCTGTGGGTTATGCTGATCTTGTTTCTGCAGGCTGCAATCATCATTGCATGGGACGGGAATAGCTATCCGTGGAATTCGTTGAAGAAAAAGGATGTCCAAGTTCGGGTATTGACCTTGTTCCTTACTTGGAGTGGAATGCGGCTCTTGCAATCTCTGCTTGATATATTAATGCAGTACAGTTTGGTTTCAAGGGAGACTAAGCTGCTGGGGCTGAGGATGCTATTGAAGACTGTAGTTGCAGCTGGGTGGATACTGATCTTTGGGGTGTTCTATGGGCAGATTTGGTCGCAGAAAAGTGGGAATCGGTGGTTGGCAGCAGCAGATGACCGGATCCGGAAATTTCTTATTGCAGCACTTGTTTTCATCGTCCCTGAGCTCCTGGCACTGGCCCTGTTCATCATACCCTGGATTCGCAACTTCCTTGAGGAGACCAATTGGAGGATATTCCACCTGCTGACATGGTGGTTCCAGAGTCGAACTTTTGTTGGTCGGGGCCTGAGGGAAGGCCTGGTGGATAATGTAAAATATACCCTGTTCTGGATCATGGTGCTTGCAACAAAGTTTGCCTTTAGTTATACCCTGCAAATTAAGCCCATGATTAAGCCGACCAAGCTCCTACTAAAGCTGCATACTGTGAAGTATGAGTGGCATGAGTTCTTCAGCAATAGCAACAGGTTTGCCGTTGGGCTTCTGTGGCTCCCTGTGGTGTTTGTTTATATGATGGACTTGCAGATCTGGTATTCTATCTATTCTTCCTTAGCAGGAGCAGCTGTTGGGCTGTTTGATCACTTGGGTGAGATCCGAAACATCGAGCAGCTGAGGCTCAGGTTCCAGTTTTTTGCAAGTGCAATTCAGTTTAATCTGATGCCTGAGGAGCAGCTCTTGAATGCCCGGGGCTCACTGAGGACCAAGTTCAATGATTTCATCCGCCGACTAAAGTTGAGATATGGGCTTGGAAGACCCTATAAGAAGCTTGAGTCCAATCAGATTGAGGCGCACAAGTTTGCATTGATATGGAATGAGATAATCACAATTTTCAGAGAAGAGGATATCATCTCTGATTTGGAGGTTGAACTTTTGGAGCTAGCTCCTAATACCTGGAATGTCCGTGTGATCCGCTGGCCCTGTTTTCTTCTATGCAATGAGCTGCTTCTAGCTCTGAGTCAGGCAAAGGAATTAGTGGATGCACCTGATAAATGGCTCTGGTACAAGATCTGCAAGAATGAATACCGTCGATGTGCTGTGATAGAAGCCTATGATAGTGTGAAGCATTTGCTGCTCCAGATCATCAAGGTCAACTCGGAGGAACATTCAATTATCACAGTATTGTTTCAGGAAATCGATCATTCTCTGCAGATTGAGAAATTCACCAAGTCATTCAAAATGACTGCCCTGCCTCGGCTACATGAAAAGTTGATTAAGCTCGTACAGATATTGGTCAGGCCTAAGAAAGATGTAGGACAGGTGGTGAATACATTGCAGGCTCTCTATGAGATTGCTATCCGGGATTTCCTCAAGGAGAAAAGGCAGCTGCAGGAGGATGGTTTGGCCCCTCGTGATCCCTCTAATTCTGGATTGCTGTTTGAGAATGCTGTTGTGTTACCCGACCCAGATGATGAAAATTTCTATCGGCAGGTCCGGAGATTGTTAACCATTCTCACTTCTCGTGATTCAATGAACAATGTCCCAGCGAATCTTGAAGCAAGAAGAAGGATTGCCTTCTTTAGTAATTCTCTGTTTATGAACATGCCCCATGCTCCTCAAGTTGAAAAAATGATGGCATTCAGTGTTCTTACGCCTTATTACAATGAGGAAGTTTTGTACAGCAGGGAGCAGTTGTGGACCGAGAATGAAGATGGAATTTCTACCTTGTATTACCTGCAGACCATATATGATGATGAATGGAAGAATTTCATGGAGAGGATGCGGCGAGAAGGAATGCTGAAAGATGGAGAGATATGGACCACGAAGCTGAGAGATCTCAGGCTGTGGGCATCATACAGAGGCCAGACTTTGGGTCGGACAGTGAGGGGAATGATGTATTACTATCGAGCCCTTAACATGTTAGCATTTCTTGATTCCGCATCTGAATTCGACATCAGAGAAGGAGCACGGGAGCTAGGATCGATGAGGAGAGAAGGGAGTGTGGGGGATGGATTCAATTCTGACATGTCTCTTTCTGCAAAGAGTTTGACCAGGAATGGTAGTTCAGTCAGCACACTATTTAAAGGCCATGAATACGGCACTGCACTGATGAAATATACCTATGTTGTCGCCTGTCAAATATACGGGACCCAGAAGGCCAAAAAAGATCCCCATGCCGATGAGATCTTGTACTTGATGCAGAAAAATGAAGCCATGCGTGTAGCATATGTTGATGAAGTAGCTACAAACAGGGATGATGGGAACGAGTACTACTCTGTTCTTGTGAAGTATGACCAAGTATTACAGAGGGAAGTGGAGATTTACCGGGTCAAGTTGCCTGGTCCGTTGAAGCTGGGAGAGGGAAAACCTGAGAACCAGAATCATGCCATGATCTTCACCCGAGGAGATGCAGTGCAGACCATTGACATGAATCAGGACAACTACTTTGAAGAGGCACTTAAGATGCGCAATCTGCTGGAAGAGTATAAGGTTTTCTATGGTATTCGAAAGCCTACTATTCTTGGTGTCCGTGAGCATATCTTCACAGGATCAGTTTCCTCACTAGCGTGGTTCATGTCTGCCCAGGAGACGAGCTTCGTCACCCTCGGGCAGCGTGTGTTGGCAAATCCTTTGAAGATTCGAATGCACTATGGTCATCCTGATGTGTTTGACCGGTTCTGGTTTTTGACTCGTGGTGGGATTAGTAAGGCTTCACGGGTTATCAATATCAGTGAAGACATTTTTGCTGGGTTTAATTGCACTCTTCGAGGTGGAAATGTTACTCACCACGAGTACATTCAAGTGGGCAAGGGACGGGATGTTGGGCTGAATCAGATCTCCATGTTTGAAGCAAAGGTTGCTAGTGGGAATGGTGAGCAAGTCCTTAGCAGAGATGTGTACAGGCTTGGCCACAGGCTCGACTTTTTCCGTATGCTGTCATTTTTCTACACAACTGTAGGGTTTTTCTTCAACACAATGATGGTAATCTTGACTGTGTATGCATTCTTGTGGGGTCGGCTCTATCTGGCACTGAGTGGGATTGAGGGTACTGGGACCAACAGCAATAACAAGGCACTTGGTGCAATTCTGAGCCAACAGTTCATCATTCAGCTTGGTCTCTTTACTGCTCTTCCCATGATAATTGAGAACTCCCTTGAGCACGGGTTCCTTCAGGCTATTTGGGATTTCATTACGATGCAGCTCCAGCTCTCATCTGTCTTCTACACATTCTCAATGGGAACTCGAACTCACTTCTTTGGCAGGACTATTCTCCATGGTGGGGCCAAGTACCGGGCAACTGGGCGTGGCTTCGTTGTGCAACACAAGAGCTTTGCAGAGAATTATAGGCTATATGCCCGCAGCCATTTTGTGAAGGCAATCGAGCTTGGCCTGATTCTCATAGTTTATGCATCCCACAGCCCTATAGCTAAGAATACTTTTGTGTACATAGCCATGACAATATTTAGCTGGTTCCTTGTGTTGTCATGGATGATGGCTCCATTTGTGTTCAATCCATCTGGATTTGATTGGCTGAAGACGGTATATGACTTTGACGATTTTATGAACTGGATTTGGTTCCGTGGTGGTGTATTTTCAAAAGCAGAGCAGAGCTGGGAGTGGTGGTGGTATGAGGAGCAGGATCATTTGAGGGCAACTGGTCTTTGGGGAAAGCTTGCAGAGATAATTTTGGATCTGCGGTTCTTTTTCTTTCAGTATGGAATCGTATACCAGCTGCATATTGCTGATGGACACACAAGTATTTTTGTCTACTTGTTATCATGGATTTATGTGGTTGTTGCTCTTGTTCTCTACCTGGTCATCTCCTATGCAAGGGATAAGTATTCTGCAAATGAGCACATATACTATAGACTAGTGCAGTTTCTCGTCATAATTTTTGGTATGCTTGTGATTATCGCATTGCTGGAATTCACAAATTTTAGATTCATAGACATCTTCACTAGTCTGTTGGCATTTATTCCAACTGGGTGGGGTGCCATATTGATTGCTCAAGTGTTCAGGCCGCTTCTGCAAAGGACTAAGCTTTGGGATATCGTCGTTTCTGTGGCCCGCCTTTATGATATTATGTTTGGAGTCATTGTAATGGTCCCGCTAGCTTTTCTTTCCTGGATGCCTGGATTCCAGTCCATGCAGACGAGGATTCTGTTCAATGATGCATTCAGTCGTGGGCTGCGAATATTCCAGATTATTACCGGGAAGAAGTCCAAGGGCGAAGTATAATTTAAGGTAAGTGAAATGTTTGGTATGCGTGGTCTGCTGTTTTATCTTTTTGCTTGCTTTGGTGATTGAGGGTTGCTATGATGAGTAATGCGTTTTTGGAATTGCACCCCTGCAGATTAAAGACTTGGAGATTAATTTGGAAACGGCTGATATGCTCCATAAGGATGCCGAGTTCACAGAAGCTGGAGCTTATAATCTTATGCATAATCTCCATTCTTATGCATCCTTGAGTTTCAATCACAATGGCCATGAAGGATCCCATTTCCTGATGACCCACTGAAAGAGTGAGCTGGAGAGAGCTTTTCCATCGTGTGACTGACGACACACTGAAGAGGGAAAGCACAAGCACGCAATTCTGTTGTGCTTTTTTATTACACTTGTGCAGGCTACCCATGTTTCAGTGCAGTTTCTTATGAATCCTCCTTTCTACTAATGTAAATTACATTTTTTCTTCTACTTTTTTCTGTATCCTTACCTGACTTATCATGGCTTCACCACAACTGAGATTTGCAATCATTTCGGTGCCTTCTTTGGCCAGAGGATCCCATTTATTGGCCTTATTTTATGCTCTTTACTTGTTTCAGTTTCCCCTTTCACTTTTTCCTGGTGTCTGTCATTTTCCAAGAGTGATAATAACAAGACGTGTGATGTCGGCAGATACTCAAGACTGTGTTTTCCGGTTTTAGCCTTGCAGTTGGTGTCCACTTGTGCCAATAAACCATTTGTCTTATTTGTTGCTCATAATACCCAAAACCTTTTAGCAATCAATAATTTCTGTTTTTTTCTAAATAAATCTCATCTTATTAAACTAAATTAAAAATATAGAGGGTCATATTAGTAAAAACATTACTTAATATTATTTAATTTTTTAATCAAACCTAATTTATGCTGTCCCCATTTCTATTGACTCCTTGGTTTAGCACCCAGAAAACGACGCGTGTTGTCTTCCCCTACAGATCCTGAGCGATCTTTGGATCCATCGCCGGCGTCGCTGTCCTTGAACAGACGAAGATCATTGATCCCCACACTGGATCTTCCATCTCTTCTCTGTTTTGTCCCCTTATAGTTTTCACTGTCCTGGTTAAAGCTTCTTTCTTCTCTTCCCGATCTTAGTGTGCCATGGAGAGACCTTTGCTGGGTGGTGAGAGCAGCCATGGGATAGTCTCCCGGGATCACTTCAATCGCCGCTCCCATGCCATCGCCTACGGCTCTCATTACCAGAAGGCAGCTGCTCTCGTCGATTTGGTGTGCTCTCTCTGCTTTCGTAATCGCTAAGCTTCTCTTTTAGCTGCTGTTATTTTTCTCGGACTGGTTATATGATTCTGGATTCTTAGTCGATCTGTTCCGCTGGAATCCCAGTTTCCACCTATATCCATTATATAATTAAAGACTTTCACATTTTATATCAACAAAGATCACGTTACTGGCAGGTGATGATACTGACTGCTGATACTTTTCGTAGTTTCTAAAAAGGAAGAGAAAAAGAAACAGCGTGTCGTCTTCTGCTTCTTGCTGGCTTATTTATGCATGTTTCAGGCCGAAGATGGTGTTGGTTTACCCGAGGACATTCTTGAGAAACCCGACTTCGAGAAAGCTGCAAACTACTATTTTCTCTTCGTCAAATTTGATATACTCTGGTCTCTTAACTACTTTGCACTCATAGTGCTGAATTTCTTTGAGGTTGGTCGCTTGCATATACTGTCCTCTAGTGAAGAAGATTGACAGCGTTTCCCTGATGAAGTTGTGCTTAGACTGCAATTACTTCTGCAGAAACCTCTGTGGTGCGCAAGATACTCTGCAGATGTTTGCAGTGAGAGGGACTACTTTTATCTCAGCCAGCTCCCATATTTAACAGGTGTTGAGTCTCTTCTATATGAGGTGAGCATGAGGAGTGTTTACACAAGGCGAGATCATTAGTTATACTACCCATATTTGCATGATCAAAGATCAGAAGATGTACAAAATTGATGGGTCTCTATATGTTGTTCGCCGGATTCTATTCCCACCAATAAAATCTGCGCTATGTATCCTCTTCCTCTGCCACTTTGAAAGATGTTTAATCACGAGCTTCCTTTTCCAGGGAATAACGCTGCTTATACTTACAGCCCATGTGATTTTTCCACTTGCATATGAAGGGAAGCATATCTACTGGGCAAAACCTCTCAACCGATTGAAGGTATGCACTGAAAGAATCATGTGCTACCTACAAAAAAATACTGTTAAATTTGGAGCCAAAGATGTAAAATAAATTCCAGCAGAACCTAGTCTGAATGGATATCCACACTAATGGCCATGAATTTATCGAGTAATATCCCATGCAGTGGAGAATGCATATTCTAGACAGAGTTTAGTTTCAAAGGTGTGGAGTCTCCTTCAACAATTTTGCTAAATATGATATGTTATTATCTACAGATGGGACTTGGGATGATAAAAGATAACTCTGCTGATAGTAAAATCCTTACAGTAATATTCACTCTTTTGGGTTGACTTTCAGGTGATTTGCCTTTTGATTTTGGTCGTGGACCTACTGGTTTATGCCCTCTACTTATCTCCGCTGGCTTTCAATTCTCTTCCATTCAGGGTTGCTCCATATATCAGGGTTATGTTTTTTATACTTAGCATAAGGTATTGTGGAATTTCCTGCGAGTATTTATACCTTTAGTATTCAAGTTAAGTGGTATATTGGCAGAGCAGTTTTGGTATTTGCTCTGTTGATAAAATTATAACAATTTGATGTTTTTTTATTGTGCGATAATCCATTTTTTTTTACCTTTTTTTGTTGTATTCTAGGGAACTGAGGAATAGCATCACCGTTTTAGTTGGCATGCTTGGAACATACTCCAATATTTTGGTATATTTACTGTCTTCTGACTTATGTTTGTGTTTCCCGCTCTAACTTCTTGAAAATTAGTTTTCAACGATTTCTATTTTTCCGTTATCATTATAGCCTCTCTTGTATTGAACTTGCTCTTTGAATGCTGTTTCATTCCTGCTTCTGTTTGCTTGCAGGCTCTGCTACTTCTTTTTCTTCTTTTCTCAAGTTGGGTGGCATATGTCATGTTTGAGGATACCCAAGAGGGAAAAACTGTATTTACTTCATATGGAGCTACATTATACAAGATGTTTATCTTGTACACCACATCCAACAATCCAGATGTTTGGTTACCTGCATACAAGTAAGCAGAACTCCTCTAGAATATCTGTTTTCTAGCTCCTCTTTTCAAATAAACTTGGTGCTCTGCTAAAAGGCCATGTGTGTTTCAGCTTCTTGTTTGCAAGATTACTCAGAATGTCATGTATAAGCGTTCTGGTTTCCAAATATAACTACTTAAAGTATTCTCTTTATACTTGAACATTCCCCATATAGCACTCAAATACTCTGTTCCGATGTTATAAATTATGAAATCCTAGGCGTTGAGTTGTAATATACACCGAATGAGTCAAGAATCTGTCTTGACGATTTTGTTGTAGATTGATGCATGTTAAGTAAAAGTTATGTACTTTAACTGACAACCCAGTAATTGGTTGTATAATAATATATTCAGAAGTTAATGCATGTTCTCTTTTGCAGAATATCACGTTGGTACTCACTATTTTTCGTGCTTTATGTGCTACTCGGTGTCTACTTTGTCACGAATTTGATTCTTGCTGTTGTATATGACAGCTTCAAGGGTGAGGTATGATCGTCCTTTATTTCCTATACAGAGTTTACGATTTCTATCTTTTCCTATGATAAAACAAAACTGTTCACAGCTTGCGAAGCAATTGTCTGATATGGATAACACGAGGAAGCGTATACTGGCCAAAGCATTTAATCTCATAGATCAGGAAGTAAGTGTCATTCTGTATACAAGTTCAGTTTGTTTCTTTTTTTGTTCTTTTACATGTAAGTAACAAAAAATGCTTTGTTACCACAGAATGCAGGATTTTTAAATAAGAAGCAGTGTATCTTTCTCTTTGAAGAACTCAACAAGTACAGGCATCAAGCACAATTGTATCTTGAGCATGCTAAAAGTCTCTTGATTTTCACCCTTCTTTAATCCCCTTCATATTTTCATTCATTGATATCAAATTTTAAATTAATTTTGTGAAAAGTTGCTTTCCAAATTGTTGGAAAGAGACTGTCGATATTACATGAGTTCCATATTATTTTCCCCCATGTGTTACTGTTCAATGAGTTTCTTTCCAGGCTGTTCCCCTTTGATAGGCAATAGGTTTTGTTTAGATCTTTCTCTGTCACTGCGAGCATACAAAACTGATAACTGATAATTCATCTGATAGGACACTACCAAAAATATCGAGAGAGGAATTCGAGTTCATATTTGATGAGCTAGATGACAGTCATGACTTCAAGGTACTGCAAATTTGACTTGAGACTTCAGTTTATGATAATTGTCCATCATGCTGAGACCTTTAACTAAAGTAACTTTGGTGTTATATCTGAGATCGTGGGTACTGAACTATTGTGCTAATCTCAAAAACCTCATTTGGTACTAACCTCTTCTCTCCAGATCAACTTGGATGAATTTGCTGATCTGTGCAACGCCATTGCTTTGAGATTCCAGAAGGAAGACTCTGTAAGATGGGCATTCTCCTGATCTAAAGTATATCTTATATATAGACCTTTACTATGGTTTATGTTTATTGAAACTGAGTTGTTCTTGCAGCCATCCTTGCTTGAAGCATTCCCAAGCGTGTATAATTCACCATCATCCAACAAGTTGAAAGGCTTTGTACGAAGTCCAAAGTTTGGATATGTCATATCTTTTGTTCTCATACTGAATTTAGCTGCTGTGATAATTGAGACAACGGTATGGCCTCTATCCTCTCTTGGACAAATATGAAGCTTCGTGTCCTTCAATAGATCTTGTTTCTGTCACTCCAAATATCCTCTTGGAGCTAGTTCATTATTATTTGGAATAAATTATATATTTATCCTTGTGAATTTTGATTTTACTTGGCCTCACAGCTTGATATAGAAAACAGTTCTGCACAAAAGGTGTGGCAAACTGCGGAGTTTGTCTTTGGTAAGCTTTTTACTTGAGTGCTATAATGTTGTTGTTGCTAAATAAGAGCTGCAATTAAAGTTAACATTTACATTTTCTACATTGATAAATTGGCCTCCAGTGGATGCATTTAAGGCATTACATTGGCTTTTGTCTGAGAGCTCTGAACATGACTTGTAGAAGCCCAATCCTATCAAAGAATATTTCTCCTTTTAACCAAGCCTATAGGATTCAGTTTTTTTCTCAAGGATTGAGATTTTTGCCGAGTTATTTCAATGATTGATTTAGTTTCTCTCAGTTGTCCATGAAAAGTTTGAAAATACTAACTATAGTGATGAAATTGATCTAATGCGATTGGCACAAAACAGCTTTAACTAATTTGTGCAATTCATGATTGTTTTATGCATCCATATTCATGTGAAAATCTCCACAAAATATCTAGCCCTTTTGGTATTCTGATATCATTTTATCTAGATTTTCATAATAACCAAATAACTCCAAAATCATCATGATGCTGCGTAGGTTGGGTTTACGTGCTGGAAATGGGCTTAAAAGTGTATTCCTTTGGATTTGAAAATTATTGGAGGGATGGCCAAAATCGCTTTGATTTTGTGATTACATGGATCATAGGTATTTCTTTCCAGATTGTGCCTGACATATTTCATATTAAATGTTTCCCTCATGGCTATACCTGCAGTGAGCAAATTGGAATAAGCTTGAGCTATTTTTTTAGTCCATTCCTATCCTTTTGTGCGATTGTTTCTTCTTACTTATGTTTTATGTTGAACTGTAGACCTGCAGAATTTTGGGATTGCTCCTTTCTCCATGGCTGAAACTCTTAGAACTAATTCCTTGACTGTTGATTTGATGTTTATTCTGCAGTTATTGGAGAAACCATAACTTTTATAGGCCCTAATGGATTAGACTTTCTCTCAAATGGAGAATGGTAGGACAGTATCCATATTTTATGGTTTTGTACTTTTATTCATGATACACCAGAGAATTACTGTTCACCTGTCCATTTTTTTTCTTCTTTTGTCTGAGCAGGATCCGCTACCTTCTTCTTGCTAGAATGCTACGATTGATAAGGCTACTGATGCATGTTAAGCGCTACCGAGCTTTTGTTGCCACTTTCTTGACACTCATACCTAGTCTAATGCCTTACCTGGGAATAATATTTTGTATATTGTGCATTTATTGCTCCCTTGGCGTTCAGGTAAGCCTATATATCTCAATCTCTTGTACAGCTGAGTTATGTTTATACTTAGATGAGAGTCCAAGTTTCACATTGCTGCTGGAACGCTGTCAAGATCTTTGGTGGGATTGTCAATGCTGGAAACTTCAAGTTGAATGCAACTGCTCTATATGATGACGAGTATCCTTTTTTCGTAATCTGGGATTGAAAGTTTTATACTTTATGAGCAATTTGCAGACTTGTTATACATCTTGATTGGCTAGCTGAGTTTGCAAGTATTCATTCTTTCTGAGATGGCTTTTCCTGACAAAGTACAGTTATTTGCTTTTCAATTTCAATGATTATCCCAATGGGATGATGACACTCTTCTGTCTGATGGTCATGAATAATTGGCAAGACTGGATGCAGGTATTTCTGCTGGCTCTCATACTTTTACCCTCGGTATTGTAGATTTGGACTGATGATGATTGGAGTGTTTACTCCATTTGAAATGCACTTTTCTCCATATTTCAGAGCTACCAGGAGTTGATGGGAAGTCCATGGACCCTTGTATACTTTATCAGCTTCTACCTAATAACTGTTCTATTGCTCTTGAACCTGGTAAGTTTATAGTCGACACCACTCTGGAATTTTATGCATAAGATTAAGCTATGGCATCATCTATCCTTTAGTCTATCTTCGAAATTGAGAAGCAACTGCTTATGTCTTCAAATTGGTGAGCAGGTCGTAGCCTTTGTCCTAGAGGCATTCTTTGCTGAAATGGATTTGGAAGAATCAGAGAGATGCCAAGAGAGAGATAAGGTCATTGGCATCTCATTACACTACAGCTTGGAGCAGTTCTAGTTCATTCAACAATTGGTTCTGTCATCAGTACGTTCGTATTGAGTTGAAGAAATTCATACATCACCAGATTTTGGTTTTCCTTTCTTGCAGGAATCCGGACATGGAAAAGACCGTCGGAGGTCCATTGGGTAGGTATTTTGTATAGTTTATGAGAAGCTAGATTAAGAAACACAGAGATTTTATGTTTGGACAAATCCTTGATATTTTTCCTAATGGGCTGTGCAGCACAAAGTCAAGGAGCCAGAGAGTTGATATGTTGCTCCATCATATGCTAAGTGCAGAGTTGGACAAAGAGAATTGCTCTAACCCCCAGCCCGACATGTAAATTCCAGCAACTATCAGAAAATCATCCCTACATTTGATCATGTCTAGTTTCATTAAGGCTGGAACTGGATTATTTTATTACGTTTACATTTCATTAGATGTAAATCCTAGACTTCCTTTTTCTAAAACTAGTCGAGATTTTCTGCAAAATGGAAGACCCAGATGAAAATTTATCAAGACAACTGCATTACTCGAGCACAAACTGAAGAACAACAGCTGGAGCCAGAAGAATAACCCCTGCTGCTTCCTTGTGATAATTGATCATCTCTACCTAGCCTGTATATTCAAATGCAAATAGTGTGACAACTTCTGTTGGTTTTGTTGTTGAGTTTCTCTACAGTTAAAATTTCACAGTTGTTTTGGAGATGTATGAATTATGGCTATTTATGGATGTTGCTGTTGCACAACTTGCCACATGTGCATGTGAAGTAGCCGATGTTTTGGAAATAGATCTGGAAGCATGGTTTTTTTAGATGATCATCATCTCTATGGGTCAATGTGACCATGAATTTTCAGCAAGTCTCATATTGGCTTGCTAGCTGGTAAACAGGGATCCTTCACCCCTGTAGTGAAAAACTACCATGGACAATATATGTGTGCTTCACTTCATCTTCTTCACCCTCAGATGGCCCCCAGTACCACTTGTGTTGTCATCATGGAAGATTTTGGGATGTGAACTAAAGAAAGCCAAGTCATAAAAGCTAGAATTGATGGAGACAAGCAATCAAACTTGGATTCATGAATTGATTCTTTGAAAGAATTCAAAAAAGCTGACGTCACTTCATCACCAAATGTGCCCTTATCAGTACAAACTAATGTAGAGATGACCTATTTTTGAAGCCAATTCACTAGTGGATCAGCTACAAATCCATTGCAGCTTACAGGGAAACATCTCTTTCTCATCAAGTGGGACTGTTTGTTTACAATGAGCCTGCTGTGAGCTCCAAAAACTAATATCCTAAGGGATCCTGTAATCAAAGCCCTCGAGCTTCATCGATCATGCTCTCCCTCATAACCTGTGTGTTTTTCACCCAGTAACTATATAATTTTACCGCCGTCTGTGCAAGCACAAGTCCTTGAGATAACCTTTCATCTGAGCTGATCCCCCAAGTTTAGCCAATCTGCATGAGTGTTCTGTTATGATTCGGTCCATGGAAGGCCTGTCCCAAGGAAACATACCGAAATCATCATTATAGTCCTCCATTCCTCCCACCAGCAATTGCCACAGGAAGGAACCAGCTCCAGAACCGTTCTTTTTTGCAGAATCGTAGATAACATCAAATACCACTCTGAAGAACTTGTCCCTCTGAGATGGTTTGTAGTCCTCGTTCAGGTTAGAGTATCCAAACTCGGTGAACATGACAGGCTTCTTGAGTTCTTTGTCCCCATCATCGATGTGAGACCGCATCCACAATGAGACATATTCCACTTTCTCCTCAAAGCCTTGGCCTTTCAACCTGCCAATACTTAGACACATCAGTTTCTCACAAAGCCAATATTTTGGATCTCCGGGTTCGGCTCAGCAGTAAGGGAAACACCATAGTTGTAATTTCCTCTTCTCAAAAATCAAGATAGTAACGCTTTTTCAAAATGATAAGCTCTTGAGACTTGAGAGAAATATGAAATGTAGCCTCTGTCTTTTGGATCGAGACATTTTGAAGTGCTTCACAGAGAAAGCAGGAACCTTCCTTGCAAAACAAGGATTCCCGACTGCCACAAGGAATTAGTCACTTTGCACGGAAATTCTTACCAATGATCTGGGTAGATGTGAGCAGAGGCAAAATCTACTGCTGAGACCTTGGAGTTGCGAATGAAATCCGATCCGAGAAGTGAAGCCCATTCTCCTAATTCTGGTTGTGGATTCACTGTCAATCTCTTGGGGCTACTTGGTCCATAGAAGCCTTCAAGGCCAACAGTCACTAAATGTTTATTGTCAATTGATTTCACAAATGTTGCCATCTCTTCAATCCAGTCCTGCAATAACACCATGCCATTGATGAATTTTCCAAGGCAGGGAGGATATAATTTTGAGCAAATAAGACGAGATTGAATTCAGATAATCTCTCTCCAGCAGATCAGAGCTCAGAGGCATTCAAAATGGCATGTCATAATCTTACTTGAAGAGTGTCACCAGAAGAATCTGTCATGCATCTCGGCTCATTGATCAATTCCCACCCAAAGATAGTTGGATCATCCCTATAATGAACACCGGTGATAGTGTTCTTCCGTGTGATGACTGTCTGAAATATGAAGACATACCTTCAGTATCTATCAAACAGCAAACTGCAAGAAATCGGGAGTGAAGCAGGTCGTTACCCTGACATAATTTTTGAAATATTGCCTGATGGAAGGATCGTAGAAGAAGGAATCATTTGAAGAGCTGAGGCCGACACCTTCCTGCATTGCCCACTTGACATACTGAGACTTGCCACCATATGCTTGCAGGTTATTAACTAAGCACAGAAGTAATCTGATCCCTTGTTGGTTTGCTTCTGCAATAACTTGATCCAGAGCCTGCAACAGAACATGGCTGCATGAAGAACAGCTAACAACCAGATTGCAGCATACATGGATAAATTACTCCATACAGAAACTAACTTAAAAGGAACTTTAATGGAGTCCTGGGAATAGGTAATCTGAAACACCACTTCCAGTAGACAGAACCCCCAATTTCAGAAAACCCCAATTTAGATCATTCTTGTTCATTAACTACTCAGAGAATCTGATGATAATCACTGGACAAGATCTGAAGGGAAAGTCGGGTCTTTTAGTAGCAATTCCAGAAATCAAGGAAAAACTTCCAAATAATTACATCATCTAGAACAGATCCAACCAGATCTTCCTATAAGCACCGCCCGCTCGTTTACCTGAAAGATTCTCTCATCAAAATGGCCAGGAGAAGTCTGCAGAGCATTGTAACCGCCATCACTGAACGCCCAAGTTCTGCACACGGTGAGACCCATCTTGGAGCCTGTCCGCATCATAGCTCGGACCTTGCTGGTGCCGCCGCCGCGAGCCACCCGATCCATCAACCAGTATGAGTTCCATCCGTTCACATAGAAAGGCCTCCCCTCCACCACAAACTGCGACCCCACCACTCGGACAAAATCAAGCTCCGGCCTCGGGTAGCTGTTGATGCTAAAATCGCCGAAGGAGAAGTAGATGAACAGCAGGCAAGAAGTGAATGCAAGGATTGGGTAGAATAAGGTGTTCCACCCCACCATCCTTGATTTGGGGCTCTGAAGCATTCTTTAGATAGTGATGAGCTATGAATGAAATGACTCCCACTAAATCTGATGATTCCTCCTCGGCTCAACAAGAAATCACTGCAAGGCTCTCCAATTCAACTAACACCCAACAAGATGGAGCGGCCCTCAACAAAACCAGGAAGGTATAACGCCATGAGATTCCTATAGGCAGAAAAGGATGTGGGGATGGAGCTAAAGTAGGAAGCAAGAAAAAGGGAAGAAAAAAAGGACAGAACTTCAGCTTCGTACTAAAGGCACTTGAGTGCACAGAAGGGAAAAGACAGCCGAAGCGAGGAAGAAGCTTTGCATATTATTGACATTGACCCAGGAGTGAAAATCACGATATCAATTAAAAAAAACAGAATCTTTCAAAGTTCATAATTCACAATCCTTCCCATAATTCTCAAATCAAACATCCCTTTCAGTTCTGATTTCTCTTCCCCCCAAATGGCAACCCCAGAAGAAGCACCCTGTCAAGAAAGCATTGAATTACTTGAATGGTCTTTCATCTCCATTTTTTTCAGAAACTCTCGATGTAATCAATGGTTCTATTTCTTGGTCCATTGATGTGATATGTGCAGATTCTCATTGAGATTGGGTCTAATTTGATGTGCTTTTCTTCAACAGCGCAACTGGGAGACAGGTCACTCTTATTCATAGACAAAAAAATCTTCTTTTTAATGCTTATGTCTAATAATTGTTTGAAGAGCCAACCCGCTTTTATCAAATAAAATAGTTGGAGGATTTTGACAGGTTAGCAAGATGTCCCCCACAAACAAAAGAAATTCAAATCATTATCTTAATTTATGGTTGCCGTTAGGCACTGCTTAATTTAAGGCCTCACCAAACCAAATCAAAGGGGTCAACAATCTCATGTCACCTACTGGATATTGGTACAACAGCATGGGAGTGCATCAGTGAATGCTCTACTGCATAAGTTACATGTTTATGGTTTTGGAGTGGTGCTTGAGAAGATGTCAAGTGGTGTTGCCGACAGGACAGCCTTTCCATTCTTTGTTTACATATGGGTGGTTGAAAGAAATTTGGTGGAAATCTTGTCCTCAAGTGCAAATCCATATTTTTTTTCATTCTGCTGGAGATGTTTTCTTTAATTTCTACTACGCCCCTCAACTTATTGGAAATGACACGCTTAAGTCCTACTGTTCATCAGCCGACAGGGATCTTGTCCCTTTTCGGGCGGTGAAGCACCCAGGCGAAGAACTTCAGACTTCAAGGGCATCTTTATTTTAGGGTTCGTGTTCCTTTCCGAGGAAGATGACGGTGACTCGCTCCATAGCCCCTAAAGATTTCTTTTTTTTTTTTTATCGGACAAAAATGTCAATTTGGAAAATGCATGCATGAGAGACCATGTGACTCTGCTTGGATTTGGTAAACCAACCGGTGATGCTGTGGGCTTGTAAGCTTTTTCCTCCATTCATCTGTTTCCTTCCTTCCTTCCTTTCGTCCTGCTTTTGTCTTCTTCCTCTGCAACTTTTTACCTAGCATAAAAATTTCATCTGCCCACAAGGCCAATGATTTCATCACCCTGGATGAAGACTTGGCCATGGCAAGCTTCCACCATCAGAAGATATGTCACATGACAGAGAGATAAAACCAGAGCCCTCATGACTACCTATGAAAAGGGTATTTCAACATGAACCCTATCAACAACCCAATCCAGTCCAGTCCAGTCCAGAGCCCTCATGACTACCGATTAAACGCTTATATTATGGATTTTCCATCAACAACCCAATCCAGTCCAATGGAAAACTTGGTAAAAGTCTCTTATTTGGTCAATCAAGCTTATGACCTGCCCAATTGGGCTAGTTTTGGGATACGGGCTACTGCCATGTTGGGCTTCTCCCATTGAGCATCTTCCTTCTTCTCATCAAATCATCGTCGGCCATTCTGGATAATGTAAATCGATGAAACACCAGCTGCAAGGTTCCCGGCTTTGACTCGATGATGTCGAGGAAGGGGTTAGAAAGACTTGGATGCCGAACAGGTATAGACATGGAAGACAGAGGTGTCCCATGGTGCACAATGAAGCTTCTACCTGCCATGCCATGCTGTGGACCTTAAACCAGAGTATTTATGCTTATTCAATGTCGAAATCATCAGTGGTCTTTATTTGTGTGGTTGAGGGAAGCCAATTTGAGATTCCCAAGACTCAGTTATTTGTCACTCCAGTGAGTATGAGAGTTTCAACAACCTAGCTATCTCCTCCCCCACCAATTCTAAGTGGAATAGCTTAGTCTCCCACCAATTTCTTTATCCCAATTGCCATGTTCAGACTTGTCCATTGCACATGCTCTTCTAAGATCTAAGATTTTGGAAATTCTCATGGACCCCTTTTGGTTTTGTCTCCTTTTATCTGTTTCCAGCATGATCGACAACCGAGCAAGTATTTGCTGTGCAGGTCTAGTGGGGGGTTTGCAGGAGGCTCCATAATAACTGTCCATTGATAGATGGAGGAAGAAGAGGGGATGCCATTTACAAGCATTCAAAGACCAAGACAGAGCCCAACGACCAACTGTCTCTTCTTTTTGGACTGAGCAGAAAATCAGCGTTTCCTTTCCTCTCTCGTGAACTCAGCTTGTGAGCAACCCTTTACTGTCAAGGTTAAACATTTGGCATGATTCCGAGCAAAAACGGTTTTCCCTATCAAGGAAGAAGAGGAACATTTCAGGCATGCACTGTTGGAGCTGTCGCCACAGTCTCCTCATGAAGAGATAGCGAGTTCCAGAGAGAAAGTAGAGAAAAGTTGAATCCTTTCTGTTTGACCAAGTGCCCAGCCTGCCTGCCGGCAAAAGCCATCTAACCACATTATTAATATTGTGCCATTAATGTATTCAACGAATTTATTATATATTCAGACGATCTAGAAATCCTATTTGGTTGCATAACACGATGTGAATCCGCGTTGAACGATCAAATCCTGGCGACGCCATTTCGTCGATCTCGTCTTCCTTTCTAATTAAGGTTCCCTCTCCTCCCATTCTCAATCCCGGCTTTCAACTTTCCGCTGTACTTTTACAGTCAAAGTCCGTTCAAATACTCTTCATCATCATCCGCCCACTTGAGTGGAGCAATTGCGATTCTTTTTTCTTCCCATCCGTCGGTTTATTGGTGTTCTCCGTCTTTGATTTGGATCTTCCCAATGCTGCATAGTTTCTGCTCCTTGTGATTATTTCCCTTTTCCCTATACAACCGGGCCTCGAGAATTTCGTCCTCTGTTGATAGGTAGGATAATCTTCTTCTGCTGTTATACAAATAAGAGATTGGACTCTTTCTGGGTTTCACGGGTGTTCGGCAAGTTGGGAGCTTTGGTGGGTTCTTTTACCCTTCCCGCCGGTGATTGGCTACTTTTCAGAGATGGGTTGCATGCAATCCAAGTCCTCGGCTGTTGAGGATAGCCGAGAGAGCCCAAAAGACCGGTTATCGGCCAGCAAGCGGTCTTCGGATTTGAAGAGTCCGATCCCCCGATTAATTTCGTCGAGCAGGGAAAACGGCTTCGAGGGCAAAGGCAAGAGCGGGGATTTGAGCCTCATAATGATGGATAAGAAGGAGGATGGCTCTGGGCGTTTGTATGGTGTTGATGACGGTGAGATCGAGAAGGGGATTTGTCCGCTTGAGAAGCTGAGGAAGGAAAGAGCTGAATTTTTGGCTGGCGTCACTTGCCACAACCCGATTCCAGGTCGGGTCCCAAAGGCTGCAGAAGGCGAGCAGGTGGCGGCAGGATGGCCTTCTTGGTTATCTGCGGTGGCTGGGGAGGCTATCATCGGTTGGCTGCCACAGCGAGCTAATACATTCGAGAAACTAGACAAAGTAAGTCACTCATTTCTTCTCGATTTTATCATATTGTGGCTAAATGAGATCATTTGCAATGAAAATTCGCCTCTTCAAATGGAATGACAGTGGTTGAAATTGATGCTAACAACTCATTGTAAATGATGATTGTTCAATTTAAACACTTTTGCTGAGCTTTTGTTGTTCGAGTAGGAAAAGATCTGTCTTGTTCATGTTGAAATTTGGTTGGTGATCTCAATCATTGTCATTTGCTTTGCTTGCAGATTGGCCAGGGAACCTATAGTAGCGTGTACAGGGCACGAGATGTCATTAGTAACAAGATTGTTGCCCTTAAAAGAGTTCGATTTGATAATCTAGATCCCGAGAGCGTGAGGTTCATGTGTCGGGAAATTCTCATCCTTCGCAAGCTCGACCACCCGAACATAATAAAGCTCGAGGGCTTGATAACATCTCCTATGTCCTGTAGCTTGTACCTCATATTTGAGTACATGGAGCATGACCTCACGGGACTTGTTGCACGCCCTGGAATAAAATTTACAGAACCACAGGTACTTGTTAGGCGGTCTTTTCCTTGATTTTGGATGCTCATCTTCGTGACCACTCATTTATTGTTAGATATCCAAGTCATGTAGAAATGCCTGATTCAAGTTTTCAATCATTTTCAGATCAAGTGTTACATGAAGCAGCTCTTGAATGGGCTCGACTATTGCCACAGACGAGGGATCCTCCACCGGGACATAAAGGGATCAAATCTTCTCATTGACAACAATGGAATCCTGAAAATTGCAGATTTCGGATTAGCAAGTTTCTTTGATCCTGATCGTTCTGTTCCATTAACAAGCCGAGTGGTGACTCTATGGTATCGACCCCCAGAACTTCTACTCGGAGCTTCTCATTATGGAGTCGAAGTTGATTTATGGAGCACTGGCTGCATACTAGGTGAACTCTATACTGGGAGACCTATCTTGCCCGGGAAAACTGAGGTATATCATTTAGATTTCATTACCTAATGGTTTTGCAATAAGAAGATTTTTGCAGGTTCCATTATTCGTTTAAAAAGTCACTTCAGGTGTGAAACTTCTTTCAGTCAACCAAGAAAAAATTGTTCTAATTGACGAAGCCATGACAACCCTGTAGGTTGAGCAATTGCACAAGATATTCAAGCTCTGCGGTTCACCTTCTGAGGATTACTGGAGAAAGTTGCATTTGTCTCATGCGGCCATTTTCAAGCCTCCACAACATTATAGGAGATGTATTGTAGATACATTCAAGGAACTTCCACCTGTTGCCATTAGGTTAATTGAGAGGCTTCTTTCACTGGACCCATCACAGAGAGGGACAGCTATTCTTGCCCTCAACAATGAGGTATTGACTAGGGGAAGTGAATAGCTTAATAATCCACACTTAGTTCATGAGCCTTGCATTCTTCTCGGGTAATTTTCTTATTTGTTTACAGTTCTTTACAACAAGTCCTATTGCTTGTGATCCATCATGTTTGCCCAAGTATCCGCCTAGCAAAGAGATTGATGCCAAACTGCGACAGGAGGAAGCTAGGAGGTATGAGTTCATGCTCTTCAGCATATCCCTTCTTCTATTCTGAAATTATTACTCTGGGAAAAATGATCATAAATTTAAGCTAGAGCAGCACATTGATGTCATATTATTGCTTTCATATTTCACAGAAAGGGCAAGGTAGGAGAAAAGAATCAGACTGAAAGTAAACTTCCTCGAGATTTCCGGTCTAATCCTGGATATAATAATGGTAACGAAGAACAAATACCTGTAAGTCCAAATGACTCTTTGTACAAAAACCCTATTTCATGCATTTGTATAATCTGTGGTGCCCGCTAATTATATCCTGCATATCATGTTCCACAGACGAGACAGTCCTATTCAATTTCTAGGAGCCGAGGAGAAATGTTCAGCTCTCAACAAGACAAGACAGTCTCCGGATTCTTGGGTGGTCCACCTAAAGAGCAACAAGGTTCAAGGCAACCAAGAAAAGCTCAGATTGAGCATCATCAAAAGCGAGCCTCATATTCTGGCCCACTGATCCCAGGGCATGGACTCGGCAAGGCTCCCAAAGATCTGGATCACTCCGGCACTATCACAGCAAGTTCCAACTTATTGATACTTTCAGGCCTTGGAGCTAGAAGGATTGGTGATGGTAACCATGGAAGTTCTGGTCCTTCAGTGCCTGGTTCAATGAACAAAGTTGGCAGGTTCTCCGGACCAATACATGAAACAGAGCCACACATGAGGAGGCACGATAGTAAATATATCTCCAAAAGAGATGCTGATACTCGTCCTATGGAAGATGAGAGAATCAGGGCCAAAGAATCGACCCTGGTTAGTTTCCATTTAGCCATGTTTTACCCTGTTTGGCCCTTACAACTGGTTAATGAGCTAGATCTGTTTTTTTGTCTGAAGCTTGAATCAAGTTTTGATTGTTGTTTATGCCATTTTCTTTTCTCAGCATTCCGGTGAACCCGGAGGAAACAAGATGCATCTTTCCGGACCACTCCTTGTCCCATCGAACAATGTCGATCAGCTGCTCAAGGAGCATGATCGGAGGATCCAAGAATATGCAAGGCGAACCAAGGTCAACAAATCGAGGATCAACAAGGATCAGACAGCAAAGAGGTATGTATCCAGGAAAGTACTGGGATAGATCAGTTACGAATCCACTGCACATAATCTCCTTGTCTCTTACACTGAGCTGTGAAGCAAGCACAGCCAGCCCTTAGGATTTAGTGGGAGCTTCATTATCTTTGTATGATTATTTTCCTGTATATATATAGTAGCGAGTCGGCTATATCTCCTTGTTTTCCTGATGGAGAGAGTCAGTCCACTTGAACTTCAATAATAGGTTATACAGAAAGATTCTTCCTTGTTCTAAGCTGCTGCCTTGTGTATCCGGGAAATTCACAGAATTCCATTGCATCTTTTGATCCCCCCCTGCAATGATATGGCAGGAACACCATGATATGTGATTTGCATTTTGGCCTTATACAATCATGTTTTAGAACCGAGATCTGAGTTCCTGCATGCCAAACGTACACAGAAATGGATGATTTTCCAACTGCATGCTAAGTTATGGTTAATATTGCAATAGAGAGGCTCTCCAATCTTGCCGGTGGATGGTTTCAAGGTCACATGAGCAGGCAGAGTTGTCCTCAATATGATGATTATTGGAGAGATTCCAATTTCACGTGCTGTCACCAACCAGGTGCTGGTTCCATTTGCCGCGGCCACCCAAAAGCCCAGACATGAACCTTTTTTGTGGCCAATGAAATTCAGCTTGTATTATCCAAGGCCCCCACCACATATAGTTCAACATGATTTAAGCCTAATCATATCCCCCATCATGTTTTTTCCTGATTGATCCTTCGTTGGGATCATCTATCTAATTGCCATGCATAATTTGGAGTGCCCCTTATATTTTATCTATTAAGAAATGGCATAATAATTCCAATTGGGATGAAAAGTTGAGTCAACCAAAGAGGGTAACTTCTATGATCAATGGCCGCATTGATGTCAGATATCCTTGCATGGGCTGAAATTTCACGGGCTGGCAAATTGGCACCAGCCAGTGGTTTAACTCAATTAGATTAGAATCCGGCATCTCCACATAGGCTGTGACTCAGCACCTTGTCTTCCCCAAACCACTTTTGTTTTGTCTCAATCTTTTTTGTCCTGTCCACACACCCTCCATTCAGCGCATCCCCCCATAATTCCTTTTATAAAGAGAGAAACATCAGACCAATCATATGCACTGCACTGCACCCTCATAAAAGGACGAATTCGCCCCCTCCTGCCTTATCCTAATGTAGCACAGCTGGAATTTTAACACGAATTAATTTTAAAATAAATAATAAATATTGTTTTGAATTTTTTTGGTACGGCGGTTTGGAATATCCAATCCAATGTACGCATATTATTCCTCGTTACCCGAATTTTCAAATAATTAATGTGGAATATGCCATTTGGGTACCTTACCAATATATATATTCATATGTAAATATGGTAAAAAAAGCTTATATTATATTATCATATATTTTAATAAAATTATACTATTTTCCAATTTTACCCTTAATTTAAAAGGATAAGTAGCACGTTCATATCAAGTCACAATTGTGTTAATGGTAGGGTTGGTCGGGTTGCCTTTCATTATTGATATTGGACCGACTGGCCCCATCCCATCCAAACCTTATAATTGCTACCTTACCCTTTAGAAATATATTAGGATAAGTTGATCCAAATTAATAAAGAAAAAGATTAGGATAAGTGCCCCCAACAATGGCTGTCAAAGGAGCCTAAAAAACAATCCCAAAAAAAAAGACAGCACGACCACATTCGACCATATCCATACCAACTCTGTCATCTCAATTACCATTGGTCTAGTCCACGTCGAATAGAGTTGTCCCATCTACCACTCAGTAGCTGCATATATATGTGTATATGTATATAGACAGAGACAAAAATTAATGGGAAGTTACCGTGAAACTTCCAATAGTGATTTACTCCGTTATCTTTGGCCGGAAAAAAAAAAGGAGGTTATTCCGTTACTTCACTTCTATGATCGCCTGGTTCTAACCCCTAACCTGTTAATTCCTTATCCTATGGGGGGCAGCCACGTCAGCGGGAAGGCACAGGCATGTCCGGGCGACTTGTGTGTCCACCTCGGACTAATGGGTCCGGCCTCTATCCTTCCATGGAACTATAAATACGGGACCAAAATACAGGGAGGCCATCAACACACGTGACTGAAAGAAGAGCATCTCTCCGTGTTCAAGAGGGAAGCAGAAGGAAGCCCATGGGTTTAACGCCGGCTAAAACTCCGGCGGTTCACCGGAATTACGACGAAATGGTCGAGTTCACCGGCGAGACAGAGAGCTTGTCAGATTATTTCTTCGGGTTCTCAGCTGATGTTCTGGATTTCTCGGAGAGCTCGAGCGGATCGAGCCATGGGTACGACGATATCGAGGAGGAGGAAGAGGAATCTTGTAATGCGGAGGAGAAGAAGGCCTTTTGGGAGTCACACGAACAACTCCTCCAGGTATTTCTTGATTCTGGAATGCCAATCTTCATGAATTTCTTAATTCTGATGGCTAACATGGTTCGATTTCCGTCGTGCAGGCAACGCTGTGCAGGACAAGCTCGATCGAGTCGAATGTGAGACAGTCTACCAAGCAATTCCTAAGGGAATTGGATCTGGAAACTTTCCGATGCAATTGCGGCGAAAAAGTGACTGGAGAATGCTGCTGGAATTGCTTGAGAAGAGAGGTCTGCAATGCGCTTCTGCAGAAAGGTTTCAGCTCCGCAATATGCAGATCCAAATGGAGGAGCTCGCACGAGATCCCATCAGGTAATTGAATTATCTCCCAGAGATTCGATTCAACCCTGAAGTAGGAGATGAAAATGGGAAATTGCTGACTCGTTGTTTGTCACTCCGCAGGAGAGCATACGTATTTGGAGGTGGTGGACGAATCGAATCCCAAGAGAGGTAAGGTGAGGTTGATAATCGAGCTGAATTTCCGGGCCGAGTTCCAGATGGCGAGGGCCAGCGCAGAGTACAACCGCCTGATCGGCCGGCTGCCGGAGGTCTTCGTGGGCAAGGAGGAGCGGCTGAGAGCCGTGATAAAGATCCTATGTGCAGCCGCCAAGAAGTGCATGAAGGAGAGGAAGATCCACATGGGACCTTGGAGGAAGCACAAGTACGTCCAGGCCAAGTGGCTCGGGAAGTGCGAGCGGTCCACTCCGGCTGCGCCGGAGAGACTTCCGGCGGCCGGAATCTCTGCCCGGCCTCCCAAGGCCAGAGCCTCAATGCTGACCATTGATCTCGTGGAGGGCCTGCCTGACCTGAGATGCACGGCGCTGGAGGTCGTCTGATTGTTCGAGTATATCATCACGGTTCTTGTCTCAATAATCGAGTTTTGAGGTAGATTTGTACGGTTGAGAATTTCTTGTTATATTTGCGGGATTATATAAAATATTAACACGTATAATTATTACTATATGGGCCCGATGGGCTCACATAGGCCCATTGTTATTGCCATGAAAAGGGTTGAAAGAAGAAGAATATTATGTCTGTCAACCAACATTTATGAGATGAGATCATAATGAGCTAGAAAAGCTAATCAAAAACATCAAAATGAGATCGACAAACAAGACCCAAGAAGGAACACACCCAAATCAAGCAGGCAGACACTCAGGATTTCCTAGGTAAGTAAGTTGGGCTGCCCAACAAGAAGATCAATAATCAGACCTTATCCCAGCACCAAGTAGGTCACCATCACACTGAACCATAATACAGCGGTCACTGAGGAAGAGCACCGAGACGGAGCAGAGCTCACCGGTGGAGTCGGTACTGGAGCCGGAAAACCGTTCTGTGCGTTTGTCGGAGGTGTTGCTGCGCCCGGAGTATGAGGCGGCAGTGGCTGAGGTGCGGGGGTAATGTCTCTCTCAGCAAGGACAATCACGATCATCTTCTGGCCGCTGTAGCAGTTTTCGACCTTGCCGCTGATGAAGAAGAAGGGCCCCGATCGGTTCAAGACGAAGAGGGAGTCGCCGTCTGTAAGAGATGCGATAGGTTCCTCGGTGTTGCAGGAAGCGTAGTTGTCTCTCCTCACCACCAGCACCGAATCAGCTCCCTTCTGGTACTTGAAAACTGAAGAAAAAAATACAAAATAAAAACACAGTGAAGGCACCCCAAATACCATGAGACAGACACGATGATCTCTCGGAGATGAGATGAGATGAGACATACGTAGCGAATCGTTTACTTGAAACCGGTTTCTGCCAGCCCACTGGTTGTAGCCCTCGGAGGGCTTTGGGGACCATCCGTCCTTGCCTCCGACCGTGAAGACATATGCTTCAGAAGAGTAAAGGAGACCTGCCATCACAACCAAGACCAGCATTCCGATCGCCGCCTCAACCTTACCCTCCATGGACAGGGCACTCTCTCCTCAAACACCCAAATGTGAATCCTGTGCAACTACTTGTTCACGACCCGAATCACTAATTCTAATTGCAGAGAGGCTGCGTGAGAAATGAGTTAGCTGAAGACGAAGGTATGAGGTTGAGGGTCGGTTAATTTATAGAGAAGCCGTGGTTAAGTTACCGTTGAGGGCATGGAATTTGCATGAGGCATCAATCCCATACGAGAATCTGGCTGCACCAGGGCGTATAGGGGATATCATTTCTCTGCACGTGGGACCCGCCATTCATACGCTTAGGCTCGTGTACACCTGGTTCGTGAATATAATGACTGGCTAGAGGCTTAGGTTACGAGTGCATTGATTTCTTGGCCGGGGGGCTTTAGGTTACGAGGCTTAGCTTACTGTTTATATCCAGACCGGACCGGTTCCCAGTCCATACATTTGTGAGTCTGACTCGTGCCGTATATTTTTAACTTAACCATACAAACTTTTTTAGAAAATAATTCTTAATTATAATTTTGAACAAATCATTTCAATTGAAAATGTGCAATTTTTTAAAAATAAAACAGATATATTTTTCATCCAATTTCTAAAATTAAAAAGAAAACCCTTAGTATTAATGGATTCAATTGTGAAATCAGACCGGTTAAGTGACCGGTCCAGATGTTCTAATAAAACCGGTCAACATATTTTTTTCGGGTCTGATTTATTTTTTTTTGCAGTAATTAATTAATTCTGTTATAAATAGCTGTAATTAATTGGTCAAAGAAAATTTATTATAAACGTGCAATTAACCGCATAAATAAATTTTCATCCGTCTACCGTTGTAACTGCAAAAAATCAAAATGCATTTGTAGTATTTAAAATGTTATAAATTTGGCCCGAGCAACCCGACCCACCCGACCCGGGCGAGAGCTTATAGCGCGTGGTTTCACTTCCTATCCGGCGGCTGGGGACTTATCACTTCATCCCAGCTACTCATCTCTCTCAGAGGCCGCCTTCATCAGCCTTCGTCAATGGCAATCTCTCCCCGCAGTGTCAATCCACTGATATGATCGAACAGTTCATCACTTTCATTCTAGACTTTATTGGTTTCTCGTAGCTTTGCTGGTCCAGCCTCTTCTGTTGAAGGCCACGCTATCTCGTAAACGGTCTTCGCGGTGGCAGTTGCTGTTGCGTAGTGATTCCTTGGGAAATAAACTAGTCAGTCGTTGAGCTCTCGCTGTCTTCGCCCGAAACGGTGGTGACCAGAGGTTGTTTCGGGGGGTCGGGGTTGTTGCATAGCCGCTGCTAATCGGCTAAAACCATTGGTTGACCCTTTTTTTTTGAAGCAACTGATCATCAGGACAAAGCTCCTCTCTTGGCGTTTCAATTCTCATGGGCTTTGCCCCAATTCGACCTAAATTCGGGGTTCGAAGTCAACGTGGTGTCTATTCCCGCTGACAGCAAATTTTGACATGTTTGGAAGTAGGTCGATTTTCCCATTCCGCCTCGGAGTAAGGAGGATCTTAGGTCTGGGAATCGTGCTAGGTCTATTGTCCGGGTTCCTATTCTTCCGGTCGGTCTCTGGCCTGAGGCCGCTGAGGGAGATAGCCAAACCTGGGAGTGACGAGGTTTTTACTGTTATTTGGTGATCTTTTTGAGTGATTGATTTCAGTCAATACATTAAGTGATAAAGTTTCTCCCTTTTTAGCAAAAACCAGTCGATCATTGGTAGGATTTGCTTACTATACTGTGTTTTCAGAGATTGATGGTAGACTAGTATAATGTATAATTGGAGATGGAGCTCCGAGTGAGTTGTCTTTTGTTTGGATGAACTTGTTGGGTAGATGTTTTTTCAGCTTGCCTCACATTTTGGCAAATCTTATGTCTTAGCTGGATGTTTTTATTTTCTAGGTGCACTAGATTCAGCTCTTTTTTATTACAAGTCAGATAATTCCTCTGTTATTTCTGGTATAAGTTATCTATATCCTATTCCGAGATGAATGTGTAGGCGTTCTTTAAAATTCAGTAGCCAATGGCAATATTTTCCTAATTAAGCTCAGTTCATTGAAAATATCTCAAAGTCAAGGAAACCTACTATTCGTAATTTCCCAGTGTGTCATGTTTGTCTCTACATTGCTCGTGTGAAATGGAACATGCTTTTGCAATTGTTTGATCATGTTTCACCTGAGAAAGGATGACAGTGGCACTGACAAAAAACTTTTCATTCCAAATCTTTTTTTTGTTATAGTGGCTATTGGTGAGAAAAGATGATAATGATGCCGGTTCAACTTCTGAATGGAATATAACTGGGACATATAAAGGTTTGCTATTTTTATTCACTTTTTTTATTGCAACGAGAAATTTAATTCTTCATCGTATTTCTTTCTTGAAAGAGTCAAACTGTGTACACTTAATTATGGAAAAACAACTGAGTTGCAGGAGCTTGGAGATTTCTAGATACAACAAACAACACTTCAAGATTTCCAGATTTCAGGAAATTGAATGGCAATTCTGTAGTTGAATTAGTTAGTGCGCCAACAAAAATAAAAGGTGTACATTATGTTCAGGTAAGGACTATGCAGTGTATTCTTAAGCTTCCTTAAGAGTTGTGCTTTAAAGAACTTATATGTCCTTGACTGAAAGACATATGTATCTTTCTGTTCATGGGTGATATCCATGGCACTGTCCTGTCTCAAAACTAACAGCTTTCACTTTCTCCATGGTATTTATTGATAGGGAGTCATTATTTTCCATGATGTATTTGACAATGAACGTACTGTTGGTGGAGCTCAAATCAGAGTGGAGGGTGTATATATATGGTCCTTTAGACAACTTCGCTTGGTTGCTAATAGGTGACATTACATTTTAAAAGTTCTATGATGTGGAATTAACAGGAGGTTTTACATGTGTCTGCACATGTGTTTTTTACAAATACGACCATACTAGACTTTGCGATGATTGCTCATATGCATTTAAATTTGAACTTTCAATTTACTCTGCAGCGGGAGTGGGGGAGAAGTCAACCAAGAAGAGGATTACATATTGTCTAATCCATATCACTTGGTGAGTTTTCCAAATCTTTGCATTTCACTTCATTGATCACTTGGGCATTTCTTTCTGGGAACCTATTTGAACTTTTTCATTATTTTGGAGTCATTACAGTAATTAGTGTTGTATAAGTTCCTCTGCATTTTTTATATCCCTCTTGGCAAGGTGTTAGTAGAGTTACTGTTGTGTAACACTTCTATTTGTCAATCTCACATCTTATGGTTACTGGTACACGTCCTGCTACATCAGAAATTTTGTTTGATGCGAGCTTGATAAAAAATTATTTTGCATCTTCACCTAGCTGGCACCTGAGCATACAGGGTAATTCTAGTTGTTTCATTTCCCTAGTGAAAAAACTTTTCAAAAGTTGAGAAGGATTGCACCACGTTTCTGTATTTTGATAATTGAATCTGTCATTGCAGATCAATTTAGTTGTGAATACGAAATTTATATGGTTCTTTTCTTACAGTAGTAACTTTTGGTGGCAAATTGCATTTACTAATACAGCACATTGTTCCAAAATAAAGAAGTAACTTCTGATGTTTCATTGAACCAGCTTGGAGTATTCTCATCCCAGGTGTTTCAAGAATCATCACGGGATAAGATATGGAACAGGAAAAATTGTAATATTCAGCTCCACATGGACTATTTTCTGTATTTATTTTGATATTCATACTTACGTTAAATAACTTAAATTATTGTATCCCAGCGCCAACGATTCACAATGTAGAGAAGCACTGTAATATTGAATTTTCTGCCCAAATTTCACGTGCCTCATCCAACCAAAAGGGTATCTTGATTCTCCTGGCCTTTGGTTTCTTTCTGCATCTTTGCTTGTTCTATTTTGCTTGTTCTGGTTATGATCTTTTCTTCATTTTTACATGCTGTTCTCTTTTGTATGGGTCAATTTGTTTATCTGCTATATTTCCTGTAAAATGTGATCCCGCGAGTGCCTCTTCTTCCGCATATGCCCAACTTTTTTGGCATGTTTGTTTTATAGGTGGAGAACATGAGAGATATCACATAGAAGGACTGATGGAGTCTCCTTCAGTGGATGAAGGAGGGGAATGCTTTTCACCCATGCTACTTAATGCTACTTCTCTCAATATTGAGGTCTACTACAACAAGGCAGTAAATTATACTTTGATGGTCACATTTGTATCCTTTATTTGTAACTCCCTTCAATTGTATACCATATACTATAAGATTAAGATAAGCAAACAATGTGCTTCTGCTAGGGAGGGGTTCCTTAACATTCTTGCACCAGGTATCTTTCCTGCAGGTTCTTTTATTAATTCGACAAATGGAACACAGCAACACTCAATCTGTAAGAAATTCTCTAATCCATACCTTGTATTTAATCCGTTTTCATGTTTGAGTGTATCAGAAGGTATCTGATTTTCATTCATTGCAAGTCTTCACTCGTATAAAGTCATCCTCTTTACTATAGTACACTTATGTCTGCCTCTAACAGGGTGCTGCTAAAGTTTCGATAGTAATGATTGGTCAACAAGCTATCATAGATGCTTATCTCTGCTTGTTGCATCTGACTGCAGGAATCCTTGTGGGTGAGTAATTGTTTTTATAGATCTATACTGGGTTTTTAGTTGGTTGTGGGAGATTACTGTAAAGTATTTTACTTTAGCTTTGACTAAAATCGAAGTATTGAAATATAAATATTAAGGACTCTTCCATAAACCAAGTATTCTAACTATTCAGTTTAATGACTGGTTTCTGAAAGACATTTTCTCCCTTGCCTGATGTGCAGAGTCCTTGTTTAATGCATTTGCAACTGCATCATTCTTCAAGTTTGTAGTTTTCTCCATTTTTGAGATGAGATATCTTCTGGCTATTTGGAAAGCAAATAGACCTATGAATTATGGAGAAGGGTGGGAGATGATGAGGCGTGAGCTATCCCTTCTATACAGCCGATTCTGTAAGTAAATGTAAATGTCAATGTACTCAATAATCTTGATAATATACTAATGGAATTGCCCTAATGTTATGTAGACGGGATCCTTTTGGGAGGCATTCTTCTCATGTACGAGTTCCATAACTATATCAGGTCTATTCTTTTCTTGCTCTACTCTTTCTGGATACCTCAGATCATCACCAATGTTGTTCGTGATTCGAGAAAACCGTTGCACCCTCATTACATCCTAGGGATGACTGTAACTCGTCTTGCAATCCCATCTTATGTGTTTGGGTGCCCAAACAATTTCATGCGCATCAAACCCGATAAGAATTGGTGTATTTGCTTGGGCATATTTCTTGGGCTACAAGCAACTATTCTTCTCCTCCAGCATTATCTTGGGTCTAGGTGGTTCATTCCTCGCCAGGTATTATGCACCCATTCATTTTTATAGTAATCCTTCTTCCGAACTGTCTGTATTGATCCTCATCTTGGTTCCTGAGAAATGAAAAAGGTATTGCTAGTTGTCTTGTCATTGTGGTTGTTAAAAGTAATATAACCTTGGGATCCTCTCCAATCTTATGCTTTCATTTTGGCCATTAGTGACTCAAGCTTCCTGAATCATTCAATGGAAATTACCTAGTCTTTGATTATTTACTGCATGCAATTGCATTAAACCTTTCTTCTCTTAAGCCTGAACATGCCATATTTTGTTTCTTTGGTCATTGGTGATCTAATATTTATTCCAATTTGCAGATTTTACCAGAGAAATATAGCTACTATAGAAGACTTGATCAGAACTCAAATCATACCCCGGACTGTGTCATTTGCATGACTTCCATTGATGTTACTCAGCGTCCAAATGATTGTATGGTATGTCTATGTCTCCAACAACCTTGTCAATTCGATCTCGCCACTGCTGCTATTCATCTGAATCTGAACCTTTCATCCTGTAATATTGTCACTCTGAGTGAAAGTATGTTTACTGTTGATATTATTAGGTGACTCCCTGTGACCATTTCTTCCACCCGGGTTGCTTGCAAAGGTGGATGGACATAAAGATGGAATGCCCTACTTGCAGGCGACCACTACCACCAGCCTGAAGTCCAGTTCAATTGTACATTGTCTACGGGACCCTCTTGGTCATTGAGGTGATCTCTAAAACTTTCTAGAAATTCATTATGTTATTTTGGGGTACATCACTGACCAAATGCTGAATCACTTCATTTGTTTCCTCCCTCCCTTCATCCTTTCTTCCTCAGGTTATTAACACGCTATTTACCGAGTCACAAAGTGCCCATAAAACTTGTAGTTAAAGACATTCTTTTATCAAATTGATGTGTATATTGATATTGATAGCAAATCCCAGAAGTAGCCTAGCTGCTGGTGCAGCCTTAACCAATGACCTACCTGCCTTTCATTTATATATTTCTACTACTCCTATGATCGCTAGCTCCTTGGACACTTGCACACTCATTCATGTCTAAATCCAAGATGGGCTCTTGTGCCATCCGCCAGGCTTATTGTATAGTCTCAAAATCCACAGTTTAATCAGTGGGTTCTCCCCTTGGATGACAAAGCCTTCAAAATCCACAGTGTAATCTCGAGCTCTTTAGCAGGGACTTTGAACGAAGCCTCTGGATCACTGAAGGTCCCTAAGTTCGATGATGAAGCTAACTTAGCCGTGGATTTTGCTGAGACTTCTCACTGACCAAGCTGAACAGTGGTAAACTATATAGGGTTAATGCCAAGAAGACACGTGGCGGGCCACTTTTCACAGAGACAAATACCACTCATCTGAGTTAAACTAACTCTTCCAATGAGTTCAGTATATAATAGAATTGGGCCATAAGCCCATAAGCGTTTCGTCTCCCGCATCAGTGTAAGTCAAATTCTCTCCATTTTTCTCTCTCACTCTCTCTTCTACTTTCGAGTCGAAGTCGAAGCTGCCATTCATGTCTGTCTCTCTCGTTCAGCGATTGATTGCTATTTCTTAGTGTAGGAGAATTCGCGTCTACCATCGATTCACTTTTGGAATCGACTCTAGGAGTGATGGACTCGTTCGATTTAGCCGGCTTTAGTGATGATTTCCATCTTAGTGGACTCTCTAAATTCTTGACTATGTCAGCGTGTTTAGCGATGACTTAGGATTTTTCTCCACGTTAGGGTTTCAAATAGAGGTAAAGTTTCACTTGATATTTGGTATTTGGCCGTGAGAACTAGATTCTACTCTATTTTTACCACCTTTGAGTTTGTGTTTTTGAATATGATCCTAGTATTCACGTTTTTCTTATGGTTTTTCGCATTTGCAAATCATGGAATGCATGGTCTAAACTTTTCTAGTGTCTATCTTCTCCTTTTCTGAATTCGTGCAGACCAGACTATCTCGGTTCCTGCAGTCATGCATCACATGTGAATTCGTGCAGACCTTACTCGGCACCATATGCATCGGCAGGTTAGACATCTTTTGGTTAATCCTGAAAATGGAGAATTACGCTGACATCCGTAAAGGATTTCAATAGGTGATGTAATTAACTGAACTATCCTGTTTTCAGGCTGTGATGATGTTTTTTAAGTTGTTGAGAGAGCTCATTTGTTATTTTTATACTTTCCTCTAGGTATAAATTTCTTCCAGCTTATAAGATTGGTGAACAATATGCTTACCAAAATTTTCTTTGTGAATTTTGTGATGTTGAGGCTGAAATTCCACGTTAAACTTTTCGATAAGAATCACAAGGGTTCATGAATCGTATACCTTATGTCTTGCTCTGTGCTTTAACAAAACTCCTCAAAACTGCAAGAGAAGATGATAATTTCCTGCAGAAGATGCCTGTGATAGAGATTGCCTTAGTTTATGCCATACCAACGGGCAAGGGAGCAACAAACATGTAAGTATGGCTTATGAGTCTGTATTTTGAGGTTAAAAACTGTAGCAAAACTTGTGTGCTGTAACACTTGCCTTCTTTCTCACGACTGGCGTAGGCACATGCAGATCAATGTTAATCATAAAGTGATGAAGATCTTTTAAGAGCCACAAACTCATCCTCGTCTTCTTTCTGCGTTGCTAGTTACCCTAATATTTTTTTTTGCTCAATAAGCTACCCTAATAATTTGAAATCTTAGTAATTAATTACAATCAAGTATTTATACTAGAATAGAAAAATCCATTATATAAGTATGTTCTCATTCAGGCTCAATAATTGGAATTGCTGCGGATTTTTGAGGCCCATTAAATAGAGTATGGGCTGTACCACTAGTACATATTTATATATATTTATTACTAAGTCTGAATTAATATTTTTTTACATTTTCTGAGCTACGTAAAATAATATATATTTCGATCAATGGTTATATAAAATATTATAGTACGAATATACCCTGCTTTGTCATGCATGGTTCATTTCAATTGTACGTGGGACATACGTTACTTTGAGCGCATTTGTCTTTTATATTTACTAGAACTAACGTACAATATCAATACGTCAAACAGTATGCAAGAAAATTCTACATTATACGGACGGTGGTAACCAGAAATGTCGTCAAATTTTCGTGGGCCGGTCTCCATTTGACCAGAAAACGTCGTGGACGGACAGTCTCTTTGTGGATAAGTGGATAAGGTTAGACGTTGAGAGAGAGACCGTCACGAGGGCGATGATGGTGGGATGTTCGGGATGCCCTGACGGTGTAGCTCCGTCAGCACGCCGTCAATAGAAGGCGGCTTCAGGCCCAGAGGAAGCGGCTGCCAGGGCTTCGCCAGAGCACCTCCGATGGCCGCATCTATTGTCTCTTCCGACTGAAAACGGAATTACGGGCAGAAAATCAGCAAGCGAAGGTTACGAACAGGATTAAACGCAGGAGGAGTTCGTTACCCACTGGATGAAATTCCGGCGGTTGTTGGGGACCCAGTCGGCCAGTGGGGTGGATTCCATTGCTGGTATCTACTCTGTACAAGGTGCCCGACGGAATTCCGGTGACTGGTGGGCCAGCCATTAGTCCCTGTAACGAATAAGGTAAAGTCTGATGCATGGGAAGACATTCTTATAAGCTTCAAGGATATAAAATATCCGTGACGGTGGACGGTGACCTTACCGTAAATCCACAAGGCTGCGGGAAGCACGGAGTTCCCGGCATGACTGCATTCGGAACCTGAAGGAGATGATGATGAAGAGAACATCAGTTCATGCTCGCTCATACAAACTGGTCATCGGTAAAGTCATAAACAACCGAAAATGGCTTTTTACCTGGTGGTGGTGTGGATTCCAGTATGAGCTGGGATCCAAGGGCGGGGCGAGGAGCGGCGGCATGGAGTAAGGTAGGGCAACCGGCGGCCAAGGGGGCCTCGGAGGCGCCGGCAGAGGATGAATGGTGTGTTGAAGCCAAGTTGATTGATCCACAGGTGGATGGCCCCAGACGTGCAGAGGCCTGAGCGGTATCTGCTCTGGCCGTGCGGCCACCGGAGGAGGAAAGCCCATGGCGGGGCCGCCGCCGCTGATCCAAGGGCTCAGCTCGGCCTTGCCTCCACCGTAGATCTGCCGCCTCTGGTGATTCAAGCTGGCCGCCTCCGCCTCCCGAGCCAGCAGGTGCTTCCGATGGGACCGGTACTTCTGGTGTTTCCGGCTAGGATTGTTAGAATTCCGTTCTATCCATAGAGGTCGGATCCAAGTCCATCGGGATGCAAATGCTTACCTGGAGGTGACTGGCTATGTTGTGGCGAGTGAGGCACTCGATTCCCATAATCTCTAGAATCTTCGAAGGGACTGCCTTGTCGAGCCCCAGCTTCTCCACCGCCTGCACGAACTTCCTGTGAAGGTCCGGAGTCCAATCCACCTTCCAGCCATGAATAACGATGAGGAAATTATTTTCCAATAATTATGAGCAGAAATGAAGCTCTCGAGCTCTGGCGATGGGCTGAAAATTTTACCTTGGCCTTTCTCTTCCCTTGAGGAGGGCTGTGCCTGTGCCTGCTCTTCGATTGAGCTGATGACGAAGACGACTTCTTACCTGCTCCCTTCCTGCCGCCGCTGGCCGGCGGCTTACCTTCGTCTTCATCTTCAGCGCCATTCACGGAATCGCTATTTCCGGCCCTCTCAGCCGCATCAGAGACGCCGCTCATCTCCAGCTCGTTTCCATCGCCAGAAGCCGAAACTTCACCAGCGACACCGCGGTCTACCACCATCTCCAGTCCGGGGAGGAGCAATCCCCCTTCCTCGCCCTCAACTTCCGCGAACAGATCGTCGAAGTCGATGCAGTCCAGCAAGTTTCCGTCACCGAAGTCAGCGAACTGGTGGTGATGCTCGGCGCCACCGATCAGAAACTCCTCATCCTCATCCACCGGCGCCGGTGGCTTCTTCCTCTCATCGTCCCTGCACCTCTGAGGCGGCAGAGCTAGCATGAAATTGGACCCGGGGGGACGACGCAGGGAGATGCTAGGCAGGACCGTGGACACAAATCAGTGTCGATGTGTTGGTGTTGGTTTTGATTCTCTATTGCTGTCAAGGTATCGCCATCCGATTCAACACATCATCTAATTTCTAGTCAAATCATCTAATTTCTTTTTAAATAAAACATGAGAAAATTGATAAAATAATATTAATTATTTTTCAATAATTAATTATTTTAATAAAAGGAACAAAATAAAAGGGGGGAGTGATTCTCCACCACAATTTGAACTTGGGATCTTCTTCTTCTTGCATGTCTGTCCCACACAGTTGGGATTTGTTTTTTCTATTATTAGTTTTGTCGTGGTCTTTTGGGCATTCTCTAATGCTCGTGGACGTCAATTTTTTGGAGAATTTGAAAATGGTGAAAACTACTCGTGAGCTTCATTAATTATCTTCGTACATATCTATCTATCTATCCACAAGTATTGAATTGGCAAGTAGGTTGCATCATCAACACCAAGTGCACATCATACTGACTGTTAGACTACTAGAACTCAAATCAACCATGAAATTATAGAACTTTTTGGCAAAAAAATTCTACTTCATTTTTGGGGATGATGCTGGATTTATAGCTCCGGGAGGAAGGAGTTCTAGTCTGCTTACAACCATCTTTCCGTCTCAGGAAGCGGACGGCGATGCCACTGATTTGGACACACCGGCCGCGCTGCGCCAGTGGATGCAGCAGCTATTTTGACGATATAATGCATCATCGGACTGTTGAAGCTTCGCCGGACGATGCACCTATTTTGACGGTAGTATCAATAGTCGGCATAACCGACACCCATCGAAGCTGTTTTTTATTCTATGGGCGATGTTTATACTGCAATAAAACTTTATTTCGTATAATTTATATTTTTCTTAAATTTTTTCTACTTAATATCACTTTTGTATTAATTTTTTTCAAATATTATTGTTTTCGAAGTCATATATCTTTTAATAATATTTCAAATGTTAAAATAATAATTTAAATACAAAATAAAAGTAATTTAGATAATCTAATTTGGTATTCTATTTAAAATAATAACACCATATCATTTTATATAATAAATATAGTTAATTTTTTTTATCAATTTTAACTTATAATCTAATAATTTTCCATGTCAAAACAAATTATATTAAAAAATTTTGTGATATTTATTTAAATTAATGTATATAAAATAAATATATATTTCTAATGAATAGAATTATATATAATTAATAAATTAAATATTTTAAACAAATATATTTATCATTTTTATAATAATAAATTATATAATTTTAGTATAACAAAATTCTTAATTTTAAGATATATATTTGTATAATATCATTGTTTCTATATAAATATTTTATTATATAATTCACATTTAATCAAATATTAAAAATTATATATATTATGTTATTAATAATAATTATATGTAATTTAAGTTGATAAAATATGTATATTTAAATTATAATATGTTAAATTAAAATATATATTTAATTTGTATTTATTTTTAATAAATACATAATTTAACTTAAAAAATATTATAAAATTTAATTTGTGATGATAAGAAAAATGATTAACTTATTTAATTAAAAAACTTGAATTATTGTATAATTACTATTATATTCATATTTAAAATAAAATATATAATTTTGATTTTGCACATAATTATTTTTTAAGTGTAATTTATCCTATCTTCCCCATTTGAGTCATTCCATTAAGGAATTTTAGTGATTATAAACCCTATTTGCTCAGTCAAAAAAGCAATAAGATTCGTAGGAAATCTTCTAGAACCACGAGTGCTTATATATATATATGTGTGTGTGTGTGCCTGTTTTCAACTTCATTTCCTTTTGCAGATTTCATCAAACTAGTTCCAACCATGGATCAGGCATCCCGCGCCATCTTCCGCGGTATCTTGGAGTCACTCGTTGCCCAGGCCAGATCGGAGGTTTCAGGTCTGCTAGAGTTGGAGTCAGTGCACTCGAGATTGGACGGTGAAGAAGATGCCTATACAGCAAGAGAGTTTTACGATGATGTGCAGCAGGTGCTCGAGAGATCCGAGAGGCGTGCTAATGAATTGAAGTCCGAGGTCTGGATCATCAAGAAGGTGCAGGAGCTCCAAGACGAGTTCGAGTCGTTGTGCATTAGCCACGGCCTTCCTGTTCTCGGCTTGTAGATCCTGGTGGTGGTTGCAGGTTCATGGCCAGAAGTAAATTGACATTTGTTCGTTGGATTTTAGATATCCCATATTATTTATTTTTAAGGAAAATAGGCTTTTACATTTTGACTTGGAATATATTATAAACAAACATTATTTACATTTATATGATTTTTTTTATCCCTCCTATAAATGAATTAGCAACTCCCACAAAAATATTTTGTTTGGGTTAAAGATTAATTGAAAGATATCATACAATATCTGCCCGAGCAAATAGAACTTCTGTTGATAGTTGGGTGAGCAGTCAATCAATTGGCTTCCATCTTTGAGCCCTGTCAACGCCATGGAGAAGCCTTGCCTAGTGAAAGTAAGTAATATGATACACAAGTGCTTATATATATATATGTGTGTGTGTGTGTGTGTTTCATCAAGTTGCCAGCCATGGATCAGAGAGCACGCGAGAGCTGCCGGAGTATCTTGGTGGCACTGGAAGATCCTAGCCACCGCGAAGACCTTGATGACGAGCCGAGGGCGGCGATTTCGTATATGCTGGAGTTCGGTTTCGTATACTCGAGTTTGGCCGAAGACCATAACTATATGGCAACAACTTTTTATGACGATGTGCAGTGGGTGCTCGATACAGCCGAGGTGCGGGCGGATGAATCGGGGCACCGGGACTCCATCGTCACCAAGGTGCAGGAGCTCCGAGAGGAGTTGGAGTCGCTGTACATGAACCATGGTCTTCCGCCTCATGTCGTGGTAATACCGACTGCTGCAGAAGATTCCGAGGATGAGGACGCATCATCAGACTCATCAAGCTGGACGGTAACGAGTCCACTGGATCAGGTTGCAGACTCATCATCACCGGATGCTTCCAGCGATGGTCAGGAACAACCCAGGACGGGACCCGACGCGCTCATTTCGAGATTTGCTCGCCAGAATTTGGATTAGAGTGAAAAAGTTGATGCCATGCAGGTATGCATGCATGCTCATACTAAGCTGAAATTCATACTATTCAATTAGCATTAACGCCAGGATTGATTAAATCCGCAGTGTTATCTTTCCCTCTACAGTAGTATAACAAGGCAGCTTGAGAATACAGGCGGTGTTAAAACTTTACTACAAGAAGAAGAATGTGACATTTTTTTCCTTTTTTCACTACACTATACCCTAAGCTTGCTTGCTTCACATTGGCATCCATGTGAAATCCAGGAGGAACCATAGGGGTTGAGACAAGACAGTATCAATGGTTGTCAAGAATCATCTTCATCGCTGTAATCAGAAGATGTGTAAGCTGCAGCATCTTCTTCAGCTCCCCTGCTGTCCATCCCAAATCCTGCACCTCCACCAATCACTCCCTCGTCTGATTCCTGCCCATCTACATATCCCTCAACACCCAGTTCCTCCCCTTCTTCTTCCTCCTCCTCCTCCTCCTCCTCCTCCTCCTCATACCCGTTCCCTCCCATCAAATCATCCGACTTCCCGTGGAAGTCTCCACCATAGTCATCCAACATTAGATCATCGTACTCAGATCCCATTTCCTGCTCATTCTCCTCTCCAAATTCAAACGAGCTACTGCTGCCCTCACTCTCCTCCATTGGTATCTCATTTTCATCGTCGTTCCAAGCATTTTCTGCTACTGAAACTTGGGCCGGTATCACTTTCTCTGGGATAATCTCCTTCCGGGTCACCTTAGTAGGAGCTCTCTGCCTATTACGGGCGGTCCTCCTGCCTCGTTTCAATCCACCTCTTCCCCGTGGTCGACCTCTCGGGGCCAAGGCATCACCAGACCTCTCAGTCCTCTTGCGAGAAACCGATCGGGAACCCACCGTCCTCTGAGATCTTAAGCCGGTGGTACGAGCCCGAGTCCTTCCACGAGCCCCTCTTCCCCGACTAGAGCTTCCTAACAAACCCCCAGAATCAACCCAACTATCCTCTCCAAAAGGAACATTCTTATATGAAGCTTCAGCAATTCCCTGGCTGGAGATATTGTTAGTTGGGTTTGCTGCATATTGCAATGAAAGTTCCTGCAAAAACAGAAATTTTCCCAATTGTATCTCAAAGCTTGCTATTCCCAATACTGAAACCAGAAAGTGGGCAAAGAGAGAAATCTCACCCTATGATCCTGAGTTCCCTCATCTCTCTCAGAATCTGCCTTTTGTTGTGAAGTGTAGAAAATAGCAGAATCAAGCTCCATCAGCCTCAAAGCAATGGCAGCCGTAGTTTTTGGGATCCACGGAAGCACTGGTACACTTTTAAGATCACTGAAAATGTGGCTAGGATGTGATATAGACAATAGTTCACTTGTAATCTCAAACTTTGAAGAAAGGTAGTCCCTCTTAGTGGCACATTCCAACACTGTCAAAGCCTGAAACAGCATATAGATGTTATGGTTCTTCAAAATGTATTCACTTACCAAAAGTAGTTTTATCACAATGCTAAATAGGGAAGGAAGAACCTGAAGAAGATCTCCAGCTGCTAATGAAGTGCAGAGATAAACTCCCCATGACTTCTTATCGGAATTAGTCCAAGAATCTGCAATTGCCTCTTGCGGGATAGAAGCCTGCAAGTTGGCATACCACAAGCAACTTGAGCTGAACAGAACGCCTAAAAGATATGACCTTTAAAGCTGAAGAAACAATAAAAAAAATGAGAAGATAGTTTGTCTGACTTGCCTCAATAGCAGATAATTGAATCTTAAGCAATCTGATCCTGACAGGAGAAGAAACTGAACCCTGCAAGTTAGTATTCAGGGTGGGAACTGTACACGGTTTCTCTTCCGGGTTCACCCAACTGGGAAAGAGTATGTCCTTCGCAGATGTCCCACCATTTCCATGACACGAAGGACATTTGTCTTCCTCAGAAGCAAAAACTTCATGGCATTGTATGCATCCTCTTAAAAGTTCCACACATCTCTGTGTCCCAAACTTTGCAGCACACAATCTAGAACTAGAGCAGTCCCTCCACATCCAGTTCTCGAAATCTTGATATCTCTTTAAAGCTCCATTTTTCTTGTCTGGAAGCTCAATCAAGAAGGATGTAGAGGCTTCCAGCGCATCCGAATAAGGAACATCCAAAATGCTGCTGAGGCTTTCTCCACTCTGCTTCTTCATTTTCATATCCAATGAATTCCTCACAATTTCCTTGAAGAGTGGTTCAATCTTGCGCAACATGGAGTGAAGATTCCATTCTCTAATTCCACGGACATCAAGAACTGCCAGCAAGGCATCAAAACTCTGCAAATATAATAGTCATCAAAATTTGATGAGCAAAGTTAGTAAACCGTGTATAGCACAAACAATCTTGCACAACATGGAGTGAAGATTCCATTCTCTAATTCCACCATCATCAAGAACTGCCAGCAAGCCATAAAAACTCTGCAAATATAATAATCATCAACTTTTGATGAGCAAATTTAGTAAACCATGCATAACACAACCATGAGTTATGGAAACCAATTTAAGAGGAGGAAGTGAAGAATAAAAAGAAATTCATATGGATGGGCCACTAGCAATGTCAAACATCATGATCTATGACCAATTTAAGTGGAAGATAGAGAATGTATGTAGAGAAACGCTGTAGGACCAGGACAATCAGTTCAGAGACATTGAACAATAGATAGCCAATGATATATTATCTTGCACATAATCAATCAAAGATACCTCTTCAGAGTCAATGAGCCTCCATCTGCCATCACGTAACTCAACAAAAATCCTCCCACACCCAGGATCATTCCGTGAAGCTGATGTAGTGAACCACCAGTACCGATTCCATCGCCGATCCTGACCAAGAGGCAATGATCTATAGACATGTATCTCTTCGGCCTTGTATCCGATGAATGACTTCAACTGCGAGCGGGATCTTTCTGCAACATAGCCTGCTTGTGCCATAGAAAGAACTTCAGGACCGCCAAGATTATCCAGTATTTGCAGATTTTCTTCAGATGGGCGGTTGATCATCTGCTCTTGCTGCATGGAAGGCTCTAGTGTAATCCCATTCTTCCCATATTCAGCAGCAAGTGTTGGACTCTGCTTCCCGTTAACAGACAAATTGTAGCTTGTCTGGGAAGGGTAGTAGGTTTTCATCACATAATCTTCTCGAAACCGGCGTTTATCCAGCTGGGCTTCAGCCCACATCTGCTTCTTCAATGCAGTTGCTGCTTCCAAGCGTTCCTGATTGGCCCAATTTCAGATCACATATCAGAATATAAAAATAGAAAGCATGTGCAAATTTGCCATATTACCTCAAGCACCAGGCGGATAGTGTTTCCTTCAATTGCCACTCCAATTAATGCAACAAGGGCACCAAGACGCTCCTCAACACTGAGATCAGCATATTCACCTTCCATAAGTCCTTCCACCCAGTGCTCTACTGGGATACTTTCATCAATATCTGTCTCTTGTTCAGCAAGATTATTCTCAATGCCCTTATTATTATCGTCAACATCATCATTACTGTTCCTCACCTTGCCCAAGTCCAGGGAAGGAGTTATAGGTGAAGCACAGCTAACATCATCACTCTGTGGAATCTCCTCCTCGACCCAACCTAACTCATTGTTCTCGACTCCTTTAGCCATGGAATCTTTTGGATTCAATCTACTTCCAACTTTTTCACTTGTTTCTTTGCTCAAATTTGATTCAGTAACTAAATCATCAACCTCTGGATCCTCCCCACTGTCACTCTCAGAATCTTCATCTCTTTCTGCATCCTCGGCTTCTTCTTCACCCTCTGTGGATCCACTCTTAAATATGCGGATCCTTTCCCTTGCAGCAGAAAGCACAGCTTCTGCATCTGCAGGATCCTTTCTGTAAGCTGGACGAACACAATAAGTTGATGGTGCAGTTCTTTCAAAAAGCTTGGTGTCTCGTGACAGAGCAGCAGCAATGGAAGCTTCAGGCGTCTTGCTTGTTGAGAGATCTCTCAGCCCAGATTTCTGCAGAGATTAAACTATGCATGAGGGAGACAAATAAAAAAGAGGGTCACCAAGGTCCATTTGGTTTGTGCATGTGTGCCATATACTCTCTTAATAGGAAAAACTCCCCATTTACTTTTCTTTCTATCTAAGTTTGTCAGAGGGACGGAAGAAAGAATTCCAAATTTTCACATCGAAACATCTCCTGAAACGCATCCCAAGTTCTAGACACTAAATTTTTGTAATTACCAAGGAAAGAGAAAGGAAACTTGTTTTCACCCAAAATATTTGTTGGAAACCTGCAATAGGATACAAAGTAAATCCATTTAGGCCTCACCTGAATCCTGTCCGCAACTTCAAGTATATTTAGGCCATCACCTCCCTCTAAAGAGAGAATGTGAAAAGCAGCAAATTTAACAGTTCCAGGGGTCAGGCGATGCCTCGATCTTCGTAAACTAGAATACCCCCTTTCTTGCATCTTAGTGAAAGCATTTTCAGCAGCAGTTCCATCTCGCAAAATAGAAATCACTTTTTCACCGTCATTGACCTGCCAATAAAGAACACGGGTCAGACAATATTTCTCTAGTTTACTTTATTTTAGAAATTATTTTACATCAGAAAAACCAAAATTCCAACGGTCTTTGGATTTCCACAATGCAAGAGAAAAAAAAATGTTCATTAGATGAAAGGAACCTCAACATCATCATAAAGATGGTCCAATTCATTCTTCACTTTCAGTTTGGGTCCAAATCCTGCAGATAAAGCAAACTGCCGGAGTATTTCAGGCCATGTCAATGGATTTAAATGGCGTTGCCAGCTTTGTATATCAAAACCCCAAGTGTACGCCTGTCAAAAATTCAGATAAATTCATCAGGATGCAAAAGTTAGTTGAAATGTAGAATTGCTGAAGAAAAAAATTGAAGTTGAGAACAGATCAGAAAATTTTAATCAGACATAATCCTTTTAAAAAGAAATCTTAGAGAAGACCAAAACCTTTTTAAGTTCATAGTTTCAGAAGCATTCATGATAATAGCAAGAAGTACATTACAGAGCCACGGAGCCTCTTTAGTTGATTACTACATTTACATAACAGAACCCCCCAATGGTGACCAATTGGCCTCTTTGGTTGAAGCAACACTTGGCCACTCCAATTGTGGTGACAAATTTCTTTCAACAATTTCACTGTGAACAAATCTAGAGGGGCAAAACTCGCCCATTAAAAACTGGAAGAGTAAGATTGTGGATTGTGCAAGATTCAATAGAGGACTAGCCTCATCACTATTGTCAAAATTCATTTGCAGTATCTCAAAAATAACCTTATTTATCATTTTGAAACCACTGAATTCATGAAGCATTACTTGGCCATTGCAACTATTGTGACCATTTTCCTCAACAAATTCACTGGGAATGAATCTAAAGAGGTATTAGACCATCACAAACATGAAATCAACCAAAAACAAGAGAGCTTACTCCTTCAACAATATGTGGGTGACCTCCTCCAGGATTAGTAATGCCATTCTGATTAGCCCCGATACTAACTGAGGGTGTCCTAGAGACATCTTCTATGTCTTTAATGATTAACTTTAAAAGAGATATGTGTATCTCACCTAGTAGCCTTGCATCCTGATTCAAGCAAAGCATCAAAGATTACCATGAAAGTTTATAGGCCTGGATTCACCCGATTAATTTTCTTCAGCTGAAAAAAACAGAGAAGGAGTACAAATCTTACATAGTCATGTAGCGATTGGACAAACTCATCTAACGTGAATGGCCAAAGGTGCAGAACATCAGCAAATGTAATCAAGAATTTCCAAACCTACAACTCAAATATACATACAATAAGACTCTGAATATATAAGACAGATAAGAAATGAAGGAAAAAAAAGGAGCTGAGGAACCTCACCATAAGAAGATTTGCAACATTTTCCTCAGAATGCAGCCAAGGTTGTACAGCAAAGGGCCTTCTAAGTGGGACAGATTTTGGTGGAAAAGCAGCAAGCGAATCTGAAAACAAATCACCCACACACAAACACAACAGCCACCATAAAATCTCTTGATACTGTAAATTCTAATCTTACTTCCACATATACATGAAAACAAACAAATACAGGTGGAAGGAGAGAAAAAACTCTGCTCTCTGGAGTGTAAATCACCTACCAATAAATAAGTCCAGATTTTGAAGGGTTTCATAATCAAGAGACGCGATTGAAGGCAACCCTTTTCTTGATGCAGCAACCTCCATAAGCTCTAACCGTGCATCCTCCATAAGTTCCATTGATTCTTTAGCAATTCTACGAGCAATTGCTCTCTCACTGGCAGCTTTAACCCTTGCTGCTTCCTTCACCCGTCGGACTTCTTCCTTTTGTCGCATTTTTTCAGCCTGTGTGGTGATCCATTTAAATCTAAATAAACATTAGACCTCACACAGCACAACACAGATTAAGAGGCCATCATGCTTACTCTGATGGACTCCTTTTGTAAGAACTTCTCCCTTCGCTCCATCTCACGCCTTTGCTCTCTCAGGTATCTCTCCTCTTCGCGTTGCTTCTCTCGCAGTAGCCTTTCTTCTTCCTTGCGCCTTTCACGATTGAGCCTCTCCATTTCTTTCCGCATTTGCTCCTCTTGCTAATACAATGATCAATTTCATCAGGGGACGCAAAACATTTTTTTAAATAAAAAATATTTATCTAGAAAATATATATCATTAACCTTTTTTCTCAAAACATCTTGCTTCTTGAGCTCCTTCCTAATCCTTTTCTCATGAGCTTCAAGTTCTCTAGCTATTCTAGCCTCTTCACTCTGCAACAGATAGCAATACTGTAAATAAATAAATAAACGAGCCTAATTACAAAGACATTCTGTGTCCCTGGTGGCTCATGATGCAACCTTCCGTTTTCTCTCAGTTCGCAGAATCTCCTCATTGTGTGCAATTCTCCTGTCAGATGGTGTATGAGGATCCATTACCATGATTGGATGAACACCGTGAACTTCAACATCCCTGTAGGGGTTCTTTTGTGGATCAACAGCATACTCTTCAAGACTCGATGTCCAAAGCTGGCCTTGCCTGCCTGATGGTGTGGCCATAAGATTCAAATTCGGAAGCTGACTTTGAAGTGTATGCCCAGGAACCAGTTGTTCATTCACTTGCAAGAAATTGTATGACGCTTCAGCTCTTTCATGCATCTCACTTTTAACAGTTGGTTTTTCAGGAAGGAACTGGTACTCCTGTACTGGTCGCACGTCCTAGAGTAAACATGAAACATACAATATAAGGTAAAAAATCAGGGCATTCCACTTCTTTTAAGATGTAGCTCTATTCTATGAACCCATTGTAGGTAGTTTCAGGGGCTCATTTTTGTTTCTTTAATGTAAAAATCAGTAGTATTTCATCCAAACAACAAGAATGTATCTATTTCATGAAAGAATAGGCACAAGAACCAGACAATCCAGAAGGTTTTTATTTTGGGCCTCATCGAACTTATATCAAAAGAAATGTTGCCAAGCATAAAAGGAATGGGTTCAAGAAATCTCATGAAGCAAGTATTATATCAATGCCATTGTATCCAACCTTCATTATTTTGACATCAGGCCGATCATACTTGGTCTCAAAAGTCCTTCTACTTGGTTTATGGTGCCCCCCTGCAAGTCCTTCAATCATAACATACATCACAAAGAAACTCGAGTCTAAGGAGAGAAATTTCCATAAAAGAAATACACCATCCCACGAGTATCAGGAAGCATGCATTTTCTTCAATTAATACCAGACGGGAAAAGCAGAATATAAAGCTGCTGCATTGGCTATTTCGATTGCCCCCAGTAATATTACTCTGATTTACACTAAGAATGCAATACACAACTCTTCTTCTATCTAGCATCAGCAAGAGGTGCTTTCCTTAACAACATTAGCTTTTAGATCACACGAATTTGGCAATTTGGCATTACCCGATCAGTACAAAATTAAATATATGCCCAAGCCAATGACTTTTCTATCAATCTGATATTAATCTTCACAGCCCGCACTTTCTTCTATACAGTTTTGCTGCCTAACCATTAGATAAAAGTCCACATTTTCTTCAATGGTGTAGCACTTCTAGCAAAGTAACATGGTCTTTTCCCATATAGCAAGCTTGTAGCCCTGAGAAGTAAATAGAGTAACTTACCAATGGGAGCTCCAAAGGCATCAGGTGGCAAAGGATCAAACTCCATTCCAAGAATCGGTCCATCCTCTCTCAATGCCTCGCCCAACTGAGCTTCCACGAAGGCAATAGCCCGTTGCTCCAACATAAATAAATGCGGTTCATCATACCTCTTGGCCGATGGGAAATCTCTACTGATCCTTGCAACGGCTGTCCCAACTCGTGGGACTGCTCTTGGCGTCTCTATTACTGAATGAGAAAGCAAACCAGGCCCTGCCACAGGACCAGGGACGGGCCCACTAATCATATTAGGGGGCAGAACTTCAGGGGCTGCCACCACCTGAGATTCTTTTGGCTGCCGCGCCTTCCTATCCTTCAACCGGCGATGGCAGAACCACATCTGCAACTGCCTATCAGACAGCCCCAACTGAGCAGAAAGCTCTGCTCTCATTGCCTCTGGAGGGTACTGCTCCACTGAATCAAAACCAGAAAATGCAATTTCAGACCAAGAAGTGGAAAGAATTTACGAGTAATAAACTTATCATCAATGCGGAAAAAATAAAAAATAATAATCAAAGAAATTGATCAAACCAGCAAAAGTCTTCTCAAGAATCTCGAGCTGAGAAGCAGTTTTCATCTTCCGCTTAGACTTGCCCTCTACTCCTTCCGGTGATTTCATCTTCTCCGCCTCAGAACCTCCCTCCATTGCCGGTGGCAGCTCAAAATCTAAAACACCCAAGTAATCGAGAGATCTCTCCTACTAACTCGGATTCAGGATCCCATCAACCGAAGCTCAGAAAATAATCGATTTTGAGCAAAGGGGGAGAGACAACAAACCCTAGAAATCAAGAAAACCCGCAGCCTAGCTCGACCCAACAAGACTAATCAGGGTTTGACAAAAAAGTTGGGTGATGGAATATAAATTCTGCAAAGACTTTTTCTCTCTCTTTCAGCCCACCAAGAAAAAAGAAATCCATATGTACTTCTACTACAGCATACTCCTACTTACTGACTTGAAGCACCGAGTCCTTGATTGATTGAGATGTGCGGTGGGATTTAAAGAACACAGAAATGGAAACAAAAACATTAATAATAGTATTAATATTACCAATGGCCATGGGCAACAACAAAAACAACAGATCAACTCGAAAATCCAAGGGACTCGAAAGGCCAGTGAGCCTGGCTATGTGATTCTTCTGATGATTAACCGAGTGCGGGATTCGAGATCCACTGAGAACAGCAGGAGCAACAGCAATCGACGTCCCGCTCCATTGTTTAATCACTGCCATTTTTTCTCTTTTTCCTCTTTTAAAGAAAAAAATTTAAGGGGAAAAGCGAAGAAATTCTTGCGTAATAAAGACAGGGGAGAGGGCGCAATCGATTTTTGGATTTGTGTGGTGAGAAAAGTTTCGGAGGATTGGGTTTTAAGTAATTCCCCCAAATCGAGTCAGAGGATTTGAAAAAAAAAAGAAGCAAAATTTCTTGCTTTTCGTGGTCTGTCGTCTGTGGGTTTCTCTCTTCTCTCTCTATCTCTCCTCTCTCGCTCTTAAAATGAAGGCTCTCTTGCAGTCTCTCTCTCCTCTGGTCGCCCAGCCTCAGGTCCATTGATAATTACTAGATAGGAATTTTCGTCAGCTTGTCAGTTTTATCTTCTCTTTAGCGTCTCCCATGGCCCTGCCATGTCACGTCGTCTCTCCTCCTTTTTCCATTTTTTTATTTTTCTTTTTCTTTTTTTTCCCTTTCCCAGGGATACTGAGATCCTCACCGGCGGCTACGCTACCACCACAGCTTCTCCCGCTGTTCAGTAGATCAGGTGTGCGTATTACCCCACGCGCGGCATCCTCAGTCAAGTACCACGCGCCATCGTGCTGCATGACACGTCATCCATAACAAGTGCTTGATGTTGGGCCGAAGATTTGTCCGGCCCATCTTCAAGTATAGGCCCGACTTCACCTGTACCCTCGCCTGACCATATTCACACGATACTGCAAGGTGCCATACTATGTCTAGCGTTACTCTCCCACCTCCGGCGACTTGCCGTCGGGATGGTCCAACACAACGACCCTAAGGAGGTTTGGTGTCTCCCAGCCGACCTCTGCGAATTCTGCCTCTGAGCTCTCTGGACCTGTTTGAGAACCAGTTCGAAGGGCCCCTGCCTGAGGTGATTGCTAAGTCTGTGAACCTCTACGAGCTCAAGCTATTCAACAACCTTCTCAGCGGGGCCTCTTCCAAGCGACCTCGTCAGGAAATCGTCGCTTCAGATCCTCAACATGTCATACGACGAGTTCTCCGGCCAAATCCCCTAGAGCTTGTGCACTTAGAGGAAGCTGGAGGATCTTCTACTGATATACAACGACTTCTCCGGCCCGATACCGTCCGATCTTGGAAGATACACGAGCATGATATACGGCTCGAGTTCTATCTCCGGCGCTCAGAATCTCACTTCTGGACATGTCTGTCAATCTGTTCTCCGTTCCGGTGCCTGACAGAATCGGCTCAATGAGGAGTTTGGTGGAATTCTATGGTAGCAACAACAACTTCACAGGTCCAGTCCTTGGTCGAGCTGAGCTCGCTGAATCTCAGCAATAACAAATTATCAGGTGAGATTACTGAGGGGATTGATGTTTGAAAGATGCTGAATGAGCTTGACTTAGCCAGTAACAGATTGTCAGGTCAAATTCCGAAGGAAATTGGAAGCTTACCGGTCCTCAACTACCTCGATCTTTCGAGAAACTACTTTTCGGGAAATTTTACAGCAGAGTTGCAAGACTTAAAGCTCAATGTGCTGAACTTGTCGAACAACCAGCTCTCTGGCGAAATCCCGCCCATATATGCAAAGGAGATGTACAGAACCAGCTTCTTAGGGAACCCCGGACTGTGTGGCGATCGAACCGACCTCTGCCCTGGAAAAAGTAGGGAAATCACGAAGCTTGAATTTCTTATGGATGCTGAGCTTCATCTTTGTACCCGCCACCGTTGACTTTGTTGTCAGGGTAGCTTTGTTCTACTGCAAATAGCAGACCTTCAAGAACTCGGCCAAGAAAGAGATGGTGATGTCCAAGTGGAGATCATTCCACAAGCAGGGCTTCAGCGAGCTTGAAACTGTACACTGCCTTAAGGAAGACAATGTGATCCGAAGTGGATCCTGGGGGAAGGTCTACAAGGTCGAGCTGAGCAATAGTGAAATAGTGGCAGTGGAGAAACTCGGGAAGGTGACTAAGCAGGAGGAAGAAATATTGGGGTCCGAGAAGGTCCAGAGATAGAGGTTGAGACTCTAGGGAATATATCCTGCATAAGAATATTGTGAGACTATTGTGCTGCTTCAATAATGGAGATTGCAAGTTGCTGGTTTATGAGTATATGCATAAGGGGAACATAGGAGACGCCTTGCACGGCCCCCAGCGTGGCTACTTGAAGTGGCCCACCAGATACCGGATAGCCTCCCTCCGATCATCCATAGGTACCTGAAGTTGAATAACTTTCTGTTGGATAGTGAGTTCGGTGCCAAAGCTGCAGATTTTGGGCTGGTCAGGGTCAGCAAGGGCGTTGAGTTGATGTCCGCAATTGAAGGATCACATGATTACATTACACCAGGTAAGGATTTAGTAATTGCTTGATCTAAGCATAGTGCATTTGCTAATGCCATTTGGTTCATTTATGTTCACTGATGCAGAACGAGATATACAGTTTCGGAGTAGTCATCCTCGAGCTTGTTACGGGGAAGCCCCCCATTGATCCGGCGGCGTTCGGGGAGAAAGGCTTGGTGAGATTGGCATTCACCACCTTGGACCAGAAAGGATCAATTGTGGTAATTGACCCGAAAAATAGAACCAATCCATTGGGAGGAAGCGCTCAGGGTTCTCAAGGTGGGCATTGGGTGGACAAACACCCTGCCCATAAACGGGCCCTCCATGCGGAAGGTGGTGAAGATGCTGCAGGGATCTGGGAACAACGAGGAAGGTTATGATGTGTAATTGGTGAACGCTGACAAGTTCATCAATGAACTAGTTGGCTAGCTTGAGATGTGAACACAGGACAGAGCACATGAAAGCTTGTTTTTGGATCGTCTATTAAGAAATCTTCTGTTAGGTGGTAGCAAGTAAATGCACATAGTGGAAAATTCAAACCTTGATAATGCCCTTCACCATACTACACTAGTTGACTGTATTGCATGATATAAATTATTAGCGGCTGAAATCTAATTAGCAGATGTATAATTGTATTGTACATATGGTGTGAACTCATTTGAGCCTCATCATTTCATTTTCTTAATGATAAGTTTTAAGGAGAAGGTAATGGGTTGGCAATCAAAGTTTTCATCTGCTGCTGGTCGAGTAACACTAGTGAGTATTGTTTTGAATGCTTTGCCTACTCATATTATGCAATGCACTATGCTACCACAAAAAGTTTGTGCTACCATTGATCATATTAGTAGGATTTTTTTGTGGGATTCATCCAATATTAGGAGTAAAGTGCATGTTGTGGGTTGAGATAAGGTTGCAATTCCTAAACAGCTTGGGGATCTTGGAATTTGCAGAGCTGAAGGTCCAAACTATGTCTTATTGGGTGACTTTTCTTGGAGAGCACATAGAGAGGATAGGCCATGGACAAGAGTCATGAGAGTCAAGCATTTAGAACCATGGCCAACTTTTCAAGGACCGAAAAATGCAGTAAGTGGTGATGCCTTATGGGCTTCTTCTCCAAGGAGAAGAGAACCATCCTATTAATACTATAATTGATTTCACAAGAATTTCCATGGAACTTCCCAAGTGATTTGTGAGATAATCTCCTGCATTCCTAACCACATGGGTGTTACATATTTCTCATTGATGGAGGAGATTAAAAAAAGTTGTGAACGACTAATAAGGACCTTCGACCTTATTAGTTCCTCGCACTCCAATCCAAGGTATTCTGAACATCAATCTCATACTTTAAATGTCATGGAAGTTCTTATTGAGCTATCACCCCCATTATCTGCTCAACTAAGTTACATGTTAAAGCTAGCCTAGGCCTCTAATCAACAAGAGGGAAGAATCTCTATTTAGAAGCATCCTCAAAAAGGGAAAGTGAGGATTCTCACTACTGTTCCTCTTTAGTTCATGGAGATTCTTCCTGTCCATCCATCAGTCGTTTGTGAGAAAATCTGCGCCAGACCATCTTTCCAAGTCGCAGTACAACATCCAAAGCATATAATATATGTCATATACAGTCCACGAAGATGGTGATAGCGATGTGTCACTTACCTCCATTTTGTTTATACCCTTTGTTCCTGGGGTTGCCCTTCTCTTCATTGATGACGTCCATGACTTTTTTGGAGGCTAGAAAAAAGAAATATATATATATATATATATAGTGAAGAATAAAGGAGTGCCTTAATATTTGGGGAAACAGTACATTCTCTATGGAACTTTGGTGGCCATGATTCACGTTGTGTACCATTGTGGTGGAGTGAAGAAAGAGTAAGACAATATAAATCTAGATTTTCCATCTTACATGGATTTGATATTCCAAGCATTCACATATTAGATTATACAATATTCTTCTTGGAGAAAGGTCAAATTGCATACTAGACATTCACATGGCAAATGATTTTTATGGCAGATTTTGTTTTCTGAATATCATCAACTATGTGTTTGTGGAAGGGAAACTGTCAATGTCTACTAGCAATAGTAGAGAGAGAGGTTTCTTGTAATACATGAAAAGTCTACTTGAAGAAATGAATTTTCTAGTTGGGTGCCAATGACTCCAATGTTCAATAGTTTATACATTTTAGCTTTTTGTTCACTCCAAGATGACACTCGAACCACCACCTTCCATCTTAGCTTTCCAAACCATCAAGATGAAACCCAGCTGAGCAGCAAAAACAACCACTGGTTATTGCTTCATCATGTAGATTGAATTCCAACTTCTTCTGAGTAAAGTGAACCCACAAATATTCCATTTTTTACAGTAGGGGTTGCTTAGATTTAGTAGTTTCCTTTACCCAACTTTGCATATATATGACACTCTATATCCATTCCATAACCTATTGAAACTTTGTTTTGTGGAGGTCTCTCTTGTCCTTTGGTGGGCAACTGATCCATCGGTGGATATATGATATATTCAAAAGAGGGTAGCAAAATCATGACTTGGAGCGGAGATCAGAAGAAGAATGAGGATGATGATCATGGAGATCAGAAATCAAGAGAGACAAGTTCATCTCCACCACTGAGTACAAGGGAGCACCCACCTGTGAAAGGCTCTCACGGCCCACAGCCAGCCGACATCCCCATCAGGACCTGTCCTTCCTGCAGCCATGAGATCAAGCTCAACAAGGATCAGGTTAGTTTACAAGATTCTAGCAAGGAGAAATCTCTTCCTCTCCATCTTGACAATGAAATGTTGTTTCATGAGATTATGTCATTTAGAAGCATAGAACAATAACCCCATTGTTTTTTTTTCTCTTGAGATGATTAGAAAACTGTTTGCTAGCTGTTAGGTGCCAAGATAACATATAAGTTGTCACTGCGCATTTTGATTAGTTGCAGAGAGGAGGGATTAATGAACTTCCAGGGCTGCCGGCAGGAGTCAAGTTCGACCCGACAGACCATGAGCTGCTTGAGCACTTGGAGGGAAAAGTGAGGTCTGACCAGCGGAAGATCCACCGTCTGATCGATGAATTCATCCCGACTCTGGAAGGAGAGAACGGGATCTGCTACACGCACCCTGAAAAATTGCCAGGTTAGCTGCAAAAAAAAATATAGATTTTGCATGATCATTCTTTTGAGATCATATGATAGTCCCGGAACACGCAGGAGTGAGCAAGAATGGGCAGATCCGGCACTTCTTCCACAGGCCCTCCAAAGCCTACACCACTGGCAACCGGAAACGGAGGAAGGTGCACTCCGACCACGAGGATCAGGCCGGGGGCGAGACGAGGTGGCACAAGACAGGAAAAACAAGGCCGGTGTTCGGCAAGGGAGAGCTGAAGGGCTACAAGAAGATCCTTGTGCTCTACACCAACTATGGAAAGCAGCGAAAACCCGAGAAGACGAACTGGGTCATGCACCAGTACCACCTCGGAGACAACGAAGAAGAGAAGGACGGGGAGTTGGTAGTCTCCAAGGTGTTCTACCAGACACAACCTAGGCAATGCAGCAACAGCAACAACTTAGGGCTTGGGAAGGGCTCTTCGTTGAAACTGCACGACGGCCCGAAAGTCCAGAACAATCACGCCATGGTAGAGTACTTCAGCTCCCCTTTCTTATCATTCGATCAAGGAACGCAGAATAGGGGAAGCTCTCATCACCAAGTGTTGCAGCACTTCGGAGTACATGATGGGTCGTCTCTCATCCCCAACTAATTAAAGAAGATAAAACCAGTCATCATCAATCTGACCAAGCATAACCAGGGAGTAGCTAGGGGTGGTTTTGGCACCAGTCCATTGAAATAAAGAGCCCACCATGGCACAGATTACACAATAATCTGTACACATACACACACGAGAAACAAACTTCCTTATATTGTTTTTAGTTTCCCTTTGTCATATTCAGTAGTTGCAATGCTATCTGCTAAAATGTAGTATGGAAGAACAAATAGCAATTTCTACTACTTCCCAATCTGGGAATTCTATGCTGCCCACCAAAGTTGTCTTGGGCCATGTCTCGGGCCTTGGATTCATGAGACCTTGGGCTATCGGCCCAACTTATGGGCCAATCAATCTAATATGGGCCCTTTTCAGTTAAAGAGATGTTTCAACTGATACATAGATGCATATGATCCCCAAAAAATGAAAAGCAACGGGTGCCTTGATTTATATATATACATATTATATATATATATAGCTTTATGTGTGTTGTGTGTGGTTGCTTGCACGTCTGACAGTGAAATGGATAGAATTTGGCTAGCATCGAATATTTTTCTGCAAGTAAACGAAAGAGATGTGTGCACCCATTTAGAGGAAAAAAGGAGCACTCCATGACCAGGAAGGAACTACAGGCATCTGCACAAATACACAAATACACAGAGTGATGTGTGCCTTTTGACCTAACCCCGCAGATATACACTATGCATGCACAAAGAATTATGGTAGAAGAAGGAACAAAAAGCCTATAATCAAAGCTAAAGTCAAGCTTGATCCATGCATTTTATGAGGTTGATCACAAACCCTAGTTTGGGAGATTCAAAGGGTTGCTTAGTAATTAATTAGAATTTCTTCAGCATGTGTATGGAGATCGGTGACAAGACAACATGAAAGACCTAAACGAGATTGCAATAATGGAGGTAGAAAGGAGATGTTCTTGGTTGGGGCCCCGGACAGCTGCATTAATTTATTCCACCTTTCTTTCCAACAAGACCAAAAGCGGAAGCCCTAATCAATCCTTTGTTTCTTTTTCCTTTCAGTGCAGTGAAAAATCATACAGCACACCTTTCAAAAGGCAAGACTTTTCGAAGAAGAATATGCATGGATATGTTTGCTGCCCCCATCTCTCCCTTTAGGTTTTTCTTTTCCCTTAAGCCCATGCGGAGAATCTTAGGGTGGAATGCACTCCTTGAGTTGATTTTGCAGTGACCCCATCATATCCATCCGCTCATGGACGGAGCATTGCAGATGGTGCGAGCACCGACACCCAAGAAATCCCTAGTCTCGCCTCCTCCTGCAGCGCCTTCATCGCTTTGCGTGTTTCGGCGCTTGGCTGGCGGGTAAATGGGTAATGTTGTCAGCATAAACACGCCGCCATTGGAGGAGTTGTCTTGCACGCTCTGATCACTTCCGAGACTGGTCAAAGTCGAGTTCGATGGTCCATACAACCATGACAGCTTGTTATCATCATCATCATGGCTGTCATCATCTTGTTGTTGTGTGGCCAGAGTATTGCTGTCGAACTTCGGTCCTATACCACTTCCAACAAAAGGAGGGTCGGAAGTGGTGGTAGTCGCAGACCTTGCAGCACCTATCTGTGCGGCCTTCTGCAACAAAGCAGTGGCAGACATATTTGGTGCTTGAGGGGTGGGGTGGTGTTGGGTGCTATACAAGGAAGGAACGCTCAAGAGCTGATTCAGATGATAGCTTCCAATCGGGGGCGGAGAGTTCGGACATGAAATGATTGGAGGAACATGCTGCAAAGATTCTTGGAGGGATAGAATAGAGGGCTGCTGCTGGTCCATGCAGAATGGATGTCCAGGGCGAGGAATTTGGTCGATACGGTCAGTTAGATCAGCACTCACGGAGATCGGTTTGAACATCGACGAGAAATTCCCGTTCGAGATTAACGACGGGCACGTTGTAGAGCCGATGAAAGGGTACGGTGCAGCTGTGTTGTTAGGATGTAATATGGTTGATGCCGCATTCACTCTCGCAGTTTCTTCTGCCAAGGCATCACAGAAAGCTCGGTGCGTGATGAAGCTATCCCTCCTGCAACAAGAGAACAACGTCGAAATATGGAGTCGATGAAGGAGAAGGCTATCGCTGCGATCATAGGTAGAACACATGTAGCTAACTACCTAGAGAATAGAGTGCCGCAATCACATCTGTACTCCCTAGTACCACAGGTCTTGGAGTGGGCCTTCCAGTCCGACTGCACGGCGTACCTCTTCGAGCACTTCTCGCACTTCCACTTCTTCTCGCCGTGTTTCCTGCAGAAGTGCTTCTTTATGCCGGTCAGATCTCCGAGTGCCCTCGAGGGGTGGTGGTGGACGCACGTCTTCTCGGGGCAGACGTACACGCGCTTACGAGGCTCGCTGCTGCTCCTCTGCTTGAGCTTCCATGGAAGGTTGTGGCCTCGCCTGTGGAGCTGAAGATTCTGGTCTCTCTGGAAACCCTTCCCACATATCTCGCACAGGAAGCGGTTGGTCGCCATCAGGGTCTTTGGCGATAAAGCGATCACTTCTGCTTCTGGATCTGCAAGCACTTACAAGCCATCGATTCGGTCAAGCTCAACCCTAATGAAAAATGAGAGCCAGACAGTAGCCATCACACATATTCTTCCATTTCTATTGTCATAAACAGGAAGCTAAACCTGGATGCAAACCCGTAAGTCACAATCATAACGAGTAAGAGATAGATCATGCCTGGTGTTCCTGGGAGGTTTCTCTTCTTCTTGATGGCCGGGACTGCTGAGTTGGTCGGTAATGCTGGATCTTCCCCCATGGCTCTAATTAAGCCCAGTGAAACACAGAGATAGATCTGCTCAGCCTTCTTCTCAGAGAGAAAGAGAGAGAGATAGAGGATTGTCAAGAGGGGGAAGCTAAGACAAACTTCAGAGGAAGTAAACCTCAACAAGAAGAAGCATTGAGAGGGCAGATGGAGTTGAATAATGATATACATAAAGATATATATATATGCCCAAAAAGATTTCATTTTGTGCATTCTACTGCTTCCTGTCAACGTCCATCCTTCTAACTTGTGATTGATTGACTAGGTACATATATAGGGAGTGATGAACTGGAAGTGAAACAGCAAGATGTTAAAACACAGTCAAGTGACAAATGCAGTGAATTTTTGGAAGTGTGTGTCTGTGTGTGCCTGAGCCTGAGCCTGAGAGAGGGACTTAGACTCAGCTTGCAGGCTGACTTTTACCTGCAAAAGCATAATCATAATCTAATGATGCCTTTGCGTTTATCCATAGTTAATAGTAAATGATTTGGAAGTTAGCTTTTGAACTTTGGTGCTTCAGAATATTCCTTCCTCTAACCCAAAACTCCAACACAAACTATTAAATATTTTTTTTTTTTCATAAAAATTTTACTTTCTTGAATTTGAGATTTTTTAGTTAAAATATAAAATCTATATTTATGACATAATTTTTAACAAATCAGATATATCACATTTTATAATTATGTGATATAAGATGTTAATGAAATTTTGACAAATATTTTATGTATGATATATGCATTAAGATTTGCATATTTTTTATAAAATAATAACTATTTTTAATTTAATAGGAGGTAACAAATGTCATCATGATTGATGGTCATGTATCCTAAATAGAGTTTTCACCTCTTAATATCTTTTAAAAAATCATCTATTTTTAAATTTATTAAAAAAATAATAAATTTTTATTATAAATTTATAAAATGTTTAATATCAAATATACTAGTGTATATCCACTATAAATTTCACTAGTTTATAGTAATAATAATAAATTAAAAATATATAATATTAAATATGTTAGCATTTATTAATTTTTAGTAATAAAATTGAAAGAATTTATAATAATAATAATAAATTATCAAAATAAATTTTTAAAAATCAAATTTAAGTATTATAAATTAAAATGGCAAACTAAATCTTCTTGGTTGGTTGGGTTCAATTCATCTACACAACAGCATCGGTTTCTCTCCCTTTTCTCTCTGATTGATCGACATTGAGATTCTCTCTCACAGTCTGCGATGAGTTGCTCTTCTTGCGAATGCAGCAATGGAGGTACCGGAATTTCAGCCGTGATTCTCGACTTGGACGGGACTCTGATCGACTCTGGTATGTGGAGAACTCGTCGATTGCAGTTTCTTATGCTCAGCCGTGGCTATTACTTGCTTCTGAGCCTGTGCTGACTTTTTTTTTTTATTGAACAGAGAGCGGTTCCAAAGGAGTTGTGAAGGATTTCTTAGCGAAGTACGGTAGAGTCATGAAAGAAGATAACAAGAGGTTGGGGAAGACGCTCAAGGAGTCGGCTATCTCAATCATCCAAGACTATGACCTCCCTCTTAGTCCTGATCAGTTCATTCAGGAAATCACGCCCTTATTTCGTGAGAAGTGAGCTCGCGAGCCTTTCTTGCTCTCTCTCTTTCTCTCTCTCCATGTAAATATTGCTTATCTATTCGGTGCAGTTACTTTTAGATTTTCCCTGTGACTTGTGGTACAGATGGCTCCAGACGAAGCCGATGCCAGGAGCTACTCGGCTCATAAAGCATCTCCACAAACATGGAGTGCCTATTGCCTTAGCTTCCAACTCCTTACTAGATTACATTGAGACCAAAATTTCCAATCAGAATGGTTTGTTCACATATTCAGTCGATTATATTACCACCAAATGCTGAAGTTAATACTATTGGTTGCTCTTCCATTGCAGCACTTCTCCATGGTTTTTGACTGATCTCTTGGAGCAAACTTGATATCTTTTTAAATGTGACAGAGCATGCACGTTTACACACACGTATATATAGTAGACCTTTTTTCCATCAAAGAGCATGTACCTAAATGCAAGCAACAATTTATCTCAAAAAATAATCCTCTGCGCTGTATCGATAATTATAGTTTCTAAGCTGGATTAATGCTGTGTTCAGGGGTCACAGAGTGGCTATTAATTTACCAGTTGCTGAAAAGTGTAGATGGATAGGAAATATTTGGTCACCATTGATGGCAACTAATGGAAAATGATTGTGCATTAGGCAATCTTTCTGTATTTCAATTGCATGAAATGAGATTGTCCCGGTGTTTTATTGAAAGCTGCCATGCATCTTTAGTCTTATAAATAGCTCAAAACACATTATCAGATGTCCTTAAATGACTTGATGACTTGTGATTCACAGTACTTTTTGAAAAAAAAATCTGATATCTGGTTCAAAGTAAATGTATTTGCAGCTTTCCTAATTGTATTATATCAAATAATAATAATAATATTATTAGGATGCGAAATGTCAGGCCAGACATTATATATCTTGACACCGGATTTCTGATGATATACAGCAGATATTTTGATAGTGTGAATTTTCTGCAAACAACTTGGTAGTATTTTCACCATCTTTTTTGAGATATCCAGATATCTGCATTCACTGTTTCTAGTTTTTACTCTTATTTACATTTTGAATATATAGGCTGGAGAGAATGCTTTTCTGCAATAGTTGGAAGTGATAATGTCAAATCAGGAAAACCTTCTCCAGATATGTAAGTTTCTTCTTATTGTGCTGTTCTCATCACTACAACAGATCATCTCCATGATGAGCAGTTTATGCTTAGAATGGAGAGGGGTCAATTTTCTGTCTTTTATTAGGTTTTAGTTTATCATTGTGCCAGTGGATGGACACTTCGAATTTCTAAACCAAAATTCTGTAACTTTATTTGGTCAGGCGTAAGCCTTGCTGACGTAGAACTTTCAAGGTTGACTCCCCCTCTTTTATCCCTTGTGAAATTGTCAACTACTGCATGCAATATGTTGTATTATTGTTTCCAATGCTGTGAGTTTGCACGAGCATTCTCAATTTCTATTTGATATTTAAGAGTAAATCATTTCTTTGAAACGGAATCACTTCTCACATATGGAGACCTTTATATATATACCTATACATGTATTTACTTTTTTTTATAATTTAAATTTGACGCCTTATCTTGCGTGTAGATTTATAGAAGCTGCAGAAAGGATGGGTGTGGATGCTGCTCGGTGTTTGGTTGTTGAAGACTCGCTGTAAGTTGATTTCTGGAGTCACTGATATAAAGAGGAGGAATGAATAGTGAAGGCCACTTTCTAGAGATAGTAACTGTGCATCTTATATGCTTCTTCTATTATTTTGTATCCAGTTATCATTGCCATTCAAATTTAGCGTTGATAATTACAATACCTTGGATGATTCTAATCTCCATATGAACCTCCTACCGCTGGATAGGCAGTCAAATGACTGATGGTGGCTGAGGAGATGGCTGCCTAATATATAACACGTGACATACACGTGTCATTTTCCTAGTACGTTTTAAAACGCAAAGGTGGATACTATTAAGGTGGAAGGTTTAGGCATTGGAAGCTGTTTGTTCTTTTGCACACACTAGAATACTTGTTATTAGAAGGGATGCTCGAGGCAATTTGAATAGCCAGAATGTTCTACTGTCATGGTTTTATTTGAAGTTCATAGTTGGAAGGAAGAAAGTTATTAGAAAAGAAAATTATCTCTGGACTATTTTACAGGTGGAATATTGTCTCAGAGATTATTCTGATGCCCTTTATAACAGGGTTGGAGTCAAAGCGGCCAAGGCAGCAAAAATGAAAGTAGTGGCAGTACCATCCCTTCAGGAAACTGACTGTTCTTCTCTGGCTGATATAGAGCTTAATTCGCTCTTAGAATTTGAACCAGAAAAATGGGGTCTTCCATCATTCAATGATTGTACGCTTGTTTTTCTTCTCGAAACTTCCCTGACTTGCTCCCCTTCATTTTTAGTGAGCAACTTCAGGTTTTTTATCAGGGGTTCAAGGTGCCATGCCTATTGAAACAACATATCTGAGTTGTGGAAGCATCAGCAGGTTTTTGTATGGAATCCAAGGTTGGTGCAATTTAATTTCTTCTTCTTATAAATAAATTAGAATGTCATGATTGGGGAAAGAATCATCATTACATGAGAAACCTAGAAAGTGGGGATACTATACATTGAACTGGGTATTTCAACAAGTAGAACGTGTTCTTATTTATTAGAAGAGAGGAGTCTACTTGTTTTGTTAATGTCCACCAGTGTGCTGATAGTTAATCCTTGTTTTTGCCAGAGAAAGGAAAGTATGTTCTTCCCAATCAATTTTCTGGCATTTTCTTTGGCTGGGCACAAGTAGGCTTGCAGAAGATTTTCAAGGTCGTGGTTTCAATTGGATTTCGTTTTCCAAATTCCACAAGAAAACTTGTAAGTTGCCATTTATAGAGTTCCTCTCTCTCTCTCTCTCTCACAGGGACACACAAAAGAAAGCAAATGTGGGTTGAATGGAACCTTCAAATAAAAATTATAGATGTGTTGGTTTCTTGGCTGAAGATACATAGATTATTGAGGAAATAAAACAACGCTCTCTTTCCGATTCATTACTGTTATTGTTGTTAATAAAGTAGTTCCTCTCTTAAGTGGATTTGCTTATTTTCTTCTTTTGCAGCAAGTATGCATTATTGACGACTGCCAGACACAAGACCAACAGCATTTGCACCTCTCACTTGTTGGCTTCATTCGTGGATTGAAGTCCAAGGTAAAAATATTCACTAATATTCTAAGAAAATCTATCTGAGAGAGCCTCTATCTCTTATTCTTCTTCTTTTGCTAACATCTAATCGAACATAATATGCTACGGTTCTGGATTTCTCTGCTGGCTTGCCCATTAACAGGAGGAACTGACATCCAAAGATCTGGTGATCCTCGAAGATGACAAGTCCGTTGCAAGGGAATCTCTGGAACTGGAACTATTTAAACACAGGCCATACATTCATGTCCTTGGAGAGGAAGAGGAAGCCGGAAATTCCTGCCTTCTGCTGGAGTAACAAATAACGGGGAGGATTCTCAATTTCCGAGGAAGGTGAAGCCAGAATTTGCTGCCTCTGATTAAAAAGTAACAAATAAGAGATCATTAAGGCGGGTGTATAGTAGAATCTACTATGCATACCACTCTCCTTTGGATGAGGAGGGCCTTTTGTCACAGATCTACACTTCTAAACTTCAATTAAGAAACATTCTGGATTGCCACTAGCGACATCCTTGTAGAGATATCCATACGGTGGGCAGAAGAAAGCTGTACCAATATGCCTTTTGCGCTCAGAAGTGACTGTAGAGCAGGACAGGACCACGATGGAACAGAGCACCATACCCACTAAGTTAAATAACCAATCACCGGCCAATGGTAAGAAATATATGGCCATATAAAATAGAGCTTCCAGTATATAATTATATAAAGAAATGCAAGCAGCAGATGAAGCATTTATAAATGACAGGGAAGTTGTAAACCTAAAAAGGAAGAGGAAAAAAAGGGTCAACGCGCGACGCAGAACGTCTCGAACTTGAAGCTCTGCCAGTGGAATACAATGGCGGCAGTCCCTAAGCCAGTGAGAATCTACACCTTCCTGATGGCTCTGCTCTTTGGCTACTCTGCTTTCGTTCATCAGCTCGACGATTCCGGTAATAAATCTAACTGAAACTGCCACAAGATCCGATTCCTATCAAACTTCCAAGTTGGGTGTGTGTTAGATCACAGAATCGGGTCCATTTTTATTGATATGAAACATGTTTCAGATTGGTACCTATGGCTTCCTCTGTACATCATGGCCTACCTTGTGAACCTCGGCCAGATCGATGATGAGAAAGATAGCAAAGACGGATCTCCTTCTGGGGTTGTTTCTGTTCTTTAAGGTGGTAGTGGAGGATCACAAGAAGAGGATTGCTGGGTTTGCTCCATGCTTCTGCATCTCGCATCATCATTATCATCATCATCATAGTCACCACCACCACCACCACCTTGAGAGGCAGAAGTTGCCAGATTTGTAGAATACGGTAAGGAGCTCCCAAGTCTTTTTTTTCACTCTTCTTTTTGGTTCTCATAGAACAACGCACTTTGTGGAGTAATGATTTGATGGGTCTATAGGGATGACGATCTTGGTGGGAATAAGCTATGGCCCCTCTCCTTCTAGATAGAAACATGAAGAATAAAGAATGCAGAGACTGCATCTGTGGAATCCCAAGCCTTCTGCGTCTGCATCTGCATCTGCATCTGCATCTGCCACTGATAGTGTCTTCAAACTCCATTGACTTTCTTATTTCTCCCTTTTTTTACTCCACGGGTCGTGTCCAAAACCTGACAAGTGGCAGACAGTATCCTTTCCGCAGTACCTCCTTAAGCAGCACAAACCACCCCCTCCTTCTCTTTACTTATTTTAGCGTAAGCTCTGCCCCTTCACTTAAAAATACACAATTCCTGCAAAAAAGGGGTGAAGAAAGAGAGCAGAGACATTGTCTGTTTTCCTAGCAGAGCTGAGATAGGGATCTAGCGAGACAATTGTGGCTTCCCAGCAGCAACCCAGGAGGGAGGTTACTCTCCCGAGTTCAACCACGGAGGAAGAGCATGAGCATAACATTGACAGGGATGAGGTCGCCACACTCTACAGCCGATCCATCAGCCCCATATTGCATAGCAAGAACTGTAATTGGGTGTAGAAGGGGCATTAACGGTTTTTAGCAGGTTTAACAAAGAAACTGATTATTATTAATAATTTAATATATATATATATATTTTTAAAATATTTACAAGATGTATTTATGTAAAATATTTTATTTTATTTCAAATTGATTATATAAAATTATAATTATATATCATTTTTATTTATAATTTTATTAATTAAAAATATATATTATATTTTAGTATTACTAAAGTAATATAATTTAATTTCAAAATTTTATAATCAAATAGTATATATTAGTTTGATATTATACAAACATTGAATTATATATAATTTAAACTTAATAAAATATTGAAATATATATATATATTAAGTTATTAATAATAATTATATGTAATTTAATTTAAATAAAATCTTTATATAATAAATTATATTGTTATGGATGATAAAATATGTATTTGTTTGAATAAAATGTTAATTATATATAATTTGTAATTTTAAAAATATTAAGTAAGAATATATTTAATTTTTATTTATTTTAAATATAAATATAATTAAAGTTGAATAAAATATTATAAATTTAACCAAACCTAATTTTTTAATATAATTTGTTTTGAATACGGGAAATGTTAATTAAAAAAATTATTATATTTGAAGTCGAAGAAATAAGCTTGATTCTAAAAATAAATATTTTTTATTTTAAAATTATGAATTTGATTGTATATTTAAATTGTTAAACAAAATTATAATGAGACAAATTAAATAACACAATTAAATGTATATCAGCATAATTTAAATTAAAATAAAATTATTACTAAAGTACCTGTTTTATAAAAACTTTGACGTTAAACTATAATATTTGAAAATTTTAATGAAAATTGCTATGGTTACATAGGATACAATAGGGGGGGTGGGGAGTGGTGATGAGGATAAGATGATGTTGGTGGCTGGTCCATGGCTTGAAATTTATTAGAAGGTAAGCGATCTTCATCGTCTGTCTCTCTGTTCTACTTGTTGGGTGGATCCATTAATTGAATTGAATGTCGGGAAGCCAACAGAACAGCCATAAGGGATTGAATTGGTTTCTCTGCAAATTATTCAGTGATTGATAGCTGGTAAGTAGTATGACATGACCTACCCAGAGAGACAGACAGACAGGCAAGACTACCTAGTACGTACGTACAAGCATCTGTCTGATCTGATGGTCCTTGCAAGATTCGAACTAATTCCTGTTGAGCCATGGTGAGCCCAAGGATGAAGCCTTCTGGTTGGATTTGGAGATTTTGCAATGAGATACATCCCAATTCAGATATTAATAGACTTGAAGCTGTCAAACTTAAATGCCGTATGGCGGCCGCAGCATTAGCTATAATAGCTTATGTCCATCCATACTACAGCATTAACTCAAGTGATTGCGACTCCAAATCTACCACCAGCTTTACCATGCCTTAGCCTTACTGGTTAATTGTGGCTTCTTTTCTTTTCTTTTTTTTTTTTCTGGTTTTTCTGGCCGCAGAAGATAGGGTCACGGCCAGCTTTTTCAGCTAGCCATCTTTTGCTGCTTTCCGTCCTCCTTCTGGCATGGTATTGCAGAAAGTGATGAAGAGAAGATGAAGATGAAGATCTTGCAGCTCCCCAAATGTTCACATTCACGTTTAGATTTTCTCAAACCCTTTTTAACTTTTTTATCTCCTGCTTTATTTCCATTTGGAGCAATAATTGAGCCATGGCTATCGATTAATTTTAATCCCACTATTTGACAAAGACAGCAGCAGTACTGGAAACTACTATAATATCATTCAACTTGAGCCCAAACTGCCATTTTGAAAGAAATAAAGAGGTTATCCCAAACAGTGCATTGATCCACACAAACCCTTTTAAAAATGGGGCACTCCTGCTGCTGCTGCATGCTATGCTTGGGATAAGAAAAATAGAGAGGGGGCTGTGGTCTTACTTGAAGTTTCCAAGTGGGAGACAGTCAGGAATAATTGGGACAGCTCAAGATCCTCAAATGCAGTGAATTAATTAATTAGTTAGCAGTACCAGATGATACTTCTGGAGACGAGAGAGAGAGGGAGGGAAGCACAGACCCAGAAAAAAAAAGGTGAAATGGGGGTGGAGGAGAAACCCATAGAAGCTCGGTGGAGGAGACGGCCATGGATGTTGACCATCAATCAGCACCTACCCATCATCCATACTTGAAGGTAAATTCTCCCATTATAATCAATTTGTACTAAATGAAGCACCTTATAATTTCAGGAAAAGAAAAGGTACGATTTTACTTTACACAGTGATCTGTGTACTTACACAAGAATATTAGGTCACTTTCTTTCCTCTCTCTCTCTCTCTCTATCTCTCTCTCTATATATAGAAGAAAGGTTGACCATTGGTGCCATTTCAATTCCTTGAACCTATAGTTAGGATAAGGCTTCAGCTTTAGTCCCCCCCTCTCATTTTGTGGCTCAGTGATGCCTTCTGCTACATCACTTAGCCATAGAGAAAGAATGGTGTGCGCAGATGATCTGCCCTAAAGCTCTTTTTTTTCCAGCTAAAGGTTCAGTTCACGGGCACTGATATTCTCTGATCTTTCTTTCAGATGTTTGATTCGAGCAAGATGGGCGGTGCCACAGGAGGAGGAGGAGGAGGAGGAGGAGGTGAGCAGTTGCAGATCCATAGAGGACAAGTTGTCAGGTCCACCGTTCGTAAGGACCGCCATAGCAAGGTCTACACTGCAAAGGGCATAAGGGACCGTCGTGTCAGGCTGTCGGCCCACACGGCCATCCTGTTCTACGACGTCCAGGACAGACTCGGCTACGACCGGCCCAGCAAGGCCGTGGACTGGCTCATTAGGAACGCAAAGGATGCTATCGACAAACTCAGCGGGGTCCCCGTGTGGCACCCCAGTGATGACCGTGCTAATTCTAACGGCGCTTTTCCCATGTCGGAGATAGGAACGGCTGCAGATTCCGAAGGGTTGAAAAATCTGGCAACTTCTGGGTTTGTCACCGACGCTTCAAACACAGTGATGGACATGATTTCGGTTAAGGATCTGGGCTTGTCCCTTCAATCTTTCCAAGCTCAGAAGCAGCAGGAGCAAGCTGCACTTTTTGCAAGCCCTACTGGCTCATTAAGCACTGGATCTGCAGTGGGTGGTAGATACTCCAGAATGCCAGACGAGCTTTCATTCAACCGGCCGCCACCACCACAGCAACCCACAGTAGGTATTAATGGCGCCGCCGCCGGCGGGTGCTATTTTCAGCAGAGGGGGACCCTTCAGTCCAGCTTGTCGACACCAGTCCACGAGCATTCTTTCAACTTTGGTGACCGTTTTACCTCCGAGGGCTTTCCTGGGTTTTGCTTATCAAGCCAATTTCACAGTGAAGAAGGATCCAATAGTAACCCTATCTAAGCTCTCAGGTCATGCCCATGCCAAGGAATGATTAACATTCATTGGCAAGAACAACGTATGGTTGTCTTTCACTTACTATCTTGCTAGGTTGCTTGGTGGCCCACATACAGCATGATCAGATTATCATTTAAGCAAAACTTCAAATGTATGCAGGAGGATGAAGAACTTGTGGCAGAACCTTGGAGAAAGAAAGGTTGCCCAGATGGATCGAATCTTTCTTATTTTAGATTATCTTTGATCTTTGTTTCATCGTTTTTGGGTGTTAGGGTTTATGCTCTATCAAGTGGAAATTTTATATTATCATCAGTATCAAAGCTCATCTTCTGTCATCAGCTGCATATGCTGTTGTTTTTTTAGTCTTCTTTTGTTGCCTGTGAAAGGAAGACAATGTGCAACTTGGAATCCAAATAAATGTTAAATTATATTAATCATACTAAAATATTTATAAAAATTAACAGTTTAATATAAAAAAAATATTCCTGAATTCTGCATGCAAGTGGATAACCGGTCAACAGCATGAAGAACTTTGACTCATGCGATGCAATCTTATATATCTCAATATTAAACTCGTTAACAATCCATAGATGAGAGGACAATGGGGCTATATTGAAATGACATAGTAGAGATCACTGATGAGTGAGTGAGTGAGAGAGAGAGAGATTCGATGTTTTATGGGTTAGAGGAGATGAGATGCCACCGTCAGTGATTTGCAGAAAAGCCATAGTACGGCTGCTGATGGTTAAACCCGTTGATCTGCTGGTGTGGCTGCAAGGGAACCGCATGGGCGGGTGCTGCAGCTTCCCTCTTCTGATGGTTCACAATCTCCGGACTTTGCCCGTTTGTGAGAATGGAGGTCGAGCCATACGGGCTCGGATCAATCACCGAGCCGCTGCTATCGTGGCCGTAGGCCGAACCAGAGGCCGCCACAACCGTGGCGTTTGCGTTGTTGCCACCGCCGTTGCTTGTGATGATTCCGTTGCCGTCCTTGTTGGCGTGTTTGGCAAACCTCCACTCGACGAGGGCCATTCCCGGAAGGCCGGCCGGCTTATACGGCTGGTGGCAGTGGGGCGGTGGCGGCGGCGGCGGCGGTGGCTTAAGCCTCGCGGCGGCAGCCGCCATGCCCTGGTAGTACCGGAGCTCCTTCTGGACTCGCTGGAACTCGCCGTAGGCTCCGAGGACAGGGTCACGCTGCCGGCAAATGGCCTCCCAGATGAGAGACTCGGCTAGCCGCTTCCGGTGCTCCTCCACCACGGCCTGCAGCATCTTGGAGACGTTGCTGACCCCGAACACCTTCTGAACGGCCCGGAAGTCCGCCGCCCTGTCGGCAGGAAAGTAAGGGGACAGGATGCAGTTCTCGTCGCAGCGCTTCCGCTGGTGCTTGCATGAAGCGCATGCAGGCTGCCCGGTTCCGTTGGCCGCACAGCCATTCCTCTGCATGCCTTTCTGAGAGGGGGTGCCGTGGGCGTCCCTTTATAGTGAAATTTCCGGGGGGGAGAGGGAGCTTATTGTGACGTGAACACAAGAAGAACGGGCTTTGCGATGTGGGGGATGGGATTAGATGAATGAATAATATACAGGTTGATGCGAGGGACAAGGGAGAAGGTAGATGATGGACAAGAATCGAGTTTGTGAGAGCATGTAAAGATTATTGGGCGGCTGCCAATTAGGGTAATAATTAATAATAAATACTAATATAATTTCCTGCAAACCTTTTTTCTAATCCACATCAATTCTTCCTCATTCATCCCATCAGTGTAGAAATCGGTTTTCTCTCTGCACACAATTCAGACGACCGCCCTATACAAAATGCGCCTAGAAATTGAGCAAATTAGTGCTGATCCTTGCAGTGACATCCTATTGACTATCACGGTGCACTTGAACCATATATGCAACATGCTGCAAGTATAAATAATAGCAAGGTAGAGCTCAATAATCATCAAGGCCAGACACAGTGAGCTGAGTGAGTAGTAGTAAGGACCATCGTCAGGCGGGTGAATCCTCCTCATTGTTGTATCTGTAGGGGATGGTTAAGCCTCTAATTGAAGGTCTCTTCATTTCCACTACTGGTGGATGAAGCATACCCCAGGGTTCTACCTCATGGCTGAAAATTGGAGTGCAGAAATTGTAAGGAGCGGGAAGGGTCAGAACCACATGGTAATGCAGCCAGCAAGAGATAGAGAAGAAGTTAGCGCACCTCCACCACCGCCGTCCCTTTCCATGTGCCATTTATCTTGTGACTGTCTTCTGTCAAAGTTGCAACAAGATGGAAAGTGAGAATCCAAGAACAGATGCACGTGAGGAATTCACTTCCAAAACTGTAGAAGAACTATCTGGTTTTTCTTTATTTTACTTGAGAATGCGATGTTACAGACATAAGTGTGTTTCTATATGCAAGCTGCCGTCCACTTTTTAAGCATCCAAATTCCTATCTATTTCTCAAGTGGATGAGTAGATATTCAACAAACCATGGTAAAGAAAATAATTTCCCGCCAATCACATTACTATTATCTGGCAGACTACACGGCCCCCAGTAAAATTCTTCAACCTTTCATTGAAGGAATACCTGAACCACCCATCTTCCTTGTTTGTTGCAATTACATCTTAAAAGCAGGCAAAATGAAACGATTATAAAAGCGCACAATTATTTCAAGTTCCCAATTTAAAGTCCATAAATTGTTAATCTCATAAACACAGAAATACCTCCTTTCCCCGGGATGTCAGAGGTCCACAATGTAAGATTATCCCTCAGAAGTTGCATGATTAAAGTGCTGTCCTTGTAGGATTCCTCATTCAGTGTGTCCAGCTCTGAAATGGCCTCATCAAATGCTTGCTTTGCGAGATGGCAAGCTCTGGAAAAATTGATCTCCAATATCAAGCTAGATACTTGAAGACAATAATATCCACTCAGGAAAAAACTCATGCAATATTCTACAAACCTTTCAGCTGAGTTCATGATCTCATAATAGAAAACTGAAAAGTTCAGAGCCAAACCCAGTCGAATCGGGTGAGTTGGAGGCAACTCAGCCTCTGCGGCAGTTGTAGCCATCTGAAAATGCATCCAATATAAGTGTCCAGTTGAGAAAAGGAGAAGAAAGAGTATAATGTTTTAGCTAGATCTCATATGGGTCATACGGGGAACAGTCATGCTAAAGTAGCATAAAAAAACTGCTAGAGAGACTATTGGGACAATTATCTATAGTGATTACCACTGAAAAAGGGCAAATTTTGCAAGTAATCCATAAAAGCATGTAAGCTAAATTAGTGCATGTGCACCTTTCTTTTCACAACAAGCTGCATACCACATATGCTTTCAGTGACTGGTCAACATCCTCCTTTTTTGCATAGCCTGCCTTGAATTCAGCAAGGCATCGATAATAATCTCCTTTCCTGAGATAGGGTACTTTCTAATCCCTTCAGAACCATGTACTTCATAAAAAAATAGTGCAAAAGAGATAAATTACAAGAATGGAATAGCATAGAAACAATAAACAAGATGAACATCTTATAGTAAAAAAATTCTTGATTCGCCTGCAGTGGCTGAAGGGATGAGATGCCCATCAAGTACAGACACAATGTCACCGCAGATATTAGAGAGCTCTGATTCAACCTTCTGTCTGTATTCTTTAATCCTCATAGCATTGATTTTGTTTCCTCTAGACTCTTCCTTCGGCTCAATGGATGAAAGAATCCTCCATGATGCTCTCCTTGCACCAACTACATTCTTGAATCCAACAGAGAGCAGATTTCTCTCTTCATCAGTCAATTCAAAGTTTAACTTGGCAACACTCTTCATAGCCTCCACCATCTCTACAAAAAAAAATAGAAGGATTCCACAGACCCATCAGTGATCAAGGAAAGAATCTGTCAACACCTCCACCCAAATCCAGTAAAATAGAAGCAAGAGCACTCTCCTTCACAACCCATAGTAAAAACAATTGCGAATTTGGTTGTCAACAATGAATCAGAGAGTACATACAGCACCAAATCCATCCCACAGAACATATTGTAACTCAACTATCTGCTTCTACCAACTCCAAATCCTTGCCTTGATGCCATCATTAAAAACGGGATGCAGACATTGCTTAGTCATACTTTGGAAACAATTTCTAACCACCAAAATCATGAGAGCGGGGTCCTGTAAGCAATACTTCGGCAGAGATATACTCAATAAAGCTTCAAAAAGGAAATCACATTCAATAATCTGATCATTCAGTAGCCAACAAAAAGCGGATTAGCTCGTACCACAATTATTACAAGATGGGTAGGCAGATGAAAGGACGTGGAATTCAATCGGATATAGCTATCTTTCACTCATCATGTGCAGCCAAATCAAGATGAATCCAGCACAGATAAACGAAGGCAGCATAGGCGTTCAAAAGGAGAGAAAAGGGAGTGGAAGACCGAACTGACCATCGTATCGCTCAGCCTACTCAGCGAGCACGTAGACGAAGCTCTTGTGGAGGAATCCATGGCTACTAGATGGAAAGCAATCCTAGGGCTTCAGCGGTACAATTTGTGGGAAATCAGCTCAGTTACAGCCCCCAGCAGTCGTCCCCGAAGAGTCCGTTTTCTTACGCGTTACAACCTACGGTCGAAGTCCCCTTCTGTGTTGACTCGTTATGATGTTGCAGAGTCGAGTGTACAGCTGGCGAGTCGACTCGGAATAGATATTTTAATTATCTGTTTAAGCTTCATTCAGTGGTCTTCCTCTTCGCATCACCAACCATGTCCTCCGTGAATTGCTCCATCTCAATCGCCACCGCCACATTCCCGATCTCTCTCGACTCCGTCAAGCTATTGCCGCCAAACAATCAGATTCTGAGTCTGCTGGAGAAGAAGCCGTTGAGAGATGGACTGCTGCTGCGGCTCCACTAGACAGCAGTGGTCCTGTTGAAACATCACAGCTCCTTAAGTACTGGGGAGGATAAGACGAGGATCCTTTGAGCTCGGATAATTTTATCCGGGAATTGGACCCCTCCCCTGATTCTCCTGAAACTTCTCATGCTTAGGTCCAACCGCATCACTCTTAAGATATAATACGTGTTACAGACAAGCAATCTGTTTATATGGTTCTGCTAGAAAATTCAGGACTCATGGTAAGAACTATGCATTTTACTGATCTGAGTTGGGATTCCGACGGATGAGCCTTCTGGATTCTTAAGCTTAAACAGAATTATGAACCTTAATGAGTCCTGCTTTGATTTTTCCGAGAAAAAGTTTGATACTGTATACGTGAATTCTCAATGTGTTTATCTGCTTGCAGTATGGAAATCGATTTAAGCAAGGAGTTGACTGCACTTTCTAGGAGCATTTCTGAGGAGGTAAATGGATCTCTAACTCAAGTAAGGACTTTCTCGTATTATTCATTTTTACCTTGATAGTTGTCTTACAGAAAAATTGCCTTCGTGTGTGCCCATGATAATTCTCAGGATGGTAGCAACAGTATGCCATGATGGGGATTGCCACCCGCACTTTGTGAGCAAGATAAGTGGGATAAAGCTCCCAGGGATACAACTGGGGGCAGTGTACTACCTCTTAACCATCAGATCTGCATCATTTGATTATGCTTATCACCTGTTCTCTCATTTACCTATCAGGACAGGATTAGAACCATGACGAGATCATGAGTATGCCTGACTATCGAGCTCGGGTATATGACTTCAGTTCTTGGTTCATATAGGAATTCATAATTCGAGAATTGAGATGGACTCAAGGGGACCCAAATATGGTTGCAGCTCAGTCTATGGAGCTGTACTGTCAAGTACTTGCTTCAAACTACTTGCTAACATCTTTTAGAACTACTGACTGAAAAAGGAAGCTGCAATTCCTGATTCTAGGCACTGTTGGTGTTGGTCTCATTTCAGCTTATGCTTCTTATTCACCGGAAATTGCAGTTAAGTATGGAGTTATGTAGGGGAAATATTTTCATCTCATCCCATTCCTTAATACCTTCACTCTTTTGGTGATCTCGTGTGTCAGTTTTGGTGATGGACTGCTTGGTTCCTTGATGTACATCCACATGCTCTGAAGCAGTGTAGATTCAATGGCAGATGGAGCTAAGGGGTTAATCAAGTATGTTGTGCCACTCATTGAAAATATCTGTAGATGTTTTCTGCTATTGTACCTAATGGGAAATAATTTACTGCAGGGGCTCAGTTCCGCAACCAAGATTGCTGGCTCCAGCGGTTCTTGTGATGATATTTAACAGGTGGAACGAATGAGTCATTGCTCAGCAAGTATATTTTTCCTTTTCTTTAGTTGCAATAGATTTCCAAAATATATCGAAAGATGGTATTAGTGTTGCATAGATATAATGATTGTATCAAATGCTTTCAATTATTTTTTTCTGGATCTCAATTGAAGCAGTTGATTATATCCTAATGTTATCTTTTTCTGTTGCAGAATCCTAGTTCCTGCATTCAGTTAGAGTTGATATCAATGTTGGTGGTATTTTTCATGTACAAAATTGCTATAGCTCAAGCTATAGAAGAATCACTAACATTTTACGGAAAAGAATCGTCGAGCTTACCTTCAGTGGAACTGGTTTTTCTCTATTAGCATGCTTTACACAAACTGATATGCTGTATAATTTTCAAGCATAAGAAAAACAGAAGCTTTTTGTACTCCGTGAGCAAAAAGTGATTGTACTTATTCTGCAGAAATGATGTTCGTACAATCATATAATGGATTATTAAGGTAAATAAAGTGGTGCTACATGGAAGACCTCCAGAATTTGATGGCTCCAAGATGATGCATAGCTTGTCAGAGCTCTTTTCACCTTTCTTGACTTAATTGGAACAGGTCACCTCAGCCAGTGTTTCGCATTCCTGCAGCTATACCCTTCATCGTCAGGATAAGGGTGTCCTCAAGTCCAGGGGCATACTCACTCTTTGGGTTGAGCATAACTAGTTCTGAAGCGGGCTCACCACTTGACTCAGTGGTTTCTTCTGCCGACCTATTCCTAGGACTCACCTCCACATGGTAGCTCGGGTCTCAGATTCGCTTCAGAGTGTAAGCTTGGCATACACTCAAAGTCGTGATGTATGCATCCCGAAGTCGAAGCCTCTGCTTCAGGTACGGATCTTCTTCAAGTAAATCTGTGTCCACATACCTACAATTTACTAGAAAAATCATGTCAATTAGGATATCTAATTCTGAATGTTGCATATACCTTGAATTCCAGGTACTTATCAAGGGATTCTTCCTTCATCTTACATGGAGAAGAAGCTCTTTAGTTTCCTTATAGTTGCTCCTCAATCGCTCTCCAAACTGCCACAGATCGGGTGAAACAAGCAGCTTGTCGTATAAGGCAGTTATTCCGGGATCTCCTTTGGCAAACACCATTTCCACAAGATCAATTGTGACCCTAAAGAATGGCCATTGATTGTACATCTCACGAAGCATTTCTAGATTCCTTATGTCCTTCTGCAGTACAGACTTTGAATGCTGCACCGAATCCGAGCCACACTGGAAGATGGGAACCTTGCCTGCGTCCAAGCAAAGATCCATGGGATTGCTCGGAGTGATTCAATCCCTCCGCTTGGCCTCCTCTTTGATGGTCGGCTGCCAATGTTCATTCGACGGTACTTCATCTCTGGTGTAGCCTGCAGCATTCTTGGATTATAAGGATTTCTGTTTTACTTGCAGAAACATGAACACAAGATTTGCTATCGGAATTTTGTAAAGAGGGGCATCATCAACCAATTTAAAGCTTCTGGTATTCATTCAGCAGATAACTTACCAGACGGAAGTATTCAACAAAACAGGGCTCCTGGAAAACAATCGAGCGGTATTCCTCCGTTGCAACAATGGCCATTTCATTCATTAATGTCCTCCACTCTGGCTTGGGGGATACCGGTGGATGCATTCCATGCTCTAGAGTTGCAGCTATGAAACGCTGAAGGGTCCTGAAGCAGAGGTGCTCCTCACCGAATGATTGCTCGATGACTTCTCCCTGGATGGTCACCCGGAGGGACCCACAGATGGTATCAGGTGGCTGAGACAGAATGGCCAGGTGGGTGGGGCCTCCCCCTCTCCCCACCGTTCCTCCTCATCCATGGAACATTGTGAGCTTAACTCCATGCTGCTTTGCCACACTAATAACCACTTGAGCTTTATATAACTCCCAAGCTGCAGAGAGGCGACCAGCATCCTTACCTGAGTCGGAGTACCCGATCATGACCTCTTGTTTACCATCAATACAGTCTCTGTACCATCCTATTGAGAACAATCGAGCTATGGCTGCAGGAGCAGCATCCAGATCAGCAAGTCTCTCAAACAAGGGGACAACCCTCAGAGGCTTTTTGACCCGACATTCTCTCTGCAAGAGCTCTACTGCAAGAACATCTGAGGGCACTGTGGCCATGGAAATGATATAGGCACCGAAGCTGTCTGAAGGAAGTTGGGCGATCACAGAAAAGGTGTCAAGAACATCGCTGATCTCTTCAGTTTTCGGAAGATCAAGTCCAAAGAGAGGTCGCTTCCTATTTATTTCAGATAAGAGCCAGTCTTGCTTTCTTCCCTCCGGCCAGTCCCTGTAAGATCCGAGGCCCAAGTGCGTCGTGATGGCATTGAGAACTTGTCAGATTTTTGCCTTATATCAAGCCTGACCAGGGAGAGACCAAAGGTGGAAACTTGTCGCAAGAAGTCGAGAAGGCTTCCATCAGCAATAGGCACGGCAAGAGCAGAGGGTGCGGTAGCAAAGCTCTAGAGGTTCAAGAAACTGCAGGAAGGAATCAAAAACTGTCATCAGCATTCCTCTTATAAACTCATCAATGATCTGCTTCAAATGCCAGATTTCCAATCAGAGATTACCTGCTCAATGTGGGTGAATGTCGTACTTTCCGGGATGTTGGAGGTTCCAGAAGCCAACAGCTGCCTTGTCTGTTCCAGTGTATTGTATAACTTGTCCCTCACATCTCCAAGAATCATGCGGTAAGGCTCATTCCGTGAAATCTGTTTCCAGAATTCTGCAGTACAAGACAGCCATGTCATTTGGAACAGTTTTGTGTTCGAGGCACTACCTGAGTTACCTGACTGCAGGCTCCACTCATCAATGGAAGAAAATTACAAGAATACTGGGTATTTTTATATTAACAGAATTGATGCCTATGAAGTGTTTTGCATATCTCTTTGAAGATTGGTGAAGTTCATCTGCTCTGGCTCGGAGCTGTCACTGCAGCGCCACATAGATAACTGCCAAGGAAGTTCATCAGGATCAAGCTAAAGGGAGACAGAAACTTAAGATCAATGAGGATTTCTGATTATACTTCAAACATCAGATATTCTATTTGAGAAAAGTACAACATTGCGGTCATCATTTTGGCCAACAGGCAGACATCCCTAGTAACTTGAGGAGTCACCCGAGGATTTCCTGAAATGGACACCCCATCAGATAAACATCCGGTGAGATAGAATCAGTAGTACGTTTATTAGATTCAGTTGTTTGGAGCATTGTACTGCACCCGCTCATTGATCCCGATGCTCTTCAGAGCCGTGTCAACCCGACGCAGGAATTTCGGGACCCCTTTCCAGATTGTCTCATGTAAGTAACTCATTCCAGCCCTCATCTCATCCTGTGGGATTGGAGGAGTCCTGCGAATCTCGTCCGTTCTGAATGCAGCTTGGATCTGCACATGATCATTCAAAGAGTTTCAATAGCACGCTGATGAAAAGATTGTGCAGATCTTTACGTTGGAATCTACAAACCACTCCGCTGCAGAGCGCCATCAAGTTCTTGCTTGTCATCAGGAGTATATCCTTGGCATACAAATGCGTCAAACAGTTCCGAATCCTGAAAATGGCGAGCACGCGGATTCAGAAACACAGCAGTATTAGTAATGCGGTTCTGAAGTGGAATCCACAAGCATATCCAGAGCTAACCTGCCATGTTTCTGACGCAAAGATCTCCGGACAGACTGTGCAGGATGGGCAGTGAGGACGCGCTAGTCTAGGAACTGGCCGCCGCAGCCCCGCCCACTTCCGCCTTTCTCCGGCCCACCAAACTGGCATAAAACTATGGTCCTCTATCAGACCTAAAATGGAGAAACCAACCATATTGCAACTTGCAAGTGGAAAATTGAGTAGATGGTTCCACTGGGCTGTATAATATGGGCCCATTGGACCGATTGACGACTCTCGGCCCATGCAGATCATCCAACCTTTTTTCTTTTTTCTTTTTTGTATTTTTTCTCTGTTGTTTCAGGGATATGCAATAATATTAAGGCACAAATGAGAGTAAATCGATGGGTACTACCGCCCACCTGCACATGGGATGGCAATCCAATGTTTTGTCCATTCAAAGAAAAGGGAAAAGAAAATCAAAAAATATTTCCCTCTTTTTTCCCTAGACAAAAAGGTGAGAAAGGACATGTGTGGGGTATAGCCCCTAATACAATTTTTCCAAATAAAATTTGGAATTCTATCATCATTTTATATTTGTATACCTAAATTCACATTATAATTTTGAATTAAATGGATCCACTCATAAAATAGAGTGCACATCCATCTTATATTAGTGTTCCATTTATGTTGCCACTCTTGACCTCAAAAGTATATATGAATTGTATATTTAAAAAATTATATTAAATTAAATAATATAGAGAAATATTGTATATTTATAAAAAAAAATAATTTTTATTTTCAAGTATTTAATATGATGTAGGTGAAGTAATATTTTATAAAATTTATCATGTTTTAAAAAATTAAAAAAAAGTGACATTTTTTAGCTAATAGAAATAAAATATTTTGGTAAGGAAAGCTGACACTGACCAAATTTTCTTTACTCTACAAAGAAAAACAGACAAGACTGGCCTGTCTATTCTGAGACAGCTGGAATATATCGTCCACTTTATCATACACCACCGAGAGACCCATACCCCATATATGATAGATACAGCATACGCATACACTGAAATTCACCATCAGCAAACAGACAATGGAAAACCCTAATTTGCTACAGAACGTCTAGACAGTGCATACACATATTCATGAACTGCACTCATTGGCAATATTAACTGATACAGTGCATATACATCATCCTCACCAGAAGCAGCAGCAGCAGAAAATCTCCGGGCTCTGACAAGATCATCGGTTGTTGGGACCAGAACCAAGTATCTGCAGAAGCATTCTGGGAGAAGATAATTGATGCAGGTTAGGTATAATGCTGTAACTTGATCGTAATCATTCACCATGACATAAGGTTATGGAAGAAAACATCACAATTCACAGAACCGCAATCGATCATTTGGCCATAACCTTCATAAGAGATCTATATATTATATATATATATATATAATTCAGTGCCCTTTGATCTGTAGCTAGGTGGATCTCAGACCTCCTCCATCTCTGTCGCTCCCCTTTTGGGCAGGGAACATATTCCCGGCCACTGGAGTCTTGTCTGTCTGTCATCTCTGAATCAATAAAACAAGAACCAGACCACTTTTCACCAATGTGATAGATGCTGGATATCTTATGGACCTGTGCCCCTTGCTTTTTTGATTTGGGGAAGGCAACAAATCAATACCTGAAAGCCATGCATACACACACACTGAAGGTCGAAGAAGCCTCTACCATCTCTTAGATTCGCCCATATCAGATGACAGTGTGAGATGCTATCACCTGATATGGATAATTCCAAGTGCCAAAATTTTAGATGATGCTAGGGTCATTCGGTACTATGGCTAATTATGGAAATCAAGAAGGGCTGCTGGGTCTTGCTTACAAAAAGGAAGAAGCATTATTGAAAATTGAGTAAAGAAGAGCAAGGCGCCGTCATGAATCTCATGATCACTATGAAGAATAGTTTGAGCATGTATGCTTTTTCTGGATCTAGGGTTTTCTAGGCATGATCCGTAGCAAGGCTAGATCACTTAAAAATCAATTTTGATAAAGCAGTTAAGAAAAATAACGCACCAGATAACACAGTCCATGGCAGATACCATATAGGCAGAAATAGAGGGTTAAAGGCACAAAAAGTTGAGTTAGTTTCATCCTAATGGTGTAGTTTCCTGCAGAAGAGCTGAAGGTCCAAAGTGCCTCTACTATCTCTTAGATGGAGCAATTCATCAACCCAGATTGCAGCTATCAGAAGATGAGATGACACAGTGTGTGTGATGGGTCAATATCAAATGCAACCATGGATGATGAAGCTAGGAAACTGTTGCTCCATGGTCCTCTTAAGTGGGGCATAGGGATGGATATATTATGCCTAATTATGGAAATCAACATCAATGCATAATTCATAGATTGTATTTCTTTGAGTTAGTTTCTTGCTAGTGGTTCAAGGAAGAAACTGGGGCCATTGGAATTGATTGAATGTATGGATATGGAAGGAAAATGATAATCCATGGTTTTCATCTTATGTCATACCCCTTTTTTCTGTCATCTCATGTGAATATTCCACTGTATATAACATGCTTAATCAACCCAATTGGTAGAACATTTTGCAGCTGCATGCCATCTTTCTCTGCAAGTCATACAATCCATAAAAAAAATGGTATCATATATATAAAAAATATTTGAAGTTCAAATAAAGGGAATGCTATCACCACAAATTCATCAGTACTCGAAGGAAAAGGAAGATATGCTGAATTATTTCAACCAAGTCACATAATGCATTATTATGGTCAATAATGGGAGCAATGTTTGGGTGTACAATCAAGGGGAGGGAGGGGGGGGGGGGGGGGGGGGGGGTCAGAGGGACTGTTGGGCTGTCATTTCCACAGATCAACAAGTTTGATGCTTTGTGGCATTTCAAAGGGTGCCTCAAACTAATGTTGCCCTCAAGTAACACTGTCAGTTTGAACATAATGTGTTTACCTACTGAGTAAATCTTTGAGAGAAGCTCTATTCATTAATTCAATAGTTTAACTTTGCAATCTACAAAGATTTCGCCAGAAAAATTGAGTCATGAAGATGGAAAGAGAGCAGAGATTGATGAACAGATGGAAACCCTAATTTCAATGTACATGTTCGGTGATAGGAGAACGTCCATGAATCATCTTTGGTTTCGTATCGTCATTCCATCATCGGCCAATCCTCATATCCCGGCCGGGATCCATGCCATCGTCGCCGGAAATTAACCCAAGCTTAGATAGCCATGTAAATCAAGAACATCGGTAGTCTACACGTGAGCAATTTAATCGATGAACTTCGGTGAACCCTTTCAGATGCATAGGCAGAAGATGAAATCCGAGGTTGCTGTTTCCCATTCATCTGCGTGCTGCTGTGCCTGCAAACTCTGTTGTCTTCCTCATGCGATGTTAATCAATTCTCATGTTTGTATTCATTAGGGTTTTCCATTGGGAGAGGAAATTATTTCCATTTTAATGTACTAAATATTACCTATAAATAATTGAGGAATGATTATTTTATAAAAAAAAATATTTGAAAGAAATCATAATTCCAATATTTTCAAATGTAATTAAAAATAATTATTATTCATATTTTATTTTTATTTTCAAATTCAGATTAAAATTTTGGATATTAGGTAATATATATAGTAAAAGAAAATTATAATTGAGTAAGCTAGGAAAAAAAAAAAAGAAAATTATGGGCCAATGCCATGTCCCCTGTGTCCACCTATTAGGCCTACCAATTAGGCCCATGATGTTGATGGTCATCATCCTACTCCATCCGCCCGCCCTTCACTTATAAACTCCCACTCCCTCTCTATAACTTACAGGTACACATGCCTCCATTGTAAGTGTAAGGCTAGCCTCGTTGTTGAATTCCAACCAGCCATCCCCATTACGGCCATGTCTGGCGTTAACAGAGGTAAAGATATAGCCGAAGGGTCGTTCATGAATATTAGCAACGATCAGCAGCAGACGCCGAGCCGCTACGAGTCGCAGAAGAGAAGGGACTGGAACGCCTTCGTGCAGTACCTGCAGAACCACCGGCCGCCGGTCTCGGTGTCTCAGTGCAGCTACAACCACGTCCTCGACTTCCTCCGGTACCTCGACCAGTTCGGAAAGACTAAGGTTCACCTCCAAGGGTGCATGTTCTACGGCCAGCCCGAGCCGCCGGCTCCTTGCACCTGCCCTCTCCGGCAGGCCTGGGGCAGCCTCGATGCCCTAATCGGCAGGCTTCGAGCTGCTTACGAAGAGAACGGTATATACAACACCGCTAACCAACCGTCAATATTACCCATCACAGCACATTCTGATTATTAGTATCTATAACTTCATTTTCGAGCAGGGGGCGCACCGTCGATGAACCCTTTTGCCAGCGGCTCGATCCGGATTTACCTTCGAGAGGTGAAGGAATGCCAGGCCAAGGCGAGGGGGATTCCATACAAGAAGAAGAAGAAGAAGATGGGCGGCGGCGGCAGCAGCAGCAGCAGTCAAGGCATGGGAGCCGAGGAATCGGGCTCCAACAGCAGCTTTCACTTCTCTTGATGATCAGAAGGAACTGCAACTGCTCTGGACTCAATATATCACCAATATTATTCCGAGTCATATATGTATTCTGCATTGGGAATTTACAAGTACCCCCAGATCGAGATGGAGACATTAGTTTCTGGAGATGGGGATGGAGGATCCATGATGGAGTGATTATGGAGATTAAGGTTGGCTGATATATGTATTATTTTTTTCTTCTGAAATGCTTGTTGGAACAACACAGTCATCATCATTGTAGTGCCATGTGGGATTATTCTTTTTCGTTTTGCAGGTATGATTATATTATGTTCTGCACACACCCACCCAGTGCTTCTTCCTGACAAAGGGTAACCTTAATTTTATTTCGTATATCTAATCTAATTGTATCAATTTAGATAAAATAAAAAAATATTGTAAATTTATAAATTTTAAAATATTAAATTATTTATAATTTATAAATTTTAAATAAATATAGGTTCAAATTTTTATCGGTAAATAATAAATTTTCAACACTAATTAATAAAATCCATTAGAGAATATTAGAGTTTTAATATTTTCAACTTTGTTCCAATAAAATCTTAACATCTGTCATATAACTCATCATTATTGGTAACATACAAAATTAGATTTATGCTGGATAATATTATTTGGGTTATAATCTAAATATTATAATTATATTTGAGTAAAAAAATATCAAATTATTTGAGATTTTTTTCTATAAATATTGGCCTCTTAATTGAGTTTTTAATTGATTTATCCATTGCATGTTAGGCTATAACTGGAAATTTCCATGTGAGCCTTAAGTTATAGCCCGTATAGAAATCCAATATCGGTCCGTACACAAAAACCGGGCCCTTAATAGGCCCATAAAAAATGACACGTGGTAGCCCATAATGAGGAGAAAGGCAGCCAGGTATCTGGGCTTGCACAGGATACGCGAGTATTAATCATCTCCATACTCAATTTGAATTTAAATGTAATAAATAATAAAATATTATATATAAATTAAGCTATTTCGTAAAATTTTGAATTTAATAATTTATTTTATAACACTTATTTTATAAAAATTGGGACTCTTGAGTCTATATAAAGTTTCTAATAAATAATTCTTTTAAGAAAAGTGGTGCCTAGTAAATCAACAATATCCCCACAACAATATTTGTACTTTATTTATTTATGTAATAGAGAATTATCTTTTTTTTAATAATGGATGCCATGCCATGCCACGTGTCTCTTAAAAAAACTCTGATTCTCATTTGTCACGTGGCCTTTAGAGCATACCATAAAACATTATATGAAAAACACCTCCGTGCATTATATATATATATATATATATATATTGATTATGAGTAAAAGATATAAGTATGGTTATTATATAATATTGAAAGCATTGTATATGTCTTTAAGTAGAATTATCAAAAGAGAGGGGGTTATATTTATTATTATTTTTAAATAAACATTAATGTGTAACTAAATTTATAACACAATATCCAAAAAAAAAATATAGAAATAATAACCCGTTTTATAATTTGATTTGATTTGATATTGAATATATTAATATAATTATAAATTCATGGACCGCCCATGTTGTTGTGTGGATCACTCAATTCCCCACAAGTTCAAGTCTACCATGTCTACATCAATCAACAACAAAAATAAAAGAAAAGTCTAAAAAATTTAAATTAATTCCCAAAAAAACTCAAACTTCCATAATTCTTTGGCATGTTTTGCCCCATGCCTGATATGAATGGTCTATTAAGAGCCCCACATTATAAAATTTTTGCATAAAAAAGAATATAAATATGAAATTAAGTTACATATAGACTTTAATAATATAATTTAAACTTATATATTTTAAATATTGAATAGAGTGGCATATTTAAATCAATTAAACTGACTATTGTTTTGCCACAATTGAGCGGATTGGATTACAGTACTTTAATTTTCCAATTTTATTTTTTGGAACATGTTACTTTTGATAATTTAATATTTAAATTGTAATTATAATAATATTTTGGCATATTTATTTAATTGATAAAAATAAAAAATAAAAATATTAGAATTAAGGTCGGAATAAATAGTGATTTCACTATCTAGGTGGGGCCCAGGGGAAGTGGGAACCTAATCCGAAGAGAATCGAGACTAGACAGCCCTCACTCATAGTCTTTTGGATAAGATAAGGCTCTCTCCCTCTCTCTGTTAGTCTCATCATAATCACCATTTACTTACAGTCCCCACCTTCTTAGTTCTTTCTCCCCCTCCTTTTCCACACTTGTTTTTCTTCCTTTTGCCCCCCAAAAAACATGCCCAATCTACATCTAATTGGCTGTAGGTGATTTGTCATTTTCTCCCCCTATTTTCATGCTTTTTACAATTTTTTTAGATAATTAACGAAATCGAAGGTTGTGTTAAAATAAGTATTAGTGTAATACCTACCTATTTAAAAACATTGCCTTTAACTATTATAACATTTACAATGAAAAGTTCACCCACCTCTTAAATTCCTAAATTTGTTAATTTTCTGGGTAATTATGAAAATTACTACTACAAGTATTTTATTAGCTAAATATTTAATATTTAAGTTTTTGTTAAAATAACAATATATACCAAATTATTTTTGAGAAATATTAGGAAGTAAATTATGCCTACACTCCAAAAAAAAATCTGCTGTATGGAGGGAAGGGCCACCGGTCTGAATTTCAAGGCAAAAATTGGCCGAGTACGACTCCCAAGCCCGCAGACGCGCTGAAAGAGCGCGTGGATTGTACAGGAAGTCCAATCTCTGTCACGTGGTCTTCATTTCACGACAAACCCACCTGTCTCCAATTAACTCCGCGCTGCGTAAGTCTCTCTGTCTATCTAACACGTCTATTGTCTGCGTGTGTAACGTGAGCTGTGTGATTATCCTATACCCGCTGCCTCAGACGGGCGTACCGGAAGATGGCAGCTCCGGCAACAGCGGAGCCGGCCACCGCCATCGGCGACCTGCCGGACGTGATACTTTCGAACATCTTCGCGCTTGTGAGGGACACGCGATCACGGAATTCGCTGTCCCTGGTCTGCCACAAGTACCTGGCCCTGGAGCGGTCCACCCGCTCCTCTCTCACCCTCCGCGGCAACATCCGCGACCTCTACCAGATCCCCATGGGTTTCCGCCGCGTCACCGATCTCGACCTCTCCCTCATCTCCCCCTGGGGCACCGACCTCCTCACCGCCTCTTCCGTGGACCCCTACCTCGTCGGCGTCGCCCACCGCCTCCGGGTCGCCTTCCCTCTTGTCACCTCCCTCACCGTCTACGCCCGTTCCTACCTCACGCTCCAGATGCTCCTCCCTCTCTGGCCGGATCTCAGTCACGTGAAGCTCGTTCGATGGCACCAGCGGCCGCAGTCCCCCCTCGGCGCCGACTTCGATACGCTCTTTACCAACTGCAGCTCTCTCAAATCATTCGATCTCTCCAGCTTCTACTACTACACGGAGGATCTCCCGCCGGTCCTCCAGGCATACCCTAAGATCTCCGCCGCTCTCACGAGGCTCGATCTCCTCACCGTCTCATTCAGCGAGGGGTTTAAATCTCACGAGATTCGCGTGATCGCCACCGCCTGTTCTAACCTCCGGGAGCTCCTCGTTGCCTGCACCTTCGATCCCAGGTACATTGATTTCGTCGGAGATCAAGCTCTTCTTGACATAGCCACCAATTGCTCCAACTTGACTCTCCTCCACTTAGCGGACACTTCTTCCTTGTCATATGCGAGAATCGATTCCGAGGAAGACGGCTTCTCCACCGAGGACGCAGGGATCACTCGGGAGGCTCTCGTGGAGGTCTTCTCGAGACTGACCATGCTTGAAGAGCTGGTGCTCGACGTTTGTAGAAATGTCAGAGAGAGTGGTTCCGCACTGGAGGTGCTGAGCTCCAAGTGCAAGAAACTGCGAACCCTCAAGCTAGGCCACTTCCACGGGATCGTCATGGCCATCGAGTCCCACCTGGACGGACTAGCTCTCTGCCATGGGCTCACCTCCCTATGCATCAAGAACTCAGCCGACTTGACCGACATGGGGCTGATCGAGATCGGAAGAGGCTGCCCGAGCCTCATGAAGTTCCAAGTCCAAGCCTGCAAGAACATCACATGGATGGGGATGAGGACGCTGACCTCCCTCTGCCGCTGGACCCTGGTCGACATCTCCATTTCCCGCTGCACGAATCTTGGGGCTGCCGCCTCGCTCCGGTCGCTGGATCCGCTCCGCGATCGCCTCCAGAGGCTCCACGTAGACTGCGTGTGGGAAGGACTCGAGGACTGCGAGAAGCAAGAAGAGGCCGGCTGGCATTTTGATCTGAACGAAGCGATCGATGAGGACACTGGGAGGCAGGCAAAGAGGCTGAAGTACTCATCGGATCAGGATGCTGTGGATGAAGACTCCTACTCGCATAGCAATGGAAACGGGATCTTGTCGAAGAGCTGGGACAAGCTGAGGTACCTCTCGTTGTGGATCGGAGTCGGGGAGCTGCTGACTCCATTGCCGGTGGCGGGTCTCGAGGACTGCCCGAGCTTGGAGGAGATACGGATCAGAGTGGAAGGGGACTGCCGAGGAAGACACAAGCCGACCGTGGCAGCCTTGGGGCTGAGCACTCTGGTAAGGTACCCGGCCCTAAGGAAGATGTTGCTGGACTGCGGGGATGCCATAGGCTATGCATTGACAGCGCCTTCAGGGCAGATGGACCTCAGCCTGTGGGAGAGGTTCTTCTTGAATGGGATTGGGAACCTGAGCCTCGACGAGCTAGACTACTGGCCGCCGCAGGACCGGGACGTCAACCACAGGAGCCTATCGCTTCCGGCCGTGGGGTTACTGGCGGAGTGCCTCACGCTGAGGAAACTATTCATCCACGGGACGGCGCACGAGCATTTCATGAACTTTTTGCTGAGGATACCGAACCTGAGGGACGTGCAGCTGAGGGAGGACTACTACCCTGCGCCGGAGAATGACATGAGCACGGAAATGAGGGAGGACTCCTGCTGCCGTTTCGAGGACTCGTTGAATCGTCGCCCGATCCTTGACTAGGGAAAATAAATGGTTGCATGTATTTCTTTTGGAATAAGAGGTAGCAAAGAAGGCTTGCTCACAGCAGCCAGTTTTGAGGCGCTTACCCCTTTTTGTTTTTCTCTCTTCTCTTCTAGGACAAATGGCTGAGTAAAGTTCAAGGGTAGACGACCTCGTACCGTCAATGTAAATGCGTCTTAAACAAGAATGATAATTTATGGAGAATGTTTTTCCTCTTGATCCTAAGCTTTTATTGTAAGACCTGGGGAAAATTCTTTTGGCGCGCTCGATATTTTGACCAATCCATAGGCCGATAGCATATTTGCAGTTAATGAAGCCGGAAAAATGGAGATGATAAGAAGTCTCCCTATCCTGTGTTTTATGAACAGATTGTGTGGCCGAACTAAAACTCCCTGAGAGAATAATCGCAGTCGATGAGTCGGGAGAATATTTCCTCGCAGCTCGGCCGATCCTGCGGTTCTGCCCAGCAATCTGTAATCCACAGCAGAAGATTAATTGTGAATAAATGGAATGCATTTCTTGGTTAAAAAAAGCTTGCTTTGCCACTTTAGGTACCTGCAATTAGACGTCCCAGTGGGCCTTCAGGGATGTCCAATCTTGATCCTTCATTAGCAACCTGGTATACCACCTGACATAAAGGAGGGCACATCCAGCTATCAGATTTTCAAATATCCTCATCCCAGCCAAACTTTCCTGGAAATTTCCAAGGGGGTGATTTCTACCTTTTCGGAGGGTACACCATCCCAAGGTCTGTTTAAGGTGCAGAACTCCCACATGATCACCCCAAGGCTGAAGATGTCGCATTTCTCCGTGAAGGGTTCATTGCGGATAAGCTCAGGAGCCATCCACTCTGGAGTTCCTGCTGCCGATGAATCCTTCATGTCCGAATCTGTCATTATCCGAGAGAGCCCGAAATCACAGATCTTCACAGTCCAGTGTTTATTCACGAGGCAATTTGCACTCTTGAGGTCACGGTGAACTATGTTCATCCGGTGTATGCACATCAACCCCCTAAAATTCATCAGCAGCATGGAACCAATATCACCTCACACAGAATGACAATTTCTTTATGCATCTAATCATTCGTTCAAGTGCACGGTTTTTGGGTGGTGATCCAGTTCTTGGTTACATGGTTCACTTAATCGAGCAGAGGTCCGAAGAAAAGTACTCTTTTAATGGTCAATTGACAGAGTAAAAAAAGAAATACAGAAGCAAGTGGAGAGATTTACCTGCATATATCACGCAACATTTTTAGTCGCCTTTTCCAACTGAGCTTCTTTTTCTGACCACTCAAATGAATCAAATAGTACAGAGATCCCATTTCCATGTATTCAGTTATCAAGGACAAACGAGGAGGCTTGGCACATGCACCCAAAAATAGAATAACTGCAGCAAAATCTCTCTTGTCAGACTTGCAATTCATCTTATGGCAATGACTACAATCATTACATCAAGAGCACGTGATATAATATTTAGGCGACATATGCAACAAGATAGAGTGAAGAAGGAGCTTAGAAAATTACCATTGGGATGTCGCAGGCGGCTTCATGAATGTATACGCAGATACAGCAAGCCAGAAATGCACCACCAAAGAACAGTAGAATTGGCATGATCATTGAAGGGAAGAAGGGGAAAAAGAAATTGAATTATCATGGAAAAATACCTGAGTATGGATATTTCATTGCAGAAGTTTTCCATGTTTTCAGCAGTCAGGTCTTGCTCCAAGAGAACCTTAATTGCAACATCAGTTCCGTTCCAAATGCCACGGAAAACTTCTCCAAAGAACCCTATGTACAAAAATAAAAGGTCATTATGACCATCAACTACGACTTCTCCAGTCCATAGGCATACAACTTTTTAGACTAAGATACGGATAGCTGGGAAATTAAAAAGGATATGCAATTACCGATCCCAACTCGAGTCCCAACAGTCAGCTCTGAGAAATCGATGTTCCATTCTTGGAAAGGTAATAGAGGTTTGTTATTGAACATTGGGGATTGAAGAACTTTGTTCCAAGTTGATACCATTTCAGGATTTTCTCGGTAATCAACAGCTCCACTTCTTACAGAAGCTTGACTCCTGAATTGATGTGGAGATGAAGGTAAAGACATCGCCTTTGGAGAATTTAAATGCTCCCGATTAAACAATTGTGACATTACACCAGATATCCCACCATGAGCATCAGATTGGAGATTAGAATCCTGAAATACACAAATTCATGGAAAATCATAAGGCTAGAAAAACATAGATACTATCAAAATGAAGATAAGTGTACAAAATAAGGATAAAACTGTACATTTTTTTGAAGATCTTGACCATCTCTATCATGCATTCTCAGCTTGCGGTTTTGCTTCAGTGTCTCATTCATGGCACGCACAGCTCTGATGAAAACTGAACAACTGTGAGTTTCTCAGTTTAACATCATGCACAAACTAGAACAGAATCTAGTAAGGTTAAAGAAATATAGAGTCTGTATTTCTGAACCCCAAGTCATTGGTACATTCCCAATGGGAGGGTGGTTCTAAGGTTTTGCACCATAGCATTACTTGGATATCCACACCACAGCTAGAAGATTTCAGTTATACCAATACAATAAATATGCTTTGATTTGACCAGGTTCACTTAATACTTGTTCTTCAGCTATTGAAGGCAACATGACCTCATTTTTCCAAAAATAAATAAAATAAAAGCATCCGGCTGATTCAGTTAATAATTCAACTTAAGTGGGTAAAATGCCATTAAGTCCTAGAAAGCTTTTATTCCCAGAGCATAGTTGCTATTGCCCATCAATGGAGTCAGCCGAATCAACATTTTCTTTCCTTTGGGGGGTTAACCTGAATAGCTTGGTTTCTTTTCTTATCAGATTTCTTTACCCACACTAGACCAAGTTTGCAAGAACTGTAAGAATTAAATTTTCAGTAAAACTGACAGTTAATGGCTGCAATTTGAGAAATCTACAGAATGAAGTATCATGCTTCAGTCATTTCATCTGTCACCAAGTCAATTAAGACATACATTTGAAATAAGAAGCATTTTTTTCTTTTCAATGAAACAAGTGGCAGGATTTTCACATAAGTCTATTCGTTATGGCGAAAATGTTGTCCAGTGGAAATATTATACCAAATTCTCATTTTCCAATACAAGAATAAAGTAGTGGTACTTCTAGAAAACGGGGAAGAAAGGTGTTTTTTTCTTCACACAATGGGGAAAATGGTGTCAAAAAGGCAGCTCCTTGCCCCAAAACATATATTTAGGCTTAATACAAGCATCAACCTGACAATATCATCACCAATCTCTGGAGTAATGCTGGTGCTGCGTCTTCTCATTCTACGTCCTTCTGATATTGATGTGCCTTCTGACCTGATATACACACACAAGTAAACATAACTTGTTTAATAAAATGGGACAAAACAGCATTTGTTTGCAGGTCAGAAAGCTTTTGTGAGATGAAAATAGAATGACATACAAATTTTCTTCCCCATCAATAAAAGAATAGAAATGAATTTCTTGAAATCAGATAAGAATGCTTATGTGCTATACACGAATGCTTGCCCATATGACATTTTGTTTTTGGGAGAAATGAATATGCACTATTTTTACAATATATAGTTAAAGGCTCGTAGCAGTAAGAAACCTAGACGAAGATGCGCCATCTGCAAAATATCTGTGATTTTTCCTATCACCACTGAGCATCGAACGTCCACGTACTTGAAATAAAGGATGATCAGGACTGGAAAGAAAAATGGGTGCAATTAGAAATGGAAAGAATCCATGAATTGTGCCATACAATAAAAATTTTCATCCTCTTTTTTTCCCTTTCTACAATCAGTAGAATATTGTAAAAATACAAGTTAACCAAACCCAGATCCTTTTATAACAAAGAGAAACCTCAGGCTAGCAGTCCGCTGTTCAGCAACAACTTTTCTCCGGTTGCGCCCCCAAAATCTAGTTGCAATGTCAGGTTCACTATGTGATAAACTGAAGAAACAAAATGAGATTCATTAATTTAATGACTATCTAACTGTAATCAAGGTTATGTGATAGTGCATATAAAAAAACTGATGTTTTTACTGGAGAAGCAAGGGAATTATCTTTAAAAAGGATAATTTTACCTATATTGCCTATTAACGGTTGTATTAGATCGCAACATCAAGTTTCTCAGAGAAAGACCAGACACATTTGAAAATCCTTCAAGTCTCTTATGTAGTTGAAGACTCTCATCTTTCTCGGCACTACACCAAAGAGTCGCAAGTTGTAACCTCAAAACCAAACCATGGTGAGAGTAGCGGAAAACATTTAATCAACCATACATGGACCCGGCCACCAATAACCTACCTTTCAGGATCGGCCTTCTCAGAATAGCCATAAAGTGGACTATTTGGCTCAAGAGGTGAATCACAGGAGTCGTTTTCTGCAGAATCACTCTCCCCTGCCGCAGAAATGTGAGTCATGAATATCGCCTTTGTTGAACATGGAATCAGTTGACCAGGGTATCTCATAAGATCAATCAGTAGTTCCGTTGAATTCAAGACAACTATCGCAGACATATGCTTATATGAGTCTATAAATTGGCCACCACCATCACTTGGTAAACCCTGGCAGAGAAAATTATATGTGAAACGGTACTACATTAGCAAATGAAAATGAAGCAAAACTTTCTGTCATCAGGATAATATATGTATATTATAGGTATCCAGGCATGAAGCTTACCACCATGAGCTTGCTTTCCAGACCTACAGTATCTGCAAGGACTTTGAACAAAATTGCCCGAGGACGACAATGACCATGTTTTATTTGTCCCAGCATCTGGAAGCCACGATTCTCTAAAATATGGGAAGACTCCTCCATGACAGCTTTTGCTGGACTCTCTGGACTTGGCCTTTTATAAAAATCAGAAACCTGTTACAAATGAAGCAAATAAATTTAAAGCATCTACTGAAGGCAAGCAATATCATAAAGAATGATATACTAAAAAATTTTCCTACTCTGCAAGGTGAAAGCTCTTTGGGCACACTTTTTCGAAGCCTATGAAGTAAAATTGCTTGGATGAGGTTCCAATTAAATCCCGAATAACAAACATTAGATTTCTGTTAGGGAAGTTTTAGTAATATTTGTTTCGATATACAATAGGTGATACTTAAGTAAATACATAGCATGCAGATTTCTGTTTATAAACACATAAAGGATCGAACAATACTGTAAGTATACCCCTACTGAAAGGAATCAATGCAAGAATGCCATCACAGATAGTATCTTCTCCCTTTTGAATTCATGCTGGATATACATATAAGAATATACACAAAAATGTCAAAGGTTCGCCTTAATCAAGATACCTACTGACAAAATAGTAATCGCTGAAGAATTGAAGAATACCTAGGAAATTCATAATTCTCTCAACAACAATATGATAAAGAATACAGAAAACAAAGCATGAAGGTAGATCAAAGGAAAGCTAAAAATTGATCAGAGAATTAATAAAGCACGCACCAAGCCGGCAATCTTTTTAATCATTGCAGCTGGATTTGAATTCATCCCCTTGCCTAAGGTCAAGGCCAGCTGCTTCAACATAGATAGCTTTTTGTCTTTTTTGAAATCCACCAGAATGATATCTGCTCTATAACCTTCTGGCTCCATAGAGCGGAGCTCTTCCAGTGTAGGAATGCAATCAAAAAGCTCTTTGAGCCTCTTTTCCTGCATTTGATAGCATTCTTTTTGTTAAGGAAAAAAGTTAATATATTTTCTATCTAACAATAAAAAAAATAAGAAACAGCTGATAAGTGTTACTAACCGGAATGACAGAGTAAAAACCATTTGGAATTGGTTCAGAAAGCACCCCAGTACTCCAAAGAATTTGTGAAGCTGTCTGAGGTGATAAGCCCTCTAACTCAGAATGATGTGTTTCCCTGTGTGTTGAGGAGACTTCTTGAGGACCAAATGACAAGGATCCAAACTTCTCCATAAAATCTGAATTCCACCATGCAGCATTATGAGCCCCTCTCTCAGATGGCCCTGCATCTTCTCGTGTTTCATCCATTTTCTTAAGCACTTCAGATGCAAAACCATTTCGGCCCACCTTTTAATCCATGAAAATACTTTCCAAATCTAGTGCTATTTCCTAACTCAGAAAGTGAATTTGCATCTATACTTTGACCTAACTTCATTGTGTGGAGCCCATGCAACCTGCAAAATGTAGAAGGAAGCATTAAATAAATTTCTAAACTTTTAGTTATGAATAATGAACCTAACTAACTTTTTTGGATCAAAATGGGCCTAACTAACTAAAGTGAGTTCAACTGACACACCAAAATAGAGAATGGGACACATTAAAGGAAGCAACAGGTTGAATAGTGATTTCGGAGTTTGACATGTTTTTTCATAATAGAATCTGCTCCGAATTGCTACTTATAGAATTTCATTGACAGTGACATCCACCAATAAATGATGGTCAGAAAATCATGGACCCAACCAAGAACGCAGCCAATCGCAATGAGAAGCCAAGTCACATTACAACTTCCACGAAATGGGGTTAATACCATCAGTTGCAGAACATTGTTATGCATATGGAAGAATAGTCACATGATGAATTCCGAGGAAATAACTGGACCATGATTGTGAATTATCTGATCAGAAAATAATGTGCCTTCTATTGTCCACAATTAACAGCCCGGTAATTACATATGAATATAGATTATCATTTGAAACTGCACTTCACAAACAGCAAGGAATTGCAAGGAATCCAGCCACCCTGATACAATAGTGATAAGATCAGCAAAACATGTCTCTCATAAACTTTTTTCATATGCCTGCGAAAATGAGCTGCATTAGCCATGAATACACTATTTATCTATGCATAGAAAATGCATGCCTACAGTTATCGTAACCATGAGTTTTTCACAATACCCGCAGGTTAATAAATAGAAGGTTCTTCCGGGAAGATGTTGCTTCAGAGAATAAATTCACTGGAAATTGTATGTATAGTATGTGCAACTGGTTCTAGTTTGTAGCTACATGATGAAACTTTCAAACTTTCAGCCAAAAAAGAGATTAATTGAATATGAATCCAATCAAAATTGTAATGCACTTCAAAGAAGCATACATCAATCGCATTGAAGAACAAGACAAACCGAGCTGCGTACCCCCCCACCCCACCCGGAGAATTCACTTTCGAAGTCAATACTCGAGCTCCTCCACCGGATATGGACACTAATTTCAATAACCGCACGGCTCGAGCAACTAAATTATTTCATTATTAGACTCCATAGGATCGGAGAGCTCAGATAGCATGATCAAATTTTCATCAACAATCGCATCCAGCCTTTCGAATTCATCAGACTCGGACACATGACAAGCTGGAGGAGGAGGAGGGAGAAGAGGAAACCGAATTGACGAGCTAGAGTGAGCAAAGAAGTTGCATGATATACCGCCAACAGATCCGTACATTTAACTAGCACGCATAAGGTGCGCCACACGAATTTCATCGGCGCCTCATCCCCGCTCCTCCCGAGGAACTGCTGACGCCAGCCGAGGGAGAGTGAATGCACGGAGCTCCGCCGAGGAAACCGAAAGCTGATATTTGTATGTACAGGTATCGCCACACAGGTGGATAAAAAGCCGAGTAGAGAGAGATTGAGAGAGAGGTGAAAGATGGATTCGAATTTATGGGCAGTTCGTTTCTGATTGGAGAGGATTGCAGAGCTTACTGGTCGACGGCTTCAGAGCGAAGAGAGGGATCGGTCACGTGCCCAGGCGCGGGATCTGGGGACCCCCTCTCCAATGTCCAGCTGGCTCTTCTTCATACTCAATTAATTACAATATAATTACCGACATACCTTGATCGATCCCTATAATCTCATTTTCCCTGGCAGGAATTTGGCATGCTAATAGAGCTTATATTTTATAAACTAATTCATCGATAAAATTTTGTACATAATAATAAATATATTTTTAGATCATTTTTCAAGTTCAATATTTTCATAAATATATAATAATTGATGTGGGTCTCCCCAAACCCAACTCAACCCTTCACCCCCACTATGTATTTTGGATAATTGATCATCTTTCCACCATATTGCTACCTTTACCTAACATTGATCCAAGGATGAATGAGATGTAGTAGACCTCCTCCTAGCCAGCCACAAAGTGCACCCATGCATCCAGTCTTTTACTGGAATTCTAATTTGAGTAAGTATGGATTTAACAATATTATTAAGAAAAAATATAATAAAATATTAAATAAAAATATAGAATTATTTTTATAATTTATAATTTTTAAGTAAAAATAAATATAATCAATACAAAATACATTATATTAGTATACTTATTCAACACAATATTAGAAACTCAAATCGTTTTATAAATAAATATGTAGAAAAAATAAATAACTTGAGTATATTATTAACTATATTACGTAGGAATAATACCAGTATTATATAAATTTGTTGATAACAATTTTAAAATTTATTAGAAAAAAATGTATAAATTTGATATGGGAATAAAAGTGTTAATAATATAATATTATATATGCACTAAAAATGACCAGCAATGAGTATGGTGTTGTTAGGTAGGTCAAAGCCTAAGACGAGGGTCATGGCACAACTTTCCCAATTAAATTGAGGCTGATGAGGATATGGGTTTGAATAGGCTAAAAAATGAAGGCACTTTTAATGAATGAATATCATTGCAGCTGGTCCAACTAATCTAATAATTTTACCCTTTAATTCTTTAATTCACGGAATATTTCTAGAAAATGACATATTTATTTATTTATTTTAATAATTAAGTAAATAATTACGAGTGCCCCATTTCCAATAATCAATGAGTGTATTATGGATTCAGGCTATCGAGGCATCGAACATGAATAAATGGTGTAGATCGTGAATCTCCAAATACTCACGGATGTCATGAGATGGGCCTAGAGGCCCCATGTGTTTGGGGGTCAATGAGAGCCCAAGTAGGCCCATAGTCCTGCTTGCCCATTGCCACGTAGAAATTCAACGAAACTCATGTTTATAGGATTTTTTTTTTCGATTTGTCCTTATGGTTTAGTTTTTTTTAGCGGTAATGTTATTAATTCAAAAATTCGAACCATACATAACCCCTATACCGCGTTGTCGGTCGGTCGGTCGGTCGGAGGAGCGACAGCATTTACGTCTAAAGCCGTTAATACTTAGGCGGGTGAACGCTATGAATAGCCCCTCAGGACGTGTGAACTCATTGAATCATCATCGTCATCCACGCCAATGGCTTACGAGAATGATGTCACGGGGCGATAAAAAGAGGACGATGATAATGGCGTCGGTCATTCACAGACTAACCGGACGGATCACGGGAGAATCACCGGCTTCCCACCGCCAGATTCCGTCCAAAATTAAACCCTCCCGCCACCGATCTATCAAGCTATGGACTGACTCGGTAATCAGTACATTCGCAGTTTCACTCTCATAGTAGCATTCGCAGTACATTGAAGAAGACCAAGGGGATCTTTGCTAGGCAGAAAATGCAATTTACACTGAAGAACAAGATTGCTGATTTCTAGGAATCTGTCTTCTTCGAAGAAGCTATGCAAGTTATATCAATATATAAATGTTGCAAGTTAGTATATGGTTAGGAAGAAAAGTCTTTTGTGCCCAATGGATAAGCACCCAAGAAGAAAAAGGAAAGGAGAAAAAGCCACCTGTTCCACTAAGCCCATGTCATAATTGCAAGTTTAATTCTCGCTAGAAGTTGAGTTCATGGAAGAATACTCTCCGCTGGTATCGGTATTATGACGTTTCTGAAATTTACTGCTCTCGAGTCTCTTCCCGCGGGTATCAGGTGACCCTATATTCCACTTGGGGATGGTGGGCATGGTGATTCATTGTTTTGAATTTAAAAGAAATAAAAAAAGGAATCTTCTGGTTGCATTACAGGGAGGGCGGCTGGCTGCTGTGCGGTGGTTCTGCTCAGCATCGAAGCAAAGCTTACATCCCAGTTTATTCCTCCCTTCTTCTCTCGGACTTTTCATTGATTTGGTTTCTTAAGTGCTTGATTTGGTATCGATTCCATACGAATCTTCTGCCTAAACCTCTTATCTATGTCTTCCTCTGTCAAGAAACGGGAACTGGGGGGCATCCGCTGATCATCATCAGTCCAACAGGTTCTTCTCCCTCTCCAACATCTTCTTTTCAAGAATTCATCACTGGGTCAACAAGAAAGCGCCCTGCTTCGCTGGAGGAGGATCAGGATGTGTGCGGGGCTTTTGAAGTAACCCGATTCAATTTTGGTCCTTTTCTGGCATATTCTTCAGTCTTTCTTTTTTTCTTGTTTTCGGTTCCGGGAGGAGGAGGAGGAGGAGGACAAGGGAGCTTGCTGAATCCATTTTTTTTTACAGTTTCTCTCCCGAAGCTTGTGCTTGTGCAGATGTTGATTCCGTGCTGCTTCTGGCCATTGTTACTCTGTGATTGATAGCAGTATCAACCTTTTAAAGGATTCTTGAAACACTCTCCAACTACTCTGTCTGTCAGCAAATTTTCAGTTGCCCACTTTGGAAAACTTTATGAACAGAAAAGGTCATCCAATTTGAGAAAAAACGCTCATCTCAATTCAAAAGCATCCCCAGCCCTCGTAGTATCTTGAATTTGTGGATCAGAATCCCATTTCTTTTCGGTTGAACATGGTGGTTGTGACTTGCAATCTATTTTCTTCTGCAATTCCAACTGATCACGAGCTGTTTCCAGCAGATAGGATTTGGTGAACATCCTGATAATGATTTTGTAGGACTTCTGGAGAAGAAGGTAGGGTAGGGCAGGGTAGGTAGGTAGCTTTTAACTCCTCTTAACTCTGTGATCGTGAAATGGACAAAAAAACAGTTGGGCTGACTGCATGCCAATTTGTATCTTATTAATGTTTTCCAGTGACATCTCTTCTGAGTTGATATTTGTCCGGTCTCGTGTTTCTTCCTGCTGTGCAGATAGATAGGTTGATGTGGAGGCATAACATTAGGAACTCAAATGGAAGAAAAGCAGCTGGACTTCAACCAGCCATTCCTCAGTGTGAGGCGACACTCATCCAATGCAGTGGCTTCAGCAGCTCAGGAAAGGAGAAGAAAAGCAGGTAGCTCATTTCAGAAACTGCCCCCTCTTCCGCATTACAGATGGGAGCTAAAGTCGGGCCCGGTGAGCAAGCCTGGAAATGTCCCATTTGAATGGGAGAAGGCTCCTGGGAAACCCAAGGAAGACAAGCAATTGCAGAAGAATAATGCAGCCCTTGAACGCCGTCCTGCTGCCCCCAAGCTCCCTCCTGGAAGCGCCCTAAAACATGAAGTCAAAGATCAAGATGCAGGGAAGGATTCCAAGCCTACTGTCACTCGCTCAGTTTCTCAGGAAGGATTCCAAGATGCTTCTTCGGAGGAAGGCAGCGAGGCTTTCTTGGATGCCATGGACACGTTGTCCAGATCAGAGTCTTTCTTGAACTGCAGTGTCACCAGTGGGTTAAGTGGGTTGAATGGTCCGGACCCTGTTCCTACGGAGAGGCTTAATGCTGAGCCGGTGGCTCAGGATTTCATGATGGGGCGGTTCCTGTCCGCAGCCAAGGCAATGGCTTCGGACACGCCTCAGCACTCGACTAGGAAGCCAATGCCTTCGGTGCAGGAAAGTCCGAGACCCACTGAGGTAAAGAAAGATTCTCCTCCTGCTTATCAAAATAGGCCGAGAGAAAGGGAAGATCATGGTCGTGATGACGATGAAACTTCACCGGCTAAAGTTTGTGGGCTACTGCCTTGGTTTTGCTCATTAAATCCAGTACCGGGCATTGGCATGAAGGGGATGCACCTTCCAGGGCCTAATTTGGCTGGTGGAGTGCGAGAGAATTCTTCGAGCAAGGTACCCATCTTTCTCACTGCGCATAAATGTCCATTCCATATTGATCACTGCACGGCATCAAGTAGAACGCAGAATCCATGAAATCGTTCAGATTTTCAGTCAACAGCAAAACCTGCTGCATTTTTACCTCTTACCCAGGGCTGGTAAATGTGTCTATCTTTGAGCAGAGGACGACACCTTGCACTGCGCTGAACGAGGACAAGCCTGAGCCGGTGAGCAAATCTGGAATGGGACACGAGAAAGATGGTAAGAGATTAGAAGGATTAAATCTCTACAGACGGCTGCAGGGCAATGGCCAGTTTCTCGAATGGAAGGAAGACTCTTTTCAAGCTGCTTCGGAAGCAGAGTGTACAGATGGGACATCGGCTGAGAATTCTTACAATCCATTAGCCCGCGAAGGATCCAATCCTACTGGAAAACGGTGCATGAAATTCGGAGAGCTGTTGGCCAGCGAGGGCAAAGGTTGGGGATCGGTCTCCTCGACCCGTCCCAGAGCAGAAAAAACTCTGTACGTAGATTCTATCCATCCGGGGAGCCATCAGAATTCTCCGAGCGCTTATTCCTCCGCCTCCTCGAGCCTGCCGAGTAAGGACGATGATGTTGAAGCTGAGGTTTCAGCAATCGCATCTCTCCTTACCTCCCCGAGTCGAGAAACTACCAAGTCCGATCTTCCCCAGGACAAGTTGGCAGACTTGGAAGCAGAAGAAGAAGTCAAGATGGCGTCTTCTGCAAATGAGCACCGGCCTGATGTAGAATCCAAAGAAAAGAACAGTGAAGAAGCTCACAGCAATGGCAAGACCGATGTGGAAAGCACGCTATCTGCAAGCCCGGAAATGACTGCAGTCAGTAGTAACTCGACCTTCCATCTTCCACCCCCATTGCCAAAATCTCCTTCAGATTCATGGCTGTCACGGACGCTGCTCGCTGTCTCCTCCAAGTGCCCACCACCTTCGACCGCTCCTCCTCCAGGCTCAGCCGTTGTTCCAAGTAGAAGAGCCGCACATTCCAAGTCGCCTCTGACGGAGACCAGATGGGAAACCATCGTACGGACTTCCAACTTACGCCATGGCCATTTAAGGTTTTCCGAGGTAATAAATATACTCTTTAACCCTTCTGAGCCTTCCGGCCATTAACAGCTATGGAATCAAATATTTGCACACAGCAACTCATCACCCATGGCTGGTATTTCCAGGAATTACTACCACCAGTTCCTGAAGCTTGAAGATTGCCGCTCATAGGTGAAGCTAGACATCTCCTTTCTTTTTGGATGCTGTTTTTTCATACAGATGCGATTACAGATCTTCTATATGTTCATCCCTGTAAATACTGTTGATTTAAAGGGAGAGAAAATTTCATAGTCGATCGCCTGATCAAGTCATGAGCTGTTTCAACAAACATCTCCTTGCAATGGTGATATGTTCTTCCTGCCATGCCATTCCACAGAAGAATCCATATTCTTGAAAGTGACTTGGCATCCTATAGCCCAAAGGTCAGTCAAGGCGGGCGCATGTTTGGCCCCCCGTGACACAACACAACAACTACAACTGGGATCCCAGAAATATCTCTACGAGCAACTTGTGCTGTGGGTGGATGAAATTGGAGGAAGAAGGTGCAGAGAAAGAAGCTAGCCAGCTAGCCAGCTAACTGTTGGTAATCCTCTGTTAGCTATAGATACATGGCCATGCATGCATATATATGAAGCACATCAAATTTATGGCGAGGGGACTAGTTCCAGTTCCACGGCTTGATGGCTTCAAAGGCGGATCCGACGGTATCCTCTTCCAGCTCTTCGTAGTCCTTGTCTCCGCCACCATTATTTCCATGGTCGTGTTCGTCTGTGGGCGTCGCTCCGATAAGGGCGACATCGGTGGTGGCGGCGGCGGCGGATGCTAGAATTTGGCGTGTAATTTTAGTATGCAATGGAATAACTACTCTTTCGTGATTTATCACTTTGCCACGTGCACCAATCAATCTCGACAAGTGCCGGTGACATCAACGGAGCTCACCCATCAACATCTAAGCATATGATTTTCGATAAACCAGACAATATGGCCATATTTTTCCCTTGTTTAGTTATCCGGTGACCCCATCGGAGGACGACCGCAGCGAGGAAGTTGGGCCTCTCCGATGGATTTTGCCACAAGTGCTGTCCATCTTTTCCGACCCGGTTTCTTCTCCCACGTCAATAATCAATATATTTTCAACGGAATTTATATTTTAAAGTAAAATAACTTATTTTTTTACGAAAATTAAAATAAATATCTCCGTTTTGGATGATTGGGCTCAGCTTGTTATATTGGTTTTCTTATCAGGCCCATTAATAGTAGCACAACATATGAGTGCAAATTAACTTTGCAGCCCAAAAGAGATTTGATAGAGCATTATAAAATTCAAGTACTATAATTTTTGGTTGATCTATAGAAGCACAATCATAAGAGCTACACATTTTATAATACCCCTTTACCCTAAGCCACTCCTCAGTGGCAAGAATGCGCCTCAAATGAATTTCTCTACCACCCTCAATAAATCGGGGATTTTTTCACTTTTAGCCGATTTCATTATTTGTATGATTTATTTTTAACTCGAACGGTTTTTAATATAATCTATTTTTCTAAAAATTTTTATTTCAGCATTTATGGATATTGAACTCAAAAATCTCTTTTTTCGGTATAATTTTAACGTTTTTAAAAATTGGAATATTTTCTCCTAACCTCCTCTAAATTATTGTACTTAAAAATCCTTTTAGAATATTTATAGTAATATTGACCAATTTTTCATATTATTGAATTTTGAACCGTTTTATAACTCAATTTTTACTCTAATAGTTTATTCAATTAAATGATATTATTCAGTGTAAGCAAGTTTAACACTAAATATAGAATTATGAATTATGAAAGTTATATAGAGAGGCATAACTGTTATTTGTGTATTGAACTAACAAAACTAATTAATAAATAACGTGATTAAATAAAATAAGTGTTAGATAATTTTAATAGTTTTTGTTTAAAATTTACTTGCATATGATTGTTTACAGTAAATAGTTAACCATTAATCAAAATTTGCTTATACTGCAATTTGACAAACTATTAACCACTCATTAGAATACAGGTTAACATACACCCATAAATTTAAGATTGAACCTGTAAGTAAGAATCTTTCCTACCATCCAAGCATCACTATGTGTATAAATGTGTACACAAGATATAAAAGGGAATTGTCCTGCACCCACCAACATGTTTGAAATAAATTGATTGTTTGAGATAATGTAAAATACGATGTTATCAATGAATAAATAAATTGAATTAATTATATTAAAAATGTTAAATATAAAAATTATTTAATAAAATTTATAAAGTATATAAATCGAGTTCCAATTAAAAAAATAAATTAAATAAATATGAGTGTTAACCAGTGAATATCATTATTTTTTTAATATTATGTTGAATTGATGAACGTTATTAATATAATGTCTTGGTAATATTTAATATTAATGTTATTTATATAATGTCTTGATGATATTTAATGTGATTCAAGTTATTATATTTAAATTATAAAATTTTAACTAAGAAAGTTAATAATTGTTAGTAGGGTTGAGTAATAAATGTTAATAAATTTTTTATATTGAATAATGTAAAATTAGGTCAATATTTATTACATATCTTAACATACTTTTGTTGCTATTTCATAAAAATATTATTAATTTAATATGGCTATATCGGTGATATGAGAACAAAAAAATTATTGTTATGAAATAGTATAAGTATATTATGAAATTCTTTTAAAATTTTATTATTATATATTAGGTGGATTTAAAATTTTATAATATATGATGAAAATAAATATAATATATAATTTAATGAATTTTAAGATAAGTATTGAAAATAACTAATATTTATTATAAAATAATTATATTTATATTATAATAATATTTTAGGATAAGCGTGAGAAATAAAGATAACTTGTAAAAACTCATTCGTAATAAATAAATTTTAATTATGTAAATTTTCTTAAAATTTGTATACGAGTTAATTTTCGTAAATTTATATATTTTTAAAATTAACTCTAAAATAAAATTAATACGCTAAAATATATTATTAACATAATTATTTATAAACTTATTTTTACCTATCATTTTTTATATTATTTGAATTACAAGTAATAATTGAATTTAAAGATGAAGAAATAAGTCTAATCTTATTTTTTAATGCATAAAATTTTAAATAATATATGTATTCCAAAATTTTCAACTAAATTTTTTCAAAATACTTTTGTATCTCAATAATGTATTTTTCTACATTGTAAAATAAATTTAATTAATAATATATTTAAAAAATATGTAAAAAAAAATACTAATATCTTATTATATATTCATATACCTTTAATTGGGATCACTAGTTGTTATATAAATATTTATCAAAATAAAATATATTTTTCAACATTAATTTTACACACTAACCTTAATTTCTTATTATTTTTTCATAATATAATTTATTGCTCACATTTTTAAAACTCACATTAAAAATTTTTACAAATCTTATTAATAAAATATAATATAATATAAAAGAGTATAATTATATAGATTAATTTTATATTATAATTTATGACATATAGTTAAAATAGATCTAAACTTAATTAATAGTATATTAATTTATCATAACATTATAACACTTCAAATTATAAAATTTCATTATATCTCCAAACAAATATATAAGATTACGGTATCATTCCCCTTCAATCCAAAAAGTCTTGAGGCTAAATAGGGCATGAACAAATTGCTCTACTGACATAATAAATCCCTACAAGTAGGACAAGATGAGTGTGACTTTAACCATAACTCTATCCAGATTATATGAAAATAATGACCACATTTTGGTAGAACACGAATCATATCACCTTCCACAAATTCTTCAAGACAAATTAGGCAATCAGTCCCCCCTACGTCAGCATTGTTGCCATCCATTGGTAAGGTAGGACGAGGAAAATTAATGGACATCTCCTTGTAGCTTAACCCCTTCACATAAATTTTGTGTCATGAAATAGATCACAAGCCATAAAAGGATTTTGTACCCTGCACCGACAAAACTCGTATCATACAGCATGCAACAAGTAATAAAAGGCACCAAACAAATTTAATAAAGAAGGTGATTGAATAAAATATCTATTACATATTTTTAGTAGTTCAGTTTGTTTAAAATTTTACTTTTATGAAAATGGTTGGTTCTAATAAATCTTTAACTGCTAATCAGAATAAGTTTATAGTACAATTTGACAAACTCAAAGTTGTGGTGTATCTATTATATTGATTAACCTAAATTTATAAATTTAGGGTTGAACCCACCCATGTATCATTTCCTACCATGTAGCCACTCACAATTTATAACCCTAGCCATGAATATATGCATATAAACTATGTTGTGTTTCATTTAATTAAACTAATACAATGTAGTACAGAGTTGGATGGCACAACATAGCATGGCTGAGCATATGAACTTTACTCACACTTGATGATAAGATCTACCATATATGCATACATTATCCAGTCAACCAACTTATAATGCATGGGAAACTGAAAATTCTACCATAGAAGATAAGCTTAAAAGGTTTTGATATTTAGCAGGCTAGACTTATATCAATAATGAATTCGATGAAGAATTAAAATGTAGAAACTTAGGACAAAAAGGCAACTGAAAGATTATAGTCTGGTCAAAAGAACAATTCCATACCTCCAGAGAGGACAAAAGGTTGAGTTGGAGACATGGCAAGAGCAAATTCAGCATTATCCTTATGTCCCGCAAGAACCTGTAAAATATTGTATTCAAGTCAAATTATGTACCTTAGAAAGGACAAAAGGAAGAGTTGTGATTAGAAAGGCAAAGATGGTCCCAATCATGGTTTATTAGTGATATCACAGTTTAGAGAACAATGGTGCTTATCTCGGATCACCATAATCCCCAGGAGGGAACGCATCAAAGTTGTAAAATTTCTACCTGGGTGTTGGTCTCGGAAACAGATGCTGTACTTGAGCGATCACTGCAAAGATCCTTCGAGGATACAGCCCGCTTAGCCACTGGAAATTCAGAGCTTTTTCTTTGTTACATTGATGAAGATCCATTCACTGAAAAGTTTGGCAAATAGGGTGTACCCTTCACAGATTTTCATGGATACCAATACTTGCCTATTTGAGGTAATTTGGAACCCTAATTTTTAGGTTTATCAAGGAAATAACCAGCATACAACCCTGAGGTGAGATCAGTTGGTGATCAATTTGATAACCCTAATTATACCCCACAAGATCCATCCATAAAAAAATTTAAAAATGGGTTTCATCCCAAAGAAATTGGGAAAAAATATGCAGATTGATGTGTTTGAAAGTGTTTCATAGGGTATTCGCATCTTCAGATCAATCTTCATTAGAAATTAACACAGCCTAGGTGATGACTAAGGGTATCACAGTCACTGCATGACCAATCAGTTGAAGCCCTAATTAATCTTGAAAATAGTTGGGAAGTCGACCAACTTTGTATGAGTGAATATATGCATATGTAGATCTTTGAGTTAAAAGATATAGAGAAAGAAAAGGATTATCGGGGACCTGTTATTGGCATATTCATAGGGGCGGCCGCCGCTGGAGAAGACGATGAGCGCTACTTTAGCAACGCAAAGCACCGACAGCTCGTAGGCTTTCTTGAGCAACCCATTGCGACGCTTGCAGAAAAGAACATGGTATTCGCTCGTGGTATTATCGATCCGCTTCATCTCGAATTTGCCCTTTCCTGACTTCCTCTCGGAAGGGGCAAAGCCATGGGATTCGCTCGGGAACTCCGTGGCTGGTAAGCTGAAAAGAACATCCTTTATCAGGAGGTAAACAGCATCCACCCTCGATGCAATAATACTGGATGACTCATAAACAGAAAACTCGATTTGTGAAAATTATGCAACTCTTACCTGAATGGACGGACAACAACTGCAAGGTGAGAAGGGATAGAGAAGACAGAGAGAGATTACTTTCCTTTCTGTGGAAAAATTGAGGTATGAGTGAGCCAGCCAGTCTCACTCTCACCGGCAGCATGTCTGACTACATCCATTGAGGCCAGCCAGTCTTTTTAAAGACACATCACTAACTTCAGTTTATGTCCACGTGACCAAGCTCGCACGTGAAGACACGCCCGACCCTCAGTCATGCCCGCGGGTCGGGATTATGACTAATGGTCCTCACCACGTGTCGTTTTCCGAGGTCGTACCATGCACAAGGCAAAACCTCTGGCACCGTAGCCGTACTTGGCGAGCTCTGACTCATCAGCAAGGAGACTCAGCAAGGAGGCTGTGACTCACACCCCACTCTAAGCCTCGCGATATTTAGCCTTTTATCACGATAATTTCATGTGCTTTTTGTCTTATCATACATACGAAAAATAAAATTGCTCGATCATATAGAAATATTTCGAGAGCTGATTAGTGGCTCACGATAAATATAGTGCAATGCGAGATTAATATATTTATCGCGACAAATTCCGTCTTGGACAGTAGTGGGAAATTATTGCCTATATGTGGGTCCCACACCTCAATCCAAACCTACTCTGGTTTGCGGTTTATATGGTATACCACTTTATAACTTGCAGCTTCCTTCTAAATTCAACATAAAGGAAGAGGAAGAATGAGCTGCCTGAACAGAGCTTGGATGGCGGTCGGCGTCACGGCTGTGCAAGGCCACACAGATAGAGGCGTCAGGTTGAAGTCCGGCCTGAAATCGCTCCAGTCCGATGTTCGGCCTGTCGTCGGTATGGTCGGATCGGGGATCGATGGTACCGTGGGGAACCACCGTGACGGCGACGACAGAAGGAGACAGACCGACGAGTCGCTGGAGAGCGTCATGTACTTGAGTTGCTGGAGTCAGAGCTGAGCCCCGTTCATATTGTGGGCGCTGTACGAGTGGCTTCTTGAAAGCTTAGCGCCCTAAGGATGGACGATCCTTTGGAGGCAGCGGTTTCTGGGTCGATGGAGGCGGCGGCGGCTGTGGTGGTGGGGGCGGCGGATGCTAGAATTTGGCGTGTAATTTTAGTATGCAATGGAATAGCTACTCTTTCATGATTTATCACTTGTGCCGGTGACCTCATCGGAGGACGACGACAGCGAGGAAGTCAGGTCCCTCCGGTGGATTTCGCCACAAGTGCCGTCCATCTTTTTCCGACCCGGTCTCTTCTCCCACGTAAGTAATCAATATATTTTCAACGGAATTTATATTTTAAAATGAAATAACTTATTTTTTTACGAAAATTAAAATAAATAACTTCGTTTTGGATGATTGGGCTCAACTTGTTTTCTTATCGGGCCCATTAATAGGCCTACATATATTTGCCGACTTACTTGGGCCCGAAGCTGGGGGATACGAGTCACGTCAACAGCTCAATAAATCTATTTCGACCGGTAATCATTATCTCCGGTTTTGGCATTAAGCAGGCGAAATCCCACAGAAACCCTACCTATCCTTCATTTGTGAGCAGCGCAGAGGAACCCGAAGAGACCACGAGAGCCATGTCAAGAATTGGACCGATCTCGCAGGATTGGGAGCCGGTCGTCATCCGCAAGAAGGCTCCCAACGCTGCGGCCAAGAAGGACGAGAAAGCTGTCAACGCCGCTCGCCGTGCTGGGGCCGAGATCGAGACGGTTAAAAAATGTATAATTTCACTCACTTTTGGTTTTCCTCTTAGAAACGCCTTCGAATGTTTGTGTGGTTTGATTAATCGATCGGGTTCCATTCGATTGATCGATGACAGATGTCCACGCTTGGTTGTTATCTTGATAGCTTGATAGAAAGCTGCGAACGAATGGTTCCTGGCTTCTATCCGGATACTCTATCGGTTGCTTGCCTTTTTCATTACTGCGGCCATAGACTCTTAATTCTCAGCTTGTCTCGTATATAGCCGAATCATTAATTTGACTTTTTGCCTGCACGTTGGAAGCTTATCGACGCATAATTCTTGATAGCTTATGCCGCTGTTTTATGCATCGATCATCGTGATATTTGCTGATGATTGATCTCCCTTGCAGATAATGCTGGGTCGAATAAAGCTGCTTCCAGCAGCACTTCTCTGAATACGAAGAAACTCGATGAAGATACTGAGAACCTTACACGTGAGTTGCTTTTCTCCTAACAATCTTACATAAATCATGAACACTATACCATTGCTAATATATGGTTCTTCTGTACAACTGTCAGTATTCTCTGTACATTCTACTCGCAAGTTGGAAATTTTCCATGTTATTTCCCCGTTTTTTAACGTGGACTTGAATTTGTTTGCTTAGACAAGTAAAACCCTCATCGCATCTCCGTGTATTTGCAATGATATCTTTGGTATAATCTAATGAAAGGGATTGGTATTATTAAGTTCTGGAAAATTCTCTGGAGTGCTCGATTGAGCATTGCACAGATGTAAATTTCTCTAATGTGCATGGTTGGTACTGATTGGCTTTGATTCCTGCAGATGACCGTGTGCCCACTGAGATGAAGAAAGTTATAATGCAGGCCCGGTTGGACAAGAAGCTCACTCAGTCTCAGTTAGCACAGGTTATCTTCTCTTCTCCCCTCCTCTCTCCCCCTCTGGTCTGTGCGTGCATATCTTCCATACCAGATGGAAGAATGTTGTTGTAAACCCATAGCCAGTTAGGAATATTGGCTGCAATTTGAATGGTACCATCTTACTGTATCACCTATAAGCGGCCAACCTTCCGTCCTAGAATTTCCCGTATACATTGAATTCGCAAATTTCATTCTAATGGAATAATGTATGAACTGGACCTTGCCAATCGTATCCCAATTGTTTTGCAGATGATCAATGAAAAGCCACAAGTAATCCAAGAATATGAATCTGGGAAGGCAATACCAAACCAGCAGATTATCACCAAACTAGAGAGGGCCCTCGGGGTGAAGCTGCGCGGAAGGAAGTGATGCTTATCGTGATGGATAAAGTAATAGGAATTGTCAGTAACTGCCGCACTCTTTTACGATGTTGTTACACTTCCAATATTTTGTGTTGTCCTTCTAAGTCATGTGCAGGAGTTGTTTGTATCTATGGATTCTAATGATGGTTTTCTACATGTCAAGCTCATATCCGCTCTCTGGATTATTATCTGAGTAATAAAAGTCTGGTTTCCTCTTAACTCTCAAACTCTGAGATGTAACTTTTGAGTCTGCAATTAAGTTGTTTGGTGATAAGCAATCCACAAAACTTCACTATTTGTAGCCTATTCCACAAACATCATATAAACTTTTTGATTAATTAACTCCCTTAAACTATCACAATAAAATTCACCATTCATGAATCTCATACTATCTTCATTTTTCTTAATGGGCTCAACTCCTTATATTGGTTTTTCTTAATGGGCCAAATTATAGGCCCGAATGTAATCGTCTACATACTTGGGCCCGATGACATAGGATAAGAGTCCGTGACAACAACTCAATAAATTCATTTTGGCAGTCGAGGTTTATCTTCGACTTTTGCAGTGCGTAGCCGAAATCTGCAGAAACCCTAAGTGTGTTCGTTCATCCGCTAGCAGCACAGAGGAACCCAAAGAGATTACGAGAGCCATGTCAGGAATCGGACCGATCTCGCAGGACTGGGAGCCGATTGTTATCAGAAAGAAGGCTCCCAACGCCGCCGCCAAAAAGGATGAGAAGGCTGTCAACGCCGCCCGCCGTGCCGGGGCCGAGATCGAGACGGTCAAAAAATGTATCATTTAATTAACTTCTGGTTTACCTTTTTGTTACTCGTTACACCTTTTACTGTTTATGTGGTGGTTTGATTAATCGGTCGGGTTCGATTGAATTGATCGATACCATATGTCCGTTCTGTGTTGTTATCTTGATATCTAGATAGAAAGCTGCGAACAGATGGATCCTGGCTTCTATCCGGTTACTGTATCCGTTGTCTTTTTCATTTCTGTGGCCATAGATTCTTATTCCTTGTGTTGTGTTGGAAGCTTCTTGTTTGCACGTTGGAACCTTACCGACGCATAATTATTGATATCTTATGCCTCTATTCATCTATGGATGATGGATATGATTGTTGATGCTTTATATCACTTGCAGATAATGCTGGGTCCAACAAAGCTGCTTCCAGCAGCACTTCTCTGAATACGAAGAAACTTGATGAAGATACTGAGAACCTTACACGTGAGTTTCTTTTCTCATAATTATGTTACACATAATCATCAGCACTATGCCAGTGATAATATATTGTTCTGCTGTAAAACTGTTAGTATGCTCTTGTCTTGCCTACTGTACGCGTCTCTTGATTGTAGCTGCTGTTTGATTTTTATGTTCTTTTCTTGTGATGAAAGCTATAGTAAGTTTTTAGTGCATTTATTTCGCCCATGGAAAGTGATTATTTATGAGAAGTATTAAGGCTTATAAGCTTGAAGATGTCATTATGGATTCAGTTCTCTGCATTTTCTCCGATCATGCAGTTCTCTTCCTTTTGTTATTGAGGTTTTTCTGCTCTCAAGATTGAAAATTTTCCATATTGTTTAATCGTTTTTTTACATGGACTTGAATGTTTGCTTAGACAAGCGAAACTCACATGACATCTCTATCACTTTGTGATAATGTCTTCAATATAATCTAGTGAAAGGGATTGGTAGTACAAGTTTTGGAAAATTCTCTGGAGTGCTCCATAGAACATTGCATGGTTGTAAATTTCTCAGAACTGCATCTTTCGTTCTAATTCCCTTTGATTCCTGCAGATGACCGTGTGCCCACTGAGATGAAGAAAGTTATAATGCAGGCACGGTTGGACAAGAAGCTCACTCAGTCTCAGTTAGCACAGGTTATCTTCTCTTCTCCTCTCCTTCTCTCTCTCCCTCCGGCCAGTTAGCAATATTTGCTGCAATTTGAATGGTACCATCTTACTGTATCACCTATAGACAGTCAACCTTCCATGCTAGAATTTCCTGAATACATTGAATTCATAAATTTCATTCTGATTGAATAATGCATGAACTGGACATTGCCAATGGTATCCCAATTGTTTTGCAGCTGATCAATGAAAAGCCACAAGTAATCCAAGAATATGAATCTGGGAAGGCAATACCTAACCAACAGATAATTACCAAACTGGAGAGGGCCCTCGGGGTGAAGCTGCGCGGAAAGAAGTGATGTTTATCGAGATGTTCACAAGTAATAGGACTTGTCAGTAACTGCAGCACTCTGTTATGGTGTTGCTGCACTTGCAATGCTTTGTGTTCTCCTTCAAGTTATGTGCAGGAGTTGTTTGTATCTATGAATGCTAATGATGGTGTTGCTACACTTCAAACTCAGTGATGCTCTTTGGATGTTTCTGAGTAATAAAGATTATGTTTTCCTCTTAAAGATTAATCTCTGAAATGTAACTTTTTGAGTATGCACTCAAGTTGTTTATTGATGCTTATAGGGTAATTTTCTATGAAGCAAGACGTAGAGCATAAACAAACGTTGTAATCCAGTTGTTGGAGATACTGTTTTAACTTTTAATTTCAGAGTTTTAGCCATTAATATAACATTTTTTTAAATATAATATTGTAATTTTGTTGCAGGGGTGTTCATAAATTCACCCATGGCAATGTGTTCCCTTTTTATAGCCTTCTAAGCTGTAAGTTACGCTGTTCTAAGACACTGAGGGTTTAGCGGGTAGTAAAATCTATGAACACCCATTTCATCTCCACCGTCCTTTGGCAAAAAAATGGTCTCCACATCAGTCTTTCTGTGCCTGAGCTGCCGTGGATATTCCATAGTGCTTATATTTCCTTGTATGCTAGATATCATTAATATCAGTCTGGCTCTATGTATTAGCAGGTTAATGCAAAAGGCCGAGCTTGATGAATCTGTTGAAGCGCAGGTGAGGCTACAGATTGAAGGAAATGAAGTAACCTTGTACTGGGCAACCATTACGAGTTCTTTTTATTTCAATCTCCAGCCTTTTTTTTCTGTGGGAAATGATCTGTAGACTAGTTGCATGATGATAGGCCTTCCTGATGCTGAGTTGAGCTACACTTTTCTTTGTTAGCATGTATTGTCTAGTAGTCATTGTGAATTTGTCAAGTTTATATAAGCATTAGCATCTGATGCTGGGGAAATAGCTAATAGTAAGAAAACGAATTCAAAGTTCCTTTCTTTATCACTGTCTGTCTGTAATTTATAGGAATGAAGCTTCTTAAGTACATATTGAGCACCTCTCTAGAAGCGAGTAATGTTGACAAGTTTGATGAATTTGCTTCTCTATATTGTTGGTAACTTCATAATGCCTTTGACAGTCATAGGAATTGGTGGTCAGAATTTTGCTGCCAGCTCTACCACAATAATTCATGCACTGTGTTCGTGCAGATGGGTCCTGATGTTTCCATATATCCATTATCAAAAGCAGACAATGGCTACTGTATGGTTCCGCGTTAGCTGATCTGGTCTTCAACTGCTTGAATCCATCATATTTGCCAGCTTCTCCTGGACGCTCATCTTCTGCTAAAGAAGAAAAAACTCTTGCATATGGGTCATTTCTTTCATGAGCTTTGACACTTGATGACTAAAGGAACAACTCAAAGATCTGTACAAAAGGTACTGTTAGATGGATTCCAAGCATCATAGATTTAGGTGGCATGAGGTTTTTCTAGTTCTAATGAAAATCTATATACTATTCTTGCTACAATTTGATTGCACCTTCCATACTTTTGATTACCACATCAAAGTAACTATTAACTGCCAGTAAACTTGTGTGTTTTGCTGATTATTATGATATGAGAACTCTCACCGATGTGCCTCTCTGCCCAACTTCAGCTCTGGTCATGGTGGTAGAGGCTCTCTGGTTCCGGTGACTGCCTTGCCGGAGGCTCCAGCTCACCGCCCCGTCTTCATTTCAGGCAAGCATTCCGACCCATGGAATTTAGATTAGTGACAGAGCAGTTAGATTTGAGACATTATGTAATGGGTTGAGCTTGTCCTTCTCAATATAGATTCAACAAACACCCATCAATGCATGTGGGTCTAATGTGCCATTTCATTTGCTTATAAAGCATGTCACTACAAAAAAACGCAAATGGGTGTCTTTACAGAGGTAATTAATAAAATATATAGATAGGTAAAAAAACAATTTTTACCATTTCATCTCTAGGATGTGACCGTTGGGACTGTTGATCAGTGATATTCCCACGTGCCAAACTACAAGACAAAACCAAAACTGACATGCACAGTGAGAGAGTGTATGTGTGAGAGATTATTATTCGCGCGGAAATCGAAGTGGAAGAAAACTCAGAAAAGCTCTCTATCTCTCTCCATTGTTCTGCTCCTGCATTTACCTTTTCCTGCATCTTTTCCACTCACTAGGCTACTAAGGAAGCTAGGGTTCCTCTCTCTATCTAGAGACTCTCTCTTTCTCTCTCCGTGTCTCCTCAGAGGCGGCATTGTGGTAGGTACAGGTGAAAGATGGAGTCGCCGGACTCGGAATACCGGAGGAATGAGAGGACGGCGCTGGCGATCATCATCGTCCTCGCCTCGCTCGCGCTGGCTTCGATGCTCGTGGCCTTTAGCTACTACTGCTATATCCGGAACAAGGTGTCCAAACTCCATGGCAGGAACAAGAGTGAGTAGCATCTTTCTTCTCCTTTTGCTGATTAGAATGGCATTTGCTGTTGGCCTATCCTTCTCTCTCTCTCTGCAAGATACGATACACCTCGCATTTCTATTTTCTAGTCGGTTGGAGATATGCCGCTGCTTAAAAGAATTGCCGTTGCTTAAAAGAATGGCTCGTTACTAGGGCTTGAGGAGTGGTTTGTGCTTTGCATTTCTTGCTTCTACTGCACTGAAGGTTATTTCCTCCGTACTGTTGGGGCTTTTTTAAGTTGTAGCCTATGCAGCTGTTAAAGAGGAACCCGTTTGGGAAGATCTTCCTAATTTTTTTCTTTGGACCTCTGGTTTTAATGATTCATACATTGGCCTATACCCCCACCTATTCCTATGGTCATTGGTCCCTCATATTCCTACTTGTTGGTTCACTATTTACTGCTACTATTTTCTCAGATATGCTGTAGGTATGCACAGAAATGTGACCTTAACTAAACAAACCTATGAGTAACATTTTTGTGTTTTGCACGGAACTGTCGACTGCAGATTACTTGCATTCTTCTTTATTTTCCTGAAACTCTATCAATGAGATACCTGTTCTTTTTCCCTGATATCTTACTGAAGGCGTTGAACATGAGGAAAAAGGAGGCTTTGCCAATCTTCAAGGTGCCTCGGAGAAAGGTCTCCAGGTTTTCACCTTCAAGCAGCTACATTCAGCGACTGGGGCGTTCAGCAAGTCAAATGTAGTTGGACATGGTAGCTTTGGTTCAGTGTATAGAGGTGTGCTTAGCGATGGTCGAAAAGTTGCTGTTAAGTTGATGGATCAGGCAGGGAAGCAAGGAGAGGAGGAATTTAAAGTGGAGGTAGAGGCTATCATACCATATTCTGCTTCTTTCTGAAATTGGTTTGTCTCCTTTTTAGCAAATTGGTTTTAACGTTGGTTTTTCTGACATAGGTGGAGCTACTATGTAGGCTGCGCTCTCCGTATTTGCTGGCTTTGCTCGGTTATTGTTCTGATAGCAATCACAAGTTGCTGGTATATGAGTTTATGGCAAATGGTGGACTGCAGGAACATCTGTATCCTGTGAGCAGTAAGTGACTGTCTTTCTGTATTTCCATTGCATTGGGAACTTATCTGAAAGAATGGAAAGAGTATTATCTTTGCTCAATTATGGCATGAAACACCCCTACAACGGTGCCCATTTTTCCTAGAGATGAAATGGTTTCATATAGTCAGTACATTGTTCCATTACCCTTCTATGTTTGAGCATTTAATTCATGAAAGCTTATAGAAGGATAGTGTACCAACATTAGGTGTTCCTGGCTGTTTCTGTAATTTCTTCACGTGCACAGAAGATTTGTACTTGTAACTTATAGTTTTTGTTAGATGCACTATTCATACCTGTGGCCATACAGATTTATTCTTGCAGCTTATCTTTCTCTAACTGATTCTACTCCATTAACTCACAAAATTTTCTATCCCATAATAAACAGATCAGTAACTTTCTCAGTTGGATATAGAAATGCATTGCTTTTCATTTGCTTTGTACATCTGGACCTGACATCATCTTCTCCTGGTTACATATGTTGATCCAGTTCAATTAGGGAAGTTCTAATCGTCCAAGCTCAATTTTGCAGATTCTAATGCTGTCTACTCGAAGTTAGACTGGGAAACCCGCTTGAGAATAGCCCTTGAAGCTGCAAGAGGCTTGGAATACCTTCATGAGCACATTAATCCTCCTGTGATTCACAGAGATTTTAAGAGCAGCAATATCCTCCTGGACAAAAACTTGCATGCCAAGGTTTCTGATTTTGGACTGGCAAGACTGGGATCTGAAAAGGCCGGTGGTCATGTTTCTACACGGGTTCTGGGGACACAGGGATATGTAGCCCCAGAGTATGAGTCATTCTAATGGCTTGATCCTTCCATGCATTAAGGTTTAATGCAAAATATGAATTGTTTTTTAAACGCCTCTGTTGGATTGCTTTTTCACTTGCAGATATGCACTGACAGGCCATCTAACCACGAAATCAGATGTATATAGCTATGGGGTTGTTCTGTTGGAGTTGCTCACAGGCAGAGTTCCAGTTGACATGAAGAGACCTCCTGGTGAAGGGGTTCTCGTCACTTGGGTTGTACTTCTCTCTCTACACTCGCTCAGTTTTGATGAATCACCTTCTTATGGAAACTGTTTCTTACTGTTTACAATGCCCTTTTGTTTGTTTATCTTACCCTTTTCCAATTTATATTGTTGGCAGGCCTTGCCTCAGCTGACAGACAGAGACAAGGTCATCCAGATTATGGACCCAAGGCTGGAGTGTCAGTATTCACTCAAGGAAGTTGTTCAGGTAGCTGCAATTGCTGCAATGTGCGTGCAACCTGAGGCTGACTACAGGCCGCTGATGGCCGATGTTGTGCAGTCCTTAGTTCCTCTGGTGAAGACCCACCGCATTTCTTCCAAGACAGGGTCTTCCTCCAACGGCCATCCTTCCACGAAGTCCCCCACTCACCAAGGCTAGCATATGAAGCTAGCACTGGAGCAAAGCCTACTTAAAAAGCTGCTGGTATTCCTCTACCCTCATGGGATACTATAAAATCTGTCTGAGCATATTCTGCTTTTGTAGCATGTCAACATTGCGGTTGGTGATATAAGAACCTATAATGCTTTGGCTAATGCTATTTCTCTGCATGCTAGTTTTCTTTGCAATTCAAGTAATTGAAGGCTGGGGGCTACCTGAATCCACTTTCTTTAGAAGCTTTACCATTACCCGAACTTGAGTGATTAGTTTACTAAAATAACTAAAATTCTAAATTTAATATTGCCTGGGCTGGAGAAGAAGAAGAGGATGAATGGAACTAAGCAATCTCAACTCATTATTTATTATTAATCCTTCTTTATTCTCCAAGATATGAAAAAGTTTGAAGGCCTCCATATGCAATCATGCACACTCACTCTTAACTCCCTAGCTAAGTACTTCTTTCGGCCGAACCAGAACTCGTTAAGGGGGTTCGGGGTTCGAGGTCATAGACACCATCAAGACGCTGGTCGAAGCAGCTTCCGTCTCCTGCTCCGACATCCTTGCCCTCTTCGCCGGTGGCGTTGTGAGCCGTGCCGTTCTGCCGGAGAGACTCCCGAACCGCCCGCCTGAGCTCCGCCAACCGTAACTTCGGAATTAAGCTATAAAAATTGCCATATAATTATCATTAATCAAGAAAGTATTAAGCTATAATATAATTATCGTTTTCCTGACACATATTTTATTTGTGTAATATATTTTTAGTATATTAATTTATTATTTTATGTTAGTAATAAATAAATAAAGCACTTCCTGGTCAAAAAAGAAAGCAGACTGATTGAGTGCGTCATCGCCCCCACCTCTCGGAACTCGTGTGGACATATTTACTTTACCTAATTTTTATACAATGAAATTGATTTAGAAAATTTAGGAAAAAAAAATGAGAGGGATTGAGAGAAAAGAGGAGTGACTGTGAGTGGGGGTTGGAGGTGTTATCCACATGGCGTCGATGCCCTTGGGGCCGCAGCAGCACCAGCAGCAGGCTCCGCCCCCGCACCTAGGAGCTCAGCCCGATGCCTCTCACCGCCATGATCCGATGCGGACAGACAATGTTTCTTTCTCATTTTCTATTCACCTGTCCCCGTTTGTGGCTTGAGATTTCACTGTTGTTCTTGTGTCGTTTAGTGCCAGCTGCTTCATGTACTAGGACTTGGATCTTCTGTCATCCAGCTCAAGCTCTCTATTACCTGTCCAATTTGTACCGATCTTTACTTGTCCCGGTTACCTTTTGCTTGATTACAAGATCTGAGCTGACAAACCGGAACTTCCTCTCCGACTAGGGGTTCTGGCTGATCACTACTTTACTAATTTCCACCTTTTTTTTGTAAATGTTTAGTTTTCTTAGTTGCCATCTATTTTCCGTGGATTCAATCCCCAGCTTGCCTCCTATTAGTTGAGTGTTCTAAGTTTCCTTTACATGACTATGTTCTAATTTCCATAGTTTTTTGGTAAATGAATATTTTTCTTAGTTGCTATTATCTCCGAGTTTGCCTCATGTTGGTTGAGTGTTCTAAGTTTCCTTGACAAGGCCGTAGAAACTGATCAGATTGAGCCACCTTTGCTGCTGCATTCAATCATTTGGCATCTGATATAATCTAAACACGGGAAAATAAAATATTGAACTAAAATTATGAGAATTCAATTGAATCACGCCAATTGAGTATCAATGATAAATTGTTATTATGGACATCTGCGGTAGGGTACTTCTCATTCACCCCTTTTATCAAATTATTTGCTCTTTCATTTCACAAGACTTGACTTGCTATGGTATGTTTACATGGGCTACAATGGTTCTGTTTTAAGAACCGAATACAGATAATTTGTGCTCTATTAAAAATTTTGGCTGCATTTCCTCTGAGACATCATTCTTTAAATCTTTTTTAGTCTACTGAGTGTCTTAAAACCAATCAATAATTTGGATGGAATGACGAAATAATTAAATAACAATTGTTTTCTTATTGTGGTAAATTATTGATGTACAGTGCTGCTCCAGTAGCTCGCATGCTGATTTTTTTATTGCAAAATTGATGCATGGTTTGACACGGTTTAATAGTTCTTGTCATGGCTTTGACTAAATCATTGCATTGTGTATCTTCAGGAAATGACACCAGCTGTTGATAATAACAATGCTGTCAATGGTCACATTATCTCAACTACTATAGGAGGGAAAAATGGTGAACCAAAACAGGTATTGAAATATTTGGGAGTAGCATTCCTTCCTTCCTATCTAACTGTTGTTTTAATCGCTGTGCATTTCCATGAGAATTTTATTTACTATATTCACCAAACACAATTTTTAGTTCCAATTGAAAATGGATTTATGGTTTTTTTGTCTCTGTTGATTCCTCAAATTTGTTTTGCAGACAATAAGTTACATGGCTGAGCGCGTTGTCGGCAGTGGATCATTTGGGATTGTGTTTCAGGTGTACACTTTTCCTGGATAAACCACAGCACATTGCTGTAATTATGTGTATCTTACATCACTCTTTCCCAGGCAAAATGCTTGGAAACCGGAGAGGCAGTTGCTATCAAAAAGGTCCTCCAGGATAGACGGTACAAAAACCGTGAACTGCAATTAATGCGCCTATTGGATCACCCGAATGTGGTTGCCCTGAAGCATTGCTTCTTCTCAACAACAAGCAATGATGAGCTGTTCCTAAATTTAGTGATGGAATATGTTCCTGAAACCATGCATGGTGTTCTGAAGCATTATAATAGTATGAATCAGAGGATGCCTCTTTTATATGTCAAGTTGTACACATATCAAGTATGTGCTACTGTTCTTTTACAGTAAAACATAGTGCCTCTATATCCTTCCTTTCAGTTTGTACCAAATTTCTTTTCTTGATAGATCTTTCGAGGACTTGCCTATCTCCATGCTGTTCCTGGAGTTTGTCATAGGGATTTGAAGCCACAAAACCTTTTGGTACTGATATATGGCTTTTTCTCTTATCTTCTATAGAATCTGCTGGAAGTGAAAGTGCTTATGAAATACTATACACTGGTTTTTTCTTTTAATATAGGTTGACCCACTAACCCACCAGGTCAAGATCTGCGACTTTGGGAGTGCAAAGGTTTTGGTATGTTCATGCTCCTATTTAATATTCTCTTTGTTTTTCATTTATGCCTGTAAGAATGGTCCCAGTTACAAGGTCAAATCCCTAATCTTGGCTTTCAATGCAATCACTCAAAGGCTCATAATTGTTTTTTAATTCTCTTATCATTATCATGCCATTGTCAATTCGTCCCTTTTGGAAATGTGCAATTCTGTTATATGTCCATTAAATATTGGTGCCTAATGAGATATATATTTCTGTTAATATTCGTTTATTATATGTCCATTTCAAATGTTCTCATTTGTTTAAATCAACTTGTGTGGATATTTACTGATAATATCTAATTATCTTGTTTATGATGAGCTTTGCTTATGCGATCAGGTCAAGGGTGAAGCAAACATATCATACATATGTTCCCGTTATTATCGTGCGCCAGAGCTCATATTTGGTGCTGCAGAATATACCACCTCAATTGATATCTGGTCTGCTGGGTGTGTTCTTGCTGAACTTCTTTTGGGTCAGGTCAGTTTATGATACAAGCATCCACTTCATCTATAAATATGTATTGCAGACAATATTTTATCCATATCATTTTCCAAATGTTCTCTCAGCCATTGTTCCCTGGAGAAAATGCTCTGGACCAGCTTGTGGAGATAATCAAGGTGCCTTAATGGTGATATTTGGATTTTGAGGATACAACTCTTGTTATGTGATGACCATGGCTAGTCTTACTTTCCTGAAGGTTCTTGGCACTCCAACTCGAGAAGAAATTCGATGCATGAATCCAAATTACACGGATTATAGATTTCCTCAAAGAAAAGCTCACCCTTGGCATAAGGTGCAGTTCTGTTAACTATGTCAATATCTGGGGCTTGTTTCTTGTTTTGATGATTAAGATGGTGCAATAGATTTACCTTTATGTGCCATTAAATGTACTAGATAAAATGCCATTTATGTAATAGGTAAACTATGCTTGTGACTATTTCGTGGAAAAATGTATGGATTTGAATTTCATGTCCTTTATTAAGCAGGCATTTTAATGGTGCGAAGGTGTAGTTTTGTGTGTGATATTATATATCACACTGAGATTTTATGCATAGTCAATTGCTTCCTTAGTCTCAATGGTCTGGAAGGAAATTAATGGACGAGTTCTCTGCTTTATGTTTGTTAGACAGCTAACGAGCAACTCCTTTTTGTTTCTCAGATGATATTATTGCTTATTATATGGATCACTTGTTTATCCAGATATTTCATAAGCGGATGCCTCCTGAGGCAATTGATCTTGCATCTAGGCTGCTCCAATATTCACCAAGTCTTCGTTGCACTGCTGTGAGTTGATACTTACTTTATCTTGAAAATATATCATACATGTGATCTAGTTTATTTATTAGGTAATTTTCTCTCTGGCATTTCATCTTCAGTTTGCCACCATTAACTTTTTTGCTCTTGATATTATTCAAATTTGTGACACTTTTAATTTCCTATTTTTTGGTCTAGTTTTCATTCATTTTTAGTCGTTCACGGTTTCAGTGTAATAGACTGGATCTGAGCAAATATAAAAAAATGTAATAGACTGGATTCATAGTTTCGGCTAAACTGCTCCTTATCACTATTACAGTTAGAAGCAATTGCACATCCTTTCTTTGACGAGCTCCGTGAACCAAATGTGCGGCTTCCAAATGGTCGCCCATTGCCCCCACTATTCAACTTTAAACAAGAGGTAAATCTGCATAATTACCAGAGTGCAGTCTTTTTTCTATTGGTTCAGTTATTCTTTTTTGTGCCTCAAAGCTCCAAGTTTGGAATTCATTGTCAAGCTGTAGATAGCCAAACATTGGAGAAAATCTGGCTCATGTGTCCTGTCTGGTTTAATCTAAAACTCAAATGCTGGCTGGTAACTATCTGGACACACGGTTGACTTTTCCACATGTTAGCTTGTTGCTTATTATCTAGTTGCTGCAACTCTTTGACCTGGATGATGGGCGGGTGTTAACCAGTACGCCAAAATCTAAGCGTTTCACTTTCTGTGATTATTGATGCCCTCCATCTTGACTCGGGTGATGGATGAATGTGATCTTTGGACAGCTTAATAAATGCACTATATATTGCTGTTGCAATCAAATCTAACCCTACTTTGCTGCCTGCAGTTAATTGGGGCTTCCCCTGAATTGATTCTTAGACTGATACCAGAGCACATGCGGCGTCTTAATGGCATACTGCAGCCAGTTGGTACTTGAAAACGTCATATTGTGAAGCACCTCCTCTTCCGTGAGCTGTACCAAAGTAAATTGCGGACCCGCCCACTGCCGAGTGAAGAGAGTATCATTGGACCAGTCAACCCATCAAGTATTCTTCCCCAGTCTCCCCTGCAAGGAAGCGGTACACATGTTTCCCTGCTTTCCATTTTTTTCCTTTGAATCTATATAAATGCTTGCCTATTAAGTTTTATCTATTCATAGGTTTGTACATTTTCAGTGACTTGCAAAAGAAGAGTCTAGAGAGAGAGAGGGAAGTGGGGGAGAGAGCTCGGGAACATATTAATGTGGTTCAACTGTCTGTAGCTTATAGACCACTATTAATCTCATCTGGCTTTGTTCTCTTTGCTTTGGGAAAGGGTCATGACATCTCAGAGAAGACTATCTACGTTTCGCGCTATGTCATCACAGCAATTTTCATTTTCACTGGTAACCAGAAAGAACCGAGTCGTAGAAGTCAGCTGAACAGCCACTGGTTCAAGAATAACTTAGCAGCAGCGCAAAAATTGCTGAGCTTGAATCAATGGTGCCAATTATTTAGTTTTGCCCTCCTCTAGGCTTACATGTAACTTAAATCCCTGAGAAAAGTAGGGCAACCTCATGCAAGAGTTTTAATGCCGTGCCACAGTTCCATGGCCTTTCCTGACATACACCAGCAACAAGATGAAATAAATGGGCTCCTAGGCAGATTTCGTGACCTCGTGGATGGCATTTGCTAAATAGCCCACATTTCCAGTTGTGACACCAGCCATACTGTACAAGGATGTCGCACGTGGGTGAGGGAGCCATAATGATTAATTATACAGATGCAAGTGGTCAAGCATAAAAAAGGCATTTGCAAGGGGAATGGTACCTGATACGGCCATTACGGGTCATGTAGATGCGAAACTCATTTGTCAGGCGATCCACTTGCTCAGGTGTCAATCCGCTGTAGCAGAACATGCCAATCTGCTCCCAGGGACCAATATACAGTGGGAGAAGAAAGTAGACATTAGAGTAAACCAGAGTTGCAGTTAAAAGGGTCACTAGTAGAAGGGAGAGGACAATAGTCTACCTGATCAGTAATGTGGCGCCAGGATGAAGTTGAACCCAGCTTCTCAACGTTAGCTCTCAAGGCTGTCCGCATGCCAATGATCCGATCAGCCATCCCCTGAGGAAGAGATACATAATGGATACTTAAAGCTCAAAAGAAAGCTTCTACTTGGATTAATGGTGGTTAACATGTGGAGCCCTCAGATTTTTGTGCTAGCAAACATGTCACTGGGGTGAAGTTGAGCTTACATAAATAATCTGATACACAAATAGCATTATCAGCAAAAAAAAGACCATCAACGGACTTTTAAGCATGGCATCATCAAGAGATAAGTGACATTCTGAGAATGCACCTGCTTAGTTACTGTAGTTGAATTGATTACCTTAACTTCCTTGAGCCAGAGTTTCTTCAGATCTGGATCCCCAAGAATAGTAGAGACAATTAGTGCCCCATGGACAGGGGGGTTACTGTACATTGGCCTTGCAAGCTGCTGCAATTGGCTCTTGACTGCAATAGCTTGTTTCTCATCTTCACATAGCACACTGCATTTAATCATGATCAGATATCTTCCAACATTTAGTATTTTGCTTCAAGCCTATGATTGAAGCAATACAGCAGTGACACCTTTATTGCAGGTAACAAATCCTTACATTCTGTTTATGATGCTTTTGAATTTTCTAACTGATGCATTTACATGGGACATTGAGATGCACATACATTAGCAGAAAACGAGATTGCTAGGCTACACACAAGTGCAGCCAATGTTTAAGAGGCAACAATCTATAAGCTCTATTCCAACAATTGCTGTATGGTTGTGTAAATAGACAATTACCTGAGGCAACCCACTCTCTGTCCATAGAGACCCATATTTTTGGCATATGATTGAGAAATTCCAATCAGATGACCATCCTCAAGGAAAATTCTGATTGACCTTGCATCTTTCTCTGGATCACCACTTGCAAAACCTTGATATGCCATATCAAAGAAGGCGAAATGACCTTTTACCTGAAATAGTTGCTGTCAGTCAATGTACCTGCATAAAGTTCACCAGTCTGGTGGGGAGTAGAGGAAACAAATCTGCACCTTAAACTGATATGAAATTTCTTGCCACTGCTCCTCTGTAGGATCCACACCAGTAGGATTATGAGCACAAGCATGCAGAAGAAAGAATGAGCCATTGGGAGCATTCTGCAGAGAAGTCACATGCATCTCAGAACAATATTTATGGTTTATAGAAAGCATGGCCTAGACAGAGGAGGAAATGGGGAGCAATTAACAGTTCATAACTACTTCATATAAGATAGGCAAGAGACCACCTTGACATCGTCCATCAATGCTGCAAAATCTAAACCCCTTGTCTCAGGGAGATAGTAGTGATATGTCCTCTGGGGAACTTGAGCATCTCTCCATATATTGTGGTGACTGTTGCAGTTTGGTTTATAGGATTCAATCATCAAACCATATCTTGAAGAACATAATTCTAATGAAGAAGGAAATGGGAACTCACTTTGCCCATGTAGGGACTGGTATATATATTTGGGAATCAGGGCAAAAGCGCTTCTGAAAATCAGCAAAGAGTCGACAAGCACCAGTTCCTGATAGAGATTGCACGGCTGCTATTCTTTTATCCTTGATCAACTCAGAGTTCTCCCCATAAGCTAACTTCAATGTTTCTTGCACCATATTCAAGCTACCACCCATAGGGAGATACTCCCTGCAGGCATAGAACATTGTATCAATAGTTTCCAAAGTCACATTTCCACAAAAATCACAATTTATTTAAGAATATGCATGAGTGTGCAAGGGAGATTAGGAGGGGTTTAATTTGAATTCACTATTTAGATGGAGTGAAAAGGGAAGTTCATTCATGATCTTACATGTTCAGGTTCCCAGCGATTCTTCTTTCAGCCTCCCTAACACATTCCAGCACCACCGGCTTCCCATTATCATCTCGGTAAGCTCCCTATATCGAATATAACTGATATGGAACATTAAACATGCAAAACAGATCGGCATGCCACAGAGGTTTTATGCAAAACCACATCTCAGCTGACTAGTTTAGTTCCATTTCTGCAGGAAACAGAGCGCTAATAGAAAAAAAGCTCTTGGATTCGGATGGAAGTTCAATCACAAATCACTTAAATCGAGCTGGTTTTTTTTCAGAAATAGAAAAAAGTGAAACCCACATCAAAATAGCGGTGGAGTATTTCATCTTCTAATGTTAGCAGCTGAAGATGCCTTTCCGCTATTGCAAAAAAGAGCTTTTCTTCTTCTATTGATAGATCCTTCATGCTAATAAAAAGGGAAAAGCAAGTCAAATCTTTCAGTTTTCAGGGTGAACCATTATCTCTCTGATCTGATCCCTGAATCATCAGTCAAGAAGTTCGCTGGGCTGTCAGAGATCTCGAGCAGAAGAAGAAATCCAGAGGCTGATCAGGGAAAAGAAAGGGGAGTAGTTTGATCACTTACGACGCCGACATTCACTTTGTCAGGACTAGGATCGGCGAGGAAGGCTTCGGTGACGCCAAGAATCGGGTCCTTGGCAGCTGGATCGACGCTCCGCCACCAGGAGGACATGGACCGAGCTCCTGGAACAGTGATCCTTGAGAGGATCCGACTGGAGAACACCTTCATAATCGCCATGTCGAGAGAGATGCTTCCTTGGCAGAGAGAGGAGGGAAGAAACGGAGAGAATCCAAAAATCAAAAGGGAAGAAAGGGAGAGAGCTGACACAGTCGAAGCACTTTCAATAGCGAACTGCGTACCTTTACCAAAATTCCAAATCTGACCTCTGCGATCACCAATCTCTTACTGCGGCTGAAAGGTAAATTTATACCCATGCAGAGGCTCCTGTGAAAAAACGCGGCACCGGTACCATTCATTGGCCGGCTGGCGACGTTTCAGGGTCGGTTGGCGCTTCTCCAAACGACGTCGTTACCGCTGACTCTCCATAGTACGCCCTTTGACTTTATTTCTAGGTGTCGGGGAAAGAAATATTGACTCGGCCCATTTATATATGTATAGGCTTTTAGGCCTATTGGGCCTAAAAGTGGCACAAGGGTATAGTCGTAATTTAATTTGGTCGCTGAAGCCTCCAAACCCTAGCCATCCCTAGTTGGGGCCTGCGGCTTATTAGGTTTTCTCTCGATCTCTTCTTCTCCTCTCACCTGTTAGCCGCCGCCGTATCTGTCAATCTCAGGCCCGATGGTGCGATGCTCTCTCTCGCTTCTGTCTGCTTCTTTGCTACGGTTTCTGCTCTTGCTATATTTACACGTTGGTTAGTTTACGTTTGGTATTGTTGTAAATTTGATGGAAGCAGGCATCGGAGAAGAAGCTGTCGAACCCCATGCGGGAGATCAAGGTACAGAAGCTTGTCCTTAATATTTCAGTCGGTGAGAGTGGAGATCGGCTCACTCGGGCTGCGAAGGTAATTCTGAATAGAAACTCTCCATGTCCGATCTTGTTTGATGTTTTTTTTTATATCATGTGATATTTGGTGCCATCTGGTGTCATAGGTGCTGGAGCAACTCAGCGGCCAGACGCCTGTTTTCTCAAAAGGTACGATTCTTTTAATCCGAATCATACATTCGCTTCACTTCACTTGTTTGTGCTTTATCCTATTTTGAGCAATTACTTGCTGTGATTTTATTTGATTGGGACTGAAACTTTCTTTTTCTAGTGTGAAGAATAAAGAGGAATTGCCTAGTGTATGTAGTTTTAGCTGCAAATTATGGTTCTTATAATGTTCACTCATAGGAAGTTGAGTAAGCCCTAGGTTAACTTAGTATATGATATGCCTTAATAGTTACTTTTGAGCTCTTTGTTGAAGTTGGGAATGGAGTTTTCTATTCAATTAGAGATGCAATTAAATTACATTTTCGTTAAGCTACTATGTTTATAGCCTTTCAAGATATAAAGACAATTGGGAAATCATGTTGCAAATTATGCTTCTTGTAATGTACACTTGTGGGAAGTACACTAGGCCATGGTGTAGCTTAGTGTATATTACACTTTGGAAATTACATTTGAACAATTTGTCGGTGCTGGGAAGATATTTATTGTTCAATTGAAGGATGCAATTACATTACCTTTTCCACAATGTAGTAAGTACCTTTGAAGATAAAAGACTTACAATCACCTCACTTTCTTTTTTACTTTATTGATGGAAATCACGATCACTAAACTGCAGCAAGGTACACTGTTCGTTCTTTTGGGATCAGGCGTAATGAAAAGATTGCGTGCTATGTTACTGTCAGAGGTGAGAAGGCAATGCAGCTTCTTGAAAGTGGGTTGAAGGTGAAGGAATATGAATTGCTCAGGAGGAACTTCAGTGACACTGGCTGCTTTGGTTTTGGCATCCAAGAGCACATTGATCTTGGGATCAAGTAAGTTGACAAGTCTAACAATATTCAATATGGTTCTGGCTTATCTTGATGCTTTTCAGGTATGATCCTTCAATATGCAATTTTGTCTTCCAGGTATGATCCTTCAACTGGTATTTATGGAATGGACTTCTATGTTGTGCTTGAAAGACCCGGATACCGTGTTGGCCGTCGTAGAAGGTGTAAGTCCCGTGTTGGTATCCAGCACAGGGTCACCAAGGAGGATGCAATGAAGTGGTTCCAGGTCAAATATGAGGGTGTGATCCTTAACAAGTCACAGAACATCACTGGTTGAGGATCTGCTCTTGTTTTAATACTCGATATCCTCACTTTTGTCAGGTATTTTCTGAGGACAATATCTAGACCCACTTTGAATACTGTCATTTAGAGATAATCATTTGGGATTCCTTTTTGTTGGTCTTTTTGTTGTCCATGAAAGCTTGATTCTTAATCTATGCCATTGTTCTTCAATTACAATGTTTTTGGGTTTCACCAAGTAGTACCAAGTGTGGTAGCAAACCAATGTGGATGGTACATCACAATTATAAAAGGAGATTATTCTCTAGAGTACATTCACATGATTCTCATCAATTTTCATGGATCTTTGACTGAAACTAAAGCACTTCAAAAAGGAGATGATCTCTAGTACATTCTCAGGATTCTCATCAATTTTCATGGATCATTGACTGAAACTTAAGCACTTTAAAAATGTGTTTATCTCTAAAGCACCTCAAAGAGGAGATGATCTTCTAGTACATTCCCATGATTCTCATTGATTTTCATAGATCTTTGACTGAAACTAAAGCACCTCATAAAGGAGATGATCTCTAGTACATTCCCATAGCTTCAATTTTCATGGATCATGTACTGAAACTAAAGCTCTTCAAAAAGGCTTCTTCTCAAAAGAAACCAGCCCGTGGACTCCACCTTCAACCTGTGCAGCTCCAGTCCTGACCTAGAAAAAGTACCAGCACAATTAAAAGGAAAATCAGATCACTAATTACAGAGACTTTATCTCTTGCATCTGGTATGATCACTATGACTATATACCTCAAGTCTTAGGGTGGATGTCAACAATTCATGGGCATCTTGCACAGAACAAGCTCCAAGATCCTGAAAACCTTGCTTAACAGCTTGCATCGTGTAAGGCACAAACTTTAGAACCGATCCTTCATCCGCAACTGCACCCACAACGCCCATGGCAATCTTCAGTTTTGTTGTGTCCCCCAAATATCTAGCATCGCTCCCCTTGGTCATGGCCTCCAATGAGCCCATGCCCCGATACCGCTCCACTCGCTGACCATTCTGCATCATTAAAGTCATATGAGCAACTTAATACATAAAATGGAGCATATGCATAGATCATATACCAATGATCAATACCAGTATCCCTCTTGTTTGGCATATTGACAGTCAAAACTAGAATCTACATGGAGGGAAGTAAGGCTACGAATTCATACCTGAACCATGTATGCCCCAGGAGCCTCCGAGCTTCCCGCTAAGAAACTTCCCATCATTACACAGGAAGCCCCAAGGGTCAAAGCTTTGACAATATGCCCGGAGTTTGATATGCCACCATCAGCTATGATTGGCACCTTGTTCTGGGAAGCAATGGACGAGACCTTGTAAACTGCTGTAGCCTGGTTTGTAATGATTACATACACAAGCAGGATAACAATTAGGCTGGAATGGCTACCCGTTGCAGATGAATTCAAACACCAGCCAAAATATTGCAGTGGAGTACCTGGCCTCGCCCAACAGCACATACTTCCTGTGTTGTTCAAATGGAGCCCGAGCCCATATCAACTCCAGCCTTGATCAAGTTGTCTGCTTGGGACATGGTAACCACATTCCCAGCTATGACATCTACTTCTGGATGAGTTTTCTTGATGTACTTGATCATCTCGATCTGGTAGATGGAGTTACCCTGAGAGCTGTCGAGGACCACCACATTGGCGCCAGCCTTCACCAGCTGCTCCAGCCTTTCCTTATCCGATTCCCTGGTTCCTATTGCTGCCCCTACCATCCACTCCCCATCTGCCCCAAGTGTTCCTCCGCCCACTATTCTAGGGTATCCTCTCAGCCTCTCTACATCATCCCTTGCCACCACATCCACTATCTCCCCACACTTCCTAGTCACTGGTGCAATGTCAATTTTTGGGCTATCTTCATTTAAGTATTCAACAATCTTATACAAGTCAGAATTCCAAGCAATGGAATCAGCAGATTTGACCATGTAATCAGTCAAAGGAGATTCTTTGTCGCCACCACTAAGTCCCATCCACTGTAATTGAGATACGTAACCCATGAGCTCACTCTTGGCATCTCCAGACTGGGTAACAAGGATACAGGGGCTACTTTCAAAATCATCCAGCGAGCAAATACGATCAGAGGGTGACAGGAAGATGGGATTGGAGAGAATAGGGAAACACTAAGCTTTGGCTGCTCTGATGTGAGCTGCCTGCTCAGAGGAGGAGCAGTTGGAGTGGATGATGCCTATGCCACCAAGGAAAGCCATGGCTCGAGCCATGGAGGATTCAGTGACAGTGTCCATTGGGGAAGACACGCATGGAATGGAGAGGGAAATATTGCGAGTGAGGTTAGTGGAGAGATCCACTTTGTCAACAGGGAAGCCGATGTACCCAGGGAGGAAGATGACATCATCATAAGTGTAAGAGTACCCCTGCCTGACAAGTTTTTTGCAGTGAATCCATCTTCAAACTCCATCTGCCCCTCTTCACTGCTCAGGTCCCTCCTCTCTTGCTATCCTATGACAATGTCCACAAAATATATCTCATTGAGATGAAGCTCAATAAGCGCATCCATTACAAAAACAAAGTAAAAACCACAGGAAGTTTTCCATGAGTTGCTTCACTACAAAGTTCTATAGAAATTGATATGACTGCCTGTAAGGGGATAGTAAGTTATGCAAGTATCCGAATCCAGTTTAAACACGTGAAATGAAACAAGCCAACAAATCCAGTGAAGGCAAATATAAATTGCACTAGCCAATTACAAGCACAAGGAATAATTTCACCAAATGAGCCAAGTATGAAAGGAACTCAGCCAGAACTGAGCTCTGTGGAAAGGAAAAGACGAACAACACGCGGGAGAGTAAATGTAACATAAAAATGCCAAAGAAAAACATAAGGATTGAATAATCTAAGCATAGAACGCCTCATCAATCAGAAACCGACATAAGGAGCACGGCGAATCAAAAATGGAGTTGCATCCGTATAAGGATTTGTCCAATGACAGGGAAAATACAAGAAGTGCAGGGCAGAGCTAACCAGAGAGCTGCAAGGTAGAGACAACTGAGCAGAGGCAATATCCAAGGACTGCTACGCTAGAAGGTGAGTGGGATGAGAGGGAAAGGATCGGGCAGGTGGAGACTGGCGCCTGAGGAGAAAAAGGAAATATGCCAGGCGGCGACTGGTATTTGATTTATGGAAGAGAGATGATGCAGAGGCCCAAAGGATCTCTCTCGAGGAATTCCTACCATCGGATCTCTCCGTTTAGATCCAACGACCAATAATATTCCATCCATTTGTCTTTTTTTCTTGACATTTTACGTATATTATTTTACTTGTTTTGGGGATGGTGAAAAATTAAAATTTATTGATATACTATTTTAGTTAGTTATTATATTATTTTATATAATTAATATTTTTTATAATTTAATTCATTAAAATTATATTATAATATTTTAATTTATGTATTTATATTATTTTAAATATATAATCAAATACGTATATTATATAATTTATTTAATCACTTTTCAATAAAATTTTGTTATTATTTATTCATATATTTACACAATATTTGTATTAAGAGTTTCCTAATATAGTTTATATGGGTGTTTGTTAAAATAACAGAGAGATTTTAAAGGGAATATTAGCCTCCCAAAATCCTACATTTCAATTAATATCTCTAATTTTGAGTATTTGGAGAGTGGTAACTTTAATACTATTTTATATATTTATATATTTTTTTTTGTCATGAGAAAGAATAAAAAAAACTGTTATGATTAGTGACAATTATGTTGGTGGAATTGAATGCCTAGTTTTTAGTTGTCATGTCTTACTATTTTGATTTACACATTTTTTACCTTTTATTTTAAATTTACGGGTATTCTTTTATTATGGTTGAAGAAATGATTATATCATGATTTATCTAAGAAAGGTAGGGACTGTACTCAAATTGGAATTTATCAGAAGGTGCGCTTGATTCTCTCTATTGCTTTTTCGATTTTACAAGGGTCTATTTCTCTTTCTCTTTGCTGAGCGACTTGCACCCTTTACCTCTCTGTAGCTTTTGTCTCTAGGATATCTTCTCCAGACCACATGGCCGGATACAAAGCTGAAGACGAGTACGAGTACCTCTTCAAGCTGGTCCTGATTGGGGATTCGGGTGTCGGGAAATCGAACCTGCTGTCGAGATTCGCAAGGAACGAGTTCAACCTCGAGTCCAAGTCCACTATCGGAGTCGAGTTTGCCACCAAGAGCTTGAGCATCGATGGCAAGGTCATCAAGGCTCAGATTTGGGATACTGCTGGTCAGGAAAGGTGATATCTTTGTCGGTGATTCTCTTTTTCATCTGAATTGAAAGTTGGCTGCTTTGACTTGATTCCCTTGTTGGTCTTGATGGGCAAAGTATCGCGATCTGGTGTGCAAATTAGGGTGCTCTTGAAGCTAGAGCGGGTCATTCTGCAGTCACATTTTGACATGTTATATACTTGCTGACATGCAGTTATATGGGAATGATCAGGGATTTATGGGTTTAGATGCAAATTTGTACTTAGGGGATGGAGGCTTGCCCGAGTTTCTTCTAATATGAAATCAGATGTTGGGCTGCAAAAATCATGCTAGTACATTAATTCCTATCATATATACAGTAAGAACAGACCTATCTATCAATTCTAGAATTCTGTAATTTATTGCCTTCTAGCTTGAGATGGTTATGAGGAAGAAGCTCAAACAAGTTTTCTTCCACTGAAATGATAACTGTTTTTTTGGGTGTTCATCCATCATTGTGGATTTTCCTGTTTGAAATTTTGACAATAGATAGTTTCCAGGGTAGCATGCTTTACTTACTTGGAGGTATATATGGATTAAAGCTGCATTTTTTTATCAAACAATTTGATTTTGGTCCCCATTTCTATGGCTTCATTTCTCAAGATTGTGTTGCAGCATATTTTTGGGAGGGATGACAATTGACAAAGATTCAATCTTTAAGCTTCATTCTGTAATGTGCAAGGCAGTTTCAGTGCATATTTCATGATATAGAGAATCCAGTGAAGCTTTTACATGGAATTCAGTAAAGTTTACCTCTGTGTAATTATTGTTTTCTACTCAACTGTCTTCTTAGCCTGAACCAATTTGTTGTATGTGCTTATTCCTGCTTTACTGTATCCACAATGTAGGTCATAAACCTTTAATAAAATCTGGAGTAAAAGAAAGTATCTGTGAAGTTAATGAACAAAAGATGGTTATAAAAGTAGGTTATGTGTCAAAGTCAGGTCCTTATTTCCCGATACATTCATTTTTAATCTAAGTATTGATACTTACTATGGCAAGGGAAGAAACTTCGGTTTTGCACACTCGGATAGTCTATGTAGTGTGTGTTTTCTTTCTTTTCGACTTCGGGTTCATGCTACCAATTAAATACTCTTCTATAGATGATCATTTCAGTTAGGACCATTTCTCATAATTGCTTTGTGATTAGGCAGCCATAAAAACAAGTGATCTCTATACTACTGACCTCACAGCAAGTGCAACCAGCTTGCAGCTTGTGTTCTCTGGAGAATAATAAGCTTGTATGAGAGCTGGCATATTTTGCAGATTTGGACACCCTTTTATGCACAATGATGATCTCATTATCTTTTCTTTGTGGTAACAGGTACCGAGCCATTACTAGTGCTTACTATCGAGGTGCCGTGGGAGCCCTGCTTGTTTATGATGTCACCCGTCGATCAACATTTGAGAATGTTGGGAGGTGGCTGAAGGAGCTGAGGAACCACACTGACCCCAACATGGTTGTCATGCTCATCGGAAACAAGTCCGACCTCCGCCACCTTGTGGCAGTCCCGCTGGATGATGGAAAGTCATTGGCCGAGGCTGAGTCCCTCTGCTTCATGGAAACCTCTGCACTCGATGCCACGAATGTGGAGGCGGCCTTCGGCGAAGTCCTCACCCAGATTTACCGGATTGTGAGCAGGAAAGCAGTTGAAGCCGGCAATGATGGAAGTTCCTTTGCAGCCCCCTCAAGGGGACAGACCATCAACGTCAAGGAAGAAGGTTCTGTCTTCAAGAAGATGGGGTGCTGCTCGGGCTAAGATTCTTTATCATACCACTTTTTGTACATTTATATGATCAGAAGCTAGTACAATCTTTAGTGCTAAAAAGGCACCGCATTTAGTGTGAATTGGATTGAAGTCCTATTTACACCATTTCCAGTGATCATTGTTTGTTTCAGATTTCAATTCTACTGCTGAAACTTTCTGGGTTTGCAAAATATGTCCTTTCCCTTCCTTCACTTGTCTGTTGGGTGTTGGCAGCGTCGAGCCCCCTGAGCCCTCGAACCTACCCCATCCCCCTGTATGCCACCCGAGCAGCCTGAGCCTCCACCCGAGCCCAAGCCACCATGTCGCTCCGAGCCCTCGGACCAACCTGATTGGGTCGGGTACCCGTGAGATCCGTACGAACTCTCACTTGGACCAAGTGATTCATGTACTTTAACTATCATTACATTAAATATATATTATAAATTATTTTAATTTTTAGATAATATCTATAACTATTATTCTTATTTTTTCTCACAATTATTCTTATTTTTTATTCTTTCAAAATAACTTTGGTTTTTTAATTTAGTATAACCTTACGTGCAAAATATTTATTTACTTTATATTTAAAATGTGCATAACATTTAGCCATATTTTTTTATAAAATTAAATATATGACATTTATCTAATAATTATTTAATATCACAATAAAATTCATTTTTATCTATTTTCAAGTATGTATTAATTATATTAATTTATATTTCTTATGCATGTTTTTTATGGAGAAATTGGTGAATAAATGAGTAAATATTAGATTTTAAATGATTTATTACCAAAAAAACAAAATTTTCCTGAATTAAGAGTGGTAGTTTTGGAAACTCACATTTACAACCCGTGCCAGGCTTGACCCCTTTTTTTTTGCCGCCGGCGCTTCCCTTTCCGGCGGTTTAGGGTTCCCTGATAAGCTTTCGATTCTTTAAACTGACTCCGATTGATCTACTCGATTTTCTGCTCAACTGTCTGATTATAATCTTTCCTTTTTGGCCGGAAATATTGGATTGTGGTATAATTTGGATATAATTCCGGCAATATCTGACATCCATAAATATAGATCGTCTCTTCCGTCTATCTCGCAGCGAAGTGGTTTTTCCTTGTTATAGATTTGATGATTGAAAATCCTGGAGGAGAAGGCAATTGTGGAGAAAACTGAGTTCTTTGCCTTGGCTATGGAATCGAAGGGAAAAGTCCCCTCCTTGGTCGAACTCTGCGTATTGAAAGCTATAGATAATGTCAGGCTTCTGGGGGACGTTGGCGAGACCGACTCATGCTTCCTGGAGCAGATTCTGCCTCACTGTTCAGTGAATGAATTGATCCACGTAGAGAAGAGTACCAAAGTAAGGCAGATATCTCGTTTTTCCATCTGACGGGATTTGTCTTTCCTTGTTGAGACTGATGAAAGTCCTTCTCCCTTTCTCTATTTTTCCTGTAGGGAAGAGATCTGAGTCCGATTACTGATAAGTTATGGAAGAAATTCTACGAGAGACAGTTTGGTTCTGAGAGCGTGGATCTTGTTCTCAAGAGGATGAAGGAGAAGAATGTATCGTTCAAGTGGGCAAAATTGTATCAGGTGACGACTTCGGCTTCAACTTATCTCTCTTAACGAGACCGACTTGAAGTTGTAGAGATTAAGCTTATCTTTTTGACATGGGATGATCTATGTACAGGCTAAATTGAAGGATCTGGAGGATTCTGCGAACAAATCACTTGATCGAATTAAGGAGCTATACAAGAAAGAAGATGCTCGTACGTTGCGTCTCTCAACCATCATACTTAGTTTCTTGCAGTGGCTTTTCTTGTTCCTCCTGCTCTCATCAGTCTCTTGATGCTTCCAAGCTCTTATGAGTTGTTAAGGTTTTTCTAATTAATCCACATCTTCAGTGAAACAGAGTCGGCAAGTACGGCTTTGCAGTGACGTGCCTGCTTCAAGAAATAGGAGAAGCCATCGCGGTAGTCATCCTTCTACAGTGTAAAACTCAGCTTATTGCTGCACCTATGTTGTCCCTCACCATTACAGGTTTTGTGGTTTTAGGCAATGGACCTGGCCGCCATGTATGCAAGTACAAAAGCGATTTGATGAAGAAATCGAAGATGGACTTGCTCAAGAGGTGCTCTTTCTCTTGCTAGTCTGAGATCTATGCTTCCCCAAATTCTCTTCATCAGTTACCTTCTGGGGGCCAATTTCTTGAATCTAATAGTCTTTCACTCTGCAACTAATCTCTCTTTCACCTTTTTTTTTCATTCACAGTTTAGAGGCTAGGAATACCATTGCTATGAAGAGGAATGTCAGCCAGAGAAGTTGGAGGTAAGATCTTCACCGCCACACCAACAGCTAATGAATGATTCACAGACTCTGATCTCTCATAGCCCATCTGTTGTTTTTGCGCTCCAGATTGACAAGACCCAGTGGCTTCTCAGCAAAGGGCTCTGTTTTGGTGTCTAAACAAGGCAAACCATCGGGGAGAAGATTTTAGTACCATGATCCCCGAGATTATCCCGCCAACATAGGTGGATTGAAGCCTTTTTCTGTTCATCATCTGACTAGTGGCTAGTAAATACGAACTAACCAAGCTGATGTTCCCTTAACCTGGAAACTCTTAAGAACTCCTCTGTCAGCTCTTTCCCATCTACTAATTGTAATAGCATTCTTTTCATAGGAGATGTATAGATCTTATACACCATTTATGAATTCTTTCTTTTTACAAACAGAACAATGTTGTCTCCACAAAATATATTATTCGATTTTGGATGACTATGAGGAGACTTTGATTGGCATATTAGTCAAGCGGGATGGATCAACGCCTGTGATAGTTCCAAAGCTGTTCTGGTTGCATGTCATTGGCTGAATGTTGCTTTAGCGTCATGCGGCAACACAAACACCTTACACACCTTACTGAAGTCTCCATTGCTGATTTGCACACTCGCTTGTGCGGTTTCCACTGGAGACTTGTAGGTGGAGTTGCCCATGTGAATATTTCATGTAGTAACTCAAGTTTTCCACCCAATTGGAGGGTCATTATTTTCATATAAAGTGTATAGACTTATGGTTAAAGTCACACTAATCTTGTTCTATAGAAATTTATGAGCAATTTGTTCATACCCTATTTTTTGAATTCATGAGTATACAATAGTCTTATATTTTTAAAGATAACTTATGTATTTGTTTGGAGATAAAATGAAATTTTATATTTTGAAGTGTTACGATTTTATGATAATTTAATATTTTATTAATTAAGTGTAGATCTATTTTAACTATATGTTATAAATTATAATATAAAATTAATCTATATGATTATACTCTATTATATTAAATTTTATTAATGAGATTTGTAAAAATTTTCAAGGTAGGTTTTATAAATGTGAGAAATAAATTATATTAGGAAAAAATAATAAGAAATTAAAGTTAGTGTGCAAAATGAATGTTGCAAAATATATTTTATTTTGATAAATATTTATATAACAACTATACTTTTTTTAAGTTATTGAAAGTTATCCTACTTAATTGGCTTACTTTAGTTGAATTTAATTTATCCCAACATGTCTAATATTGACCTAATTTTACATTATTCAATATTAAAATTTTATTAACATTCATTACTCAACCCTACTAATAACTATTAACTTTCTTAGTTAAAATTTTGTAATTGAAATATAATAACTTGAATCATATTAAATATTAGCAAGATATTATATAAATAATGTTAATATTAAATATTAAAAATATATTATATCAATAACGTTCGTTCATTCAACATAATATTAAAAAAATAATGATATTCACTTCTCTTACTAACACTTATATTTACCTGATTTATTTTTTTCATTGGAACTCCATTTATATACTTGGTAAAATTTATTAAATATTTAAAAATTTTAATATAGTAAATTAAATTTATTTATCCATAGATAACATCATATTATTATCACTTAATATAAAAATATATTTAATAATAGTTTTATGTTATGACAAATAGGCATCATGAGTGAGTTAGTCTCATTATCTTAATAAATTATATCCCAAAAAAATATGTTAATAAGTTATTAAAATATATGAAATACCATTATTATTTTAATTATTTATTAATTTAATTTCTCCTCAATTTGATTTTGGACAGTAGCATAATTTTATTTTATATATATATATATATATTAGGGTTAGTAATATTCGGATATTATTAATATAAAAAAATAAATATACTAATGGTTTTACTTTTTTATACTAAATAATTGTTTTACCTATATAAAAAATAAACAAAGTGTTATACTTTTACATAAATTTAGATCGGCTCAACTCATATATTATAAAAAATAAGAGATTTGGTGGGGTACTTTTTTTATTGAATTGTGTGAATAAACCTTAATCTCATTGATATAATATAAGCTAGCTAAATATGACTATTAGGGTTTTAGCTACACTTTTTTTCCATGTATTAATAACTAGTGTCATGTAAACCCTAGAGAGCATGCCCTTGTCTGCTTGTCCATTTATTTATTGGAACTTGCAACCATCTTGCAAGGTTCACACAAAGATCATAGAAAATAGAAAAAGATGTATGGTGATTTATGGTGAAGAAAAAAACTCCGGCTATCGCGTTAGGGCTTTAGAAGTACCGTGGACATTCGTCTTGGAGTGACACACACCCAATTGTAGCCCGGTCTAGCAAATCGAGTTTTGTGACTCTATTGGACTAGACAAGGGGAGAGAGAGTCGATTTCACCGACAAAGCTAAGGGTTCCAGCCATCATTCACCGAAGGAGGTTGTTTCTAGAGCGTGTTTCTTCCATTGAAGTACATTCAGCTTCTGCCTTGGCTCAATTCCACTGAATCTTGAAAATAGTGCGTGTTCCTGTGACAGGAAGGAGAAATAACGCGAAATTTGGAAGCGGGGATAGCCCTTACTTTCTTCCGAGCTCCGGCATGGATAGTTCGAGGCAAGTCTTCACGGTGGATCTCCTCGAGAGATTCGCCGCTAAGGGCCGTGGTACGATTACCTGCATAGCCGCAGGGAACGACGTGATTATTCTCGGTACAAGTGAGGGCTGGCTGATCAGACACGATTTTGGAGTCGGCGACTCTTACGGTAATGCAACGAATACGATTTTTGGTTGAAATTGAGCTGGTGGATTCCCTGATTCTCTGTCGTTGAGTTCACTCGTACTCCTGCTTTTAGATTTTGATCTGACTGTCTTCGGTCGAACTGGGGAGCAGTCCATCCATCGGGTCTTTGTTGATCCTGGAGGAAGCCATTGCATTGTCACAGTGACGGGAAACGGAGGTTCTGAATCTTACTATATCCATGCAAAGTGGAACAAGCCTCGGATTCTGAGCAAATTGAAAGGTCTTGTAGTGAATGCTGTTGCTTGGAACAGACAGCAGATTACAGAAGGTAGTTTTTTTCCCTAATTTAACATATGGAAGATGGCATTAGGAAAGTAGTCTCTCTTTGTCTTCTCTCACCCTATCCACCTAGCAGCTGTTGTCCATTCACGTAAGCCAAGCTTGGTATAAATTTTCACAAATCAAGTTTGTTGTTTATCAGCTACCCAGTATTGCAGCACGGAGGGTGGATGCAATACTTACCAGCCACAGAGTTCTCGAGCGAATCTCCTGGCTTTGCCCCTTACGAGAGGAAGTCAGGAAAGAGCAAATTCGAGATCAAGCGGATGGAGAACACCACAAGCAAGCAGGTCACTTTCTGCAATGGGTTGCTCAAGAAAGCCTACGAGCTGTCGGTGCTTTGCGTTGCTGAAGTAGCGCTCATCGTCTTCTCCAGCGGCGGCCGCCTCTATGAATATGCCAATAACAGGTCCCGGTAACCTTTTTCATCCTCTATATCTTCTAACGGAAAGATTTACAAATGCATATATGCACTAGTCTTCTCTTTAAGAAAGTTGGTCGACTTCCCTACTTTTTTCAAGATTAATAGGGCTCCAGCTTATCGGTCATGCAGTGACTGTGATACCCTTAGTCATCACCACCTAGGCTGTGTTAATTTCTAATGAAGATTGATATGAAGATGCCAATACCCTATGAAACACTTTCAAACACATCAATCTTCCTATTTTTTCTGAATTTCTTTGGGATGAAACCCATTTTTAAAATTTTTTATGGATGGGTCTTGGGGTATAATTAGGGTTATCAAATTGATCACCAGCTGATCTCACCTCTGGGTTGTATGTTGGTTCTTTCCTTGATAAACCTAAAAATTAGGGTTCCAAATTACCTCAAATAGGCAAGTATTGGTATCCATGAAAATCTGTGAAGGGTACACCCTATTTGCCAAACTTTTCAGTGAATGGATCTTCACCAATGAAACAAAGAAAAAGCTCTGAATTTCCGGTGGCTAAGCGGGCTGTATCCTCGAAGTATCTTAGCTTTTTTTTTTCTAGGGTTTACTCATATGGGTGGTATTATAATATGTGTGCGTATATATATGTGTTCTATATGCTTATGAAAAAGCTTAGAAGTGATGGTCAAGTACTCAGAATTGATTTAGCCAAAAAAAAAAAAATAGTCCCTTTCCCTTTACTTGAAGAAACAGCAATAAATTAATGATACAGCAGTTTCCTCTGTGAACCATCGGACACTGTTATGCTACCGTGATAGTCAAGGGTGCAGCGTCTGATCAGGACCCTCGAGGAAGTTAAGGTAAGACTTTTGCCGGTGTCTGCAATCGTGGGAGAGGGAGAGGGAGAGGGAGAGAAAGAGACAGCATTTATCATTTATATACCATAAAGAAATATGTATTATATTCCATTTATATTGTAACCCTAAATCCAAGGTAGCGGTTGCACCTTTTATGGTTGTTTTCCTTTGGTTTTTTGGCGTTGATCATTGTCACGTGACAATGATCTTCATCTTTCATGTTGCAGTGTTAGAGGACAATCGAGAAATACAAGAAAGCTTGCAGTGATCGCTCAAGTACAGCGTCTGTTTCCGAGACCAACACCCAGGTAGAAATTTTACAACTTTGATGCGTTCCTGGGGATTATGGTGATCCGAGACAAGCACCCAGGTAAAAATATGTAACAAATATTTTATTCAATTACCTTCTTTATTAAACTTTGTTTGGTGCCTTTTATTACTTGTTGTATCTTGTATGATATGAGTTTTGTTGGTGCAGGGTACAGAATCCTTTTATGGCTTGTGATCTATTTCATGACACAAAATTTATGTGAAGGGTTAAGCTACAAGGAGATGTCCACTAATTTTCCTCGTCCTACCTTACCAATGGATGGCAACGATGCTACCGGAAATCAAATAGGAGTTTCACTTCCCCGGCATATTAAATACAGTACCATAACAATAATAATGATAGTCTTACTTCTTTACATCTTATTTTGCATTCTAGGGATGAGGCCTTTGCTCAGGTATGCTCGAACATACAGGGGGAGATTTCCATTCGAGAGTCAAGAAGTCTTTCTTACTAGATTGGCCTGCATAGGCCTTAAAAAAGCTGATATCGAGCGAATCCCTACGGTTATTTACAGGAGCGGCCGGGCTAATGTAGGGGGGACTGACTGCCTAATTTGTCTTGAAGAACTTGTGGAATGTGATATAGTTCGTGTTCTACCAAAATGTGGTCATTATTTTTCATATAAACTGTATAGAGTTATGGTTAAAGTCACACTCATTGTGTCCTACTTTTAGAAATTTATTATGTCAGTAGAGCAATTTGTTCAAGTCCTACTTTAGCATCAAGACTTTTTGGATTGAAGGAGAATGATACGATAATCTTATGTATTTGTTTGGAGATATAATGAAATTTTATAAATTGAAGTGTTATAATGTCACGATAAATTAATATGTTATTAATTAAGTTTAGATCTATTTTAACTATATGTTATAAATTATAATATGAAATTAATCTATATAATTATACTCTTTTATATTATATTTTATTAATGAAATTTGTAAAAATTTTCAATGTGGATTTTAAAAATGTGAGCAATAAATTATTATGAAAAAATAATAAGAAATTAAAGTTAGTGTGTAAAATTAATGTTGAAAAATATATTTTATTTTGATAAATATTCATATAACAACTACACTTTTTTTAAGTTATTGAAAGTGATCCTATTTAATTGGCTTACTTGAGTTGAATTTAATTTATCCCGACATGTTGAATGATTAGATTGATGTGAACAAAAGGTATATGAATATATAATAAGATATTAGTATTTTTTTACATATTTTTAAAATATATTATTAATTGAGGAGTGGCTTAGGGTAAAGGGGTGTTAAAATGTGTAGCTCTTAGGGATTGTGCTTGAATTTTATAATTATAGTACTTGAATTTTATAATGCTCTATCAAATCTCTTTTGGGCTGCAAAGTTAATTTGCACTCATATGTTGTGCTACTATTAATGGGCCTGATAAGAAAACCAATATAACAAGCTGAGCCCAATCATCCAAAACGGAGATATTTATTTTAATTTTCGTAAAAAAATAAGTTATTTTACTTTAAAATATAAATTCCGTTGAAAATATATTGATTATTGACGTGGGAGAAGAAACCGGGTCGGAAAAGATGGACAGCACTTGTGGCAAAATCCATCGGAGAGGCCCAACTTCCTCGCTGCGGTCGTCCTCCGATGGGGTCACCGGATAACTAAACAAGGGAAAAATATGGCCATATTGTCTGGTTTATCGAAAATCATATGCTTAGATGTTGATGGGTGAGCTCCGTTGATGTCACCGGCACTTGTCGAGATTGATTGGTGCACGTGGCAAAGTGATAAATCACGAAAGAGTAGTTATTCCATTGCATACTAAAATTACACGCCAAATTCTAGCCTCCGCCGCCGCCGCCGCCGCCACCACCGATGTCGCCCTTATCGGAGCGACGCCCACAGACGAACACGACCATGGAAATAATGGTGGCGGAGACAAGGACTACGAAGAGCTGGAAGAGGATACCGTCGGATCCGCCTTTGAAGCCATCAAGCCGTGGAACTGGAACTAGTCCCCTCGCCATAAATTTGATGTGCTTCATATATATGCATGCATGGCCATGTATCTATAGCTAACAGAGGATTACCAACAGTTAGCTGGCTAGCTGGCTAGCTTCTTTCTCTGCACCTTCTTCCTCCAATTTCATCCACCCACAGCACAAGTTGCTCGTAGAGATATTTCTGGGATCCCAGTTGTAGTTGTTGTGTTGTGTCACGGGGGGCCAAACATGCGCCCGCCTTGACTGACCTTTGGGCTATAGGATGCCAAGTCACTTTCAAGAATATGGATTCTTCTGTGGAATGGCATGGCAGGAAGAACATATCACCATTGCAAGGAGATGTTTGTTGAAACAGCTCATGACTTGATCAGGCGATCGACTATGAAATTTTCTCTCCCTTTAAATCAACAGTATTTACAGGGATGAACATATAGAAGATCTGTAATCGCATCTGTATGAAAAAACAGCATCCAAAAAGAAAGGAGATGTCTAGCTTCACCTATGAGCGGCAATCTTCAAGCTTCAGGAACTGGTGGTAGTAATTCCTGGAAATACCAGCCATGGGTGATGAGTTGCTGTGTGCAAATATTTGATTCCATAGCTGTTAATGGCCGGAAGGCTCAGAAGGGTTAAAGAGTATATTTATTACCTCGGAAAACCTTAAATGGCCATGGCGTAAGTTGGAAGTCCGTACGATGGTTTCCCATCTGGTCTCCGTCAGAGGCGACTTGGAATGTGCGGCTCTTCTACTTGGAACAACGGCTGAGCCTGGAGGAGGAGCGGTCGAAGGTGGTGGGCACTTGGAGGAGACAGCGAGCAGCGTCCGTGACAGCCATGAATCTGAAGGAGATTTTGGCAATGGGGGTGGAAGATGGAAGGTCGAGTTACTACTGACTGCAGTCATTTCCGGGCTTGCAGATAGCGTGCTTTCCACATCGGTCTTGCCATTGCTGTGAGCTTCTTCACTGTTCTTTTCTTTGGATTCTACATCAGGCCGGTGCTCATTTGCAGAAGACGCCATCTTGACTTCTTCTTCTGCTTCCAAGTCTGCCAACTTGTCCTGGGGAAGATCGGACTTGGTAGTTTCTCGACTCGGGGAGGTAAGGAGAGATGCGATTGCTGAAACCTCAGCTTCAACATCATCGTCCTTACTCGGCAGGCTCGAGGAGGCGGAGGAATAAGCGCTCGGAGAATTCTGATGGCTCCCCGGATGGATAGAATCTACGTACAGAGTTTTTTCTGCTCTGGGACGGGTCGAGGAGACCGATCCCCAACCTTTGCCCTCGCTGGCCAACAGCTCTCCGAATTTCATGCACCGTTTTCCAGTAGGATTGGATCCTTCGCGGGCTAATGGATTGTAAGAATTCTCAGCCGATGTCCCATCTGTACACTCTGCTTCCGAAGCAGCTTGAAAAGAGTCTTCCTTCCATTCGAGAAACTGGCCATTGCCCTGCAGCCGTCTGTAGAGATTTAATCCTTCTAATCTCTTACCATCTTTCTCGTGTCCCATTCCAGATTTGCTCACCGGCTCAGGCTTGTCCTCGTTCAGCGCAGTGCAAGGTGTCGTCCTCTGCTCAAAGATAGACACATTTACCAGCCCTGGGTAAGAGGTAAAAATGCAGCAGGTTTTGCTGTCGACTGAAAATCTGAACGATTTCATGGATTCTGCGTTCTACTTGATGCCGTGCAGTGATCAATATGGAATGGACATTTATGCGCAGTGAGAAAGATGGGTACCTTGCTCGAAGAATTCTCTCGCACTCCACCAGCCAAATTAGGCCCTGGAAGGTGCATCCCCTTCATGCCAATGCCCGGTACTGGATTTAATGAGCAAAACCAAGGCAGTAGCCCACAAACTTTAGCCGGTGAAGTTTCATCGTCATCACGACCATGATCTTCCCTTTCTCTCGGCCTATTTTGATAAGCAGGAGGAGAATCTTTCTTTACCTCAGTGGGTCTCGGACTTTCCTGCACCGAAGGCATTGGCTTCCTAGTCGAGTGCTGAGGCGTGTCCGAAGCCATTGCCTTGGCTGCGGACAGGAACCGCCCCATCATGAAATCCTGAGCCACCGGCTCAGCATTAAGCCTCTCCGTAGGAACAGGGTCCGGACCATTCAACCCACTTAACCCACTGGTGACACTGCAGTTCAAGAAAGACTCTGATCTGGACAACGTGTCCATGGCATCCAAGAAAGCCTCGCTGCCTTCCTCCGAAGAAGCATCTTGGAATCCTTCCTGAGAAACTGAGCGAGTGACAGTAGGCTTGGAATCCTTCCCTGCATCTTGATCTTTGACTTCATGTTTTAGGGCGCTTCCAGGAGGGAGCTTGGGGGCAGCAGGACGGCGTTCAAGGGCTGCATTATTCTTCTGCAATTGCTTGTCTTCCTTGGGTTTCCCAGGAGCCTTCTCCCATTCAAATGGGACATTTCCAGGCTTGCTCACCGGGCCCGACTTTAGCTCCCATCTGTAATGCGGAAGAGGGGGCAGTTTCTGAAATGAGCTACCTGCTTTTCTTCTCCTTTCCTGAGCTGCTGAAGCCACTGCATTGGATGAGTGTCGCCTCACACTGAGGAATGGCTGGTTGAAGTCCAGCTGCTTTTCTTCCATTTGAGTTCCTAATGTTATGCCTCCACATCAACCTATCTATCTGCACAGCAGGAAGAAACACGAGACCGGACAAATATCAACTCAGAAGAGATGTCACTGGAAAACATTAATAAGATACACATTGGCATGCAGTCAGCCCAACTGTTTTTTTGTCCATTTCACGATCACAGAGTTAAGAGGAGTTAAAAGCTACCTACCTACCCTGCCCTACCCTACCTTCTTCTCCAGAAGTCCTACAAAATCATTATCAGGATGTTCACCAAATCCTATCTGCTGGAAACAGCTCGTGATCAGTTGGAATTGCAGAAGAAAATAGATTGCAAGTCACAACCACCATGTTCAACCGAAAAGAAATGGGATTCTGATCCACAAATTCAAGATACTACGAGGGCTGGGGATGCTTTTGAATTGAGATGAGCGTTTTTTCTCAAATTGGATGACCTTTTCTGTTCATAAAGTTTTCCAGAGTGGGCAACTGAAAATTTGCTGACAGACAGAGTAGTTGGAGAGTGTTTCAAGAATCCTTTAAAAGGTTGATACTGCTATCAATCACAGAGTAACAATGGCCAGAAGCAGCACGGAATCAACATCTGCACAAGCACAAGCTTCGGGAGAGAAACTGTAAAAAAAAATGGATTCAGCAAGCTCCCTTGTCCTCCTCCTCCTCCTCCTCCCGGAACCGAAAACAAGAAAAAAAGAAAGACTGAAGAATATGCCAGAAAAGGACCAAAATTGAATCGGGTTACTTCAAAAGCCCCGCACACATCCTGATCCTCCTCCAGCGAAGCAGGGCGCTTTCTTGTTGACCCAGTGATGAATTCTTGAAAAGAAGATGTTGGAGAGGGAGAAGAACCTGTTGGACTGATGATGATCAGCGGATGCCCCCCAGTTCCCGTTTCTTGACAGAGGAAGACATAGATAAGAGGTTTAGGCAGAAGATTCGTATGGAATCGATACCAAATCAAGCACTTAAGAAACCAAATCAATGAAAAGTCCGAGAGAAGAAGGGAGGAATAAACTGGGATGTAAGCTTTGCTTCGATGCTGAGCAGAACCACTGCACAGCAGCCAGCCGCCCTCCCTGTAATGCAACCAGAAGATTCCTTTTTTTATTTCTTTTAAATTCAAAACAATGAATCACCATGCCCACCATCCCCAAGTGGAATATAGGGTCACCTGATACCCGCGGGAAGAGACTCGAGAGCAGTAAATTTCAGAAACGTCATAATACCGATACCAGCGGAGAGTATTCTTCCATGAACTCAACTTCTAGCGAGAATTAAACTTGCAATTATGACATGGGCTTAGTGGAACAGGTGGCTTTTTCTCCTTTCCTTTTTCTTCTTGGGTGCTTATCCATTGGGCACAAAAGACTTTTCTTCCTAACCATATACTAACTTGCAACATTTATATATTGATATAACTTGCATAGCTTCTTCGAAGAAGACAGATTCCTAGAAATCAGCAATCTTGTTCTTCAGTGTAAATTGCATTTTCTGCCTAGCAAAGATCCCCTTGGTCTTCTTCAATGTACTGCGAATGCTACTATGAGAGTGAAACTGCGAATGTACTGATTACCGAGTCAGTCCATAGCTTGATAGATCGGTGGCGGGAGGGTTTAATTTTGGACGGAATCTGGCGGTGGGAAGCCGGTGATTCTCCCGTGATCCGTCCGGTTAGTCTGTGAATGACCGACGCCATTATCATCGTCCTCTTTTTATCGCCCCGTGACATCATTCTCGTAAGCCATTGGCGTGGATGACGATGATGATTCAATGAGTTCACACGTCCTGAGGGGCTATTCATAGCGTTCACCCGCCTAAGTATTAACGGCTTTAGACGTAAATGCTGTCGCTCCTCCGACCGACCGACCGACCGACAACGCGGTATAGGGGTTATGTATGGTTCGAATTTTTGAATTAATAACATTACCGCTAAAAAAAACTAAACCATAAGGACAAATCGAAAAAAAAAATCCTATAAACATGAGTTTCGTTGAATTTCTACGTGGCAATGGGCAAGCAGGACTATGGGCCTACTTGGGCTCTCATTGACCCCCAAACACATGGGGCCTCTAGGCCCATCTCATGACATCCGTGAGTATTTGGAGATTCACGATCTACACCATTTATTCATGTTCGATGCCTCGATAGCCTGAATCCATAATACACTCATTGATTATTGGAAATGGGGCACTCGTAATTATTTACTTAATTATTAAAATAAATAAATAAATATGTCATTTTCTAGAAATATTCCGTGAATTAAAGAATTAAAGGGTAAAATTATTAGATTAGTTGGACCAGCTGCAATGATATTCATTCATTAAAAGTGCCTTCATTTTTTAGCCTATTCAAACCCATATCCTCATCAGCCTCAATTTAATTGGGAAAGTTGTGCCATGACCCTCGTCTTAGGCTTTGACCTACCTAACAACACCATACTCATTGCTGGTCATTTTTAGTGCATATATAATATTTTATATTTAATATTCGATAATACTCATTTGTATAAATTTTTTATTTATAATTTTAAAATTATTCTTAACAAATATATACAATACAGATATTATTTTTTCTTAATAATAAATTTGAATTGAATTTACCCTCTCCGATTAATACGGGTAAGTATATATTTACTCTAATATTATTTGACAAGTTATTATATAATTATAAATATAAAATACTCTATTTTATCTAATTTATAATAATTTTTTAATCACTTACTGTCACTATTTTTAATAATATTGTTAAATTCAAATTAAAATAAATTAAAATTTCAGTAAAAATAGTAATATGGCATAAGACATATCATTTACTGGGGATGTCACTGTCAATTAAATTATATAAATAGCAATTCCGAGCATATTCTATTATGAAAAAACATGTCAAACTCCGAAATCACTATTCAACCTGTTGTTTCCTTTGATGTGTCCCATTCTCTATTTTGGTATGTCAGTTGAACTCACTTTAGTTGGTTAGGCTCATTATTCATAACTAAAAGTTTAGAAATTTATTTAATGCTTCCTTCTACATTTTGCAGGTTGCTGGGCTCCACACCATAAAGTTAAGTCAAAGTATAGATGCAAATTCACTTTCCCAGTTAGGAAATAGCACTAGATTTGGAAAATATTTTCATGGATTAAAAGGTGGGCCGAAATGGTTTTGCATCTGAAGTGCTTAAGAAAATGGATCAAACCCGAGAAGATGCAGGGCCATCTGAGAGAGGGGCTCATAATGCTGCATGGTGGAATTTAGATTTTATGGAGAAGTTTGGATCCTTGTCATTTGGTCCTCAAGAAGTCTCCTCAACACAAAGGGAAACACATCATTCTGAGTTAGAGGGCTTATCACCTCAGACAGCTTCACAAATTCTTTGGAGTACCGGGGTGCTTTCTGAACCAATTCCAAATGGCTCTTACTCTGTCAAATCCTTTTATTGCTTGTGGTTTATTTCATGATGCAAAATTTATGTGAAGAACTAAGCTACAAGGAGATGTCCATTAATTTTCCTCGTCCTACCTTACCAATAGATGACGACAATGCTAACCGAAATCAAATAGGAGTTTCACTTTCCGGGCATATTAAATACAGTATCATAACAATAATAATGATAGTCTTACTTATTTACATCTTATTTTACATTTAGGGATGAGAGTTATGAAGGCTTTCTTACTAGATTGGCCTGCATAGGCCTTAAAAAAGCTGATATCAAGCGAATCCATACGGTTATTTACAGGAGCGGCCAGGCTTTCTTACTTTAGCATGAAGACTTTTTGGATTTAGGGGGAATTATATGATAATCTTATATTTTTAAAGATAACTTATATATTTGTGTACATAAAATGAAATTTTATAATTTGAAGTATTATAATGTTATGATAAATTAATATCTTATTAATTAAGTGTAGATCTATTTTGATTATAGGTTATAAATTATAATATGAAATTAATCTATATGATTATACTCTATTATATTAGATTTTATTAATGAGATTTGTAAAAAATTTCAATGTGGGTTTTAAAAATGTAAGAAATAAATTATATAATGAAAAATTAATAAAAATTAAAGTTACTGTGCAAAATTAATGTTACAAAATATATTTTATTTTGATAAATATTCATGTAACGATTTATTATACTTTTTTTAAGTTATTGAAAGTAATCAGATTTAATTGGCTTACTTTAGTTGAATTTAATTCATTCCAACATGTCTAATTACTAGATGGAGGTTCCAGAAAAAATAGATATGAGCTAAATGTATATAAATATTTAATAAGATATTAGTATTTTTTTAAATATATTATTTATTAAACTTATTTTACAATATAAAAAATACATAATTTTTTTTTGCTTAATAAAAAAATACACAATTAAGATACAAAAATAATTTGAAAAGATTTACTTGCCAAATTTGGAATACATATATTATTATAAAATAAACAATAGTTAAAACTTTATGTATTAAAAAATTTAATATAGTTAATTCAATTTATTCATCCATTGATAACATCATATTATTACAATTTAAAATGCATGTAAAAATATATTTAATAATCGTTTTATGTTATAACAAATATTGAGTTAGTCTCATTATCTTAATAAATTATTCCCCATAAAAATATATTAATAAGTCATTAAAATATACGAAATACCATTATTATTTTAATTATTTATTACTTTAATTTCTCCTTAATTTAATTTTGGACAGTAACATGATTTTGTTATACATACATTTTAGGGTTAGTAATTTTCTGATATTATTAATATAAAAAAATAAATATAATAATGATTTGTCGGGTAATATATCTTTTGCACACCAGAAGTCAAGTCAGAGAAAGGAATGAAACATTAATTGACTTTGAAGTGTTTGTTTATTACTCTGGGAAAGGCAAGGAGATGGGCCCTTTTATAATTTGAAGTGTTGTAACGTTATTATGATAAATTAATCAAGTTAAGATCTCTTTTAACTATATGTTGTGAATTATAACTTGAAATTAATCTCTACAATTATACTATATTACATTAGATTTTATTAATGGAATTATAAAGATTTTTCAATGTGGGTTTTAGTGAGAAATAAATTATATTATGAAAAAATAATAAGAAATTAAATTTAGTCTACAAAATTAATGTTCTAAAATATATTTTATTTTAATAAACATTCATACATACACTGTACTTTTTTAAAGTCATTCAAAGTGGTTCCATTTAATTAACTTACTTGATTTAAATTCAATTTATCCCAACATGACTAATGAGTTGATGGAGGCTTGATAGAAAAAAAATAGACATGAACTAAAGGTATATAAATATCTAATATGATATTAGTATCTTTATATTTTTACATTAATTTTTAAAATATATTATTTATTAAGCTCGTTTTACAATATATGAAGTTAGATGGTTGAGATATAAAATTTAATAAACATTTTTTTCACATTTACAAAATTTAATATAGTTAATTCAATTTTTTATCCATTCATAACATCTTATTATTACTACTTAAAAGCTGTAAAAATATGTTTAATAATTGTTTTATATTACGACAAATAGGTATCAAGAGTGAGTTACTCTCCTCATCTTAATAAATTATACCCTATAAAAATATGTTAATAAATCATTATACAATTATTATTTTAATTATTTATTAATTTAATTTCTATTCGCTTTGATTTTGGCCAGTAACATAATTTTGTTATAATACATTTTAGGCTCAAATATTATTAATATAAAAAAATAAATATACATTCTATCATTGTATTTAAATTTCGTTTTTTAATTCTCATGTTAAATACAATGATAGATATATTTTATAGATTATAAACTATTTATAGAAATAATTTAAATTTTAATTATTATAATATTTGTATATTTAAATGTATAATATATTATTAATTATTTAAAAGTAAATAAGGATTTGGCTTGGGATATGATTAATGATGCACCCCAATATAATTAGTCATAATCAAATGATTATGGTGAAGAAAAAAACTCTAATTTCGCAGTTAGAGCTTTAGGAATACGATGGACATTCTTGGAGGGACATATTAGACCGGGTTCAGAGGATTGGTTCGACCCCGACTGACGAGGGGAGAGAGAGTCGATTTCACCTACGCTATAAGCTAACGGCTCCGGCCATCATTCACCGGGAGGAGGTTGATTCGGAGAGCGTGTTCTTCGATTGAAGTACATTCAGTTTCTGCCATCGGCTCAATTCCACTGACTCTTGAAAATAGTGCGTATCTTTTCGGTGTTCCTGGGACAGGAAGGAGAAATAAGGCGAAATTTGGACAGCGGGCATAGACGTTCTTCCGAGCTCCGGCATGGATCGTTCGAGGCAAGTCTTCACGGTGGATCTCCTCGAGAGATTCGCTGCTAAGGGCCGCGGTACGATAACCTGTATGGCCGCAGGGAACGACGTGATTATTCTCGGTACAAGTAAGGGCTGGCTGATCAGGCACGATTTTGGAGTCGGCGACTCTTACGGTAATGTAACGCGATTTTTGGTTGAAATTGAGCTGGTGGATTCCCTGATTCTCTGTTGTTGAGTTCACTCGTACTCCTGCTTTTAGATTTTGATCTGACTGTCGGTCGAACTGGGGAGCAGTCCATCCATCGGGTCTTTGTTGATCCTGGAGGAAGCCACTGCATTGCCACAGTGACGGGAAACGGAGGTTCTGAATCTTACTATATCCATGCAAAGTGGAACAAGCCTCGGATTCTGAGCAAATTGAAAGGTCTTGTAGTGAATGCAGTTGCTTGGAACAGACAGCAGATTACAGAAGGTAGTTTTTTCCCTTAATTTAACATATGGAAGATGGTATTGGGGAATTCTGGTATTTCCATAATTCCAATTTCAACTATTATCTCCTTGAGCTGACCATTTAGTTTTGAAGCAGATCTTATTTTGCCAATTCAAAGAAATCTTTTGGTGCCAGTGCTTTGTTAGCAAGATCTGTTAAAAGGATGTTCGTGAGAGAGGAAGTTTAGTTTGGGGATTTTTTTAGAAAGTTGCAGCTTTACTGATTACAGGAGTTTTCCTGAAGTTGATAAGCTTCATAGATAAAGTGCTTCATCATTTTCATCTTCTTTGTTCATGCTGATTTGTTCTCTATGTGTTTTTAAGTCTCTCAAATTTTACCACCAGCTAGTTTATTCTCATTGTTTGCCTATGTTGTCTCATTGTTAACCTCAAATTGCAGTTTCTACCAAGGAAATCATTCTCGGCACAGACAATGGCCAGCTTCATGAAATGGCTGTGGATGAAAAAGACAAGAAGGAGAAATACATAAAATTTCTGTTTGAACTTACTGAACTCCCTGAAGCTTTTACTGATATACAGGTATTGTGATTGCATTTTATTGGGTGTTCGTAGCTTGTTTCTTCAAATTCTTAACCTCTTTCATATTTCAATCAGTGATGTCTAATTTCTACTCGTAAAAAGGGAGGTTGTTTGATTATATAAAATGGTGGTAAATCTTGAAATTATATTCAGGTTGATGTTTCCATGAGAAGGGATCCTTGATTAAAATTTAGTTTTCTTCCTTCTTCTGTGGTCAAGTTCTGTTTCTTTTGTGATGAATCATTTTCTTTATGTATAAACTCTTATTTCCATGGATTTTCCATTCATGTCTAGATGGAAACAGCTAGTGTAATGACTGGAACTAGATATTATTTGATGGCTGTGACTCCTACTCGGCTCTATTCTTTCACAGGGATCGGGTCGCCAGAGGTAAGCTTAGCTTCATAATTAAGTTTTTCTAGAATCTGATGGGACATTGATCTGATGGTTTATTTTATCGGTCCAGGCTGTATTTGCTAGATATTTAGATCGTGCAGTGCATTTCATGGAGCTTCCTGGTGAAATACCAAGAAGGCATGTCTTCATGCTATACAGCTTTGGCCACTTACCGTTCTTGTTGCTTTCAACGAGACTATAATTATAAGCACGTTATAACTTAATATCCACCGTATTTCACACCTTGCGTGCATGAAATAGTCCTCTAAGTTTGTTTCCTTGCACAGTGAACTGCATTTTTTCATCAAGCAAAGAAGAGCTATTCATTTTGCTTGGCTTTCTGGAGCGGGGATTTACCATGGCGGCTTAAATTTTGGAGCAACACATAGGTGGCAATTGTGACTGTCTTATCTTCTTTGAGATAAATTTAGTCTGCTGAGTTTCTTTTTTTTTTTGTTTTTTCAGCTGGTATTTTATAAAGCTAGAATATTTTTTTGCAGAGTACCTGAAGTTTGATTGACATATTTTTAATGTTTATTGCATAGCTCCCATGACGGGGATGAAAATTTCGTGGAGAATAAGGCACTCCTGAACTATTCAAAACTTTCTGAAGGTTCAGAAGCACTTAAGCCCAGTTCCTTAGCAGTGTCAGAATTTCACTTTCTGCTACTTATGGGGAACAAAGTCAAGGTGTGCATTTTCCAAGTTCTGATTGAGAATTCCTTCTCAGACAGTTCTTTTCAGTAGAGGATAAGAACCTTCAATGTTAATTTGAAGACATAAGATCTTTTGAAACATTTCATATTTTTCATTTTGATTGAAAATGCGTTGTGTAATCTTCACATGTTACAGGTTGTAAATAGAATCAGTGAGCAAATTATCGAGGAGCTTCAATTCGATCAGACGTCTGAGTCAGTTTCTAGAGGGATCCTTGGTCTATGTAGTGATGCTTCAGCTGGTTTGTTTTATGCATATGACCAAAACTCTATTTTTCAGGTTAGTTTTGTAAGATCATCTCATCCTAAGGAACCTTACATTGGCTCATTTTCAGTTTCTGATGTTGTATCTTCTGGTATTTGAAAATATTTATAGGTTTCGGTTAATGAAGAAGGGCGGGACATGTGGAAGGTCTACCTGGACATGAAGGATTATGCCTCTGCTCTGGTCAATTGTGGGGACCCACTTCAGAGAGATCAAGTCTATCTAGATCAGGTCCAATCCTGAATATTCTCTGTTTATATTTCTTTTCCAATTACTATAGTTTTTGATAAGAAAAGAAAAGAAAAGAAAAAGTTCAGTTAATTTATGTTAAACTTCGAAAGTTTATGATACAGGCTGAAGCTGCTTTTGCCAATAGGGAATTTCTCAGAGCAGCATCTTTCTATGCAAAAGTAAGTTGCTGTTGCCTTTGCCTACAATATAGGAATAGTAATTTAATTTAATTTCTTAGTGTGTTAGTGAAACAAAGCCATCTTGTGCTTGCTACAATTCTCACACTGGGAGCTGTTTTTTGCAGATAAATTACATATTATCATTTGAGGAGATCACACTGAAGTTTATTAGCGTGAGCGAACAGGTTGTGTCTTAAGATTAACAATTGGCTTCTAAATGTGTTTAAACTTATATCGTTCTGCTCATCTTGGTGTGTGATTTCATCCTATAAAACTGCCTTATTAGAAGGCCATGTTTCTGTTTTGTAGGATGCTTTAAGAACATTTTTACTGAGGAAGCTTGATAATCTTACAAAGGATGACAAGTGCCAAATTACGATGATTTCCACATGGACTACTGAGCTATACTTGGACAAGGTTTCCTGCTCATCTGCAGTCTATTCACCTAGTTAACTGCCTTTGATTTTCAATACAGTACCCCACTGGTAAATTTTTCTCATGCGTGCACTGATAAAGTTAAGTTGCTTGAAATTATTATATTTCAGATTAACCGGTTACTCTTAGAGGATGACACTGCCCTAGAAAACCGGAATTCAGAGTACCATTCAATAATCAGAGAATTCCGTGCTTTTCTGAGTGATTGCAAGGATGTGTTGGATGAGGCAACAACAATGAAACTACTAGAAAGGTAATATTTGATGTAAATGCCAAGAAAGTTATGCCCTTAACATGCTGAAATTTTAACAATTGAGAAACCTGAGGATTCTAGGTCGTCAATTGCCTTCTACACTTCACCTTATTATGTGTCTGGGGAATGATTAAATATATATCTTGCTGATTGCTTTCAGTTATGGTAGAGTGGATGAGTTGGTTTTTTTTGCGAATCTGAAAGAGCAGTATGAAATTGTCATTCATCATTACATCCAGGTTTGTTAAAGATTCTACTATAATGATGTCCTGGTCTTGTATTTGTGAGAAGTTCCCTTTTACGTTTTCTCATTCATAGTAACTTCACAAGTTATTCCTGAAATTTGATTTCAGCAAGGAGAAGCAAAGAAAGCACTTGATGTGCTTCAGAAACCTTCTGTTACAGTTGATCTCCAGGTAAGGTTGTTGGATGTAAATGAACTTTGTGCTTATGCAATTTCCCTAACTGTCAGAAGAGATGTTAGATAATAACTTGTTATTTTTGCAGTATAAATTTGCCCCTGATCTCATCATGCTTGATGCTTATGAAACGGTTGAGTCATGGATGACCACCAAGAACCTCAGCCCTAGGAAACTGATTCCTGCAATGATGAGATACTCAAGTGAACCTCATGCAAAGTAATGTATAACCACCTACAGCCTGTAATAGCAATGAATTTTTTTTCTAAGGACAGTAACCTTTCTTCAGCTGAAGTGGTATTGAAATGATAAAAAAATCAAATGCTTGAATTATCAATATTCGTGATAATACAGTTGTTGAATCCTGTGTTTAGATTCATTAGCATCACTGATGTCCAATGCAGACTCTGAGCACCAAAATGAATTCAGAAAAAAGATAGTATCATTCTAAAGAAATATTGGAAATTTTATTCCGCCTCAACATCTTCTAACATTAATCTCTTTTTTTCCATTTATACTCCCTGCAGGAACGAAACCCACGAAGTCATTAAATACTTGGAATATTGTGTCCATCGTCTTCATAATGAAGATCCTGGAATACACAATTTGCTACTCTCTTTGTACGCCAAGCAGGTAAGAAGCTTTATTTGGTTTGGTTACTTTTAATTTGTTTGGGTCAAGATTGTAGGTATGTGATGTTATAGGATATATCTAGGAGGTTGGAGATGTTTCATTTGAGGATGCTGGTTTTCTTCTTTGTATGTAGGAAGATGATAGCGCTCTTCTGCGCTTCTTACAATGCAAGTTTGGTAAAGGACGAGAAAATGGCCCCGAGTTCTTTTATGATGCAAAATATGCTTTGCGACTGTGTCTCAAAGAAAAGCGAATGCGTGCTTGTGTGCACATATATAGCATGATGTCTATGCATGAAGAAGCAGTTGCTCTGGCTTTGCAGGTAATCTCTTAAAATTATTTCATCCATTTCACTCTCTTAGCACAGTTGCCTTTTTAGGGGCCCTTACCTTATTCTCATGGTTACCAATCCCCTATATAGGTTGACCCAGAGCTTGCTATGGCTGAAGCTGATAAGGTTGAAGATGATGAAGACTTAAGGAAGAAGCTCTGGCTGATGATTGCAAAGCATGTTATAAAACAGGAGAAAGGAGCTAAGAGGGAGAACATTCGGAAAGCAATAGCATTTCTCAAGGAAACTGATGGCCTACTAAAGATTGAGGATATATTACCATTCTTTCCTGATTTTGCTCTTATTGATGACTTCAAGGTGAGAAATTATGTTGAAGTTATCTTGGGCCAGTTTTCTTGCTTGACTTTGACTATGGCTCGTATCCGTTGATTTTTCTCATATCTTCTGATGTTGTAATCAGGAAGCTATATGTTCCTCTCTGGAAGATTACAACAATCAAATAGAACAGCTAAAGCAGGAGATGAACGATGCAACCCATGGTGCTGATAATATCAGAAATGATATTGGTGCACTTGCTCAGAGATATGCTATCATTGACCGTGATGAGGATTGTGGGGTACACACCATATACATAAACATTTTATGTAGTGAATATTTCTATACTGAAAGATTCCCAAACCCATTGTTCCTCCATTGTTGAATGTGAGAGATATCTGTCTTCAATGAACAGGTTTGTCGGCGTAAGATTTTGACTGTAAGTGGAGAGTATTGGATGACTCGGGGCTATACGGCTGCTGGACCAATGGCACCCTTTTATATCTTCCCCTGTGGACATACCTTCCATGCTCAGTGTCTCATCGCCCATGTGACACGCTGTACTACTGAATCTCAGGTATGTTGCTGGGGTACTTCCAAGATTGAAATGATACAGTCAATTAGTGCACATGTTATTTTTTTGCCAGCAGTTGTTACCACCAGTAATGCTTTTGATATACTCGTTGACATGTTATCCAAAGCTTGAAAGGACATTGTTCCCATGTGACTGGTATACCAGAGGTCACTGCTGTGAATCTGGAGCTGATACTCACATTAGCAGTACTCCCAGGAAGGGAAATTGACTCATCTTTTGCTTCCAACTGTTTCAGGCTGAGCAAATATTAGATCTACAGAAGCAACTTACTCTTCTGGGCAGTGAAGCCAGAAGAGATCAGAATGGTAGCCTTAATGAGGAATCAACCACAAGTACAGCCACAGCTGATAAGGTTGATCCTTGGATTTCTCTCTTTCACAGAATTTATTTCTTGCAGGGATGAACAGCATCCTTATCCACTGTGCAGAGGCATTTGAACTAACTCATTACCATTTTAAATGTGCAGTTGAGATCACAATTAGATGATGCCATTGCAAGTGAATGTCCATTCTGTGGGGACCTTATGATTAGGGAGATCTCCTTGCCTTTTGTTTCGCCTGAAGAAGCTCTGCAGGTTACTTCGTGGGAGATCAAGCCGACCCTCGCCAACCAAAGGGGCCTGTCTTTACCTGCTTGATATGCTCACCACTCTTTGCCTTTCTCTAATGTGCCCTGTTGTACGAAGCGCCGGAGAACACTGTCACCTTCAAGGAGCTTCTTATTTATTGATGGATATGAAGTGCCTATTATCAAGTTTCTTAATTTGTCTGATTTCATGGCTTCGCCCTCTGTTTCCTTTCATGGATTTCAGTTTAAAGCTTCCATTCAGAGTTACATAGCACTCAGAAAGAGACAGAAGTAGTGATTTGAACAACAAAGCCGTGCCGTCTTCTCCTTTATAATTTCCAGAACATATACAGTTTACAGTTACATACATCAACCCTTGACCTTCAACAATGGCGTCCAACGCCCCATCGCCGACTCTTCAATCACTGGATCGTCGATCCTTAGGGCGCTAAGCTTTCAAGAAGCCACTCGTACATCGCGCACGATATGAGCGGAGCTCAGCTCTGACTCCAGCAACTCAAGTACATGACGTTCTTCAGCGACTCGTCGGTCTGTCTCCTTCTGTCGTCGCCGTCAGGGTGGTTCCCCACGGTACCATCGATCCCCGATCCGACCATACCGACGACAGGCCGAACATCGGACTGGAGCGATTTCAGGGTGGACTTCAACCTGATGCCTCGATCTGAGTGGCCTTGCACAGCCGCGATGCCGACTGCCATCCAAGCTCTGTTCAAGCAGCTCATTAATCCTCCGTTCAATTTAGGAAAAAAATATGAAAACAGATAAGTTCACTTCGATTCAACCGAGCAATTGCTTTGCGTCAATGGAGTCTCCTCCTCCTCATTTGGATAAGGGATAGACAGCCAGAGAGCTTCATTATATAGATGGAAAGCTGCAAGCCATAAGCAGTATACCATAAACCGCAAACCAGAGTAGTTTTGGATTGAGGTGTAGGCCCCACCTATAGGCAATAATTTTCCACTACTGTACAAGACGGAATTTATCGCGATAAATATATTAATCTCGCATACTGTCCATATGATCGAGCAATTTTATTTTTTCGTATATATGATAAGACAAAAAGTACATGAAATTATCGCGATAAAATGCTAAATAGTCATAGGAGCAATAGTCATAGTCCCGACCCGCGGGCATGACTGAGGGTCGGGCGTATCTTCACGTGCGAGCTTGGCCACGTGGACATAAACTAACGTGAGTGATGTGTCTTTAAAAGACTGGCTGGCCTCTAACGTGAGTGATGTGTCTTTAAAAGACTGGCTGGCCTCAATGGATGTAGTCGACATGCTGCCAGTGAGAGTCTACCATTTGGATTGCAAGCTTATTTAGATCTTATACTATAGGGGTCACTTTACCTTATCTTATAGACCAGACAACCTAATCTCACACAAAGGAAAGATCTAGTATCTATTATTATAAAGGATATGATCCATCATCGTCCTCATCTGTTCATCAAATCCCACTTTTTTTTTGCATATTTGATCACTGATAAGGACCCCCAGATATATGATCGCCCTTTAACTAACATGCCCACCATCTTTGTTTAATTTGACTAGAGAAATCTAAAAGGGTAAAAAGAGACTGCAGAAGCCCATGTCTTGAAGGGGTCGAGTGGATAGCTTGGTTGAGCTTATTCTCTCTATGTTTCAAGCTCAGCTTGGGTGTGTATTTGGTGTTCTTGTTTCAGAGCCGGAGTAAAAACTCATTTGTCCCAAGGAATCTGATGTGTCCAAACAATTTGATACATGACAAGGTAACTACACTGAGCATGACCTGAAATGTTGGAGAAGAATGAGGTAGTGTTGTGGAATATATATTAAAGGGTGGAGGAAAATGTCTATGGGGCTGAATTGGTGCCTTGAACTTGCTGTTGGGCTAGGTACTTTTCCCTCCTCTCCTTCTGCAGAATCATGCAGGTAGCAAGACATCAGTAAGTCCTAGATGGGGTGCTTAAAAATGAACTCAGGTGCATATGAGAAGAACCTCACCCATTCATCTACCACAAGCCCTTCTGCTGCAGCGTTGGGGCCAGATGTTTCATGAGGTTTCTTTCTGGACTTGAGTGCTGTATCCGCTTCAGCAAGCTGGGTCTTCAGTTTATCCATAAACTTGGAAGAGGTAAAACCCAAGCAGTTCAGTTCTCATGTCAGTGAATGAAGATAGTGACTTATCTACAAGTTTCTGTTCAGTTATGCTGAAGATCTGAGCGTAATTTTTTTAGTTGCCTGGCTTACCTCACTTGGCTGTTCAGGATCAAGGAAAACAACCCGTAGAATTTGCTCAACCGAAGCTCGATCCCTCTGTTCATCAAACTGCATTGCATTGGGTTATAGCAAATTGTTTAGCACCCAACTGATCAATAGAAAATTTAACCAAAACAAACTCAATTCATGCAGAAGAAGTTTGGGCAAAAGAATGAAACCTCTCAAATGTTATTGATAGCATTACATAAGGCAAAGAGCTTCCAGAAGAAAAATAATATCTAGCAGTAAGTAGTAAGTAGTAAGTAGCAGTAGCATAGCTTACCATTTCAGGCACATACTCCATTTGACCATTTACTTTCAAGCTCATAATTTTGAATTTGACCTTGCTCTTCTGGTTTTCAGGCTTCTCATCATTCTCAGGGGGCTCCACAAACTTGAACACTGCCACCACCACCAAGAATCTCCAATATTATCATTACAGCTTATCAGCAACATATCCCAAATGGCTGAGAAAGATGAGTTCTGAGTAAAAATATCAGCCGCTAGGGAAGGGTGACAGGAAAATGATAACCTGTTGCAATGAGGCTTTCTCCAGGAGCAAGGACTTCCCCTGGGGGTCTCATATAGCAACTCTTGGGAGCAGTAGTTTGGAACTGAAAGAAAAAAAAAATAGAATTCCATTTGGTAGTATTGTGCAACTAACTGAGGAAAAATAACATTTCTTCAGACAATTCCCAGAAGAACAGACAAATCCAACATCAGCAATACATCATTGGATAGATCAAGCTCATTTCCTGAACTTCCATCTAAATGTTGAATACTTCAATGGATTGAAGCATTTCTTGCTAGCCATGTGCTATTATATAGTTGTGCTTTCTTGTCAATGTTACCATTTACAGGTAGCTGGAGATGGAAGTATACTTTGTCGTATCTTAGAAATTGAAAGAACATTTGTTCATTACCTTGAAAGCTACATGAGATTTGGACAAGTTTTTTATCTCTATGGCACTCCTCACCTGCTTACCAGGTTCATCTGGATAAAACAAAAGGAGAATAAGATCAAAGAAACAAAAAGCCTGTGTAGTAATCCTGGGTGAAGAATCCAAGACCAAACTTGTAAATCTGGTGGTTTTCGGATTCAAGGGAAGAGAGAATTCCATGCTACGCACTAGATCAGCTGAGAAGGTAGAATTTTTAGCTCAATAGACGGATCTGTAAATTCTCACATGGGAAGTAGAGCTTGTTGGGAGGGTCAAGGCGGAGCCTCCTCCGAGTCGGAATCAGGGATCTTGCAATGGCTGCCACTGAATATCCTGAAACAGCTCCGGAGCTGCTACTCTGGGAAAGAGACGACGGCTTGGAAGCATAGCTAGAAGCACTCGAAGGTTGCCAAAATGACATTCTGCAGAGTGCCCACTTCTTCCTCTCACTATCAACATCCATTGGTCGCCGGAGGAAATGCCACGCCCGAGGAGTCCCCTTCTTATAGGCCAATAAATACTGATGGCAAAAAGATAGATTGAGGGCTTCTTCTACCTCAAAGGAGTTAGCTTTCTTTCCCCGAGGCTGAAAATGGCGGTCGTTTGAGTTTAACGGAATGTGGTCAAAAGGGTCAACTGGGCAGCGTTGGGTTTAATTCCAGTAAACTTGGTCGGTGTGACCATGTAAAAAATATGTACTAGTGCATAATTAGGCATGAACTTTTACATATTGTTGATCTGATCTAGACAACTAGAGGAAGCTCACTGCAATTACCCATTTTTTGGAACTGAGAATAGTGTATGCATGACAGTGCAAACTGTTTAACAGATCATCACATATCTGATCTAAGAAGAATGACAAAGTCTTAGCTCAATTATTGTATAATGGAGCATGCCAAGAGTCATGATGCGTGATGCAGTTGGACTGTGCTTTTGGAGTAATTAAAGGGAAAACGACAGGGAAGGCTTCGGAACAGTACTAAATTGATGGGCCCACTGGACGATCTGTATCTGTATGATCATCTTCTTTGAACAGCAAAAATATGGTTAGTTTATGGCAAGCGGTGAGGTTTGATCCATCGATATCCTTAAACATGGTGCTCCAAATCAAGCTGTCTTTTCAGTAAAGCTGCTTTTTTTTTTTCTGTTTTAAATCTAACCCCTTCCCTTTTCCAAATTGCTTTTCCATTTGAATAATGGAACAGGAAGAGTGGGAGATGAGTCATTAAGGAGTTATAATCACACTAATGCGATTCCCACTGCCAATAGCTTAAGCACACGGGATTGATTGCCTAGAAATGTTGAATCTTGGATCAGTGGTAGATACCAAGGATTTCAACTTATTGGGTTACCAGATTTTCCATTGTAGTCCCCTCTGAAGGGCATGTTATCAAGTTCAGATGAATGGATCAGAGACTCAGTTTTCTCATCTTCTGTATAAGTTATGCACATGATCTTTGTATTCAATGTAGAGAAAGCTGAAGAACAAAATTACAAAAGTCATGTACATTTTTGTCTCAGAACCATTACTTTGAGACACTGTTCTAGCCCTACAGTTCTGGATTTTTGTATTCTGAAAGGACCGACAACAATGGCCCTGTCAATTAGGACCCCAACAGCTCATGTACATGACTTTCCACAGGGACTCCTCCTCCTGGTTCATCTTCTCACAGTGCCTCACCAGCTGAGACCGCCTGGTTCATGATACTTGCAGTGCTGGTTGAGTGATCTGAAGGTGTAGTTCCATCTGCAGAATCCCTGGTCCTTCAGCATCTTACAAACTGGTGCTTCAGTGATTTCAATAGCTTGTTGATCTTTGCATGTTTTGGCCGATGTTTAGTAGGTCTCTTATATAGGGGAGAGAGGTCAGGGATGCAGCACATATTGGGCACAGTGAATGGTGAAAAAGAGGCCAAATTTTGGGAAAGAAAACAGGGGGCTAAAGGGAGGCAATGCCACTGGTTTTTGGAGGGTACTTGGCAGAAATGGCCATCCCATGTTGCCATCAAGAAAGCTGGTTTCTGAGTGCTGCCTGGTAATGACTGTGACAATTATTGGTGCAATCAACTTGATGATGTTGAGGGGCAGTATGGACTCTGCTGAAGCCTGAAACCGAAAGGATAACAGATGTAAATGCTTCATCCATATCATTTCTTTCATCTTCAGATATGTTTTTTAATATGGTAAATTATACTCCAATCTTGACTAATGAGAGGATCTTGGATTGAGTCAACAGTTCATGCAGAGAATTTTCCAATTAGAGAAGACATGATACTGTGGAGTCCACAGAAGAAGTGAAGGGATACAAAAACAAGTGAACTGAGCTTGCAGATGGGTTGTATATCCTTTTCAGTGATAGAAAAGAGGATTCAGGCTGGAGCAATATTCCGATTGAAATAGCAGAATTGTGCTTAAAAGTTTGATCTTTTTCATATATTTCGAGCCAGGAGGAACCTAATTACAATTTGCATCAGATCATCTACTCGGTGCGAAGTACATGGGGAATCATCAATTAGGGCCCCAGCAGCTCAAGTACATGACTTTTCTGAGAGACTCCTCAGACTGCTTCACCATCTCCTCTTCCCTGATCTTGCTCGAACCCTCGGTCATGGAGGAAGACGGCTGAGGGGAAAAATTCTTGGCCTGGGAGATGGGCCTCGCCCGGTTCAGTGCGCTCTGGACGGCGCACCTGATGGGATAATTCCACCGGCAGATCCCCTGATCTTTCAGGGCCTCCACCACCGCCACGCTAGCCGCGACCACGCACGCTCTGCTCGATGAACTCATTTGCACTCTTTTTCTGCCACGAAACTGATGAATCGGAATAGGAATGGAAATCAAGGAAATCTTCTGTTGTCTTCGATGATCGTTGTTGGGTGTGAGATTGGGACCTCTACCTCGAAGGGTTGGTTTTATAGAGAAGATGGAGATAAGGTTCCCTGAAACCGGTGGGCGCAGCGATACAGATGATGGAGACAGAGAGTAGTGAGCTAATGGTTTTGTGCAGAGAGAGGATCCGGAATCCTGGGATTTGCTGAAATGACCATTTTGCCTGGTCGATATGCGCCTTGTTTTCAGTCCTGTAAGAGGGTATAGACGGAATAACATAAAGCAGCAAGGACATGGCTGGTAGTAGAATTTTGAGTTACTGTGTAATCCAGGGGTACATGACATTGGGCTCAAGTGGGAGGCTGTTTTGCTGATCAGTCTCATGAACCTGGCGTATGCTGGTTACACATATGAAGGGGTATGCTTGTGGTTAGCTTGCATGGGTAATATTATGGGCCTGGACCTTCTTAAATCACTACATTATGGGCTAAATCGGAAGCCCGCTAGGCCCATCAGCTTACGGTCCCCAGTGGTCTTCATCTCTTACCGGTTTCCAGACTATTCTCGAATCTCGCTCTCACTTTCCCTCCATTAATCGATGAAATCACAGCAGTTATCGAGACGGAATTGGCCGGGGGTGGTCGGAGAGGAGCTCGGATTAGGATCCGATCTTCCGGATATGGAGGCCGCGATGACAGCTCTCTCCGTGGGAAGGAAACCGCGTCCAAGGCAGCAGCATTGTCGTAGAACCGTAGGCTATGGCAAGATCCGATTGATTGAGTGATGATCTAAGCGGTGATAGAGATAAGCCTCTTTGCCTCCTATGTTAAACTCGTCATGATCCTAGTGGAATGGAATGGAATAAAAAAAGTATATATTAACCTGTGGTTCTTCTTGCGCAGCCCTGTGCAGCGGGCGGATACTCTTCTACAGCCTCCCGCGCTTCTCTGCCATCCAGTTCACCAGCACCGAGCTTCCTTGGAAGAATCTCTCGCTCTCCGCCACCCTCGAGGTTCCGATGCCAGTCCAGGTACATCTCTTTAGGCCTGAATGATTGAGAGAATTGATTTCAAAATATTATAGTTTTATTTGAATTTTAGTATTTACCAATGGCGATCGCGAGTTTTAGGGGATACATAATAATAGAACCTCACATGAGAGAACCCCGCGCCTAAACCTCGATCAGCAGAAAAGCAAAGCCAATAATAGAACAGGCATCCCAATGCCTTCACCTGTAGGCAGTGCCATGGATTGGTCTATTCGGGCTTCCATGCGTCGGCACGCTAAGTCGCTCCAAAAAGATACAGAGTTGCCATTTCCAATACGCAGCATGCATCATGCACCCACCATGCTCCATCTTTCAAACACAGCATTCCATAATCCCCATGCTCTCTAGTGAAAGACCCATTTTAATCGGCAGCATTTGATAGGTTAGATATCCACCGCTCTCTTGGCACATGCATATGTATCACATCCCTTAATCTTTCGATGTACAGTACAACAAGATATGTATCACATCCCTGCCTAATACCTCTACCCATTAGGAACCTTAAAATGGCATGGAACCAGACCCCTTCACCTTACCCTCCTCATTAGGCCTCTGAAACCCTCCGGGAAGAAGTGGTCTCTGCAGCTTATATAGCAAGGAAAAGAGGAGGAGGAGGAGGAGGAGGAGGGTATGGAGGTAGTTGATCGATGCCAGATCTTTCTGCCGCCAGACTTCACCCCTCCGTCCACGGTTCCGCTCTCTTTCCTCGACATCCCATGGTTATTCCTCAGCAGCCCAGTGCAGCGCGTTCTCTTTTACAACCTTCCTCAAGGGTACACCTTCCAAGAGTTCACCGGCACCGCCCTCCCCTCATTCAAGCACTCTCTCTCCCTCGCCCTTCAGAGATTTTACCCGCTCTCCGGCAGTCTTGCCTGCACTCTTCCCAAGGGGAGGCCCCACATCCTTTGCTCAAAAGAATCCTCCGTTCCTTTCACCGCAGCTGTGTCTACCGCCGACTTTGACGAGATCACGAGCGACAGCCCGCAGGAGGCCTCGCTCCTGCACCAGCTCGTGCCGCCTTTAGGGGGCCCAATTGTGAAGGATGGGACTCGTTTGGCTCCTCTATTCTCTGTGCAGGTTTGCCTATATTTACTACCAGGGATAAAGCTTTTCCCAAACAAGTGAACTGAAGTCTCTACATTTAAAAAAAAGGAAGTCAAACCATCCCAGAAAATCCACATATCTTGACTAACTTCAACACTGTAAATATAAATCTGTCTGATCTTGCCCAGGTGACATTGTTTCCCAGCAAGGGGATAAGCATCGGAGTGCATTTCCTCCATATAGTTGCTGATGGAATGGCCATTAGCCATTTCATGAAGACATGGGCGTCCATTTGCAGAGCGGAGCTTCAAGGAGACAGCAGCTGCATCCTCAACTCCCTACCTGTCCACGACCGGTGTTTGCTCAAGGACCCAAATGGAATCGAGACCATCTGGATGGAGAATGGAGGGAAACTCATCCCACCACCTGAAAAACACCATGGCCTTATCCGGAGACAACCTGCTGACAAAGTATATAGGGCCACGTTTACCCTGAGTCGTGATCATATCGACCGACTCAAGAGTTGGATACTGAACCAGTCGGAAGAGCAGTTACAACACGTATCGACTTTCGTGGCAATCTGTGCCTACGCATGGGTTTGCTTGATCAAATCCATGGAGGCCGAGAAAGCCACTGGATCTTCAAATACTGATATTGTCTACGGTTTTGCATTTTCTGCGGATTGTAGGGGCCGCCTCGGGTATCCAATCCCAAATTCGTATTTCGGAAACTGTTTGAGCCTCCATTTCGTGCTCCTCATGAGGGACGACCTGGTCGGGCGGCAGGGGATCCTTTTGGCCGCAAGAGCCATCGGAGCAAAAGTCAATGAATTGGGGGAGGAAGGTGCCCCACTTAGAGCATTGGAGAGATTTTTCGTGGATGTAGATGAGGTATGTACTGTTCATACCTTGATTGTTTCAGGTACAACGAGGCAACGGTTCTACGATACGGACTTTGGGTGGGGAAGACCGTGGAAGAGCCTGGCGGGTCACATTGACAGGGGTACATGCATTTCCCTAGCTGAGAGCAGGGAAGGGAGCGACGGGCTGGAGATAGGGTTGGCTGGCACCAAGGCCACCATGGACGCCTTCTCTGCCATCTTTGAACAAGGCATACGATCAATGGATGTCTGAGTAAGAAGATGCGATACATGGTTAATCTTCTTCTAGATTGCCATAGGGTAATCATGGACCCATCAAAATTTATACTGAAATAATGGTATCATGATTCCATGGGTCCATCACTATGTGATAAAACAATAGTTGTAATCTCTTTGAATTCAAACACAACCCATTAGGATTTTGGTGTAAACAAACCCTAAATCGTAAGAATCAAAGAGAGAAATCCATCACAAAAAATGGTAACTTTGAAATTGTATATAACAAAAGATGCCCTTCCCTCAGTCACCATTCCCATACCCTAGGGAAAGAAGAATTGGCCTCTGCAGCTTATACAGCAAGGAAAAGAGGAGGAAGAGGATATGGAGGTTGTTGACCAATATCAGATCTTTCATGAAGACATGGGCGTCCATTTGCAGGGCGGAGCTTCAAGGAGACAGCAGCTGCATCCTCAACTCCCTGCCTGTCCACGACCGGTGTTTGCTCAAGGACCCAAGTGGGTTCGAGACCATCTGGTTGGAGAACGGAAGGAAACTCATCCCGCCGCCTGAACACTACAATGGCCATAGCCTGAGCCAACACTACGGTGGTCGTGATCATATCGACCGACTAAAGAGATGGGTACTGAAACAATCGGAAGAACAGTTACAACACCTATTGACTTTCGTGGCAATTTGTGCCTACACATGGGTTTGCTTGATCAAATCCACGGAGGCCCAGAAAACTACTAGATCTTCAAACACTGATATTATCTACTGTTTCGCCTTTTCTGCGGATTGCAGGGGCCGTCTCGGCTACCCAATCCCAAATACGCATATCGGAAACTGCTTGACCTTCCACTTCGTGTTCCTCAGGAGGGACGATCTGGTCGGGCTGCAGGAGGGACGCCCGTGGACCACCATGGCACCAAGACCTACCCTTTTTTGAAAGAATATATTCATCATTTATTGGCATCAAAATTAAATTAATCTAATAGTAATTATGAGGATTTCTTTTTTGTTTGTCCATCTCCAAGTTTTTGGATAAACATGTACAATTAATTTAATATAACTCCATAAGAAAATACCCATGCCCAAAATTCAACAAGGGTTATTTATTTTTGGTATTTCCAATATGGCAATTACACAAGATTGAATGGGTGTGGGTACCAAATTTTCACCATAATTGAAGAAAATGTATTAGCTCTACAATTTGTGGATTGTCTTGAAAACTACTGGTGAACCAACCATTCATTCAACCATACTCATGATAATTGTTCTAAAATGATCTCATTATTTATTGGCATCAAAATTGAATTCATGTAATATTAATTATGAGGATTTCTTTTTTTGGTCCATCACCAGATTTTTAAATAAACAAGTAACCATTAATCTAGTATAACTCTATAAGATAATACCCATAAATGGTTCCCCAAAATTCAACAAGGATTCATTATTTTTAGTGATTCAAATATGGCCATTCATTAAATCATACACAATTAAAATTCAAGAAAATGTATCAATGTAAAATTTTCGGAAGGGTATACATGATAATTGTTTGAATATAAATATTTGCAAAAAAAAATGAATATTAATTGTATACTTATTAATGTGTTTATTTTATTTTTTATAGTAAATATTTACACAATATCCAATGGAAGTATACACAAGTCACAAGAAAATGTAACTTAAAATGGTAAGGAAGACAGCCCCCCATGCGCTCACCATTATTGGCCTCTCTGCAGCTTACACAGCAAGGAAAAGAGGAGTCCATGGAGGTTGTTGACCGGTGCCAGATCTTTATGCCGCCGGACTCCGCCCCTCCATCCACTATTACGCTCTCTTTCCTCGACCTCCCATGGTTCTTCCTCACCGGCCCAGCTCAGCGTGTCCTCTTCTACAGCCTCCCGGCAGGGTACACCCTCCTCGAGTTCACAGGCACCGCCCTCCCCTCACTCAAGAACTCGCTCTCCCTCGCCCTCGAGAGATTTTATCCGCTCTCCGGCAACCTTGCCGGCGCTCTTCCGAGGGAGAGGCCCCACATTCTTTGCTCCAAAGACTCCTCCGTCGCTTTTACCGCAGCAGTATCCGCCGCCGACTTCGATGAGATCACGAGCGACAGCCCGCAGGACGCCTCGCTCCTGCACCCGCTGGTGCCGCCTTTAGGGGACCCAGTTGTGAAGGATGGGACACGTTTGGCTCCTCTGCTCTCTGTGCAGGTTTGTGTTCATACATGCGACGTCTAGTTAAACCGAAAATTTCAATCATCTAACCGTCAATGTAAATCTCCATGGTCGAGCATAGGTGACATTGTTTCCGAGCAAGGGGATAAGCATCGGAGTGAGCTTCCTCCATGTAGTTGCTGATGGAATGTCCTTTAGCCATTTCATGAAGACATGGGCGTCCATTTGCAGGGCGGAGCTTCATGGAGACACCAGCTGCATCCTCAACTCCCCGCCTGTCCACGACTGGCGTTTGCTCAAGGACCCAAATTGAATCGAGACCATCTGGTTGGAGAATCGATGGAAACTCATCCCACCACCTGAACAAGCTGGTAACCCTAGCCCTAACCCTATCCCGAGCCAACCTGGTGACGAAGTATACAGAGCCACATTTGCTGTGAGTCGCGATCATATTGATCGACTCAAGAGTTGGATACTGAAGCAGTCTGAAGAGCAGTTACTGCGCGTATCGACCTTCGTGGCAATATGTGCCTACGCATGGGTTTGCTTGGTCAAATCCATGGAGGCGGAGAAAGTCACTGGATCTTCAAACACTGATCCTGTCTACGGTTTCGTCTTTTCAGTGGACTGTAGGGGTCGCCTAGGGTACCCAGTCCCAGACACGTAATTCGGAAACTGCTTGAGTTATCACTTCGTGTTCCTGAAGAGGGACGACCTGGTCGGACGACAGGGGATCCTTTTGGCTGCAAGAGCCATCGGAGCAAAAGTCAAGGAACTGGGGGAGGAAGGTGGCCCGTTAAGAGCACTGGAGAGATTATACGTGGAGGTAGATGAGATGGCCGGTACGGCTCATACATTGTCAATCGCAGGGACACCGAGGCAACGGTTATACGATACGGACTTTGGGTGGGGAAGGCCGTGGAAGAGTGTACTGGCTAGTACCGACATGAATGGAAGCATTTCCCTGGGTGAGAGCAAGGAAGGGGATGGTGGGTTGGAGCTAGGGTTGGCTAGCACCAAGTCCACCTTGGACGCCTTTTCTACCATGTTTGAGCAAGGCTTAAGTAGGCCACCATGCTCCCAGTTTTATTGAACACACCATTGGAGGCGTAGGTTTGAGCCCTATTGTAATATTAAAATTTGGACAATAACAATTATGCCCAAAATCATAATATAATATTATTATATTGTACTATTTGTTATACTTTACAAGTATTAAATACAACTTATATAGATTTTTCGTTCTTATATTAATTTAACCGATAATAGTTAAATTTATTATTGATAATTAGAGAATTATTTTATTTTTATATTATTATTATATAAATATGACATTTTATCTGATAAATTAATAAAATAGTATTTTATTAAGTAAAAAAACGACAAATTAACTATAGATATCCAATACATTAATAGTTGATTAAATATAATATAAATTTTAATTTCAAGTATCATTTCCAACACATAATATTAATTTCAGTTGATTATATGTTTTCAAAATCTTAAATAAGCTCACATTTCCAAAATCTTGATTGTATAGAGAAAAACAATCAATGTGATGATGGTCCAATAGAATTTACTTTTTTTGGACCATTAATGCACATAACAACCTATAAAGCTATCAAATCAACCTAACCATCAAAATATTTTGTTTTGATAGAACATCATCATCATAATTAATCACTATGGTCAATATATTACACCATAATAATTCAATCACTTTTGTCTTCATGGGTAGATGCATAAACCTATTTTGGTAATAAATATTACACTATAATAATTTTATTTTTAGCCATCAACATTTTTTTATCAAATTTATCATGTTTAAATTATAATATATAAAAAATAAATAATTGATCTCAATAACATTTATGGTGTACTACTCAAACAAGAAAGCTAGAGTTTAATAACACTCTACCATGTGACACAGATGCATGTTGCATGCAAGCATAATATTAATATCCAATCAAAGTATAAACAACACACAAGAAATGGTAATTTAAAATGGTATATAACACAAGAGACCCTTCACTCACCATTCTCATACCCTAGGGAGAGAAGAATTGGCCTCTTCAGCCTTTACATCAAGGGAGAGAGGAGGAGGAGGGTATGGAGGTTGTTGATCGATGCCAGATCTTTCTGCCGCCGGACTTCACCCCTCCGTATACAGTTCCGCTGGCTTTCCTTGACCTTCCATGGTTCTTCTTCACCAGCCCAGTGCAGAATGTCCTCTTCTACAGCCTCCCTGCAGGGTACACCTTCCTGGAGTTCACCGGCACCGCCATCCCCTCATTCAAGAACTCTCTCTCGGTCGCCCTTCAAAGATTTTACCCGCTCTCCGGCTGCATTTCCGGCGCTCTTCCGAGGGAGAGGCCCCACATTCTTTGCTCCAAAGACTCCTCCGTCGCTTTTACCGCAGCAGTATCTGCCGCAGACTTCGATGAGATCACGAGCGACGGCCCGCAGGACGCCTCGCTCCTGTACCCGCTGGTGCCGCCTTTAGGGGACCCAGTTGTGAAGGATGGGACACGTTTGGCTCCTCTGCTGTCTGTGCAGGTTTGTGTTCATACATGCGACGTCTGGTTAAACCGAAATTCTCAACCATCTAACCGTCAATATAAATCTCCATGGTCGAGCATAGGTGACATTGTTTCCGAGCAAGGGGATAAGCGTCGGAGTGAGTTACCTCCACGTAGTTGCTGATGGACTGACCATTAGCCATTTTGTGAGGACATGGGCGTCCATTTGTAAGGCGGAGCTTCATGGAGATAGCGGTTGCATCCTCAACTCCCTGCCTGTCCACGACCGGTGCTTGAACAAGGACCCAAATGGGATTGAGACCATCTGGTTGGAGAATCGACGGAAACTCATCCCACCACCTGAACTAGATGACGACCCTTTCTCGAGCCCTATCACGAGCCAACCTGCCGACAAAGTATATAGGGCCACGTTTACCCTGAGTCGCGATCATATCGACCAGCTCAAGAGTTGGATACTGAAACAGTCTGAAGAGCAGTTACTTCACCTATCGACTTTCGTGGCAGCTAGTGCCTACACATGGGTTTGCTTGATCAAGTCCACGGAGGCGGAGAAAGCCGGTGGATCTTCAAACACCGATATCGTCTACGGTTTCAGCTTTTCAGCGGATTGCAGGGGCCACCGCCTCGGGTACATCATCCCAGATACGTATTTCGGAAATTGTTTGAGTTTCAACTGCGTGTACCTCAAGAGGGACAACCTGATCGGACAGCACGGGATCCTTTTGGCCGCAAGAGCCATCGGAGCAAAAGTCAAGGAATTGGGGGAGGAAGGTACCTCGCTTAGAGCACTGGAGAGACATTACGTGGAATTTGATAGAATAGCGAGTATTGCTCATACATTGGCAATTACAGGGACGCCGAGGCAGCGGTTCTACGATGCCGACTTTGGGTGGGGAAGGCCGTGGAAGAGCCTGACGGTTCATATTGACAAGAGTACATTCCTTTCCTTAGCTGAGAGCAGGGAAGGGGACGGCGGGTTGGAGCTAGGGTTGGCTGGCACCAAGGCCACCTTACACGCCTTCTCGACCCTGTTTTTGAGCGAGGCTTACGTTCATTGGACTAGTGACTAAGAACAACGAATACATGGGTTTGCCAAAGGGTAATCATAAACCCAACAAAATTCATCTTTTTAAACTATGTTATATTATAATAATATCAATATTTATGTGTAATAAGGGTATCATGATTATCTATATATATTAATATCAATTTACATTGTAGTAAATTATATAATTTTATTATAATTAAAATATTAAATTTAAGTTATAATTTATAAATTATCATAAATATTTTTAACTTAAATTATATATAATTATTACTAATAATTCAATATATATACCTTTCATTATTTTATTAAGTTCAAATTACATATAAATAATATTTTATATAATTTCAAACAAATATATTTTTATTTGTTACTTCCAAAATTCTATAACTATAATATATATTGGTGTGAGATTATACAAAATTTTAATTATATACAATCCATACTTAATAACATATTAAACAATTCTAAATATGTTAAACTATAGTTAATATTTATACGTTTAAATTAAATTAAATATTTATGATATTGTATAAATATATAATTTAAATTTTAGTAATATTAAAATTATATAATTTGTTAACAAAATTCTATTATTATAGATAATAAAAGATGTATCTGTGTAAAATACTTAATTTATTGTTTTAAATATTTAAATAAAACATTATTATATATTTTTATTTATAATATTATTAATTAAACATATTTTTATTTTATATTTATTTTAAATATATATTATAAATTTCACTAATTTTGTTTTAAATATAATTTTATTAATATCAGTAGCAATTATATTATAAGTTTAAAATAAATTAAAATTTTTAAGTACATATATTATTATAGAGTGTTAATAATGTTTGTGTTTCAAGAAAAAAACGAGTTTAATTTTTTATTAATATTTTTGTTTGAGAATTGTGTATTTTATTTAAATCTATTTTAAAATATTAGGTCAATTCACATGTAATAGTATAGATGAACAACATTAAATTTATGTTAATTAAAATTAAAATAGTTAATAAAATAAAATAAAATATTTGATGGTAAAATGTAAATTTTTAAAATTTTAATGTAAAAATAAGATTGAACTATTTTTTTATGTAAAATTCTAATTGAAATGGTAGATGGATGGTAATGGTGGGCATATGATTATGGCCGAGTTTAGGGATGGTCTCGAAATGGGCCTGTGATATAGAGCCCATTATACATTGGGCCTAGATCTATGACAAATTAGGCCAATGGCCCATGAAAATCCACTGCCACCTACCACTTGGTAACTGATGCCACGTTTGCCTGATAAGATGCAAAATCTTCGGCTTGACCAAACTCTTCCCACAAAAAAAAATACCATTTGTTAATTGGTTGATGGGTTTGAGATCTCATTCCATTGTGATTGTGAATTGTGGACCATTAATCAACCACTCGGTTTGACTATGAGATTGCCGACAGTCTTGTTGGATGTGATTATTGTAGGTACCATTGACAAAGAAAAACAACCCCAAATGATTGTCGGGTAATATATCTTTTGCACACCAGAAGTCAAGTCAGATGGCAAATTAGTCAGACCCCTTCCTTCCTTCCTTCCTTCCTGCTGCTTTTTGTCAAGTAGAAGAGAAAGGAATAAAACACTAATTGACTTGAAGTGTTTGTTTATTTCTTTGGGAAAGGCAAGGAGATGGGCGCTTGGAACTTGGACAGTACTCAGTACAGGCTCCAAATTTCTCACTGGAATTGCTTTTTCTATATTCTGAAGAACAAGCCAGTCCACTCCGTACGGCCACCGTCGTCTCCATGTTACCCATTAAACTATCAAACAACCAGTCAAGCATACATGAGCTTATGATGGATGTATTATTAAGATCAAAGGGTTACGAATGTACACTGTGGTTCGCATTGTATTGAGATTCAATGGAAGATCTATGAATGTCTCATTTGAAATGCTGTTCATCCAAATGGTCCACATATTCTAATTGACATACACAAAAAGTATAACAACGTATGTGGTGCTATCAGCAAAGACTTTGGATCTGTTCACTGCACCATGAGTTTCTTTCTCCCCCCATTATCGGCCTCCATGACAAAGCAAAAGTAGATAAAAGGGAGGCAATGATTGACCATTTACAATGCTAGAGCTCCATGTGGTGGTCTCCGGGACCAAAGGAAATGGTCAAAAAATGTGATGAAATGGGACTTTAGTGGCCATTGTTTCAAAGGGTAGTTGCACACATGAAAATCGATGAAGATGAAGAAGAGCCCTTTCTTTTTAAGCCCAGACAGGAGGACCATACAAATGATCGCTTTTGCCATTTGCTGTAGGGCCTCGGTGTCTTCTTTTTAGTTCTTTCTATCGAAAAAGGATGTGCATAAACTAGAAGAGACCAAGAGAAATGCTATAATATAGGTGGGAGCATATACAGGCGCCGTGTGACATGGTTTACCAGCAACCCGATGCACAACAACTCTTGGATTGTGTTGCCCGCTCGTCTTGGTATGCATAGAATATTACTGTATTAGCAGAACAGTCTCTCTTCATGTCAAAGGGAGATAGAGAGAGAGAGGTGGTTTACTGTTGACAAGGACGACCCATTTACCAGATAAAACTTTATGGGGCACACCCACAAATTTAAAAACATATTTAGCCTATGAAAATCATACCATATGTAGGACACGGTCTCACAGGAGAGGACCAACTCTGGCCTTTTACTGATGTCCTTTTAGCCATTGACTTTTCACTCCATTCCACTCATCAGCTAGCTGGTCTGGTTATATTGAATTTCTGATTCTCACATTTTAAGACATGGGATGAAAAACAAGCTCATGGCTGTATTTTGAAAGGTTTATGCAGATGGAAATTTTAAATTTGTAACAGAAGATATATATATATATATATATATATAGTGATCATCCTGGGTCTAGTATTACTAACTATATAAAGGCTGCAATGCAATTTAATTTTTGTAGGGAAGGAGAAGGGAGGGCATGAAAAGGGTGCCATAGTCTGGAACCTTTTTGTCTTATTAATGGTCGGTTTTTGCTTGGAAGGAGAGGCTCTGGGCAATCAGTACAAGGCACTACCTTACAAAGCCACATGCTGTGCTGTTCAGTCCACTCTGTTCTCTAATGCCTTGGACCTTTCTGCAACTCTGAGCTCGGAGATGGAGAAGATCTCCTTCACCCTCACCCTTTAACCGTCTCCTTTCCTTTATCAAGAAAGCTAATGAGATGCAACAATTGAATCATCTGTGCTAGTAAACAATTACTATATAGTTTGATGTATAGTGAATATACAGTACAGCAGCACGATTCTCTGCCAGTAGTAATAAAGATAGCATGATGTAAATGCACAGTTGCCAACAGCCCCTGGCCAACACACTATAATAAGGGCAGAGCAACCAACATAAGAAGGAAGTGAGAGTGAAGTCTTAAGTCTCTCTTCAGACTCACCAGTCCATCACATTACATCTGCACCTTCTCTTTAATCTTTCACCCATCCATCAAATCCTCCATCTCCCTTCACTTCTCATCTTCTTATGGCCAGCCAGAGGATGTCCAGCAAACCCTAAGCTCTGCAGGCTGAACTGACCAACACATAGTATATCTATCATTCTCCCCCGTCCTCGTCCTCGTCCTCGTCCAAGTCCATGGATTTCGACCTTGAGAACCCCTTCACCAATTTCGATATCAGCAGCAGCAGTCTCTGCTCCGACGTGACATCTCTCTTTCGTGTGGAATCGGACCACATGCTGTCGGAGACGTACGTCAAGAGTCTCAGGGTCGGAGACTTCGATTTCATTATCCGGAAAGGCACCGTTTCTTCAATCTCACAGGTGCGTGCAAAGTTATATCATTTCTTTAGCTTCCTCGTTCGACCCATCGGAGTTCAAACGAACACTTGTTCTTACTTGTATCGCCGTCTTTCTCTGTGACAGCTCTGTTGTAGATTTGATCCGTTCTCGTCGTACCTCGCCGTTAACTACCTCGACCGATTCTTATCGAGCCAGAGATTGCAGGTAAATGAAAATCAATGAAACAAAGATCTTTTTCTCAGCTTCACATGCCGAAAACATATATTGACTTGTTGGTGTTCCCTACTGATCGTTACAGAAACCAAAACCGTGGGTTTTGCACCTTCTAGCAACGTCGTGTGTATCTCTAGCAGCGAAAATGCAGAAAACAGAGTCGTGTATGCCCTGTCTTCAGGTGGGACATCAATGGCATTCTCAATGTGATGAAAGAAAAAAAAACACTTTTTTTTTCATTGAGGGATTTATTTTCAGAGCTTAAGTAGAGATTTCTGTGAGGTTATCATCAGTTTTTTAAATTCGTCTGTCCATTGCAGTTGGAAGAAGGTTTTATATTCGACGCACAGACGATACAGAGGATGGAGATGTTAATATTGGGAGCTCTGAAATGGCGAATGCGGTCAATCACACCATTCTCTTTCCTACCCTTCTTCCTTTCCCTGTTCAAGCTCGAGGAGGACCCGGAGTCGAGGCAGGCCCTCAAAGCTCGAGCGTCAGAGATCATCCTCAAGGCTCAAAATGGTAACTTTCGATTGAAGACAAATCGGAAACAGACAAACAGAGTCATATTTTTTTATTCCTCTGAATATGCTAAATCAGTAACAACTAGAGATTGAGATTCCCAATCCTGGTTGCAGATGTAAAGCTGATCGAGTTCAGGCCATCAGAGATTGCAGCATCAGCTCTGCTATCCGCCTCCCATGATCTCCTCCCGCTTCTATTTTCCAGTTTCCGGAGAGCCATCTTAGACTGTTCTCTTGTAAATAAGGTAAAATCTCGCGTCCAACTTGCATTGAATTCAAATGCTATATTTTTTTGGGGGGAAGATCATTGAACAGGTTATTAGTCGATCAATTCCTGGGCAATATGTCTGTAATGCTTGCTGTTAAGTAGGAAAGTACAAAGCTTTGGTACACATTTCTCAAGGAAAGTAATGAGCCCAAAAGCAGAGCAGAAGAGCAGAGATATGATTTATTGCTGCCCTTTTGTTTGGTTTTCTAGAAGATAATTTATGACTTTTTACACGATTTCCCAGGTAGCCTTTAACTTTAGATTTTTCCTGAAATTGCCAAAAAATAGTGATTTTCGCAATCATCGGCTCATCATCATCTTCAACTTTGCTTTGTTAAGATTCAGAATCTCTGTTTAATTTATTTCTTGACTGTGATGATCTCTCAGGAGGGTGTTTGGAGCTGCTATGGCGCCATTCAGGAAACGACAATGGAGGGAGGATACGAGCAGGTCTTTGAGGTGGTGTCGAGCTCGGGCACACCCATAAATGTGCTGGACCTCCAGTGTTCTGCCTCGGTGAGCGGAGCAACCACCGGCGGTACCTCGCCGGCAAGCGACAGCGTCACGTCAGAGAGGCTTCTAAAAAGGATGCGGAGGGAGGATCTGGTCAGCAATCATACGGTCCAGATCTCTCAGTCCTGATCGATGGACACACCCAGGCAGTGCAGTTGGTGCAGTAACAGCAAGCAATAGCTGTACTACATTTCCTCCATTAATCTCCAGCTCTCCCATTTGATCTCTGTTCGCTGCAGCAGCCAGTACCACGTCCCATTCTGCATCTCTCTCTCTCTAGATTGGAAGAAGACAAGAAAGGTAGACAAGTCGTTACTTTGATTGAATTTCGGAGATCGTATTGGGGGTTGGTTGGGGATTCCTCTGTATCTGGCCACCATGCTCGTGAATCTGTAAAACAGGGGAATGACTATTTCCTTTATTATCCAATGAGCAACATTTTATGTCGGAATCGAAATCCATTTGAAATACTCGGAGTCAGCCGCAGCCTCGCATTGCTAGTAGACCATGGCCCTGTGCGCCCGCCCCCATCATCATCTGTCTTCCCCAACCCCGCCAAGATCGTCTGAGGATTAAAACAGATTGGTACAGATCAACAGGGCTAAAACAGGGCAGACTTACCCGAGCAGAGCCTAGTGTCGTGGACCCATTACAGGTCGTAATATCCCACATGTATTAGCATAACAAAAGAATATGACTACTGCAAGAGAAAGGAAAGGACAAGTCATTAAAATCCAAACCCAGTTTCAAGAATTGGCATATATGGTTTCATCAGAAAAATATTTCTGATACAATGCCCTTATTCACGAGCTTTTGCTCCCAGAAATATAGAAACTTGATCATGCAACCTTCATACATGGCACCATACTACTTAAAAAGCTGCAAAGTTTCCATCACTGTGGCTTCTCCGAATTGAAAGCTTCTGCTTGAAGCTCCTCATCCTATCTCCAAGATCAAACTGTTGATAGGCCTGGTGGTGGTGGTGATGGGTCGAGGTTTTGCTCCCAGTGCTGGATGGAAACTTGACATACTTCCCCTTTGATCTGTCTAAACCAGGACCATGACTTTTCCGTAGGTTTCCCGAGGATGAAGCCACCTTGCTGGAAATCCCATGGCTGCCCTTTCTCACAGACTTATAATCTGATCTGCTCTGGTGAGTCCCCATTCCCAGTCGAACGGATCGATCTGCACTATCTTTCGAGGCCCCCACTTTTATGAACTGTCTGTTGTAGTAAGTGAGCTGAGGAAGTAGTCCCTGAAGGTACTTTTTGAGTTGCTCATCTCCTACATTCTTCTGTGCAGGGTTTCCTTCCAAGCTAATTGCTTGCAGAGAGAGGTAGTTTGCTGCAAGCTGCCCAAGACATTTACCCGTAGATATCTTATTAAAACGGAGATCAAGAATATTTAGCTTCAGAAGCCTGTGAAGCCCCTCAACCTCACTGATCTTATTCCCTGCCAAGTAAAGCTCCTTCAAGGAGCAACAAGAGGCTAGACCTGAATAAGGCAAAAGGTAAATAGAATATATAACTAAATCGTTTTAAAGAAAGAAAAGAACAAATATAATAGGATGGACCAGAACCAAGTGCCTTTAGTTGGTCAGTGCAAATACCATGTCCAATTCTGAATATACGATTGTAACTCAAGTCCAGGACACGCAGTCGAGTCAATTCTCGCAGACCTTCAATTGCAGAAATATGATTTTTTGAAAGGTTCAACACGTGGAGTCCTCGAGGAAGAGCTCCTGCAGTTATCCTCACTATAAAAAGAGAAGAAAGATTATTGGTCCTATTCTTCGTTTTATGGGACTATCAAGCATAACCATACAGTTGCCTCACTTGTCATTTTTTTAATTTTTGAATAAGAGCAATCCAGAGTAGGAAAAGTTCTCCACAATAGAAAGGTCAAAGGCTTAAGGATCTACGAGCTAACAAATGCACTGAGAAAGGTTAAAGGCTTAAGGTCATGAGGCAAATAGGAGCACAAACAACACATAGAGGGGAACATACCTATTGCATTTCCTGAAAGGTTAAGGATCTTCAAGCTCACAAATGCACTGAGAAACGGTATGACAGCTAAGCCATGGTTTGATAACTGAGCAGAAGTGGCTCCTGGATTAAGAGAAGAGATATATCTTTTTGCAGATTCCGTGCCAGGAACGACCTTTGATACAATTGAACTGTGTGGAGCTGCCACTTCTTTTTTCTTGTCATCGGCTTGAGATATCTTATCCTTTTCTTCAATAGGAGAGCAGGGCTGATGATTGATGACCCAGTCCTCTATACGCTTGATCTTGAAGTCCTTTCCAGGTAGATTATCCCAGTGATGAGTAACCGAGGATGATCCATACTCGATAAATTTTTCATGCCCATCTGTGGGCACAATCCACTCTCTCGCTGAGCTATCATAATTGAAATCATAGTCTCCATGCTCAACTAGGTTGTCAAATCTATCATTGTGAATCTCATTTGTTCCATAATGCCTTTCTCGTTCTTGGGCAAACCTCAGACTCACCTCTTGAATATATAACTCGTCCATTTTTCTATTGAGGACATGTAAATCATCAGAAGACCTTGACTTAGATTCTATACTGATACGCTCTACTGAATGAGGTAATAAGGTCCCAAGGTTGGGCAATGACCGCAAGCGTATGATCAAATGCGGACTCTGAGGTGAGCGATCACAAGAATTTACTACATGATCAGAAGGAGCATCTAAATTTCCCTGACCTGTCATTTTGTTGGAATTATGAGAATCTCCAATTGAGAAAATGGAGCCATTATTCATGAGTGAAGATTCTTGCAAAGTGTCCCCAGGATTTGGCATCCCATAATTAGTAGGGCTTAAGGCTGCTTCATTGCTTCCATCTGGTATGGCTGACCTGATATGATCATTAGAGTGATCACAGGAGTACACTTGATCTGTCTCAGGACTCTCATCTCCGGTGTCCTCATCCGATGAAATTCTTCCCTTTAGATGAAGTCCGTTCTCAGATTGACTTTTCTTGAGCCAACTAGCTTGATGAACCCCCTCATCTTTCCAATCCAAACTCAATTTTCCATCCATTTCATTGGAGTTCCAGCCCCGCTGGAGGGCAGACCCAGTGATCCTACAATTGTTGACATCATCTTCAATTTCTTTGCTGACTGCTGAAGGCAGTGCTTTGGTACTTGAAGGAGCTTCATTAGCCAGGATTTTGGAGGGAGCTTGAAGTATATCTGCCGATTTAGAGAAAGATTGACCTGTTTTCTGCTCAATAAATGGATGTTTGAATAAGAAACATAAATAATATATAGTCTATACAATGGTATTTGAAATCAAACAAGAAAGACGGTGAAACTTACTTTTGGTTTATGGTGATATATCTGAGCATTGAAGCATGAAAACCGAACCATGCTTGTATTCCTTATTAAAGCTAAATCTACTTGCACTTCTGATGCTTCTATTTAGATAAAAACCTACAGAAAAGGATTTATTCTACTGATAAATCACTGAGAAATAAGATAGAAAGAGATCCTCTTTGAATGTGGGCAAGAATTCTCAAAGCCAAGCTCCGGATTGGCCAAAGAAAACTTTAGCCGTAATCAAGAGATAAACCCTCAGAAACACGGCACAATCTCCAAGCATAGGATGACCTTGATCTTCTCAGAACACAAGGAAAAATAACCCCATCATCGTCGCCCCACACCCTTAAGAAGGTGGGAGGAGATTTAAATCTTCCTGCAGCGGCCAGAGTGAAAAGGATGTCTATCAGCTATAAAAGCTGAAATTGGAACATGAAGGGAGCGCCCTACCCTGCAAAAATGGAAGAACAATAGATCTTTATCTCATCTTATGCCGTCAAAAAAGCAGATATTGAACATCAACAAAACATCATACAAAGGGTATGCTTAAAAGACGCTAAAGAAACTCCATCAAAGTAACCAATACAGTATGCGAGTAACCTGAGTAAACTGGCCGTGGAATCCCAATCTTCCCTTCTTTTCAAGTGATTTGAGATTCCAACTTTTCTCATCAAGAGGGCAGAATCATGATTCACTCATTATAAGCATAGTATGCACGCGACCATGGTCCAACCAGAGATATTGATGAAAATAAGCCAGAAAACCGGTATATTTTTTTAATTAAATTCTTCAGATGGTCTACCCATCCAAGAATCTATAAACTGTTGAGGAAGAACAAAACATGCTAAAACTCTGCTTCCACACAAACCATAACTACCCAAGAAAAGTAACAGAGCGCATCATAAAAGTGAGACCTTTGGTCATAGAGCGAGCAGAACAAAAGGAATTACCGGTGAGGAGAAGGAGAAGGACTGACCTTTCTTTAGCCAGCCTAAAACAAAGGCGCTCACAAACATCCAACCCAGAGAGAGAGAACCCCTGGCATCTCTCTTTATTTATTCATGTATTGCTCGCCGCCCGTCATCTGGCGTAGAGAGAGATGGTTAAAATAGACGGCGCAGAGAGAATAGAACCCTAAACCAAGGGATTCTTGATCGATCTAGGCCTCTGATTTTTCTGCTATTTTAATTATAAAAAAATATTCAAATAAATAATACTGTATGACGCACACTAGCCGTAATACAAGCTTATGCAGTGTCCCAGGACCCGCATTGACCCCTTCAATGCCATCCATGAAAGTCACTGATCCGCCTCCCACAACGGCGGGTCCCAAACTTTTGACAGGCATAGTGTTAATGCCCACATGAATTCCATGCATGGATGCCACTAATATTTTGGATCAAATAGAATTCCTTCTGAAATAAACAAAAGTTAATCAAAAGAGCCAAGGCAGGCAGCCGGCCAAGATGACCGTACTTTCCATGGTGAAGAAATGAGCCAGTAGGAAAAAAACGCGAATCATCCGCAGATGGTAAATCGGCAGCCGCAGCCGGTCTCTAAAGATAGACGGCAGCACCGAGCCACCGGAAAGCATCTCGCCGCCAGGCCAATCGATACATCACACACCAATAATAGCTAGCTTGAAAATATTGAAAGGATTCTAGAAAGTACTTATTGTGGGGCCACCAGGGGGGAAGCGGCCATTGCCATTATCGCTTTCCCTCTTCTTCTCGATAGTCTTCTTCTCTAATCCTAATCCTTCTCCCTCCCTTTCTCACACCCTCCTCAGAGGACACCGTACGTTCATTCTTTAGGCTTCTGTGAAGTGAGAGCGAGACTGAGAGAGATAATGGGGAGGTGAGTGAAGAAGAGAGAGGGGAAAAGAGATTTAAAACCTCTTGCGACTTATCAGCATAAATTATATGGATGCTTTTTTTTATTAAATTTGAGTGGATTAATAATAAAATTTTAAAATAAAGAGTTGGAAAATATTGTAGTGTTTATTTCCTTTTAATTTTTTTGGATATTTTTAAATTATATATATAATAAAAATATATAAATCATTTTATAAAATAATTGATGCAATAAAAATGGACAACAAAAAATTTTAAAAAAAAAAGGAGAAAGAGGGAGGGGCCCATAAATTAGATTATCATTTTTGGGTGATTGGGCTCATCGACCTTATACTAACAAGCCCAAAGGTTAAGCCAATAAAGCAGCTAGCCTAGCCAGTAGCTAGTAGCCACTCCCAGGCCATGGTCAAGTGGATGGGCTATGGGTTCGAGAGCGCTTCTCTGGAGGTGTGTTTCCAGAAGTCTTCCAGGGCGTACGTTTTCTGCCAGTGCCCCACCCTCTGGCCGAATCCTTCAAGGTCCTACCCTAGTTCTGCTCCGAAGAAGCTTTATCTATCTTCTCTTTCCACACAATTCTAAGTGTTTCTGCTCCATCCGGTTGATCTCGGCGAGTCTCAAGTCCCAGCTGCGATTGATTACCGGTACTTAGTATATAATTAACTATTTGGCTCTAATTCGGATGATTTCATGGATTGTTCAGCTCCAATTTGGTTGGCTGTCGACCGCAAAACAATAGAGAGAATTAAATGTGAAGGTTTATGTGAATACTTAGAGGTACTTTTGCTGATGGATTAATGTGAATACAGCTCTATGCTACAGGAGAACGAGTTTCACAAGCTAGCTGATTCCTCAAAAACAAGGTATATTGCTGGTAGTTGTTTTTTTATTTTTCTATAGAATGTTTGAGATGCTTTCTATAATCAATATGTCACTGGACTAGTTTCCGTGAGCATGCTTCAATCTTCTTAATCCATCATTAACTTCTCCTAAATCAGTTCTAGTCTGGTACTGCGTCCGATGCAAAGGATTTTGATTGTTCTTTTTGTATTAGACCATAATGGAGAATGATTATAATTATGTGGAAATTCCAGCATCTATTTCATTGAGATCATAGAACAGCCTGATGCTTGTTTTGCCATACTGTACCCTTTGTTTGGGTTGTTCATGAGTAAGCTGTTATGTTTAATACTATGCCACCGAAGTGAAAATTTGACAACATCAACAACATATTTATGTAAGGCATATCCATATAATTTCATAAGAGATTATTTTTATGTCCAAATTTTGATATTTGCTAATATCATATCTCAATTTTAGCATGTGTTATATTCCATTTTTATCTTCATATGAATGGATTTTCTGTTTAGCAAATTTGAGCTTTTTTACCCAAGTGGACACTGACTAATTTGTAGGGGATGTTAAAGAGACAAAGTCCCGTCTCAAATTTAGAGCTGAACCTCACAACATATGTGGGCTGCGAGCGGTAATGATATGGTACAGATCCTTAAGACAAAGATTACCTCTGTCTTCTTCCTTGGCCATATCCTTTCTAACTTGCCATGTTGCAAGAGAGGCAATCCTCCCTATAGACTTGGTCCAATGGTCAATTGAAGGGAAGCTCCCATACTTTTATGCTTTTATGGAGATTGAAAAGAATATAGGGGAACCCTCTAGTGCTTGTTCTTTGAGTTCCAGTTTTATGTTCAGACCCTCCCAATCAGTGTCCTCACAAAAGTTGGAATCTCTAGCAGCTTCAATAGCTGAGACCATAGGGTTGGAGTTGCCTCCAGTAAACTTCCACAGGATAGCCCCTAGATATCTCAGGAAATTGTCTCTCCATGAGGACCAAATTCTCCCAACGGCCCTCTTGATACAGGAATGGTCGATGCCACCGATCTTTGGATTTCCTCGAGTGAGTTGAAGCTTCCTACTCATGTCTGTGTTATGTGTATCTTAATCGTGGCCATCAGGATTCTATACAACATAAATGGTTTTGGAGTATGGGAGAAAAGCCTCTGCAAAGGTGCATGCACATCCACATCAGATGGGGATACTAAGGATTCCACTCAGTTTGATGCTGAGAAGCTTCTGCAGAAGCTCTATGCTATATATGATCAGATTGATCTGAACTATGGTAACTAATGATTTCATAACAATCTTTGTGAATATTTATACTGAAAGATATTTTTTGGGGGGGACTTTCAATGAAAGTAGTTTGATATCTGCTCGATAATGTAATATGAAAATAGAATATTCAAGAGACTTAGTATCTTATCTCCAGTACTGCAAGGATGTGGTTTTTGCTGTGCTGGAACCATCTTATGAGAATTACGAAGAAGAAAGATCTATTGAACACCTGTGGGAATTTTACCAGAAGAACAAGGTGATTTATCTTCATACCTGCTGCCTTCTCCCGCTTATTTGATGAATTTCTTCCTAAAAAAGTGTATAAGCCAATAAAATGTGTTTAACCAGCATGATCTTGGAGGAGCAAAGATCAAGATGATTTAAATGGAAGAAGGCTCAGATAGTGTGAAATGGAGGGATTGTAATGAAGAAAACAAAAAACTATGTGACAACCATCCAAGTGACAGCCAGTCTTATGATTTTTCAATGGACAATGAGAACACTTGCTTTAGTGGTGAAACCGCTGTAGAGACCTACCTGAACAGAGCCATTAGAGAGTTGAAACAAGACATGGACAAGAACCGACTTACACTACAAAAGTAAGTTGTGAATTTTGTAGCAATGATACAGAAGACAGGACTAGATGATGACTATGCTGATGATATCAATCTTTCTGAATTAATTTTATAAGAAACCTTCTTTTTAGCATTCACTATTTTTACCTTGATGCTTTAGGTTGAAACCGACCAGTGAACACTAAATAGTGTCTTTACATACCAATAGTAAGGTCTATGCTATTTTTTTGCCATAGAACATTTTATTTAATAATGAAAACGGGAACAACAGCAGCCAAGTTTCAGTTTGCAGTTTTGAGGCTGCTAACAAGTTGTCCACATCAGTAGACCTTTTCCCAAGTTCTCAAGCGGACATCTCCATGCACATTGATGAGTGTTTGGACCAGGAGCTAATTCAGGTTCTCCTTCTATTGTTGCCATGGTTTCCACTTGATGGCCTCTTTCATCCCACAATTGTACAAAGGGTAACCTAATTCAGGTTCCTCTATTCCTTCTTCCATTACCATGGTTTCCACTTGATGGCTTCTTTCATCCCACAATTGTACAAAGGGTAACCATCATCAACTTTGATTGATTTGCCTGACCCAATGTAGTTCTGGAGATAAAGACATGAGCCATCACTCTCCATACAAGAGCTCTAAATTCTGCATAAAATCTCAAATAAGAAAATTTAATTTTAAATGTTGTATATGTACTTGTGTACAAGTAGGAAGGTGATATATGCCAAATGTTGTTTGAAACTTTAGACCTAAAATTTAGGGGCACAAGATCTATCCAGTGATAGAACCTTCTCTGTCTTTATCTCTCCAGGTCTTACCAAGAGCTTTATGGCCAAAGGTTAGAAGGGGGAGAGAGATGACCATCCTCCACCACCACACGAGCGGATCCTACATAGGCCTTCTCAAAACAATGGTGCATCGTACTATGAGGTACACATTAATAATAGTGAGAAGACTCTGGGTGTTCATAAACAATGACAACCATGGATCCATGTGTCAAAGAAATTCATCTTGAATATTCAGTCAGATGCCCTAGATTTAAGATACCCTATTTTTCCTTGATAAAATAATGCAATGGGGTCCTCATTCAATCTGAACCACAATGTTCCTGCAACTGGGTCCTGGAAAGCTTCCTCCTTTACCAATATTAGCTTATTAAATTGAGCTGAATTACAGTAAAGTAATCCAGCCTTCCCTTATTCGAGAAGGGTACAAAATTTATTGCACTATATAGCACGCCACCCTCAACCCACTTGCATGCCATAATTGTTCCTGCTTCCACCAAACAAGTGACAAGGAATGAATTTCTTAATCCTTCAATGCCCCCTTGTTCAGCCCAATAAGTACTGTTAATCTGTTTTGCTAAAAATAGATGTAAAAATATGAAGGAAGCTCACAAGGGTCTCACAGGAGCCAAACCATGAGGAAAATGAATCCATGACACCATCAACACCCTGCATCTCCTCCTAAATCACAACCCTTTTCAACATCAATGAGTTGCCTTCTTACACACAACTTGGGCGCATTTGGACTCCGTGGAACCCGACACTGGGCACGTGCAACATACGATTAGTTGGAGAGAGCTGGACTGCAGAACAAGGTGATCATAGTAGCCCACTTGCTCAGAAGGCGGCCGGCCCCTTAACGGGAAAACGTCAAGAAGGGGGGAAGGAGCACATCTTGTCTAGTAAAGATGTGAGCCAAGAGGTCCTACCAAGTTGACAGCTATGCCGAACCACCCTTCTTGGTGACAAGACTTCTAGAAAAAAAAAAAAAAAAAAAGCATACGGTCCAAAACGAGTATCAACGCCTAGCAGCAATGATTCTCATGTCTGGTGGCAAAGGAGGCGTAGACAAGTCAATTTTCGTCATCTAAATGTGAAACAACGCAACACAACAACACAGCATGTTTTCGAGCACTGGTTTGGCCGGAAAAAGGCTTACACAAGGGAAACGGAGGGAACATTGCCGAGCAACTACGTGGCTAAAGATCATGGAATGGAGAGGTGAAGGAGCAGCAGCTGTGTTACTTAGAACTTGTTAATCTTTTGATCCCAGCAGAATTGACCTAGCCCTGGTTGAACTCTCCGGGTCCTCAGGGGGTTGGCCGGAGTGACTTCTCGAGCCTCTGGCGGCGGCATCCTTATCGCCCTCAAGTTTCTCGGAGAAGAAGAGCCATTTAGATTTAGATTCTCCTGCACACCATTGTCAATGAAGATCATCCCAATTAAAACTCCTAAATAGCCATATCAGTTCATGAAAGTTCACTTTTTTAAGCATCGGAGATAGAAAAGAAGTGTTGTTGATTAGGTTCTCACCGGTTTACGCTTGCCACCAATGGGTGACCACGGACGAGTAGCGGGCTCAACGCTGCTCGAAGAACTCGCGTACGGCGGAGGAGTCGCCGGCGACCAGGGTACCACCTGATTATCCCCGTCCCCTCCTCCACCATCGCTGCCGCCCTCACTCCCCCCTCCTCCTCCACCCTCTCCGTCGTCCTCGTCTTCCATGGCGTCATCATCGCCAGCAGCATCGTCGTCGTCGTTTCCTCCGCTGCCCTCCTCTCCGGCGCCGGCATCCGGCTGCACACGGGGGACGCAGTCGTCGCAGACGGAGACCGTATGTCCGAGCTTCGCGCCGGAGGCCGTCCACGGCGTCGGGCGCTGACAGGCGTGGCAGAGGAGGGTCCGGGAATGCCTCGCCACGAGGAAGTTGGCGCTGTGGACCTTGGCGTCGCAGTCCCAGCACAGCGCCGCCTGGTCAGAACCGCAGAAGGCCCTCGCCGGAGCATCACAGAGAGCACAGCTCCTCATCCTCTCCTCTCCTCTCTTACGATCACTCCTCCGGTCGCTATCAAGAAAGGCAGTTTCTTTCTTTCCAGATTTACTGAGGATATTCCCTCAACTCCTCTGCACCTGTGCAACCACCACCACCACCATAATGGGTCGGGTCGGGACCGACGAAGGTGGAGGAATATGGAATAAATGGGCAGCTTGTGGCTCAAAATGATACACCCACCACTTTTCCCCCCTTGAAAATAGGAGATTACTATTACACTAATTATCTAATATCTCTAATGTTAATCGTGATTAACATAATTACATAATGCTAATATCTTCTACTAACTCATTTAGGGGCCATTAGTTTAATCATTATCACATGCTTAAGATTTATGGGTGTGTGTACTGTGTACATGTTAAATTAAACTAATACCTGCAATCTATTAATAAAAGTTAAAAGGCAGATATCAGATCAGATGGTAGCAGATTCCATATATCACAATTAATTAATTAATTAGTTAATAATTCATGTAGGTGCTGTGCCTGTGCACCCCATTCATGCATCCACATACTTGTGAATGGATATTTTGATTTATATAAATTATTAATTTTACACTAAAATTGTAAATTTATATTGTCTTGATAATTCTTTATATCGGTAAAATTACTGAAATTATATTAAGATAAAAATATTAAAAAATGGAGAAGGGTTGAACTCATGGAATGCTACTGCTAGTCGGCCTCCCCATGGGTGGCGGCCGGTGGGGCCACCACCGCCGGAGAAGCTCTAATTCAACGGTTCTAGCAGCTCCTCAATTTATTATTTTTATTATTTCGCTATTACGTCATAAGTTTTAATGATATCAGTATGCTTACGTCACCCTGCGATAATAATTTTAGGACACATTTAATGGGTTATATGATAGAATAACATTTTCTTAAAAATTATATATTAAATGATTATATTTTAAAAATCATTTACTAGAAATGACAAGTGAACGACCCATAATAACAGGCCGAAAATATCGCCGATAATTGGTCGATGGGCCCTTATATAGTGAATAGGCCGCGTAGGTCCATTATGTTGATATCCTGCCAGGCAAAACCCATTATATTTCTTCTCGGCCCATTATGAATAAAGAAACTCCCACATGCGTTATTGAAGATAGGTAGGTGAGATTAGTTAAAGCTCGGATTAGAATTAATTATAGAGCTCAACCCGTATAATCCGATAAATTGTTGAATATTATGATATTAAAAAATAAAAATAAAACCGATAAAAGGTGGAGATTCCAACATGCATGGTTCTATATGACAGCTAAGAACAGCAAAAGCTGGGTAGATTCGGGATTTAATTCAATTGAACGGAATCTGTCGTCTGTGCTATTTTAGCAGCCATGCACTGTCGCTGAAATGCCTGGGGATAAAATTGTCATTTTACATCGCATACCCCACAGTATCTCTGTTCCTGTTTGTCGTCTACCTGGGTGAAGGATGGGGCAAGGAGATGCAAAGGACGGAAATACCCCCGAACGCGGTCTGAGGAGACAAACAGGGGTTGGCAAAGAGCGCCAGGTTCCTTTGTCCTGTCTGTCCTTCGGCTGTCATCCGAAATGTATCCACTCTGTATATATATATATATATACACATCTCCATAAGAGCTTCTTTGGACCCCAGAGAACTATAAACCATGGGAGGAGGGATGGAGAAGAGCAGCAGCTCAACAGCAGCAGAATCGCTGTTGGAATTCGAGGACTTTCTTCCTGTAATGGCTGAGAAGCTTGGTGGGGATGGGCTGATGAGGGAGCTGTGTAATGGTTTCAAGCTCCTCATGGACAAGGATGGAGGAGTGATCACCCTCGACAGCCTCCGCCGCAACTGCGCCATCCTCGGTCTGCAGGACCTCCGCGATGATGAGCTCTCCAGCATGCTCCGGGAGGGAGACTTGGACGGAGACGGTGCGCTCTCCGAGATGGAATTCTGCGTCCTCATGTTCCGACTCAGCCCCCAGCTCATGGATCAGTCCCGAACTCGTCTCTACTAGGCTCTCAAAAAGGAAGAGATCTGTCCACAGAGTTAGCTGGATATTTTCTTGCTATTTCAGTCCCGAGCTTTTGTACCTGTTTTATCACCTTATGAGGAAGAGAAAAAGTTCAATTGCCCATTTGATCTGAGGCCAGTGGGCTTGCTTTTGATGACATCCATAAATGGCCTAATACTAGCCTGTCAAGGGCCGGATGTCTTTAGAAAAACTCCGGAATGCTTTTCCATTGATCTATCAGCTTGCTTGCACGCTGCCACAGGTACCAATGTCAAGATTCTGATTCTTTTCTGATTGAAAAATGTCACAATTACTTCAACCATGCACAAGCTTTATTGCAGTGATTTAACACAGACCAATTCCAGAACGCGGGCTACCCTCCACGACTTTAAAAATTTAAGCAATATAAGTTCTGCTTCAAGAATTTATTTGCCAAGAAGAAGAGAGTTCAGACCAGAGAGGACCAATTCTGTGTCGGAAGGAGACAGAGGTGACAGGAAAGTGCCCTTTCTTTTTAGAGGGTTAAGTCTGTATGAGGGGATTGGGTCTCCTCCACCAATGGGATGAGTAACAAGCAGTAGCAGCTTTCTTTAGGAGGGGCCACAGGAGAGCCATCGGATTGAGATCTTGTCTAGAGATTGGTGACAATCATCTCCCTTACCTACTGAAAATCAATATCAATGAGCCTGTAACCCCCTTTCAACCATATTGCAAAAGCTTGAATTTTTAAAGAAAAATAAGGCAGATTGGAGAGGAAGATGAAACTGGAAGGATAAAAGGGAGAGAGAAGATAAGGGGGATTTATATTACAAGAAACCAGAAAAAGGAACAGGCGAAACAAGAACAGGAACCACAGCATGGAGCCCATGTTGCACCCCTAGACATTTCTTTTAATTTACACAGTACAGAGCCCTCCAATCGAAAGTCATGATCTCCCCTCTAGTGGCGATGGTGGACGCACTCGGCCGGGGTGACGGGGAATCGGGCAGTGTCGGTGCAGTAGTCGTAGATCAAGTGCTTGGCCCTGACCCACATGAGCTGGTGACTCTGGTGCACGCTCAGCACCGACATGGTCGGCTCATCGGACCAGTACCGTCTAGATCCATCGTCGGTGCACCGTCTCGCATTCTCAGCAGCCGCCACGTTTACCGGGCACTCGCAAGCACTGATCTCAAAGCCACGGTACGAGGCTATGAAGGGAGCGTGGCTCCAGTCGGTCTTGACCCGGCCACCCTGAGTGGCCCAGTCATCGGCATTCCATATCGAGCTGTAGACGCCCATGGGCTGGTCCTTGGGGAAGGAGATCCCACGGCGCTCCAAGTTGGTGTGGACCCTGATCGGCGTGTCATCCACCAGGAACCTGCCCACATGACCAAATTAAAATCCTATCAATCAATTGGATGCCACTACACTCAGTAGTCCAGTTTGCATGTACGAAGAATGGTGCAAAAAAACAGGACACCCACACCCACTTGTCTGCAAATACATTCGTAGTCTTCTGTTTCTTATAGACACACTGCAATTATTCATGCAAGATTCCCTCCCCCTTTTTCGGGGAACCTTTGCTCGCATACGCGGAAAGGCACACAACCAAACAAAAATTTCAAATATGAACTTGCTTGCAGTTAATTTAATGGCCGATGTATCTCACTTATCCACTTTCAGGGTCATGTGTTAAGTTGGTGCTTACAATACTTGGCGAGGGCTCCAGCGGATGGAGTAGTTATGGAAGTCCTTGGTGGGATCGAACCAGAGGCTATTCCTCTGCTCCCGGTTGCCAACACCATTGACGTACACGTTTGTCTGGACCAGGTATGGCTCGCCAGTGGTGTTGCCCAAGAACTCAAAGTCGAACTCGTTGTGTTTCGGCCCGTCCGATGACATCTGTCGTATCCAAAATAAACATACCGCCCAAGCATCAGAAAGCCAAACAAGTATACAGCGGATGAAGTTGATTTGAAAAATAAGACAATAACATCTACTGCAACTATGGTTGAATTGAATTTATAATGGCGATACAGGAGGGTCACGGGGATTGGATTGTAGGTGGCATAGCCATCAACCAGCCATTAATAGAGCGTTGGAGAAAAGCCTAATAAATCCAAGCATTAAATAGTACGAAGCTAGGGGGTGGAAAAGAAATAAGCCATGGATGGATGGATGGATGGATGGATGGCTACATTCATTCAACAGGACACAACCATCATAGATTATGGGACTCAGGTAAAAGAAAGACCTTGAGTTGACATCACCATTCTTACATTAACCAAGCTATATTCAGATTTTAGTACCAGATAATGACCCAAAATACCTAGTAAAAATTTCATGTTTTTCACCCTACAAACTGATTCCATAGAAATGAAGTAAACATTTTATTTCAACTCACATAGAAAGCAGTCACTGTCCCAGCAGAGTCCCCCTCCACCAGCTTGATCTGAAGGGTAACTTTCCCGAACATGTATTTGCTCTTGGATGCGAACCCAGCACCTGCAATGTTTTTGCATAAGGATTGAAACTTTAATCAGTCCCAGCGAACAATATCCCACAACAGTCCATGTACTGGGCTGTTGCAGTGAGAACTGAACACCCAGAGGAAAGAACTTGAAACAGAGTCCACTTTTTACCAGAGTAGTAATCGAGCTTGAGCTTGAGAACGTCTCCTTCGTGGACGTGGTGATCGGCCGCCCAGCTAGGCTGGAAGAGCTCCTCGAACTTGGTCGAGGAGACCGACCCGGCCACCACGAGACCCACAAACAAACCAAACACCGCACCCATAATCGAGACCGCCATTGCAGCGAGCTTCAGAAAGCACCTAAAAAACAAACAAGATTCGGATGAAGAAAGCGTGTCTGCCTGCTGTTTCTTCTCCGATACGCTCGCTCTGCTATTCGCTAGCACACCCCCTGAACAGAGTGAGGGCCGAGAGGGCCTTATTTATAGCAAGTGTACCCCATTTCCATTGGCTTCTCTCGCACTCTCAAGCAGAGGAAAGCAAGCGAGGTCGACAACCCCCAAAAAAACTGCGGGACCCCCGAGGACAAGTCCATTGTCGTTTCTTGCCACGTCCCCTTCCACGTCACAATCCCGATGTGGTGTGGGTTCCTTTTTTTTTTAAAATGTAGCCGTTACTGTGGACAATTAGCTGGCACAAGTGGTCACACAGTTCATAAAGTTACAGACTTTAATCAATCCAAGAATACAACTATGCCAAATATGAATTTCACAGTTTCACTCGCTCATGAAATTTTATCTTTAAAATGTTAAATCATTAGCTTATGACAGTGGACTGTGACTGTGAGGAGGGAGTGGGGAAAGGATGGCAAAGGGGAAGGGGAAGTGAGGATGATGGGAGCGGGGACCAGCCAACCACGAGGCGCCCGAGCAGCTATCACAGCTGTTCCATTGGAGTCTCCAGCTGTCGCCTTTGATGCTCAAGGACAAAAGTTAAAAGCTAACGCCTTGCCTTGCCTTGCCTTGCCTTCTGCTTCTTGTTCAATTATTATTGCCAGTTACCCCTTTTGTTCTATATGATCAAAAACTTAATGAGACCCCCATCAAAGCTTGCATTGCACATTTGATGCATTATGTTCATCCATTCACAGGAAGTGTCCGGGTACCTACCTACCTGCCTGCCTGCCTGCCACCGCTTATTAAACCACCCTGCTGGTTAGCAGGTGGATTGGACTTGGGATGATTCACGTCTCAACCCACGTGATGGATTACATTACAGATATGGTCCTCAATGGTGAACAGGGGAGTTAATCCATGGTGGCGTGTGACACAAGCTCATGTGGCATGGCAGGGGAGCAGTGCCAGCTTGCTGTATTAAAAAGGGGGAGTGAGTGAGCCACTGAGTGGTGGAGGGGTAGGCCCGGCCGCCTTAAAGTCCCTCTGTATCCGAAGTTTGATGCAAGAAATTATTTGACTTAGAAGATGATGATGTAGGACTAGGGCATCTATTCTCCCCCCACAAAACCATCCCTTTTTTTCAAAGTAAGTATCCATTATTTTAAGGGTCTGTCTGACTCTGTCCTGTCCATCCTATGGTCCATGCCCATAGCTCACGAGCTACATAGTGATATATATATAGAAATATCTTATGATTATTTTTTTATTTGTCGTCATTAATTACTGAATTAATATTATTGAGATATTTAATTTATATTTAATTAATATTACATGATTAGATTGACAGTTGGGCCATTTATAATATATAATACAATATTAAGTATAATTTATCTCATATTATATATAAATATTATTAATTTACAAAATTGAAAAAAAATATATTATTTATCCATTTTTAAGTGAAAATAAAATTAAATAATTATTTAATTCAATAATAAATGTATTAATATGGAAGTGCAGAGCAAGTACGCACAGTACTGACTGACTGAGAGGAACTAATCTCTGATCGTCCATTACTGGCGACTTCACCAATCGCTGCCCTCCACGTCATCAGATATTTCCCTTTTTTTCTTTTGCCTTTTGTTATTATATTCATTTTACACAGCCTTATCCATCTCTGACAGACAGCTGGATAATATTTTTCCTTTTTAATATTCTTTTTAAAAAAATGTACTATTTATTGTCTGTATTTAAGCCTTTTCAGGTACAGTTGCACTGTAGTGTACCGTTTATATGAATTTAGTTCCTCAATAAATACAATTTAATATCTCTTGATTTATTCTATAATCATATCATATATTATGAAAATAAGACGCTTTTAGTATAATCACTCATTAATCACATAATTTAAGAAGAAAAGTGGGAATGCCTTTTCAGTAGACACATGCAGTTAATGATAAAAGAATGCTCACTACTTTCCCTAATTAAATGTTTCGAAGTTTTTACTTTAATGGGTGAAAAAGTGCACAATGAACAATCATAGTGTGTGTAACACACTAACCTCAAATCAATCTATGGACTAGGATCAAACAAGGGTTTCTATTTATGTAATATAGGGATGGGTGACTTAGCTGACATATGATGGTTGCTGCAATGGCAATCAATCAATCTATCCATCCTGACATGACACGGTCTCCTCCTACCTTAAATTATGAACCACAAAATGCTATAAAAATCATTTCGCTTTAGTGATGGATCACAGCTAATGGAAAATACATGTGTGAGTTCACATTGAGTAGAGTGCGGCAGCCACCCTCCCATCAAAAGTGGTGCCCTTGTCTTGGGTTAGACAAATGATTTCAGCCCTTTTTTTTTTTGAAACCAACTAAAGAAATCATCACCAGCATCAAAGCTCTTGAGATCCCCAGTGAGATTGTTAATTGCCACAAAATCAATCTCCAATTAGCTGCTCAAATGACACCCATCAATCTTTAGTAGGATAGATCAACCAGAATCTAGCTCTTGCAAGATTTTCTTAGGCACAAATCTTGTACAATAATGCTACTGTGACTGTGGGGAGATTTAGATCCATGTCACCTTCTATAATGATCTGTCTCTTTTGCCTATAAATAATGCAAACAAGGAAGTGTGAATAGGTTCTGGTATGGACAGAACTATTTAATGGGTTTTTTTCTTTGTTTATTGGATAAGCATTGCCAAACTATTTTGCCTACAAAGTAGAGGCATTGCTATGGTAGGCATGAGATTTCGGGGCATCATAGTCTCCTCCACGAGATCACATGACACATACTGACAGATGTTTGTGCGCTTCATTGTCACCAGTGGGACACACGATGTGGAAAGCAACTTCATTTGTGGATTGGACAACTTGGGTCCTTGTCTCCTGTTCTTGCCCTCCAACTGGATCATTTATGTTTTATTATAATCGATTCCTTGGCAGTTTCCTCTTTCGATGCACCCGCGACCGAACACTTTCCTCGAAGCTGTCGAACGGTTTCGGGCAGATACCGGAGCTGTTTCCCACCGCTGAGATGGATGCAGTGCATGAAAAAAGCAAAAAAAAAACCCATTTCATGATCTGAACAAAGCAGAAAACTACTTAACATCGCATGTATCGAGAGCATATTTGTCCACCCAATATTCCCCATATTTCTTCATCGAAAAAGGACCTCTTTCATCCGAATATGATGATATAATTCAAAACTTAATCAGCAAGTTCGTTATATTGACAGACTGTGCTTAGCAAATTTGCAGGCTCATATTTGTCCGAATATGATAATAGTTCACAGACTGTGATAAACAATCATCTTGAAGCTATGCATAGGTCTTATATTCAACATGTGAAGTGTAAAACTATTGCGTACAAGTTATTCACTAGATCTTGTGAAGGGGAGATATTCTGAAAGTATAGTATTCACATTATTTTTTTAAAGTTATATATTTATAATTAGTATAATATTTATAATCTTATAAATTAATCTCACATATTTATTTTATTTAATTTATTATCATATTCTCAATACCGGTTATTATCGATTATCATATATAGAATTATTACTTATAATTTTAAACTCGTACTCAATAATTTTAAATATATTGAATAATAACAGTATTAATTTAACTAATTTTACTATATAATTCGAAAAAAAATAACTGAATTTCTATTATATCCTTCCGTAATATTTAAGAAATTATTATGAATTAATAACTATTTAAACTCATTTTTACTTAAAATAGCAAATTAAGTAACTGTTAGGTTGGAATAATAATCCGAACATTAATAAAGAATACACAGTCAAGGAGCAATTCATCTTGAAACTAGAAGAGATTAAGCCAAGGCTAGAGGTCTATTAAAGCAGTTCGCTGCATGAAAAAGATGGGAAGAGAGGAAAACATCCTAAATCTTGTATGATCATTGGGCCAAAAGGTATATTTGCAGGCCTTTTACATGGAAGCTAGGAGTCTCTCCCTACTCTCAAAAGTAACACAGAGCTACATGGGATATATACAATGCAAGATAATGACTAGAAGACCCCAACAATTAGTAAGTGAAGCTTATAGTGGAAGCACAAGGAAGAAGATTGGGAGATTATCAGCCAACAATTAGCACTCACAATTTTCTGCAGTCCTTTAAGATTAATCTTTGCCTTCCCAGAATGGTATCAGATCAAATGAGCAGGCCCACTCATTTCTTATTGACCCAATAAACTATACCCATATTCAACAGAAGGTGGAAGAGTCTTTTTCTGTTTTGAACATGCTCAAGCAGTTCATGAAAACCATTTCTAGTTCATTCTACACACTCTTCTGAGATATTTGCAGGTCAAAGTAATATTACAGTAATCAGTTGCTTGCAAGGTACGTCCGCATGCATCCAAGAATCAGGGATGAGTAGCGTTCAAGGGAAGATCTTTTGCAGCCTACGTACGCATGCCTCTCCCTCATGGAACAAATCAATCTCTTCCTTGGTTTCAACAAAATTATGCAGTCCATTAACAATTATCTCTTCATCGTCAAACTTCCTCCACTATGCACGGGCAACTACTCATCTTCATATTCGAGTTATATCCAATATGCTAGCTCGAAGAACTGGCTAAGGGTTGACAAATGCAGGAGCTGATAGGGACCAATAGATTTTCTATTATGTATGTAGACCAAATATAGAGGGGGGCAATTGGGTAGGCGTGGATGAGTCAGTCATGTGGATGCATTTAATTAACGCGGCAAGGAAGGGAAGAGGACGTCTAGTCTCATCTCATCCCACCTAACCATAGGAGATAGGCCATACATATGACCCCCACAAAGGAATCTAACCTTTGCTAGCCACTAGTTTATGACCATGCACTTGGGCATTTTAGGGCCAGGTGGGGGCAAATTGTTCTTAGAAAGAAGTTACAGAGATTGAACCTCACTGACTTTGACCTAAAAGGGAAAGAAGACGAGAGGAAGAAGACATATCTCGCGGTTGCAGTAGTCTTTCTTTGCATGGCAACCGACAGTAAACGGGGGATGACAATTGACAGTGAACGTGCCAAGTTGCATCAAGTGGTAGATGGCTCCCCCAAAGCAAAGCGAGAGTGACATGGAAAAGGTCTGACCCTCATAAAGCTTAACACATATTGATTTTGGATTTCTTCCTTAGCATTTGATTCTCGGGATGGGGGATTAAAGAACAGAAGGGGAAAAATAATGCTCTTTTCCTCACTGTGACTGTACAGATAAGAGATCTCACTGTACAGTAATCCATGGAAAACCAACAGCAATGGAGAAGATCATGGAATGGCAGGCGTCTCTGCTTTACTTACTTACAATATGCATGCCATTCATGAAGGAACAAGCCCTGGTGGTGGTGGTGGTTGAAGCCCCAGGAGAGCTGCGCGTTTATGAGCAGAGCTTGGGCAAGGATCTGGGGCTACTGTGGCTAGTAGATTTTGACTTGAGGATCTTCGTCATCTGAGCCTGCATTTTCCGGCAAACTTTCTCCAACTCTATGACTCTCCATTGCATCCCCTGCAAGTGTGCTCTGAGACGTAAGTTATCAGCCATTGGGTCGGGCACTCCTGCGTAGATCACGATCTGATCATTCTCTTGGCCTTCCGCCTTCCCCTTGCTCACCCCGCGAGGTGAACCGGTGATCGGTAGTCTGGTGTTGTTGGTGACTTGCAGCAGGCTCTTGAGCTTGCATTGCTTCGTCATCAACGCCTGGATGGTGGTTTGGGATGGAAGCCTGGTGTTCTGAGACAGGTGCTTGTGAGATTCGGAAGAGAGTTTCTCATAGTTCAGAGCAAATACAAGCTTCGTCTTCTCCTCTTCCGACAATCCCGAATGCACCTGAAAAGTATTACTCAATGTGTTAACATAAAACTTATAATCCAACTATCCAATGCAAACTGTAATCAGGCAGTTGATGGCAGCACTTTTTAGTACCTCAAGATACATGTCCATGGCACGGTAGATTTCATCATACGAGTCCCTAGCTGAGTCAGGAAGCGCCGAGACCAGAGTGACAAATTTCAATGGCTTCAAGGAAGGGTCAGGGGCTACTTCTGCTATATATAGATCCAACAAGTCACCCACTTTCTTCAATTGCTTGGAGTTCCGACAAGCTCCACCTCGAAGAAATGCCTTTACGAGTCTCAGAACGAGATTCACATCATACAAGCAGTTCGTCCTGTAGGGAGATGGGACCAGCAAATTGTCCAAGGTTGCTTGGTCCATCTGAGAACCGATCATGGTCTCAAGCTTATTCATACTGCTCCTGCTAACATTCAATCCCAGTGCTACCCTCAGGATCCCAAACAAGCTCTTGCAGGGTACAGAGCTTCGATCGAGCATAAAGAGTGAGACAATCACGGCCTCAATGATTTTGACTCTCTCCTGGGATGAAGAAGCTGCAGGGAAGTTGGACTTCTGGTAATAGAAGAGGAATTTACTGATGGTGGGATGGTCAATCTTGTTTGAGGCCATGGATTTGACGATCATTTCAAGAACGCCAGGGCTGAAAAACAGCAGATCATCGAACCACCAGGTGGTCCGGGAGGAGGATAAACCATTCTTGAAGCTCACCGTGCTTTTCGTGTCACAAGAGAGGCGGCACGCCGAGCTGTCCGAGGAAGAGATCGATGAGGGGCTGGGGCTAGTCTCAGCGGCGACAACAAGCCGTCTAGCCAGACAGTCCAAGCATTTCTCCATAACATTTGAGGCGGTGGATTCAGGATGCAGATCTTGGCACTGCTTCAGGACCACCAGAAGCTCAGGCCACGTCCAGTACCTGATCTCATCGAGCAACTTCCGGGTCAGCTCCATCAAGCTCACATCTTGTCCAGAGTCAACGGTCATGTCCATGAAATGCGCTGCGGAATGAAGGAGAGAGATGTTGTATGGAGTTATCTCCATCCGGCCACTGCTGTAGCAGAAGCGCAGTAATAGCTCAAAGCCCTCAGTCCCTCCTGGGAAATCCTGGAATATCACCTTGAGGTTCTGAGCAGGACCCACTACTGATTTTCCAAATAATTTTCGCAGTGTACCAGAGTACAAGGAGATTACTGTCTGCGTCCATCAGGAAACAAAAGAGAAAACCAACCAGATTACATGGAGATCAAGGGACGCCATGGATATGGCACTCAGCCTAAACAAGGACCAAGAACACATATATTTCTCTTCTTCAGCTGAAGCCAGCCAACAGACAGACAGAGAAGAAAAAACGGAATAATAGAACAGGATGGGCTTATTAAATTTAATGGAGTGAGATGCAAAAAGAGGTGAAATCAATATCTCTCCCCTTCAAGAGGGTGGTGAGAGGTCGTTATTGACAATGAATGCCACTGTCTCTGAAGCAATCAAGAGCTGCAGCAGGGGTGGTAACAATGGCAGAAATTTACCCATGCTGGTTAAAAGTTTTCCCATTTTAGCAACACAGAATGCACAGAGCAACAGTATCCATCCGTCATGTAAAGTGAGTATCGAACAAAAGAGGGGAGGCTAGAGGCCATGACCAGATTTATGAGCTCCAAAAACGTGCAATTCTCAGAGGAGGAGGATGATCAAATTAGAGGAGAGGAGAGGGTAAGGAAGGCTATGGGGTCGGTCGTCAATGACCCACAGACAGAGGAAAGATGGGTACAGTATTTAATGGTGGACGGTTTGGTACAGCAGAGAATCCGTCATAACCGCAAAGCAGGAGGAACTTTAGCTGCAGAATTACGAGAAAATTTACGAGAAGCAACAGAATTGCATTCTTGAACCACTAAATGATGTGACGCCAGAGAAAAAAATCACCTTGAAGATTAGTAGAATAAAAATTGGAACTTTGAATAGGGACGCACCTTGTCGACGAAGAAAGTCCCTTCCCCATTGACGTCCACTTGAAGATCACAGGAAGCTCCCATTTTTGGCCTACGCAGGGAGCTCCCAAACTTAAGGTGGATGGCGATATCAGAACCTGTAATTAGAAGACGGATTTGAGACGGAGGCGTGGGGAGGAGGTGGCGGCGGTCGCGGCGGTCGAGTGAGAATGAAGAGAGACGAGAATCGTATTATGGGGACGAGGGTGAAGACAAGAGCAAAGTGGCGACTTTTGTGCGTCTCTGGGTTTCTGCAGCAAAAGGGCTTTGCTCTAACTTGTAATAATTACATGCCACTGCAAACAAGAACAAAGACATCTCTCTCAGCTCCACATCCTCTGGGCTTGCTGGTGATCAGAGAGAGAGAGAGAGAGAGTTAGAGACAGGCCACAAAAAGAGGAAGAGAGAAGAAGCCACAAGATGAATAAAGACAGAGAATGGGAATATAATAAGCAGGGCTAGTACGCTGTATTCATACAGTAGACAGGCACCCGAGAAGAACAGAACAGAACAGAGGGAAGTAAGGATGGAGAGAAGAGGGGATAGGAAGCTGGGAGTGTGACCTTGTTTCCTGTGTCATCTGCCATGCCTGCGTTTGGAGAGATTAAAATATCACCCCCTACTGCTTGTTCTTAGCATTAACCTAAAAAGAAACCACAATTAAAAAGGAACTAAACTGTGTCAAGCTACAGAATTCTAAGAAGAAACAAAAAAAAAAACAGGGCACTGGAATTTCTCTGTGGGGACCTTAAGCTTACTACTTAAAGATTCGTAGCTGGGTTTTCCTCTTCCATACTTCTATTGGATTCAATAAAGTTGTACCTAGTCCTTCCTCCTCCCTCTCTCCTGTCTTAATCATCTATCTTCCCCACTAATCCCTTCATTATTTTAGTAATAAAAGTCTGTATCTTTTGTTATACGCATCGCATGCATGTAGGACAGGGGCATAAACTATTCACCTACTAAAAAAACAGGGGAGGGAGGAGGCAGCAGAAGCAGAGCAAGCTCTCCATGGCCGGCGCATGTTGTCCTATTCACGGTGGCGGCCCTTCTACAAGAGAGACAGAGAGGACATTGCTGTCGGGTCCCTTGAGACTTTTTCTCCGGAATGACCCAAGGCAAAGAAAGAACCGTGTACAATCAATCTACAGAGCCGGGGTGGGGGCATTGTCGGTAATATCGCCTAATGCCTTTTGACAGGGAAGGCCCCTTCATAATTGTGCCATCCTTCCCCAAGCCCGTGATGATGATGAAGATGTTAAGGTTCCTATGAGCCCTAAATCACTGCTGAAATGATTGCCCAATCATCTCCTCCATCAGATTATCATCCAACTGGTTAATCAGCACACACCCTTTTACACATACAAATCACTTTCAATCACTTCATTCAACTCCAACTTAAATTGGGTATATGCCCCGATTTGGATTGCAGACTTGTTTGCATGAAATGCCACTACCATATTACAATCATGTGGTCATTCATGGTGATCATGCTAAGAACTAGAAGTAAGCCACCCCAAAAATGAAAAGGAAAAGTTGGTGAATAGTTTCAACAAAAAGGGTCCAAGAAAAACAAAGGGCATAGAAAAAAAAAGATGAATTTTGATTTGAATGGTGTGTGGGTGTGAGTGGGCAAATGGAAGAGGACAAGGAGAATGGAATGGGCTCTCAGAGCATTCACATGAAAAAGGAGGTTTCAAATTTATTAGCTTTAACACATAATATAGTCAACTACCATATTTAAGAGGCCATTGCAGCTTTTGTGAAGGGAACGGGGAACCCCTCTTTACATGCAATCTCCTTTTTTCAACACATCATGATGTATTGCTCCCATCAAATTCCTACTTACAAACAAGTGTACATTTAAGGTTGGGTTAAGTGGAATATCCATGGTGAGGCCAAAGGATCCCCCGGGTGGTTTAATCGGGGATGCATGTTGGCAATGGCTGTCGGATTTTGTCCACAACATTGGGACAGACTTGTGGGCAACTCTTTCGGGCCTCCGATTGGCTATGGAGCTTCACCTGCACCTGCAGATGGGTAAGAGAAGATGAGGACAATAATACTCTTGTGAAAGATCACGTCCATCTGGTTCTCCACTATATGTGATATGGGACCTTTTTGCTAGCTTCCAAAATCCTGTATTATGAATGAATATGACAGCTCCTTGATCTAAAGGTGGTGGTCCTCCTCCCTCCTCTTCCTCATTATTCCTGCAAAATGAGCTTCCATGGGAGTAGTTATTAGCAGAATGTGACGTATCACTGTACCAAACTCACTCTGGAAGTAATGATAATTAGACGATGAGATCAGTGTGCCAGGTATATCTAAATTAGGAACCATAGTAGAACATCATCGATATATATATCTAGGCTATGAGGCTAATTCATTGACCGTCTCTTCATCGATTGGAACACTGAGAAAGCCAATGTTCTTCATCCTGTGCAGCAGCTGGGCCCCGGATGTTCTCGATTTTGTGGCCTAAAATGCTTCCGGCTATGAGGGTTTTGACTGATACAAGTGCAAAACAGGTGGAATTGTATAGATTAGAATGGTGTATGAAGAACGTACCTACTTGTATGGTGTATGAAAAACATATGCTATATATAAAGTCAAAAACAATAAATTGGCCACAAGAGGGAAGGCATGCTATTAGTGGTAATGGAATCAAGAATAAGAATAGGAAATATAGAGAAAGTTCTTGTTACCTTGAATCTCTTCTTCTCTCTTCCTCTTTACTCCTTCCGCCATGGAATCCCTAATTTAAGAGAGTGAGTGTACTGTGTGCTAATTTAATCTATAGGCACATATAAAAGAGTAGGTCAGAGAGTGATCTGTAGTAGTTTGAATCAATCCTGTAGTCATGAGATCGAAGCCATGTGAATTCAATATGGTCATTTTGGTTTAGTTCGAATTCATAACCGAGTCTTGTGTTGGATGGCAAATCATGGAAATGAATGATCTATCTGCACCAACACGACCAGATCTATCTTATTCTATTTGTATGCAGCTATATAGAAGAAACTATTAAGACACATTTTTTACTTTTAAAATAAATTTTGTCATATTATTTTGTCAGTATGATGTGTTAAAGGTTTCATTTGCTGTTTGACCTCTAGAATTTCTTATTCAAGTTGCAATCTGTTCTTCCTCTAAAGCTGCCCTTTTGGGTTTCTAACTGTTTCGTGCATTCAATTTGGGGGTAAAGAAGAAGGAAGTGAAGAAGGAAACACTAGTCTGTCAGCAGTCTCTAAGAGATCTCGTTAGATTTATGAACTAAGTGGTCGAAAATATAGTCCCAAATAAGATAAAATACATATTAGTTATAGTTTATAAGTTTATAAATACTGTACCCTTAATGATCCATGGAAATAAAGCGAAACTTTTGAAGACTAAATTGATGGTTTTCTAAGAAGGTAGAGAAAGTACGGAGCCAACCGCCATGTCCATGAAATGTGCTGCAGAATGAAGAAGGGAAATGTTGTATGGAGTTATCTCCATCTGGCTACTACTGCTGTAGCAGAACCTCAGTAATGGCTCAAAACCCTCTGTCCTTCCTGGGAAGTACTGGAATATCACCTCGAGGTTCTGAGTAGGACCCACAACTGATTTTCCAAATAATTTTCGCAGCCTCTCTTTCCCGCTGGAAGGCAGAGAAGTTTAGTTAGGTGGAACTCCATCAAGTATCCAAACCTGTCTACCATGGAAGGTAGCTATTTGATTAAAATCCTGCAAAAGAAGGTGGTGAGAGGTCGTTATTGACAATGAATGCCACTGTATGAAGCAATCAAGAGCTGCATTGGCAACAGTAATTAGAAGACCCATTTGAGACGGAGACGTGAGGAGGAGGTGGCGGCGGTCGCGGCGGTCGAGTGAGAATGAAGAGAGACGAGAATCGTATTATGGGGACGAGGGTGAAGACAAGAGCAAAGTGGCGACTTTTGTGCGTCTCTGGGTTTCTGCAGCAAAAGGGCTTTGCTCTAACTTGTAATAATTACATGCCACTGCAAACAAGAACAAAGACAACTCTCTCAGCTCCACATCCTCTGGGCTTGCTGGTGATCAGAGAGAGAGAGAGAGAGAGTTAGAGACAGGCCACAAAAAGAGGAAGAGAGAAGAAGCCACAAGATGAATAAAGACAGAGAATGGGAATATAATAAGCAGGGCTAGTACGCTGTATTCATACAGTAGACAGGCACCCGAGAAGAACAGAACAGAACAGAGGGAAGTAAGGATGGAGAGAAGAGAGGGTAGGAAGCTGGGAGTGTGACCTTGTTTCCTATGTCATCTGCCATGCCTGCGTTTGAACAGAGCAGATGCTTTGCCATGCCCTAACTGTAGCTTGCCATGTTAGTCTTTCTCTTGTTCATGAATCGTGTGTCAAGCTACAGAATTCAAAGAAGAAACGATAAAACAGGGCACTGGAATTTCTCTGGGGGCCTTAAGCTTACTACTTAAAGATTCGTAGCTGGGTTTTCCTCCTCGATGCTATACACATGGCATGCATGTAGTACAGGGGAATAAACTATTCACCGACTAAAAAAACAGGGGAGGGAGGAGGCAGAAGAAGCAGAGCAAGCTCTCCATGGCCTGCGCATGTTGTCCACTCTGCCTCCGCGAAGGCTTCGTCCCTCTCTGCCTCACAGCGTTGGTTTTGCTCCCCCTCCATCTATTTGGTCTCTGTTTCGTGTTAAGGAAGATATTAGATTGCTACGGAATGACCTTTCTGCCCTCCGTATCTTTCCATTTGACAGAACAGCCCCTCTCTTTTTGTTCGTCCGAAAAGCATATGTGCAGCATGGATTTTTCATTTTTTTAATATTCTTTCACAAACTTCATTAAATTATGAGGTCATTATATTTATTATCACAGTCTCGCACGTAAAATTATTTATAAAATATATGATTTTCCTTTTTAATATACTTTCACAAATAATTTTAATAATTGGACATATTTAATTCAATAGGTCATTATATTATATCAATTAATCAACTATTTTTAAATATATTTATAAGACACTATACATTAATTAGATATGGCATTATGGGTAACGATACAAAATTTAACTTTATTTACTTATATTCAACCAAATAATATAAACAAATCTCGTAATCTACTCGATCATTTATTAAAAATGCAAAATTCGATATTGTACGTACCAAGTTTATCAATATTACAGTTAAAATGTTAAATAAAATAGAGTAATATTTTACACTTATAAATTTATAAATATTTAACTATTTATAAATTATATCTTTTAAATATATATAAATAATCATTTATAAATTTATTAAAAATATGATAACATTAAAAATGGGGTTTCAAATTTTTTAGCTTTAACGCATGATATAGTCAACTCTACCATATTTAAGAGGCAATCTCCTTACAAACAAGTGTCCATTTAAGGGTGGGTTGAATCGAACATCCATGGTGCGGCCAAAGGATCCCCACAGGGCCGCAGATACAGGTGGTTTAATTGGGGATGCATGTTGGCAATGGCGGTCGGATTTTGTCCACCACATTGGGACCTCAACTGCCATTGCTACAGAATTGTGGGCAACTCTTTCGGGCCTCCAACTGGCTCTGTAGCTTCACCTGCACCTGCCGAGGGTAATTAGGAGCCATAGTAGAACATCATCGATAGATCTTAGCCAGGAGGCAATACGGACTAGCTAGCTATGGCTATCTAGTTGGATACACCCTTCTATCGCCTTACATATGGAAGCATTGGAAGCACAGAATCCAAACCTATGCCACGGGATCAAGTCGACGTATACGGTTAGCTCCGTCACGCTCATTAGTCGCCTCGGTATCGCGCTGGTGCTAGTACTGTTGAACCCACGGCGGTGGGCCAGAGCCGAGAAGCCCTAGAGATGAGAGCCGATGTGATAGAGTTAGTATCATAACTTGTGTACTTAGACATTGTAGCTGAAATTTAATAATAGTATGAGATCCGTTAATATTCAAGATAAATAGCAAAATATGGAAATACAATATTTGTTCAACCTGTTATTCCAAGTTTTAAGAGAATTTATGAACAGAAATTTTTTTTGGATACATTGTTATTGTGTAATATGATTGATCCAAAACTTAAAATTAAAAATGAGAAATGTGAAAGTGATAATAATATAAAAGAGAATAAAGTGGCTATAAGTGGCAAGGAAATCAAGAATACCAAAAAGAGAGAAAGTTCTTGTTACCTAAAGCTCTTCTTCTCCCTTCCTCCTTACACCTTCTGGTATTTGGTTCTTCAATCGGGATGAAATCCCTAATTTGAGTTAATCCTTAGGCACAGATAAAATAGAATGTGAGAGAGTAAGTAATCTGTCTGTCGCAGTTTAAATCCATCTTGGAGCCGAGATCGAAGTACTGTGAAATCAATATGGTCATTTTCCAATAGTTCGAATCCATCCTGCAGTACTGAGATGGAAGCCCCATCAGAGCAATCTGGTCATTTTGCTATAGGTATCTAACCTTGTGTACTTGAGACATTGTACATGAAATTTAACAGGAATTAAGGTTCATGGTCTGGCCATTAAAACCATTTGACACGAAAGAATGACAGAGTCGTTGCATCAAAGCATCTGCCATGTGCATTCACTAATCTGTCTACCATTTTCAGCAATTATTTAACATGCCTTGTCTATTCTTAAGCTAGAATGAGGACACTCCACCTGCAAATACATTTGTATACTGATGGACAAGACAATGATATAGTATGTCCAATTTTTTTTTTTTGCAGCAGAAATGGGTCCTTTTACCAGTTGTTGGTTTCTCTGGAAATATAATTTTTTCCGTGAAATCTCCGGCATATCATGCTAGTAGCACCCTGTTCATTTCCAAGGTACCTTTTGATAGCCAATATGCATGATGTGTTGAGGTGAAGTTGTATTCGGCCATTTCACATGGGTGTCTGCGAATATTTCCACCTGCATTGAATGTGTTAAAGGTCTCATTTCCTGTTTGACCTCTGGAATTTCTTATTCAAGTTACAATCTGTTCTTCCTCTAAAGATGCCCTTTTGGGATTCTAACTGTTTCATGCATTTAATTTGGGGGCAATGAAGAAGGAAGTGAAGAAGGAAACACTAGTCTGTCATCAGTCTCTAAGAGATCTCGTTAGATTTATGAACTGTTGAATAAAGTGGTGAGGTAGTGTCCTTCAATTGATTTTAATACTCTCTCAAATAGTATAAGTGATATGTCGAAAAGAACTGCTCCCAAATTAGATAAAATACATATTAGCTATAGTTTATAAGTTTATAAATACTGCACCTTATTGATCCATGGAAATAAACCCAACTGTACACAGGGCCTTCCAATCCGGAGAAGATGATGATGCCTCCAACATTGTCGCCACAGAACTGCATTGATTTCCTGGATCATGAACACCGTGGTTGTCTGTGATCAGTGCCATTTTTAAACTTTTGAAGACTAAATTGATGATTTTCTAAGAAGGCAGAGAAAGTATGGAGCCAACCGCCATGTCCATGAAATGTGCTGCAGAATGAAGCAGAAGTGAAAAGCTGCAGTCCCCCAACTGGATTTTCCATCTCCTCGCATGAATTACACGACTGTTTAAAGAGAATTTGCACTTACGAGTCAAGTTTTGATCACCACCCTTTTGTTTTCACGTCGCTTGTCACCTAGGAAGATACCCTATTGCCAAAAACATGAACACCCTCTTAGGGCACAGTGACATAGTTGCTTGCTTTAAAAAATTGAAGAGGAAAGAGTCAGTGGCACACTGTCAGGACAGTTTACTTGAGGTTGTAATGGAGACCCATCTTCCTTAGGTGGAACTTTAGCTGCAGAATTACCACAAAATTTACAGAGAAGCAACAGAATTGCATTCTTGAACCAGTAAATGATGTAACCCCAGAGAAAAAAATCACCTTGAAGATTTAGAAATAGGGTTTGGGTTACACAATAAACGATGCTAGTTGTAGTAGCAATTAATTCACATTCATATTACAAAATTAAATGAAGCCAATATTCAATCACCAATTTCAAAGCTTGGAGAGAAATTCTAAAAGGATTCATGGGATTCACACGACACCTTTTTAAAATATAGGTTAAATTATCTTAATTGCATCAAAATTTTTTAAAATGTTGTTTTTCATACAAAATAAAATCCTGGAATTATTTTAATTAAAATAAAAACTTGAAAATTTCAATTACTTTGGTAAATGCTTAATGCCCTTTCCACTCCACCGCCACGGTTTATTTTTCTATTATATTTCACTCTCATCGAAGAATAGTCGCATTCCGTGCATTGATGCAGTGCATAGTGAGGCGGAGAGTGAGGCTGACCGGGAGAGTGCTTTGCTGGAGCGACGGACAACGCTGTTGGGAGTCGGAATGGAATAGGGTTGTCGATGGGTGGCAGCCCTGCGCGGACCCAAACTCGTGCTTCTGGTCCAGGTTAACTCCGTGTTTTTAACCACCGTTTTTTATTAAAATTTATAAATTAATAAAAAAATACAATTGATCTATATTGAGTAAATTTTTTATTTTTTAATTCGAATAAATAAAATATTAAGTTTATTTTATTTATTGCTTAATTACCATATTTATTTTTATATAACAAATTTGTATTATTTATTAATTTAAAGGGGATGTAGCTCAGATGATTGAGCGCTCGCTTAGCATGCGAGAGGTACGGGGATCGATACCCCGCATCTCCATTCCCATGGTAGTTTTTGCATAAATATTTTATTTTGGAAGTTGAGGTCCATCTGACGCAAGCCATTTGCGTCGGAGATGGTGACATAATTCTATTCTTTTGCTCTCATGGAGCTGGGGGGAGGCTATAGCCTCTAAGCTACACATAGAGAGCTTGAATCTTTTCTTCTACCTTCCATCACCATCTTTGCCCCCTTCTGTCTCGTGTCCCCTCTACCGTCTCCGCTTGCTTCTTTTCTGTCGGGTGCTCTTTGGCCCCCTCTGTCTCCCAGTCTTAATCCTTCCTTTTCTTCTGATGTTCTCTGCAGATACATGAGATGTTCCTGTCCTGTGTCTTCCACGCTGCTAGCTAGCTTCTGAGTACGTGATTTGACTCTATGCAGTCGACGGAAATCGACTCCATGGACAGCTCCAACTGGCTGCCGGATTACGGTTATGTCGAAGAAGTGGATTACCTTCATCTGTCCTCTGGGTTTCCCCACTGGCCAGCTCCTACCCTCGATCACTCCTCCTCTGATCACCTCAGGTCCTCTCTGTCTTTTCCTCAAGCATCTTCTGGGTTTTTCTCCCCTTGAATTAACAATTCCCTTGATCGAGCCATAATATGTTGGCCTCCTGATATTGCTTCAATACTGTCCTAAGTTACTGTTATGATCTAATCTTTTGACTATTTGGTTCTTGGCCTGTGTATGCTTCCAGTCCAGAAGTCAACTGTGCTTCTGGTGATTCAGGCAGCCTCAAGTTGCAGAATTCTCGTAAAAGGTAAGCAGTCTTATCTTATCTGAGCATCCCATCTGGACTAGAATGATTGAGGGAGTTGTTGGACTAAGGACCTACTGCACAATTGCTTGTCTAGGCTCAAACCTGAACCATGCAAATTCTTTATGATCCAGGGCATGCCGGGAGAAGATGAGGAGAGACAGGCTCAATGAAAGGCATGCTTTTCTGCCGTTCACTTCTGCTCGTTTCATTGACAATACTCTTTAGGGTATCTGATGCAAAATTATTACAATACAATTACAATTACGTTAAGGTTCCTAGAGCTGAGCTCGATCTTGGAGCCCGGAAAGCCTCCTAAACCGGACAAGGCTTTCGTTCTGGGTGATGCTGTTCGGACTGTCATCCAGCTGCGTACTGAAAAGGAAGAACTCAAGGAGTTAAATGGGCAATTGCAAGAGAAGATAAAGGAGCTGAAGGTAAGAAGAGAGGGATGGATCAACCTATAATGTTGGTATTCAAAGAAGTCAGGATTGAACTGCTTGCTTGCTTTCATGTAGGCTGAGAAGAATGAGCTCAAGGATGAGAAACAGAGGCTGAAGGAAGACAAGGAGAAACTGGAGCAGCAGGTGAAAGCCATGGCTGCTGGCCATAAGTTGATTCCGTACATTGGGTTCCCAGGCGTTGCCATGTGGCAGTTCATGTCTCCGGCAGTGGTGGATACCTCGCAGGATCATGTGCTCCGTCCTCCTGTTGCGTAGCCTAGCTGGTCCAAGGTCAGGTCGGGTGCTCTCTTTTCTTTTTTTGTAAAATGCTGTTTCTTTTTCTTATGGCATGTTGGTTTTCTACTGAACTGGAAGGCTGGAATTGTTCTAGCCAGCACTGGCATGGCTGATTTCTCATGTGATGTATGTAACATATAATAAGCAGACACTTTGGTGAATCCATCCATAATCACTTGGCTACTGCCAAGAAGTTCATAAAGTGTGGAAAAAGGAGGAGCTCTAGTCTCTCTCGGGGGTTATGCATGCTTATAGACCTATCAGCATCATCACCATCACCATCACCACAAAGCTCAGGCTCTTCCCGAAACAACCGACTGGAAATCTGCTCCTGCTGGCAGATGTGTCAGGCGAGTCCAAAGTGGTACTATGGGACAAGGGAGTCGAGTTTGTTGGATCTTCAGAGCCTTGAACTCCGGCAACTGGTCTCCAAGTGCTCGGAACTGGAGACGCTGACGGTGGAGGGAGGGGCGGTTCTGGAATGGGCGACTCTGATGGTGAAGACATGGGGATTTTAGGAGCTGAAGAAGCCACAGGAGATTCAGCTGGCACAGCTGATGTGCCGGGGAGAGTGTCAACCGCAAGCTTCATCCCAGCTGAGCAGTGGCCTGGGATTGAGCAGATGAAGTACCTCTTCCCCGGAGAAGTGAGAGGGATCAGGGATAAGCCACCGACATAGGCCACAATCGGGTTGCTTGCTTGGCAAGAGTCGTATTCCGCCTTTGCAACCTCGGTCACATCGTGGCTTGGATAGTACTGAAAAACTGGAAGGATATGCAGAGGATGACATTTACAGAGATTAGCAGATCCTCAAACGCAGTCATAAGAAGATGATTTCCAAGCTAGTCTTACCCAAATTATCTCCAACCCGGAAGGATTGATTGGAAGCCCATGTCTGCTGGTCAGTTGCCGTGTCCCAGCCTCCATTAGGACCCCCCACAATATAAGTAGCTGCTGCAGAAAGTTCGATGAACAGAGCAACGAGAAACAAGTACTTGAACATTCCAGCCACCGCCATGCTTAACAGAGCAGGAATGTGAGTCAGAGGGAGACACAAACTGAAACTGCTGAGAAATTTGGCTTGAGGGGAACTCTACTTATAGCATGGGAGGGATTCCTGCAAGTGAAGCTAGCTTGTAGGAGTTGGCTTTAGTTGGACTGGCTACAACATGGCATTGTTTTTTTTCCATGGAAGATGAAGCTATGTTGATTGGTTAGCCACAATTACCAAATCCAACTGTTGAGAATAAATAAAATAGAAATAGAATATGATTACAAATAAAATGGAGTTTATAAAGTAAGTATTATAATATTTAAAAGTTATTAGGTTTGTACAGTAATCGAATCGATATTAGAAATCGTAATATAATAATATTCGAATAGGATAAAGTTATTGAATACGGTTTTAAAATTACAACTTACATTTTTATCAACCGACTAACCTCTAAGGTGAATAACTTCGTGAAGTGGTTGGGCCCTATTCATGGATGCGAGTGCACCTAATCCTTCATGGTCCCTTCCCCTGAATCAAACAGAAAGGCACTTCCCATGGAAGTATCGGATTATGAACCAACATCTCAACCCGGATCCGCGTCCGGTTTCAAACGGATCCTCAAATTTGGCAACAGAGAAATAAAAGAAGACGACAAACCTCTTCTGGCATTCTCTCTCTCTCTCCGAAGTCTGATTCATTGTTGACGGACGCCAAAGAAAGTTTCTCATTGCCTTGTGTGGGAAGCCGACTGCGAGCTCGATCGATGGACAGTTGATCTCTTCTGAGCTGCGTTGATCGTCGGTTTTTGTTACTGGCGCCATGGCGGAAGCTTCGAAGGACGAATTGCTTCAGCTGATCAAGCGCTTCGGTGCTTATCTCACCTTTAAGTTCTCGAGCCTATTCCCTACCTCTCTCAGAAATCTGGTAAGCTCCTCTTTTTCCTCTCTCAATTGGGGGTTGCACTTGATGCGGGCCTGGTCGTGGATCTGATGGGTGATGGGATGCTTTTTCAACTTATTTATCAAATATGATGCCCTAGGTCGGAGTTACCCATCGATATTGCTGTCTCGCTGAGCTTTCAGTGATAAGGAAATGGTGAAAGGTCGTTAATTTCACGATGGGATAACTCGTAATTGCGTTAAAGCGTTCGAGACAATCGTTGATTGTAATTTTTCCACTGCCTTTCATCTTCAGTGTTAACGCTATTCAAACTATTGTCAGAATTCTCGATCTGTGGGTGCCATTGCTGGTTTCGCCGTTGCCATCGTCTTTACGTGGAGAATGTTGAGATCGCCAAGTGGAACCCAGAGGAGGGTACAGAAGCGGCAATCTTCTGCATCGAGCAGCTCTGGTGTAAATGCCCAGACGGCCGCAGCTGTGGTTCCTTCCGGGTTCCCTTCTACATCGGAGGATCTAAGAGCACAAAATGCCATCGACCAGTTTTCTCATCTTGAGAAGGTAACTGATCACCATGCGATTGCTCACCTTGTTGCTTCTGCTCACAGTGAACTGGTCTGTCATTTGTGCTGAAGTGTTTTTCTTGCTTATACATCCCAGCCAACTCTTGGGCAGATAGTGAGGCGAAGGTTGAGTGAAGGCAGAAAGGTAATCAACCAAACATTTCAAGGCTGTATTGAGATATTGCGCAGGGAGTTCATGTTCATATGTGCTGAAGAGAAGGGTCTCCAGTATGAACATGATCCTATGCATATGATCCCCCATGCGAAGTTGCTTAATTTGCCATAAGTTTCATGCTCACAATTGTTTGTTCAGGTAACATGCCGTTTGCTAGGAGTAATTCTTGAGGAAAGTTCTCCAGAAGAGCTTCAGGTGCGTGATGATATTTTCTGTATGGGATGAACTGTTGCATGAAAACGCCAGTCTAGTCTGGAGAGAAAGTACATCATGGACCTCATTGTTGGCAGAAGCAAGCTACCGTGAGGCCATCTGTTTTGGAAGTGCTGCTGGAGATTGCAAAATTTTGCGACCTTTATCTGATGGAAAGAGTCTTGGATGATGAGAGCGAGGTGCGTGATAATAGTTTTCAAAATGCCTTTCTTACTTCTTGGCAAGTGTGATGGCATCTACTTGTGCATGTTCCTCGTATGAAATGATTCAGTTCACGTGCCACATATTCAGTATGGTCACTGAGAGAACACTTAATAAACAGCAAGGAAGAAGGGGAAGATTCTCACTGGTGTATTGTTGTAGTATAATAGAATTATAATCTCGTGGGACATCTACCATCTGCAGAAAAAGGTTCTTCTGGCTCTAGAAGAGGCTGGTGTTTTTACATCTGGTGGCTTGGTGAAGGACAAGGTAATTGAAATTCTTCCTAGAAACTTTCTTCACTTTGTCACAAGGTAATTGAAATTCTTCCTAGAATGTACAAATGGTGGTTGAAGAAATACATAGAAGGTTACTCGTGCGAAATACATAGATTCTTTCTTCTTTATTCATTCGTTATCAAGGTGAAACCATCTTTGCAGGTTCTCTTTTGTAGCACAGAGAATGGCCGATCATCTTTTGTTCGGCAGCTTGAGCCTGATTGGCATATTGAGACGAACACTGAAGTCATATCTCAGTTGGCTGTAAGTTCTCTTCACTCTTTGCCAACAAGTGATTGTTGTAACCGGCACAATATTGTGTCTAGTCACATACACTTAGGTTGGGCAATGGCTTTGACTGCAGAGATTCATCAGATATGAACTTCTCATATCTCCTAGCAAGCCAGAAAGAACTGCTCCTAATGTCTTCAGTTCACCATCCTTGGAACAGTTTTTCGGGTGCATGTGACTGATCCCTGGAAGGAAACAATGCATTGCCTAAGTTAATGTATATCTGCTCAGGTATTTCACTGTAGTGGAGCTATTAGGGATCAAAATTTTTATAATACTCAACAGCCAGGTCCAGGGATCCCAGGAACCAAGAATCTTATGCAGTGGTATACTATTTTATGTTGGTCTCATTGTATTAGTTCATCAATTTGCTTATATGAGAATTACTCCTAGTTTTCATTTTGAAAGAACATAACTGCACTGACAAAGTTGGAACCAGCAGTTGGATAATCTGCAAATGGGTCTACTAGTAACAAGCAACTAATGACAGTATCAAGAATCACAGTCAGCTGAAAATGACACAGATACGCAGCATGTACTGAAAACTAAAACAAATGAAAACTGATGCTGTGGTATCTAAATTGAGCAAAAAGTAGAGTATGATCAATAACTATTGGTTGCATCCACCTTTTCGTTATGTTGGATCCCACCAACAATATACACATTCTTGCATTCTCCTTCGCTCTGCAATTAGCAAAATGAAAGGCTACATATCAGTTGGCTAGTAACCCAGACCAACAAATGTAGAACTGAAGAGCTAGTACACACTTTTTTTTATCACGCTTAGTTGCAAGGCTTAAGAAGAATGTCGTACCTGTATGTAGGATCTCTTGTTCTGGAATGCTACTACGGTTTCCTCTATCTTAGAAGACACAAGCTCTGCTTCCTTAAAGGCAATTTCACCAATCACATCAGCTGCTGCATGTGCTGATGGCAATATCTGTTCAGAATTATTTGAATGCCGTTTCAGTCATGCCCTTTGTCAAATTTGTTTTGCTAGAACGGCAATAATGACAGCATTATTGTCATGGGGTGCTATAATCTCGTAAATATGCATGTTGTGGTTCACATGACATGGAAGCATAGCATTGCCCAAAAATTATAAGAATCAGGCACTTAAGTTACCACGTCTTCACAAGAACATATCTTATACCAAATTTGCAAAGAGGGTTCATAATATATTTCAACAAATTGCTCAGCTGCACAGAGGTTTTATGATCTATTTTACCAACCACTTCTTCTGCAACCTAAATTGGTGTTTTGTCAAATCAAATAAACTTTAACAAACATTCAACCAGAAATTTGAAAGGAGCTCTATAAATGTAGAAAAACTCTTTCCTGATATAATAAATATAGCAAAAAAGTATAGTCATTTTATCAAAAAAATTGAAGAAGATTTCATCTCATGACAAGTGCACCTCATGCTCTAATCCTGACAGCTCACTATTGTCATCTTTCCAGTCAACTGAGTAAGCTTCCTTATCCAACTTATGGTGACAATGTGACCACTGTGAGAGCTTTAATCTCCCTGTACATCGGCCATTTGTAATATATATAAAAGAACCATCTGAGAAGGCCCTCGTATCTCCTCACAAATTTCTAATAAAATAGAAGACAATTCAAATGAAGTACCATTTGATTGCAACTCTTCATGTGCAGCCTCATTCAAGTTTGGCACTTTCAAGCTTGGTAGTTGGTGAATTACGAGCCAGCAACTCATCATGAGGGCTACCAAGACGATTGTGGGTTCTTTCTGCATCATTAATAACATTGATACTAGGGTCCTCTTCCTTATTGCCAACTTCAGAAGCATCCAAAGAGATCTCCCAGATTTTGAAGTTGAATACCTGACGAAGTTGAGTAAACTAGGTTATGGGATTAAAAAAAGCTCAAGAAGCAACTGATTTTTGCCTTTTTAGTTCATCTTGCAACCTCCAGTATCGATGATGTGCCTTAACAAATTTCTTGATGCTTGAATTTATCCTGGTGGACAACACAGCAGAAAAATGATATGGTAGCTTGTAGTTAAGGTGGAAATTCCAGAGTCGGATTAAATTTTGCAGAGTTCTCCATAAAGACTGTTTCTCGGAGGAAAACAATATAAAACATTTACAACATATCAATAGTCTGGCTAGTACATCACCTTTTGCAATCTTTTTTTTCTCTGTGTACTTGCCCTTCAAGCTCCTGAATCCTATACGAAAGGCCATGCTCCTCTTGAATATATGCTCATCCAGGTCCATCTTCATCAAGGAATCAGAAAAGTGAAAACTCGCCTGAAAATATAGTATAACCACTTCTAAAAAAAGCAGAACTATCCACAGAAATTAAATGCGGCAGGAGGGATCAGACAGGTTTAGTAACTATCTGATATAAGAAGGAAAAACATGTTAATGCATCACCACGATAACCCATTCACAATCAGGATAACGAGGATATTCTTCTAAACCCCCAATGACTAAAACTTTCAGAAAGCTACAAATGTGTTGAGCAGAAACATGACAAGATTGGATAAAAGACCCCTAATAAGAAAACTACAATTTCGGAACTATAAGACCTCTTACCTCCAGCTGAGATTTACCATGGGCAAGCCTATTGATACCTGACTGTACTTGTTTTAACTGCATGCAATTTAAGCAGCTCAGCATCCAGAGCCTTGTAAGAGGAGGAGGACTAGATATCTAAAGATTTGTTACAAACCTGCTCCTGCAGGGCATATTGAGAGTCAGATGAAGTGGATCTTCCAGAAACATCACTCTGACTATCAAAATGGAGATTCTTCTGCCGCTTTCTGTCACTGAGGTTCGAGATACAAACTCGAAACGGCCCACATTGTGGAAAGATTAATCAGATAACACAGGATATGGCATAAAATTAGATTGAAATCGCTAGAAACCTAGATTGAAAAGAGGGTTAAGACAGCAAAAGTGCAGAAAAAACATATTCAGTATGTTTGGTCTATAGGAGGAGAATCCAGTTAGTTCACCTTTTACCACCAAAGGACCAAGAAGGGATGTATCCTGCATTTTGTACCACATTACGATACAACAAAAAACTATTGAAAAAAGGAATCCAATGAAAAGCTCGGATTTGATATGTTTACAAAAGGTGTACTCCATAAATTCATTATATAAAGTAAGGTGAAGAAAAAAATAGTAATGTACCAATTTCTCTTCTATAAACTTCATCTGGGAAATTTAACAGGGAAATTAAAACTCAGCTACATCAATTTTCAACAGGTCATAGGATGGTTTTTCTTACCACGCAATGCTTGGCATGTTCTTGTTTCTTTATTAGGGGAGTACCTTCTACGAGGTGAAAATCTCCTCGCGGGTGAATACCTCCTGATAAGCCTATTCCTCGAGTCAAAACCTCTATAATCCTATCTTCCTGTGAAGAACAAAAGGCTTCTCAGTTTGAAATATATAAGGCTGATTTTAGCTTTTGGTACGGGAAACACAATGGTGCATAAGCTCTAATGGAGCTAACCTTACCGTTAATACTAAAAACAATTTAAAGTAGTACTGAAGTGAAACATAGCCTCCACGTGGAACAAAGATAGCGCAGTAATTAGAAAATTCACATAATTTATAGACAAAAGCTCCTCCAGTTTCAGTTTATATCATTGATAAGGTCCATCCAATAGGAACATGGTAGAATTAATGGATAATATGCAACCCTCCTTGTGCCGGCAAGTAGAGAGAAACAAATCTGTGAAATACATATGCAGGAGCCTCAGATGTCATCATATAATACAGATAATCTGTGATTGAGTCACATATGCAGCAGCATCAGAAAATAGATCCCTGAAGATTTACATCCGTCCTCGAAAGAGAAATCTTTTGGCATTTTCATAACACAGATATTGATCAAGAGAATCCCACGAGTCCGTGTGAACATTCCCTGTATAGTACTTACAGAGTGAGTAGAACGCTAAATTTCATTAGAATACAGGAGTTGGTTCCTCAAATTTTGCAGGTTCTTCAAAAAGTATGAAAAACGAAGGGTAGGCTTTCAAGAATCTTCTGGTAATCCCATTGTGATGGTTTCGCACCACATCCAGCAAACCAAATACTACCACTGTCCCTAAACAACAATCGTAATAGAGAAAGAAACGGTTCATGATGCCATACAACCTTCTTGCAAGCAGATCAGGATAAAACATTAGGCCACTGAAGTATCAGTAGGTAAGGACAGAAGTTGATTGATCAAAGTAGTCATCCTGGTAATCGCTACCTGAATGTATAGCGTAAGTAGACTGTAGCTGGTTGCGGACAAGGCGATGCGCATTATAGGAAACAACAATCACGATCGTTTAGATCTTGTCTCGAATATAATAATTCAGGAGTTCCACAGTTTACCAGAGCCGGGGCCACCAAAATGCCTAAGCTCCGCTTCTCCATGAGCGAACGAGCAGTTCTGATGATTGCAATGACCTCTCCGATACAACACACAGAGCTTCGTCTTGAATGGATTCATGTCCACCATTACAAATTGATCTATACGGCAGAGTTAATAACTCAGCAATACACCAGAGGATCGAAGACCCCGAAGCTCAGGTAGAAGATATACGTAAATTCTCTTGGATATGAACGGCAGACTTCAAGCAGCAGTCAAGTAGACGGAGACCAGCTTGGATACAAGGAGGTATCCCTATGCAGACAGAGATGGAACTCGAGCTTGGCCACAAGCCACCCTGACTTCACGAGAATGGCGATGACTTGCAGAAAATTGAAGATGACGGGTAAAAGTAAAACGTCTACTTCCGAAGTTTACTCCAACGATGACTCTTTGGGCTTGGGCTTGACCAACAAGCAGATGTCCAGTGAGAATTAGGACAGTACCTTCACGAATCGGCTGACTCACTGAGTCAACATCGCAGAACTCGCTCGTATCCCGCCCCTCCTCTCTTCGTTCCGACTCCGGAGCAAACACCGCCATTCTCGCTCCCCCATTTCCTCGAAAGGTTCCGTAGATAGCAGCTGAATCTATACCATTCCTCCTCCCGGCCGTCCGCGTCAGCCACCGCGGGAGATCGCACCGACCTGATTCGGCCTACGTCGATGGATCCCCACGCTACATGGCTCGAGCCGGATTCCGCCGAGGACTACGTCCACGTTGAGGATCCTATTCTTAACGTGGAGAGCCTGAATGAGAGTTTCGTTGGCGTCGGCGACGTGACGCCGGTGGATGTCTCTGCCGCCGCTGGAGGTGGGAATAATGAGGGATTGGATCAAGGTAGGACGCTTCCCGAGGAGCTGTCCGGAAGCGTGACCGTCCTCAGCTGCGAATCCTCGGCGGAGGGAGGCAGATGTGATATCTACCTGGTGGGGACTGCTCATGTTTCCCAGGTGAATTGTGCAGCTTGCTCCTCTAAGGGGGAAGGGAAAGCATTGACGAGAGATGAGAAAATTGATTGAGCTTCACATTTTCGGATACTTGATGTCCTTTGGAGCTGATAATGGGGACGAGCTTGAAAATTTGGAATAGTGCCTTAAACCATTATGTTGTCCATGGCTGTGTTCATTAGGTGTTTCCTTCTTATATTAGAAGAAGTTTCCTCTCACCTTTTGAGGCTAACTACGCCAAAGATGCTCCTTGCTATGATTGCAGGAATCTTGCAGGGAAGTCCAAGCTGTAATTAGCTACTTGAAACCAGAGGTGGTTCCTTCTCAGCTATATCATTTTGTAGTAAACTTAACAGTTGACAACTCACCTGAATCAGTTTCAGGCTTCTCTGTCCTTTTAGTTATTTATTAATCCGTCTTCTTTTTTTCTGATTCTAGGTGGTTTTCTTGGAATTGTGCTATCAAAGAGTAGCCGTGCTTACTCCGCAGAATCTCAAGGTCTGGCTCATGAAATCCTTGATATAATCATTATTTGCTACCATTCTGCACTGGTGCTCTTGTTTAAGCTCTACCCCAGTTGAAGCACTAAAATCTACTATGTTTCTGTAGGCTTCTGGTTAATACTCTATTATTATTATTTCATCATAGCGCTGATGCAGGAACTCATGCGTGCATGCACATTTTTCTTGAATATGCATACATCCAGAATTGCATCTTTTATATGTTCTGGGGAACTTGTACAGTTTGTTTTTTGAGTTGCATCTGCATTCTGTTTCCACTTGTAACTATCAATGTTCTGAGTCCATTATATATTCTTATGTCTTACTTGCTGTGTGTACTATTTACCTTGGATGGTTGATAATCAGGTACCAACCTTTGGTGAGATGGTAGAGATGTGGAAGAAAAACCATAATCTATTTGCAATTCTTTACAGCTGGTTTCTTGCAAAGGTAGTTTCTGTAAATCCTCTGTTAAGTTTCAGGTTCGTTTTTCTATGGGATTGTTAGAGTAAATGATTTAGCTTAAAATACTCGAACTCCAAGTAATATATTTTGTTGTTTGTCCTTCCTTTCATATCTTTTCGTTTGATGTGTTTCTCTGATTGCATTGGGGTGTATCTCATTTAATATTTTAATGATTTAGTTTTTAACATTGAGTATTGTTAAGGTTGCAAGTCAGCTTGAGGTTTTTCCTGGTGCTGAATTTCGGGTGGCATTTGAAGAAGCCATGAAATATGGTGGGAAGGTCATACTTGGGGATCGCCCTGTACAGGTGGACTTTTTCCTTGCATGAAGAGTCTCTTTGCTTCATTGTTGATCATAGTCCATCAGATTCGAATTCTATAATGTTTTTGGTTTAGGCAGTCATTCCCCATGAACTCTTCCATGGAAGTTGGATATCCTTCTGCATAGTGAAGCTTGTTTCTTTTCCAACTACAGCAATTATTGCAACTGGAAACCTATGCTGCTGCTTCATTGATTCCTCTATTTACTTTTTAATCAATAAAAGGTAATTCCTTTTATTAGGGTGGTCAGCAATCTCCCCCCAAAATACATATCATTTAGGGGGGCATCCCCCCTCAAAAGACTGCAGTATAATGTAGTAACTTCTAAAGCCTACTTGGTATAGTTCATGGGCTATAGCATTAGAAGGTCTACCACTCCCTTTATTTCATGGCCATTGATTTTTTTATTTCATGGGAAGTGATCGCCATCCCTAGCCTTGCATTAGCATATAGTTTTCCTAAAGTATTAGCCCTTCAGTAACTAGTTCTAGATTGTATGCACTTCCAGTGCACTAGTTAAAGCCTTACTCTGTCTGGTGGAGATCATATTTTAGGAGTCCTTTTCAACTTCCAGAGAAGGGAGATATAGGCTGTAGGTGCCCTTATTCTCTGACCTTCTCTCAATGTTGCAGATAACTATATGGAGGGCATGGAATATAATGCCATTTTGGCACAAGGCAAAGCTAATTTATTCCCTTATTTTCCAAGTAGTCTTCTTGCCAAGCCCTGAGGATCTTAACAAAATGGTGAGAGTTTCAATTTTTATCCTTTTGCTGTTAAACTTTAATCTCCCACCCGTGCTCAATTGGTTCCTGTTTTGCCTATGACTCTTCTGTAGATGAAGGAAATGGATGATGTTGACATGTTGACCCTTGTAATTCAAGAAATGAGCAAAGAGTTCCCTACTCTGATGGAGACACTTCTTCATGAGAGAGATCAGTCAGTTTCTATACCTTTACCTCGTCTATTCATTTTATGATGCTTGAGAGCATACTATTAAATATGCATGCATCCATTCTCTTCTCTGGCATGTTAGGTACATGTCATCTTCCCTGCTGAAAATCGCAAGCGAGTCCAGTTCGGTGGTTGCCGTAGTTGGAAAGGGCCACATAAATGGGATCAAGAAGCACTGGGAACAACCTATTCTGGTTAGATGCATACATACTCTTGGTCCTTATGCCATCTAAGCAAATTTGATGAGGATTCAAATCTTACTCCAATCTTGGGAAATCTCAGGTGAAAGATCTTATGGAAGTTCCTTCTGAGAAATCCACTTCTGTCCTCAAAGTTCTCACCACCGTTGGGATTGCAGTTGCTGGGGCGGCCATGGTGACTGGAATCTACCTTGGATGGAAGAAGTAGGTATATACACAGATCCATGAATCCCCATTTCAAGTTATCTCAATAGAAACTCATCCCAGGCCCCGGTAGAAGGAGGAATGATGAACACTGTTCAGCCATTTAAATCTTACGGGGAGGATGAAGTTGTGAATGCACGTGTCCTTGGATTGAGCCTGCGGCTCTATCTCCCCTCTGATCTGATCAATCACATCTTTCTTCTTGACTTTCTATGTTTAGACCGACTGGAAACCCAGTCACTTTGTATAAACTCAGTCAATTATTTGAGTAGGAAAAAAGGTAGAGATGCAGAGCTCTGTTATCTGCAACAATCATGTTGGTGTGCATCAAATCTCTTGATTGGAGATGGAGAATAAGATAAATGTTATTGATAGTAATTAAGTAACAAGCTGCCACACACGTACACAGCTGCACTGAATTCAGAAACTGAAGAACGGCTCTCACAACTTATTACCCGCCGTGGCATTGAACGCATTGAAGAAGCCAAATTTTTCTATGGAATACATTCCAGTCAACTGTTTACCACTGCACACTGCTTCCTGATCTCTCCCGTCGATCCGGTGGTGACGTTGATCTTCCCCATCTTCTCCATTGACAGGGCGAACTCGGCATAGAAGTTCTCGAGGGTCCCGGCAAGGAGGCCCTTGATGGTGGACAAGGCAGCGGAGTCAGTGGCGAGGGCCGAGTCGGACTGGAAGAGGCCCCTCCTCTTGAGGACGTACGAGTAGTAGCTTAGGTCGAAGGTGTTCCGGCTGCCAGGGTCCATCTCCAACAACGTGGTGCTATCGTTCTGTGTCTTGCACTTTTTGGCCTTGAGGTTGGCCGCGTACGCGCTGTCCAGTGTCGGGTCCTGGTCACCCACGCCGGTGAAGTTGTACAGCCGGTTGGAGATCGTCGAGCAGTGCGCCACCCCGATCGTGTGTGCCCCTGAAACATGAACCAGCACGCCACACATTGATTACATATGGTTTCTGCGGAAGATCCCAATCTTATTAGTCATTACCTGATAACAGGACGAGGTCCTTCACGTCGAGTTCCAAGTCGCTGAAGGTTTTCTGGAGGCTGGAGAAGTTGCTGGTCGGAGCGGGGAGGCCGTTCAAGGCTTCCGACGCTATCGACACCAGCCCGTCTCTCCTTCCGGTAGGCACCTTCCACGTTGGTCCGCCCTGAGTTTTGTTTCACACATTATTATATCACAGTCATCATTGACCATTCTACATTTTCAAGGTACTACTCACAGTCACTACAACGGAGTCTCTGGCAACCAGTGCAAGTACATCGGCGCAGGATACGGTCCCCGGGCATTCGGCTTCCACGGCGGCCTTGACAGTGTCGATGAAGCTGAAACCCCTCAGCGATAGGTTCGGGGCAGCCGTCTTCTCCGCCTGTGTGCTCGAAGTAGAGTTCAGGAGGACTGACGCATCGCAGCCCTGACAATCAAATCAAAATCTCACGTCAGATACATACTATACATACCAAAGCTATCACCGACCTGCTAGCTGGCCGGAAAAGTGACGACGGACCCTGACAAAGCAGTCGTGGAAGTGCAGTCTTAGGAGGGCAGCTGCAAGGGAAGGAACGCTGGGGATGTGCTGCTCGACGAGCTTCCGCACGATGTCCTCTGCTTTAGGGCAGCTCTTGGCGTAGAAGCCCAACTGCAGCTGAGCTTCCGTTGAGACTGTCATCGACGCTAGGGCCACTACTCCGATGAGGACAGCCACCGCCCCGGCTATATTGCCACCATAATGAGACACCGCCATAGCTCCGGTTGCAATGTGATAAACACTGAGTGAGTGTGCTTACTGGATGCAAAGAGCTCTTGCTTATATAGTGGCAACCGGCAAGGAGAGTGTCGGTCCAAATGAAGAGACAATCTCTGCTAATAGCCTACCAGAAGGCATCCACTAACGTGGGCAGGCACATTAATCAAAGAGGATTTATCATCAAGTTGCATGGAAATGCTATGTAATTTAAGCCATTGATTTACGGAGGATAAGGATAAGGTAATAAATGTGCAGATTGGTTAGTCTCAAGACTTCATGAGATGAACAGAGTGTCAATCTGAATTGATTGATTACTTTAAGCCATTCATCCACGTTAAGAATAGGGGGTTTAGCTGCACTATTGTCCACATGCGAAAGGAGAGAATCTTGGTATGTGGGTGTGGGGTGTCTAGTGTCGTTTACCTCATTGTGGTCATCTTCTTGTTTCTATAGTGATTTGAGTCGAAGTATGATTGACTGCACATATAGTAAATGGATTAGGTTATTTATGGCCTTAAGAATAATGGTTATGGCTTAAATGATCGAGTTAGTGGCGCTAATCCCTACCGCCCCCAACGTTCTTTTCAATGGAAAAGTGGATCTTTTGTTTGAATGGGACTATCTACCAGAAAGGATATCGGGTTATATCGAGTTGTGGTTGTTGGGACATGGCGGCCATGAAGAATTAAGATGGATCCATGCATGCATGGGCCAGACAACGAGTCTTTTTACCTGCTCCTATGAGTATTATTGCCATGGATAATCAACCACGTCCGTGTATCGATTTGAAAAACTATATATAGAATTTTCTTCAAGCAATTAGGATTAACCAACAGTACAGAGCGGATGTTAGATTTTCTTTTGCAATTCATTTGAAGAGAATTATGGTTAATGGGCTCGCACCGTACATTAAATTTGACCTGTATTATTTTCGATTGTAGAATAAAAATACCACAAAAAGTGTTGTTAATTTATAAATTTAAAAAAAATTTACTATTTATAAATTATAAATTTTAATTATAATTATAAATAATTATGATTCTTATCCATTTATAATATATTCTTTCCGCGATCCCATCATCCTACTTGGAGATTTTGGCTCCTTGCGTCTTGTGGTCCAATTATTGCTACAAATCGCTTGAAAAAAAAAAGGAGGGAATGATTAAAAGTTTGCAAAACTGGTAAAGGGAAAACGACAACCTAATTGATTAACTCAACATGCGAGAGAGAATGGCTGTGGAGCATTTGTATGCATTGGAGGTTAAACAATACTGTCATAAGAGCATTATTATTCATCATCCGCCATATGAGAGGCATTTGATCCTTTTCCAAATTTTCATGGCATGAGAATTGCTCTTGACCAATAATTCGAGATGGGTGACTGCAGCTCACCTCATAATTGCATTCTTTCACTGTGATCCAACTGTGCCTTTTCATATGGACACTAGTGTTCTAAGAATATGCCTCTAAGCCACAAAAAAAAGTAGTGTTCTAAGAATATTCTAATGTTGAATTCGATGCTCAGATCACAGAACTGCCCCCCAAAACTAGCCCTCTGATCATATCACAGAACAACTTCTGTTAGAGATGAGATACCCAATAGTCCAAAGGTGATGAAGCTTGCCCAAAGTCATCAGTTGATGCTTCATAAGTGGGCTGCTGCATGCTGCTGAACTGCAAGTAAAAAGGTCTTCTAATTGTACAATCTGATATCTGCCCCTGAGCTTTAATAGAAATTCAACATCTTGTTGGACCTGAGAAGTGTAAAGGTTTGTCAGTCAGTACAGATGAGGAAGCATTTGGCTTTTTTGTAAGGATTTCATGCAGAGAATGTAGAGTAGGAGGTTACTTGGGTGGACTACAGAAAATTCACAAGAAACAATTGTAGCATGAACATTATGGAATGCAGTAGCTTGTCTGAGCATCACTGAAGGCTTCATCTCTCAAATCTGATTCCAAGATGCCACTTGAATGGTAAAGGTGAGAGAGTATCTGCCACTTTTGAGTGGGCCCAGCAGCAGCTCCTGACTTTCTGTCCTCAATTATTTCTTCCATGGCTTCGTGATTGAGAAGATGGTGATGAGGGAAATGGTGAAAAGTGGTCTGATGAGTAACTAGAAGGAAAAGAAAATCCTATAAACAACTACTAATGGTGGAAAGGATCAACGCCTGGTTCTCTAATAGGCCAATGAACTAAAGCTAATGGAAACTGGGAAGCCAGGTATGGATGGAGAAGTTGAAAGCTATCTTTCACTGCAGATGCGTTTGGACGCCTCATTTCCATCCTGTTATTGCATCTAGTGTGAAGATAAATCTTCTCTGAGTAACAAGACTTTCCATCTGTATGTTCATTTGATATCCAAGCAAGACCAAAGAGGCAAAAGAATGGCAGTGAACTAATTCCGATTCAAGCGCCAAAGCTATGCTATGAATTTGGTTCAACTTACTGATACTTCCTGCAGTTGGCTTACCTTGAGATTCTTCGGGAGGGCAGACAGCTTTGTAGAGTCGTTTCTCAACTTCTTGTATCTGAATCACAGTTAAACCAGATCAGTGTTTACCTGATAAGTTTTCCAACACTTCATCTGAAATAATTTGCTTAGTGAACATTAATGAAGATCATCCGAGAACCACTTAATTATTGCAGTATCATGAAGATCAAAGGCTAGCCAAAAGCACAAGCTAGGCCTGTTCAGTGAACGATTTCACGATTAACAAGGAGAAGTTTCGTCTGCTTGAGATTTCTCAGTGAATGATTTCTCTAATGATTGACAATGACAATGTTCCATCCGAGCAGGAAAAAACTGCAATAATCTTGCCAGCATTCACCAGTTGATGCAGATCTTCTCTTAATGCCCTCAACTGCGATTCTAAAGTGCTTGTGGGCTTTTCTAGCAGATTTTATCACAAAATATTAAGCTATGGCATACAAGTGATTTACATTCTTCATCAAGCACGAGGAGAGAAGAGGGTGGATGATCAGATTCTTACCATTGAGATTCGCAGAGTATCCGATATTGCCATATATGATGATACAGGAAGGAGGCATGTGGAAATTCCGCCGTCGATGATGAAGATTAACCTAACACGTTGTATTTGAAGGATACTTTGTTTTCTCTGAGTAAATTATCTTGGTGGGACCCACTGGATGTCCAACAAAAAAAAGGGTTCCTTCCGTGGCTTAGAGGGGAATCGGTCGTTTTCTCTCTGCCTTCATCACCGTCTCCCGTACGGTACGACTCTCCTCAACCGATTCTCGCGAGAGCAATTCTTCATCCATTCTTCGCCGCCGCTTCCGGTCATTCCTCAAATCTCGATTTTCATTTTTTGAAGCTTCGATCATTTCATCCAATGGGTATCCAATTCGGCGCCGCATCTGTTTTTTTTGCAGAGAGTGTCACTCATGGCCAGGAGCTCTTTCAAGATAGAGCATCCCCTTGGTAAGAACAACCCTAATCCATACGTTCTGCGATAAAAAAAAAAATCAAATCTACCAATCCGGATTCCATCCTTTGACTGTTGTTTCCCCGTGGGCTCTACATCTTTGGAGCTCCTGATTTCTGGAAATTGGCTGAAAGGATTGGGGCTATTGTCTTGAAATTCGGGAATTATGTGACATAGGTGTCGATCATCGGTACAGCGGCGAAATAAATGTTTTCTCATGCAGAGGATGGATTTGATGCCCTTGATTGGTGTTTTGATCTGCGTATTGGATTGACTGTCAGCTTTATTAGTCGGATCTTCAACAGCGCCATAAGTAGATTGTGTGAAAGACCTACACCTACTGCATACGTATTTGTTGATTAGAAAATTAGTAATCTCATCAGTGTGAAAGACCCGATTGGCTAAAGATGATTGTTTTCATGGATTAACTAGGCAATTTAGGAGGTTTTCTTGTGCATATCCATGCACTATTCTGCAAAATATGCAATTTCTTGTCCCTTACTTTTTTGTAATCTTTCAATGTCAGAGAGGAGGCAGGCAGAGGCTGCACGCATTAGGGAGAAATACCCGGATAGAATTCCTGTACGAGGAGTCCTGCAACACCGACCTTCCTTGTTTCTGCTCAGGCCTACTCAGTTCTAACTTGCTGACTGGCATGATGCAGGTGATCGTGGAGAGAGCTGAGAAGAGTGATGTGCCTGAGATTGACAAGAAAAAGTTGGTTGCCCACTGAAAACTTGTGACTTTCACGTTTCTGCTCCGTGGGCTGCTGCCCATGTTTCTCCATTTCATTATTAACTATTGAAATCCATTCTTAGTTTGATAGTCAAGAGTTGCATGGACTAATGGTATTAGTCTGACCTATTCTTGGGATGCGATTGTCACTCAGGTATCTGGTGCCTGCTGATCTAACTGTTGGCCAGTTTGTGTACGTTGTTCGGAAGAGGATTAGGCTGAGCCCTGAAAAGGCTATCTTTGTCTTTGTGAAGAACGTTCTACCTCCTACTGGTCAGATGAACGCACATTTATATCCTATCATCCATGTTCCCTTCCTTTGATTTTCTGAATAAGGCTCCTTTTTTGCTTCTCTAATGCCAGCTGCAATGATGTCTGCAATTTATGAGGAGAACAAGGACGAAGATGGCTTTCTTTACATGACTTACAGCGGCGAGAACACGTTTGGATCTGTCTTCTGAAGTGTGGTCGAGAGCTTAGCCCAGAGATTCTCCTTCTAATAAATGCGTGTATATGTGGGGAAGAGCATGTATATTCTTTGATGTTCATCTCAACTCTTTCTGGAAGAAATTTTATGATACTCAAAACAGCTCTTATGAACACTTTCATCTTAGCCTATTGCCATAATGCTCAAGCTTGACGAAGCTTGTGATCTACATCACTACATGTGTTCTTAGGCCATCAACCAGAGTTCTCTGTGTACTTGCTTGTAGATGCTATTCTATTGAAGAGAGCTTCGCTGATCTCTTCAAGGGTCACATCACCTGCTTCCATCCATGCTTAATGGGCAGGTTCGGACTCAGAGGCATGGTGGGCAAGGCGGTGAACATGGTGAGGCCTCAATTTCAACATCAAGAGCTTAACGTCCATTTTCCTCAGCCAATTGAGGCTATATAGTTCATGCACCGCAGTCCCACTCACTTTATATCCAAGATCAAGTTGCTCCGTATGCATTGATGACGCCACTGCCATAGAACTCCACAACCACAGCCAGACAGACAGTGGGATATTTTCTTTGGTGCGCAGACGGCGAGATATTTTCTGGATCAGAAGGTTGGCCACATTCAAAAGATCCTTATCTTGGATAGACATCAACTGCTTGCCATACCGAGATCTTGGTCCCACCACTGGTTCTTAGATCTCCATACCGAGATCTTGGTCCCACCACTGGTTCTTAGATCTCCATACCGAGATCTAAGAACTAAGATCAAATCAATCCGCACCATCAAGCCCGCCCACGGGCCACAGTATATAAGCATGCCATGTTAGTCTGCGAGCCATGTACCTCGAGAAGAACACGAGTTCTTACTGGGGTAGTGACCTAATGCCCATTGGCTAAGGAACAAGATAACATAACCCTTTTAGGTTTTTTCTCCAGTGCAATTATTACAATTATTATAATGTGTTACTTTGTGTTTATGCTCATAAATTTGGTGGATTACTTTACATGGGTGGGCATAGCCATTAAGAGGCTACTGCATTCCATAAAGAAGAAACGACAGAGAGGATCAAAGGTTTCCACTAGGGATAAGTTTGGGCGGTTCCTATATTCTCCTGCTTAGATATTATGCACATTTGAATCTAGTGAACAGTGATGATTTACTATTAGAAGATCTAAGCTTTATCAATACTGCAGGTGGGTCCAAATCCGTTGGTGTCAGGAGAAAAGGAACGGTGACAGTGATGATGAAGAGAGTGAGGATAGGAAATGGGGGAGGAGGTATCCGTACAACAACCCTCCAGCCCCAGCCCCAGCCCCAGCTAGCTAGCGAGCACCAATTCATACGTATGGATGGATGGCTGGATCCTGGATGTGCTGTTCTGATCATCAGTGATGTGATGGCTTCCTCTCCAGAAGGGAATAGTGCGAAACAAGTGTACATTACGTGTATGTACATATCACAGGCCCACTCTATATGCCATCTCTTTCTTCTTCTTCTCCTTCTCCTTCCTCCTCATGCATCCCCACAAACCAGCTTTCTCTCACAAGAATGGATCTTCCGACACAGGATGGTGGATTTGATTTTCCGAGGAGCACATTTCTGACACTCGTGCCATGAGATCTTTTCCTGCCTTTAACCATCAAGGAAAAAAAACAATGGAGAATTCATAAGATTCGGAAGCCAGCCAGCACCATAAACCCATGTCCACATATATATATATAATCTATATATAAATATGCAGGCGCACTCCATGGAATCCAACTTGGTAAAAGCTTCGGCGCGTATTTTGGCATTGAAGGGGAATTCGGTATGCATGTCACCATGCAACTTGCAGATCACTTTCCATGAAGCATGCGGGGATTCCTTGTTTATGATGACACAGAACAACCCCAACACACATGGATACAGGCAAGGCAGTGATGAGGAGGAGGAAGATGAGTCTACATGAAATTCAAATTCTGGGATTTCCACCCATAGAGATGATGACCATATCAGCTATTAGCAATCTTGTGAATAAAGTATATCAACCATGGAATTTGATTAATCTTGGGAAAAAGAAAAGGTTGACGCACTAGTCCAAGTTGTAAAGAGCTGCAAACAACTCATTTTTACCATAAAAAGTCCAATTTTGCTTCATCAATCCATTAAAGGATGAGCAGCCCGCTCGCCACTAGTCTCTCTAATCTTTGACCCCCCACTCCACTGTAGATTACCTTTTTTTCCTACACCTAAAGTCAAGCTTCGTGAATCATGGATTGACACGACAACCTTATTGTTTGTCTCTTCACACTGCCCATGTTGTCTCTCTCTCTCTATATATATATATATATGAGATGGGGGGGTGGGGGGAGAGGGCATCATACCCAGCAGCAGGCCATGCTATTAAGATCTGAAGCCATCTCATAATGTCTGTGGAGGATAATTCATCATCGTGTTCTCGCCAACCCCACATGGAGCTCGTAATAGAAGTTGCATCACCTGCAACCAGCGATGATCACCTGCAAAGTTATAATCTGTTCGTCCGTACAAGGTCGCTGATGAAGCAGGCTTTAACCCCAATGTTAACAAAGTTCCACGCCGGATACTTTAGAATAAGCCTCTCTTTATGCAGCCAGGCGCTGCTGTGGAAGACGCTGGCCGAGCCCGTGGAAGGGTCTCATGTACTACGCCGCCTCCTCAGGGCACTGCCGTCGACCGCCTTCACCGTCCTATGGTCCCTGGCCCTTCTCATGCTGTTGGCCCTGTCGGTGATCTACCTCCTCCGGTGCTTCCTCCACTTCGACATGGTCAAGGACGAGTTCCTGCACCACATCGGCGTGAACTACCTCTTCGCCCCTTGGATCTCTTGGCTACTTCTGCTGCAGTCCTCGCCCTTCACCGGCTCCAGCACCACCGACTGCTACACCGCCTTGTGGTGGATCTTCGTGGCCCCAGTGGTGGCCCTCGATGTGAAGATCTACGGCCAGTGGTTCACCAAGGGTAAGAGGTTCCTCTCCTTCGTCGCTAACCCTAGCAGCCACTTGTCGGTGATCGGAAACCTGGTCGGGGCCAGGGCGGCCGCCCTGATGGGGTGGAGGGAGTCGGCGATATTCATGTTCTCCCTTGGTATTACGCACTATATAGTAATATTCGTGACGCTTTACCAGAGGGTATCCGGCAGCCAGTGTCTGCCGGAGATGCTGCGGCCGGTCTTCTTCCTCTTCATCGCAGCTCCGAGCATGGCGAGTCTTGCCTGGGACTCCATCTCCGGGAGCTTCGACAGCTCATCGAAGATGCTGTTCTATCTGTCCATGTTCCTCTTCATGTCACTGGTAAGCTCTCCATTAAGTCCATGTTCCTCGATGCTGTCCTATCATCTGCTATTCATCTGCATATTGCAATAACTTCAGGTGTCAAGGCCGAGCTTGTTCAAGAAGTCGATGAGAAAGTTCAACGTGGCATGGTGGGCATATTCATTCCCATTGACGGCGCTGGCCTTGGCTTCTGTGGAGTACGCCCAGGAAGTGAAGGGAAGGGTGGCTCATGCTTTCATGCTCTTCTTCTCCACCCTCTCCGTCCTCGTATCCCTCATCCTCATGGTTTTTACAGCACTCAACCGCAACGCCATTTTCATCCTTGACACCCAACAGAAGAAGAATAATAGAACGGATCAATCACACATAAGCAAACAAAAACAGATGATTCCAAGTGGTTTCTCTTTTACGAGAGAAGTTGATGTTATGCCATCATGATTAATCATAGGAGACAGAACAATTGCCAGCTTTCTAACTAGATCATCGGAGACAGAAAGATCAATCAGAGGAAAATACTCTCCGATCCTGAGGCCATTCAGAGAGGTTTTTTCAAGTTTAAGACAACTTTTATTCCAATGTATAAATGGAAATAAAAGAATCATCCCACTGCAGAATTAAGCATCCTTCTACCACGGAAGTTGTCAAAGATCAAGATTTTTCTATGACCATCTAATCTGAATCATGATCAAATGCAAGAAAATTACATGTCTTAATTATAGAGCAAAATGACATCCATTGTTACTAATCATTCCATACTATGCCTCAAGAAAAAGCCAGAGCAAATGTATGTAACTTTGTTTCATTGATGCTGAATATGCCAAATAACTTGATTCTCCTTGTCAGGATGATTGTAAACATGAAGATTTGGGAAACTCTTGATAAGCTTATTCAAGGACAGCTTTCAACAGAGCATATAATATTGGAAAATCGCATCTATTGAACATTGAAGTTGAACAATACATGAATCACGAGAAGTTAAAAAGAATGCAAATCGTGACATACTGCAGATGACTGAAAATTAGAACCAAAGAGACTGCTATCGAGTATGAAGGAGAGGTCGTACATCTGAGGCATTATCATCGCTAGAACATGAGCATGACACATTATTTTTGGTCTTATCCTTACCTTTAGCAGCTTCAGGTTTGTTCCCATCTTTTTCATCCATAATGGCATTGAAACTCCTAAACGAACAGACAAGCACACATAACAATGTTCTTCAAATTAAGTTCAGGGAAAGGAAACAAAACTGTTATGGATAAGTAAGATTTCTAACCTGTCTAATGTGGATGCCACTGGATGCAATTCATTGACATTCTTTGGATTATTCTGACGGTTGAATGCTTCCGGGAATCGATCAGGTTGCTGAAAAGAACAAAAGTTAATCTTCTGTGCATCATCCACTAGGCTAATTAAATTCATCCCAACAGTTTCTTCCTTTAAAGATGCAGTGGCATGATTCTTCTGGCCTGTAGAACCCGTGAAATCATCCCAGGCATCAAGAGAATCATCATTATTTTCAACAATAATACCCTGGTTCAAATTATTTCCGCCACTTTTCCACCAATTTTCTTGAAACCAATCATTATCATTCACAGAAGAACTGTTAGGAAAGATATATTTTCATCTGCATTATCTGTTGGGAAAAGCTCTTTGGACACCACAGAGGTGACTTCTCCCTTCCCTTCTCCAAAGAAATTGTCAAGATCAACTCCACCAAGATTTAATGAAATTTTTGCCTGAGATGTTGCCTCAGTGGGACACATTATCAGGTTCTACCTTAGTGTGCCACAGAATTTCAAAGCTGAGTAGATCAGCCAACGGCATTTCATTTTTGGGTGCACTACGACCCATTTGACTTGATGATAGGGAAATACATAGTGAAGGCGCATATGAAACAAGTATAAAGAACCGTCATGGTTAAAGTTATTAAATAAAAGGTATTCTATGGCAAAAATAATAGCACATACCTTACTATTAAGTATGTAAAGACGCTATTTAGTGTTCACTGGTTGGTTTCAACCTAAAGCATCAAGGGAAATATAGTGAATGCTAAAAAGAAGGTTTCCCATGAAGTTAATTCAGAAAGATTGATATCATCAGCATGGTCATCATCCGCATTGCCCTCTATCTACATAACACAGAGTAGGAAGCTTCAACTCACTCGAGGAAAGCCAAAGATAAGGTGGCATCGACCATTCCTGTATCAAGAGGGCCATTGGGAGAATTTTGTCCTCAGGGAGAGACAATTTCCTGAGATACCTAGAGGCCATCCTGTGGAAGTTTACTGGAGGCAACTCCAACCCTATGGTTTCAGCTATTGAAGCTGCTAGAGATTCCAACTTTTGTGAGGACACTGATTGGGAGGGTCTGAACATAAGACTGGAACTCAAAAGACAAGCACTAGAGGGTTCCCTATATTCTTTTCAATCTCCATAAAAGCATATAAGTATGGGAGCTTCCCTTCAATTGACCATTGAACCAAGTCTGTAGGGAGGATTGCCTCTCTTGCAACATGGCAAGCTAGAAAGGATATGGCCAAGGAAGAAGACAGAGGTAAAACAATCGAAAATAGGCTGGAAAAATCATAGAGCATAAAACAAAAAAGTCACCTTCTGTACTGGAGCAGATGAAGAGAACGAATGCCACTTATGGCCTGTTGAAGATCCGATTAATAAAGCGACAGTCAATCCAATACGCAGATCAAAACACCAATCGAGGGCATCAAATCGATCCTCTGCATGAGAATCCCCGTTGTACCGATGATCGACACCCATGTCACATAATTCCCGAATTTCAAGACAATAGCGCCAATCCTTTCAGCCAATTTCCAGAAATCAGGAGCTCCAAAGATGTAGAGCCCACAGGGAAACAACAGTCAATCGATGGAATCGGATTAGGGTTGTTCTTACCAAAGGGATGCTATATCTTGAAAGAGCTCCTGGCCATGAGTGAAACTCTCTGCAAAAAAAAAAAAAAAACAGGTGTCGGTGGCGCCGATTAGGATACCGATTGAATGAAAAGATCACAGCTTAATCAATGAAAATCGAGATTCGAGGAATGTCCGGAACCGGCGGCGAAGAATTGATGAAGAATTGCTCTCGCGAAAATCGGTTGAGGAGAATCATGTCGTATGGGAGACAGTGATGAAGGCAGAGAAGACGATCAATTGCCCTCTACGCCACCGAAGGAACACTTTTTTCTTTTTGTTGGACATCCGGTGGTCACTAAAATAATTTGATCGATAATAATTTATTCGATTCGGATATTTTTTTTCTAAATAATTGTTTGTTTTATTATTCGGGTTGAGAGTATCGGTTAGATACGGGTACAAGTAAATTAATTCTATTATTATTATTATTATTATTATGTAGCCATACGAGTACCTATACCTATACGAATATATTTAAAATTAATGAGTTTTAAGTAATAATGCAGTTGTATAATTTATCAAATGATCATATTCTAGGAGGGTAATAGTATGATCGTCTCTTAGAGGGTTATAAAGCTAATTCTGAGTGTTATTCTGAGGAGAAAAAGAAATGTAATCCTGTCTTTGTTTGAAGTTTTAACCTCTTCTATGGAGAACTAAAAGGGCGGAAATATTTCCTATGCTGCAAAAAAACATGATAGTGGAATATGAACTCTATCATTGACTGCTTGAATTGCTCATCTTATGGTTGTTGTCATTAGGCATGCTGTTGGTGCCGGCGTTAGTGGTACCGTTGACAGCCGGCGAACTGCCGCCGATGTAGGATGAGATGGCAACAGCTAGGGCTGCAGTAAAATTAGGGTCGGACGCAAGGGCGGCCGTGGCGGACGATATGGTGTCTCCAAGGTTGGATGATTGAGGAGGTCCCTTCACATCATGGGAAGAAGATTGAAGTCCAGAGAACTTAGATTGACTGTACAACGCTTGCCCGATCATGTGGGGCAGTAACGCCGCCGCAGAAGGGTTAGCAAAGTTCTGGGCGGTTGGGTTGATGAAGGGCACCTGCATTTGGACGGCGAGAGGGTTTTGTAGTAGCTGGTTCGAGTTTGGGTTCTGGGTCAGGTCCAGCGTGACAGTTGGGAACGGGGCGGAGGCAGAGATGGTGGCCATGTTTGACGAGGAGGGAAGAAGCGTGCTCGTTAGGAAGTTGGCGTTCATCAACCCGTCGGAGCTGGACATGGACCCCGACAGCAGCATCTTGGCTGCGGACGAGGTTGCCGAGGCCATAGCCATGGCTGCCTGAGGCAGTGGATGGTTGTGGTTACCTTCGTATGTTGTAATGAGTATTGAGCGGTCCTCGGCGCATCTCTGAACCTGCTTCCGAACTGGGCAGCCGACGGCCATGGTGCATCGATAGTAAGCTCGAGGGCATGGGTTCCCCTTCGCCATCTTCTGCCCATATTTTCTCCACTGGCATCCATCCGTCATCTGTCAACATATTACTGTAAAGATTAGTATTTATTTGAGATTTTGGCTCTACTTGAATGCAAGTGTTACCATGGCGGCCTCGTATCGTGCTCGAACTGAGACGCGAGCCTTCCTCATCGTGGCCTCGGTCTGCTCGACGCTATTCTTCTGTGGACTGAACTTTGGGACCTTGTTGGGGCTCCAGGTTTGGTGTGGAATGACCTCCTTATTAGAATCCCCACCTTGATCGTTCGAACCCACCTCCGGAGATCCCGACAGGTTAGGGCTGCGGTTCTCCAACGAGGTCGGAGAACGAACATCAGAAGTAGGATCCTCCGAGGGTGCGTGGCCGTTGCCGAGATCCAAGAACTGCCAAGGTACCACGGCCCGGCCAACATTCCCTGGCTTGTCCTCGTCCTGATCTATCCCCGGATGGCTCATCTTGGCGTGCTGCTGGTCCTGCTTAAACTTGAGCATGCGCAGCTGGAGGGAGTTGTAATCGCTGGTCACCTGACTCAGCATGCCCTTCAACCTCTCGTTCTCGGTGCTTATCCTCACAACTTCAGCTTCAAGCGCTGCCAACTGATATCAGAAGATGAAGAAGAAGCAAAGCGATCAAAACAGACCATTGTCATCGTCGCTCTAAAACCCTTAGAATCGGCTAAACACGCACGCAATTAAGCTGGAAAAAGGGACGGCCCGGTTATACCTTGGGCGGTGCCCTTTTAGCTTCGGCGTTAAGGGGTATCCCGTCATCCACGGTGGACTGATCGCTGCTGGAGTTTACTGTCAGGAGATTCAGACCAGTCTACAGACCAAATAAAGGAATGATCAGACATCGTTGAAAATGTATTCTTCTGTGAACGTTTCGATGAATTCCGGCCAGATCCATGGCTTACATTTACTTTGAGCTCTAGCCGGGTTGGTGATCTGACACCGCCAGACATAGGCATCTTCTCGTGGTCGGCGTCGCCTCCGGGAGGCTGATCGCTGGCCCTACACGTGCTGTTGATCCCAAAGAAATCCACCGTGCCATCGGCGACCTTGGTAGCGTCGGACGGTGCGGGGGAGCTGTCGAGATCCTTACGGGGATGAGAGAACGAGCGGAAGAGGCTCGCGGATGACTGCTTCTGGGCGTGGTCCATGTCGGTGATGAGGTTCCACTCCAGGGATCCGGCGGGATATGGTCTGGTGAGGTTGTCAGCGGCCGTTAGGGGAAGCGGCGGTGGTAGGTCGGGGAATGAGTTGACGGTGATGGCGGTGATGAAGGAAGGGGTAAACCGGAAAGGGATGGGATGAATCAAAGGAGAGTCCACCTTCTCCTCCAGCTCTCTTGGCCATGGAAGCCAGATGGAAGGGAAGAAGATATAGTCATAGTCTCCCAAGAAGACCAAATGACTCGGCAAATTAAGAGGGGCTAGGACTAGGGCTAGAGAGTGGAAAATACCAAATAGCATCTATCCCATCCCACACTGTATATTCTTGTTTTTTTTTCCCTTCTTTTCCCCCTTAATATTAATTTCATTAATTTATTATTTTTCATATTTCTTCCTCATTTAATACAAGAAATGAAGTTTCATCACTCATGACATAAGATCTGACCATGAGGTTTCATTGCCCAGATGTGGATGGAAGGAAGGAAAGGAACGTTCATTTTTCATCTACATCATCTTCATCTTCATGGCCATTTCCATTGGTTATCCTCCTGCAACTGAGTTGAATTCAGTGTGCTGCTTCTTCTGTCACTGAGTTTGACTATGGAAGGGTGAGATGTATGATCTATGTCATGGTGAAGGTCTACAAGTTAAGTAGGTGGCAAGATCACAGCATTATGCTAAGATTTAACTACTCACCATTCTTATCTTCCATTAATTTATTCTATCTTCCATTTCCATGTTGATCTTCACCCATTGACCACCACAACATGTCCACATCATTTATTGACCACCACATGTCCCATTTATTTATCTGTCAAACATGTCCACCCCTTTAAATATTGTGATCAAATGGGCATAATTGAGTAGCCCGAAATTATTATCCATTGAAAATGAATCATTTTTTAATAATTATTTATATTATTGGTAATTTTTAGGGTTTTTTATTTGATTCAATGTGGGATGGGATAATTATTTAAAATATCAATAAAATATATATTTGTGAATTTAGTCAAATAATTATGTAAAATTTTAGCATAATAATTTTGAATATTTAATTAAAAAAATATAATTAAAACTATTGTATACCTAAAGAAGGGCTCAACACAAAATTAATACATTAAATTAAATTTTTAATAATTTTGACTAATTATTCACCACAGACAAAAAAGGATATAAGGGCAATAATTTATGTAATAAAATAATTCAGGTGGTGCTGAGTATTTAATAATTAATGCGGGTTATGGGTGGGCGGTCCGGAGCTCAAGGAGGATAAGCGGTTGATGGGTTCAATAAAGCCTACCGCCACGGGCGCCCGCCGGTGGTCAACGGCCTTGAATTGATTGAGACTGTGTATTGATTGATTGGAGTTGGGGTGGTGACAGGTAGGTCCGGTCCAGACCAGACCAGACCAGAATATTGACCTGCTGTTGCGGCTTCTAGGTGCCTGTAATAGCTATGGATCTGCAGCCCGGTTCGGATGGAATTGAGACTAACCGAGTTCGTTTGACTGCTCCCTCCTCTTCCGCTCTCCCTTGACCGTGGAGCGATTCCTCTGCTTAAAATTGCCTCTAGCTAATATTTGATATTAAAGTTGAAATTACATAAATTTATAGATTAAATTATAATTTTATATAAAAAATTATAACCTAATTTAATTTTAACATCATATCTTTTAAATATTAAACTTTATTATCAAAATTTCATAAAATTATTATTTTAGCAATAATTTTAATAATAGTAACTTTTTCAAAATTATGTTAACATATATTTAAATATTATATTATTACTTTAAGTGTAGTAGTGATAATTTAAATATAAAATAATAATTACATAAACAATCGAACTTTATAATTATACTCAAAATACCAAAATAATAATCAATTAATCATAAAATATATATAATTAATTTTGAATTATAATATAATAATGTTCGTTATAAAAATAAATATAATATTTTATTTAATTAATTTGAATATTAAATGAATAAAATTATATAAATATATCTTTTATTATTTATAATAATATTATATTAAAAATATTATTATACTATTATTACAAATTTTATATGTATTTATAAAATATATATAATTTATTATTTCAAATTAATCAAATAAAATATTTTTTTATTTATAATTTTATTAAATAAAATAATAAAATAATTATCGTACTTTAATCATATTACCTACTGCATCTATTTTCTAACCTATTCTCTTGTATTATTTTAAATTCAATAAAAATCATAATTGAAAATAGATAAATTTATATTTTAATATGTATTATTATTATTTAATTTAAGATAAAACCATCGGCGATGAAAAGGGGCCCCACTCGATGAAAAAATGTAAAGTGAAAGTGAGATAAGGATGACATTTGATCGCACGATCGACTAAATCACAAAGAAATGTGTTGAAACTAGAAAACATTATAGTTTTCTTCGTGGAAAACATTATTAAATTTAAATGGACCGACAAAATTATGGCTGACAACTTCATTATTCAATCGAAGACAAGAAAACGGAGGTGGGGCTATGACTTGGATGAATTGTCGCTTACGCTTACGTCAAATTGCACTTCATCGTGTAAAAAATAAGGAGATGGTCCTCTGTGACATGACATAGAGAGAGAGCAGTGTAACTCACGTGGCCATAATATATTGCTTTTCCATGCACGTACCTTCAATGGACCATGGACGGTCCACGTCGGCTCGATGTCCCTTCGTCGTCCTCCAGTCCATGGTTGGCTCATAAGCTCCCGTCTCCCTCCTTTCTCCAACTACCTATATTATTACAAAGAGATTGTGATTTTCATGATGGAGATGCAACTTTTTTAGCAGCAAGATTGGACTCCTGACAACCATGTCGGTAACGCCATGGCTGTCAATTGTCCTTTCCGGGCGGTTACCTGATGCCGAGGTCGCCTGGTTTGAAAGAGATCTGTGGGTGATTTTTGACTTGGAGGGCATGGGGAGGCTGGAGACGTTGGACCATGCTGCATAAGATCCGCATATATAGGTAGGGGAAATTGAAGGAAGGAGAAGAGATGAGTTAAGAGGGGTTTGACTCTGGTGGACATCTCACGAGTCTACAACCACCACCACCCGCTCCTTTCACCGTGTAGCACGTGTAGGTTTGGCAGTGCTTGACAGTTCAGGCCAATAAATCTGCCATTCAGATTTCTCATGTCAAACTCAGAAAGAGAGAACCACTGTGAAAGAAAATGGCTGTGCATCCATCCATATTTCCAGTCCATGCACCAGAAGGAAAAAAAGCCGCCTTTTTGGTCCCCAGCTGCGGAAAGCAGTATAACAATTCCTGAGCTACAGCAGCTACTAATAGGACACAGAGATAAGTTTAATCACAAGGCAAGGTTTGACTTCGGAAACAACAGTCACCATCTAGGGATTGAGATATGCCCAAACTTGGAATTTTTATTGGGGGAAGCATCTGATCACCATGTTGAAACAAACACACAGGAGTAGGACACATACTACTAGTGAAGATGGCATAGTCTTCAGGAAGAAAGGTAACGGGACATCCAAGACGTGAAGCGGGACCAAGCCAATTGTACAGCGGCTTCATCTTCATCCTCCATCCCCATGCTCTTTCTCCTCTTCACTCCTTCAGGTGAGCTATTCATGAAAGCATGTGCGCTTCCAGGGTAAATGTGCACCTCATGAGGGACTCCTGAAGCCTTCAGTTTCTCCTCCAATGCCTTTGCAGCCTGGGCAACAGGAGGAGCAAGTTAAATAATGAATTTTATCACCCGGTGCAAGATGGTAGAACTAATATCAAAGTCGAGTTCAGTCACTACGACAGCTTCAAATGAAAATTTATGCATGGGCATTGCCCTGCTAATTGTACGCACGAGTGTAAAAGCAGTTCCCAGAGCTTCTTTTGATGGTAAGCGGCTCCCTATGGATTTCATGTGAGTAATCACATTCATGTGAATATGCCTATGCCCATTCATGCATCCAATTTCATATAAACCACTACAGCATGTAAAACAAGGCTCATTTTAGGCTTTGTAAAAATATACGATCAACAATAACAAGTTGCAAATAAACCAATATCAAGTTGGGCATCAATAACCAAGTCAGTCATGTTGTAATATATTGGAGGATAAAGAAACATACTCCATGTTGATATAGAAGGCGTAGCCTCAAGAAGACCAAAATGGGCGTACCGTAACATCAGAAAAGCCAACAAAATTATCGAGTTCCCCAAAATGAGCCTGAATCGGTGCTTTAGCCTGGGCAGGATCAGCAAGTTCTGATGATGGCACTCCATAGAAAGCAGCAGCAGCATCGACCTCAGGGACCAAAACTGAACTTGCTATAGAAAGGGCACCTCCCATGCAAAAGCCAGTGACACCGACCTGTCAACAGAAGATATTACTTTGATTAAAAGAAAATTTCCCGGTACGTTAGAACATACAAATGTATCAAGTGAAGAAGCATAAAGGACAAATGACCTTCTTGGAGCCATTTGCCTTGAGCCAGTCAACTGAGGCATGGATATCTTTCACAGCACCTTGCCAGTCGAGACCATCCATCAAGTGCTGTGCTTCTGCAACATCTAAACCTACCTTCCCTCGGTAGAGACTATAGAAATAAGAAGAAAAATAAAGCACTCAAATAAGGAGTGCAAACTAAAATTGCAATTGAGAGATCCATTAGCATAGACTAAAGTATGTCCCAGTTCAAGATAGAAGATGTATACTCTGGAATAAGCGCCTTAAAACCAGGTCCTAGCTGAGAGATTTTTTGGGCATGGTTCTTGATCTCAAAATCCACACCCCACCACTCCTGAAGCACCACAATCCCCGGAGCATCATCTTTGCCAACCACATAGGCATCAAATTCCTATATTATGTTGTAAGCAAATAGATCAGATGCATCTCTTGTCACAGCATTACAAGTGATCAGCATGTCCATGTCTATGGCGTGAATGGCAAATGAACAATTTTATCCTTTTCTTGCACGGAAAATGAACCATCCATCAATTACATCAATCGAACAGCAAGCCCATCATGGAAAACAGTCTCACTGATATTGGCAGAAACATTCAGATCACCCAAAAAAATCGAAAATAGGCTGGAAAAATCATGGAGCATAAAAGAAAAAATCGCCCTTTTGAAGGGTTCTTCCTTCTGTACTGGAGCAGATGTAGAGAACGAATGCTACTTTATCTGCTTGAATTGTAAGGAAATAGATCTATACCCCCAAAAAAATTCTTCAACAATTCTTTACGATAACAAAGCTATCACAGAAAAACGCTATCTACTATTTATCTGCCCAACAGAGAGAACAAATGTGTTCATCAATAATCAGTACACGAGTGTCTCTCTGTGCTCAATTAACCGGGACTACATTCACAGCTTTATTGCACTCGGCATTTGACCATTTAACGCACACCGTAGCCAACCGCTAGAGCAGGCAATTCCAACTAAACGAAATGAAACGAAAGACGCCAGAAGAAAAAAAAAACTATAAACGAAATAAGAGAAAATAATTGGTAGAAGGAGAGAAAAGCAAGAACTAGCCGTGTCCTCTCTCTTGATTTGGATTTTCTTGAAAGGGGCGGAATCGGCCATTGAGCTGATCGGATACCGGCGGAAGGCTGGCGAGAGTGGCCGTGAGAGGCAGAAGGTTGCTGAGCTCTTATCGAGAGTCCTCCCGATGATTCTCGAAGCTAATGCCGCCCAGGATTGCGACCCTAGACCTGCCACCATAGCTATTTTCCTTTGTTATATTAGGTTAACCCTCTCCGACAGAACCTCTCTTGCACGTGCGGTGCGATGCCTGCCTGCGGCCTGCCAGCCTTCTGGGTTCCACTAAAGGGTGCAAATGAGACAAATATAAATTAGTGAGTAGATTATGTAAATATCCAAAACATTAAGGGGCTACACAGAAAATTGCTTGCACAAGTCGAGTCCTGATTCCTGAATGTAAACGGGCCTAATTTGAGCCGGCCCAAACAAACGCTACAACGAAGCCCAGAGTCACCAAATTCCTTCTGCTTTCAGGACCCTTCAATATAAAGGGGTATAGCCTGTGCTTCTACAAAACCACCAAATTCCTCTTGCTTCCAGGAGTTATACAGAAGATCAGTTTTGCTGAAGCGGCATACCCAAATGGTTGGCTTCGATTCATCATCCACGTCCACGTCCATGGATGATGTGTTATTTGAGAGACGGCTAACCAAGAACTATCTTCAGAGGGCTGTGGGTTTGACCATCCTCTTGCTGTTGGTCTCCCTGCTGTCGTACCGTCTGGTCTGTCTGGGTCGCCATGGTGGTGGTAATGGTGGATAGCATGGGCTGGCGTGGCGGCTGGCCATGGGCTGCGAGGCGTGGTTTACCTTCGTATGGCTCCTCGTCCTCAACATCAAGTGGAACCGTGTCCACTTCCTCACTTTCCCTCAACGTCTCCTCCGTCGGTATATATATATATATGCACTCGAGGTCCACTGGGGTATTGTTCTCGTGTAGTAATGGTATATATTGCAGAGAGGAGGAGCTGCCGGGACTGGATATATTTGTGACGACGGCGGACCCAGAGATGGAGCAGCCGATACTGACGGTGAACACTGTCCTGTCATTGATGGCGATGGACTACCCTGGCATGGCTCACACGCTTGCCTGCTACGTGTCGGACGATGCCTGCTCCCCTCTTATCTTCTTCTCTCTCACGGAAGCCGCCAAGTTTGCTCAGCTATGGGTCCCCTTCTGCAAGAAGTACAGTGTCCAAGTCAGAGCCCCATTCCGATACTTCTCTTCCACCTCCGGGCAGCCTCCTGCCGGCGGTGATAGATCGTCGGCGTTCCTGAAAGAGTGGGAAAACGTGAAGGTAACGATGATATATACTATATGATTGTTTGTTATTATTAATTCCTTTATAATTACACTGCCATTTGCAGACTGAGTACGAGAATCTGAGGAGGAAGATAGAGAGGGCGAGAGAGAAGAGCATATAGCTTACCGGCGATTTTGCAGTTTTCTCTGGAACAGAAACTCGCAATCACCCTGAAATCGTGAAGGTAGAAGAACACATCCAATGATCAAGAGATCAAACATATATAGAATTTCAAATCGAGCAACTAACTAATAATACTCTGTGCTTGGCTTCCTCTGCTCTATATGTTGAGAATTAGATCATACTGGAGAATAAGGAAGGCAAATCTGATGGGTTACCTCATTTGATATACATATCCAGAGAGAAACGACCGGCATATCACCATCACTACAAGGCCTGCGCCATGAACGCTCTAGTAAGTTAAACGCTAGCTTTTGAGAGAACAGAAAATACTCACGAGGAAACGACATGGACTGACATTTGTGGTCATACCTTTGCTTCTTCGATGGTGATATGAACAGATAAGAGTGTCTGGCGTGTTGACTAATGCACCGACCATGCTGAATGTCGACTGCGATATGTACGTCAACAATCCACACGTGGCTCTGCATGCTCTTTGCCTTCTGATGAGCCCCGAGTCAGGAGATGACACGGCATTTGTGCAATGCCCTCAGACATTCTATGACGGGTTGAAGGACGATCCTTTCGGGAACCAGCTAGTCACTTTTTACGAAGTGAGTAGATGTGATGTGGATATTAGTCATTCAGCTAGTCACTGATCATTTCCCGTGGTTCTAGATCATGGGGCGAGGCGTAGATTCCATTCAAGGGCCCTTCTATGGTGGAACTGGATGCTTTCATCGCCCGAGAGTAATCTATGGAGCCATGCCCAAAGGAGTGGTGGTTGGTCCTAGAGAGAAAAGGCTCCACATGATGGAGGGTATGCGTCAAAAGATCATGAGTTGCTATTGACTCTCTGGAAATGTGCTAATTTGAATCCTTGAATCTCTTCTACGCAGTGATGCCATCCAAGGAGTTTGGAAGCTCTGAAGAGTTCGTGAAGTCGGTCGCCCGGGCTCTAAACGACGAGACGAGCACCGAGAAATTAGACTTGTCTAGCTCACTTGAGGTAGCCCATCATGTTGCAAGCTGCAGCTACGAGGAGGCACTTTGTGGGGCAAAAAGGTACCTGCATAAGACTTGCTACAGTATGAATACCTAGCTAGTTAGCAAGCTACATGTAAGTGGGTGTGCATCACTTTGCAGATTGGATTGACCTATGGGTCCACAACCGAGGACATCTGCACCGGATTGGCAGTCCATTCGAGGGGGTGGAGGTCGGCTTGCTGTTGTTCACTGGAACCACCAGCTTTCCTTGGCTGCATGCCAGTAGGAGGCCCTGCCTCATTGACCCAGAAGAAGAGGTGGTCCACCGGACTTCTAGAGATCCTTGTCAGCAAGTCCAGCCCTGTACCTACCTTCCTGCTGGGTAAGCTGCAATTCAGGCAGTGTCTGGCATACATTTGGATCGTCTTAAGGAACATCAGATCAATACCCGAGTTCATTTATGCCCTTCTCCCGGCTTATTGCATCATCACCAACTCCCACTATCTGCCCAAGCTAGTAGAAATAGAACAGCTTAATTTACAGTCTTGTGAATTTAAACTTTGGAAAACTGCAGATTAATGTGGCCAATATGCAGATTGGAGATCCGGCTATACTCATCCCATTGGCTGTATTCAACCTATATAACATCAGCACGCTATCAGAGTACTTCAGGTGTGGCTTAACGGCCCAGCGGATGGCAAGGATAAGCTCAGCTTCTGCCTGGCTGTTTGGCATCCTGAGTGTCCTCAAGTTCCTAGGAATCTCTGAAACAGTGTTCGAGTTAACAAAGAAGGAGCAGCCTACTTGCAACGATGAGACCAGCACAAATAATGGAAGGTTTACCTTCAATGAGAGCTCAATTTTTGTGCCTGGGACAACCCTCTTGCTGATCCAGCTGACAGCGCTGGCTATGCTGGTGTGGTGCTGGGTCTCCAGCCGCCGACTCAAGATGGTGACCATGGCTCGGGACATGCAGAGATGGCAGCTGCTCAGTGGGTGGTGCTCTACTTCTGGCCCTTCCTGAGAGGGCTCCTTGGGAAAGGGAAATATGGGATTCCCCTTAAAACTATCTACAAGTCAGCAATTTTGGCTACAACCTTTGTATTGATCTGCAGATTTGCTCAACTTCAGACGGCTTCCAAAATTATAAGCCCCTGAAGAATTTTCCTGCAGCCCCATTTCCTTTCTTCCACCAAGTTTATGTGGGAATTCAATCAGCAATATGTCAATTATTCTGCATGCTGCAGTATTAAGCATCCTTCTACCACGGAAGTTGTCAAAGATCAAGATTTTTCTATGAGCATCTAAGCTGAATCATGATCACGTGCAAGAAACTTACAGGTCTTAATTATAGAGCAAAATGGCATCCATTGTTACTAATCATTCCATACTATGCCTCAAGAAAAAGCCAGAGCAAATGTGTGTACCTTTTTTTTATTGATTCTGAATATGCGAAATAACTTGATTCTCCTTGTCAGGATGATTGTAAACATGATGATTTGGGAAACTCTTGATAAGCTTATTCATGGACCGCTTTCAACAGAGCATATAATATTGGAAAATCGCATCTATTGAGCATTGAAGTTGAACGATACATGAATCACAAGAAGAAGAAACAATTGAATGCTCAAGGAAATCACAACGATGCCCCAGCGCTATTGTGGAAGGAAAAAAGAATGTAAAACGTGACATACTGCAGATGACTGAAAATCAGAACCAAAGAGAGATGGATCTAACCAATACTGAAGGTCAAAAAACTAGATTAGAGTCGATCCTCAGAAAAAGTGGATCTTTGGGGGATTGAGAGATTGCTGTCGATTATGAAGGAGAGGTCGTGCATCTGAGACATTATCATCTCCACCTCAGTACTAGAACATGACACATCATTTTTGGTCTTATCCTCAACTTTAGCAGCTTCAGGTTTGTTCCCATCTTTCTCATCCATACTGGCATGGAAACCCCTAAACGAAGAGACAAGCACACATAAAAATGTTCTCCAAATTAAGTTCAGGGAAAGGAAACAAAACTGTTGTGGATAAGTAAGATTTCTAACCTTTCTAATGTGGATGCCACTGGATGCAATTCATCGACATTCTTTGGATTATTCTGACTATTGAATGCTTCTGGGAATAGATCAGGTTGCTGAAAAGCACCAAAATCAATCTTTTGCGCATCATCCACTGGGCTAAATAAATTCACCCCAACAGTTTCTTCCTTTAAAGATGCAGTGGCATGATTCTTCTGGCCTGTAGAACCCATGAAATCATCCCAGGCATCAAGAGAATCATCATTTTTTTCAGCAATAATACCCTGGTTTAAATTATTTCTGCCACTTTTCCACTGATTTTCATGAAACCAATCATCATCATTCACAGAAGAACTGTTGGCCGGGCCTACGAAGCTGCTAGTACTTCTTGGGTTATCTTGAAAGAGATCATCTGCATTTGAGTTGGAAGAAGGAATAGTAGCACCAGAATTAGCCCCTGGTCCAAACACTGTATCAACGTGCATGGAAATATCAGCTTGAGAACTTGGGAAAAGGTCTACTGATGTGGACTCCTTGTTTGCAGCCTCAGAACTGGCAAACTGAAATGCTGCAGCCCATGATGATTGGCTGCTGTCATTCCCATTTTCATTTTCGTTTACTGAAGCTGTGGAAGCTGGAGCACTCTGAAAGAAACTGAGATCTTCTTGACCTTGAAAAGATATATTTTCATCTGCATTATCTGTAGGGAAAAGCTCTTTGGACACCAGAGAGGTGACTTCTCCCTTCCCTTCTCCAAAGAAATTGTCAAGATTGACTCCACCAAGATTTAATGAAAATTTTGCCTGAGATGTTGCCTCAGTGGACACATTTTCAGGTTCTACCTTAGTGTGCCACAGAATTTCTAAGTTGAGTAGATCAGCCAATGGCATTTCATTTTTGGGTGCACTACGACCTCTGTTCCCATCGGTTGCTTCAGAAATCAGCTCCACTACTTCCTGAGAAGCAAATTGCCTTGCTAACATTAATTTCACTGCAAGCATTCAGGAATTTCAATAGCTCATGGAAACACCCAAGGGTACCTAATTTCTGGCAACGAGGCATCAACAAAGCAAGCATTTTGTAGCTATGATTACCAATTGCTTGTAGCTTCGAATTTTTTTGGAAAGCATAGTTCCCTAACATTTGCCAATATTCTCAGATCTAAAGGTCTCTACAATTTGACCAACAATGCGAATATCGATTAGGTTGGATACAACAAATACATGGATGCCACAATATCGTTATTGCGAAAAATTTCCGCAGAAGGTAAAATCAGAGACATCAGAACCACGATTAGGTTGCAGGAGAAGTTGATAATACTCACTGATCCATCCAATTGCAGCGACTCGAGCAACCAAGAGTGCCCAGTGGTGGACCTGAAATTGATAGGATCTGGCGGGATTTCTCCGAACTGATCCTTACCGCAGAACACACAGAACAGAGATTTGATCCCTCTGATAAGCCGGCCTTTGCAGTGCTTGCACCGCATGTACGAAGGGGATGGTTCCAGCTGGGAAATTGATTGCTCGAGAGAAGGAAACTTCGGGAGCTGCGGGTCTGTTGGATCATACGAGGGGATCTTGGCCTCTTTCCGGAGCGAGATCTGAAGCTGGTGGATGGTGTCGAGGGGGATCGGGTAAGGCATGTCTCGCGTTATCGAAGCTCTACGTTGGTTGATGATGGCGGACTTGTGTTTTCTCTATGGAAGCTCTGCTATGTACTACTAAACGTTGTCGTATCATCAAACGGTCTGGGAACTAAACATTGTGACAACCCCTGAAGTTTGATCTGGATTTATTTTACACCCAAAACTTTCACATAGCCCCCCGATGTTTGTATTTTATTACATTTAACCCGAGAGCCCAATTCCGTCAGAAATAGAAGCCCACAAAAGAACATGGGCTTGTAAAAGCCCAAGGTTGGCTGACCATTCTCATATGTTAAAATATTTATTTTAATACTGTCCTCAATAATGTCACTGCGCACGGGTTTTGTTCTTGTCTTCCCACACCACACCATCATACATTGCAATTGGGCCCATCTCCTCCTCGTCGTTAGGCGGCGGCTTTCTGGAGCGCCGTGATTGACGATGAGTTGCCGGTGACGGAGTCGTACCGCTGGAATATGTAGGCGACGAAGAGGCACGCCGTGAGCGCCACGTAGTCCTTTGCCGCACACTGCTTGTTCGACTCGCTCGGCGACCCGGTCTGCGGGCCGTTGGACCAGTAGAGGTAGTTCAGCAGCTCGGGTCTATTCATGAACCGGTCCGGATCGAACTTCTCCGGCTCGTCGAACACCTTCGGGTCTCTCATCACTAACTTCTGGTATCCACACAGCAATTCCCCTTAAAAAATAATATGTTAAAAAATATTTTTATCAGTAAAATTTAATAAAATAAATGCATTATTATAAAAGCATTAAAAAATATAAAACTATAATTTTTACAAAAGTTTGAAATTAAAATAATATTTTTTTAAAAATTAACATCAAAATATAATTTGGCATATTTAAAATATATATTTTAGTTTTTATTTTTCATAATTTGACATCTAACCTTTCTTTATTTGGAAGAGGGAGTCGTGCGACTTGAGCTGGAAGTCCTTCCGGGCCCGGGCGTACTGCAACGGCACGGGCGGGTTGAGCCGGAGGGTCTCGTAGACAACTGACTTCACGAGCTCCATCTGCTTCACCGACTCGAAACTCAGACGCTGCTCGGACCCTCCTCCGGACTGCAGCTTCTCCCTCACCTCCTTTCTCAGCCTTTCCTGCAGCCCCGTGGTGTCGCTGGCGACGGCGTTCACGAGTGTGGGGAGGAAGATCGTGAAGCCGCCGAAGGCGTTGAATCCGAGGATGAAGATGAGGTTGTGAATGGCCTCCTCGCGGCTCAGCCCGAATTCCGCCTCTCCCCTCTCCACCGCCTCCTTGCCTTCTTTTTCGACGAACTTGTATATCTTCGTGTAGTCTCCTCGAACGAGGGCAAAAGGGTAGGCCCATGAGTGGGCAAAGATTCCCGTCAGAGGCTGCAACGCGCCTGACCATGGAAAAATCTGCTCATCGGCTGTTCGATGATATGTGTAAGAACAAAAGTTAAATATTATCTCATTGGTGCGTACTGATGTAGGTCACGGGGAGGACCATGAAGGCGAGCCATTTGTCAAGGTTGATGTGGCCGGAGTCGAAGATCTGGGGGGAGGTGGACGGATCTGCGCCGACGATGGACTTGCAGAGGAACCGGAAGAGGAACTTCTGGAGGGGGAGGAAGTAACTGGCGGAGCTGCCCTTGGCCACTGCCGCTTCTATGGTATCCCACATCGTATCGAGGTTCTTGGCCATCTCATCCACCCAAACCCTCGAGCTCCTCTTCAGTATGTCCAACGCAAACCCCTTTATCTGCAGGATCCGCCGTCTCCGATGAGATATACATACATATATATGGGGTTCATCATGATGATAATGCATATAATTAATCCTACCTTGGCGTGGCTGGGCTCCGAAGTGTCGAGATAAGCGCAGACACGCGTGTCGCCGGTGAACTTGATGCTGGGCATGAAGTCACCGACAAGGACGTTCTTTTTCTCGACGATGTCCATGTCGAAGAGGTGTGAGAAGGAGGCGACGTCGAGGAGGGCGACGACGTTGGGGTTGACATTGACGAAGAAGGGGAAGGAAGGGGGGACGTTGGTGCGGAAGACGGTGCTCTTGTACTTGTCTATGCGCTTCTTGAAGAAACTCTCGGGACCCTGGAACCAGAAGTAGTTGAGCCGATCGGAGATGGGGCCCAAGACGGGCCAGCCGTAGCTGCCGGGGATGTCCCGGAGTGGGAGGGAGGGGGCAAGGACACCCGCTGGCTGCTGGGAGATAGAGGAGGAAAATGCAGATGGCTGGGATGTGCTCATGACTCTAGTGGTCAATACCATAGACATGGAGATTGTAGTTGCCATGGCAGTGGATAAAAAGTTGGAGGGGTTTCCCAAGCTTCTATTTTATACAATAAATATTTTGCTAAAGTTTATACAATGTTGATTAATGGATCCATTCAAACTGGTCCCATGTTAATTGAATTCTATCCACATGGGATGGTGGTCCAGTGAAGGAGACTAGGCTCAATTGAGACCACAGCCTTGGAAATATCATAATATTATACCCACCAAAAGCTTTATAAATCACCATAAGGCTAATAAAAATGTCCCAACAAGTCAATGGTCATCAAACCCTGCTACTATCCCTTATTTATTGAAGAAAAATATACCATTTGCAATATATATATATATATATATATGTGTGTGTGTGTGTGTGTGTGTGTGTAAGTTTCCAGATTTCCCATAACACCCTGTCCAATGTGAGTTGTAATTGTCCCTTCCTGCATGGACCACAGCCGATGGAGATTGTAAGCTCCAAGGAAAATGGATGATGGGCTTAGCAGGGACTAAAAGGGCACTTGATGACCAAAGCTGGTATAATACAGATATTTGGTACATAGAGAAGAGATCAGTGGAACCACAGCAAAGGTGGATATAAAAGCTATATGATAGCAAAATTAGGAACTTATGTATGGTCATTGTCACTGAAGCAACTGTTAGTGACTGACCCAAGAATGCAATAGATAGTATGATGATAAAAGCTCCTGATGCTACACTTACTGATTATACGTGTTACTAACAATGATTTTTCCGCAGCATTTCACAAAGTTTCTGTAGGTTGTTTATATCTCAATGCACCTTCAGCCTCAGACTAGAGGATGATAGGTGGAGAAATCATCCCAAGGTTGTCCGAATTCACTAGCCTGAATTCCTCATCAGATATCCAACTAAGCTTCCCAGCAGAGCACCCACCACAACCTAAAAGAATAAGCTTTGGGTTATGGTTAACTCAATGTGCTTGCTTTCTATTTGGTTATGCTTATCTTTCCCATGGTAAGCTTTTATCATTTGCTCACTACTAACAGTAACACACAGATTAGATGGGATGGGAATGAATGCGGGAGGTACATATTTAGATTTCCTATCATTTATATATTCCGGAATGAGATATATATGAAATAAGATGCTTTGCAAGTTGGAACACACCTGAAGGGGTGTGTGTCCAAGCAACTCCCTCAAAGGTCTGACACTGGATAGAGGGTGTTCGGGAGGGAACTCACATACAATTTGATTCAACAACTGCAAAAGCAAACAATAGGCATGTACGAAGAACAAGGATCACATGGTTATCTCCAGATCTGGGCGAGAAGAAAAAAGGCATTGCTTAGGCCATATCTAAAGACATTCAAATAGATTCAGACATCCCAAGCAGCCAATCCGTGTAGATCAGATGCTCACTAGTTAGTATCAATCCATAACAATAAGCTATGTTGATTTATCTGCTCAGAAGAAATCCTTTTATAGCAGTTTAATAAAAAAGGAAAGATGAAAAGAAATCAATCTATATGAGTATAACAACAACTAGGAGTGCTATAAGATCAGAGGGACATACTTCAGCCTGACGACCAGCATGATGCCTGATCCCAGAAGCATCATACATAACCTGCATATATGTTTTTGAAAGAAAACAATCTATTATTTTTCTCCAGGAATAGCACCTTTTGGTATTAAGGAGAAATCAGACACCACAGAGTAAGTTGCCACAAGAGTCAGTGCTAGCTCTTTAAAGATGGGAGAACAATGAAGCCATTTACAAATACAAGAGCTGGAAGAAGAAGCACGCACAATGCAGGCCAGGACAACGGCAATGGCAAACTCTGGTGCTCCTGTTCCATCCTGAAGACCTATGGAGACTGCAAGTGCTGTAACAGTTGCAGAGTGCGATGATGGCATTCCACCAGAATCGATCATTCTTTTAGAGTCCCACTTCCTTTCCTTGAACCTGAGCTTCTAGGTGAAGCAGTTAAAAGATGAGCAACTTGAAGATAAAGAAACAAACATCACTAGCCTTTCATTTAATCATCAACGAACCTGACCCTAAGCTAGTAACTTTTTTTAAAGGCACCGGTGCCATTAATCACGGAAAAGAACCAAACATATCGATTACATATATACTCATAAAATATGACAGAGATGACACCAATAGGGAAAATGTCGATAATCTTTTTGATAATACTGTTGAGAATTCAATTCGGCTAATAACTTTATCCATTCAACTGTAATCAAGGTTTCATCTTTCTTGTGATTCGTTCCCAGGCATCAGAATAAACTTAGCAAGAATTCAGCATTTGAGCTAATAAATGAGGCTGCATTAGAATCCTATGTTCGATTCCCCCAATTTAACGACCATCGTACAAATTGATCCAGCTTAGAACCACCCAAAGTAAAAGTTAACTTAGAGAACAATGAGAGAGAGAGAGAGAGAGAGAGAGATGGACCAGGTGGTGAAGAGCTTGAGGAACTGGGCAATGGCGAATGCGAGGAAAGCAGAGATGAGGGGAAGATTGTAAGGGAGGAGCGTAGCTGATTGTTCCGAGGAGGTTGAGTTGCCTGAGATCCCATCTCCACCGGCGATCCTCTCGTCCATGTGTCGACACACGCAGGCCGCGCAGATCGGATGAAGAAATTCAACTTCAGATCTAGAGATCGATAGAGAATTTCAGAGAGACGACCGCCTCTTCGAATCGACGAGCCTCTCGATTTCGATCCTCTTCTTTTCACTTCCTCGGCCGCCGCCGGTGGAACTGCGGAGGACGGAAATAGTCAGCTTCAATTTTTAGAGAGAGGGAGAGAGCGAAGGAAATGGTCAGCTTCTATTGGCCTCATAAGGGAAAAGCTCCAACTAGTAATACGCCCGGTGCACATAAGCCCAAATTAGTCATGAATGATAGCCACACGGAGCGTTGGCTCACACGGACCCGGCGCATATAGTTTCAAAGATTCGCTTGTACTCTGTTCCTTTGAACATTCTCTTGTCTTCTCCTCTCCGATAAAAATCCTCGTCCTCGTCATCATCCACCTGTGTTTTTCTAATAAAAATCCTCAATAGCCATTGTTAAATTACCGCTAGTTATTGCCATTTCTCAAGCATGTTTTGTTGCCTAATGATGGCCCATATCTGATTTAGATGTTTGCGAGGCCATATTGTAAACTTGTGGTCATCCAAGAAAGTGATGCATTTTACAATTGAATATCCCTTACAGAGGTGAATGCAGGACGATGAGCTCAAGGATTGTTGACAAGATACTTAAAACATAAAATGTGCACCCAGCACATCGTCTCCTTCAGGACTGCATAATAGAGGCTTAAACACAGTAGGCTTCACTTCAGGGTAGCCATGCGATGTTTCTCCATATTGGGTCTCTCAACTTCAAAGGAAGAGGATGGTCAACTTACCCATTGGATGTGCAAGAGCCCTTTCATCTACCAAGGGAATTCCGAGTTTTGGAGATGGCTGCAATGGCAATGGATGAATCAAACCTAGGGATTAGCACGGGCTTATTGCTCACAAACTCTGGAGGCTGCGGCATATTCCAACTGCTTCCACACGGATCCCCTCCTTTCCTTCATGTCCTTCTCCTTAACTTCGTCTTCTTGAAGTATCACAGAGCATTCATTGACAAGGGCTTGGTCCATGTCGAAGAAGATCTTTCTCACATTCAGGGAGATATTCCGAACTGTTGGGTTCCAGTGACTCCGCGTATTCCTCTCTAGAGCCGGGAAGATTATTGGAAGTATGATCCTTCGGTTCTGCATAATCACTTCCCTTATGTGATCGTTGTTCCACAATAGTAATGCATGCTCAGCTACCTGTCAGAATGACCATAATGTCAAATACCAAAGGGAACCACTTCAACCAGTTGCACAATTAAACTTTGAATATAATCAAGACTTAGAAGGTAGAAGGATGCTATCAATAATTAAACGTAAAACAATGAAAATATCATTAAATGGATCTAAGATTGGAAGCTTATGGCTGCTACTTTGCCAATCATCCAGTACACTCAACAATGCTTTTTTCTTTCTGGGGGGAGTTAGATGCGTGTACTCGTACACATGTTCATCTTGAGCAATCTATTCTTGACTGGTTCCTGTGGACTTTTTTGTAGTCATGAAGATGGAAGGCTGAAGTATGACAACTGCATATTTTAATAGGATCAAGCTCAACAAGTAGATTAAATCATTCCTTTGGCAGAGAGAAGAAAGTGTTGTTCAGTTGCTGGGATGAAGAAGATAATGATTAATCTAAGGTTAGGAACTATACAACGGGATAAAGCCATGGCACACAGAAACAGGTTGATGAGTTGGATACCTGAAAGTGGGAGCTACTGAGACAACGAGCAATCTGTCGGAAAAGTGGAACCATGCAGCGCTGAAATTCTGCTGCTTGGGTGGCTTCTAGCACTTCCTCCAATTCCCCGAGGAACATGACCTCCTTTGAACTATTTATCAAAGGCCAATATTTAAGGAGGCCCCGAATTACCGTGTCTGCAAGCTTAAAATCCTTCTGGACAAACTGACCAATGCAGTAAGAAAGCTGTTGGTGGTACAAGGACATACACTTGGGCTTGTGAAGGGGAATCAAGGCACGGACAAGGAACAACTTGTGCTCTTCCTTCAATGGCAATGTGAAGCCATTTATAATGCTGCCCAGAATTTCCAGAAACTCCGCAATTCCATTGTGCCTCCCTGTCTCAAAGATAAACCTGTAGAAGATATTATTGATGGCCTTTCGAATGAATGGCCGATGCACCATAAATTTACCATAAACCCTGTGAAGAATCATCTTCACGTACTCCCTCTCTCGTTGGTCCTCTGAATCAAGCAAGTCTAACAGCCTCAGGATGAAGGAATGGTCAATGTACCGCTTGGCAAGCCTTGCATCAGTTTCTGTTGAGGTCACGAATCTTAATAGAAGCTTGTAAACAATCTGAATATGTGGCCAAGCTGGCTCCAGAATGGACTCATCTTCTTCAGGATCAAACATATCTGCAATATCATTATCACGGTTGGAAGACGGGAAAGTCCTGAAAATATTTAATCCCACCATCTTTGTGATTTCTTGCATTGTGGCCTCGTTGAACTTGGTCCTAACAGAAGATATATAGTCTACCAGCTCCATCAAAGTCTGACGCTTTATATCTTTCTCCTTGAGATTCTTGGAAGGATCACTGAAATCGAATACCACACAGCACATAATCAGCTTCCTCATAAAAAGATTTTGCCTTGCTGAGCCAGGAACATTCCGGAAGCTCGGTAATGCCTCATAAGCCCTGGAAAACATCAAAGAGTCCATTTGGCCGGTAACTGGAGGTAATTTCTTCCTATTGTTAGCCTTATTAACAGTTCCACTGCCTGAATGAATTGTGCCTGAACCAGAGATCGATGATCTTGCCGAAGAAGATGCAGTCTTCGAGTATGTAGAGTTATGTCCTGTTGATGTCTTCAACGGTGAACGAGGATTGACCTGGCCATCATCACCCTGGGATGATTTCGAGGGCTTTCGAGGTATCTTCCTCAGAATTTGCTTAATCATATCTGCAAGTCCCCACAAGAAGAGCTAGACTACTGGAATCAACCAAAATTTGCACCGACTCGGAATAGCTCTACATACAGAAACTCCGCATATATTGAAGAAATGCATCAGGATTGAAAGTGCACACAGAGGAGCGAAACACAAATAGGCATTTTCCCTTCAATTAAGCCACTTCATACGAATGATTCTGGTGCCGCAACTCGGAGAACGACGGCAAACTTCGAGTCGATAGGAGGGATGGTGAAACGAACTCACATTGGTCGTTTGATTGAGGAGACGCCGGACGTAAGATCACCTTATATCTCCTGTTGTAATCCAGATAAAATGCGACCGGAAAAAACAGTGGAATCCCAGCTCAGCTATTTCCGCGGCACGCGAGGAAGGGGAGGAAAGGATCTTATTAGAAAAAAAAATGAAGCGCACAACGAGAAGATGCCGAGAAGGAAGATCGGAAATGAAAATGGAAATGGGATGGGCACCGCCCTCTCTCGATCAGTCCTTCCCTCTCCCCGTCCTCTGCTTTCCTGTCAAATTGCGAGGTTTAGAGAATTCGAAAAGGAGGAAGAGGAGAAACCGATGATCATGTCCTGTCTCGACAGGGAAGAGAAGGGAGGAGGAGGGAGGAGGGAGGAGGGAGGAGGCAGTGCGATGACGAATAAGGCTCCGCGGGCATCGTGCTCCCGGTACCGATCGAACCGGATTGGACCGGCAGATGCTAGCCGGATCATACCTTCTGTAGTTGAATGACTCTATTTTGGGCCCAATTGACTGGAAGCAAGGCCGTAAGTTTATGGGCCTGATGGTTTATTTGGGTTCAAGAATCGTCTTTGTATAAGCGCGGAAGCCTGTGGGTCCCACTTCTCGGGCTCTTTAGTACACGCGCTCTCCAATTAGTTCAAGCTCAACCCATGCGGATAATCTGCAAACTTCTGCGTACGTGGCAGTTGGATACTTCTGAAAATTGGGGCCCACATCGTGACGTGTATGTCCACGTGTTTGCATACCGGGAATTTATGTTGATCATTGATCCCCGGGTGTATATTCACTCTCTTGAGCTCTAGCAGAAGCTGCTGCTTCGAGCAGGGTTGCAAAATTGAGATCTACTTTCCGATGGGAGTAGCCACCGTGCTCTACCATTTGGCCAACCCGGTTCCTGCAATCCTCGTTCCATCGCTGAGCCCCGGATTCTTCACTGCCCCCCCTTGTACCGATCAAACGATTCGTTTACAGCTGCGGCTTCGATTTCGTCAGAAGAAGCTTCAAGTCTCGGCGGCGAAGAAGCCATTTCCGGATGTGCAAACCGAAAATCAAGGTAGTATTCCAGCTCCGTGGAAATTTTGCTGTCTATTCGGCGCTGCTGTTGTCCTTTCGTCTGATTCCTTTCTGCAGAAAGTGGAGATTCGTCATTGTTGTCGAGAGGCGAGGACGGTAAAAGTGCTGATGTAGGATGGTTGCCTTCTTTTCCTCACGTACTGGTAGCGTCCATGTCCAACTTCCTTTTTGGTTATCACATCGGGTGAGTCTTCTATTCTATGAGCTAAATGATCGTCTTAGTTTTTGCTGGGCTTGAAGATATGCAGTAATATGGAGAACGTTTAGGTCAGAAAAAATAGTATATTGGTACTGGATATTTTTGCAAACTGTGAAACTGGCTGAAATTATGAGTTTAGGAGTTTAAATGATAAGTTAGAGCAGAAGCTTTAGTTCAGCTTCATCTGCAATGACAAATTGGTGAAATTTATTTAGCTTGATTTTAGGAAATCGTTTCAAAGGTTTTTGACTTGTGTTCTGCAGAGTGATGAATGGCCCTATAGTTTCCATTGCGAGAGAACTAGGTTTTGAAGGAAATGCAATTCTTGAAGGGCTTGTGGTGAGTATATTTATAGCAGGAGCTTTTATTGGAAGCATAAGCTGTGGTTCCATTGTGGATAGACTCGGTTGTCGCCGCACATTTCAGATTGATACCATCCCATTGGTTCTTGGTGCAATTATAAGGTATTCAATGACTCTCTATTTCTTATTCCTTGGTTCTTTCTATTCTCATATAGGAAGGTTCCTGAGGAGTTTGAATTGGAATATGTGTTACTCAATTTCTGGATTAGATGCAACTGAATGTATTATGTTTGGGACTTTTCTGTCATACATGGATAAACTAATACTGATATATTTTGTTGACTGGGATTATGCTCTCAATTTTTTATCAAGCTTGGTCAGTTTTCAAGAATTTTGATGGTTACATTCTTTTTCTCTATTCTAAGTAAATATTCAAATAGCCGTTAGATTCATGAACTATTTTACATTTTTTGTTAGTTTGAATTTTCTGCAATATCTTTTAGTTTTTATCAGTGGGAATTTGTTCTTCTGTGTATGAGCTGAATGTTTGCAGCATTCCATCATGTTAGTTAATACACATCACTTGGTTGTGTTTTCAAGTAAATGGTTGGATTTGTTTATTGTTATTACATAGCTAGTCTTTTGCTCTCACTTATCTGGTGCAGTGCACAAGCCCATTCACTGGATGAGATCCTTCTGGGAAGATTTCTTGTAGGCCTTGGTATAGGTGTGAATACGGTGCTTGTGCCTATATATATATCGGAGGTACACCATAAGTTATGCAGACTTTGCAATGGAACTTCTCACCTTTAGAATTTGACATTTTAAATTTACATCGTAAAGTATTAGATTGTCCTAAATATTGAAAGATATTTTCAACTCTATCCTTACATTTTGCTTGTTAGACCTTTACTATCAATTATCTCAGTCTTGCTTTCTACTTGCCACAAGAGGATGGTTGTAAATAGTCAGTCTGTGGTTCCTGGAAAATCAAGTTCATAAGAATTAAGTTGCTACATTGTTTTCCACATTCTCTGAATACTTGTACCTTCTTTACTATAGGTTGCACCAACAAGATATAGGGGTTCACTCGGAACATTGTGCCAAATTGGCACTTGCCTTGGAATTATAACATCTCTGTCTCTAGCTATTCCTTCTCAAGATGATCCACACTGGTGAGGATTTTCTTTTTCTCCTTCAGATGATGATGTTTCTCATATTATGTCATGTTCATACCTTCTTTCGATATATTAGATATATATATTCTGAAGTACGATTATTAATACTCTGTCAGTACCCAATATTCTGAAAGTATGTACTCATTAGTTATTCAAAAGTAAAGAAGATTGGTTATTTATGTATTTCCCTTTTACCTAATTATTACAGCTTGGAATAACAGGTGTGCCCTTATGTAAGGTCCAATGGGTTTTCATTTAGCTACTGATAAGTGAGTTTCTACAATCTGCACTTCAGGTGGAGAACAATGCTCTATATTGCTAGTGTTCCTGGTGTTGTTCTTTCACTTGGAATGCAATATGCTGTAGATAGCCCGCGATGGCTGTGCAAAGTATGAAAACCTTGACTATTAGATCATGTTTCAGTCTCTACATCACTTTCATTTGTATTCAAGGTGATAGTTATATTTGTTTTACAGGTGGGTAGACTGGATGATGCTAAAGCTGTTATTCGTAATCTATGGGGTTCATCTGAAGTTGATAGAGCAATTGAAGAATTTCAGTCTGTGATCAAGAATGATGGAACTGACTTAGAAAGCAAATGGTCAGAACTCTTAGAGGAGCCACACTTTAGAGGTTGTATTAAGGTTGTCTTTGGGTGTGATGTCATCTTCTCAAATTATTGGGGTTAAGATGATTTGTTCCATGAAATGTGTTGGCGCTTGAGTAGATATTCCATTCTTCAAAAACTTATTAATTGATATCGTTGCAGTTGCATGCATTGGAGGTGCCCTCTTTGTACTGCAACAATTTGCAGGCATAAATGGAGTCCTGTATTTTTCATCCCTAACCTTCCAGGATGTTGGAATCACAAGTGATGCTTTAGCGAGCTTGCTGATTGGATTGACCAACTTTGGAGGTTCAAAGACATGGCTTATTCTTTCATATTCATTTGTATAATTTGTATGTTCTTCTTGACAATCACTTGTCTATTGCAGGGGCACTCTGTGCATTATACTTGATGGATAAGCAGGGAAGGAAAACATTATTAATTGGAAGCTACATGGGGATGGTGAGCAAAAAGTATAAATTTTCTTTTGGAGTACTGTAAGCTTAACTCGTGGAGATGATGCTCAATTTCAAGTCTTTTCTGCAGGCCATTTCAATGTTTCTCGCAGTATATGCAATTAATTTTCCTCCGGATGAAGAGATTGGCCATACTTTGTCAATTTTAGGAACTGTCTTGTAAGTATATACAAAATTGATTTTCTTTCTGTTTTCTGAATAATTCATTCTAGTATATACTTTGTAAAATACATATGAAGCAGCTTTAAAGTTATTGATTGCTTGTGAAGGCATTTGATAGTTTACATCTCATTTCCAAACTATTATCTAATTTTAACAGCCACATTGTAAACAGGTACATATTTACTTTTGCAATTGGAGCTGGACCTGCTACAGGGCTAATCATCCCAGAACTTAGCAGCAACAGAACACGTGGAAAGATTATGGGATTTAGTTTCTCTGTCCATTGGGTATTTATTCTTGTCTTTGAGAGTTTGCTACTCAAGGCTTGAGTTTTGGCAGTTTGATGTATTGCTAATGTTCTTTGTTATTTTCACGTGGCCAAAACATTTCTAGTTGACTTTGACCTTATGGTAAACATTCTTTTTCTCCTGACCATTTTTCACTAGGTATGCAACTTTTTGGTGGGCCTATTCTTCCTTGAAATAGTTAAGAAATTTGGAGTTGGCACAGTGTATGCTGGCTTTGGTGGGGTGTCCTTGCTTTCTGCAATATTTGCCTACTACTACATAGTTGAAACAAAAGGCCGGTCACTTGAAGAGATAGAAATTTCTCTAAATGCCAACTTTAAAGTCAGGGACAATGATGATAGCTAGACCGTTTCTACTCCAATTCAAGGGCACATCTGGGACTTGGCGCTGACAAGAAGAGAAGAGGGAAAATTGAAAATAGAGAATGAGAAGCAGCCTCACTACTGGGTAAGAAAGAGCAAGGTGTCAATTTAATATGTCTCCATTCATAATGAGCTGTAATGATGGTTCATTGGAAAAGAAACAAAAGTGCATTAAAGATTATCTATAGCTTTTGCAAGTTATATGCCTAGCCTTTATTGTGCAAAAAAAAATATGCCTAGCCTTTTGCATTCTCTGCTTGGGATTTTAACATGGCCCTTCTTTCTGTAAATGATGTTTCTACTTCTGGAAATGGCAAATCATTATCTCAAGTGACATTAGAAAGGATCAGTTGGATGATGGGTTCACCTAGAGTTATTCCCGATACCTTGTTCCTTGTTAATAGAAGGAATAGTCAAATGTTTGTTCCTGTAAGTGCTCTCCTGTGTTTTACTTATTCTTAAAGTTTGTCATATTCCTAATCGTGGCTCTTCAACTGCCATAATAGTCTCACTTTTATCTTCTTGCATCTGCAGATATGTTCATTTTGATCTTAAAAAAAGATGTCATATGAGAAGAAGAAATTTAAACACCATCTTCTTTATTTCGATCTGCAGTTGATAGAAGTCTGAGAGGATGTTCTATTCAAAGGTCTCGGGCGATCTTAGTGCAGGTGCTATAATGCAAGTGCCCGTTTTCTCGAGTAGGTGGGGATGGGCTATAACGTTGGGAAAAAAGAACTGTTTGTTGCATGGGAATCGGATTCCGGGGATGCCTTCCCCAATCTTTATGATTTTCCGTTGGAGGCATTCATCCCTGTGTTTGAACTTTGAACTCGAGTGGATTTTCCTCTTTGGGGGTCCTACGGGCTGTTATTTACCGGACTGCCACCGTCCTCCTTGAGTGGAAGCGTAGCATATATTCTTCCCCACTATTGCCCAAAAAGGAGCCTATAAAGCTAGAGATGGGACCATCAGCTTAAAACCACAACAAATTTGTGGAACAGGTGGATTGTCAACATGACAATGTGAAGTGCCACTGTCCCTCCATTGTTTCATTAATTCCCACCAAGCCAATAACATAAAGGGGGTCAGGTCAGTGTGGGAAATGGGCGTTCTGATTTCCACCCATGTATCCATTTTTTTGCATAAAGTTACCTTTTCGCCCCCTTTTTTTTCTACCCATGATGTTAGATATGTCCATGCGCCCAAGAAATCATTGGGGGAAGCCTTCCCAAAATCAATCATAAGCGTCATTAAAGTTCCATGGCCACAAGTTATAAATGGTCAACCTGCAACATGTGAAGATGTTGAATGAATGAAGCCATTTACTGCTGGCACCCAACTCTATTAACATTTCTTGCCCTCACCAACTTCGCCTGAGAGCCGTCCAATCTAAAATCTTAACCGATTGGATGGGTGGGACATTCTCTGGGAAAGAACTGCACGCAGAAGTCTCATGATTTTGCAAGTGGGTCGAGCCTTGGCTTGAAAGGACTTTTGCTGCTACATAAGAACTCGTGAATGTGTGCGATGGGGAAGCGCAAAAGCCACAGGCCCCACCTGGGATTGATTCTCTTGTGCTTCTGATTCTGATCAGTGATTCTTAATTGGGTGTCTGGGAAGGTTTTGCTCCCCCCACCCCATCACTGCCTGGAAATGGCTTCCCCATTTTCTTTCCGTCTTGAACAAGCTGCAGGAGCTCCATACTCTCGTGCAATGCTGACTTATACAATGAGCATCCATCTCGACATTGTCAACTTCATACCAATTATCCTATCATATGAGATCATCGTTTCAAGATATGGTTTCGCAGAATATATTAGCATGATGACAGCGACCCTATCTTGTTCTCATGACTATACATGTGGGCATGTGTATTTTATATATATATATATATATTAAAATTATGTATCTACCATTTTAAGGAATAAAACAGCAGCGCGCATGTCTCAACCTGTACTTCAAATCCAAGAAAAAATCAATTATTTATACCATTGCCATAGTGGATAGAATAAAGGAAAATGCAATTATTATTATTTCTAACTGATTCAATGCAATTTCGCAGTTAAATGGAGATTCTATGGGCATTTGTTTTGTTTGGATTTATCAGAGCACAAAAGAAGAAGAATAGAGAGAGAGAAAAGGAGAGAGAGTTTGAGTTTTGCTTCGTTGCATATTTTTTTGTTCTCCCTTCCCTTTTTTTTTCTTCTTTCCTCTTTCTTTCACTTTATATCCGTGGCGTCACTTTTTCCTTCTTCTTCTTTGTTGTTTCGGTTCATCCCTGTAACCTCCCTCTCTCTCTCTCTCTCTTTCTCTCTCTCTGTCTCGCTTCGTCGCTGTACTAAGTTCCACGCGCAGGCGCTTTAGTGGGGGGAGCTTGTTGGGGTGCAGAAATGGCGGATATAACCCACCTTCCCATGGAACAGCTACAAGACCTCGAGTACTGCATCGACTCTAACCCACCTTGGGGTACGCTTATACACCCTCTTTCTTCGCCTCTCTCAGAGTAAAGCGAATGAGTTCTCCAGTGAGCCGTGCACCATGGACTCATTGGCACTTGTCATGGGAAGCTCATTCCTACGGTCCATGACCGTCCTATCCTCGTTACAGTGAAATGGGCTGGTGGGCATTCAAGGTGCTAAGCCTTCACCAGTAGGCTCAGTTCAGTAGGGATATGACATTATGGAGAGTAGGCTGAACGATCCCTCTTAATACTATTTCTGCACAGACCATTCATTTGATTTTACACGATTGCTTGATATGCAAATACTACACACCTGACTGCATCTTCTAACATTTAGTGTACTGGTGAAAAGTCAGATAATGCATACTCCCGCTCTTGTTCATGCTCGTCTTCTTAGTGCTACCTTTGTACTGTTTCCTGAAAGTGATGCTAATGGAAGGTAATGATGCCATTTTGGATGTTGGCATTAGTGATGGTGCAACATTCCCATACCAACTAAATTTAAAAGCACTAATTAGTACATAGATTGTTTGTTCCTATTAGATGAACATAATTGTCTTTGATTTCGCAATGCCTTTTCACTGGTCTAATTTTTGAAGCATGTCCTTGCAGTGGAAACAATTTTACTGGCATTCCAAAATTACATCCTGGTGCTGGGAACAAGTGTTATGATCCCTTCCATGCTTGTGCCAATAATGGGTGGGAGTGATGTAAGCTTATCCATGCCTCCTTGTTCTTTTGCTAACATACACTTTGCCAATTTCAAGACTATTTGGTATTTGTGGTTCAAATTCTGAATTTTGACCTTTTTGGGTAGAGTATAAGTTGAGGGGATAGTGTTGATGATCTCTTGTTTTACAACCTAAGGTCTTGAAATATGCTCTATTTGGATTTTATCTTCACTAGTAGCTTTAATATGCACTTGATGTCTTATGCTTTGTTTGTATTATCCATGTGATTGAGTTTCAAATTGCTTCTTTAAGAATCAGGATTTGTAGCTTTTCTTCCTGTGGGTTTTCAGTGTCTAGCATAATAAGTACATAGTAATCAACAAAGTTGTTCCTCACCAGATGTTTTTTTGGCAAGCAGGGGGATAAAGCTCGTGTCATACAAACATTGCTCTTCGTAGGTGGCATCAACACACTTCTCCAAGCACTATTTGGAACCAGATTACCTGCCGTTGTCGGAGGCTCCTTTGCTTATGTGATTCCGATAGCCTACATTATAGGTGACTCGTCGCTTCAGAGCATTGATGATTCTCATGAAGTAGGTTCCTTTTTTTCCCTGCTCTCAGTTTCATCATTAGCCTAAGAACTATATTTTAAGTACTGAAGTTACTCAAAGTTTGGTCTGTCCATTTCCTTTTATTCTCATTGAGCTGTTCTCCTTTGTGATGTTCCTGCACAATGAAGAGCATCTCTGAACCTACAAATCTAGGTTTTAGAAGAGGTAGACGGTGAATTGTGATCTCATGGATAAATAGCTGAGTGGAAAAGATTTAAATCATATAAGTTTCTATTATACAGAGCATAAATTAAATAGATTTATGATTTCGTAGGGTTCTGAAGGGGATTTCCTTCTGATTTTATAGAGTTCTGAAAGGGCTTCGATGTTCAATGTGTTTTGCAGAGATTTATACAAACAATGCGGGCGATCCAAGGAGCTCTTATTGTAGCCTCAAGCATACAAATCATCTTGGGCTATAGCCAAGTTTGGGGTCTCTTTTCAAGGCAACTTTCTGTGATGTACAATTCAGTTGAAGATTGTATCTCCTTGAAATATGGCTTCTTAATGTACTACTGAATGTGCAGATTTTTCAGTCCTCTTGGCATGGCACCTGTGGTCGGATTAGTTGGCCTAGGATTGTTCCAACGAGGTTTCCCTGCAGTAAGTATTGATTTCCTTTTCTCAAAGATATAAGAACTCAAATACAGACCATTGGTTTTTTTATTTTGTAATCTGTTTTCCATTTCATCGTATGTCATTACTTGTCATTCAAATGGTAGAAGACATTTATGCTTATTTGACGAGATTTCTCCTGAATCTCCTAAATTGCTTATGCTGATTAAAGACTCCAATATTTGAATTCTCAGTTGGGCAGTTGCGTGGAGATCGGAATTCCTATGCTATTACTAGTCATTGGATTGTCACAGGTATGCAACTTTTATACCCCATCCGGTTTATTTTCTGTCAATACTGATCATTTCCCCGGGTGCTGCAAAACTAACAGAATTTCAAACAACATGGCAGTACCTAAAGCATGTGAGGCTAATAAGAGACGTGCCCATATTTGAGAGGTTTCCTGTACTGATCTGTGTCACAATTGTATGGATTTATGCCCTTATATTGACTGCTAGTGGTGCCTATAGAGACAAGCCTACTCTTACTCAGAGGAGTTGCCGTACTGATAGGGCCAATCTTATATCTACAGCCCCATGGTATTTGAGTACCACTTATATCACCTCTCTTCTTATACCAAAATTCTGCTGCTTTTGAGGATTAAGAAACATACTGTCCTATTATTTACCAGGTTCATGTTCCCATATCCTTTGCAATGGGGCCCTCCCACTTTTTCGGCTGGCCATGCTTTTTCCATGATGTCTCCAGTCCTGGTCTCCATGATTGAGGTAAGATGAATCTTCTACCTAAACAGTTGTGTTTCACATGGTCGGGTTATTGTGTACTCCTTGGCATATCCATGTTGTTGGAAAAGGTTGCAGGCTCAGACTTCATCATAGTTTCTTGCATCTTGAGCCTTCTCATTGTTTAATTAACTTTCATACAGTCAACTGGGGCTTACAAAGCGGCATCTCGATTGGCTATTGCAACTCCCCCTCCTGCTTATGTATTAAGTCGTGGCATTGGGTGGCAGGTATTTTTCTTCTCGGTGTGGCTAAGTTAATTCTTCTACTATTCTGATTTAGGTTAGCAATATGATACGAGTTGATCCAATGAAATTTTTTAGTGTTTTTACATGACAATAGTTTGCTATTATGGCAGGGAATTGGGATCTTGCTTGATGGTCTCTTTGGTACTGGCACGGGTTCTACTGTTTCAGTGTAAGAGATTGCATATTTTGACATGCCACAGATCCATCTTTCTCACACAGTAATCTCAATCTCTGCACTTCCTCATATATGTTCAGGGAAAACGTGGGACTTCTAGGGCTCAGTCGAGTTGGTAGCCGGAGAGTGGTCCAAATATCTGCAGGCTTCATGATATTCTTCTCCATCTTAGGTATATATGTTCTCCCTATCAGTGGTTGAAACATCGAGTCCCCAATCTGGCCATGGTTCTGTCCCCACATTAATGTCCCTAACTGGATCCAAGACATGCATGTACAGGCAAATTCGGAGCTGTATTCGCCTCTATTCCCTTCCCAATATTCAATGCCTTGTACTGTGTTCTTTTTGGCCTTGTAGGTAAGTGGCCACAGCTTCCAAAAGTGTCTTCAATTTCCCAGGCTGCATTGACTGGCTTCATATGTTTACACTGTTTTTTCTTGGTCTCTCTCTCTTCAGCATCTGTTGGGCTGTCTTTCCTTCAGTTCACAAACATGAATTCCATGAGGAACCTTATTGTCACGGGTCTGTCTCTGTTTCTCGGGATATCTGTACCACAGTTCTTCAACGAGTACTGGACTCCTTCAAGACAGGGTCTTGTGCACACAAGGGCTGGTTGGGTAAGCTGTCCAATCTTTAAGGTTTATGCCTTTATAGGAGCAAACTCCTTACCTTTCTTGAACACAATATGATGTTTGCATTTTTTTGATGTCTGCAGTTCAATGCTTTCTTGAACACAATATTCTCTTCTCCCCCAACTGTGGGACTGATCGTGGCAGTCTTCCTAGACAACACCTTAGAGGTGGAGAAGTCGAAGAAAGACCGGGGGATGCCCTGGTGGGCAAAGTTCCGAACATTCCGGGGCGATAACAGGAACGAGGAATTCTACACACTACCCTTCAACCTCAACAGATTCTTCCCACCCACTTGAAAGGTCAATTCAAACTAGAAACTGATCTTCATTTTTTTGGATATTAGCTCAGATTGAATCCAACCTGCCTGATTATTTTAACTGTTTAGAGCAGAAGCTCCAAAGGGTTTCCCCCTTCCCTGGAATGCTCACTTCAGATTAGCCAATGCTGATTTCCTTTTCTAGTACAGCTGCAGTACCTCATTTGTTTTGAACTCCATTTTGTAGAATGGTTCTTGAACATAATACTTCGCCGTAGATTCAATAAATGAAATCTCAGCCAAAATTTAGTGGGTTTAGTATCAACTTGTCTTCTGCTGCTAATTTTCATGGTACTCTCACTTGATTGTCTGATGATTGATGGATGCATGAGGGAGAATTTAGTAACATGAAAATAACAAAAATGGGTTCAATACAAGCAAGAAAGAGGGATGGCGAAGCCTCCGATGGCCAGTCTAATATGGCAGTTCGCCAGTGTCGTACGGCCGGCGCTTGTTGTCGTGCCATCAACGAACCACCTGTATCGAGCGAGAACCGTTTACCCTAATTGATTTCGGATCGTGGGCTTTTTATTGGGCTTCAATGATAAGCCCAATGATAAGCTTTCTATTTGGGCCTATGCTCGTTAAGAGAAGCCCATTATAGTTGGACCCATTCGCGTAATCTTACTCGTCGGACGACGGAGCTTTACAACTTTCAGTGTTCATCGTGGGAGGGAAGCAATTGAATTTTCTGATACCAACTGCCCTCCAGTTTTTGGAGTTCAGCTGCCAGCACTGGCCGGAGAATTTCGCTTGAATTTGGAGTGAGAGGGCTTGAATTTGAAGTGAGAGGGAGCTACGGAACCCGCGGTTTTGGTCCCGGAAATGGCGATGACGGGCGACTCGACGTGGGTGGGGAAGAAGCCGCTGAGGCGAATCGGGGGGATGTCCGACGCTCTGTCCATCGCATCTGATCTTGGCTTCACCGTCGCACCTCCTCCTTCCCAGGTTACTGATGTTCCGCGCTCCTCATTCTCTAGATCGTGTTATTTTGTTGAGAATTTGTGGATGGATGTATCGTGCATAACAGCTCAAAATTATGTTCGATATGCTTGTCTTGCTACTTTTATACGCTAAATTGAGATGCTCATTGTTGTCCATTCACGCCTCTGAGATTGATCTACGTGAATTTCGCAGATTCTTGCCGATCAGATGTTTTTTTATAGCTTTTGTAGTTGTCTATGCCACAGAATGTAGGCTGTTGACTTTGAATTGATTGTTTTGGATCATGGTTCATATGGAAAGGTATATATTAGTAGTTCTTTATCATGAAAGGTTTTTATGCTGATTGAGATTTCAGGCAGAGGATCTAGTTTCTGTAGCAATTACGTTTTAGCTGCTTTCTTCTATATGTCACATTTCAGATTGAAGTATGGTTGGGTCAACCTAGTAAATGGCTTTGGTTGTTGTCCTAATAACTCATGGGATTCTCTCTTGTGGATCATAGGAAGATCTTCAAAATTTGTCCACAAGTAATGGTGAGAAGTGTGATGACTTGATAAGGGTTCTCCGGGAGCTTACAGCTGTGCAGAGAAAGATTGCTGACCTGCAGGTGGAACTGCAAGGTCGAAAGGTCAGTTTATTACGGTTCAATTATGTAATGGGATGATCAAGGGATGTAATCAGTCCTTATTGCAATCGGATGCTAGATATAATGGGCTTACCTCTTTTTTCCTTTTTAATGTTGGAGCTTATAAAATTCACAAACAGTTCTTATTTCATTTGCTCTACTCCTTGTATTAGGATGATAAGAATGTTGCACACTTAACCCATGTGAGTGAAATGCAAAAGAAGATTGAGACTCTGGCAAGAATAACAACCATTTTGAAAGATGTTATCCAGAATAAGGTAACAGAATTGACCCATCTTCTTCTCTTCTTTCCTAATGCTTTCCTTCATTATAACCTCTATGTTTTCCCCATAAACTAGCCTGGTGAATTTTTTTTTTATCATTGTCAGGATAGAATTATAGCTAGACTTCAGCAGCCTTATTCGCTAGACTGTATTCCGGTGGAAGCAGAATATCAGGTTATCCAGTCAAATATTATCCCTTTCATTTTTATGTAGTTGAACATGTTAGAATCATCCTGTCTCTGATTGATACTGTTTCTTCAATCAACTATTCATAGCAATGATTCTTTAGCTGCCTTTTATTTTTCTCCAACCGATTATCTTTCTCTTAGCTCTTCTTCTATCCAACCTCATGCCTTATCCCAAAATCTGTTCAAGGTAGGATGCTGTTTTCTATAATGTTGAGTCATAAAAAACTGATACTCTCCAATTTCTTAATGCAAGATTTTAACCTCCTGTAAGTTATTGCATTGTAGAATTTTGAAATAATTTCTGAATAGCATAAATGAATAGTATTTCTAATATGTAGTTGATTTATTGAATGGTAATGGCTTCTTTCATTATTATGTACAGAAACAATTCTCGGAGTTACTGATGAAGGCTGCTAGTGATTATGGTGCCTTGACAGCTTCAGTCTCTGACTTCCAATGGAGTCAAAACTTTAGGGAACCACCTTCTGTTTGGGGGGTATATTAATTTAATTGGGTGATCCATGCATAAGATTTGCTGGCCTTAACTCTGTCCAGTGACTTGCACACTCATAGCTGTTTTATGTGCTTACATATCTCTTTTCTATCTAGGAAATGCTCCGCCCCATTCCCGTTGCTCTAGCTTCCTGCACCCGATTTTTTGAAGCCATGTCAGCAATGAGAGAATCCTTTGCCACCCTACAAAAGCTTAGGGTGGGTGACTTATCTCCCTCTGTTCCAGAAACACCCAACCTGGACCCTTCCCAGAAGTTGACAGAGGATTCATCTGACTGTGTAACGCCCCCTGCATGGAGGAACGATACAAGCTTTGATGACTTGGCTCTCAGAGGCCTCAAAGAGCAAGAAACAGAACAGATTGGAACCGAGGATGGGAACAGTGAGGGGAACCTGGTGGATGGCACAGGCCACAGGAGGCTCTCCTGGCCTCCTGGAAAAAGGGTCGGAGTTTAATTAAACTAAACGGTCAGTACAGTACCTCCTTGTGACTACCGCTTGTTTGAAAGTACCAATGTTTCAGTTTGTGGTCATATCATTTCAAAAATTACTTGTTTATTCCGCTGAATAATTTGTGTTCATCTGTGCTTTTTCTTCCCATCGCTGGTAATTTCAAGAATAAACATATAACCCCCATTGGCACCTACCTTTTTTATGACAATGGCCTTCTTCCTAGGATGTAGGTTTTGAATTTTGTGTAATAAATGGTAATTTTTTTAATAAATGGTAATTGAGAGACTTTCAATGAGTTCCACTTCCAACAAGCTTGAGGTGGCTAAATTACGCTTTTCTTTCGCTTCTTCCTGACGTCTTCATCTCCGTAGACTCGCCTTTCCCACAGAGGCAAACAATCAAAATTCCCTCTGAAAGAAACTCAAATCTCATTCCACCGTTTCTCTCTTTCTCTTCATTCTCAAACAGAACAGATACAGAGAAAACTCACCGACGAAGAAGATGAGACGACGTAAGAGAGGGGAGAAATTGGCTTGGGGAGAGGTAAGATAGAGAAACTGGTCGACGCGGTCGCCTTAATGCGGTCATTACCTCACCTGCTTGCTCTAAGCAATCTTTATATCTGTGTCTTGCGTCTCTGTCTCATCCTTCCAGCTCAAAATCTGTTCAACGTGATCACGGAGATCTCAGTTCAACAGACGCATTTGTGCTGATTCGAGTTGGGCTAAATCGAATGAAGGCCGGTTTTCGTTGTGGTGGTACCTGATTCTTGCTCCTCTTTCTCGATGGAATTGCTGTGATCCAGGTGTCCCTATCCTCCTTTCATTTTCTTGCGCAGTTATGAGGAAGCTCGTATTAGAGTTTCCTTTTCAGAATTGTGTTTCCGCATTTTGGTTGATTCAGAGTTCATTTGCTTGGCTGAAGGTTCGCATAGAGTCTTTCTCAGTCCAGCTTATTCTACGCATCATGGAGAATGGAGATGCCAATCAACATGTCTTTCCTCTGACGAGCTTACAAATAGGGTAGGCCAAAATGTTCCTTTGAGCTTATTATCTTCATACTTAGCGCCATTGCTCGGCATGTTTCCTTCATTTGCATAATTTCTTCCTAGACTGCGTGATATGCTAGAATTTAGTAGTTCTAATTAGTTTATTCGTAGCTAATTGACCATTTCTTTAATAAAAAAACAAGTTATGTATGCTCAGGATATTGTCTTCTGTTTTCCTTTTACTATCTTATATAGCTCTCTATTTTTATGTCTTAAATCCAAAATTGACGTTCCCATACTTTTATCTGAGGGTTGTTTTGGCGAAGACTTCTAATAGAGAATTTGATAGGATCCATTCATCCATAATATCTGCTTAATAAATGCATTCTTATCTTAACGTCATTAGCTGTTCCATGCCACCGCAAGGAAGAAAAATGCCTAGGAGGATGTTTCTGTGAGTTGATCTTTATATTATAAAGTGCACCTTTCTGAATAATCTCCTTCCTAAATTCATGATTGCAGAGACTTGCAGTCATACCTTTCAGAACTTAGTGTCTTCTTGGCATTTGAAAGTAAAAAATTCTACATATTGGTGGACAACTGGCCATGGCGGAACTTCAAATCTCGAACAGCACAATTATGGCAGCTTATGGTTACAAAGGTATGAATGTATGGTAAGAAGTCTCACGCATAACTGTTTTATCCAGTATATTGTCATGTCTTTATGCACTTGATACGTACTGCTGTTGTATGGCACAGTCAAGGCTATCTCCCTTTGCAAACACTAAAGCACGGAGGCAGAAAAAGAAGGGGAAACAAACTTTATTCAAAGCTGAAACGTGTGAAAAAAAGAAGCTGGAGAAATGGTCCTATTTAATCGATGCAGCAAGCGCCCCCCATAAGAAGGTTCTCTTGCCTGTAAAGAAATTGAGAAAATCTTTGCAGTTAAGCAGTGAATTCCAGAAGACATTGTATGGGTTCATCATTTTTGAAGTTGAGTGGGACAATGTTCGAGGTATAAATTATCTGAATGAGCTTCAGGTATTATTTTGTTCTTTTAGCAATCCATTGTCTCAGCTCTTTGGTCCCATGAACAATCGGCAAATTTCACCTTATGGCTGTTGTTGTTTACAGACCGATACATCCCTGGCTTTGGAGGTTAAGTTAATGAAACGATGGGAGTTTGATAGCATAGACCAAGCTGCAAACTGCATATCTTCATGGTTCACAGGGACTCTTGTTGAACACCTTATTCTAAATGATTATCTTAATACTTCCATAGGTATAACAATTTTATAATATCATTTATTTGTCATCTGAATGAACCCACCTCTGTGTACGTCCTAGTGTTCTTTTTTTCCTAAGAAAATACTTCCATTAATTCAACATAACTAAAGAGTTTCATCCAAAAAACCCATGATCGGGTCGATAACCTTTTTGCTCCAATATCGGGTCGATAACAGAGTACACTGATCAAATAAAGGGACAGGTACAGCAGAATGCATACTGCTTGAGTCATGCCTAGTCATGTGTCCTAATATCCTATGATTTTGGAAATATTGATAGTCAAATTTTTATGTAAGCATTGATGAATATTATGCTTCTATTCCAAAGTTACATTTTTTTCCTGTCTACATCAGCTCATTATTGGCATTCATGTGCATAGTCAAGCTGATTTGTTCCAATTTGTATAGTGCCGGAGTGCCAGGTATGAAAGGACTCAGTTTCTTTAATAATTTTTTAAAGCTTGGAGATTATAATGAAAATGAATGATGGTTATGGTGCTTCTTAATCATATTTGTGCTATACTTTTTGGGGATGTGACTCTATTTCCAATGTGCACAGGATATGTTTTCCATGATGCTAAAGAAGAATTTCCTGGATCATGTATTGGCAGCCGTGATAAAAGTTGCAGTAGTTATTCCAGTGTGCGGGAGAACTCTCCCAGAAGGGCTGGTGGTCGCTTTAGTGTACTTTCTGCATTTGAAAATGGTGAACACAGTGGAATGCATACACTGCCTTTAAAGAGAAGGAAATTGACAAAGTTCACTCAGAATGATAGAGAACTTGGTCACTATTCAGATGAAAGACAATAGGAAAGTGAAGACTCTAGTGAATCATCTTCTGCCACTGGTGATGAGAATTCAATCGACAGTTTCAATTACAATGATAGTTTGATCATTTTCAGGTTCAATGATCATGATCTCCCATTTAAATTAAGGAAAATAATAATGTCAGATGTGAGATTGCTCACCTTATTGGAATCGGGACTTCCATCTTGGGTTATATTCCTTCAGTCTTATCCTGTGTTCTGCCACTTCTATCACCCATGGATGTTCCCACTTGCAAGAACTTTATACATGATTATTTCAATTGTGACTGTCCTCATTGGATTTTACGACTTGTACAAAAATGTTCCTGTACTCAAGGCAACTGTTGCTCATTTGTGTGGCCCTCTCCTTGATTGGATAGAAACATGGGAGATGGTAACACGAATAAAGTACCTAGGGACCATGCTTTTCCTTCACAACTGCCAGAAGGCTCTTAAGTGGTTATTGATGATGTCTAACACTACTAGATCCTTCTTCTCAGTTATTGCACAACCCTTTGTGGGGCCTCTTTCAGAGCTGTTCTCCTTATGGAATGCCTTCACTGAAGTAGTTTATAGCTTCTGCTCTATAATCTCGATGATGGTTGGATCAACTTGCAGTTTAGTGGCTGATCTGGTAGAAATTCTCTTGATGCCATTTTGGTTGCTACTGTCACTTGTCTGGACAATTGGTATGTGAGAAGCTTTGATAGTTGGATGTTTCATACCTTTTCTTTTCTCTAAAGGCATTGTCACTTTAAGTACTACCAACTTTACAGCTTAGGACCTTTTGTATAGACGTTACTTAGTGGGAATGTTTATTTTTCTTTTTTTTTTTAATCCTTGTTGCAGGAAATTCAATATTGTATCCGATATTTTGGATGTTCTCTGAGATGTTATACTTGCCAATCCGCGTGGTCCTTGCATTAGCAAATACAGTTGCTTTTATATGGACATGTTTATATGGAACTATTATAGAAGTGTGGCAGTGTGTGAGTAGTATATTCAAGCTTGCATCAGCTACAAAAAGTGCAGTGAGCAGCACATATGAGGCTTCCTTGTGGCGTTCTCTATGGGACGATCTTTTCTCCCATGTACTCTTTACCTAGTTTGTTGCTTAGTTTATTTTAGTGGCAGGACCAAGTGAGATTTTTTTTTAATAATTGTTTTACATATGATCCATTTTTCAGGTCTACCGTGCTCTAAGGGCCATTTTGAATGGTTTTGCTGCTTTCTTTATTGCATGCAACAGGCATCGTCTTAGGTATGGAATTTTTGTTGGTTTGCATGTTCTTGACATTTCTTATATCTGTTTCAATAATTTTAATGAATTATTTCAAGTATTTCAATCCTCTAGAATATTCTCTTCAATTGTCATGTTATGTAGAAGCTAGTGCTTTATTTTTTGCTACAGTCAATCTTTTTTGTGTAAACTCTATGCTAAACTATCATGGTCGCTATTGAAAAAAAAGAAAACAATGTCAATGTTTTAGTTTTATGGAGGTTCTAGACCTCCACGAATCAGGATGCTACCTAAACTGAGTTTTACAAGTGTAGATCGACTCAGCCAAAATTCTCAAAAACAAACCACCACTAAAAACAAATGTATTGCAAACTTCAAATTGGAGACATGCGGAGGATGCAGGCCCTCATTAGTTACATATATTTAACATATGCCTTTGTTTCTCTCGCTGCTGATGTATTTGATTTATATGCAGCATCTACAATTATATAGAAGCAGCGATACAGAAATTCTTGTGCTGGATATTGCAAAGGTCGAATTTCCTAGATCAGGATCATGGTCATCACAGCTTGAATACACAGCCTAGAAATCCTGTAAGTGGAGCTTCATTAGGGCCTTATAAATAAGATATCGTTGATGAGATACAAATCGGAATACTATAGCTATAAGGCTATGTTTGGCCTAAGAAATAGATGAGATGAATTTTATATTGAAGAGGATGCATGGAAGATATGGTGATTTTTGTATTTATCATGACAATGGAGTCATTTGAGAGAACCTATGGAATAAGATTTTTAACACATCTGTACAACTCCATAGAAATATATGGAAGGGGAGGCTTCACTCCCATTTAATCTGATTCAAGTATATCAAAAGTAACTTAATACTATTCATCATGCATTCCATTTCTTTTCTTTGCTAATCATTCATATCTGTTTGATCACACTTAATTATTGCTTAGAAAAACCAAATCTAGCATGTCAAAAGAACTTAGCCTATATCTTCCGTTGCGTTTGGCCATATCATCATTCTTGTGATGGGTGAATTATTGTCACTGTGTTCGTTGTTGTCATTATAAAAACATAGACGTCGCCAACAGAGCTTATTTTCTTGCAGTCTGGACTGAGGAGGAGGAGGAGGAGGAGCCACCTCATTGGCAAACAGGAGTGAATCATTGAAGTGGATTCTCGAAGAGTCTTTGTCAAGGGAGAGGAAGTAAAGATGAAGTTGGTAGATACCACAGCCAATAGCAAGAGAATCCTAAAAACAAGGATGTCAGGGTCAAAGAAGGATATGTATGGCCGCATGGAATCAAGAGAATGATGATGATCTTGGCATCGAGGAGGTGGTAAATACTCGGAGATAGATGTGTTGCTCATGGTGCTCCATGCTCAAGCGCCCCCCTGTGTTCCTGGCCTATAAATGATGAACATTCGTTAATTTGTTCATTTTTTGTAGTCTATGTATGTTCTGTACATATGGTCAACATTCTTAAGCTATCGGTACATTTAGGCCATACCAAAGTAACCATTCATTCATAAAATGACATCAGTTGGCTCGGGACCCATATTCCTCCTTTATGACAGAAAATTGTTCAATTTAGTTCTTGTACAGATGATTATTGTACTCATCCCATTGTAACCAAAATAACAAACCAATACCTAAATACCTATGTCTCCTCCGATCCAATTGTACAACATGGTAATGGAAATTCCCTCCACCCGGCAATCGAATCTAACCGCTCTTGTGAATGGAAACGACTAAAAATGAGCCACTTTCCCCTAACTCATCGCCCCTGTATTCGCTCCCAGACTTCAAAATATCCTGAAAATGCTGCGATGTCAGCCCAAGCGGAACCCTAACATCTCCAAGGTAAACAAAAACTAAAGGGCGAGCAAATCAATCCATAGAGGGAGACAGATCGAGAGGGGAAGAGGGGAAAAAGGGGGGCGGGGGGCTTGAAGTTTGAAATCGGTTGATGAAACCATGCCGAGCAAGCTGAAGAAGGCGATCGGTGCCGTCAAGGACCATACGAGCATCAGCCTCGCCAAGGTTGCCAGCAACAATGAGGCCGCCAGCCTCGAGGTGGCTATACTCAAGGCCACGTCGCACGACGAGGCCCCCATGGACGAGCGCTACGTGGGTGAGATCCTCCATCTCATCGCCTCCAATAAGGTCTATGCAGCCACCTGCGCCTACGTCATCTCCCGGCGCGTCAAGAAGACGCGCAACTGGACCGTCGCCCTCAAGTCCCTCATGCTCGTCCTCCGCGTCTTCCAGGACGGCGACCCTTACTTCCCCCGCGAGGTCCTCCACACCATGAAGCGCGGCGGCCGTATCCTCAACCTCTCCACCTTCCGCGACCACTCCAAGACCAACAGCCCCTGGGACTACACCGCCTACGTCCGCACCTTCGCCCTCTACCTCGAGGAGCGCCTCGATTGCTTCCTCATGGGGAAGCTGCAGCGTCGCGTGGCATTCCGGAGCAGCGCCGGCGACCTCCGCGGTAGGCGGCCGAGTACCGAGCCGATCATCCGCGAGATGAAGCCATCGATGCTCCTCGACCGGATCTCCTATTGGCAGCGTCTTCTGGACCGGGCCATCGCCACGAGACCTACCGGAGCCGCCAGATCGAACCGTCTGGTCCAATTCTCCCTCCACGCCATCGTCCAAGAGAGCTTTGACCTGTACCGTGATACCTCCGACGGCCTGGCCCTCCTCCTCGACAGCTTCTTCCACCTCCAGTACCAGTCTTGCGTCAACGCGTTCCAGACCTGCCTGACGGCGGCGAAGCAGTTCGAGGAGCTGTCGGAGTACTACGCTATCTGCAAGAGCATGGGCGTTGGGAGGACGTCGGAGTACCCCAGCGTGCAGAAGATCTCCGATGAGCTCATCGAGACTCTCCGCGAGTTCCTCAAGGACCAGTCGTCGTTTCCGAATAATAGCTGCACCGGCAGCAGCGTTATGTCGATATCTCAGAATCGGATCGCCGGTTCGGTCTCTCCGGCTCCGAATGACAGCTCTGCTTATGGGCTCTCCGATTACGGATCGCAGTGCACGTCGCTGGAGGATCTCTTCAGCGTGACGGACTATGGCTCCGGCTCCACCCGGTCGACCACCACTAACACTGCCAGCACGAGCTCGACCATGAGTAGCCCGTCCGGCTCGACCATCGAGGAAGATCAACAGAGACGACCGACCGGTGAATTCGCCTTGTTTGACGTCTGGCCTACATCTGCACCTGCACTGCCTCAGGATCCAGGGCCGAGTTCTCCGGAGCAGTGCTGGGAGCTGGAGCTGGCCGAATTAATGGTCCAATCCCAGCCTGAGATCTCCGGCGGCCTCCACCCTTCCGCCTCGTTCCCGGACAACCTCTTGACGCCACCTAGAAACAACCCGTTCCTGGACGATGATACGGCCGGACTGGCTGACTTAGAGCTAATTCCATTTCAATCCACGGCAGCAGCTGTCCCTACAATCGGCCAAGGCCAGCAGCAGCAGCAGCCATTTTCCCCATCGGAGGACGCATTCTTTGTGGCTCCTACCTTCCGGGCGGTGGACATAACGACGCCTACGTTCAATACCAGCCTGGGCATGAACGAGTTGGCGGGACCCATCCAGGACGAGGCCGATCCGTTCTCATCGAACTACAACCCGGGAGCCTTTGAGGCGTCAACTGATCACGAGCAGATAAATCTACAACAGCAGCAACAGCAGTGGTTGCAGAACCAGAACAAGATCATGGCGAAACATTTAGCCTGGTGAAGGTGACCGTGTCATCGATACTGATATCATCATCATTCATCATCAACATGTCCATGGAAATTTGTAGTCCGATTCTATGCATGTAAATAATTTAAGAGCCCTCCCTGGCTTTGATAGTTCTTCTCTAGCCATGAAAAAAATATCACTTATTCAATTCTTTCAAATGAGAATATTGCATTGCATTGCATGTAACCAAGAACATCTTCATCGTTCACGTCTTATTTTTACTCAAAATATTATTTAATATGATATCAATCAATCAATAATTAAATAAAAATTAATTTTTTATCACCACATTAGTAAAATGATCATTTCACCTTACACTACATCTTTTCTTGTATCATTTTATACTGTCATATATTCATTTTTTTATTTTAATTTCATATGGAAAAATACTTTTTCTTTTATCACTTCATAAGTAAAAAAGTACGAAAAAAGGCGTAGAAAAAAAATTAAGTATTGAATAAAAAAAAAAAAGAAACCAAAAGAACATGTAAAAAATGTGTAAAATCTTTTTTTTCGTTACCTCATTTTAGTTATACTATATTAGGTTTTCATTTTTTTATATTATTTTAGTATCTTCACATTAAAATCATTTTTGAATTATTTTTAAAATTGACTTGATTCATTTTAATTGTTTATCTTATTGAAATATTTCATAAAAATAATTTGTTATTAAGTTTTAATTACTATTGATAAAATTGAAAAAAACATAATATTTTAAATTTATAAGAAAATGTAATTTAATTGTGAAATAATTGAGAGAAATATTAATAAATAGTTGTGATATACTTTTTATTTATAATATTTTATAAGTAGACATGACTGAGAAGATATCTCCAAAGAAAATAGTTTCACACAGCCCATTTAAAATATGGAGTGGCAATGTTCCATACTCAGAGAATAATCAGTAAAATCAATGAAAAAAATATCTTGAGAAAATAATATGTATAAGTTATTTGAATATAATAATTACTATAAGGAGAAAAATATAAAAATTGAAACGTTTAAATTTTCTAGTGGTGCAATTAAATGGTAGGATTAGTTGATGAAAAGTAGGAGAGTAAACCTGAATAACTTATGTAGTCATGAAATTAGATGAAAATAATTATGTGCTTATAATTTTTTTCTAACCATTATTATTGATATATAATAAATAAACGCAAAAATTAGAGTTGAAAAAAAGAGAAAAGTTATAATAAAAAAAGGAGAAAAATTATAATTAAAAAATAATAATTTTAGTGTAAGAAAAATGAGATGAAGAGAATTATAATTTCACACGTTTTACTTATGTAAAACTTTAACAAAATTGTTGAAAAAGTGATATATATATATATATATATATATACACGAGAGAGAGCATTACTACATGTGTTTTACCCGACATGTACCAAAGATAGAGAATCTAGATTGTAAAGCTGTTAATAATATAATAATTAAGTATTGACAAATTATTACTGGATAATATGATTGATAGGTTAGATAAATCTGGTTTGTTTTCAAAAGTATAACTTAATAATGTATATCAACAAATTCACATTAAAAAAATATGAATTCAAAATTGTATTTAAAATAAAATCAGGTTAATATAAATAGTTAATTGTACCTTTGAATTTACTAATGTATTAATTACTGATTAGTAAATATATATATATATATTGTATAGTGCCAGGTTAATAAAAGTGTTATATATATTAATCATAAAATTGGTAAAATAAATAAATAAATAAATATTATAAATTGAGTACTTCACTTATAATCAATAAATTATAATATAAATTACCTCAGGTATATTGACCTAATTCAATGGCTACTTGCATGCTGAACTCGCAAATGAGTATGACAATTTTGACAGATGTACGTACACGAGGTGACACATAGGAGCTAGGTGCAATTAATTGGTCCCCCAACTTGAACAGTATTTTGTCCCCGACAACTCACTCGCTCACTACTTGCATAGGATTATGGAGGGGGCGAACGTGAACGTGAGCCTGTGCCTGTCCGTGAGCCTGAACCACAACCCACAAGAGTCAAGCTCAAGACAGAGAATTGTGGGGGGACACACACAGCAAGGCCAGGCCCATTTTACAGGTGCTCACGTGAACCATCCCACACTTGATAGAGCCGTTTGGTCGCATGGACAGACAAGACAAAGACCGACCAATGTATTCAGACAGACACCAAGGTAAGGGAGACCGTTTTGACGGTTTCGATCCAGACCAGTTTTGGTCCATGTGATGATCGATACTCGGAATCTCAGTGGGTCTCGAGCCTCGTCACCTTCCCATCTCCAATGGTCCAATACTGCTCTATCCGTTGAATTCTTGCATGTACATATTTTCCATTTAAATTAATTAATATTCTCTCCACCAATTTCTTATCCATTCACTTCATTTACAGTTCAATTTTTTTTTATATTTGATATTTTTTAATTAATTAATTATTTTTTATGCATTTTCCACGTAATAGAAGGGAAGCCGACAACAAACGACAATGATGGAGGAGTCTACGGCGTCTATAACCGAAATAGGTCCATTAACTTGTACGGTGGAAGATCGGACACGTGTCCATATAATCAAATAGAATTTCTGTAATTCAGGATAAATAAATAAATAAAAGTGAGAATGGAGAAAAGCAAATTTATTTCGGTTTAACGGCATTGACTTATATGGGAAATAAATATTTATCACGTGCTAAGTTCGACTTATTTAATGTTGTTTTTTTACCTTTGTGGAACTTCAAAGGTAAACTGCAAGAAAAAAAGATGTCCGACCGGACCGGAGGCGAAACGAAAGGACCGGTTGTCTCAAGCACAAATTGTGACCATACATTATTCTGTCTGTCCCCCATCTCCCCCGATTATTGAGCTTACCTTCCATTTTTTTTCCTAATAATGTTTGATATTTATATAAATTTTGGATTTTTTTAGGTTAATAATAATTTTATATTCATGTAATATAAAATATTTCTCTTTTAATTATTACATAAAATACCCAAAAAATTGAAGCACTAGGGAGTGATTTTTTTTATTATTTTCACAAATAATTTTGGTATAATATTTTATTTATACCCCTTTAATAAATAAAAAATGCAAGTGGTTAAAGGGATTCGTAGTTGTAGATCAAGTTCAAAGGATAAAATATGGTAAGCTACAAACTTGGCCTAAAGAAATGCATGTGGACTGTATTAATTTGTTTATACGTTGAGAAAGATGTATGATTTGGACAAGTGAAGTGAAGTGAAGTGATGGTGCTTTGAATTCAGAGGAAGAAGAAGAAGTTTGAGTAGCTCCAGAAGCATAAGATTCAAAAACTTTGACAATGATGAGAGTAAGGCATAACTTATCAATAGTTAGCTCAACTGATAAGGGTGCATGTGATCCACAAAAAAAGGAGTAATAAGGCTGCATAATTTTTTTTATTGATGCTTATTGATGCTTTTTATGTCTAATTTAATGGGAATTGGGTGGCAACATTAATGTGTATACATGCCATTCATGGTTAATTAAAGTACCTTTTATTTCTTTCCTATTTTGGTTAAATTATACATCTGTCCAAGTCTCCATATATAATATACATTGATTTTCTTATATGTAAGTGTAAAGTGAAACTATTTAAACAATTAATCAACTACTGTATAAGTATTTTTGTGCAGTAATAATCGCGGTTAAGTGTTTTGAATACTATTATACTCGATAATATTAGATCTATTATTAAAAATAATAGAATTATTTCATTTTCACCTTTTTATTTTTCAAATATTGTATTTGATTTGATAAATTAATTAAATAGTGTTTTATTGAGGAAAAAAACTAATTTTTCAGTTTTATAAATTTAAAATATACTTTTAAGGGTATATATTTGATAAAAAACATATTTTTAATCCTAAAATATAACTAAAAATATTATTTTTATCAAATATATAAGGCTTGATTTCAAAGATAGGGTCAATAAAAAAATACTTCATTTTATTATTGGCAAAAAAAATCGAATTTAAACAATTTAAAATTTCTTTAGTAATTATTTAAACTTAATAATTAGTTAAATATTTATTTTAATTTTTAAAATAAATATACATGTGTGTTAATTAGCTGTTATATAATGAACACAGCCCACAAAGATTCGGTGCTCCTTCCGCGTTTTCGTGGCCGACATTCATTACGTGAAGCATCAGGAACTACCAACGTGTATGACGATGAAAGGCTGGCTAGGGAATGTAACACGAACCGCCGCCTAGGAAACCGGACATGGCTAAAGATTACATTGGCTCCATGACCTTGTTGAGATGAATGTGATGGTGGTTGATCACTTTTAGGTCTTTTTAATGCACTAAGGTTAAGGTAGATGGGTTCATCATCATCATGGTCCCGATGATATTTCATCGTACCATGGAAAGCATTGAATGCATGATGCGATGGATGGACATAAGCATAGAAAAGAAAATTCAAAGTCCGTATGGCGAATCACTTCTACATTAAGCTAAGCTCCAAATGTAATACTATTGTATATAGGCTCAAGGTTATATTATAATGCACGTTATAGAATTCAAATATCCACGTTTGATGGAATAATGGTAGCTTTATAAGCGGAAAGGAAAAGGGGGAAGATGGAGATGAAGAAGATGAAGACGGTGATGAATCAGTAGGCACTGTAGAGGTGGGCCAAGCTGCAAGCACCACCACCACCCCAGGAGCCCAAGCAAGACGGTCGAACAAGGCAAAGTCATGTCCTTTTCTTCATTCATCACCGTCAACTCTTTTCCGGTGGGTGGGTTTCGTGCATCGTCCGGTGGCTGGCTGTTCAATCTCATCTCACTAAGCTTATGAAGATCAAACGTTCAAAATTCTCATGCGGTCGATTCATTTTCTATGTAGCATCAGCATGCGTATGTGTAACATACGGCCAAAAGAAGAGACGGAAATGAATAATAATGAAGACGCCGTCGCCGTGACATATATATTCTTTTCTCCGGTGGGCCCCTGATTGCTTTACCACCACCCGTAACAGTGGCAGAGACCTAATATCTCATTGTATCTCCTTGCACTCGGAGTTCTATAAGTACCCACCTGACTCCTCCCATCTTCGCATATCACTGAGAGAGAGAGAGAGAGAGAGAGAGAGATAGAGGAAGATCATTGAGTATCTAATCAGTGAGAGAAAGAGAGAAGAGGAAGAAGAAGAAAGACAAATGGAGAGCTTCCCTGTCATCAACATGGAGACCCTCAATGGCGAGAAGAGAGCCATTACCATGGAGAAGATCAAGGATGCATGCGAGAACTGGGGTTTCTTCGAGGTAACTTGAAACTGATGAGTCCGTTACTACTGTGTACATACATATACGCAGATGGGTGTAATGTTTGTTCGTGTGAACCAGATTGTGAACCACGGGATCCCCCATGAGCTGATGGACACTGTGGAGAAGCTGACCAAGGGCCACTACAAGACGTGCATGGAGCAGAGGTTCAGGGAGCTGGTGGCTAGCCGTGGCCTTGAGGGGGTCGATAGCGAGGTCACTGACATTGACTGGGAGAGCACCTTCTTCATCCGCCACCTACCCGACTCGAATATCTCCCAGATCCCCGACCTAGAAGACAGCTACAGGTAATACAAAATTCTGCAAATGAACTATATGTATATATATATATATATTCCCATATATCCTTATGTGTGTGTACTTACTTTTGCAGGGCGGCCATGAAGGAATTTGTGGGGAGGCTAGAGAAGCTAGCGGAGGACCTTCTGGACCTGTTCTGCGAGAACCTAGGGCTTGAGAAAGGGTACCTGAAGAAGGCATTCTACGGCGCCAGAGGGCCGACCTTCGGCACAAAGGTCAGCAACTATCCGCCATGTCCGAAGCCGGAGCTGATCAAGGGGCTGAGAGCCCACACCGACGCAGGCGGCATCATCCTCCTCTTCCAGGACGATAAGGTCAGTGGCCTCCAGCTCCTCAAGGACGACCAGTGGGTCGACGTGCCGCCTATGCGCCACTCCATCGTCATCAACCTCGGAGATCAGCTCGAGGTAATAACCAAGACCCGCCACACCCAGACCATGATCCACCATTAACGCTGGAGATTATTGGGTTCTAATCAAATAACAATTTCATCAGGTGATCACGAACGGGAAGTACAAGAGCGTGCTGCACCGGGTGGTGGCGCAGACGGACGGGAACAGGATGTCGATAGCGTCGTTCTACAATCCGGGGAGGGACGCGGTGATATACCCAGCGCCGGAATTGGTGGAGAAGGAGGCGGCGGATGAGGAGGTGTATCCCAAGTTTGTGTTCGAGGACTACATGAAGCTCTACACCGAGGTGAAGTTCCAGCCCAAGGAGCCGAGGTTCGAGGCCATGAAGGCCATGGAGGCCAGCCATGGCTCGGGCCCCATCGCCACCGCTTAGTACCAAAACAAAGCTACCATGTGTCAAATAATTTATGGTCTAGTTGGATAAGCCATATGTGATTTTATAATGTGTGAAGATCGATGCAAACAGTATTGTCGTTTAAGGGTGTCTCTAAATTAGCTTGATGTACTCTTTCTTTTCTGGGTAAAACTAGAAGCTTGCTTGCTGTATTGCATTGTCTGTTATATATTAATATAATAGTTGAATTATATATATATATATATATGCAATAAAGTAAATGTGACAGTTGATTGATTGATTGATTAGGTAATGATGTCAAATAATACTGCCATTAACAGAATCATTCCATGATTTCCTTTTAAATGCCATGGCCCATTGGTTGGTGATTGGGTACCCTAATAATTGAATAATTCCCTGTTAGTAGTGTATTATATTAATCTAAGCTCCCACTAATTAAACTTTAATGTGGATCTAAGGATTTGAAGGGCTGAATTATTAGTGTCTTCACAGTATGTCATCAAAATTGTATTCAATTATTTGACACGCAAGCAAAAAGAAGGGGAAAGAAAGCAGATTCAGGAGTTGTCGGAGTACTTTCATGTCTTCCATGGGGGGAACATGCCATCTGCTGCCATTCCTCCACCACACACACTGCATCTAATAATCTCAGGCATATATTATATAGTGGAGGAGTGATGTGCAATAATCAGATGCTAGAAAAAAAAAAAGAACAACTGGGATTAGTCTATCTAAAGCACAAGGAGTAAGATTTAACCAGAAACCAGCTTAGTAAAGAACATACGAAGATTCAACTGCACTGTCCTATCAAACTAGATTGTGAAAGATTGAATTGGAGACAGATGAAACATGTAAATGCCATATTTTGTAATCTGAAATATGAATTACATGAAGTGATCAAGGGCTTACCAAACTATCTATTGTCATGATCCTAGTAGAACAAGGCTCTATACCGGAGAAGTGAATGGGTGACTGATGAATATAGACATTTACACCAATGGCCAGAATCACAGCATCAACCATCTACATCTACTTTGACTACATCTACAAAGAGGCTTCAGTTTCGTATATACCCCTTTTCTCATCTTTTTTTCTTCTACTTTTCCTCTTGTGGATCAGTTTTCTCCAATGTCATTCATGCAGCGAGAACCAGTACCTTGATCGTTCCCTGGCTATTGGCCGTTAGCATGGTGGGGCTATCGCTCTTCCAGCATACAGCACTTATAAAATAAGAACCTGCATCATCATCGGGATCGTCGGGGTCAGGAGAACCGAACTTGTGCCAAGTCACAGGTTTCGACATTTCCTGCAGGTATAGAAACCAAAACTTCAGTTTCTTCAGTCTCCCTTTTCATGTCAGCTTTATACAGGAAGCAAAATGAGGATTTCTGTCCAGAACTATAAACATAAACTGACCTTGTGATAGACATAAACCTCATTCGTTTCACTACCACACGCGATGTATTCGCTGTTCACGGTCAGACCCACAAAATTCTTCTCATTCGTGTGGCCTTTAAAGGTCCGCACCTGAAAAACGTCATAAAAGATATTTGTCATCTATAGGTTGCTAGGTCAGAGAGTATGTTTGATAATTGAATAAGATGCAGCTCAGTTGCAGGCTTCTTCCTTAACATCCCAAAACAAGGTAAAATGAGATCAAAAGGAAATGACATTGTATGCTGTAGAACACAGTATTATAGAGGTAAGGTAAACTGTCTACAGTGCCATCTAATTTCCATAGTAAATAGATAGCACAGATAGGATAAAACATCTTATGAAACTGTGCCCAGCAATTAATCAGAGTATAGTATGTTTTTGGAGAGGCATGGCATAATGCATACAGCACCTGAGAGAAAGAGAGAGGAGCTCAAGTTTCCTAGAACATCCTTACTTATTATATATCAACAGTACCATGAAAACTAGAGCGAAAAAAATCGAGACAGAATCTTCTCTAGTTATTCAATTTCTGAAATTTCCTATGGTGAATATTGGTAATTGGCAGTGGATGTCATTTATTTATTTGGTTTCACTTGGGAACAAGGATCGAATGTACAACCGTGTAGAATATAAAAAGAGAAACTTGGACATGCAAGAATAAACTAGTCGACTTGTTTAGCACATTACTCACAGCTAAATTTTCCTTCACATCCCATAGTCTCAACGTGCTGTCTGTGGATGCAGAAGCAAGCTCATTATTTGACAAAAACTTCACATATGACACAGCCTTTCTGTGCCCGCTGAAAACATGGAGTGGTTGACTTATATTACGCAGGTCGAAATAATGAATGTGATGGTCTGCTGAACCAACCTGAAATGAAACAGAGAGAAAATTTGAGCCTGGAAATTAGAATCAGTCAAACCATCTATGAAACAAGCTGTTGCAAAAAGAACATCTGAATATTGATCCTATCTATTGCATATGCATTTCACTGACTAAGCAGCTCACAGATGATGCCTTGTTGTCAATTGTTCACTATGACCAAAGAAAACATGGAACAAAAAAGATGTCACAAATAAAGATGAGAAGAATTAAGTAGAGTTGTATGCTATCATCTACATTACAAATTCATTTTAATTAGAAGTTTAAGCCCGGAACAGATGGCATCCACAATACTAACATAAAAGAAACAGTGTATGAAGAGAAAACTACCGCAATATATTGGCTCGACCCGGGATTATATTTGACACAACATATATTTGCCTTCATGTCAATGTTAAGAACACTAGCTTCTTGTCTGGTGCACCATACTTTGACCTGTTTTGTGACATGGAGAACAAAAGCATATTAGATTAATGTCACAATGCCACCCACCCCCCCCCCGCCGCCCCCCCCCCCCCCCCCCCCCCGCCGCCCCAGTTTCATAATGAAATAAACTGTTTCAATAACTTCAGGAAAAAAAACACAGTTTCAATGGTAAGAAACTGCACCTTACAATCATCACTTCCAGATACAAGCATTGATGGCTCTGTCCTTGAGAAATCAACACTCCAAGCACGTTTCTCATGTTCTTCGTACTCCATTAGACTCTACAAAGAGCATATGGAAGTAAGTCATGACAAATAAACTCCAAGTCCTAATGATAGGATCAAATAGGTGTGCTAGTAAGATTCAATATTTCAGTGTACAGGTCAAAAATGTCATTTCTTACCTGTCGCGTATTTATATCCCAAACAGTTACTATACCCTCGTAGTCACTACTTGCAATATGATTTTTGGCGTACTTATTCCAGCTCAAACAACTAAGTTTAGACCTTGTGGACATCTCAACAACTGGATAATGAGCATCTGTAGGCTCATTTACAACCTGGAAATCAAAAGAATGATAGCCAGTCAGCCAACAAAGACATTCCAAATAAGTTGAAAAAAATCTGAAAGATGAGACTAAGATGAGTCTTCCTAAATAGATGTTCTGCAGTACAGTAATAGAACAGGTTCAAAATGAAAGCTACTTGATCAGCTGCCCTGTAAACTAACTTGAATCATCAAACTTTTCATTGTGAAGATAGGAACTCATCTTTCCCTTCAAGTTTTCAGTCGCAAAAGATGCTAAAAATATATAACAAGGTGCAAACAACTTTATAAGACCTTATTTTCTACCCAGATAAGAAATATGAACAGGAAGCAGGTAACTTTACATGATCTATCTCCTTCTGGATAGTCATTAAGAGGATCTATTAAGCAGCTTATCTGAACTAAAGAATATGAATATTGTGACTTCAAAAAATATTACCGAAGAGAAGTCAAAAACTTTAATGCGCCTGGAAACTCCAGCAGTAGCAAAAAGTTCATCGTCCCTGTCAAATTCTATGCTGCCATAAGGAAACAAAAAGGGTCAATTTCTCAAATCTCATCCAGATCTGTTTAAATTTCCTCCCTCTTAGAAAACACCACCATGCCCGAAGAGGGAATATAATTTACCCTACCACATTTTAATAGAATGATCTCCAGCAACTATCATCTTTGACTGGAAAAAGTGATGGTCAGCTTTATATTGTTATATGTGGATAGTGGCAGTGGCTACATTCTATAGAGACAGATCTGGAAAGTGGAAAGTTTCCAAAAGAAGACAAAAAACTTCTCTCGAGGATTATAAAGAATGCACAAGTAGCCACTAGCATGAGCAGTCATCCAACACAGCACCAGTCTGATTTACTCTATGGAACCAAATTCCTAACTGTCAGAAGTCATGGAAGGACGACAACCTTACCTTGAAACTATGTTGGCAGAGTGGAATAAGTCTTCGTGTCTAAGTTCAGCAATAACCCTCAATCGACTGTTTCAAAAAGCGCCAATGCAGTTTACATTTATGAGATACCAATAAAAGGCACATAAACAAGCATGCACTAAAGAACAACACCCTACAATCTATACCTGTATCTGGTGAAGGTGGTCAATACAGACTGGAAGTGAGCTAGACCAGCATTATAACCTTCTCTATGAATGACATTTTTATCCCTGTCCTCCTGGACATGTGTTTGATTTGCCAATTGACGCCTCTTTTGAAGATAGCATTCTTGGAGATCATTAAACTGAATTAAGATCAGCATAGCACCAATCAGATTTTAGATAACAAGTTGAAATCCGAGCAAATCCACCATCTTGTGATAACTTGGGTATGGTAGTATCATCTAGGGCCATAGTAAAACCTCTAAAGAGTAAGTCATACTGGATTAATTTGATTCTCCACATGTCATCAGAAAGAATTTCCAAAAGCTTGTGTAATGAATGAAATAAGTAGCAGTATGGGTTTAAGGAGGATTCAACAATCTACTAAAGAAAAAAGACATAAATAGATAGAGAATGATTCCTAAAATTATGTCCTAGCAAGCCCTTAATGTCTTTTTTCAGTAGGACATAAATAGATAGAGAATGATTCCACATATATCAGATTTCAGTAGTGTTACTTATGAGGGCTGGGAATCAAAATTAGCAGTGCCACACCACAGATGATAATAATTGAGCTGTTTTAAGCATGTAAAGCTACTTCAGCCTCCCACAACGATACACAAAACACAGAGTTTCACCCGAAGAAAAGAATCACCAACCTGTGCATGTACACGTTTTTTTCTCATAATAGCCAAACTCGATTGGTTAACATGTTGAGAATCAGATCCACTGAGAGCATCCTTCCTCTGAAGTCCATGGGAGCTCGCCTGACCTTTACTGTCCACTTTCTTGCTCTGCAGACTCCCGGAGGACAAACTTCCCCGTGCAGTAATAGGACTAGACATGAAACAACTTGGGTTCTTCTCTAATAATGGAGGCCATGGTTTTCTTGCTGTCAGTTCATCTCCTAGCATTTGCAACTTTAGAGAGTACCTATCCTTGGCTCGATACAACTCTAACCTATGTCTCTCAACTGCATTGATGTCCTCTTTTATGAACTGGAGATCATTTTGAATCTGCAAGAAGGTGGTATTTCCTTTATATAAATGTTCAGCTCAAATGATAATAATACTAAGAAGCATTGACAGAGCATGTAAATATGAATTAACCCCACTAAGAACATATCAGTTGGTGGAATATTCATTGACATTCCAGCTGCAGAATATAGAACAGAGACAACAGAAACAAGCAAAAGAAGTCAATCAAGTATATAATAAGCACACCTCTTTAAGCTTATCAACTTTTTGCTTCCTCAAGCAATGCAAGAAGTCCAGCAGAATCTGCATATTTCTCTCTGCTTCTTCTTGCTCCATTTTCCTCTTCTTCTCTGTAAGAAGTACAAGGAGGGCATCTAGTTCCTTGATAGGCACTTCACAGCCCTGGTAGTTGAAAAGGTCGTGGTTTTTTAAGTTGAAAACAATGGCCAGTAAGTAATATTGAGATAACCAATCATTTATAATGCAGCAAGAGTTGAGGTGATACATCAGTTCAAACAAGAGATTTGGAAAGCCATCATTATGAAGAGAAAATATGATCAAAAAATTGAATGGTAAGCAACTTAAAACTATTCAACATAGAATAAGAAGAGATATATGTAAGTACAGGGAGTTCTCCAAGCTAGTTTCGAATTCCCTTTTCTGAAAAAGTAAAAATCATTTTCTTATGTTAAACAATGAAGTAATTAAAGGCAATGTTGTTTTAAAGAGAAGTGAAAATAAAGGAAAGACGCATGTTTGATGATTGATTTATTCATTGCCTGAGTAGCAATGAGCGTTGACAGACATAACCATAATTGCTGAAGTAAAAGTTAAGGGAACTCAGAGAGCTGCAGAAAGAAAGGGTGCTTTTGGCAAGATGTACTGAAATTACATAATGTGCCAAAGGTCCCCCGGGTTAGAGCCAACCTGCTGCAGTGCCACACGAAAGTGTTCCACTGGAGATGCAGTTTTTGATATTTGCCGAGCAGTGGTCTTCCTCAATAACTACACAAGCAGAAGAGAGGAGCCACACAGAAAACTTAGCAAATAATATAATCCAACGATGACAGAAATTAAACTATATTGGTGCTAATCTAAATAGCGAAAATTTCTGAACAATCCAGCAAGTTTCAAACGCGAACACCCTCTAAGATGTAGGAGACTAGGAAGACTCGAAAGAAAGAAGCGGATCAAAGAGCAAACCCTCCAAGATATGCTTGAATTGGCATGCATGCATATGACGGAGCAACAAGTTGATATCCTCAGTTACTTCATCCAATGTCCTCGGCCGTAATCGTTATACGCAATCAACGAAATCCGTCAAAAGGGAAAATTGAGCAGTAAATCAAAGACGGCGCACCTTGTCGAGCATGAAATTGGGGAAAATTTGATTGCTGGTGAGGTAATGACCGCAGCAGGGGCAATCATTTTTGTTCCTGAGGTGGGTGATGATGCACATGTAGCAGAAGCTGTGGCCGCAAGAGGTGAGGAACGCGTCCTTGATGATCTGCATGCAGATTGGGCAGAGGAAGTCTTTATCGAGGTCGGAACCGGAGGTGGCGGCGGTGACGGCGAAGACCGCGGCGTCCGCAGTGGCCGTGGCGGTGCCCGAGGGCTCCGCAGCTGCAGCAGTCGAAGAGGCCGGCTCAGGCTTCACCGCCGGGACGAGGGCCCCGGTGGAAACTTCTTCCATGGTCGTGAGCTGAGATGAACGGCGGCCGGATTTCTGTGAGCGGAGTTGTCTACTCCGGCAGAAGGAAACAGCAGCTAGCCAAAGCAAAGAGAATGATTTGATTGAGAGAGAGAGGGGCTTAGAGAGGTGGGTGAGGGTCCCGCGGAGGAGAGACGTGAGGGTGAAAACGGTCCACGTAATGCATTGGTTAAAGCAGCCGCTTCAAGCTTCTCTGACCGGTGATTGGCCGGAGGATCCATGCAGGGAAGGCTGTGAATGTGATTTCGATTCCAGAGAAAATATTTTTAAATTATTAAAAAATAAAAAAATTGCGTGAATGATTAAAAAAAGAGAACCGTCCGATCCTTTTTCTTTATTTTTTAAGGTAGAGGAATATTGTTAAATTATTATTGTTTTTATTTTAAAATATAAAATAATTTATAAATTTTCACACCATTACTCAAAATTTTATATTATTTAATATACTTTATAAGTAAATATTTTATTAATACTTCAAATTACATAAAAGTATTTACCAACTGCTATCTCGGCTGACGTCCGAAACTTCATTTGCTTGGAGACTAGGCACACGAACGGGTGATATGGGGAGATCGTGCGGTGGATGTCAGCGGATCGTGCGGCTGAGAATATATATGTTTTTAATTTTAGAATTTCAGGTAAAATAGAATTTATTTTATTTTAAATGCTAAAAAGGGTAAAATAGCATTTTAGGAATGACTCGACACCCGCACTCAGAACTGAGCACTAATTTCCCTCCACTCTCTCTGCTTCCTCCCTGCGAGGAGGTAGTCTGCCATTTTATTCTCTGCATCTTCTTCGGGCAATCCAAACCCTAGTGGAGAGAGGCCAGTGCTTCACTGCTTCTGCTGCCTGTGTAAGATTTCTCTCATTTCCTATCGAATCTTGTCTACCTCTAAGATCGTGCTTTGCTTGGGCTATGTATGCTTCAATGTCGCCCCCCCTGCATTGACCGCCCTCCTGTAGTTTTTCGTCTCTCATAGAGTTTTCCAGAATAATTTTCTGGTATAAGGATTTGATTGGAGTTATATTATGCGGTCTTTTGCCTGATTATGTGTTCGCCGCAATCGCTTTGCATGCGCCTTTTTTTTCTCCCGGCTCTATTTGAATGTGCGCTTTAGTTTTATTAGGTGAATACAAAGTGCTGTTCCGATTCACAGGGACTCACTGGCTTTTCGTAGCCCGTGTGCGCTAGATTATCCATTTTTCGGGGAAAAAGTTAGCAACTTTCTTGTTACTCAGTAATGTGGGTCGGCTATTTAGGATCTGCAATGATCATCCGTGAACACACTCAGAAATACGATATTTACGGAAAGTCCTCCATCCAATCGAAGAGCTTTAGTCATAGAGCCATTTGGCTCCCTAGCAAGAACAGCTGGGCGATCAACCTTCCACATATAATCTGAAAGACGGATTGCTGAGTTTTGCAGGCACTTGAGGTAGAGGTCTTATAGTTTCTGAAGTTCTCTTTTCTTGCCAAACAATCTACGCACGGTATCGCTTCTGAAGTTCCCAGATTATTTGTAGTAGCAGTTAGTACGGCTGTCCTCCATTTCACAACCGCAAAACTGAGCAGTGCATCCCAGCCATCCGCATATCTTTTAATGACAACTTATATCAGGGCTTTCTAGCAACCAGTAAAAGCAAAATGACTTGCTATTTTTCATTGTCCGAGCAATCACCTATAAAGAAAAAGATATAGGTATAAGTGATATATAGTTAAATTCTTGCACTTGATAATATTTTCTAGCCTGTAGAGTGCTAGTGTGCAGGGTTTAGTTCTGTTGCTTCAGGGCCTTCTGTTATATTTTTTTTCTAACAATTGCTAGGGGAGATTAAGTCATCCTAGAGATGCAAAAGAATCCTCAAAACTGTTCTGAACTGCACTTTTATGATCATTGGTCCTTTTTATGTCAGTAAAAATATGGACAGAAGAGCTTCTACAGATGAAGCTGAAATAGATCAAATTTGGCCGGTGAAGCCTCTGGATACAGCATCCAGAGTAAAGCTTGATGGCTGGAATCCTCCAAAATATTCTGTCATTGACAGGAATGGAACAGGATCTGATGGAAGACGAATATCGCTGTTAGCTAACCACTTTAAAGTCAACATCAATGTCCCAGATGCAGTTTTCTACCAGTATACTGTATGTTTCACTCATATTACTAATTCGTGCCAATTGAATTGATTATGTTATGTATCCAAGAAAAGATTGTCATAATATGTTGCTCAATATATTGAGCAACACCTTTTGTAGGTCGATGTTTTACAAGATGACAAATCTGTCAGGGGCAAGAGAATTTGCAGAAAAATTATTGATAAACTTTATAAAATATACCATTCTGATCTTGGTGATAGAAGATTTGCTTATGATGGAGAGAGAACTTTGTACACCGTTGGCCCTTTACCGCAAGAGAAACTTAACTTTACAGTGGAGCTTGAGGAGGTTTTTGTGGGATGGTAAGTGCAATTGGTATCTCTTTTTTCCTCTTTTTTCACATGAGAGTTATAAAATTAGCTCAACATATGACTGACACTGTGCTTCATCATGCTAATGGAAGTGAGAGAATGGACAATGAGAGTTCCAGGGGTCTTAGTAAGCGTCCAAAACGGTCCTTTTCAAAGCATTTTAAAGTGGGAATAGTGTATGCAGTCAGCATACCCTTGAAGTCCATTGCTGTGGCCCTAAGGGGAGCAGAAGCAGAAAATAATGCTTTGCGTGTTCTTGATGTTCTGCTGAGGCAGCAAGCTGCAAACAGGTATTTTGTATCACTAACTTTTCATGAGGTTACTTTGCTGAGTTTCTCACTCAAGAATGGTTACTGTGTGGCAGAGGTTGCCTCGTGGTGCGTCAATCTTTTTTCCACAATAATTCAACAAATATTGTTGATGTTGGGGGAGGTGTTAACTGTGTCAGAGGATTCTTCTCCAGTTTTCGTCCAACTCAGGGTGGTTTGTCCCTAAATATGGGTAGAGATCTGTTTTTGCAAGTATTTCTGCTATCATTCTAATTTCCCTTCTCAATAATTGCTGATGATTTTCTTTCCTTGTATGAAGATGTGTCTACCACATTGATTTTAAACCCGGGTCCCGTGATTGATTTTCTTATGACAAATCAGAATGTAAAGGAAGCTCGGTACATTGACTGGGAAAAGGTTAACTAATGCCCACATATTTTTTTATTGCACGAGTTAATTCCAATTTCATAGTATCTGCCAGACTCATGTGCAGTGGATGTGCAGGCCAAGAAAATGCTCAAGAATATGAGAGTTAATGCTACTCATCGAAATATGGAATTTAAAATCATTGGTCTAAGTGATAAGCCATGTAATCAGCAATAGTATGTATACTTATTGTTAATGCTTTGAATCATCCAATCCTTTTATAAGGCTAACTTGTTATTTTTCTCTCTATTACAGTTTCCAAATGAAGCCAAGGAATTGTAATTCCGTAATTAATGCACAAACAGTTGATATCACTGTGAGCGAGTATTTTTCTGAGTACTGTGGCATCAAACTTACATTTTCTTCATTCTTTCCCTGCCTTGATGTTGGAAAACCAAAACGGCCCATTTACTTACCTATCGAGGTAGTGCAATTGTGGAGTCTTGATCAAACTGCTTTGCTTATCTAAAAGTATGTCAGATCAATTTCTGTTATATTAACTTGTCTGTTTCCCCTAGCTTTGTTCTCTTGTTCCGCTTCATCGGTATACAAAAACAATATCTCCTATGCAAAGAGTGTCGCTGATTGAAAGATCAAGACAAAAGCCTCCTGAGAGGATGCAGGTCATAGAGGATGTAAGTTCTCTATGTTGGGTTTGCCCTTTTGTTGACCATATGATGCATCACTGACTGTCAACTTTCTTCTAGGCTCTGAAAAATTGCTGCTATGGTGCGGATCCTGTGTTTGTTGATTGTGGTATTAGCATTGATGACAAATTTACTCCAGTTGAAGGCCGAGTTCTTGAATCTCCAAAGGTACACCTAAGGGGGTGAATGAGTTACATGACTGATGTAAGTGAGTGGATTTATGGAACTCTCTCATGTTGACTATATATTCTTTTTGATATGCAGTTGAAGGTAGGCAATAACAATGATTGTATCCCTCATAATGGACGGTGGAACTTTAATCAGAAGGTATTGTGTACTGTCTTCTATATAATAAATTGTTCTTTGAGTGAGGATTCTCTCTGCATTTCTGTCAATTTGCTTTAGTATTCTTTTCATGCTGATTTATCAGCATTTTGTAACCTTTGCAGACATTTCTAAAGCCTATCGATATTGACCGATGGGTAATTGTCAACTTCTCAGCGCGATGTGATACTAGCCGCCTGTCCCGTGATCTTATAGATTGTGGCAGGAATAAGGGAATGGTACATATCCTCTACCAAAATTTTGTTTTGATATCATGTTCTTAACTTACATGACTCTCATGTTTTCTCTTTCTCTATTTCAACTGATAGAAAATTGAATGCCCTCTAGCATTGATTGAGGAAGATCCACAACAAAGAAGAGAGGGCCCTTGTACCAGAGTTGAGAAAATGTTGGAACTGATTAGATTGAAATATCCACGAGCCCCAGAATTCATTTTGTGTGCCTTGCCTGAACGGAAAATTTCTGATATCTATGGTATAATGGAATATATTCTCTTGTATTGGCTAGTGCATAATGAATTTTGGTGTTGTAGTTGCTACCATGTAGTAAGCCTAGCATTTAATCTTTACAGGCCCTTGGAAGAAGAAATGTCTCAGTGAATTTGGCGTTGTTACACAGTGCATTTCTCCTTTGAAGATCAGTAATCAGTACCTCTCTAATCTTCTTCTCAAAATCAACTCAAAGGTTTGTTGTGCTCATTTAAAAAATATAAGTGTGCCCTTTATCAGTTACTATTTGTTGTGCTAACACTCAGTACTTACATCCTGTTTGGTAGCTTGGTGGGATAAATTCTTTGTTGGCTATAGAACTTTCTTCATCTATTCCCATTATAACAGATGCCCCAACTATGATTTTGGGGATGGACGTCTCTCATGGCTCCCCTGGTCGTTCTGACGTGCCATCCATATCTGCTGTATGAGATCATTCTGCATCTTATAATAATTTGTTTGTAAATTTTCAACCGGCTATGATGTCGTGCCTGAAAAAACTGCAGGTTGTTGGATCTTGTTATTGGCCACATATTTCACGATATAGAGCATCTATGAGAACACAATCTCCTAAGCTAGAGACTATTGATGCTTTATACAAGCCTGTTTTGAGTGGGGAGGATGATGGCATCATGAGGTGTGAATATATTCTTCTTTATCATGAGATGCTTTCTTATAATCCCCCCAGTCAACATATTATATATGTTAGCATATAGTTGGTTTTGTCCCTTATTTTCAATCTTTTGGCGTGTCTAAATAAAAGTAGCAAAATCTTCAGGTGAGAAGGAAGTTCACCCTTGCATGTTCGATATGATGAAGATTTGAAAGACACCTTTTCATTTTTCATGTGCATTTGCAAATTTTTCATTACTGATGAGTTCAAATTATTCTATTTGAATAAGGGAGCTGTTACAGGACTTCTACAGGTCGAGCAATTACTGCAAGCCAAAACAGATAATTGTGTTCCGGTAATATCAGTAGTCTTTCAGTTCTCTTGCACCATGACTTTTATGTCTTGAAAGATTTGATCAGCTGATCTGGGAGTTGTTTTTGCTTGGTTCTTTTCTCGCCCCTTCAAAAAAACCTCAATTGTATAATATTTTCAATGAGTTTAAAGTATTTTGTTGGGTCTATTTTCCACTCGAAACTCTTTTTTAAAATAAAAATTATTACATATTCTCTGAAGGAATAAAATGTGGTATGCTGATGACATGTTTTGATTCAGGGATGGAGTAAGCAACACACAATTTAACCAAGTTCTAGATATCGAACTGGTACAAATTGTGAAGGCAAGGGAGCTGTTCGATAGCTTAGTCCACTTTCTGATTTTGATGAGGGAAACTAATCATAGCATTTTCTCTTGTTAAAATTTGTTTTTCTAGTTGTAGATGGTGCATTCTCCCCTATGCTCTTTTATTCTTCTGCTACAGCATATTTCCCTTAACTGGAAAATGATATCCTGATTCTTTTCAGCCTACTGAAAATTTTATAAGAATGCTATATTTTTCTAATAGTAGGCCATAGTTTTTCCAATGTTGGGGATTCAAGTTCCTCCTAGAACATGTGCTAGCGCATGTGTAGCCTTTTCGGCCCAATGCAAAAAAGAAAAAAAATGTCATGTTGCGTCTTTGAAAAAATTTGACTCATTTAGATAGTTATTTAAAAAAGTAAAAGTTATGTCTTGATCCAAGTAGGGATAGCAATTCTTCTGAAGTTGATATGCATTGAATTCCTTAATCCAAAGATCTATCTAAAGTATTTCATTGATGGTATTGACTCCACCTAGTTTTGCAGGGAGATGGCACTGATGCCAATTGTATTCTCTTATGTTATCAGGCCTATAAGCATTTGGGGGAAACTGATATACCTAAGTTCACGGTGATTGTGGCCCAGAAGAATCACCATACAAAGTTATTTCAAGCAAATGCCCCTGAAAATGTCCCCCCTGGTCAGCGTGAAAAGTAAAGCCATTCATTTATTATAATACATTAGCACTTCTCTTAACCTCTCTTTCCTCTTCCTCTCTCACAGGGACAGTAGTTGACACACAAATTGTACATCCAAAAAACTATGACTTCTACATGTGCACACATGCAGGAATGCATGTAAGCAGTCCCATTTTTATATCTAAAGGGAGTATCATGTCCCAGCATTTGAATCTGAAAAATTTGTATGCTCAAGTAGGGTGATTGCAAAGATACAAAATCTGGTGTTCCTGCTTAAATATATTGACGTGTGTGCCAAGATCTTGAAAAATATAATATGGTTTGACACCATGGTGTTCAATATTATTGTTTATTTGTCTGGATAGTTCCCTGAATTTGATTTTATCTTTCATGCAATTTTCTTCTTTTATTGCTGGTTTTGGCTGGCTTTGAAAAAACATTGTTCCTTTTTATCCTCTCAATGAAATTAACTAAATTTTCCTCCAAACTGCAGGGAACTTCTAGGCCGACTCATTATCACGTCTTGATTGATGAGATTGGTTTCTCTGTAGATAATTTGCAAAATCTAATTAATTCACTGTCATATGTGTAAGCTTCCTTGTTTTTCTTCTCCATATTGATTAAATGTTCCTCTCAGTTTTGCATTTCTGGTCACGTACCTACTTCTTAGCAGAAAATTGATATATTTGTCATAAAACTGCAGGAACCAGAGGAGTACATCTGCAATCTCAATAGGTGACCATTGGCACATGCATTTTTAAGCCATATTGTTAGCAAGTTTATTTTATTTTATTTTATTTTTAAATTGGTGTACCTTTGATTTATTTTTCATTTACCTCTGCAGTGGCTCCTATATATTATGCACATCTCGCAGCAAAGCAGATGGCACAGTTCATAAAACTCGAGGATAATATGTCAGAAACTTCTTCCGGGGGCATAACTTGTGATGGGAAAGTTCCTGTGCCTGAGCTACCGAGATTGCATCAGGTGGTTGAGAGTTCCATGTTCTTCTGCTAAGGTGCTTCCTATTGCTCTCTGTACATACAAGGAAATTCTTGCACACCTCATGGACAGTTAAACCTATGAAGGCCCCTCTTGAGAAGATGGTATAAATCACTTGGATGTCAGGTGTTACTAGATCCACCCTTTTTTTCACATGAATTTTTTGAAGATCACATGCTAGGTGCTAGAAGCAGGATGTCTCAACCTATTAAGATTAGTGTGAATTATTTGCTCTTCATCACTCTTATCTCAAAACCATATTGTTATGGCGGTGTTACATCCATGTAACTTTTGATCCTGATTACATTTGCCATGCATTGTATGTGTTGAATCAACAATGGCATTTGATCCTGTAAGGCAAAACCCCTGTTTTCTAGTTAGTCCAAATACAGGTTTGGAGTATTGCCGGTGCAGGAGAATCCGTCTGTCAGTGAAATCGGATGATCTGCATCGCCCAGTCTTTGAGCATAGTAATAGAATGGAGATATAGGCATGGCCGTGTGCCTCAGCACGGCCTCTTCCTCCAGCGACTGCGACTCTTCGTCGTCCGTTTTGGATGATGTCATGGATGGACAATGTCTCCGCCTCTGGATCTTGAAGGAGCCGATCTTCTTGATGACGACGATCTATCCATGCTACAGCTCCATGTCTCTGATGTATCCTCACTGCTCATTAATTATGTAAAAGAAGTATATGTTAAAAAAATGAACAAAACAAAGAAAATAAAATCGGATGTTTTCCGTCTATTTCCAAAATATATATATATTTTTTTACATCCATAAAAGAAAAAAAGGAGAGGGAGGAGTCTTCTACTTTGTGCTTCGTCTGACAGGAATGCAGCGGGTGAAGGGCGGGAGCTCTCTGTTGAGCTTCCTATCCGCTCCGCTCATCAAGAAGAAGGCCCTCAATACGTTGGGCGCCGTCCAGGATACCTACTTCTCTACCAAGGTCTGCGCTTATATTCGACTGAATTCCCGTTAAGTTTTATGTTGTAATCCTTGGCGAGTTCTCTGATTTTCTTTTTCCCATTGTCTGGTTCTCCAAAGGATACGTTTGAGAGGCACCGGGTGGTGTTCACGTTGGGAACATCTATAGCGTCGGTGGCCACAGCATGGGCAGGTGAATCGTGCTATGCTTCGGCCGATGCTTCTAGTTTTCCATTTAAACTCTCCTTCCTTTTTGGAGGTCTAATGGATTAAAGGTACTGCGATGATTACACAGAAATCGAAACGTTTGCTGTGAAGTGGAAACTTTAACCCTAAACCATTTGAAGAGGATCTATCTGTCTTCCCTCAACCTGCATGTTTGTTTCTATCAGTTGATTCCTATGTAATTGAAGCTTGACTCAATTCGCAGGCTATTCTTTACGGCATTATCATGAGACAAATTTTGACCGAAGGCTCGAATCTATAGAAAAGGCTGTGAGTACTACTATTGTCTTCACTTGGTAATTGAGGTTCATCATATATTGACAGTATCAATGGTGCTCAGCAAAGCTACATATAGCTGTTGGAACCAGGGTAGATAGAATCTTGCTTTCCGTTTCCACTATCAGATGGAAAATTTTGCTTATAAATGCCTGGGGAAGCTTCTTGTGTACCTTTGTACTTACTTTTCTTCTTGTTTCTTTTCAAGTTGAGGTATATATGCTTCTGATTTTAAAAAGGTATAACACTAGGTTTCTTAAGTTCTTGTCCTGTCTCGTACATGCTTAAGCTTTGTTTTTTTTTGGAAATCACATGACAAGCTTAAGTTTTCTTGTTTCTCCCTTTTTTATGTGTTTTACTGAACTGAGGAGAGCATGGCTATATTGGGCAGATGAAGAACAATTATCATTTTGAGCATGCTGATATCAAGAAGATTGTTGACCAAGAAAGTTCCAGATCTGCTTTTTGTTTTGCTACTTCTGCTACTACTTTAATTATTGGGTTTGTAGCCTGTGGATTTTCCCCTTTACTGAAGTCTGTATATCAATCTTCATATCCTTCTATTTGCACATGAGAAAAAGAAAAGATCATATAGTCTGTTTTTTTACACGGATTAGATCTTTAAAAACTAAGGGTTTTAAATATTGAAGTATCACGGAAAAAAATGATTTCATGGGATGCTTATTTTAGGTAATAGGGGAAGAGTGCCTCCGGATTTAATTTCAAATGCACTAATAAATTGTTTGGATAGATAGTCTTCAAAGATAGAAAATTAGCCTCAGGGGAAAGTTCACTCTGACTAGTTATTCCTAAGTTCACTCTGATTTCTAAGTTCACTCTGACTAGTTATTCCTTCTCTGGTGTCATCATCCTGATTAGCAATATTGCTGGTACTTCTTACTCTGCAAGGTTTGTAATTTAAGAGCCATGGGTAATGGAGCAAACCAAAGCAGAAAAAAAAAAGAAATCTTTACTTCCTTTTAACTCACTTCAAAATTTCTATTAACTTTTGCATTTTGGACTGCAGGTACGCCTTGGGCTGGCGAGGTGGAAAGTGGTATGCAAACAGGAAGTTCAAGAGGGAACAGATGAAATTGCTGGGGCAGATTAAGCCGAAGAGATGGCAACTGCTTAGTCAGGTGAAACCCAAAGGGTGGAAACTTCAGTTCCTGAAAAGACCCTTGTCAAGATCTCGAGCACCTGAATCTGCTCATAAGACAATATCTGAGGGTAGTGTATGCTGAAAGATACTCGGACCGCTCAATAATATTGCAGAATCTCCAAGTACTGCTCTCATTTGCAAATTTTAATCCTTGCTTGGACTTGCTGCTGGTTGGCCGTCGTCCCTGTTGCTCCTGCTGCTAACATGGTGCCAATGCCTGCTCTTTTCCTCACACTGAAGGGAGGTCACTTATAGGCTTTGTCAGTTGGCATAAGCTGGACGGACTATTATATATAAAATAAAAAGTTTTATTATAATAAATTATTTTTTGTATATAAAATTGTAATTTTTTTGTTTATATAAAATATTTACTAATTTTAATCTTATACTCTAAAGATAGTGTTATATAATTATACTAAATTATTTAATTTATATAAATCAATTTTATTGTATATAATTATTTTAATTAATTTAATTTAAATTAATTAATTTTATTGTATATAAAATTAATATTGTAAATAAAATTAAAATGTTTTAATTATAATAAATTACTCATATACATAAATACAATTTTAATTATACAAAATATTTATCCACGCCATAGGTATATAATTATAGCAAATTATTTTTATATATAAATACAACTTTAATTAGATTACACTATGCAAAAAAAAAAAAAATAGATTACACCTCGTCATTAATGGAGGAATATCCTCCGTGTAGATCTCTTATTGGCTGATACATGTCAACTCGGCATACAGCATTACAATCCGTGGTTTCTTCTTCAGCTGCCTCTAAGGTTTTTCTCCAACTGGGAGATTCCCACAGATCAGTCTCTGCTTCTGTTGAAAGGGGATTGTGGGCCGAAATGTATAGATCGCATCCGCTGTCCGTCTTCATCTTGCTCATATCATCATTCTGTCTCTCCCATGCGTTGTATGGTCCGTCATCTCCTGTGTTTCAGCTGAACCCTTCCAATTTCAAGAACAAGGTGGGTGTGATTTTCTTTTTTTTTTTTATCTGCTTATATATCTCTTTGAAACGATGCAGAAAATCTCCTTTCCAGTACTTGCGATTAATTTCATTTGGAGTTTCTATTTCTCCTTAAAATTGTTAAAACTCACAATATGAACTCTCTATTAGTTCATGCTCGTCAATTTGAACTGAGACGTAGATCAGGAAAATCAGATCTCTTTTGTGATTTTCACTTCTGTTGGTATACCATTTGGCATTGGTTGCCTTGTTTATCGTACGATAGAAGCTGATGAAAGTTCACATTGATTTGGTTTCCCAGAGATTTTACTGCTTATTAAATGCTGATGTTTGAGGACATAAATCTTTGCGTCTGATGTTCTAATTATAGAAATAGGCATCCATTTTTGGTGAAGATGATAATTTTAACTTATGACTAGAGATACAGAAGAATTTTAAAAACCTGTTACCCTAATAGAGCCCCTCAAGAACAGCTGGAATCCGAGGCAAGAGGGATCCTTGAGGGGCTCCGAATTGTCTCCCTACAGGACTGGGGCAAAAACATCTTTGAATAGGATTCACATACCCTAGTTGCCATTCTAAATGAGTAGGATGGAAATGTTCCATGGCGTATCCTGCCCTATATGGCAGAATCATTCTTAATTATATCATATTTACAGGAATGTCTAAAGGTACTAGTAAACAGGTTAGGAAATTTTTGTGTAGATACTTAATGAATTTACAATAATAATTGGGGCTCAAGTAGTCTGAATACTGTGGGACGTGATACTATTTTGGATTTAGTAAAGCAAGATATACTTAGCTTGTTGCCTTATGTCAAAGCAAGGGATGAGCATTATGTAGGTTGTTGTTTTTAATGAAAGTTTTACTCATTGTGCAAAAAGAAATAGAAGCCCTACACTATTTTGATCCTATAGATAGGAATTTGGTTAAGTTTCATTCTATGGTATTTCACCATGGGATCAATCATGGCAGGTTTTGAATTCCAATGGAGTAGTTCTGGTTGAGTTCTTTGCACCTTGGTGTGGTCATTGTAAGGCTCTTACCCCAACGTGGGAGAAGGCTGCAACTGTTTTGAAGGGTGTTGCTACTGTGGCAGCCTTAGATGCTGATGCACACCAGTCTCTAGCTCAGGTATATTTACAGTATACCTTTCTCCTCATACCCTTTAGCTTAAATTCTAATGTTTTTATTGAGATTTTCTTTCCTAAATCGTTTCTTAGAGCAACTCAGTGTGCTTCCAGTTATGAGGGATTGCCAATCCTAGCTGCCTAGCATAATATTGTCAGTATATTTAGAAAGGTCTTAAATGTTGATGGAAATGTTAATGGTTACAGTGCATGAGCAATTTATCCTAACGTTGTAGATATCCAATCGTTTGTGTGCTTTTTTTTGTTTTAGTCCCTGCATCTTTTCTTGATGACAGCTTAATACAACTTTTATACCGAAAAGAAATATGAGAGATGAAGCTACATGCTCCAAAGAGAAAAATTCCTCTATGGAGTGCCGTCATTTATAATATGTCTATCTCCATCACAGGACTATGGAATCAGTGGATTTCCTACCATAAAGGTGTTTGTACCTGGAAAGCCTCCTCTAGATTACCAAGGAGCTAGGGATGTCAAGCCAATTGCAGAATTTGCTCTCCAACAAGTATGCTGTACTTCCATCCCTGTCTTGGGATTTATGAGTCAATTTTCCAATTCCTTAAACTATATGTGATTTTGGGGAATGACTAGCCTCCTGTGGTGAAATGTTCTGTGAACATGATACGATTGGCATATGAGCAATAACAATTGCTTTTTTACCTACATATAACAGAATCTAAAATTGTATACTACATCCTTATCGATGATACCATCCCGAATAATCTGGTTATTTTTTTATCAGTTGACAACCTGACCCATTTAATAAGAGGAAGGATTATGCTATTAACTGCTCTCTTTATGTTTCAGAGATATGGACAATTTAAAAATCTCTCTTTATCAAGGCACTCTTTGTCTTGGGATTTATGAGTCAATTTTCCAATTACTTAAACTATATGTGATTTTGGGGAAAGACTAGCCTCCAGTGGTGGAATGTTCTATGAACATAATACGATTGGCATATGAGCAATAACAATTTCTTGTTTACATACACATATCAGAATCTAAAATTGTATACTACCAATGATACCATCCTGAATAATCTGGTTATTTTTTTTATCAGTAGACAACTTGACCCATTTAATAAGAGGAAGGAAATTGCTCTCTTTATGATTCAGAGATATGGACAATTTAAAAATCTCTACTAATTTACATATAATATGAGTGGTGTTTAGTAACTCGTTTTCTGCTTCTCTTTAGATGCTCGTCATCTTCCAGTAAAGTCTAATGCTAGATTTGTGTCACAGATCAAGGCACTCCTAAAGGACCGCTTGAATGGAAAAGCAACTGGAGGTTCAAGTGAAAAATCTGAGCCTAGTGCATCTGTAGAGTTGAATTCTCGCAATTTTGATGAAACGGTGCTCAAAAGTATAGAGCTCTGGATTGTGGAATTCTTTGCACCTTGGTATGCGACTTATGTTGGCAGTGATTTCTCTAATTAGTTTCACTTATTGAGATGTAATTTTAGAGGTATCATTTTAGAGTCACCTGTTGTCTGAAACTTTCTTAGATGTGATTACCTTGAGCTGAAGTGGGGAGCCGTGCATTATATTGGTTGGCCTTGCCCATATTATAATTTAGAACCCTAGTTCTGTTCATGAAAACTTCTGTTTTTGCACATGCTGCAAGGAGGTATAAATAACATAGAGTCATTGTCTATTAATTTATTTCATCCTCCCATCTTATCATTTAATCTATTGGAGAATCACTCAATGTTGTTTGACTTGCATTGATTCTTGTAGCTGGTAGGCAAATCTTGAAAATTTACATGTTCTGAACTCTGCTAGAAATGCTTGAATTTATAAATGGTCTAATCAAAGTATCGTTTCTCATTCTTAAAGTTTGATTTGGAACCATAATTGCTTATCAATTTAGCAAATTAATTAGGTATATAGCCAGAAAAGATAAAAATATTGAGGTTTTGTGAGATGATTACTCTGCTTTTAATTTTGTAACATTATAGTTCTTGTCTGTCTTTGATCTTATTGATCCTAGTTTCATTATAAAGGTGTGGTCACTGTAAGAAGCTTGCGCCCGAGTGGAAGAAAGCTGCAAATAATTTGAAAGGGAAGGTGAAGCTAGGTCATGTTGATTGTGACTCTGAGAAGGTAAGGTTTCTAGCAGGAGAATATTTTAATGAATAATTCGTCCTTTTGGTTCAAGAAATACTGCTCAGGTAATTTCATTGGTGGTAACATGCTCCAAATGCCAGTCTTTGATGAGCAGATTCAATGTACAAGGTTTCCCGACAATTTTGGTCTTTGGTGCTGATAAGGATAGCCCAATTCCTTATGAGGGTGCAAGAACTGCTGCTGCTATAGAGTCGTTCTCTCTTGAGCTACTTGAAACAAATGCTGGTCCAGCTGAGGTGACTGAACTGACCAGCCAAGTAAGTTCTCTTATTTTGACTATTCCTTAATACCTTAATGTTGTACTAATGGTTAAGCTGTGCATTTGTAGGATGTCATGGATGAGAAGTGCGGTTCAGCTGCCATCTGCTTTGTTTCTTTCTTACCTGATATCTTGGACTCCAAGGCAGAGGGAAGAAACAAGTATCTTGAAACTCTACTGTCAGTTGCGGAAAAGGTTAAGAGGAGCCCATACAGGTATACGTGGTCTATGTTTGGAACTTACTTGCCCATGTTGGCAATATAACAATTACAGAAAATCTGTTGCTCTTCCTCAATAACGAATATGCACAAAAGAGGAAAGTTTATCTATCAACTATATATAATTACTTGGATGTCTAAACAAACTCTATTGTCATCTACAGTTTTGTATGGGCTGCTGCTGGCAAGCAGCAAGATCTGGAGAGTCGTGTTGGTGTTGGGGGATATGGATACCCTGCCATGGTTGCTTTGAACACGAAGAAAGGTGTATACGCCCCGTTGAGGAGTGCCTTTGGGCTCGACCAAATATCGTAAGTGTCATTTTCAGCATTAAACTTGAATACCACGACACAAATCAAATACGTGCATCAATCAGTGTGGTAATCTTCCGTTTCCTGGTATGCTGCTGTCTCAGTGAGTTTGTGAAGGAAGCAGGGCGAGGAGGAAAAGGGAACTTGCCTCTTGAAGGCACCCTGACGATTGTCAAGAGTGAGGCATGGGATGGTAAGGATGGAGAAATTATGGAAGAGGACGAATTCTCGCTTGAGGAGCTCATGGGAGAAGATGGTTCCAACAAGGACGAGTTATGATCCTTTTGGAGTCCTTAACATTTAGTAGGGGCGCAGTGCAGTGCAGTGGGGATGAGGATCTAAAGGGACTTTGTAGTCTGCTGCTGCCTAGACCTAGACGAAGAGGCTAGTAATGCATTTTGGTGTGTTGCTGCATTCATTGGGTCTGTCTTAATAGTACATTGCCACAGTTTATTAGATGATGATGATCTTGGAGACTCTCAAGTCTCACCATGCCATGTCATAACCTTTTGACTATGGAAGAGTTTAGTTTTCTGGGGGCATTTACAGGTTATCATGTTATGCTATTCAAGGCCAAGAAATTTAGGTTAATAACAGAAGAAAGAGGCAGCCTTTTTTGGGTAAGTTTTGCTTGGACCGTCAAGAATTTCAATTTCACCAACATTTTTTTAAATAGTTGATTTTAAATTATTTTTGTGGAACAAGTTATATTATCTCATTTATTTTTATGGGGATAAATAATCAATATATTATTAAGTTGATTTTATTTATTTTACTTGGTTCAAAATTGGTTATTTTAACTAAATTCAAGTAAGATGTCTGTTATATAAGACATATACGATGGCCTTACTATTCAATTAAATTAATTTGTGAGTTTCTTTGTGGGCATGATATGATGGGCTAGGCATTCTTTGAAATTGACCACCCAAGAAGTACAAGTACATAGACTTCCTTAAGGACCAATTCAGCAACAGCAGGATCAGCAGAGACAATGAAACGGAAACCACGAGCACGACCAGTGGTCCGGTCCTGGATGATGATCGCCTCCACCACCTCCCCATAGGCACTAAAGTAGTCCAATCTAAAACCGATCCAATCCTTTTCTCTCCTTTGTTGAGGATTTCTTGGGGAAAAAGGCAATATTTTTATTTTCGTACAAGTCCTAAAGTACCGATCTTTTTGCCCTTTCTCGGGCACTTATTTCGAATTGAATCTCTGCACTTCTAGTTCCCGTTTCTTCTTCATGTTCGTGATATGCTGCCTGCTCTTGGTGTCTGTCGTTACATCTGGTGATTTTCCCAGTTGCCTGTCTATGTCTATCTTCAGGTGGAAGCTGGAGTTGATAGAAATCGATTGTCGCCCTTTCAATTTTGGGGCTTTTTTTTCTTTGCCGTGTTCATGTTATTGATAATCTCATCTTATGTTTGTGCTGGGTCTCTTTGTTTATTAGAGCTCAATATTGATATGGCAATCTCTATATGACCATGATCTTGACTCGCTCTTCATGGGCGTTTTGTTTTCATTGCAAAGTTAGGGCCTTTCCAGCAGTCTCGGGACTAGGGATGGCATTGAAGTCAGACTAGCCAGATCTGAAGCAGGTTGGAGGTTCTATTGTTAATATACGAATTGATAAGAGAGCGGGCTTTCTCTGACGACGGCCCGCTCCTCTGGAGATCCTCGATGAGCAGGACGACCCCCCTCAAATACGGACTGTAGCATGGGATGGTGAGCGGGCCCGGGTGGCTGAAGCGCTACTCCACCGCCTCCAGTTGATTTTATTTATTTTACTTTGTCCCACATTGAGTAGATACCAATAGAAAATGCATGTGGCTATATAACTTGCCATGTGCCTACATTGAAAAGCCCTTCGATAATTGTTCAGGTTGATGATGGTCAGTCAATCTATCAATCACAAGTTGAATGAAAATAAAAGAGAGATTCAATGTTGCATAGTACAAGGGGCACTCCCAGTTGCAGGCTGCAGCCAGAGCCAGCTTAGAGGAAATTATTGCAAAGTCAAGACCAAATAAAGAGGATTGACTATGGCGTCTTACAAAGACCAAAGAGCAATCGACTTTGATTACCCGTACTGTAAAATATAGCAAAATAGCAGCAGGTGATCTATAGGATACATCCACAGATCAAAAGGAAAACTTTGTGACTGCATTGAGCTCAAGATCAGTCCATTGATATATCACCGCCACTTAAACTTTGTGTCTGGGCAGCTCCAAAGACAAATTCATCCGGTGGAATGTTCACTGCAGCTCGAGAGAAAAGTGGGGAATCAGCACAGAAACTGCCAAAGACTGGCAGAGAAGATTGATCGTTTTCACTTCTTCCATAGCCGAAGCTCAAGGATTGAGCTCCCAAAGATGGAAAGCTCGGGGGAGTCTCGGCCGGCCTGAATATTTTCTGCTCGTATTCCTGCAGTTGTTGCTGCACATCTTCGGTTCCATTCAGAAAGAAGTGAGAAAAATGGTGTCTATTATGGAGTGAAAAAAACAGCATGTAAGTTATATACATTTCAGCTCGGGTTATGTAATGCATACCTTCACTTAAATCAACCGAGGGTCTTCGATCTTTCACCCACTGATAACTTTGAGCAAGCCTCCATCCTCTTGATTTCATCAGAAAACCTATCACGATTGCAGGTGACCTGGTATGCCATATCCAAAAGATATATTCCCTTCTGTGGTAATCTAATAGACTACATCTTGACAATCAATACTTCAAATAACTCACCTACTCTTTCCTGACATGCAGTGCACAAGAACCCGAGCTTTATCCCTTTCACACTGCTCTGCAAGGAAGAGAATGGAGGACCCAAACAAGCATGAAACTTTGATAACCATTATCAATGAATAGATTGTCCTATGGGATTATCAAAATGGTAACAATCTTCCGAGCCATGTCACATAATAACAAATCAAGAAGCACCCAACACCCAAAAGATGTACAGCAGTCTCGAGAAAGCGAATCACAAACCTAGAAACTGATAGGCATCATCAAATGGCAAGCTCTTTTCCTCCTGAAGGGAGTGATAAGTGATGGAGTTGTTGCGGAGAGTCTGGCTTGCAGGTACAGTCTACATGGAAAAACCGAACTATGAGAACAAATATCAACAAATCTACAAATCAGCAAGCAATCTACTACCAAGTTTTTCATCTCCCTGGTTGAACCAACCCCCCACATCTACTTCTTTCAGCTCATTCAAATGAAGCAGTTCAACCCAACATCTAATCTTGTCCACAGGCATAAATGGTAGTCTACTTAAACCAACATCCTGAATAAATCAGTGAGCTTTATTTCCATATCCTACTTTTCTGTCACCTGATCTTCATAGATTGATGTATTAAGATTCAGTGATCCATATCCTACTGCCAGAGACTAGCATACAAGCTCTCCAATTGCCACAATCCAAATAGACCCGCTTCATCAGACATCCAAACATAGTGCAGTAAGGTTAAAATAAAAAGAGGGTCTGTTCTTCTCACATTGAGGATGCGAGATATGCCCTGAGCCTTGAGGAGCTGAGTGCGAGAGGCGTTGTCGTAGCTTCCGAGGTAGAGGAACTCCGGGAAGATCTCCGACGCGAACGCGCTGACTCGGAGAAGGGTCTTCTCCGAAGAGGGGACGACCCGGTGGCCGCAAATCCCACAGACTTCGCCCTCCTCGTACTTGTGGTAGTGACCGCAAATCCCACAAGGGGTCTCTCTCTCCCGCTTCCCCATGCCAATGAAAACCCCAGTCAACCTGCAAAACTGTAGTGCGTATGAGGTGGGAGAAGGTCTGTTCAGTTCAGTCGGTGGCGGAAAACATACGACAAAACAAGAGATAATATTGATGGAGATAAACAGAATATGGATTTCTGAGGAGGGAGAAAAAGCAAGATCTGTTTGTTGGCATTCATTGAAAAAATAATGGTTTATTTTTTGCCATAAGAAAATCTATTTGATTTCATCCATCTTTCATTATAATTACCCTTTTCAAGATCCAACTTGGATCACCCATGGCATGATCATTAACAACATAGATTGCTTTATGCACATTGATGTTCACTGGACCTCATCAAGGGATGTCAATGGCAAGACCTCCATATAAATAATTAGAATCATGATCTTGGTTACAGATGGTGTCGATTATTCATCTTGGCTTTCGTCCAAAGTGGTTACATTATACAAGACATGAACCCACCTATGCCTATAAGTACACAGATTTGAAACCTTCTGTTAAAGTTAATACTTTTGCCGACACCTTTGATTGCAACTTCACTGCTGCCTGACGTATATCCTGTAGCGATCAGGGTGGCAAAGGAACAGAGGGATGATTATTTGGTTAATGTTTATATAGACAATGTGTGATATGATGTAATTGTAAATAGCTAAAGACTATGGACAACTGGGCATGTAAAGTGTCTGCAAATCAGCCTTCAGATGGTAGAATCAACCGACTGGACAAGATGGATCAATTTGACAGGAGTTTTCATCAGAGTCATTACCTCTATGGTGTATCGGGAGGAGAAGTGAGTCAACAGAATGGCCTTATTGCGAATCCACTGAGCTTGCTGAACAATCTGCAAATTTTGGCAAGATGAACAACCAGGGGACTAAAAAAGCATGTTATGAGCCACTATTACTAACAGCTACCTCAGATATATGAGTATGCCCGTGCTGTTGTGCATGCTCTATACTAATGGAATCATCCAGAAAAGTAGCCTGCAAAGACAGAAATTCATTATGACCATGATTATACATATCAATATACAGAGGTTACAACTCATAATGTAGGAGATGGTGGAAACTACGTGCTGTATAATAGATTAATACAGGATCTGGATTAAATCTTAAAGTGTTGGATGCCACCTCAGTTATGAGAACTTTTGCCCGCAAGGCATCGGCATTGCGTGGATTGAGCATATATTCAGCTGTTGTATCCCCTGTAAATGCAACCTCAGGAGACAGTATTGTGTCGGTAATCTGCAAGGAATAGACAAATACAAGCAAAACCAAGAGCTCAGCATTGATCAATATAATGTACCAGATGGAAAGATCCAGCAGGCAGGTACAAAACAATGATATCAGACATCACAAACCTCAACGCCAGACTTCTTCAACTTCTCGATTTGATTCCCTTTAAGATGAATGTACTGCTTCTTCAGTTTCTTCCTGACCGAGTACACGATATAACCCTGCAGAAAATGGAATAGAAATGGTATGCAGTTTATATATGTAATGCAAGATTTTCCTGCAACTCTTTACAAGGTCCAGAGCAAAGCATCAAGAGGCATGCTTACTTGGCTGGGAATAACGTGGTGTGTCTTGAATGGCCGAACAACGAGGTTATTTCTCAGTTCATAAGTTTCTCCTGAGATAAAAAGTATAAAATTTTCACTTTTCCCATATAAGGAGCATGGCAGACAATTGGTCTTATCAATAAGCCCAGAAACCCGGAGCTACATACCCACATCAAGCGCAACCAGATCGAGGTTCAACTCGACGTGGCTCATGGTCCTATGAATGTCAAGAAGCTTCTCCACTTCTTCTTTAATGCAGGGAGGGACAAACACTGTCGGAGGCTTTAGATTATACAATCCTCGGAAAGCCACATACATGGGTAGCCCACCCTGAAACATCATAGCAAGTTTTATGCAAAAGAAGTTGGGTTCCCATAATATCAAATACACATAATGATGAAAAAAGAGCAGAATCCATATGTTGCAGCAATATACTCAAGGCAGACAAAGAACAGCAATTTCAATTCCAAATAGCACAATGATATCATATGAAAAATCTGGAAGATTGGATATGAGGGCTCACTATGTGATCTAGATGGGCGTGAGTGATGAACACAAAGTTCTGCTGAATAGCTCTGCTAGGGCACTTCCCGATATCGAAGGCGCACTTGAACTCCGGCACGATAACACAAGTCTCGTGCCCTCCAATTGAAATCCCCTCGATTGAATACCCTTCTACGTCAACCCCTTTGCGCGTGACCTCGGCTCGGGCCTTCCGGTACTCTTCCTCTTCAATAGCCCGGCCAATCGCTGACAAGTAGCCTGAGCTGCGCAGCGAGTTGAGAGGCTGGAGGGAGACCCACCTTCGGCGAAAATCTGCAGCGCCCTGGAGGGGTTGCCATGGCAGCGAGACGGATTGAGAGGAGGAAAAGGGAAAAGTTAATGGAGGTCTCAGAGGGACATTGCTTGGAGAGATTTGCATTTCAATGGTGGAAAAGATGATAGGGTTTTACAGAGGCTTCAGCCAGCGGTGTGGGTTTACCCTTGGATGGTGGAGGGAAGGAACCTCATCCATTAACCATTTTCTACCCTCCAAAAAGAAAAAAAAAACCCTTTAATTTTAGTATTTAATGGGATTTGAAAAAAAAATCATGCCTTTCCAAATCCCTAAAAAAATTTACAGGAAAAAGGATTCATTTTTCCCCATCATAGCCAATGAGACTGTATTCACAAGAATTTATGAACATGGTACATTTGGTTTTCCTTTCTTCTTATGTGTGATGATTAATACACAGCACTGTACACATTAAGGATACGGGTATCTCAAATTCTCTTCATCTGCATATGATACATCAGAACAGACTGTGATCCTTGAGGCTGTCAAGATGATCTCGGCATTCTGAAGGGTGAACCCGTGAATTATGGGCAAGGGGAACCCTTTGGCTAGGTGTGAGTTGGCATAGGGCAAAAGAACCGTCTGGATTGCAGTCCATATCACAGGCTGCAAATAAAAGAGAATACTTCTTCCATGAAATTAAAGCTCAAGTAGAAGATTAATAATCCAAGTCCAAAAACACTGACCTGAATAAGATAAAGCCGCAAAGTGCCAATGTTGCTCCACTTCAATGACATCGAAAAGTCATTCAACTTGACACTACCGGCAAGATTGTTCTGCACAATTTTAACCGAGCCAGAACCGCGAATGACCTGAACCAAACCAAAGCAACAATCAAACATAGTAAATTCAGTTCAGCAAGTAAGGAGTTCGAGATATTACTCTTCAACAGGAAAAAGGGCATAGCACTCTAAGAGAGGGCGGATTTAGATGCCAATGAGAATAATATCCAGAAGGCCTTTACCAGTGATATACAGGCAACTGGGATCACATCTTCTTCTTCAAGAACATCTATTACCAGGTCTGCATAAACGGTAGCACCAATGTTGTTCTCCGAGATCCGTATGTCTGGAGGGGCAGAGAGTGTTATATTCATATCCATGTCGTGGTTTGGATATTTCTTGTACAGCTGAGGAATAATAAATCTCCACCCAGCAGTATTAAGGAGTGACTGGTCAGGCACTTTGTCCACAATCCACTGCATATACTCTGTCTGCACATGAGAAGTTGAAGGTTAAATGAAAGAAGCACACAAATCTGTCAATCTTTCGCAGGTCCCTTCCATTTAACATTTCTAATACCTACCTATTAATTTCCCCGGAAAAATATTTAAACAAATATTAAATTTTTTCACAATAAACCTCAATATGCTTATAATTTAGGAGTGCTAAAATATGTATATCAACTTGGAAACAATAGCACTGAGTTAGTACTTACATCGAAGTACAAGCCTGCTGCTGATTTAAAGACAGCCTCGTCTAATGAAATTCCCAGCATTTTGGCAGGATCTTGGCAGAAAACTGGTAGTTGAAAACCCCAAGTGCTATATCTCACAGGAGGAACATTTTCCCTTGTAATGAACAGCCCATTAATCCCAAACCCAATGGATGAATTGGTCAACAGAGGATCATCCACAAAAGTCAGGTTCACAGAAGCATTGTCATCTACTGGAATCTCCTTTGGAAGATCTTGGATAATGGAATTAAGTTTTACCATCCCTTCTTGAAGCTTCTTGGTGATGGCATTTTCGACTGCTGAACTTATTTGATCCTCAAATGCATCAATCATTCTGACAGATACATCAACATATACATAAAAATGAACTTTTATGAGAAACAAGCATTAAATATTTACAAAACTAAATAACTTTCAGTGATATTTTGATTGTTTCACCTGTGAATCATTAACTGAAAATTGGCAATCCCTAGTGAATACATTACAGGCAAGAGCTAATTAATGATTCGAGTATTGTTAAGGTGTACCCTTGATAAAGCCAAGAAGCTCCTCCATCTAAATTTATGGAAATATCATGGACGTGGCACCCACATTCCAAAAGAGAAAGTTTGAGAATTCCTCCATTGTTCTCGAAGGCAATGGTAAGTCCCACTTCCATGCCATGAACCTTACCAAGAAGCAGAGGACCAATACTCATCAATCGTTTTCAAGTCAGACATAGGATTCAGGAAGTATAATTATGGAGAGCAATTCAGTCTGAATAACCGTGACTAAAACTCGAGCCTAATTCAAGAAGAAAACCAAAACTTTGAGAATATCTACAAAGTGACATAATCTTGATTGCAGCAGAAACAAAAATGATAAGGAACACAGCACAAAGTCACATCCCATAAGAACAATCTTGCTCTATCATAAAAGTCGTTTTCTGCTACTAGAGGGAATAAGCAAGTGGCATTTTGTTACTAAAACTTCTGGGTATATGCAATCAATGAAACGATTAAAATTGGCCATCTAAATGTACTTCTGAACATATGACCGGTCGCTTCATAATCATCATCCCTGTGATTAGGATAGTTTATCAAACCACTCCATCAATTACCCAGCAGTTTCTTCAGTTGGCCAAAAATAACATTTATTTTTTCGGAAGAACTTAGCATAAGATGCTCATAAGCTGCTTCGACCATCCCCGTAAACTGCGCAAACATCGAAACTTTCTCCAGTTCACAAATATTTGACACGTCAACAAATATATACACATATATAATTTTGGTTGCCGGACCCTGATCCTCACCTGAACAGAAGCTCGCCCTTTATCAGTCACCTCGACTGGAAAGAGCCATGTGCTGTAAGAATAGTACCAGTTCATGCTCAAATTGCATGTAGTCTCTGAGGCGATTATGGTAACACCTGTGTCCCCTGGCCGGATATACGATGTCGGAGCCCCAATTTCGTAGATTGTGACGTTGGACAGAACCATCTCGATATTGCCCACAAATGGAATTTTGACGGATTTCTCGATCCGGGGCAGTATGAGCGGGATCATGGAGGAGATAGCCTTGGTGACAAGCACATCCTTGAGGAAATCGAGCCCGTTCTGGGAGATGAGGACGGAGGTGAATGCTTCATCGGACGGTTCAGATTGGGGAAGGAGGGTGTGTGAAGGAGCGAACAGGTTCGACGAAGTGAATAGGACGAGGAAGAAGACGAAGATAGATGGCAATGGCGCCATCAAGAGCTTGTCTTCGGAGCAGAATTGGCCCGATTGCGGGATAGGACCCTAGCGAAGAAATGGAGGAAGCAGAATATAGGAAGCATGACGTCAGCAATCGCAGTCATAAAGATAAAAATCTAATTTATCAGGCAGTTGCTGTTATGAGGCCTAGCACGGGCCCATTTCCAGTATGTGGGCTTTATCATGCCCATGATGAATTGCGTATAAAGGCCCATGTGGCCCATTTTCCTTGTTCATGCAACCACCGTAATCTGATGAATCTCACGCTCACGACTATGGAGACCCATCTAACCGATTGCCAGCTCGAGACTGGCAAGAAGATTGCCCCAACCGTTCGAACTTCTGCTTGCTTCCACGGAGAAGCTTCGGCGAAGGAAAGTGGTGAGTCATTCCGGTGAATCTCCATGGTTACGTCTGACACATTTCTCAGCTAGCTGTGGAGTATTTGCTTGATTTGGTTGACTATTACAATTCCATGTCACCTTTTTTCTCGATTGCAAGAATGGCGCATCTTTGCTCGGAGCGCTTTGATATACAGGCCGGTATCTTTTATCAGGTGCTTATAATTTCTTCTTGTTTCCCCCTGCCGGAGCTCCAGAGGAAAGCTTACAGAGAGCTCCAGATGGCCTCTTAGAGGAATATATTTTAACAATACCTCCGAAGATTGTGGGCGGTGGAACTAGATAACGGAATCCAGAGATGAGCATTGTCCCCAAGGAGACGATTGAGGTCATAGCTCAAAGCATTGGAATCAGTAACATGTCTGCCGATGCTGCGCTGGAACTCGCCCCTGATGTTGAGTACCGCACGCGGGAGATCATGCAGGTGTATATGCCAGCTTCCATCCATTGCCTAATTATGAATTGAATTCCTAAAAAACTAACTCAGGTTTATTTCTTTCTGTCGTAATCATGGAGATTTAATTTTGAAATCTCCTTCCCCAGATCGCTCCTAAAGATTATAGGATTCCAGCTTAGATGCACTTTCTGATTTCTGTCTAACTTAGGCTATCCAACCCATTGTGGCTTCTGCAGCTGTTATATACTGTATTAGATACCTGGGTTATCTCATTATTAATGAATTAGGTTAACAAGGAGTTCTCTAATATTTCCTGTTCTCTCTAATGTAACAATCAGGAGGCTGTTAAATGCATGTGCCATTCAAGAAGAACTGTTTTGACTGATGATGATGTTGATAGTTCCCTTTAATTTGAAAAATATCGAGGTATGCCAGCCATAATAAGTCAATGATATGGTTTCTTCTGCTTTTTTCTCAGTATGCATATTTGGTTTGACACGATTTTATAATCTATTCATATTCCTACATGTTGCATGAAATCAATCCTATGTTAGACTTCAGATGGATACAAAGAAAATTTTGTTTTTTTCATTTAAGCAAGGTTTTTCAACTGATCTGATCATTAATCAGTACAGTGAGCTATCAAATTCTATCTTTAAGATATTTATTTATAAATGTGTGAGATTTCAATGTCTAAATTTGTCCATTCCGCCAGTCAATGTGTAGGCATGTTCTTGTTATGTATGTTATATAATAAGTTCTACCTTTTCTGCTAAGTAATGCTGTTAGAATTTCTAAAGTCCTAGTGCAATATGTGAATTGTAGGATACATGAATTGATTGTCTGACACGGTCTAGATCCAAAGACTAACCATTTTGGAGAAACCTCTAATGTGTAATTCCATTTTCTTTGTGTTCTAGCCAATATATGGTTTTGCCTCTGGTGGCCCTCTGTGCTTTAGGAAAGCAATTGGACATAAAGACTTGTTCTATCTTGAAGACAAAGTTATTGATATTAAAGATGTAAGCTATGGCTACATTTCATTTCTTTCTAGTCAAACCTACTTGAAGTTTCTCGGAATATTCTTACTGAATGATTTACAGGTGATTGATGCTCCTTTGCCCAAAGCACCACTAGATACTGCTGTTCTCTGTCACTGGCTGGCTATTGAAGGTGTACAGCCAGCTATTCCCGAAAATGCTCCGGTGCAAGGTTTTTTCCTGCTAATTTTATGTCTCTGCAAAACTGTTCCTCTAGATGTTTGATCCCCATTCTTAATTTTTTTTTTAATGAGACCGATGGTGACTTATAAGAGCACAGAGTTGTGCATGCTAGAGTTTTTTTGCCTTTGCTATTCCATAAACGTAATGAGTGTCATCCTGCCTGTTGGATCTCTTTCTGAATTCTGAATTTTGAAGAGCACTGAAATAATTAGTAATTGAAGCAGCTACTAATATTATTTATATTGCAATCATTTTATCAGTTATCTATCCTCCATCATTTTATCAGTTATCTATGCTCCATCTGGTGGTAAAATCCAAGAGCAAAGAGATGATAATCTGCCTCTCGACATTAAACTTCTTGTTAGGCATGTATTATCAAGAGAACTTCAGGCATGCTCTTTACTCTATGACAGATTAATTAGTCACCCTCCAGCAGTTCCTCATGTAGTCATCTCTGTCTTTCTGCAGCTATACTTTGAAAAGATTACCGAACTCACTGTGAGAAACTCTGAGTCTATCCTCTTCAAAGAAGCATTAGCAAGCCTTGCAACAGTCTCCTCCTGTCAGTTAAACATTTTCTGTAACATCTTTTTTTCAGATTCGGGCAAGTCCATACAACCCTCCAGACTCGTTTGACAAAGCAATTAGTCAATGCATTCTTGAATCCGAGTCATTCACTCCCAACACACTATGGTGCCATTCAAGGTCTAGCTGCATTGGGATCCAATTTGGTATTCTCTCTGTGCTTGTATTGATTGTTAAATTGCCAAATCCTGGCTTCTTAAATTGAAACAGGGGAAAAATTGCCTCAACTTGCTAAGCATTGTACCTATGATTTCCTTCTACTGCTTGGGGGATGCTGAATTTGTGCTGGTCTTGGAAATGTGTATGCAGGTTCGCCTTCTTATACTGCCAAACCTCAAGAAATATGTTCGGCTCCATGAACCAGATATGCTTCTTGAACAACAGAAAAATAAGATCAAGAGATGCGAAGCTTGGCAAGTTTTATAGGGCCTTGTTGGTGAGCTTCCCTTCCCTACAAATCCTCTAACACCATTTGATAGTATAGCAGTAATATAGATAGAAAGATGATGCAACATCTTGATTTCAGCGTGCTTGTGGTCAATTCATACACAATCGGTTAAAAATCCTCCCACCGGCCACCTCTGCATTCCTCGGGGGAGATCTTTTTTGAGGACGGGTGCACGAGTTATCACTTCAGGCACAAGTAAGCTCTATCTGTTGTCATTTCATTACAGGGATTATTTAGGAAATAACATTTATATCTAAAACCTAGCATACATATTTTTGGTTAAATTTGGGAATTGCAAAGACAAACGGAAAATGGCCTCAGAGAATTCGGATCATTTACTGCCCTCCAAGAGAATGGCTATGGATGGTCGATCTTCTGGTCCAACGCCTAACAACAACGGAGTTGTAGAAGTAGGTGCAAATTCTTGGGGAAGACACCCCAACCCATTTTCTTAAGCATTTTTTTATATCAAATAGATTTATGCCATTGCTAAATTGGGAACCAGAGAATTAAAAAAAACTTTATAAATTTCACCCTAATTGGGCTTCCAAACCCATTCTTCAAAATGAGATTCCCATCCCAGGAATCCCTCCCCACTCCTCATTCTCACCTCTCCTCTCTCTCTAGCTTGATATAGTTTCAACTGATCAGTGTAGTGATGCACAGATCATGATGAAGAGGAAAAGGAAGGGCTCTAATGGACACTATATATACATAGCTGCCCACAGTCTTCCCATGAATAAAGTCTCTAATTTCCAACAAGAGTTCCTGCAGGTTGCTCGATGATATACATGTACACATATACCCACGAGTCTCCAGGAGGATGCTGCCATCGTCGATCTGTCAACAGCCGAGAGTTCACAGTGCAGCTAGTGGTTGAAGGCAGCCGGCGATCCGTCCAGCGGCGTACATGGGGAAGCCAGGCATTTGATATCTTCTTCGTGCTTTTTATCATCTCATGTTATATATCGATACCATTTTCCTCTCTTGTTTCTGTTTTTCCTTGTTAAGCTTTCATTTAGTTTCTCCTGTGATGGATAAAATTGAGAGAAGATAGAACATAAGAATCAATTCTACATGTATATGTTATGGAACTATATGCAAGTGAAGTTATGATTTTTACTATGGTACTATTAAAATTAGTGTATTTTTAGGTGATTAAATTCTATTTATTTTTGTGGGAAATTAATAAAAACTGCATGTCCCATTTAAAATTACCATTATTATTGACAATATATACACATGCTTGATAAATCACAGCGAATAAGCAGAAGTCATTAGATAATATGATGGATAGTTGTCTTGTCAACTAGATCTGGCATAACTGAGGGGAACTGGCAATATTGGGTGGAGACGTTGATTCCTCCGTCACTTTCAGTTCATAATGTGTGTTGGTTTGGGTCTCATCACATCATCTCATCACATTCATCATCAATGCTTTTGAGTCGCCGCCCACCATATGAGTCAATGATTAAATAATAAACCATAAATACACAATAAAAAGAAGATAAAAACAACAACTACAATAATATATGATAAACAATAGCATGCTGAGACATAATGTTCTATTTTGTTTGGTGCTTGTCCAATGGATAGTAGGTATGGTACTTGGTGGCCTATGTGACCCATGAATCATGAAACAATAAGCATAATACTTATATTGTTTTTCTATAGGTTATAACAAAGTACTCCACAACATATGTTATTCAACAAGGTTTGAATAGGGTTTTATAGAGCCTAAAATGGTGATTCATGGTCGTATAAGACGAAAAAAAAAAGATTAAAAAAATAATTGGCCCATGCAAGTTTGGAACCTACAACCTTCGCATTATTAACACAACACTCTAAGCAACTAAGCTAATAGGCCACTAATAGCTAATAATTCTAATGGGATTATCATCATAAGTGAATATTACACTCAGAGAATCCTGGCCGTCGATGTACTCTACATATTCAATCATGGTGAATGCTGCCGTACGGAGTTATATGCCCCTTCCCCCTCTGATCTGGCTCGCTAAACCAAGCATTTGATCATAAGATCTCGTGCATGTGTCTTCCATGCACAATTCCTACAAGAATGTCTCGAATCCAACAATTATTCTTCCAATATACACCACAACTTCCTTTTTAATTTAAAATAAATAACATCACATAATATTATTTTATTTAAACTTTATCAAATCTTATATTTACTTTATCAAAATTAAAATTATGCCTTATATATATAGACCCCTCTAAAGCCCAAATCATCATCACTATCCATCATCTTCAGCTTCCCATTTGATTCCATTGCCCTTGAGTCTCTATACCCACTACTCTGTCTTGTTTGGGTTCTGCACGAAAGATCTTCCAATGGCCACCGTGGAGGTTGTGTTTTGTAAATGTAATTTTCTTGTAGACTTGTGTTTTATGTTGTCTCTTTGGTCCATAATAATGTTCTCCGTGAGCACAGGTTGTACCAGTGCAGCAAACAGCTTTCGTGGAGGAGAAGGTCGAAATAGTTCAACCGATCAAAGTTGAAGAGGCCGTAGTTGATGCAGCTCCTCTTGAAGACAAGCCTGCAGATGATCAGAAAGAAGCTGATGCGGCAGATTCTGTTGCGGTTGAAGTGGAGGCCGAGACCGTGACTGTAACCGAGACCGAGGAGCAGCCGCCGGTGGAAGAGCCGGCCAAGGCTGTGGAGGAAGCGGGAGATGATGAGAAGAAGGTAGGTGAGGAGACCGAGGAGAAGAAGGCTGAAGTGACAGAGACCACCAAGGGAGCTGCGGAGCCGGAGGAAGACGAGAAACAAGCTGAAACCGAACCTAAGGAGGAAGCTGATGAGGCTGTGGAGAAGACCGAGTGATGACGGGGGAGGGCAGAAAAGATTGGAACTTGGGGAGGTGTCTCAGCTTCACTTCAGTGGGTATGGTATGGATGGTTTGCTGCTTTTACTATGTTGTTGTCGTCCGTCCCTGTCGGGATCTGTGTCATCGCTGTCTATTTTAAGGTTGTGGAACTCGCAATAAAGGAGAGAGGATGCTCTGTGGTTTGCCTATGTGATGTGGTGTGAAGTATGGAGTATTATGTAATGTCCACCGACTAGCCGGCGGAGTTTCCAAATAATGGCAGAGGATTTTCCAGGAGGAGGATTTCCCGTTAAAAATGTGATTTTTTTTTTCGTTTATTTGGTGAGCAGAGAGCTGGATTTGCAGAAAGCAAGAGAAGACAGCCCATTGGGTCGATGGGCTCACGGCTGGGTTTCAGAAAGCCCACGGTCAAGATAAGACAGCCCATTGGGTCGATGGGTTCACGGCTGGGTTTCAGAAAGCCCACGGTCAGGGATGAACACCAGCGCATATCAATCAGATTGAATGCCGGTGCCATTTCAGCCAGAAAACACGAGATAATGGCTGTGGTGGGAGCTGCTCTGGTTCCACCTTCCATGGCAGGGAATGGAAGGGGAGATAAAGTGTACGTTGCTGCCGTAGAGCTAAGAGCCACTAGGGGACCAGGACAGTCGTTATTGTCGGCTGCCTACTCACTCAACCTCTGGGACTTGCAGCATTTTATGGTCATCATCAAACCAACCTATTCCGATCATCATCCCCAGGTTCAATTCAATGGAGATGCAGGATCTGTAGTACTATGAATTCGTGTAGAATAATTTCTTCTGAATTCCGTATGATTTGTTCTGATGAGCTTCTTTCCTTGTTTACCAGGTTCACGTGTTCGATTTTCAACCGATGAGTCCCGATAACATATACGTCGCACTTGCTGCGCTATCTGGCCGATCAGTTGCAGGTGGGAATCTGAATCTCTCTGTCGCTTTCTTTGCGTGTGTGAGAAAATCTGAATTGATGATCAGATTCCCGAATTCGAGTCTGTGGTAGCCCTGACATCGAACTAAACCCTCGAACTTTCTCGATTTACTCGAGCAATCTTCATCCATCGACGCAATCTTCTTCTGTCTAGGTTACGTTCAGAGGAGGAAGCTGACGAGGCTACCGAAGGAGAGATGCTGGCATGTCGGAACATCGGAATCTGATTCCCTACAAGCAGCCTCAGAGTTTAACAAGAACTGGAGAACTGACCTGAGGATTGGATCTCACGATTGCCGGCATTATACCAACGGTAACAGCCTGTCCGGAATGTAGGATTAACCGACCGCGTTAGGTCACTGATCCTGTGCAGCTGCATCATCGCAGGGTTAGTGGAGTACCTTACCGGCGAGGAAAACGTGCTGCGTCGCCTGAGAAGCACCGGCTCCGGTGATCATGGAAATCGTGTTATTTGATCATCGTCATGTTCACTTTACTGCGGGATTGATATTACTTGGTCTAAGCAAGGTCTCAAAAACTAAGGAGCACAATGTAAGTTTGATTAACGAGTAGTGTTCTTCTCCAATTGAGTGTGAAAGTAACAGCAAACAACTGGGATTTGTGCACCACGGCCACTCCGATCCATAGCAGCAAGGCTTTCTAGCCGGCGATTTAGTCTCGCAGGGGCAAGTCGGTGGTCCTACCGAGGGTGCCCAAGTGGGTGAAGGACTGGAACCAGGTGGGGGTGCCCTTGATATGGATGTCCCTAAACATGTCCTTCTTAGGGTCATAAGCCACAAGAGCCCTGCTCTTATACTCCAGGAGCACCTCCCCTGTGCCCTCCAAAAAGCATAGGGCCCTGACTTTGGCATTGGCTCTCCGGAAGATCCTCGGCGGCAGGCTTGGGCTCTTGCGCCGCAGCGCTCGGGGGACGTGGGAGCCGATGCTGAATTTCTTGCCCCAAGAATCTCTCTCCCCGTAAACCTTCATCGCCCAAATCTCTATCTTCCCATGGTAGCAGTTGGCGATTGCCGCCAGCGACCCACCAAGGACCGTGACCTGGTAGTTGCACCAGTTCAACGGGCCACTGTCCGGGATCGGCACCTCGTCGAACCGCTCCTCTGACAGATAGAAAGACACGAGCGGCCGGATTGGTAGGGACCGCCTCGGCCTGGCTACCCAGTGGAGCCTTCCGTGCAGGACAGCCTCTGATGGCCGCCTCGTGATTTGGTACGGCGCCTTCCCGAGGCTCCTCCATTCGCCATCGCCATCGCCACCGCCACCGCCACCACCACCGCCACCACCGACCGTGAGGACCTGGACTTCGGAGAGCTGGTATGCCGTCCGCCTGGCCCTCGACGTGCCGGTTGCGGCCTTGGTGTAGTAAACAACCCTGACCACCTTGAATCGGCCGGTCTTCGGGTCCACCCCGAACCCAAAAGCCACCTCCTGGTTCGGATAGGGTTTTGTCCGGGGCAGTAGATGGCAATCCTTGGTGAACGGGTTGTATAAACAAACGGACTCATTGAACAACGAATCGGCCAGACAGAGAATCCCGTTGAATGAACCGACCACCTCGAACTCCGCCATGTCGGCCCAGGGAGGTGGGCAGAGTTTCTTCATGGAGACTCCGATGGTCCCCCCCTGGTGGGCCGATAGCTCGACGAAGTACAGGTGGTTCTGGACCGGAAGATCGCAGTGAAACACCAGGAACGGCTCGGACCTCGCGGACCGGACCAGCTGAAGCTCGGGGAGGAGCGGGTCCCGGGCAAGCTCCCTCCACGACTTGGACACAAGCCCAAAGTATACAATCGAAGTCACCGGCAGCCGGGAGAGTATGTCGAGGGCAATCTCCCGAGGCAGCCTCTCCATCCCGGAAGCCACATCACCGCCGGCTCTGCTCCTCCCCCTCTTCACAGGTGGCTCGGAAACGGAGTCCATCGCCGGTGATGGGAACGAGAGAAGGATGTGAAAAACAAAGCGAGATCAACGATGGGACATAAAAAGGAGAAGGGAAGGAGAGAGCTACATAACAAGGTATCACTCATAATTGAGCAAAGACTTTATGCGCATAATCTATGCACACCGCATAAAGATCGACAAAAAAAGGGCGGTATCCGTATCTTATTCTTATAGTAAAATAATTAAAAGGGCCGTCGACTTATGGGGGGAGGGGGGCGGCCATAGCCATAGATGGGGGCCGGAGACCGACATCTTCCATGGATACTCCCAATTCCGGCGAGAGATTTAAGGGGCGGAGGACTAATTAATGCATCCCAATACGATAAGGATGCATTATTTGGGGGGAGGAGAGGTTGCACTTAAGTCAAAAGGTGAGAAATTTGATCATGGTGGGTGGGGGAGAAGGGTCAAACTAGGCAACTTAGAGACATTAAGAGAGCATTAGATGGCCATACGCCATCACACCAGCAATCATACCAATTGCTTGTCATAACAAGAAGCCATTGGGCCAACTCATATAGAAACATTAGCAAACATGGCTAGACCCATGATGTGGGTCATGCTAGATTTTGGTAACCCTAATCATAACATAATTGGATTTCTTTTTTATAATATTCAATAAGAAATTGGCATGAACATGAATTTTTTTTGTTAATTCTAAAGGGACCATTTTGATTGAGGATATTAGTTGGGCCCAAATAAGGGCCTGCCCTATTAATATTGAAGCCCGGTGATAAAATATACTATTAATTTTAGGGGTTTTCACCCTACCCATAAACGATATATTAGATATAGTTATGCATTTGGATGCACTTAGAACCACAAATTGGGTGTCAATAACTTTCTCTATGGTATTATAGATTGTATTATGAAGTGTGAGTAAATTGAGACTTCAAGGAATGGAGCCCTCACTCCACCATCAACCAAAAAGATTATAAATTGGAATGTAACATCTTGTACTTTTTGATCATGGTTCTTGCAATTTTCAACCTCTAATTGAAGTGGATGGACCATTTTGGAGGATCCCATTAGTGTTATCTTGACCATTTTATCTCCACTTTGTAAAATAAAGGCTTCTTTTCCCATACTTTTACATGAATGCAAGTTTCATCCGTCTCCTTTTGGGAACTCCTTGCAAGTTGATGGTAAGAAATTGGAATCAAAAGCTTCTTTGCATTATTACATGGCATGTAATTATATGGCCATTGGGGTGGGGGAGGTGGAGGGGAAGAAAACCTAAACAATCAAAGAAGAGTTGGTTTGCCAACTAAAGTGGAGTGGAGGTGAATGGTGGTTTGGGATAAACAATGGGCACATAACATGGATTGGATTACCTATGAAGAGGTGGAGTTGAGATGAAATTTAGTGTTCACTCATGAAGGGGAGACAAGATGGTGATCATCACCATCATCATCATCATCCCATATAAGTATAAATCATGAAACCCTAGGATGGGAGGCAATGCAAGGCAACATGGATGGCTAAGAACTGCCCTTGTAGCCTTTTGTCTCATGCTTCTCCTTCAAATTACCTTTTATAAAAAGCTGCAACCTTTATTTAATCAAAGAAATGGATTTATTCTCCATGCACTTGCATGTATGTGTACACAAACAACATAACCCTTGCAAAAGAACAAAGCTCCACACCAAATGAGATAGCTTTGTCGGCATGCTAGCCATTCTTTGACCACCCAACAAGTACAACTACAAAGACTAAACAAATGAGCATCCCTTCTCTTTGTCCTTGGGATTGATACTGCATAGGCTTCCCTCTTCTTTCCTCCTTCTTCCCTAGCTAGCTAGCTAGCTATGTGATCAGAAAGTGTACATACAGGCATGGTGATGTGCCATCACGATCAGTCGATTTTTGCATAGTGGCACGTATGACAACATTGCCTCCCATTATATCGAATTTTCGATTCGGTTCGGTAAGTGTTATGTAGATAGGGATGGGGATGGGGTCCTCTTTGGCCATTAGTGCCCACTTTTTTGCAGGATATATACACACCCTTCACAGGCACACTGCTAAAAGGCAGCGCCTTTGCATGAGAGAAACACGCAAACCAGAGAGAAAAAGCACTGAGTTTACCACTTTGGTTCCCTCTCTCTCTCTCTCTCTCGCGGGCAATCATCCAGAGAAGAGAAACTCTGATCAGCGAGGCGGGCTCTCTTTCCTTTGCCTTGATCGTCCGCGGCGAGGGGCCGGATGTGGCGGGTCTTGGTGGCGGTGAGGCGGAACATCCAGAACATGTGGAAGAGCCCCAGGGTGGCCGACGAGAGCGTGGTAGCGGCGGCTGGGGGCGCTGTCGAGGCGCGGGGGCGGAGACCGGGCGGGATCTCGGCAGTTTACCGGGCATCTGCGTCCGTGCTGGCCTGCTTCTCGGGTCCGCAGACTAGCGGGGTCGACGGGGTGTGGGCGTCGGGCGAGTTCGGGCGTGTGCCGGCGGAGGTGAACCACCTGATGGTCAGCGACAGCATGCGATACGCGATCTTGATGTAGTTAGTGTAAGGATGTAAGTACGGCTACCTCTGGTTGTTCATAGAGAGAGAGAGAGGGTGGGAGGGAGGGAGAGAGAGGATTTGTGTTCTCCCTGAGATCGATGTGGGTGGGAGTGGGACTCTCCTTTTGTGTAAATGATCAGACTCCATTTTTCTGGGGCTTTCAATTCACAGCTTACCTACTCGGCAGTAGAAGAACAGCAAGTTAAAAAAGTTACCTTTTTTATGCCTATCTATCTATGGCATGTCCATATTTCTTTGGTACCATGAAAGGTTTGCATGCCAATACAACCAAATAAATGTTTTACATGTAAAATGAGGGTCTGTGTGGAGTTTCATGATTTTATGGGTCTCGACCAATTAATGACAAATTAAGATATATAATACCAAGCAACTATATAAAATGAAGATATGTATATAAATATAGAGAGAGTTGCAATTTAGAAAAAGGCTTATTATCATCATGGATTCTCTCAATTGACCAGAGGGGATACTATCCAATAAAAAGTATGTAAAGAGAAATGCTAAAAGGTAAATAAAAGGAATGGTGGAACCATGTGAACCAATTATAATTTGGATTGTGCAATTGGGTATTCATGATGATGAGCAAGTGGTCATGCAAGTTGTGAAGAGAGGAAGGAAGGAAGGAAGGAAGGAAGGAGAGTGTTGGAAGTGGTGGCATTCACCAGCCCCACCCCCTCATCCCAACTTGCTGCTATGCTGAATTGGAATGGCATAAAATAGTTCTCTCCCTCTCTCTCTTCTCTCTCTCCCCCCACCTTTTGTATCCCTTTCCTTTAGGTTCTTTGTCGCTAGCTCAACTTGGAATTCCCCCATTTCTTTCTTCTCTAGATAGCGTCGCATCATATACCACTCGTCAATGTTAGTAGTGTAGTCATGGCCCTTCACCAAGGCAAGGTAACCTTCATCCCTAGCTAAGATAAGATGCTCTTCCAACCGGTTTGGTTCATGGGCACTCCGAATTGGATCATCAAACAAAACAAAGCACATGCATGCATTATATTGGTATAGTGCCTTCATTAGTTTGCTCTCCTCTTCTTCTCTAGATGTTCTACAGTTGCTTAATTATCAAGTTTGTTTAGTAGCGCCTCGTTATGGCATACTTTTGCTTTTGGGATGTGAAAATGACACTAGGAATAAAGCTCCTTGATGGGTTTCCGTAAGTGAGGTACAAGCCAGCAAAAACTTGCGCTTCTATGGCAGTATTTTCAACACCTTACCCCCTTTAAGGATTTGAGTAATACCCATACCAAGAGTCCTCTCCTAAACAGATCTCAGTTAATACTAGAGATGAAAAGAAGAACACAAATGATAAACAATATATAATATAAAGAGGGCAAAGGATGATGGTACTAGGTACACACGCTCCCTCGATACAAAATCCCTAGGGGGATAGATCATATATAGAGGCAAAGAACAAAGAAAAATGTAGTGTGGTAGATCAGATCATCCATAATGGTAGCCGGCACTCTCAGAGTCAAGTCAAGCCCCATAGTGCGGTCCAGGTCCACCGTTGCTATAACCGTTACTTGCCGTGGTGGTGAAGGAGGGTTGTTTCCGGGGTGGATTCACTGCCGCCCTCCTCCTCCTCTTGATGACGATGGACCAGGTGACAACCTCCAACACTACCGCTATCAGGCCGAGGATTGCGAGGATGGCGATGTAGCCACGCCTCCACACATTGGCTGGGTTGAGAAGCTGGAGGCCCTTGAGCACGTTCAAGATGCTTAGGCCGATGACGGTGTAGCCGATCGAGTGGTGGTAGATGTTCCAGAAGAACCTGTATTTGTGATCTGGCTTGGGCCTCAGCAGCAGCGCAAAGACCTGGAAAAGGCAAGCAAGGATAAGGTAAAATTATAACGAGGTCAGCATATCACGGACAGGCAGAATCGGACAACTAAGTTGGCAAGTGCGGAGGCCCAATTTTCAATTTTCTTCTTAATAAACAATGATGACGATAATTGATTAATCAATATTTGTTCAATGATGTGAAGAAAGTGACACTGACAATTGTATGGCAATAATAACCACAAAAGGGACAAGAGGATAGAGGATGATTTCAACTCCTCTAGCCACTTGAAGACTTTCCCACCTAATTGATAATAAATTCCTTTATAAGACTACTCTAGTTTCTTAGTTTCGAATTTGTGGTCATGAGTTAGAGGGTTGGCCTTACAATGATCAGCATCTAGTCTACCTTATGATCATGTTGCTGTCTAATGCTGATTGGACAAGGTCTACTTTGGTCTAGAAGAGACCCCTTTAGGATCTAGAAGAGACCCCCAGAAGCCAGTTATAAGACGTTCTTCCAATTCAGCCAGTCTACTTTATATAATCCAAAGACTCAAAATTGAAAAGAAGAAGAAGAAGAAAGGGAAAGATGTGTATAGGGCACCTGGAGGGTTGCTCCGATGAAAAGGATGACACCGATGGCACTGTGGTAGCCGGTCTCACCACCCCCATCGCCCAGCCTGAGGCCTGTGACCCACCCAGCAACACCGAATATATAAGCTAAGCCCTGGCAGCTGATGTGAAGGTAGAACCATGCAGGGTTGGCTCCCTTGAACACCTTCAGGTGCCTCGCAAATATTGCCCCCAAAGGCATCATGATTCCCCAGCTCACTACGTTAAGCCATCCATGTGCCTGGAACATTCAATCCAAAAGCCAAACATAATTAGATCCTATGCCATGCATTAGCTGTAAGCTTGAATGTGTCAGGTCAAATAAATTAATCGATACTGATAGCTTCGGCTAGTGGCAGAGCAGAGTAGTGCCATGCAACTACTCCCTTTGGGTTAACGCATTCTGAATAACAATAGGGAGCAAATTCGATAAGACTACAGCGATCCGTTAATACTTTGAAAAGAATACTTACGTTCTTCTTCTGCTGCCTGGAGCTAAAGAAGGAAGACCCTGTGGAAGATGAGCTTCCCGGGCTGCTACCCTTGTTTTTGTAGCCGTCATCGTCATCGTCATCACCATCACCGTCACCACCCCTACCGCTTCCACTGTTGCTGCCACTGCCGCTGCCACTGCCGCTGCCACTGCCACTGCCACTGCCACTGCCACTGCCACTGCCGCCTCCACTAACTGGAGTGGACCCAGCGGCTAAGCTCAGAGTCGCCATAGACTGCATGTTAGCACCGCTGGTCGAGTGTGTCTTGGGGTTAGACCCCTTCATGGGCCCCTCCTGCCACACCTGGTTCACAGTGGTCGTGCCGGCGGCTAGCTGCAGCTTCGCGAATATGGTCATCTCCCCATTCTGGAACGCGCCGGAGATGCTTGGGACGCTGAAGCTGAGGCTCCCCTCCTGCATCGACGTGTGGTAACTGTCGATGGAGGAGGTGTAGGCACGGACTGAGCCGGCGTCGTTGACGTAGGCCACAAGGGCCTGGCATCCGACCATGCCGGTGTCCGAAGGGTTAATGGCCCAGGAGATCCACCGGGAAGAGGAGGTGCCGGTGACGCGGAAAGCAATGTCAGCAGTGGCGGTGGACTGGTTGAAGTTCCAGTGGAGGAAAGAGCTGAGGACGGGGAGGTCCACGCAGGACTTGTAGACATTGTTGCTTGAGAACTTGTAGCCGCTGCAGCTCTGTGAAGAAGCAGGGGTGATGAAGAGAAGAACGGAGAAGAGCAATAGAGGCAGCAAATAACAGAGAGCTGCTCTGTTCTTCATCTTATTATACAATCTCTCTCTCTCACTCTCTCTGAGGATGCTAGTTTCTGTGGTCTGAATCTAAGTGCTCTTGGGTGGATCAGAACCTCTAGCGGAGAAGACTATATAAGGTGAGAGGGTATGCAAAGAGACATACCACCCATTATGAATCATTACAAATAAGAAAGGGTTAATCCCTCGCTAGAGGGATGAAATTTAGTAAGAAAATAGCGTTGAATTCAAACACATAATACTATGTCCTCCCATACCTAACCCCTTTTCTCAGACATCCACTAACTTGTTTACTGTTCGTCAACATAATGCTACCAAAAATGCCATGTGGAAAAAGTGTTAGGCTGGGAAGTGGAGGAGCAGGTCACCCGCCCGTGGCGTGTGGTAGGCATGTGGTAACAGTTGGGATTCAATATTATTATATTTTCCACTTGCCACTGTGTCTGTCTGCTCCTCGAAACTTCAATACTATTTTTTCGTTCTTTAGAATAAGAATCTTTTTTGTCCTAACCACTTATCCTTAACTCACGCGGTTTCTAACCATGGTAAGGAGGGAGCTCACATGTGATGCGACCGTATATAAAATTATTAAATCACAAACACATACATATGTATATATATACAGAGAAAGAGAGAGATTTACACACCTGAATGGGCCAGTGTCTGGCCGTTGAGTAGTTCACAATTTCACATGTAGACTAACAGCTCATCTCTGCACCAAACGCGCGGCGTCACAAAGGTCCCCAACGCCCTTGAAGCAAGCTGAGCTGCCAAAATCAGTGTAGGCTGATCTCTGTACCACAGAACTTCCCGTTCACATATATCGACAGAAAAACTTTTTAAGCGTTCACATATCTTTTCTTCCCCTACACTACTCGAATGGAATCTTAGACGTTGGCCTTATTCTAAGTGAAAATCGCCATTAGCTCAACCAAGGGTAAGCTTGATTGTGCACATCATATGCCACGGACCATAGATGTTTGTTAACTAAAAGAATTCCCCATTGGCAGCTGCCATGATTTATGGGCTTCAACACAGCACAACATATCTATGACAAATTGATATGTTCCTTTGAGGAGGGGTCGACTAATTTCTTAGTGAAGCAAGATATGCTTCAGCAATGAGACAATGACAACCCGCATATAATATAATACTCCCATGCCTATTTCCAAGGTCCAAATTCAAAAGGAACCGACCGGACTGGCCAATCATTTCATTTGTATAATCTTTAGCTCAGTGCCCTTCAAAAGGAAATTACGTTTCCTTTTGTTTTCCCCATGTTCATCCGCAGTACCCGTAAGCAATTACGTCTCTATTGCCATATTTTTCTAGTCATAGGTTGCAGCATAAAATTCCCCCTTCACTTTCAAATGTGAACCCCCTGATTGAGATAAATCCGATAGGCATAAGAGAAAGGATGAGAATTGTAACCTGGAATTCCTTGTACTTCATAGAAGGTTGCCAACGAGGTCCAATTCTCAACCTTTTGTCAGCACTGGTAAACTCATCACATGAATAGTTAGATCATTCCTTATAGTACATAAGTTAAGAATACAAGCTGAATATTATTGGGATTTCTTATCTGCAATATATAATCATAAAAAAATGTCAGTTTTGACAATGCATTGCATGCAATATGATCTGAACGCAACATATGTTCTAGGGTTTAATTTACAAAAAAGCACATGTCCTAGGGTACATGTGATGTATCCCAAGTCAACTGTGCCAAATATAATTTGCTCAACAAGTATATGCTGTACATCCATGTGGTAATCCAACTCGAGATAATGAATTGTTTGGTGGCCACACTACCTTATTTATTAGATGTGAATAGATGACCAAAATAGTTGTGACAGATTCAACACTGAAGTTAAAAACTTCAAGCGGTGGAATAATTAATTAAGACAAGAGCCTAGTGTATGATAATGCATATGAAAGAAAATGAAATTGCAAGGCAGATATGGAACTTAAAGAATGCCAGCCAATGAAAAAGTCCTACATTAAAAAAATTGATGGGGTGATTTACATAATCTCAGGACTAATGAAAGTAAGAATATCATCACTTGATCGATTATAATTCAGCCAGCTACTGCAAAAACAGATGCACTAATGGGTATACATTTATTCATGTGTGCACCAAAGAAAAGTTTATCAGGTTTACCAGAAACAGTGTATCTGGTTGGCTTGAGACTCAATAGCTTCACAGCAGCTTAGCTGAATCCCACCAGCCTCCCTAATTGTACTTGCATTGTAATCTCCCAGCTATTTCAAAAGACAATTTATTTTTTTCAAATTATTAAAAGTCACTCAAATGCAACACTATGTTCCAAATCCCTGATTCATCATCTACAAAAGCAGTTCCAACTTCTATTGGTTTTAGCAAGTGTATGTTCATGGTCTAATAATGTACAAACAAAATCCATTCTTTAATTGTCACTTACAAACTAACTCCAATATTTAATTGTCTCTTCCTCCTCTGGACATGGCAATGTCAGGAGGACCACTGGAAATTTAATAAATCAAGTAATAATTTACCCAGTGCTAAGTATGGTTCCTCTTTCCATCCCATGGAAAACATGGAGAATGAAGTTTGGGAGGACCTTCAAAAGGAGTATGTTTCTAGGTCCATTCTAGTTCACAAGAAACATGGTTCAGCATGTAAATCTTTTGACCAAGTCACAGGTACAGCAGGTATGCACCCCATAATGCAACAGGAGTTCCGCTCTTTCAAACTGGTAAGACATTAAAAAGGAGATAAAATGTTCAATTGAGTATTTCTCCTCTGACAATTCCATTGAGAAAAAAATTGGCTTCAGAACCTTCAGTTAATCATAATGACTCATAAATCTTGAACCAGCTTGACCAAAAAGAAAATGCTATTGACAGCTACTTATTCATGAACCCAGTACCAAGTAAGACTAACATCTCCTCCAGTTTCAATTCTGATAGCTGTAACTCCAAAGTCACCCGTTAAAAAGTAGCAAAATAAAAAAAAAAAAAGGATTAGCAACCAATATGACTAGAAGAACAGAAGTTAGGAATCAGTAAATTTAACAAGAGGGGTTACAATAGTGCAAGTTACACCCCTTATGCAATGTAATGTCAATGAAGAAATGTGCATATTCATTAAGTTCTGTTGTTGATAAAAAATCCGCCAAGCTCTTGAACCATAATATTGATTAGAAGTTTTACCTCCTTGAATATTTTACAATGAGAAGCCTCCTCAAAACTATGAATTGACATTATGAAACCAAGTCAGCCTAAGAAAATACAGGGATTAAGTGCATAGGCTCAAAATGAGACAAAATTATCTCGAATAGAAACCTCAACAAGTTTTTCCTTTTATAATACAGGCAATGATGTGCACAAAAGCAGGAGTGGTGGAAGGAGGGCGATACCAGTTTCTTGAACATATTAATAGATGATGCATTTGTATCTCCAAGTTTTTCTCAGAACTTCTCGATCTCAAGATTCATGACAGAAAAACATCATCAGCAAGACATATTCCTTTCTAAGTCCTTTGCCCCGACTAAGCTAGAAGCAATGAGATAATATGGAAACTGACTTACAAAAGATAATAGACATTGTACAATTCCCGTATATCTAAGCTTAACATAGGACTGACAAGTCGAAAAAAAGTATCCATTGCCAAACAGGAATCATTAGTGAACTCCAGGCAAAACACACGACAATATTCTCCCTTCATATGTCATTTATGAAGATACTAGGATAATAAATTCCTTTCTAAAGTCACTTGCTACATTAAGCTAGAAGCAACAAGACAACAAGGAAACTGACTTACAAAAGATAATAGAAAATGTACAATTAACATATATCTAAGTCTACCATAAGAAGGGCAAGTCAAAAAGAAATATCCATTGCCACACAGGAATCATTAATGAACTCCAGGAAAAGCACATGGCAGCATTCTCCTTTCATATACCATTTATGAAGATACTAGGATAACATATTCTTTTATCCATAAAAGAAAAAAAGAAGAAGAAGAATACCATATTCTTCTGTACTGACTTTGATTTTCTTTTAATAGGTAAGTATAGAAATAGGACTTATCACAGGTTTACCACATTCCATTTGATCCTAGCCATGTAATTGGGTATCATCCAGATCTAGAACAATCAAGAAATCTGTCTAGAAAGATCCATTATTATGGATTCATGAAACCGTAAAGATGTGAGAGTACCGACACAAATGCATTGCATAATAAATAGTAGCAAGCATGTAACTATATATTTTAAAGAACCAACTACAGGCTAAGGGAAACCAAGTATCTTCTGGCTTCAGTAACCATTATTTCAATCTCTGCCATGTAGGGATCATCTAGGTCATTCGTGTAGATATTCACATCACCGACCATTGCTGGCATTATTATACAATACAAATTTTCACATTATGAGGAAGTGATATGATAATCCACTTGTCTACAGGGATATAAACATGGAACATGAGTAGGGAAAACTGAGATAGAGAACTACAGTAAGCTAATTTCAAATTCATTTCATAGGCTTTTGTTAACTCCAACAATTTCTGTACAGATTTCTCCCAAACAAGTTGCAGATATAACCTCACAAAAATAAGTCATAGATATAGGGTAACATAACATAATCACTTGATAACAGTAGGCACATCTTTTCTAAAAGTGATTATGCCAGATCTAAGACAAATCTAAAGTGCACCTGTTTCAACACTATCACCCAGAAACCTCACCTGATATGCAAAAAGAAAAAAAGTGAGTAAGAACAAATTTACATTAAATTAATTAAATAAGGCTGATCCAATTCACAAAAAAAATGTACTAAGAGCTTCTCCATGAATTTCAGAGCTCCAGGATCATTAGAAAATTCTAAGATTGTGCTTATTATTAGCTCTGATGATGATTAGATTACTACAACAGAAAAGAAAAGGCAGGAGATGTCATGGCAATTCATCAAATTCAAGAGTACTAGTTTTCTTATCTTTAAACTTCAAAATAGCTATAACATTTTCATATATCACGCAATCATGCAGAACCTCTGCCAAAAGTTATCCCACTTTATAGTCACCCAAGTTACTCCCCGTGCCCCAAACAGAATCAACATAGTGATGCTAGCCATTCGAAAGCACAGTAGTCTCCCCGAGAACTTGAGATTATATAGAATGGTTCGCATTCCATTGAAGCTCATAAATTTAGAAGAATCTCCCTCAGAAGCAATTAAGGTTTAAGCAGGACCTCCTGAGCAAAATATTTCAATTAACTAAATCCTTGTCCAGAATGATGAAGGTATCCTCTGCAAAAATTAAAAAAAAAAAAAAAGGGCGACACAAATCCAATCAGCTCCAGAAGCCAATTCCAGGCGAAGGGCAGCGAGTGAACCATGGAGAGAGGAAGGCGCAGGGTTCGGCCTATGGTCCAGGAGTGCTGCATCTGGTACTCCTCATTGAGAGAGAGGGGCTAGGAGTCGGTGGCCTGCCTGAAGGAGAGCAGGATCCTGATCCTTCATCCACTAACGACACTTCGAGAGAGCCTAAAACGGCGTCGTTCTCACGACTTCTATAGAAGCGCGGAAAACATTTTCTATATTTTTCATGTTTTCTAAAGCGTTGGTCGATTGGACTGTTTCCCGCGTCTTCTAGTGAAATGAAAAACAATTCTGATTTTCTGCATAATACACGACAAATTCTACTATACATCGGAAAACATGGCGGCTACCTACTGATGCAGAATCCGACGACTTATTCCGGGAACTACATGGTCCACCCTTAAATGCTTCATGTTAAATCAGGAATCTCGATTACAACATGACAAGAACAAGAATGGTAGACCCAGGACTGAACAAGAACTCACGATCTTATCAGGCATCAAAAGAGATGAAGATCTAAGGCAAATAGAGAAGAATGTAAATCCTATCACAATCTCAAGGCTTTTTCCATAACTTCACCTCAGGGAAAGAAGCCTGATACATATATATATATATATGTATATCTTAATAATATCCTCCTGCAAACCTAAGAAGAACCTCACATCACTCATCATAATACTGGAAGGCATAAGCCTGAAAATTGTACCTCAAAAACTCAAATCCCCGGATACAAAATCCTTTTTCTGTGAACTGCTATCCTGTAGAATCCAGTTCTCTGGAACAGGGCACTCCACTCCAGTCAGCTATAAGACAACTCACCTCATTCTTACCACTGAAAACACTTGAAAGATAACTCCACCAAAACTCATAATTCACCAGGCTTCACTGGCTTGTTCAGTTGCTCTTCATCTAAAGAAGCAGCACCTAGAAATTGATACCTGCTGGCAAGCAAAAAAGAACAGAAAAGAGACTGTTTTAGGCAAGAAAGCAAGTGAATGTTTACAAGTGAAAGAGACCAGCTCTGTTTTGTTTCTCCAAGTGTTCGCAGTAGAATCATGGCCCGGTTTGGCCAATATTATTGAAGAAAAATAGAAAAACTGAAAGATCAGACTTCAGCCGAGCTAGAAATAAACAATTCCAGTCTGCAAATATGTGAAACTAAAAGGATCAAAGGACAATATTGGGCAGAGATAGATGCACAATATATAAGAACATTGATTTTAAAACTACGAGCAGATTGACTAGATATAGCATTTTGTTCCCCTATCTCCAAAATTTATGCCAAAAACTATTCAGCATAATATAGATAAAATTATGCCATAGCACATATTGATCATATCCACTCAGTCATATATGTACCAAAGATGAATGAATATGATCCAACAGAATCTCAACAGCCAAAAGAACTCTGAATCTAAATGGATAGATCTTGTGAATATGGCTTATTTAGCTGTCGCCCGCTTGGGTATGCATAAGCTGGAAAGCATAATAGTATGAACTATATATACCGAAAGGACATCCAACAATAATACAAGTACAAAGAAAAAAAATCATAAACTTAACCTTAGACATTGTATTTATGGAGCATTGACAGCACTAAAATCATATGTAAACCCATTTTGTATCACGGAATAAATAGAAATCGAGTAGCATGCAAATAACATGATCTTTTTAATAGAGCAATGGAAATGCTTTAGCATCCACTTTTTAACATGATCTTTTTAACAGAGTAATAGTGTGGCCAAAAGGCATTTTGACACTAAAACCCCTGGATACAGATTCAGTTGTTACCTCTATTCAACTCTCTTATTGACATTGTAATCACCGACATATCCGGGAGAGATTTTAGTTGGAACCTCCGACCCTGCAGCACCAAGTCCATATCCAAATGAGCCGGGTGCACTTCTCTCGGGATTATTTGGTGATCTCCATGTGGGATCCCCGTAACCCGAACCACCTACTCCATAAAGGTCAGCAAATGGACCATCATAAGAAGCCCCATTGGATGCATTGAAAGAAGAAGCAAGTGCTCCAGCACTAGTCCCAGCATTTCGCCCATAACCAACAGTTCCTAATCCATAGGTGCTATTACCACCAGATCCATGGCCAAAATTCCTGGAATCATTCAAAATATTATTACCACCTCCACCACCATCCTGACCTATAATCTGTGAAGAACCCCAATTAATTCCAGCATTTCCAAGGAGGGTTGCACCACCAGTGGTCAGTGTACCCCCGGATGGAGAGTAGGTGGTGGAATTAGCTGAGTTAGTGGAGTAGTTGAACCCACCATTTCCCCACAAGTTCCTAGTTGCTGAGCTGAAGAAGGAAGAGTTCCCCCCGTTGCCTCCATCAAACCCAACAGCATAACTAAGTTTATTAGGATTTCCAATATAGTAAGGATTTAGGCCCCTGGCATAGCTGACACTACCACTGTAATTTGGCCTTCCCTCGTAGCTAGGGCCAAGTCCTGTCTCAAAATTCATGCCAAATGGAGGGAACCCACTGCGACCATCAGTAACTGAACTAAACCTACCATCTCTAAGAGGATACCCTCCTACAGAACCTGGAGCATACCCCTGAGTATAACCACTAAATAAACTGGTGACACGATTGATCCCATAGTTGTAGCCACCAAGAGGGCTCCGACCAGGGCCTGGTGATAATTCTTTAGGAACTGCCCTCTTCACTTCTACCATTTTGCCATTCAGCTCATGGAATGTGTTGATCAGGACCTTGTCTACAGATTCTTCCGAGTCATAAGTGACAAATCCGAATCCCCTTGGCTTTCGAGTGTTGTGATCATACATCACCACCACGTCATTGACCGCCCCAAACTGTTCAAAATAGGTCTTGAAGTCGCTCTCGGTGACAGTGGCAGCTAAGCCTCCAACAAATATCTTCTTAGTGCGGCCTGGACCAGGAGAACTATGGACACTAGGGCTACTTGCCCTCCCAAGAGAATTCTGGTCATCCCTTGGAACTGCCCTTTTTGCCTCCACCTGATCATGGTGAGGTAAACCAAATTGTGAAAATTGAACTCATGTAATCACTGAATATCCCAATTGGTTAAACAGAATGACACATTCACACACGGTTTTTCCTATAATTATTACAATGCTGGACTGTAACTTCCACATTCATATGAAATTTGCATATTTATTCAACCAATACAATTCGTAAAAGGCACACAAGAGAAAAGGATGAATGGTGAAGTAGACTTTGGATCAGCTTACCATTCGCCCGTCTATGCTATGCTTATCCTTAAGGACCAATTCAGCAACAGCAGGATCAGCAAAGACAATGAAACCAAAACCACGAGCACGACCAGTGGTCCGGTCCTTCATGATGATCGCCTCCACCACCTCCCCATAGGCACTAAAGTACTCCTTCAATCTATCTTCGTTTGTTTCCCATGATATTCCACCTATGAATAGCTTTCCATGATAAGATTGCATTGCCTCTGCAAAGCAAAGCAATCACGGTGATCAATCTTAACTCTGCAATCTACTACTGCATATTATGAATTGAAGTCATTTATGAAGGATGGTAGCTTCTTTGAGACGAATCTAAAGGCCCATTTCACTGAAATGCAACCGGAAATGATCCAAACTACAGAACTGCAGATTTCAAATCATGAGATCCGTCAAAACCGATCCAAGGAGAGCGATTGTGCAAGCAGGATGTTCCAAAGCTAATAACGAGGCAGATATCAAATAGCATGCTCTCAAATGGAGTGTAACAGGAAATGCAAGCGGATGTCCAATCGATCAATAAAAACAGTACCTTTTACCGATATATAGTTACAAACGAGACGTATTATCGATTGCCCAGAAGCAGATTTTCAGGTTCAGTGAGCAAATTATGCAAGATCCCTCGAGAACCAGGCCCAGAAACAAAAAAAAAGGACCTGAAAAGGCAGCAGGGGTGCTCATCAGGATCCGAAATTTACAATCTCGCAAAGATCAAAACTCCACCCAGAACGAGATTCAGAGAAAACCCACCACTGGCGATAAACCCACAGGCCAAATCTTGCAAAAGGAACGGATAGAAAATGAAAGGGAAAAACAATTCAAGATCTGAGAGTGGAAGCAGGACCTGAGGGCATCCTTTGAATATGCCCCCAACCCAACACCCTTTATTCGTTAATTCAATTCTTGTTAATCTCGAATGTCAAATGAGAATTCAAGTGCCCAGTGAGGCAGAAGGCAAAAATCTGAGCTTTCTAGAGCGGCATGACAGAAGGAGGTAGGGAGAGAGACGCCTTGAAACATCAGCGTTATACAATGTAATACTGTCTCCCCTACCTCACTGATAATGACTAAATTTTTTTTCCTTTTGTGGGTATTTTCCTCAAATACATTTCAGACTTTCAGCTTCAATTACAAAGAGAAAAAGAAACAAAAATGAGAAAAAAAAACAGTAGAAAATGGTAAGAGTTGAAATGAAGATTCATTATATACATATAACTATTCTAACCTAATATTCCTGCACCTGGATTTGGTGAACCATTAAATTTTCCTAGTTTGGCAGTCCTGTTCTGATTTGACGGTTGAGATTGCCTCATCTATTTGACTTTTCTAGGTGGTAGGTCAAGTCAAAGTCTAGTTTTTTATATTGCCTATTTTTCATTAAACTGCATTTTTGTTCTTTATTCTAATAGTTTTTCAAAAATGTATTTAATTACAGTTATATTATTTTTAAATATTAATTAAATAAATATCATTACTCCACTTTTTGAATTTTGTAAAATAATAAAGATATTGTAAGTATTATTATTAGTATATATATATAAAAACTCTATTTTATATATTTTTAATTAAAATTTATTAATTTTCATTTTATCCAATATTATTCAATTGGGTAATAATTAATTCGATTTGTTTATTTTTTTTAAATATTAGTTCCGAAAACGAGATGAGTTTGAGTGTTGTGCTAGATACTAGTTAGATAATATATTATAAAATAATAATTTATAATTAAAAATTATTAATTATAATTAACCTAATATTTTTAATCTTATAAATTAATAACACTTTACTATTTTATAAAATATATAATAATATTATCAATAATATATATATATATATGAATTCCGTATTATTGAATAAAAAATATTACGAATGAATAAATTCTCTTCAAACTCGTAACTTTTATTAATTACCCAGCAAATTTTGGCCTCTCATATATGCTTTATATACAATTTTTTTAATAATAATAATAATAATTTTATTATATAAAAATTTTGGTATGTCATTTAAAAATAATTTTTATTAAATAAACATTTATCACATTATTTTTGTATAAACTAGTAATAAACAATTTAATAATAATAATGTGTAATATATATTTATTATAAAATTAATATAATAGGACTTGTATTATTTAGTCGAGTAAAAAATTAATATACAATATATAAATACTTTTAAAATATTTATTTTATATTAAATAGTTATATTATGCAAAAGATACGTGAATGCATTATGAAATATTGATATGGAGTTTTCCTATTGGCTGGCAGGTGGTGTCCGACGTGGATTTCTTCTATTGGCTGTCACACGTAGCCTCGGCGTAGAGCATGACAATCCGGGGCTTCTTCTTCTTCTTCATCTGCATCGCGAGGTTTTTCTCTGATTGAGAGTTTCCGACGACTGAGAGAGAGAGTCAGATCAGTCTGTTCTTCTGTTAAAAAGGGGATAGAGTGCAGAAATGTACAAATCACAGTCGCTGTCATTGACAGTCTTCATCTTGCTCGTTTCATCATTGTGTCTCTCTTATGCGCTGTATGGTCCGTCATCTCCTGTGGTTCAGCTGAACCCTTCCAATTTCAAGAACAAGGTTGGTGGATTTTTTCTTATTCTTTTATCTGCTTATGGATCTACTCGAAAGGATGTAGAAAATCTCCTTTCCAGTGTTTAGTATTAATTTCATCTGGAGTTTATATTTCTCGGTAAAACTGGTACACTCACAATATGTTAGTTCGTGCTGGTCAATTTAAACTGAGACGTGGATCAGGAAAATCAGAGTTCTTTTGTGATTTTCACTTCGGTTGGTATACCGTTTGGCATTGGTTGCCTTGTCTGTCGTAGGATGGAAGCTGATGAGAGCTCACATTGATTTGGTTTCCCAACGATTTTATTGCCCCTATTAAATGCTGATGTTTGAAGAAATAAATCCTTGCGTATGTTGTAATAATAATACGCATCCATTTTTGGTGAAGATGATAATTTTAACTTAAGACTAGAGATACAGAAGAATGTTAAAAACCAGTTAGCCTAATAGATGCCCTACACTTTTTTGATCCTATAGATAGGAATTTGGTTAAGTTTCATTCTCAGGTATTTCAGTATGGAATCAATCCTCACAGGTTTTGAATTCCAATGGAGTAGTTCTGGTTGAGTTCTTCGCACCTTGGTGTGGTCATTGTAAAGCTCTTACCCCGACGTGGGAGAAGGCTGCCACTGTTTTGAAGGGTGTTGCTACTGTGGCAGCCTTGGATGCTGATGCACACCAGTCTCTAGCTCAGGTATATTTACAATGTACCTTTCTCATCATACCCTTTAGCTTAAATTCTGATGTTTTATCGAGCCTTTCTTTCCTAAATCGTTTCTTAGAACAACTCAGTGTGCTTCCAGTTACGAGGGGCAATTCTCTCTGCCTAACATAACATAACTCAGTGTGCTTCCAGTTACGAGGGGCAATCCGTATATTTAGAAAGCTCTTAAATGTTTATGGAAATGTTGATGGTTACAGTGCATGAGCAATTTATCCTAATGTTGTAGATATCCAATAGTTTGTGTGCTTTTTGTTTTTTTAGTCCCTGCACCTTTTCTTGATGACAGCTTAATACAACTTTTATTCTGAAAAGAAATACAAGAGATGAAGGTACATGCTCCAAAGAGAATTTCCTCTATTGAGTGCTATCATTTTTATAATATGTCTATCTCCATCACAGGAATATGGAATCAGGGGATTTCCTACCATAAAGGTGTTTGTACCTGGAAAGGCTCCTGTAGATTACCAAGGAGCCAGGGATGTCAAGCCAATTGCAGAATTTGCACTCCAACAAGTATGTTGTACTTCCATCTCTTTGTCTTGGGATTTATGAGTCAATTTTCCAATTCCTTAAACTATATGTGATTTTGGGGAATGACTAGCCTCCAGTGGTGAAATGTTCTGTGAACATGATATGATTGGCATATGAGCAATAACAATTGCTTTTTTACCTACATATAACAGAATCTAAAATTGTATACTACATCCTTATCGATGATACCATCCCAAATAATCTGGTTATTTTTTTATCAGTAGACAACCCGACCCATTTAATAAGAGGAAGGATTATGCTATTAACTGCTCTCTTTATGTTTCAGAGATATGGACAATTTAAAAATCTCTCTACTATTTTACATATAATATGAGTGGTGTTTAGTAACTCGTTTTCTGCTTCTCTTTAGATGCTCGTCATCTTCCAGCAAAGTTTAATGCTAGATTTGTGTTACAGGTCAAGGCACTCCTAAAGGACCGTTTGAATGGAAAAGCAACTGGAGGTTCAAGTGAAAAATCTGAAATTAGTGCATCTGTAGAGTTGAATTCTCGCAATTTTGATGAAACGGTGCTCAAAAGTAAAGAGCTCTGGATTGTGGAATTCTTTGCACCTTGGTATGCGATTTATGTTGGCAGTGATTTCTCTAATTTGTTTCACTTATTGAGATGTAATTTTGGCAGCATCATATACAGCATCGTACGACATTACGTAGTTTCTTTGGAGTCACTTGTTGGCTAAAACTTTCTTAGTCGTGATTACCTTGAGCTGAAACAGGGAACCATGCATTATATCAGTCGGCCTTGCCCATATTATAATTGGGAACCCTAGTTCTGTGCAATGAAAGCTTCTGTTTGTGTACATACTGCAAGGAGTTATAAATGACATAATCATTGTTTATTAATTTATAATTTGGTACAGATTTTTTATTTCATCCTCCCATCTTAGCATTTAATCTATTGGAGAATCACTCAGTGCTGTTTTGCTTGCATTGATTCTTGTATCTATATATTTCTGGGCAGCAAACTGCATATTCTAGATGGTAGGAAAATCTTGAAAATTTGTGTGTTCTGTACTCTGCTAGAAATGCTTGAATTTGTAAATGGTCTAATCAAAGTATCATTTCTCATTCTCAAAGTTTTTGTAACCATATTTATTTATCAATTTTTCATATTAATCGGATATATTATTGGCCAGAAAAGATGGGAAATATTGAGGTTTTGTGAGATGGTTACTCTGTTTTTAATTTTATTTTATAACAATATGGTTCTTGTCTGTCTTTCATTGTAAAGGTGTGGTCACTGTAAGAAGCTTGCGCCCGAGTGGAAGAAAGCTGCAAATAATTTGAAAGGGAAGGTGAAGCTAGGTCATGTTGATTGTGACTCTGAGAAGGTAAGGTTTCTAGCAGGATAGTATTTTAATGAATAATTTGTCCTTTTAGATCAAGAAATACTGCTCAGGTAATTTCATTGGTAGTGACGTGCTCCAAATGCCAGTCTTTGATGAGCAGATTCAATGTACAAGGTTTCCCGACAATTTTGGTCTTTGGTGTCGACAAGGATAGTCCAATTCCTTATGAGGGTGCAAGAACTGCTGCAGCTATAGAGTCGTTCTCTCTTGAGCTACTTGAAACAAATGCTGGTCCAGCTGAGGTGACTGAACTGACCAGTCAAGTAAGTTCTCTTATTTTGACTATTCTTTAATACCTTAATGTTGTACTAATGGTTAAGCTGTGTATATGATTCACAGAGAAGACGTGATTAACTCCATAAGCTTTGCATTTGTAGGATGTCATGGATGAGAAGTGTGGTTCAGCTGCCATCTGCTTTGTTTCTTTCTTACCTGATATCTTGGACTCCAAGGCAGAGGGAAGAAACAAGTATCTTGAAACTCTACTGTCAGTTGCGGAAAAGTTTAAGAGGAGCCCGTACAGGTATACGTGGTCTATGTTTGAAACTTACTTACCCATGTTGGCAATATAACAATTACAGAAAATCTGTTGCTCTTCCTCGATAACAAATATGCACAAAAGAGGAAAGTTTTTCTATCAACTGTATATAATTACTTGGATGTCTAAACAAACCCTATTGTCATCTACAGTTTTGTATGGGCTGCTGCTGGCAAGCAGCAAGATCTGGAGAGTCGTGTTGGTGTTGGGGGATATGGATACCCTGCCATGGTTGCTTTGAACACGAAGAAAGGTGTATACGCCCCGTTGAGGAGTGCCTTTGGGCTCGACCAAATATCGTAAGTGTCATTTTCAGCATTAAACTTGAATACCACGACACAAATCAAATACGTGCATCAATCAGTGTGGTAATCTTCCGTTTCCTGGTATGCTGCTGTCTCAGTGAGTTTGTGAAGGAAGCGGGGCGAGGAGGAAAGGGGAACTTGCCTCTTGAAGGCACCCTGACGATTGTCAAGAGTGAGGCATGGGATGGTAAGGATGGAGAAATTATGGAAGAGGACGAATTCTCGCTTGAGGAGCTCATGGGAGAAGATGGTTCCAACAAGGATGAGCTATGATCCTTTTGGAGTCCTTAACATTTAGTAGGGGCGCAGTGCAGTGGGGATGAGGATCTAAAAGGACTTTGTAGTCTGCTGCTGCCTAGACCTAGACGATGAGGTTAGTAATGCATTTTGGTGTGTTGTTGCATTCGTTGGGTATGTCTTAGTAGTACATTGCCACAGTTTATTAGATGATGATGATCTTGGAGACTCTCAAGTCCACCATGCCATATCATAACCTTTTGACTATGGAAGAGTTTAGTTTTCTGGGGGCATTTACAGGTTATCATGTTATGCTATTCAAGGCTAAGAAATTTAGGTTAATAGCTGGGCATTCTTTGAAATTGAACGCCCAACAAGTACAACAACAAGATTAAATAAATGGGCATCCCTCCCTCCTTGTATTTATAATTAATAGTATACTGCATAGGCTTCCCTCCTTCCTCCCTCAGCCCTCTATATGATCAGCTACATGGGGATGAGGAAAAAAGAACTAAATACAATGAAGGTGACTTAGTCTCTGCTGATGCTGTTGTGCAGTCTATACTATGAACAAAGTAGAACCTTATCGGCATCTGCTTTCATGTAAAGACTGTAAAGTTGTGTGCCCACAATTTATTCTCTCTTTGATTGTTCTCATCGCCTGTAGGATGGAAAAAAGGAGGCCATACATGATTCCTTATGGAACCTGAAATCAATGGCTTGAACCATAAAAAAAAAAATTCATTTGTAGCAGTCTTGTCCTATTTGTTTTCATATTATTTGCTGAATGCAACAGAATCACACAAGTGGTCAGGTTAAGCCCAAAATAAGACCACAGTACCACCGAATGTTCGGTGAAGAACCGAGTCCGATCTGCACAGGCATCATATGCCTTGGAATTTGGACGGAAGCTCCTCCTCTGTAGGCAAGTAGTCCTTGGAAGCTTGTCGATGGAAATAACTACTTTATTTGCGCTTGCCCATTTGGAAACTATCATCTAGACAAGGAGTCTCATACCATAGGCTCTGGTCTGGGTCTGGCTCGCTGGCACCTGAAAATTACTGCTCAGGGGAGAGGGGAAGATCGAGTTAAACACTGAAGTGCCATGCTGATCGATCTCAATCACAAGATCTCATAAGGTCCGTGGTCCATGGATGATGATGATGATTTAGGCAAACCATGCCACATGCAGCACATGCACCAGTCCGGATAAGTAGGGTAATGGCTCTCTATGTATACTAAAATACACAAATCTGTGAGACATACTTTAATGCAATGTGAATACTTCAATTCAGTTTCATTAACAAATTATATTCTGAATCTTTCCCTGTTTTTATCGAGATGGGGAAGGAGAATTTCTTGGATCCTCAGGAGGATCTTGCATGGCACAACGTTGACCAACACAGTGAAGCCTTTTTTTTCTTGGGTTGTTTTTTTTTTACTTGGGTTGGGTGGGTGAAATGGGCAATATAGGATCAAACGGCTGGCATCCAGTTGTGGGCTATAGAGACCCGAGGACCAGAGAAGCTGAATGGACCCCTCCACTCCACTCCACCACCAGAGGCGCGGTCACTTCATCGATAATCCACAAGGATGTGTTTTATACTGATGGGCAAGTGGTGTCTGTGCATTACCTCCCACGCTCCCTCTCCCTTTCTGAGCTCTTGCTTCTCGGATGTAGAAAATTTACCCTCGATTCTTTTCCACGCTGTGAGCTCAAAGATTCCAATCCCCTAATCGTTATCTCTCTTAATTTTCTTTGTTAGGGATTTCTTGGGAAAAAATAGGCAATATTTTTATTTTCGTGCGAGTCCTAAAGTGCCGATCCTTTTGCCCTTTCTCCGGCACTTATTGCGAATTGAGTCTCTGTACTTCTAGTTCCCTTTTCTTCTTCATGTTCCTGATATGCTGCCTGCTCTTGGTGTCTGTCGTTACATCTGGTGATTTTCCCAGTTGCCTGTCTATCTTCAGGTGGAAGCTGGAGTTGGTAGAAATCGACTGTCCTGCTTTCAATTTGGGGTTTTTTTTTGTCCTTGCCATGTTCGTGTTATTGATAATCTCATCTTATGTTTGTGCTGGGTCTCTTTGCTTGTTAGAGCTCAATATTGATATGGCAATCTTGATATGACCATGATCTTGACTCGCTCTTCATGGGGGCTTTGCTTTCTTTGCAAAGTTGGGGCCTTTCCAGCAGTCTTACTTATTTTGGATTGTCCTTAACATCAACCATGGAGTTGTATTGTTAATTTTGGTGTAGCATAGAGATCATCAATCGAAATCCGGTAACATGTGATCTTGTTTGTGATGTGTAGACTTCATTTTGGAGATGAACAAAGGACATCCACCCGAGCCTCTTGATTTTTTCATCTGGACTGTCGAGGTACTCAAATCCTACTATCTCTTGCTTGTTTGTTTGTTTTGTTGGGAATTTCACTTCCAGCACATGGCTTTACCAATGGAGAATAACTACTGACTGTGATAAGGGCCATTGATGATTAAGTTGACATTTTGGCTCAATCAAGAAGGGAAGCAAACTGTTGTCTAATTCAACTCTGCATATGCATATCTGTGGCTAGGATGTTGGACTGTGGTTGGAGGAGATAAACTTGGGAAACTACCGTGAAATATTCAGGGAGAATGGGGTTAATGGGGAGTACTTGGAGAGCATGTCGATCTTCACTACTGAGCAGATACTTCGATTTATCAGAAGATGCCACATGAAATGGGGAGATTTCATTACTCTCTGTAAAGAGCTTCGACGAATAAAAGGTATTTTCATCACTTTTTGACCTTTTGTTTTCTTTGGAGAGAAAATGTGGATGTAAGCAAGTTGTAGGGTAAGGCCAAGCCAATTTGTTCTTCTGTACAATGGAAAAGAAATCTAAGGCATCCCACCATATAGTCTAGGCTTGTAAAGCAACATTTGCTTAGTTATAATTTCACTTCATCTGCAATGGGTTAGAAAGCATAAGAATTAAGAAGTTTGCAGAGTTTGTTGTTAGTTGTTTCCTTCTCTTGATTTTTCGATGAATTTTAATGCAAATTATTAATTTAAAATACGATATAGATATTGAGAGATAGATGTGATAGGTTGCCTAAACCACAAGAAGAACACTTTATTAATAAGTGACCGAATATGTGCTATTGACAAAATTTCTGGTTCCATTGCATTCTGTAAGATTTGTCATCCATGTTACAATCATATGCTCTCCTGAGATCACTTCCATACTCGGGTGGGTAAGAACATGATTGTTCTGATTCGAGGCTTGATAGGAGAATTCTATCACCCAATGTAGAAAACAATTATGAGCATTCTTTTCTTACTTGTATACACTCTTAAATCATTATCAGTTTTCCTTCCTAGACTTCCTCAGTTCCACTTATACCTGATCCAGCTGGTTCATGATCTTCCCCACCCCACCCCAATGAAGATGCAAAATGTATTTTATTTACATTTGAGTGTCCCTACATGGATATATATATATATATATATATTTCTTAAGCAATACATAATTTCCAGTGGCATGCCTCAAAGGGGAGCAGAGGATCCGTAGGCCTTGGTGGGCTCCATCTTGTCTGTCAATAGTCTTCATGAAGGTGGCAAAGCGCAGCAGACAGTCAAGAGTTGTTTCTTTGAAGCTGGAATCTTGATGCTTAGCATGTATGTATGTATGTATGTATGTAATGTTTTTTCATCTTATCCTCTTTTTCATAGTATTTGGTTTGTTTGAGTGGGAAAATGAGGGAACAAAGAACACTTCTGTCAACATCACCATTACAGTTGCTGGTTGGTTTTTCATCAGAGAGCCATCTCTTGTATGCACGCTGCATTATATTTTTCATACTAATAGCTTCTCTTTGCTGGTCTAGTTCTCTGGTTTCTGTTGCTTTGTGAATCATAGTACTGGAGGAACTGGAAAAGATGAGGGTGAAATAGTTGGTCTTGTTCCAGAGATGGTTATGTCTTATACTTTTGTGAAATAGTTCTCTCTCCCTACCACTTCTCTACCGCAGCCATGGCCATCTTCCCTCTAAGTTCAAGGCTTGCAGAATCCACTTTACCCATCATGGCCATCTTCCCTCTAAGTTCAAGGACTTGCAGAATCCACTTTAGCCATGGTCATCTTCCCTCTAAGTTCAAGTACTTGCAGAATCCACTTTAGCCATGGCCATCTTCCCTCTAAGTTCAAGGACTTGCAGAATCCACTTTAGCCATGGCCATCTTCCCTCCAAGTTCAAGGACTTGCAGAATCCACTTTACCCATCATGGCCAATAAACATCTCTCTTTGAAGATTTTCAATGGACCGTGATAAACATCTTCATGATGTTTGTGAACTTGTAATTTTTTTATTAATTAAATATTTATCTTAATTATAATTTATATCATATAACTTGATAGACCAAAATTTTTATATACAACTTTTTCAATATTAATAATAATAATGTTATTTTATTATATAAAAAAGTTTGGTATAGCATTTAAAAAAAATATTTATTAACCCCTTGAATTTATTAAGTATTTTTTTAATTCTTAATTAAAAATATATCAGGTTTATAAATTTTGTATAATTATTTATTATCATATATATTAAAGCAATTCATATTCTTTAGGATTTAATAATTCCATTAGGTTTATTGTGTTTTTTTCAATATATTTTAGTCTTAATTAATCCATTTTATATTTTTATAATATTTTTTTAAGTTCTAAGAATTTAGAAAATATTTTAAGTCTTATTAATTCCTTTAATTTATTCAGTATTTTTTAGATTTCTTAATTTAAATTAAAAACATTTTATATTTTATAATTATTTATTATCTCTCTCTCTCTTCTTACTCCTCATTCAACGAGTCTGGGAATGGCGTCGCCCATTCTCGCCACAAACTCTCTCTCTTAGAAGATTTTCAATGGATACCTGAAAGCTTCGACTTCCTGTTCTATTAGCCGCAATGCTGAGACCCATCAAGAAAGGTCTAGCTTTCCAGCAGATAACGCGTATCTCCGTCAATCTTCACCGGACCTCTTCCTCCTCTACATCCTCAGCTCCCACTACTCATAAAACAGATTTGGCTTATGCTGTCAGCGATCTTCTCCACGCCGTCGAATGGAAGGAGAACCCGGAGTTCCTCCGGCTGACTCCGAGCCTTATACCGCATCAGGTATCCAAAATTATCGAGACCCACGAGAACGCCAAGCGAGCTCTCGAATTCTTTTTCTGGATCTCTGGTAGGGATTTCTACAAACACGATGTGAGCTGTGCCATGGCTATGTTGAATCGGCTCATTCAAGTCCAGTTCTTCATGCCCATGGAGCGGGTTGCGATTATTATGATTAAGGGTATTAGGAAGGAGCAGGAGCTTGAGCGGGCGGTGGGGTTTTTGAGTGAGATTGGTCAAAGGGGCTACCGGCTTACTCTGCATAGTTACAATACTATTTTGCTGCAACTGGGGAAATTTGATATGATTAGTTTAGCTCAGCAAGTTTATACTCGGATGCTAACTGAAGGGGTTAATCCCAGCTTGTTGACGCTCAATACTATGATTAACATCTTCTGTAAGAAGGGGAAGGTTCAAGACGCCTTGCTGATTTTTAGCAAGATCTTTCGGTGTAACATGAACCCTGATGCATTCACTTACACGTCTTTGATTCTTGGGCACTGTAGGAATGGGGATGTGGATTCAGCTTTTGAGGTTTTTAATAGGATGATACGCAAGGGTTGTGATCCGACTTCTGCGACCTATTCCACTCTGATTAATGGATTGTGCAAGAAAGGTCGGGTGGATGAAGCACTTGACCTGCTCACTGAAATGTCTGAGAAAAAAATTGAACCCACAGTATATACCTATACAGTTCCGATCACTGCATTGTGTGAGAAGGGGCGTGTTGAGGAAGCTATTCAGCTTGCGAGTGGCATGAAAAAGAGAGGTTGTCATCCAAATGTTCAGACATACACAGCTCTGATTAGTGGACTGTCTGGGGCAGGGCTAGTTGAATTAGCTGTTGGAATGTTCCATAAGATGTTGAAGGTAAGTTTAGTGCCAAATACAATCACATACAACGCTTTGATTAATCTACTTTGTACAGATGCAAAATTTGATATTGCTACTAAGGTTGTTGACATGATGGAACAAACTAATTATTTTCCAAATACTCGGACGTACAACGAAATAATTCGAGGGTTGTGCTTTATGGAACAAATGGAAAAGGCAATGGCTCTTTTGGGTAAGATGGTTAAAGGCGGTCCATTACCTGATATAGTGACTTACAACACACTTATTGGTGCATATTTGAGGCTAGGGAACCATAATAATGCTGTTAGATTGGTAGAATTTATGAAGCAGCAACCTTGTAGTCCTGATGAGTGGACCTACAGTGAACTGATTAATGGGTTCTGTAGATGTGGGATGCTTGAGGAGGCATTTTCTCTTTTTAAAGGTATGGAGGGACAAGGAATAAGTCCTAATCATGTTAGCTATACTGCTTTGATTGATGGATGCTGCAAGCAAGGGAAGATAGATGAGGCATTGTCATTATTCAGGGAGATGGAGGAAAATGGATGTAAACCTGTAATTGAAACTTACAATGTATTAATCAGTGGTTTGAGCAAAGGGAATCAGCTTTCAGAGGCAGAAAAGCTTCTCATTAAGATGGCTGATCAAGGAGTGCAACCAAATGTGATAACATACACATCCTTGATTGATGGGCTTGTACATAATGCCAGAATCGAATCAGCATTTCGGATCTTCCATGGAATGGAGAATACAAGTTGCCCTCCAAATTTAGTCACCTATACATCTCTAATTTATGGACTCTGCCAGGAAGGGAAAGCTGAGGATGCAGAGAAACTGGTAGATGAAATGGAGAGCAAAGGACTGGTTCCTGATCTTGTAACCTTCACCTCACTAATCGATGGCTTCATCATGGTCGGTAGGTTGGATCATGCATTTTTACTTTTTAAAAGAATGGTAGATGCATGTATTGTACCAAATTACCGAACCTATGGTGTATTATTGAAAGGCTTGCAAAAGGAATATCAGTTGATCTCTGAGAGCATTGTGTCGCAGCATGAAACCGTGTATAGTTCCACAGCTGTGGATACTCACTTCAATTTGGATTTGGTGTTTCATCTCTTAACACGGTTGTCTGAGATTGGATGTGAACCCACAGTTGATACATATAATTATTTGATCACGGGCTTGTGTAGGGAAGGTAGACCAATGGAGGCAAATCAGCTGATTGAAAACATGAAAGAAAAATTCTTATCTCCTGGCTTAGATGCCTACTCCTGTCTACTAGTTGCTTACTGCAAGAACTTGGAGGTTGATCATGCTTTGAGAGTATTCAACTTGATGGTAGATGAGGGGATTGAGGTTAGGCTTAGGATTTACAAGGCACTTCTTTGTTCTCTGTGCCAGGTTGGCCGCATAGACAAGGCAAAACATTTATTCGAGGGTATGCTTCAGAAAGAGTGGAGTGTGGATGAGATTGTTTGGACAGTGTTAGTTGATGGGTTTCTTAAACAAGGGAACTTGGATTTGTGCATGAGGTTTCTTCACCTCATGGAGTCTAGAAATTGCAGGATTAGCTTACCAACTTATGCGATAATGAATAGAGAATTGTCTGAAGCAGGTTTTTCTACTGAAGCGGAGGAAATTGCTGATAGGCTGAGTGTTCTGAGGCAATGCAATTCGTCCGAGTTTCTCCCTTCTGAACATCATAACTTGCTGGAAGTGTCAAACTTCCAGAAAGATGGATTATAAATTGTGGGATGATTATAATTGTTGAATTGACTCGAGGCTATATTTTTTCCTCACTCCTCCAAGTTGTAATTATCTTTCATATCCGTGCAAAAGCTTGGCTTCACATCAAGAGGTGAGTGGATGGCAATCCTTACACATTATTTGTTTTTTTAAGTCAGTAATCCCTACTGACTTCTCTTTCGCTGTCAAGCAGTGCCCTATTCTATATCTTTGCTGAATTTTGTATATGCTGTATATGTTATCTGATTGGTGTTCTATGTTTGATTTCCAGCAATCCTGATAGATCCTTGAAACTATGAAGAGAGGCAAGATTCTGTACTTTACTGCTGGAACATCTCTCAATAATTAAGTTCCAAGGTGCTGCTGAAAACGGGTAGCAAGAAGTAGATCATAACCTCAGCTAACATGAAACTGATTCTGTCATTTTTGGTGGGTAGTCCCCCGGCCTAATTTTAATATTGATTCACTCAATAGTTTAGCTATTTCTTCTCAGGATGAAGGTTTATCTCACGTGCTTCTTGTAATTTTGCAGGATCAAAATCTTTTGTATTCTTATTGTTCCCAAGGATAGCTATTTATTTAGCACAGCTTATAAAATTGGCAAATAAATCATTCACACTGTGCTACCATTCCATCTTCAAGAGTTGGAAATTGTTAAACTGGTGAGCAGCATACTATTTCTGCAATACCATAGAATGATGATGTGCTGATGACAAACACCGTGTAAATTTACTTGGCTTGTAAATAATAATCATTTGGAACAGTGCTTGCCTGTGATTTGAAAATCAGGAGAATTCAGTTCATTGTTGCTGAGAAATTGGTTGCCACTCAATTTCTGTCTGAGATTCAACAATGGGATCATGCTGCATTTCTGCAGTGGAGCAGTCAGCTAAGACTTTGAAGCGGATACCCTTCAGCCTGCAGCATTGAACCCCAAATTCAGAGGATATATAGAAATCCTGGAAATATAACCTGCCAGTCTCCATTACCCTTTTGTTGGAGAGATGCAGGGAGTTGCATAGAGTGAAACCAAGGAAATGTGGCAGCATGCATATGTTATAGACAATGCCATACTCTCAGCCATAGTACATGTATACAGCAGAAGAAGATTGCACCTCCTTAACAGTTGATCAGTTGTCAAAGCTACTCAGTCTGTACTTTTTTGCACAGAATACTCAATCTGTACTTGAGAGCTGTCTTTTATCAAAATTTTCTTCAACTCAGTTGGATTTTGCTTTCATGTGTAAGCATGTTGACCCTTAGCATACTACAAGAAAGAAGAAGTGGGCAGTTTGTAGATCTTGAATTTGGGCCATTTAATTGCTTGGCATGCAAGGTAACAAACAATGGACTGAAATAGAGTCAGGAAGAGAATGATTGACCTTAGAGTTCTTCTCAACCTTGCAGTGAATGGCTGGGGATTTGCAGGCCAATTTATAATTTGTTAGTATGAACACCCAAGGCCAGCTAAGCTAGAAAGAGAACATTCTGATTTTGATTGGAGTGTCTGTTGGGCATGCTTTTATGTCGGTCAGAATAAGGTTGCTGGTTCACTGAGAACTATACCTGATCAGAAGGCAACTCTGGACTGGATCTAGCCCTCACTCTCACTCCATGATGCTCATCTAGATGCAGATAACACTACTGAAAAGATAACTTGGGATGCTGTCTAGCGGTTTGTATGACAGAGACATAAGACCAATAAATTTTCCTTTGCCCCACTCTGGTTTGATAAATGATCAACCCTTGTAAATCTTTGCTTCCAGGCTTGTCTGCTTTCACCTGCAATATATTCTACCACATATGAACTATGATCAGATCTGCCAATTTTCTGATGCTGCTCTCCATTCACTAGTGAAAATACTGCAACATGACATGTTTTCAGTTGTTGCTGATGCACACCAGTCTCCATGTCAATTTTCAAAGTTAGGTAAACCCCACTCTCCAGATCTCAATGGAAACATGAGGTGGCATCAAACTGCCCACTAAATGATTACACTATTAAATTCATAAAAAAAAGGAGGATTATGGTCAGCATTAGCTTGTCTCTAATGGGTATATAACAATTAATATTTTGATATTAAATTATTAAATGTTAATTATTTACAAAAATGGACACTTTAATATCAAATATTTTAAAAATGTTATTTTGATGTCAACTCATTGATAAAAATATGATTTTTATAATTAAAAATCGATTTTGACATTAAAAAATTGACACTAAAATAATATTTTTAAATATTTAATACAAATTATTATATATATATATTTGATATTATCAATTTAATACAATAAAAATATTTAATAGTAAATTTTTATTTTCTGTAAAAAAAAATTGATAATGTATCCTACTTTAATATACAAAGTTTGAAAAAAAAATTCATTGCTCTCAGTATTCCTTTCTTTTGCCTCCAAGAAAATATAGTGGCCACTCATTATTTATGCCATTTTAAAATTACACTAGAAGAGACTGAACCAATCATATTATAAAAGGTGGGATGCTGACATGGAGGGAGTTGGTGGCTGGTGGTTTAAGTGGGCATGGCAGGACATGACATGGATTAGCAAGTATTTTTTAATTTTTTTTTAAAGTAAAAAATGACAATAAATTTATATATTTATAATAATTTTTTATTTTAATAAATTTATCATTATTTTTTCAATAAAATATGTATAAATGATACACCTTGTTGGCCTATCAATCCATGGTGGTGGGATGGATGCCCATGCCTCACCAACTCACAAAGGTTGGTGAAAACCGGCAATTGTCAGTAATTCCTAACCCCCGGGGATGGAATCTCTACATTCCAATACCATTTTACCTGCTCTAAGAGGTCAACAGCACATTCCTATGAATTGACTCATAATTGGTTCACTCAAAGTTGACATCATGCATTACTTTTATTTGATAATGAAAATATTTTTTAAAAATTAATAAAAAATATTATAAATTTATAAAATTAATAGAAATTAGCCCGTTATAAATTACTTACTTAGCGTTTGCATATCATAAATGATGTCTAACTGATGGTAAATTTAATTGCACATAAAAAACGTTGAAGGGTGAATATCAAAATAATTAATACCAAATTCATTAAAATAAAATAAAAAAACATTATAATTTAAAGTAGATATGTACATAATTAATTATTGTTCTTTTGGTTTGATTTTATGCGTAAATTTATTTAAAATGAATTTTATCGAATTATTATAATTATTTTTATCTGATAATTTAGAATTATATTATAAATTTTATTTTATAATTAAATTAGCTATTAATCTCAATAATCATTATAGTTTGCCTATAATATAGCAATAAGCAGATACGCAAAGAAAAAGGGGAATCAAGTTGAGAGATTCCGACCAACTCCCCATGGCTGAATCCTAGACCGCCTATTCCGGTACCCGGTAGTGTGCGCAGCCTTTCCCTATAAATAGGGCTCCCCCTGCAACACTAGAGATCGCGCTTTGGTCTGCCTTCTTCTCTCTCTTGGTACTTTGCTTTAGTCCTTTGCACGAACTAAGAGGGCTCTGCCTCCGTACTGCCACCTTCGATATCTAAGGTAATCCCATCCCAGCGGCATCGAGCTAGTCAAACGGCGTCTCTTTCTCTCTCTTCATCTCACTAGATCTAAGTTGGTAGTTCTTATGTCAGCTTCGATCTAGCCTAGATGTGTAGCTCTCTTGTGTCGGCACTCTATCAATACTGAGATCTGATTGTTTATGGTTAATTTGATGAATTGGTCTGCCCTAGATATGTAGATTTGAACTCGATGATTAAATTTGTTCATTTCTTAGTCGCATCTGAATATGATATGCTAATTTTGGGGTGGATTCAGACGGATCTGAGGTTCTCTGTCGTCCGATTCGCGATGTCCCTATCTTAGAATGTTGAACCTGTCTCTGTCTGCGCGACGTGCTTCTAATGATCTGGCTAGGTATATCTAAGGGTTTGTAACATCAACAACAGGGCAAACGGTTGCATTTGTTTCAGATCTGATATGCGCCATGATGTTATAGTTGGTTTCCCCTCATATTCGTATGCTTTGTAGTCGGGCCTATTCTGATCCTAATGTGCTTATCTGGTCAAATTCCTATCTGCTTCATGCTGCTCAAAGGATTAGAAACGTTTAAGATGTCCTCTCCATGGTTTTGTTGATGCAGAGATGGAGACCTTCCTATTCACCTCCGAGTCCGTGAACGAGGGCCACCCCGACAAGCTCTGCGACCAGATCTCAGATGCAGTGCTCGATGCCTGCCTTGAGCAGGACCCTGACAGCAAGGTCGCATGTGAGACCTGCACGAAGACCAACATGGTCATGGTGTTTGGTGAGATCACCACCAAGGCCAATGTCAACTATGAGAAGATTGTGCGTGATACCTGCCGCTCGATCGGGTTTGTTTCCGATGATGTTGGGCTTGACGCTGACAACTGCAAGGTCCTCGTGAACATTGAACAGCAGAGCCCCGATATCGCACAAGGAGTGCACGGCCATCTCACCAAACGCCCTGAGGAGATTGGTGCAGGTGATCAGGGTCACATGTTCGGGTATGCCACTGATGAGACCCCTGAGCTGATGCCCCTTAGTCACGTGTTGGCCACCAAGCTCGGGGCTCGCCTCACAGAGGTTAGGAAGAATGGGACCTGCTCGTGGCTGAGGCCTGATGGTAAGACCCAGGTGACCGTTGAGTACTTCAATGACAAGGGTGCTATGGTCCCTGTCCGTGTCCACACTGTCCTCATCTCTACCCAGCATGATGAGACTGTTACAAACGATGAGATTGCTGCGGACCTCAAGGAACACGTGATCAAGCCCGTGATCCCTGGGAAGTACCTTGACGAGAAGACTATCTTCCACCTCAACCCGTCAGGCCGCTTTGTCATTGGTGGTCCCCATGGTGATGCAGGTCTCACTGGCAGGAAGATTATCATTGATACATATGGAGGGTGGGGAGCCCACGGAGGAGGTGCTTTCTCTGGGAAGGATCCCACCAAGGTGGACAGGAGTGGTGCCTACATTGTCAGGCAGGCGGCCAAGAGCATCGTTGCAAACGGGCTTGCCCGGAGGTGCATTGTCCAGGTCTCATATGCTATCGGTGTCCCTGAGCCTCTTTCCGTCTTTGTAGATACCTACGGGACAGGGAAAATTCCCGACAAGGAGATTCTAAATATTGTGAAGGAGAACTTCGACTTCAGGCCTGGGATGATCTCCATCAACTTGGATCTCAAGAGGGGCGGCAACGGAAGGTTCCTGAAGACTGCTGCTTATGGACACTTTGGAAGGGACGACTCTGACTTCACCTGGGAGGTTGTGAAGCCGCTCAAGTGGGATAAGCCTCAGTCTTGAGAGAGGAGAACCAAGAATTGGCTGGATACTAGAAGCAGAAGCGTGATTTGGTTTGTTCTATATTTCATTTCCTTCTATCATTGCTGTCCTGGTTTGAGATGAATGAATCCCTATTATAGTATCTATAAGCAAGATTGTGATATTTTCGGTTTCTTGTTTGATTGTAGTATGACATGAACCTGATGAATGAGTGAGCATGAGCACAAAACAAGTAACTTAACTGAAGCAATACATCCCTTTTGTTTTTGCCTGTCAATCTATGGTATCTTTGACTCCCCCTCCTCTAAACGAGACATCGATCATCCTTGTGAACTGAGAAACGAAAAGAATGGAGGAATTTCTGTGAACTGGGTATGATATCTGATTCTGGAGGGTTGTGATTCTTGTGAGGTTCCTACCGTATTTGTATTTGGGCTGGGCTGGGCTGAGATAAACGGCCTATTACCTACTCCATCTGAAGCTCTATCATTTGTACTCTCGGGTGTACAGTGAGGACTGAGGACCCGGCTCTGTCTTCAGTCCATTTTTTTTTTCATTTTCATCCAAACTCAGAAACTTAAACCCTAGGAACCACGCTCTCTTCCAGGCAAAGAGCGATGGGGATGAATCGAAGGTTTCTGTTGAAAAACCTGATGCGGGCAGTGAATCAGCTCGATCCTCTCACGTCTTGTGTCACTGCGAATCGTCCTATTCGGCGGCCGATCCTTCTTTCAGCCGCTTACAATGCTTGCCTTTCAGCCAGACGTTCCTGTTCCACTGGTACATGTTACTAATTTTCAGTCAATTTCACGTTCCGTACTAATCTGAGCCGATTGACTGTGATATACTCTCTGGATAGATCAATGTGCCACTTTTTAAACTTTCTTCGTGCTTCAACTGACCCTTGTATAGATAATTACCAGCTTCAGTAGCAACTATGATCCTCTTGTTTTGTCTAAGATACGACTTTGAGCTGAAAGAATCGATGAACAAGGTCGTTTAGTTGCATACTGAAGAGGCCGCTTGCTAGGATTTGTGCTCGTTATAACTCTGCTAGGATGCTGTTTACTCTGGTTTTTTACTTGTAATTGTTCAATCTCTATCTGAAGTGGCGGAATTGCAACCTCAATTATCACCTGACCTTCTTAAGATGATGGATCAAAGATTATCTGCTATCGAGCAGAGGAGTGCATGCCTTCAGAATCTTATGGACCGGGTAAATGTTGCCTGTGTCTGCATCATTTTCGTCTAGGTCTTGCATTGTACATGTTAAGTTGCATATGAGTGCTCATCTTAAAGTGGACAAGGCACATTGATGACAAATGAGTGCTCTTTCATGTTAAATTCATTATTGTGAAGACAGCCAGATATATCACAAACTGAGTATTCAAGGATCAATAAGGAGCTCAGGAAACTCAGGGAATCAATGGAACTTATCAATGAGTTGAGAGCAAAACAAAAAGTAATTCTTCACCTCTGAACTTTAATTTTTGTTCGAAGTAGTTCAACAGGTGAGAATAAGTCCTGCTCTTCCCATACTTTTTTTTGTAGGAAATTGATGGTTTGAACTCTATGGTAAAGGAGTGTCCTGATGACAGAGACATGCTTGATATGGTAAATGAGGAACTAAGACAGGCTATGACAGAAGAGAAAAGACTGCAAAACTCGCTTCTCAAGTCATTACTACCTAAAGATGATGCTGATGAAAGAGGCTGCATTTTAGAGGTGAGAGCAGGTAATAAATTCTGTGTGTCAGTGCTGCCTAATGTAATATCAAGTTTAGGAATTTTTGCTATGTTCATGTTATGGTACTGATGAAATTCTCAACCAGGAACCGGAGGGGAAGAAGCTTCTTTGTTTGCCATGGATATATTTAGGATGTGAGTTGCAAATGATGGATCTAATCCCTCATTTCTAACATTTTCATGTCTAGAAGCTGTTTTGAACCGATTTACATTTCAACAGGTATGAAAGATACTCACATAAGAAAGGCTGGAAGTTTGAAGTAGTCGATATAATGGAATCGGGCCTCAAAGGATGCAAGGTATTGCAACCAAATATGTAAATGACTTCATACTGGAATGTCTTGGCCTTGTTTGCTTGGTAAAAGTATGGCTTCCCCTAACAGGAAGCTAGTGCAGCTATTTCCGGGGCAGGTGTCTATGGGAAACTCAAATTTGAGAGTGGAGTACATAGGGTGCAGGTAAGATTTTTCTTACATTACTAGAATAATTCATGATGGGATATTGTTAAAGACAATTTTGTGGCAGCGAGTTCCAGTGACTGAGAAATCAGGCCGTATCCATACCAGTGCAGTGTCTGTTGCCGTCCTCCCTCAAGCTGATCAGGTTCTTTCTTTGAGTGTCACAATTTGTTTTCAACTTATCTTGGGGAACATTTTGACTTTGAATGCTTGTGCAGGTTGATGTCCATTTGAGAAATGAAGACCTGAGAATTGATACTTACAGAGCGGGTGGTGCTGGAGGTCAGCATGTAAACACCACCAACAGTGCTGTTAGGGTCACTCACATACCTTCAGGAATTATAGTTTCTATTCAGGATGAAAGATCACAACATATGGTAATGTTAAAATGTCGAAATTCGCATATGGGTCTTCATATATAGCAGGTGTACCCATCTGTAGTGATTTTTATATTTCAAATTGTTTTGAACAGAACAAAGCAAAGGCACTTAAAGTTTTGTGTGCTAAGTTGTATGAAATAGAGAGATCCAGAATCGATTTGGAGCGGTCAAAGCTTCGATCCGATCAGGTATGACTCTTTTCATTTGTGGCTGTCTTTTATCCATTAAAGATATTCAAGAAATTCTTCTGTTTCAAACAGATTGGAAGCGGGGATCGATCAGAGCGAATTCGCACTTATAACTTCCCACAAGGACGCATTACAGATCATCGTGTGGGCATCACTAGCCATGCTATCGATGATATATTAATGGGAGAGGACCTAGATGTCTTTGTAGATGCACTCCTTTTGCAGCAGGAGATGGACGCCATTGCATCCTTCAGTGTTAATCAGTGACTTCATCATTAGAGGATCCAAATACAGAGGCAAAAAGATGACAGAGATGGATTCTTCTCTCTGGAAAATGTTTGGTGCATCTACATTTTACTTTTGATGAATTTTGTTGAGCAATAAGTTGCCCATGAATCCATCCTTAGGACAGACAGAAATAGAGCATGAATACAAATCATTTATTTCCTTCAGATATATTATTGCTATGTGAGAATGACATCGAAGTTGGTGAGAGTCCATTCTGCTACTTCATCTTTGTTGCTAACAAAAACTTCAGTGCCTACATCAATTGACGTCCATATTCTCCTTGCTGGAGCAGTGCCTGGATCCTGTACTTAGAAGACCATGAAATTCAATCAAGCATTGGTCTAAGGAGCTCATTAGAAGATTCAGAACCCAAGTGCCCTGGGAAGATCACTGACCTGGTAGAAGTAGAGTCTATCTGATAAGGCCCCAACATCAAGATCCCAAGTTCTGGCATCCCCAATCCAGCCGTCTCCTTGCTTTGTTGGGTACCCATAGTCAGCCCAGATGGGGTGAGGCAGCAACTGAACCAGCTCCTGTGCCTGAGGGTTACTATACGGGTCGCAGGTGCTTGTGGGGCCATCCAGGTGCTCGGCATTCCCAGGAGCGCAGTAGTAGTGGTAAGCAGAGTAAGGAAAGTTGGCAGTGTCGTTTCTGTGTATCTTCCTGCCCTTGGAGGTGATGTGGTACAGAGGGCAATTTTGCAAGCTAGTGGGGCTGCACCAGGAGGCGGTAGCAGGGTTTATGATCATCTCACAGTACCTTGTAACGTCGGTGGCTGTATTGCCGTTACAAGGCGACCCGTCGTTCTTCCAGCAACTGCCAATGTCGATCAGATAGAATTGACTCTTGGGCCCTCCCCCTTGCTTGATGTCTAAGGTAAGCCTGACCTTGAAGTTAGGTGATTCAGGGAGCTGTAGCAGATGAAGAAAAATCAAGTCAAAGTTCCAAAACTGCTCCTTCCTAACATCTATAGTTGTATTCTTCACCAACTTCATTTCAGAGTCTTCCTAATTTTGCTCTCTTCAGATAGACAAGCTTGCACTGGAGGGGGGCTTGGAAAGGAATCAAAATGAAGAAATGAAAAAAAATATATATATTCATTGGTGGGTGGCTTACAGATTTGAGCATCCCTCTGGTGTCGTAATGGTATCCACCGGAGAACCCGCTGGTGGCGTCGGCCCTGAGGTAGAGCATAAGCCATGGATACTTCCTGGAAGTCTTGAGCTTGTGATGAAATTCCCAACTACCAAGGCCAACTTTCTTCACCCACTTCACTTCAAAGTAAGAATTCTCTTCTGCACGGCCAGGAGGCGCTCCCAAGCTATCCAAATCGTAGGTCCCACTGAAGCCTCCCCTCATGGTTGTGCCATTTTGCAAGGAAGTTTCTTGATGGTGAAGGATGGGCTGGTTCATACACCCAATGCCAAAGCATGGGAAGCTCCCAGAGACGAAAGGTGGCGCCTTTTTGCCGTTACGAGGGCAGAGACCCGAGCCTGAGTCGAAGTTTCCATTCTTAAGCATGATGGTCCAGAAGTGCCATGGCCTTGGATTGTCCTTCACTTGACATAGGGAGCCCAAAAAGAGCTCTTTTTCTGCAGCGTAAAGGTCCGGATTGTTCCGCGCAATGGTGGTTAGGCCTGGGAAGGATTTGCCCACTCCCAGTTTGTTATGATCCGCAGTCACCCTATGCCTCACTCTCAGAGTAGAAACTGCAAAACACAGTATGAGATTTGATCCTGACAATCATCAAAATGAGCAGGAGTAGAAGAATGTCAAGTCAACATTTCAAGAACTTTGGAAGGAAATGGCAAGGTGCTGATGATATATGGGAGATTAGAAGGAGAAACAGACTGGGGAGGCTCCTGTCCTGTCTTCTACTTCCATGGCTACTCAAGACATCAAAGCAGTCAGCAGCTCTAGGACTTCCCATCCCAGGGGCTTCGTGGCCAACTTCGTTGCAGAAATTCCAAGCTTCAAATCCAACTCTGAGCCCATCTCTTCTCATCCCGGGGTCTCCAACCGCAGAGATATGCTCTGCCTTGGAAGCAGAAAACAACAACAGCACAAGAAGCAGCACATTCCCCCAGAGCAAGAATGGATCTCCGGCTTTCAACATCATTGCAAAATATGGTTTCTTTTGCAGAACAAGAGAAGAGGGAAGAGTATATATGTTTGGACAGGAGTAAAGAAAAATCGAATTTTTAATGGAGGTGGGACAATGGTAGCCTTTCTCTTCCGGGGAATTAACGAGAAAAAAATGACACCTTTGCTTAGTTCTGTCCCAGAATGGATTCCATGTAGAAATGTTCTAATGAGGTGGATTCCATGTAGAAGCTCACATGGAGATCAGATCTAGTCTGACCCCATCTGCCACAGTAAGGTCTATTTATGGTTTGGGGTATTAGCTGCCTCGGAGGAAGCAGAGGAGCAGGTTCCCAAGGCTGCACCTAATTAGGTTTTATGTGGGGTAGGGCGACCATGGGTCACTTCCTTTAATCCATTTCATAAGCAGGAAATTGGCCTTATCTGGATAGAAGATCAGGTGGCCTAGACAGATAGACAGTGGGTGGGGTAGAGAGTAGAGACAGACGTCCATTGCATGGCATCTTAGTAGAGGCACTTGTTCAGAGTCAACAGAAGGATGGAGGGTGGAGGATGCATTTGGCAAGCACACGGTAAAACATGTTACCTGGTGGATTTGGCATCTGCAGAGGATAGAGTGTGAGCAGAGACCAATTAGGTAGTTGTGCTCACTTACTCCATCCTTCATTATCAGGATATGCTCTGTGATCAGTTGGGTTTTGGGAATAGCAGTTGGGTCAATCTGCAGTTGTCATCCTGCAATGATCTTTGAAGTCACATGGGCGGTCCCTCAGTGTTAAAAGGTTTAGGTAGATGGATCCTGCCAAGTTTGAAGATTCAATATAAAAACAGAGGGATGGTATTCAATCTCAAGATAGATCACATGCTCATGACCGGTGCAGGCTTATGCACCTTAGGCCCTATGAACAACTCTTGACTCCATGCTCATCACATTCTCATGACTGGTGCATGGTGAAGTGGTTGGGCTGTCATGGCTGAGGTGGGTCCCAGACGTCCCCTAATTAATGTCTTCTTCTCCGGGTTCCCCAGTCATCTTCTTGGGGGATAAAGGCCTCAGGCTCAGGGCCATGGAAGATCATTGCACCACCAGGTCTAGATCTCCCACAGTGCAGTGCCACTTGCCTGGGTATTCATGGTGGGCTGAAATGTCAGATACCCAACACGATTTTGCCTTGAGACTCAACAAAGCCCAGATACCCTCGACTCACCAGAGTGTCGCAACACGTCAGAGTGGGTCCAGCTCAGCAGCAACGGCCAATCGGAATGAAGACTCGTGCCAACTGTGCACTCTTCACCAATAGAATTAATGAAAATTTTGTAAGGAAATAATTTATCAATATATTATAGTGATAAAAAAGGAAATTCGATAACTTCATCAGAGAGAGAGAGAGAGGGAAGAAGGAGAGCTTGTAATATACATGTATATGGTTAAGGAACAATGGGTATTACCATCGCCGACTACGAGTAATGGATGCTCCTTTAAGATCAGGTCGTTCGCCGCTAGAACCCTGTGTCCCCTCTCAGGTGCGTTGTTTTCGGCACAATTACTCTTATTTCCTCTTATCAAACCCTAGATCCTCTCCCATCGGAGGTCTCGAGGGATTGCTGAGTTGGGTTCTCTTGTGCTGATTTTTCGGTGGCCCATCTGTTGGATTTCTTTGTTGGCGATGGGAATCGATATGATATTTGTCTGAGAAGTGGGGGGATTCAGTGTGTTGCTTGATTGGCCGTCTAAGGTGTGATTTTTGTGCATTTTGTAGTGGATTTTTATTCGGGGGGGCAGGTGCTCTATGCTTCTTTAGATTCTTGATTGTCTTGTTGGGTTGATGTCTTGCATTGGTTACTGATCAAAATTAAATTTTTTTTCCGCTTGTTCCTTGATAGGTCAAGGAAAGGTGCTGAATTCCATAACCTATGCGATCCTCAGTTCTTGTTTCCAGACTGTGAAGGAGTTCATCTCAAATTGTTCTGTGAATCAGTGAGGTTTCTAAGTTGTTGTTTATTGGACGGCTGGAATTACTCCAATCGGCCAAACTAACGACTCATTTTAGATGGCAAACACACCTCAACCTTCTTCAGGGTTTTCTATCTCCGTTGTCTCCCAGAATCGTGAAATCTCTAGCCTTCATTCCTCTAGAAGTCCACTCCCTCCTCCTCAAATCACACCTACAATTCCTCAGTTTCCACCACCTATGCTGCAATCTGATCACAGGGGATCCCCTTCCATGAGAACCCCTAACATGCAGTCTCCTGCTGATAATGGGGTTAAATCAGGCAGCCCAGCACCCCATTTAAGCACTCCTCCTGGGCCTCCTGTTTTCAGTTCGCCTTTGAGGCCTGCTGCTGTGCCTTTCCGGAGCTCTCCTTCAACACCACAGCCTGTTGCATTCTCTTCAGGCTCATCTTTGCCGACTTCTTCGCCTCCACAGTTTTCAAATGGATCGACTGAGTTATTACATCAAGTTTCTGATCATGTGGAAGACTTGAATTCTGGCGGGGGTGCACCTTATGTACTATTTGCAGCAAATAAGGTACTGATTTTCATTTGATTCACACTAAGACTAATGCATTATTTGCCTTTTTAGAACTTACCTATCAAAGAAGTTCAATTTATCTATTATTGGATGCAAAGTACTATGCTTCAAATGAAAAACGGCGTACAATAATTGTTTTAGGAAGAAGTCTTCTTTAGAATATGTTTCTGCAGCAACACCCCCTGCATTTAAATGTGACGTGGCCACTCTCCTGCTTATGTAGCGGCCAACAGTTATTTGAATATATCAGCTCACGAGGTGTTCATGAACCTGAATTGGTTTCATAACAAGATACTCACCACATGAGTAGAGAAAGAAGAGAGTAGATTTGATGACAATTAATGTGAACACTGCTTTTCTTCAACATTGCTTGATGCTGAATAGTTCTCTTTTTATTGGTCAACTTTATATCCAGTTGAATTATTTGATAACCTTTTCTACTACTCTAGGTATTGAAACAAAAGAAACAAGCAAATGTCCCCAGTTTGGGTTTTGGGGCATTGATTTCTCCAGGGAGGGAGATATCATCACGTCCACAAGTAATTGGGCGGAACCCTCACCGCTGCCAGAACTGTGGAGCTTATGCAAACTTCTATTGCAAGATTCTCCTTGGTTCAGGCCAATGGCAATGTGTTATCTGCCTTAAATTAAATGGAAGTGATGGTGAGTACATAGCTTCGAGCAAGGAAGACCTCAGGAATTTCCCTGAACTCTCATCACCAATGGTGGACTATGTCCAGACTGGGAACAAGATCCCCGACTATATACCTGTTTCCGATTCGAGAGCTTCTGCTCCTATCATTCTTGTTATAGACGAGTGCCTTGATGAGCCCCACCTCCAACATCTGCAAAGTTCATTGCATGCTTTTGTTGATTCCCTAGGGGCCACGACAAGAATTGGTATTGTTTTGTATGGCCGAACAGTATCTGTCTATGACTTTAGTGAAGACTCAGTTGCCTCAGCTGATGTGCTTCCTGGGGACAAATCTCTGAGCCAGGATATGCTGAAGCAGTTAATTTATGGGACTGGAGTGTACTTGTCTCCGGTTCATGCTTCTTTACCTGTAGCCCATACAATAATATCTTCAATAAGGCCATACCAGCTGAATGTTCCAGAAGTTTCCAGGGATCGATGTCTGGGGACTGCAGTTGAGGTTGCACTAGCATTAATAAAGGGCCCTTCAGGAGAGATGTCAAGTGGGATTGTGAAAAAGTCAAGGGGGAACAGCAGGATTATAGTGTGTGCTGGTGGACCCTGCACTTATGGGCCTGGGTCAGTTCCTCATTCATTCAGTCACCCAAACTATGCTCACTTGGAAAATATGGCTTTAAAATGGATGGAGAATCTTGGTCGTGAAGCCCAACGATACAGTACAGTGGTTGACATATTGTGTGCTGGGACTTGTCCTGTTAGAGCTCCGATGTTGCAGCCGTTGTCAAAAGCTTCTGGGGGTGCTTTGGTGCTTCATGACGACTTTGGTGAGGCCTTTGGTGTGAATCTGCAGCGGGCATCGACTAGGGCAGTTGGGTCCCATGGCTTTCTGGATATTCGCTGTTCGGAAGATATCATTATAACCCAGGTTGTGGGACCTGGTGAGGAAGCACAGGTGGAGAGCCAGGAGAGGTTTAGAAACGATGCTGCTCTTTCTATTCAGATGCTGAGTGTTGAGGAGACACAGAGCTTCTCCTTGTCCATGGAGAACAAAAGGGACATCAAGAATGAGCACGTGTTTTTTCAGTTTGTCTTTCAATTTTCTAATATCTATCAGGCAAAGATCTCAAGGGTCATTACAGCAAGATTGGTCACTGTTGATAGTGTTTCGTCCTATCTTGATAGTGTTCAGGATGAGGTTGCAGCTGTACTTATTTCCAAAAGGACTCTTCTACGAGCAAAGGACCAACCTGAGGCAATCAACATGCGGACAACCATAGATGAGAGAATCAAAGATATCACTTCAAAGTTTGGTTCACAAGTGCCAAAGTCAAAGATGTGCAAGTTCCCCAAGGAATTATCAGTATTGCCAGAACTCCTGTTCCATCTCAGGAGGGGTCCATTGCTCGGGAGCATAGTGGGGCACGAAGATGAGAGGTCTGTTCTGAGGAATGTCTTCCTCAATGCCTCCTTTGACCTCTCTCTTCGTATGGTGGCACCCCGCTGTTTGATGCATCGGGAAGGGGGAACATTTGAGGAGCTCCCTGCTTATGATCTTGCAATGCAGTCTGACACGGCAGTTGTTCTTGACCATGGGACAGATGTCTTCATTTGGTTGGTAAGCTACTTGTAGCCCCTCCTATTTTCACAATTTGTGAAGACCATCGCAAATCCTGGCTTTAGATTGTAATAGAACTATTTGGTAATACTAATAGAATGGCATCCATAAAAATTACAATGGGACGTACTTTTCTTTTTTTGTTGTCTATCATGCCCTGAGTTTTGCTACATTTAAAAAATACCAGCAAAATCCTCCTCTCAGATTGTATATATTATTTGTGAAATGATCTTAAATAAAATCAACTCAGGGTGCTGAACTAGCTGTGGATGAGGGAAGAAGTGCAGCTACTCTAGCGGCTTGCAGAACACTGGCTGAAGAGCTGACCGAATTACGTTTTCCCGCCCCAAGAATCCTTGCTTTTAAGGTTTCCTTTTTTCTTTTTCCTTCCAAGTAGAGCGATGAATTCTTCAGAGTATGTTGTGAGACAAATGGAATTTAATGATTCTTATTGAATAATGTTTTTGTGGTCACAGGAAGGCAGCTCGCAAGCCCGATACTTTGTTTCTCGGCTGATACCTGCACACAAGGATCCTCCTTATGAGCAGGTCTGCAAGTGTTCTGGAACTAGTTCTCAATTCTTTGAGTTTTCTTAATCATTTTCCTCATCAAGTAGGAAGAAAATACTGACAACCTATAAACTGATAACACAATGAAAGAAGATAAGTAGGAGATTGGCTGAATTTGCACACTACAAAGTGTTGGATTATTAATGTTGATTAACCTTTGTATTATATTGTTCTCTTTTAACTACAGAAAAACGTAAAACAGGTGATAAGTTTCCAACTTTGGAAGAAACATTCTGTACTTTAGAACTTGAGATGAGCTTTTTGGATGCTGAATGCTCCCCATATTTGATCTCAGGAAGCAAGATTCCCGCAGCTCCGATCATTGACAGCAGAGCAGCGAACAAAGCTTAAAAGCAGTTTCATCCACTTTGATGACCCAAGTTTCTGTGAGTGGATGAGGGGATTGAAGGTTGTTCCTCCAGAGCCCAGCTAGTGAAGCCGGTGCCCATTTCCTGTTTCCTGGCTGGTGATGCAAGGGGTGACAAGATGGAGCTCTTTCTTGGGAAATCCGACGGTGTATATTAACAGGAAGACTGGGCTATTGATTTTCGCAGCACAATCCTTTTTTTTTTGTTTATTCTTGATATTTTCTATAATAACTACTAAAGAGTAGAGTTGGCTGTGCCAAAATGAGTTACTTGGGATTCTGTTTTTTTTCATTTTTGCTTCAGTAACTTCCCATTGAAGGAATTCTTTGAAGGTGTAGAGCAAAAACCCATAAACTTCTTGTCTTCCTTTTGCCAATTGCTAAACAAGAGACTCTGTGTCCCTTACTTGCATTTTATCTAGTTGTCAATTATGGATGGGCTTATAGGTTCAATCATGGCAGTTTTTACATTTATTAAAATATTTTATTATTTTTTATTTTATACTACATTTTCGTTAATAATATCTTTATGTTTTTCCTAGTTTTCTTTTTAATATTAGTGAAATTCACAATAAAATAAATATAATATTTCAACTAAATATAAAAAATATGGATTTAATTGGCTCGCTAATATACTTTTTTTAGTGTAATAAATGAAGGCTAGAGTTTGACTTTGACTTATAACTTGCTAGGCTGTCTGATTCCTTCCGATCTTAGTTTTTTTTGGATAGCAAAATTATTTTTCCTAGGGTTTGGCAAATTCGCAGCTCAAGACCACTATCTGTCTCTCTCCTCCAAATTGGCCAAGGTTTCAGCTATCTTTATTGCACTTAGCTGCCTACTCCCTCTCCTCTCCTACTTCCCCTACGCAGCTTCATCTGCCCCTGCAGTTTCCGCGTTGCTGGATGCTGCTTGGTTGAGCTGAAACAGGTGATGGGTTCATGCATTGTTGTTCTTGTTTGGGTCCTTTTACCAGTTGTTGACTTTTATCAGTTGTTGATTTCTCTCGAACTGAGATTTTTCTGTGAAATCTCGCTGATGCCATGCTACTAGCACTCTACTGTTTCCAAATTACTTTTTGTGGCCAATATGCCTGCTTTGAGCTGAAGTTGTATTCCGGCATTTCACATGGATAGATGTCTGTGAAGAATTCCATCTGCATTGGATTTGAAATAATTTTGCAAGTCAAGCTGATGTGTTAAAAGTCTCATTTCCTGGTTGACCGTTGGGATTTCTTATTCAAGCTGTAATCTGTTCTTCCTCTAAAGCTGCCCTCTGGGGATTCGGATTCGTGATGTAGGTCACATTAGACGATTATGGGTGGTGGTGAGCCAAAGAAATCTGGGGGTGAGCCCAAAAAGTCTGGCGGTGGTTAGTATTTGACCATAATTTGATTTTTTTTCTGATATCACTGTTGCAATTAGATTGTCCTAACTGCTTCCTGCATTCAATTAGGGGGCAAGAAGAAGGAAGTAAAGAAGGAAACAGGATTGGGTCTCACCAATAAGAAGGATGAGAACTTTGGTGAATGGTACTCTGAGGTAGGTGTTGTTCTTCTGATCCATAACAAATGTTGATGAATTTATTTGCTAGACTGCAGAATGTTTTAATGGACAAATTGATATAGATAGCACATTTTCATTATATCTTCATGCAAAAAATTCGTTGACAACAGATCTACATTAAAAAATCTCTATGGCATTTGGTCAGGAATAAGGAATTATAGCACCGACTTGAATTCTGGAGTCATTTGTGGAAAATGCAAACATATTGAAAACTTAGTTATGTGATAAGGACTGCACCTGCCGAACATTTTATAGCCATCCAGTTTATGCATTCATTTTGCAGTTCAGAAGAAGTTTACGCCTTTTTGGGCACTGAATTGTTAGTGTCATTTCAGACCAAGCCCCTTGTTGTTTAGTTTAAATCAAGAGACCTTACCTTTTCCATTCATTCCAATTGTAGGTTGTTGTCAATGGAGAAATGATCGAGTACTATGACATTTCCGGCTGTTACATTTTGAGACCATGGGCAATGGCAGTTTGGGAGATAATGCAAGTGAGTTTTTTTTTCTTCTAAAGTATTATTGCTTCCTGTTTTTCTCTCACATTCAAGCTTTGGTGACAGTGTGCTGTTGATGTCTCTCCAAGATGGATACCTTTCACTTTGTGATCTTTCTCTTGCATATAGTGTGCTTGTATGGATAATGTCAACTTCATAAATATGTGGTCTAATCTAATTTCTTTATTTAATCAACGATTATAACATTTTCTCTGTGCAGAAATTTTTTGATGCAGAAATCAAGAAAATGAAAATTAAGAACTGTTACTTCCCTCTCTTTGTTTCTCCTGCTGTACTACAGAAGGAGAAGGATCACATAGAAGGTTTTGCACCAGAGGTAAGGAGTTGTAACTCAATCTCAACATTCAGAAAATATCTGCCTAACGGATTTTTGAAGACATTATTTTTAAGGTGGGATTGAGTCCTCATATGTTTCTAGGTTGCATGGGTGACAAAATCTGGGCAATCTGAACTTGAAGTGCCCATTGCAATTCGTCCAACTAGTGAAACTGTCATGTATCCCTACTACTCTAAATGGATTAGAGGACACCGAGATTTGCCCCTGAAACTGAATCAATGGTGCAATGTTGTCCGCTGGGAGTTCAGTAATCCTACTCCATTTATAAGGTAATTGCTGGTGTACTTTCCCATTTGAAAGTTGCCTTGGCTGGTTAAATTGGAAAAAATATATTCAGTTTTATAATTTGCATTTTCCTTGATTTCTCTTTTTAATTACCAGAAATTATGAGTTCCCCCTGGTCCTGTCTGTGAAGAGCTCATCTTCCAACAAGGAAACTATAATCAGGGTTTTGATTAATTCCAAACTGTCATTCCAGCTTATTAACAGTATGCTTGCTAATCTAATCCACCTTGGGAATATAGGAGCCGTGAGTTTCTTTGGCAAGAAGGCCACACTGCTTTTGCAACCAAGGAAGAAGCAGATACAGAGGTGTGTTGTGTAGTAGTCTTAATCTTAGGGTTTCATTAGCTCATATTTGTAACCTGATCTTATGCCCTTTCTTCACATTGTCATTAGTCATTGATTTACAGAAAAAATATATATTCTACACATTTTTCAGTAGAATAAGTAGGCAGAGAATGGCCATAGCATGCACTTTATAGTTGTTCTAATGAGTGACTTGTCATTTTGAAGCTCTGTGTAGATCATTAAATAAAAATCAAATGGTAGAAAATGATCCACGTGGCAATTTTCAGGTACTTGAAATACTGGAATTATACAGACGCATATACGAGGAGTTCTTAGCTATTCCAGTTATAAAGGGGAAGAAAAGTGAGTTAGAGAAGTTTGCTGGTGGCTTTTACACTACAAGTGTTGAGGTACATAGGAAGTGACATGATTTGGCAATATTTCTATTTTTGGAATCTGCAACATTTTCTCCTGAATCTGAACTTTTCATATATAGTGATACTCTTGCTTCTTTTACTCTTCCAGGCTTTTATCCCAAACACTGGTCGTGGTATTCAAGGTGCAACCTCACACTGCCTTGGTCAGAATTTTGCCAAGATGTTTGAAATCAACTTTGAGAATGAAAAGGGGGAGAAATCCATGGTGTGGCAGAATTCATGGGCCTACAGCTCTCGAACGGTATTCACTATATATTTTTCAGTTTGTTTAACTTAAAACTCTTCTTTTGGCATGACCATAAATTTATTCACAGTTTTACGGAGGTTTATTCATTTGTCCATGTATGATGATTGATTGTTTGAAGTTCTTGCTCTCTCTGGACGTTTCAGATTGGAGTGATGATAATGGTTCACGGGGACGACAAAGGGTTGGTGCTTCCTCCTAGAGTGGCATCCCTGCAAGTTGTCGTGGTTCCTGTTCCATACAAGGATGCAGATACACAAGGGATCTTTGATGCTTGTAGTGCAACTGTTGACACCTTGTGCGAAGCTGGAATTCGGGCTGAGGCTGATCTCAGAGATAACTACTCACCAGGTTGGAAGTACTCACACTGGGAGATGAAAGGTGTCCCTCTGAGAATTGAAATAGGTCCAAAGGACTTTGCTAACAATCAGGTGAGTAAATTTGCTTGCATATCATATTCTTTCTCGGGCTTTCCTTATGGGAGAAAGGTCTTAATATGCTTTGGGAAATGGCCCAAACATTTTCTTTGAAACTTCAAAGTACAACAGTTGGTTGTTTTAGTTGATTCAAAAATCAAGTTCAGATTGTGTCTTTAAATGGATTTAATTAATAACAAGTTACTACTAATCCTTTGGAAAACAATTGCACATAATGCATAATCTTTTTGCTTATGCTTCAGGTCCGCGCTGTTCGTCGTGACAATTCTGCCAAAACTGACATACCACATGCTGAATTAGTTGAGAAAGTGAATCAGATGCTTGAAGATATTCAGCAAAGCCTGTTTGTTGCTGCAAAGGAAAAACGGGATGCTTGTGTTCAGGTTGCCAGAACTTGGGAAGAGTTTGTGGAAGCTCTTGGCCAAAAAAAAATGATACTAGCTCCTTGGTGTGAGGAGGAGGTGTGGTTTAACTTTAATTTGTTCTATGGGTACCTGTATCTTATTTGTTTATAGTTGAGAGTTAATTTGGATTATTGGGCTTGTTAGGAGGTGGAGAAGGACGTGAAAGCACGAACCAAGGGTGAGATGGGAGCAGCCAAATCACTATGTTCTCCATTTGATCAGCCAGAACTTCCTGAAGGTCGTCTACTCAGTTTTCCTTTTGAGCAATCAAATGAAAATTCTTTCAATGTTTTTTGATCGGGGACCATCCTGATTCCCCCTGATCATACATAGATGATAACTTGATTTTGGCTTGCTCATTAATCCTGTATACTGCATGTCCCTTCAGATAGATTATCCTTTTTTTACTTGAATGTCTTTGAAAATTAGATGGCTGATGTATATTGGTTTATTTAGCACATTACATGGTGAAGATGCAAATCTCCATTGAAGTTGAGCTTGGGAACTGCTACTGATATTTTGAATGTACGTGTCATCTTCAGGTACAAAGTGCTTCGCCTCGGGAAAGCCTGCCAAGAAGTGGAGCTACTGGGGCAGGAGTTATTAGGCTTTTGCCTCTTTTTCATCAGCATTTAGTTATAAGGTCTAATATCCATACTTAAAACAGTCATGATATGCTTATTTTTCTTCTATATTTGCCCTTGGATTGCTGATTGTTGGGGAATAGTTTGGAAGTCACCCCTGTGATTTTATCTGTGAATTTAGCTGACATGGTAAAAGCTGTTGAATTTTGCTTCAATGGAACTTTTTAAGGACCCATTTCTTGTTTCCATCTCTAGAATTGTGCAATCAAGACACAAACCCAAAAACATAGTGTTAGACAGCTCAGTGTTAATGATGTCTTAATTGATAACTAGCTGATGGGTTACCAAATGAGAAGTTCCCATAGATCAAGTTCATATTACTCATGTCTTATAAGATCAATTATAGTATTTGGCTAATTTGCCTAAATTGGACTTTGGAAAAAGGCAGTTGATTAGTGATCAAGGAGGATTTTGGAATAGACATTAAAGGCAAAGGATGTCTAATCCAAATGAAAAACTAATAATAGCTGTCATTGATTTTTCCTCTATATGTGCAGTGGGTCATTGATCTTTCTTGTCAATGAGCTGTCACCCTCTTTAATATTCATAAAAAAATAGATGGAGAAGATAACAAGGCATCCATTACCCACCCTACCCCAGTCAGCCGTGTGGATAGCGATGGCCCCGGCCGGGGTCGGTCCAATAATACATCTCTATCTAATCTAATCATTCATTCATTTAATTCAATTATTAATGCCTCTCTTCTCTTTTTCTACTGTATTTAGAGTTGTTTTTGGCCAGGGAAGGATACAAGAAAACAAAAGATGAATAAATGAAGGGCTATGGCCTCTCTCCCTCAACTCTCAAGGGTCGCCATCCCTTTCCTTCCTTTATAAATATATGCCTTGCTAGTCTACTTTCATTATCATTCAATCAGACAGGGATCTTGACCATATCAATCTGGGCATTATATATGGATTTTGCTTTTTGAGCTATCACTCACTGGCATATTAATCTTTGGAAAATTGATTTTGATTCATCAAACTCGAATGGTTATCTGGATAAGAGTGTATTTATATTGAATAAGATGGGGTTTAATATTATTTAAAATTAAGAAAATTCATGTTGGTAAAGAATATATTGTTTGTAATGTGTAGAAAATATGTACTAAATGTAACTCTTGCCCACCTTGGGGTGTTTTTTTATAGAATTGTTTATAGGAAAGTGTGCAAGTGGGTGGAGGTGGGTGTGTGACTTATGGACCATAGGGAAGTGGATGATCTTATGAAATACAACAAACATACAAAAATTACTATTTGGGAAGTGGGTGAGACCGACCTTAGATCAGCATCTTCCAGCAATCATTGCAGCAATGTGAAGAATGAATGGATGCCATCAATGGCTTCCATGTTCCCAAGAAATTTACCATCTTTCACTACTCATATATACATGTATGCTTGTCTTAAGGACCATTCTCCTCCATGAAACCTTCTCTTTGTACCTTCTTCTCTTCCTCCTACTCTTACAGCATTTGTCCCTTGCAATGGCAGAATGGGAGTCACTCCTAGCTTCCACCTGCAAATGAAAATGACAAGAACAGAAATAGGGTTCATGTTTTCTCCAAAATCTATCCATAAAATCACTACATTTTTGGGTCTCAACACAAACTTGAAAAAGCTATTGCAAAATAAATTAATCATAAGTTTGGTCTTACTTGATTAAAATGGTGGGCTCCAGTCATTGGTCTCAGACTAAAAACTTTGCTTGTCTTTATCTATTGAATTATTTAATGGGATTTGGGAATCAAATCAAACAAGCAAAAGCCTTTAAAGCTCTCTGTTTTTTCTGCCCACAGCTATCACAATGATGGCCACTCCTATTCCCACCCTTATTTGTGCATTGTCAAGATATTGTCCGTAGTATGATTAGGGTTAGGGAACACTATGCCTTGGTGAAAAGAGGGTTTGCCCACATTCTCTTATTCAAGTGATTCCATCTTAATCCCATCCATAATCACTTTCATTATCCCTAATTATGTCCTTTAATCGAGTTTTAATTCAGAGAGAGAGAGAGTAATTGAGAAGTCCATTAACCTGGTAAAAATTGGTATTTTAGGCTTATAAGGTACGTTGCATGTCGACCACAAAGTACAACACATTAGTGCAGGACGCCCTGGCCCGGCCCGAATGGCCCACCAATATCACTCAATAATCAGAGGGCCCACCAAGTGATTGAGATGATCCTCCGGCCCACCTCTCTTTTGAGAAATCGTGTAAATGCTTGGGCCCTCCTCCAACTGTATCAAAAATAATTAAATAAATAAAAAATCTTTCCCTACAATCAACGGCTGTGATCAGCTATAGCCTTGTTGTGAATATACGGCTGTGATATATCATACTAAATATTTAATTATAAATATATGGAGTAATACTCACCGAATGAATGTACACGACAACCGATGGCTGTCGGATACGCGGAAGGTGATGTGTGGTTGGCTTACTGGATCCCAATTGGATGGTTGACAATGGCCTTATTGTTTTTATTTTATTTGATTATAGTAAGAGTTTCTAAGGGATATGATAGATAACATGACCCCATGCATGACTGTGGTGGCCTTGCTCCACCACCATTATTGCTCTATGATTACCTCTCTCCTTCTCCCTCCTCCAAAAGTCTCTATACCTTTTGGTGGGTACTGCAATTTTTCTCTTGCATGAATGGTTTGTCATTTGAAGTGATACATTGATTCCATATAGGATATATATATATTATACACACTTCCCTCCATCACCAAATCTCTCCTCATTAATTAGGGTTTCTTTTCATATGGCCCCCCAGTGCTCGACCACCGACATCCACATGAAAGAATGAAATGAAAACGAGCTTTACATGCACATACATACTTACTTACATATATATATATATATATATGAACCTCTTTTTGGCATTTACTATTTTGAAGGGGGAGGGGTAGAGGAGGAAGAGGAGGTGGAATGATTGAGGGGGTGGTATTGACCCACCTTCCCTTATGAGTAGTGGGCTCAGATTGTATGATCAACACATGTTCACACACACACACATATATATATATATATACACATACCATATCTCCCCCACCACCCTTAACTCCAAAACTACCTTATCTAGCATTTTTTTCTTCATTCTAATATATAAAAAATAGGAATAATAATTCATCAATTATTCACATATATCATGCACTCATTAAATTCATTATTTTTATTGGCCATGGTAGGGAGATTGCTTGGAGGATTGGATAATCATGGACTTGACAGCCTATACATTGCTGGCCCTTATAGTACACATCATACCATATGCATCCATCCATGTACAATTAATTGATATGCCCACACCTCCAAACTCTATTAAATGTCAAAGGGTCCGATCCATAAATAATTCACACGAAATTTCATGTTAGGATGACTATTCTTGGTTCATTTACTGAATTTAAATAGGTTAAAGTTGAATGGGTTTATGACTTGACATAGAAGAAAACAATAGTCCTTCCTTACTAGGAGGATAGGATCTGCGGGGCATGGCAAATAAGATACGGCCATAGGTCATAGATTGATCTTGAAATCTATGATTAAATTATAACATTTGCCCCGGAAAACGAGGATGATATTTACCTTATTATAAGATTTGCACATATATGTGGCAGTGTACTACATATGATCCGTGTATATTTGGTAGGAATTGTACTGCGTGTTCTTATAATAGGCCACCGTCATGCAATTTTTTGTGGGTCATCTTCTTCTTCTTCTTCCCCCTTTCTTAGTTTCCAAAATAACTGCACATGACCCAGCAGCTTTGTTCAATAATCTCATGGAAGATATATAGTTTGTCAATTCATGGCCAGTCCAAAAACCTAGCTAGCTAGCTAGTTCTATCTGGTGCATAGGATGTCGATCTTCATAAGGAACGTACAGTCCAAAAAACATGCACGTGTATAACTCTTATACATTGTGTGCTTCTGTATATATATATATATATATATATATATATCCATAAGAATCGATAAGGTCGTGGGTGATGCTGGCTCTTTGTGTTTGCCGCCCATTTGGGATGGCTTTTTCTAGGGTTAAATTAGATACCCAACCCAGGTGTGATGAAGATATGCCGTGAAGGGACAAGATGGTTGACTGGCTGATTACCAAGACAGCGAGGGAATCATTCATGTTCTGTTCTGGCATATGACAAGCTCACGAGTGTATATATATATATATATGTATATATGTATGTTATTTATTGTAATATTATAAATAAATCTCTTACTGTAGAAAATAATCACATAATATTTTTAAATTTTGAATATAAAATAAAAATATTGCAGTTAATAATTATTTAACTAGGGGGACTGTCGGTCGAGATAGAGAGAGAGTGCATATGTCATGTTCAATTATGTTCAATAAAAAGAGGGTCCCAATCCCCATGCATCTCTCTCGTTCTCTCTCAGAGAGAGAGAGAGAGATTCGGACATTCCTCTGGTAAATTAGTCTAAGAGTGCATTAAGAGATACTTTGGTCAACACCTTTTCCTTTTCCTGTTTATTTATTTACATTTTAATTAAGAAAAAGTGACAGACAGACAGGTCAGCATTTTGTCCGACCGACAAAATTAAGAAACCATACGATTGTGTATATATATGTTTGAGTATATGGGGAAATTTATTTATAGATTTTCCGTTTTTTCTCTAATTGAATTAAATAAAAAAAACAAACAAAATACGCATGACCTATTAAAAACATAGGCTTCTCAAATCATGTGATTTAATCAGTTAAAATTGAATATTGGACCAATTATGGAAATGTGATGTATCCCAAGTCTCCCTTCTATCATTTTCATGCTCCACAACAAGTAATGGGTGCATGAAGGTTACATCGTACACATATAATTTAGATGGGATTCCTTTTTTATATGACGTAATAAATACATAAAAACAATTATATATATATATATATAATATTAGCCATTCCATATAATATTAGCAATTCCATATGATACACCAAAAAAATGAAGGAAAATAGTTAAAAAAAGTAAAAAAAAAAATATCTTTGATAAGCTTAGTGATATCAAAACTCCTATAACCCTAATTAGTACAAAAATAAGAAAAAAAATGTAACACTAATAGAAGGTCGAGGACTAAATGTGTGCATAAAACAAGTTTATGGTGTAATTAAGTAAAGATGAAAAGGTGAAGGACTAAGATGACAATTTTCCCTATTTAGTGGGACTTTCCCGCTTATTGAGAGGGAGGGCGACTGGCGGGCGAGGGCCTTTCTTCATCATCATCACCGTTTTTTTCCCAGTCTCCTCTCCTCCCCTCTCCTCCCCTATATATTAATATTCAATCAACCCTTACCTTTGGAGATCATAGTGCTTACATCAATTCTCCTTTCTCTCCGTGGCCATCTTCTTCTTTTCAATTTTCCGTCAAATCTCCCTCTGGTTCTATCTGCTTTCACTGTTGATCCATTATGGGGCTGATTTGGGATTGAATTGCTGACATTTCACTTCACCAGAGACGTTTCTCCGAGGGGCAGGAGCCTGAAAAGGAAGCAAGAAGCGTCAAGGCTCTCCTGCAGATCAGAGCGGGAGCGGAGCAGTCGAGTCATTTGCATTAGCAGAAGCTGATAGGTCGGGTCTCTTGTCGAGAAAAATGGGGCGGCACTCCTGCTGTTACAAGCAGAAGCTCAGGAAAGGCCTGTGGTCTCCGGAGGAGGACGAGAAGCTCCTCAATTACATCACCAAGTTCGGCCATGGCTGTTGGAGCTCTGTCCCCAAGCAAGCTGGTAACTTTAATAATCTCTTCACCATTTACCTCCTCCTGTTCGACTGTATTTGCTGTAGTAGATGGGAATCTTACAGAGTTCCGTAATTTGATGGACTTTGAAGGTTTACAAAGGTGCGGGAAGAGCTGCAGGCTGAGGTGGATTAACTACCTCCGGCCAGATTTGAAGAGAGGTACATTCTCCCAGGATGAAGAAAACCTCATCGTTGAGCTCCATGCAGTCCTCGGTAACAGGTGAGGAAATTTTGCCTGTTTTTTTTCCCTCAATTCTGATCAACCTACTCGATCAAAGTTGTAATTTTGATGTTTTATTCTTCGTGGCAGGTGGTCTCAGATAGCAGCGCAATTGCCGGGAAGAACGGACAATGAGATCAAGAACCTGTGGAACTCGTGCTTGAAGAAGAAACTGAAGCAGAAGGGAATTGATCCTGTGACCCACAAGCCTCTCTCAGAGGTCAATAATGGAGGAGATGACAGGGACAGTGTCAAGTCGGCTAAGTCATCGGATAAGACTTCTCACCATACGTGCTCAAAGCCTAGCCCAGCTCTCTCAGACCAGAGAATACCATCGCCGCCACCACAGGCCTACACCCACCAGATGAAGCAAGAGGATGACGCGGCCATGGGGGCCTGCATCAGCGGCAATTCCACCATGATGGCTAATTCAATCCATGCTGTCACTAGAGATTACTACGACGACGACAGCTTCAATCCCCTGCAGGCAATGGCAAATTACGCACCGCCGGATGCAGACATTAGAATTCCAAGCTGCTCGGCCACCGTCGCCACCTCAACTTCTCCTTGGCTCGCCCTGATCGGTAAATCATTCGGGATGAATTCAGAACTCAACCTCAATCCAAACAACTCGACGCCTATGCCTTCTATCATCACTCAGTCCGCAAGCTCATTCCTCACCAGCCCGGTCGGTTTCCGGCCTTCAATGAACACAATTCAGACCGAGAGCCTTGCCATGAATCGGTTCTGGGACCTCGGCAACTCATCGAGTTCTAGCAGTAACAGCAACCGATCATTCATCGATAACGGGGCTTTCTCTTGGGGGCTAACAGACTGCAACTTATTGGACAAGGAGGCTTCAAGTTCGGTCGCTCTCATGGAAGCCCAGAACCAGATAGGCGACATGAAGTGGGCCATGGACTATTCACAGAGCTCCTCCACGTTAATGGAGGCGGTGAATTTGCACAACCAGACTCCGCAGTCCCTGTACAACGAGACCAACCCGGACGGTTCTCACTTCATCACGACTGGCACCTGCTCGAGTCTACTGTGGCCGCAACAGAACCAGCTCTGCTGATGCTGGCAGTTGGGACAAAGTCAAGGTCATGATCTTCACCAGCTCTGTACATAGGATGGATCGGACCTCATTGTTTCCATTCATCTAGCAGGCAACCCACCCTTCACTCTGATGTTCTGTCAAATTCAATGGACTTGAACAGCCGAAAAAGGGTTCCTCTCCTGCTGTTATATCTTGTGTTCCAAGTGAGTGTGCGGTAAAAAAAATGTAGAAATGCAGAGGTTTGTTTCTGGATTATTTCATATATGCGTAAATGGGTTTTCTTTTATCTTTTTTCCTGCACTGGGTTTGGTCAGTTAAATTCGAGCTTTCAAATATGTAAAGAGGAACAGGTCGAGGCTATGGCTTCATGGGGGTGTGAATTGGGATGCTAAGAGGCAGACAGAGTTCAAGGAAGAAGCTTTAAGACAACTTTTACTGCTCGTACGTACAGAGAGATTGTGGCATTCAGCCTTTTGGGAGCCATATATTGGTCGTTTTCATGGCCACCAACCTCCATCCACAAGCTCCCCCTTCCCTTCAATTTGTGGTTTTTAATTCGATTTCCTAGCAACTCGGCACGGAAGATTCATGATGGATGATGAGAAACAGAACAGAACAGAACAATCCCATCAATGGGAAGCTTGGTCGATCATCTTAGCGTACCAATTCCAGCTCCTTTCAATGACACCTTTTCACGAGATCCCAAGTGGTCCATGATGGAGAGAAGGGATATGGGTGAGGGTTGTACTAGTGCAAGATTCCATGCACACGGGAAGTATAGATGAATCAGTACTATGATTGCCGGAACCGGCGGCGGCGGCGATCTACCTAGTTTCCAAACAAATTATTATCCGTAATAATGGGACTGCGATATTGCTTTCTTTGGGACTGCTCATTCCCTGAAACGAACAAATGACATGTGATACCGTACTGTTGAAGAAGAAGATGATTTTTCCAGGAAACTCCTTTGGCATATCCCATTGATCTCCTACAGTTGAATAGTCAAAGACATTGCTGTAAAAGCGGGCCTGTGTTGGTGGGCTCTTCTGGCAGCTGCTGGATGAGGGGAATGGCCAGCTTGCAAGACGGGTATGGAGTTATTCTTCAGGGAGGCAGTGATGAGTCAGTCTCATAGAACAAGATTGTAGCAGCCCCATTGGGGTTGCCCACTGAATGGAGAAAGGAATGCAGCAGCAGCACTATGTAAAGAGCAGAATCATTGAGATCTCTTTACCCATTCATTTATTTGTTATACATTAATCAATGGAACAATGTTAAGACAGAAAGTGAGTGATATACATCACACCTTACATGAAAGGAGAAGCCAAGGAAGCAGAAACCAAGAGGTGAAGTTTTCCAGATTCTCCTGAACAGCTTTGCAGGTCAATGGCTTCCTACCTTACATGAAAACTTTCCATGCAAGTACATGTGCCTCCTACACTTCACTCCAAGAATCCCTTCCCCCATAATATTTTTTAAAAGTATACTTTAATGCACAGATTTGAAGGACAGGAAAATAAACAGCTCACTGAAGAATATAGATTACATCTTGAATCCAACCTAGAGCAAGGAAACTTCAAGTCAGATAAGGCATACTTTTTTCAATTGAAGATATTCAAATACCATATGCTTAAAGGTGTATAAGAAGATCTACAAAATCACGTTTGGGCATATACAGACTATATTGAGCAGTCCAAAAATTGGACAAGAACAAGAGGGGGCAGGAGAGGTACCATGGGGATATGTACACAAACAGAAGAGGCACACGAACAACCAAGTCTGGCTAGTAAGTAGCCTATACATGCATATTCTCCCTGGAAATTTGCCTCTTTGCTGATATAACATGGGAGATTTTTCAGCACTCAGCCTATCTGTCTATTCTGAGGTTATGACAAAGATGTCCTAGTTCAGGTCTTGCATCCATCCATGATGCAAATGATGTCTCAGTAGTCGATGTGCAGTAGAGGTAAGATCTGAAGGCGATGAGGAAAAAGTATCGCCTGCAAATTCATGAACATGAATGGCTCCTAGTTATTTTCTGCCTTTGTACAGGGAGGATAAGCAACAACCTTTACGGTAATTTTGGTTCCTCCAATCAATAAGTAGGAGTCGATACTAACCTGAGAGCCTTGGTGCCCATGTCGATAAGATATGCCCGATGTTCTTCATCCGCCTCAGAATTGTAAGTTTTCTCCAGTTCATTCCTATAATAGAGGATATCATCCCGTATATGCCCAGCACCACCACACCTGTACCAAAAACAAAAGAGCACTAAGGCAAAGGTTCCACAAAGATGCATGTACAAGATACTACTAAGCAAGCACAAGGTATCCTATAAGAATTTATCATAGCATGCTATTTTTCCTTCTCGCCAAACAATGTCAGTAGCATTGTTAGAAAAAGATGATCTCATGCAGGATATGTTTGCTACCTATCAATGGCCATGTCAACATCTGCTTTGCTCCTGGGACCATAGATGAGAACTCTAGTGAGGTTCAATATGTCACTGTAATCACCCATTTTCAACGCCTCTTCAAAAGAGGTCCTTAAAGGTAAATTATCTTCATGCGTGGGATTCAGCTTTACACTTAACAGAGACTGCTCAATCTTAGCATCAGAAATGGACTCTGCTTCAAGCTTAAGACAAGTAATTGACATTGCATAAGCAACTCCCCCAAATCCTGTGTGGGACACAAAAAGATAATACCCTGCAGAACTGAAGAAAACATTCACGTTACACCCATTACAGGTGAGAAAATGTTGAAACGAATAAAATGAAAATTTCTAAAACTTACTCATCGTTGCAGTACTGAACAGCATCAATATCAGAAGCCAAAGGCTCTCTTTCCCTGGTTAAAGGTATCCTCCTATATGCAATATTGTACCCTTCATCTTTCAAAGACGCATAAACTTCAGCAGGAATCTTCACATCATTGGCATAAATGTTTTCCCAGTAGCCTATCACATTTGACTGGCCAGATGTAGGGCTATACTCCTCCCGGTGTAGAAGAATTCTTCCACTGGCTTCGCAGACTTCTGCTAAAATATCTTCTTTAAGACGGGCTTCTAAGTGCTCCACCTGTGAATGGATTAGAATTGAATGAACCTCCAATTACACCCATGGATATTTAGAAAAAAAAAACATATGGGTCTTACAAATATGTTAAGAACCTTTCAAGATATTCCTCAATATCCCTAATGTTCATGGAATGTATGATAGAGATATTCCTAGTGTAATGTTTAATCTCTATTCAGAATCAAGGGCACATTTTGGGCTGAAAAAATAAGTACATCATAAAAGTCAAATAAAGAGATGGAAAACACTTATGCGCAACAACCCAACTAGTATGATGCTGACAACTTGCAGCCGGTCTTAGAGATCATGGATTCAATTTCTTGGGTCAGCATATGAGATTTAATGGTATGCTCCGTGTTGTATAATACACTGGTCAGTGGATTATTCGAATGCTATGGCATTCAGACACCACATATCAAGAGTTGCTAAACAGAAACACATACCGCAGGGCCACTGATTCCAATGTGCTTGAGTGTATCAACTGGCTTGTTGAGTTCCCTCAGGACAAATGGTGTTCCATTGATGTAAACAACTGCTTCTTCTCTAAGATCGGTTACCACCACTTTCTGGGACTTTTCTCCTGCATTTGGGTGTGCCCCAAGATATGCCAGCATCTCCTTGGCCCCATTTACAGTTGGTGTAGCCATGCTGAAGACAGGGTAGCCATCAACCTGAAAGTGGTTGAAAAAAGCTTCAGATTCTTCTAGAAATTTCTCATGTCAGAAAAAGCAACTCTTTCATGGAAGTTTTCCACTTAGGATACATAGGAGACCTACCTTGTAAACATGGGGAGCTCCATGAATATGAATATTGCTGGAGGTTTTCTGACCTGGAAAGAAATACATCTTCAGAATCGAGCCTTTGCCCAATACTGAACCATTCCGACCCTTGATAATTGCTTCCATTACAGCATCACCATGCTGCGATTCCTGTGGCACCCTCAGGTCCACCTGGATATAGCAGAACCCAAACAGAAAAAAAGAGGCAATAATCAATAATCCAATATTAAAAGAAGAGTAACAAAAAAATAATATGACACAAAAACTTGAATCCCACTGTAGAAGGAAGATTTTCCTTACTGGAATAGTGAAGAATCGCCCAGGCCGCAACCTAATACTCCATTTCATGGCCTGAAGCTCAGGCCTCTGATGCAGCCAGCTCTTAAAAGACATTCTCGACTCTCCTTGCCCACAAAACCCATCAAATGCTTCACTACCGAGATAAGCAGCAAAAGCAATCAAACGGAAGTACCTCTCTAAGTACTCAGCCCCACGATAAAGTGCCACTCGCCTCACCCTAGGTTCTACATTCTGTTGATTAAACACCTTCCTATACTGCAACACAGCCCGTCGAATGTTCTGAAGAGCTGAGCATCGGTCAATTATAGAATCTAAAGCTTCTCGACAATGGACACCATTATCAAATATATTTGTAATTTTCCATAGCAAAAGGATGTCATTCATTCCAAAAGCACGTGTTTGCTCCTTGTTCTTGTGTTCCTTGGCCAGACTCATAGGTACAGGAGCATTATTGCTTCCATTCTCTTCCCCACTTGATGAACCCTCCATCTCTTCTACCTGGTCCATATCATCAACTAGGATTCTGATGGGTCTCCCATGCTCAATTCGAAGCTTAATAAGGCAAGCAATTACAGTCCCTGCGGTAGTTCTTCCCCTCCCCATCTAAAAACCATAGAGACATTGAACTTAATAACTTGTAGGATCGCTCTCCAGTTCACAAAAGCACATGCTCATTAAATAAGAGCAAACAACTTTCAAAAAACTCTTCAGCCAATACCATTTTTATGGATATATCAAGAAAACTATATGTACCCTTCCCTTCTTTCATTTTGTAATTGTAATAATATGTTGTTCTTGAATCATCGACAGATACTAAAACCATTTTATTCTTGAATCATGAGACACTATACCCAATCATCACAAGAAAAACTCCTCAAATCTTCTCTGGAATTTTCTCCTTAAAATTTAGCATACAGAAATGCTTCCTGGAAAAACTGAGCCATGAAGGAAAATAAAAGACAAGAGATTTTTTACCCAAATAAAATAGAAAGACAACTAATTTGGCAGAAGGAAATTGCCCAAAAGGGACATATAAAAGGTGCTACCTATGCAGAAGCAGTACAGTGAAAGCTCACCTGGCAATTGAAAACAAAAGCAGTGTCTGAGGATGCAGAAGCAATATTCCCTGCTAATGTGTCAAAATCAGAACTTTTAGGAGCTTTTCCGTCAGTTATAGGCACTCTTGCGTACTTAATTGGGAAGCCATCAGACTCCAAGCTCTTAAATACTTCAAGTGGAGTCTTAATAGAATTAAAATTTATATGTTCCCAAGTATCAAATATATGTCCATCCTCTGTTTCATGAATGACCATTATAGCACCACCATAGCGTTCAGCTTCTCGAAGTATATCTTCTTTCAACCGAGCTTCCATCTTCTCAACTCTCTCCCGATCGATACCCTGAGGCCATAATTTCAAGTTCAATGTAATAATATAAAGGCAAAAGAAGACAATGTAATTTTTTAAAATTTCTTCCATCATTCTACTAGAAGCAAGAAACTGTAGGGTGAAAAAAAAAGCATGCAAATCTTCCTTGTCACAGTGGCATTTTCATGGATAGAAAAAACAAACTTGGAAAGTAGAAAATATGTCTATCCCCTTCCAGTTAAACAGAGCTCACAGATCTAGAAGCTCAATGTCAGTGCAGGATTGATTATCCATCTTGGGAACTACCTGAATCAATGATCGTACTAGACTTTTTTCAACTAATAACAACCCCTATTTACTTAATCAGTACAACCAATCTAGTAACACTCTTATTCAACATCCTTCATCCAGTTAAGAAAAATGTGCCCACTACAAATTAAATTGACTCAAGATGTTAATGCCCAAAAAACAAGGTTGACTGAAGATGTTTAGATCTGAAGGTTTTTATAAGCAAAACTTATGGAATACCGTGTACTCAAGCATGTTTTTATATGGTCTTTCAACTTCGCGAAGAACAAATGGCTTTCCATTGATGTAGATAACTGGCTCCTCTCTCATGTTATGCCAGAATATTGATCTTCCTTGTACTCCACTACCGATCCTCCGGATGACTGATCTTATCCCATCGATGGTAGGGATTGCAACTCCATAAACAGGAAATCCGGGAACTTCCCGGAAATTTGGGGCACCATCCACCCTCTCAGGTAAGAGAAGATTTTGACAACCTGGGCAGTGATCACTTTTAAGGACTGTTTGACTCCCAAGAACCTCCCCATTTCTCCGGGCAGCAACTATACCCATTTCACGAGGACGACCATCTGCAGATTCTGCCATCTTCATGGGAGATGGCTTGCGAGTTGAGTACCCAAGTGCACCCATTGGGTTCCGCCTAAGCAACCTGAAAGAAACACATGAATTAAGATATTTACTTTTCCAAGTTTAGAGAAATAAACAAATATTTCAGAGTTCAAACAAGCAGTAGATAATACACATATGCCAACACCAGAAGCAATGAATATGTCAAATATGAAGATATGTACAGAGAACACAAATGAAAGCTCACATGAAATAATTCAGTTAGTGCGGTGATTATGTTCAATAATTGAAGTCAACCGACTAGTTATTATTAGTAATTCTTAGGAACTACAAGTTTTTGTAACAAAGCCTTCTTCATTTGATAAATAGGAGAGCCTTCTCCATTTCTGATAGAGAGGAGGACGCTCTCCTTGTCTTTTCATTTTGGGGAAGATGATATTCCCTTCTCAAATTGATGGAATTATTCAATTACTGATGCAAAAAAAAATCGTGCAAGGCCTTCCATGCTCTGTAATTGTGGAGAGAGAAAGAGAGATCAAATCCATAGAAAAAAAACAGGGAGGAGGAAATTATCCAATCCCATCAACATAATTAAATCTCAGTACCTACGAATTATGCTATAGAGTTCAGGTCTTGCTCTCATCCAATCAGCAAAACTGCTCTGTCCAAGAGAACTGGAATGGAGGGTATCTTTCTCTGTATGGATATAAACTGCAAAGCATATAAGGAAGTAGTATCTCTCCAAGTACTCAACAAAGAATGAGAGTAGTGTCTCCCTTTTCATCTCATCGGCTTGGCGTAAAATATTATTACGGTAATTACCAATCGCCTCACGCAAATTCTGCAACACAGTTCAGGAAACACTTTCAGGAAAAACTGTAGCAAAACTTAAGTTTTACATGAAGATTGAGATGGACACTTAAAAAATTATGGCAATACCTGCATAGAAGAGCACATGTCGATGACTTTATCAACTTGTCTTTTGCCCTCAACACCGCCCTGAAAAGATAAGATATTCAGCTAGCTGATCGAACAACTTGTCAAGCTTTGGATTACATCAAAAAAGTAGAAATAAGCACCTCTAAAACTCTAATCAAGCTTCTTATGACTGCATATTCTCCCCTGCGTACTGCTTCTTCTGAGTCAGGCAAATTGTCAGGGACACCAGAGGCAAAGTCATAAATTCTTCCAATAGAATTGATTCTTGGAATACCTGGGGATAAAAGATATAATTTCAATTTTAGTATATTCAATAAACACACCCGGCAATGATTTTACTCTCTGCGGGCAAGGAAAAATACCAGAAGCTCCAATACGGTTGAGATAAATGAGAGTAGCGATCACCATTCCAGTTGTTGTCCTTCCACGCCCCATCTGGCAATTGAATACTATATCAGTAGTAATATTTGCCTTGGAAATTTTCTCCACCTGAAAATAAAGAAAAAATGGATCAACACCCATCAACAATCATAATAAAAATAACGTATTGGAGATTAGACAACCGTGAGGTGAAAACTTCATCTACATATAGAAGAAGTGACGAAGAAGTTCAATGTTGAGCTTGCAATCCAGATGGATGCAAGAATAGTTGGTTGGTAAAATGGTCCCTCTTTAGCTAATGAACCTTTATGATGCAGAAGTCTTTGGTGTTATTTACTCTCCTTTCCTTGTCCATACCCATTAGTTTGGACTCGTTACCTCATAACAAGTAGCAAATGGAAAATACAAAGTCTCAAGCTTTGAGAGTGAGACCAAAACCAAGATGATTGGTGTTGATATTCTTATTTGGATGGAGTTCAATAGACTCCCAACTACCAACCATGCATATTTCTTAAGTAATGTACCAATTCAGACAAATAATGTTAATTCTTTCAGATAGTGTCCATGGAGGGACTCTATAATTCCTCATCCTAGAATTATAACCCTTTCTCAATCGTCACAGAGAACAGAAACTTTGAGGAGAGAAGGAGACAAAATCAGCTTGCATGAGACGCTAATAAAATAAAATTTCACATCAGCTATCCAAATAAAACATAATACATGGTCTGTTATGGGGTTTCAGGAACTCCTACAGATGAAACCCACCAGAATATCAAAATCTTGCTCCTTCGGAGACTTTTCATCAGTTACAGGTACACGTTCGTAGTCAACAAGGTAGCCTTCAAGTTGCAATTCCTGATATACCTGAAAACAGAGAAAATATAACTTCAAGGAGAATATTTAGGAGAAAAGTGCTTATATATTATCTCTACAGATACAAAGCCATTTTGTTTTCTAACAGTGACTCACAAACTAATACCTCCAGAGGTGTTTTCACAGAATCACGAGACATGGGTTCCCATTGGTCAACCATTTGGCCATCTGGCAGCTCATCCGTGACAAGAATCTTATTTCCATATCTGTTAACCAAAGTCAGTAAAACAGTATAAATTTGAAATTTGCTAAAAATGGACAAAACAAGCAAAATAAATAATTAGTTAGTAACCTTGCAGCTTCTACCATAATATCTTCTTTTAATCTTTCCTCCATTTGTTCAACCCTATCTCGATTAATCCCCTGTTAGCATGAAACAATCTTATGTGAGGAATAGGCTACTGTTTTACTCGTGATGTATAATACATAATCTTGAAAAAACATTTACGAATTGGAAAGATTTTCGATATAATTTACACGACATGTAAAAGCTCACAATATCTACTGGATAAAAAGGCACTGCATCAAATAGAACTATTTAGGCAGATCAACAGGTATGCAGCAAATCGATGATGAAGAGGTCCAGTTCAAAAGGCAAACCCTTCCCAAATATAAGTACCGTGTATTCAAGGTTGGAGAATGGTTTTTCCACATCACGTAGAACAAAGGGTCGTCCGTTGATGTAAACAACCTGCCCACATTCCAAGTGATAAAACAGTGAATTTTGTGACATTTTTCAAAGAAAGCAAAGATTAATCTCAAATTTATTCCCTCAACAGGGTCTGCACTTGTTGAAGTACTATCTTGATACAAGTGAACAGATTCTACTGCTCACCGGTTCCTCTCGGAGACTAATCCAGAGGACTTTTGCCCGCATCCCATCTAACTGAGCACCAACATGTTTAAGAACATTCCGAATCCCATCAAGAGTAGGGATTGCAACCCCATGGACACGCAGTGATTCAGCCTGTGTGAGTAAACAAGAGATTATAGACAAGAAAATGAACATAAAAGGAAACCCAATGCAGCACAGATAAAAACAGAATAACCAGTATCCCAATGCAGACTCAACAAGTGATGTATCACATCCTTTTACCTTGTGAAATGAGCATACACATGCGCACAAATTTCACAACTAATACACCTCAAAGGCAATATTCTCAAATATATGCAATCAAACAAGTGATCAGCGGAGCCCGGAAATAACCATCAAAATAAGAATAAATAGCATCCAAGCACATGAAAATATAGGTCTTACATGTAAAATGTATGACAATACATGCAGTACTGGCAGCGAAGCTAAACAGATGACTAGAGAGCAATTGCAGGCTCTATTTGCAGACTAGTATCAAACGAGAGTGATACTAAAGCTGATATATTTACTATACCACTAGTTACATTCTTTTCACGTTGCATAATCGCATCACAACAAGCGAGTTTAGCCCTCGGAAAGACAGAGAGACCACTTACGAGAGATACAGAGAAAATTAAAAAGAAAAGGGGTGAAAAGGGAGAGGTGAAGAAACCTGACGATAATTGGGGGCACCGTCGATCTGAGGGGAGAGGCGCTTGTTCTGACAGCCGGGGAAATGGTCGCTCTTGAGAATTGTTTTCTTCCCCAACACCGACCCGCCTCTCAGCTTCATCACCTGCTCCGGCTCTTTCGGCAACGACATCTCTCATTTATCTTCAAACAACAGAAACGAAGGAATCCCGGAGCCAGAATAATCAGCCCTCCCCGCCCGGACCCTGTTCCTCAATCCACTCCAATGCCAATGTCGGCGCCCTCACGAAGATGCCACTGGATCTGCTAAAGCCAAGAAATCACCAAAATCGCTCGAGGAAGAGAAGGGGAATGGTAGGAAGAAGAGCAGATGCGGCCGTGGATCAGAATATAAAGCAACAGAGTTAAAAGGCGGTGGGCATGCTGACGTGGACTTCTATCCAATCAAATTAAGCCAACGATTAGGGCGTTACCCATCATTCATTCATTCATACGATTTTAATTTTATTTTACTATCAATTTTATTTATATTTAATATTTTTAAAAATAAAATTATACAATTAATTCCCCTAAAATTATATAATAATAAATAATCAAGGCAAAGTTGGAAACGCGTTTCTGAGGATGTTTGTCCCTAGCACCAAAATCCGCCACGTGTCCGACTTGTTTTGGGTCGGAGTAATTTGGGCCTCTCGATTATTTAATTGATATTACTATAATTTTAATCTGGCTTATCCTTTTTCTGTGATATCCATGTTGAGGGATTAATATTAATTACCATCTTAATAAAATTAAATGTGCCCTAAACCAAGCTTGTATTGTACGTGGGGAGGGAGGAAAGGAAAGGCCTTCAATCTGCAATCTGCAATCTGCAATCTGGGCTGAAACCTTAGTAGCAGTGCTGGCTCTGCATGCATGCAGATAGAAAGACAGACCCTTGAGTTATGAAGGATTCAGGTGATCAACTGGGCTGAGAGACGACGTCTGATCTGACCCTGGGCCTTCTCCGCTTTGCTTTACATAGATCAACGTCACGGTGGGATATCCATAGAATATGCTTCAATATAATTGAGCCTCACTGCAGTCTGCAACAATCTACACAGTTGAGATCATTGTTCGTCTATATATGGTGGTGAGTGGTCAGAGGTCACTTTCACATACGGTTTTTAATGGAATTACTTGTATGTACATTTCATTAATGGAATTACTTAGAAATGAAATAAAAATAATAATAATAATAATAAAAGAAAAACAGGAAAGCATGTAATGTACGTAAGCAGATACCTGAGCAGTTCCATTCCAAGTCTTTGGAGAAATTAATGAGATTCGTTGAACCTGGACAACCTTTTCTCCCATCGTTTTTCTGCTATAAATTCTTCGAGTGCGTAGTCGCATTTTCCTACAATCCTCGCCATTGATTTCAAACTAAGTAAGTTGGGGTTCGGGAGAGATGGCGCCAGCAGTGATGGCCGTGACCGTGACGGGCTCCATGGTAGGGAGAGTGGAGGGGCTGGGGCTGGGGCTGGGGATGGGAGGAGGAGGTGAGACGGCGGCGGAGCTGAAGAAGAGGAACGAGGCGCTGGAAGCGGAGCTGAGGGAGAGCAGGGAGAGGGAGGAGAGGATGAGGAAGGAACTGGAGAGGGCGGTGCAGCGCCTGAGGATAGCGGAGGAGGCCGAGGAGAGGCTCTGCTCCCAGCTGGGAGAGCTGGAGGCGGAGGCCGTCGAGCAAGCGCGTGACTACCACGCACGCATCCGCTCCCTCACCGCCCAGCTTCTTTTCCTCCAGACGTCCTCCTCCGCCCCCGCCGCCGCCGTCGCTGCCGGCACTTCATAATTTACTCGTCCCCCATCTTCTTCTTTTTTTTACTCTAGTGGCCGTCCGATCGGCATCAATATACAGCACAGCCTGCTTTATGCAAGCCATCATCGTATGTGCATGTAAAGATTGTTAGTTCTATGTCTTTGTATCAAACTGTTTCTCGGTGAAAAAAAAGCATTTCTTGTCTGTCTACCGCCATCAATTCCCTTATCCTTCATCTTCTTCTTCTCATCATCTTCTTCTTCTTCTCCAATGGTAAGTTGTGGGCTGATCATCCATTGGAATGAATCCCTTTTCATTAAATGGAGGGAAAGTCAATAAAAGACAATTGGTATGCGCCAAGAAAGTCGGTTTCCTTGCCCGATAATTTCTGATTTTTGGGGTTAAACTAATATTGGATGGCCATGCAAGCAAACCCATCTTTCCTTTCCATCAACCTTCCCTTTTCAAGTATTTTTACTTTCTTTGAATTCATAGGACTTAATTAATTCATGAAAACCTATGGTGGAGAAGAAGGATGGGACTTTGATAGCCATGTATGATGAATAAATCCATTATGGAGATTCTTCTAATCTTTTTTTTCAGAGAAAGGGACATCTTTTGTTAAGTCTGATTCTTAGATGGGCCCGGGATCACTCCATTATTGCAGCAATAGTATGAGCGGTAAGAGCGGAGGAAGGAGAAGAAGAAGTTGGATAATTCCATAACAGGTAGGAGGGGACCAGTCACTTTTCTTGCCTAGGCCTGCTTATCGCCTGTCATTGTCATATAACAATCTGAAGCTGGAAGCAAATGACCACTCTCAGGGTGAGAAATGAGAACTTAAAGGGTCGAGTAAACTTCTGCAATATATTCATAAGCATATATATATATATATAAAGCTTGAAATTATGCCTATCGAATTGAAACCCACAACTCAAATCACAATTTCGTTTATGGAATGGATGTTCCTGATTTCAAGTCTGCAGTAGTTTCCAGGAAGACAAAGCAGCCAACCCCAATTCAAACTAACTAAATTGATGCCTAAAAAACCAGCTATGCCTCGGTAGGATTGATTATTCCATTGTCCTCTAAATCTCAGACCCTAATTTCTCCAAATAACGAGTACATAGTGGTACCTAAGTAGCAACTGCACTACAAGGATCTCAAGATTCAAGAAATGCACCCGTTTTGACAAAATCTTGATGGTAGTAGTGTACCCACCAGGAAAACAATAGGCCTTAGGCTGCTATTTCTTCTTACCCACTTTTAGATCTGGATCCCTGTCAATAAGTACAATTCACATCTAAAACAACTGGATGTTAAGTAAAAAAAACATTGTCTGAACAGGTTAAAGACCAGACCTCTGGATATGATCAAGAATGAGGAGCCTTGGTCCAGGAGGAATCTTCACGTCTCTTAGTGCACTGCCATATTAAAAAAAAATTTTAAAAGATAAGAATGAGCATTGTTATCTGGTTTTGAGTTGTCTTGGATGCTATTAGCAGGGAAGGTCACCTGTCCGTTAGCAATGGTAGAGTGCTATCTGTCAAAAGCCCTTTCTTGAAATTCTTCTCATAGCCCTGAAGACCAAGGCCTGTAAGGATGCTTCTGGTTCTCAAGTACCGGGTATCTTCAACTGGCGGCTGAGAGAACTTCTGACCAAACTGTAGGCAAATGAATATTTACATAAGAAGCTCATCATCTCAAGGCGAAGAGTGAAGATATCATCAGTGCAGTGCATGCAGATGGTGAGCTAATATTGCTGGGGTGAACAATATAACAAGGAAGAGAAGAATACATATTGAGCTGCATTCAACATCATAACAAGATCTCATAAACATTGGTGCTCACCTGGTAAAGTCCACCTTGAACAAGTGCAAAAAAGAGTCCTGAAGTTACAGCATTGGTGACCTGATTTGGGCCGCCTAGTCCACTGACCAATGAAAACATTGCTCCTGACCCAAAAGCTGCAACCATACTGCAATGGTGAAACAACAGTTTTCCACATTAGTATTCAGGTAATACTTCAAGAAAGGATATATCATTTCCATCTCTATAGCCTGCAATCATGTAGTGCAACAAAGAATTGAGAGCTTGATAAACTCAAGGTATGATCGATGCAGAAAATCATGCCCTCAGCAAGACTATAATGATATACAGAGGAATGAATGTATTCTTCCAGACCCATGAACAAGATTGACAATGCCACCAAGCACATCAGTTTTTCTAGTAATGCAATTTATCTAACCTGGACTGGACGTCCTCCTTTCCTCTTAATCTTTTCATGACGCAGGCTATCCCGGCATTGACGCCTGTCATAACAGCAAAGTTCCGAGCTTGTACAAATGGACCCCCAGATAAAGCCTACATCAACCCACATGCTATTACAAGCCATTTCTGGTCTCACCCTTTTATTATCATTCAAGGCAATCAGATATGGGCGTTCAGTTAGATGGGCATACTCATTTTCAATATACTCTTCCCCCTAGGATTAGTAGTGCAGATGATATACTCAAATTTGAAAAATTCCTATTTAAGTAAGGTAATTGCATCTAAAACAGTGACAGAAAAGAGCAGTCTTCTACACACAACAGAGCAGTAGGACATGAACGGCTCAATTCGTATTCAACTAATGGATTGGTAAAATGGAGGGTCAGATCAGAAGTCGTACCTGGGCTTGCTGAAGAGACGCCATAGCCTGAGGGTTGAGGTTGGCCTGAGGTGGAGGGGTGAAGGTAGACGAAACGTCATTGGTAATAGTGCCCATGATGCCCCCGATGGCTGCTCCTTGGAGAGAGCTCGTGGCCGTCACGACGGCGGCTTCCACGACCAAGGACTGCTTGGAGAGCCACGCCTTGAATCCCTCCTCGGACTGCTTGAAGCGAGCCTGCAGCAGCTCAAATGGGTTCTTCTGAGAAATCAACTTTGAGACCACCAGCCCCTGCTTCTGCTTATGCTCCTCCATCGGAAAGGCAACTTGAAGCTTAGTTTCGAGGTCAGCACTAAGATATCAGGGGTTTTGCGTCTGCCTATCGGAAGGAAGGATCAGGTTGTAGATATGTAGGTAGGAGTAGGAGACGGTACGGCAGCGGGTCGGTTGTCGTGACTCTCTTGCCAAGATCCCGACGGCCTTGGCCACGTCATGGGCTTGGGGGCCCATAAAGAAATGTAGCCCATAGAACTTCTATTATTTACACTATTCACCCTAAGTTTCAAATCTGCAGTATGATCTGATTTTGTAATATGATCACTAAACTTTTATAGTTTCAATTGGGTCCTTGAGATTGCGGGAAACAGAAAGTCTTATCTCTGTACTGTATCAGTATGTTTTTCTGATGCAGCAAAATGCATTCATTACATGGTGGAGGCTAGCCCAACTCTCAACCAAAGGCTCGCTACACTACACCAACAAGATTGTGCGCCTACAGCTACTATACATTTTCCATCCCTCTTCTTGTCTCTGCTGTATAAATACTGCAGCCAGAACAAAGAGCCTGATCTGCACTCTAAACAGCCAGCTTATGAAGCAAGGCCATCCTTCCGGAAAGTTGTTTTCAGGAAATGAATAAAGAAACACCAAAGAGTCTCTCTTTGGACTGACTGGAAATTGATTCCCGTGGATAACAAGATGTTTTAAACGAGTCTCTCCCCTTTTCAAACCTACCTTTGGATTGGGTTCATTTAATTCATCTCTGTCCTTCCAAGGATCCCACAACCATGAATGATCTTTCTCAGAGAAGACCGACCCCCTTTTGGTGGTTGCTCAACATTCATCTTCTCTGTTTTCCTGTCGGATACTTTCATGCAAATGGCTGCCCGTCTGTAAAGAAAATGTCAAGTTGTTAACTGTGCACACGGCATTCTTATTGGTGAAAAAACCACAGTGAGCCGAGCATGGTCCGAGAGAGAGTAGTCTTCAGGCCACTTTCCTTTCTCCACTTCCGAGGGGAAGAGAACTGCATTCTTCACACTGAACCCGATGGATTGCGTCTGCTCTCCCTTCCCATCTTCAGGTTTACTGCCCTCTTCAACTCTTCTAGATGACCACGTAGGATTCCATATTCGTTGCTGCACCCACCATTTGTCAATAATAATAATATACATCAGCCAATGAAAAAGTACAAAGGAACAAAAAAAATACGGAGACACCTGCCCGCCATAACTGAAAATCAGATTTAGGCTGAGCTTGGCGGTAAGGTGAAATAAAAAATCTAGGGATTTGTTTTCTCCCCATTCGGCTTTCACATTTGAGTTTATGAAATGCAATAATCAACTTGGAGAATAAGACTCGCCTGAAACTCTTCATAATCAACAACACCATTCCCATCTATATCTGCTTGGACCCACAAGTCCATTATCTCTTCTGCGGTAAGTCCATGCTCATGGCCAGTTAGATTGAGCTGCAACCAATGATAACAAATCAATTACATCATAAGTCAACCGGATATCTAAAACTTGAACATCCAATTTCACTCGCTTGGGCTACCTGACGGAGTGCTCCACAGAAACCAGAGTAGGAGATATAGTCACCATCATTATCATCCTTTAGAAAAGCAAAAGCATCCTTCTCTGTGAGCGAGGCCCTCCGAAGCAGATACTGTCAACGAACGCTAATGGTTAGTGATTTAAAAATGTAAACATCTAACAGTGTATTCAATGTATCCAATTCCTGATTGTCAAATACTACGTGTTGTAATTCATGGTTGTAAAATACTTTGTAATGCCCGATTGCCATTTGAAGGGCATTAAAACATTCTGAGGTAAGAGGATCACCTTAAACATTCCAAACACTGCTTCACTCCAGCTTGCTTTTAGTACTTCCCTGTAGCTAACAGGATTTAAAAGCCAGATGAAGTCCACCCCACATATGTTTCCGCGATGATTCCGGTGGCTGACCCACTATGGAGAAGTAATTGAACGTCAGTCAGCTTAGGATAATTAATAGTAGAAAAGGATTAAAAGATCACATATCCTATAACCAACCTTGTGAGCATCGGCATCAGTGTACTGGTGCGCAGTGTCATAAGAGGATACAAACCCCTGAGATCTAAGAAATTTGTAGACATGTCCCCTCTTGCTTCCGTTCCAGTCACTAAAGAACCGGAGTGAAAAGAAAACTCCACAACTTAGTGAAGGTTCAAAATGATATTAGTTAATTCAGGAGTTCAAATGATTCATTTAACATACCCACAGAGGATAATCGGCATAGGGTTAAGTTTATTTTCCTTCTGATATGACTCGACGGATTGTAGGATCTTGTAAACCTGAAAAAAGGCCAAAAGAAGAATAGTTCAAGGAAGAACATCTATTGTTGGAGAATCTCAGCACACTGATTTTCCTTTGCATAGATACATAAAGGTGAGAGAGATTAAGCGGTAACCTGCTGCAGACGGACTATACAAAGCTTTGCATCGTGAGGAAACAACAGGTGGGTATTTACAATGAGGATTTCTTGGGCCATGTTAGTGCCTCTGCATTCTGGGAAGGGTGCAACTAATTGTACGTGCAACATCTGAGCAACACGATCACCACAGTCGTTGAATAGCAATTCCCGATAGTTGAGAACTCTGAAGTAGTCTTTCCGTACGGCAGTCAGCAGTCCTACAAAATTTATTGTGTGTATAATAATATAAGCCAATAGTTGAAGATACGGAAGGAGATTATACAGAAATAACAAGGACGGAGTCAACAAACTGTAGGGGAAAGGGAATTGATGACATCGCGGAAGGACCTTTAGAAAAATATAAATTTGCATTCTATCAATCGAAAGCAGCATGCTATGAGTTACACATCATAAGACCTCATTGTAGAGTCTCCTCACATGGCCAGTGGAAATGGTCATTTCTCAGTAGCTGGAAAATCTATTTCAGATGGAAAAAACTGTTCCATATGTTTTCCTAACCCACCCTACCAACCCCCAGAGAAAAAAAAAACACAAACGAAAAGGATTCAGTTTCCATTCGATGATTAAAAGCATACCATCCCCGCGGTTGTTGGTTCTTCCGAGCTTAAAGCTTATATAACCGGCATCACCGAGCCTCTTCTCATAAATGTTGACAAGCTCTTGATTTCTGACCCAGAATTCCTGCTCCATTCCATATTTAGAAGATAAAACATTCATCCAATAAGAACTTTGATAAGCCAGACAGGGAGACTAAAAATCTTCTTATATTAGATGAGGGGGAAACCAGAAATTGAACACAGGCTAAAGAATCCGAAATAAAACCTGCAGACATATGATGGAAGACCTCTCGCAAAGCAACCAATCCAATATCTTATGATTCCTCGTCAACCAATAAGCTCTGTGGTCGCTCTCGCGACAACTCGGATCCTGCATCATCCCCGGGAATGATAATTTTTCGCATGAAAAAAAAAGAGAGCATAAACTCGAATCCAAATTGAGGCGCGAATTAGAAATTGACAGGTTCGAAATGGAAGTCCGGTGGGAAAATAGCGGACCTTCTGATTGAGGCGCTTGTAGATAGGCGCGAGGATGTTGAAGGTGGTGCAAGTAATGCAGGGTTGGGAATGGTGATCACCGAGGGAGGAGGCGATGGCATAGCTCCCAATCCTGGAGATCCTAGACTTTTCCTTGCTCCTCATCTCCGGCCAAAACCAGAAGGAGAGATTATGCCCTTCGCGAAACTGCAGTGGCGCCCCCTTCACCGATGGATTTTGCTCACCTACAAAGACGACGAGAAGTTCCGGTTTCGCCGCTTATATAACAAACCAATGCAGAGGGGAGGGAGGGAGGGAGGGGGGGGGGGGGGGGGGGGGGTGGGGGGGGGGGGGGGGGAGAGAGAGAGAGAGAGAGAGAGAGAGAGAGAGAGAGAGAGGGAGAGGGTGAATGATAAGGCGGACAATCTCCTGTTTAAAGGTTCCACATAATTTATTTATTTATTTATTTTATTAATTAAATATTTAAATATAATAATATTCATCCATTTTCATGATATTAAATATTTTATTAATACTAAATTAATTTTTTACGTTTAATATTTTAAAGTACGATGTTTGGCTTAAAATTTTGAATTATTATATTTTAGCATTATTTATTTTATAAAATATACTTATAGAAACAATTTTAACTTCATTTAAATTACACTTATACAAATTTTACTATTTATTATCTAAGTTATTATATTTTATATTTTGCTTAATTTTAATCTGGTAATTTTAAATAAATTACTTAATTTTAAAATAAAATATAGAAAAAATTATACAAACCACTCACAGATATTTTTATTTTAAAATTATGTTAGCGGAGATGAATTAATTTTATTTTAGCGTAATTTAACAAAAATTATTTTTTTGTTAAAATATTTATTTTATATAAAATTAATGATAAATTATAATATTTGAAACGCTTAATAAAAATTGATATTGAGTTTAATAATTTTATTTTTACTAAATCTTACATATATATAAAAAAAATTAAAAACAGTCATAAATTATTAAATTTAGCGTAATATTTTTTAATAATCTAAAAATATATATTTATAAATCGCATGCATGGTACACGTCTATGCATGTTAGTGCTCCTCCCCTTAAGGTACGGTGGAAACTATATACCTTAATTTTATTCGAATTTTATATAAATGGATGTATTTTTTGTGTTTATTTTTTAATATAAAAATAATAATTAAGCAATCTATTTTAAAAGGGAAAAAAGTGTGTGGTCAACGCACTGGCGCCAAAATAGATGGCAGGATGAGGCAGGGCAGGCGGTTGATCATCATCGACAAAATGTGATTTTACCCAAGAAAATAAAACATATAGAGCACTCATTGGCAAGGTTGTGTAATTGAAAAAAATTGGAGTGCCAACAAAATTCTATGAAGGGTGTTTTGAGTGAGTTATTGAAGCTTCACGCTTTTTTTCCTTTGAATTCTAATTCCATTAATATTAATTACCTCTTTTGGGATTGATGCACTCAGTCGCTAGATTTAGCATCCTCTGTTCATTGTTCTCCCTCTGAAGTGACAATTGGAGAGAATCGGCCGCAGCAGAAGCTGCTGGTTTTGTTGGTGTTTTCATCAGAAAAGCTGCTGCTGGTTTTGGTATTCTGATACCAGATATGTATTATGCTTTTTGGAAACTACTGGCTATAATCCTTTCCTTTCTTGGGAATGGATGTTGGGCTCTCAGAGATGGCCTACTGTTAGCTAATGGCCGAGGAATCCTGGACGAACTGCAGATAACTTGCTAGTAACCCTCACAATTTTGTTGAGCCGTTTAACTTAATGGGCCTTGAGGGTTTATATCATCTCTTTCTGCCGCGAAATTCTCGGGCATATGATCTCGGACAGAGAAGACATACCCCCATAAGTGTCTCATCAGCCTCCTGAGTCCTCCTACCGATCACGCCTTGCTCTCCTCCATTTCCAGCAGCAAGCCTTCTTCTCTCATTGAACCTGACGAGGTGCTCTGTTTCTGTTCCTCCTCCACAGCGACCCACAGGTCTGAATCGTCTTTCCGCTTTTGCACCGCCCTAGCACATAGCCTCCTCTACCCCCGTGTGTTTTACTGGTTGGTCCGTTCCCGTCCTTCAGTCCACTTCATCCTGTCCAAAATTTCTTGTTATATCCATGCTTAGGTTCATCAGCAAGATGCTCCCTCTCAAGGACATAGCTCCGGCAGCACAGAACAACATAGACACGCAGTTCATACTCCTGGAAAAAGGCATGGTGAAACTGGAGGGACAAGTCAAGACATGTTTGGCCCTTGTAGCTGACGAGACTGCCGCCGCTCACTTCCAGTTATGGGGTGACGAGTGTGATGCCTTCAATCCCGGAGATATCCTCTGCCTATCCAAGGGGATCTTCTCCTACAGCAGGAACAGCCTGGTCTTGAGAGCGGGTAAGAAGGGCAGCATACAGAAGGTGGGAGAGTTCACCATGGCTTATGCAGAGACACCAAACATGAGTGAGATCAAATGGGCTCCCAACCCGAATAACCCCCGGATATACGTCCAGGAAGCCATGATTTCTCCGTATTCTCGTGTGTTTCCTCCAATAAAGTGAAGCTGGTTACAATCTACCATGTCCAGTTACATATACAATCAAACATGGCTTCTTTGGGGTTCTCTAGCTTGAATACCTTATGATATGCTTGTATTTTGATGATAATTAGGCCCTGAAGTCAGTTGATTTTAGTCTCATCTTCATCATGCCTGATTGTACTACCACCTCTTCCCTGGAAGGGTCCACTTTTACAACTGTTCCCTTTCTTCCAAGCGAAGAAATATGCACCAAAGTGCCCACCTTCGGGAGTTCAGCTGTTCTACCTGTGGAAACAAGAAGCAACAGCCATGGAAATCATTTCCATCAAGTTCCAATATAAGATCAAGAACACCATCTTTGCCATACCGGTTTTGGCCACCGTATCCATCGAAACTTGTGGAGATGGTATTGTGTTCTTTGTAGAGTTGAGTTTTTCATTCTTCTCTAGTTGACTTAGGTCTACTCTAGTTGTCTGTGCTTTCTGTGCTGCAGAAGCCCGAAATTGCCTTGCTTTACTATGGAGCATTGATCGAGCCCTTGCAGCGGCTTCCTCTATTTTCCGCAGCTTCATCTGCCTCAGGGTAGTCCTATGTCTCTGAATCTTCCTCTTGGCTCGTAATAGACTTTCATGGAGATCTCTGGAGAGTCTGACATGACAAATATCTGTATGAGGAAACAAAACTTCATCCCGAAATGCCAACATAGAGAGTTACCCAATATCAGCATATCCATCTTACTTGAGATAATTCTGTGCCTCCTCTAAGAGATTCCTGGATTCTTGCTTGAACCTTTCCATATCAATTATGACCTACAATTGAATTTGATTTATTTGTCTCAACAACAAGCTCTATAACACAAAATGCAAATATTCCAAACTCAAAGTAGGCAAGGTCTTTGACAGCAAAAACAGAGGATGATGACTATGAGTACCTAATGCCTACTACTTGCCACCATGAACCTTCAAGTTATTCTAGAGGGGGTAATTCTGGTACCTCATTAATCTCTGCACTTGCTGATCCATAGAGTACCCGGGCATCTTCCACGATTTTGGCAGGCAGTCCTAATTGTTCAGCTATATTGATTGCGTTTGACCGTCCTATGAAAAGATACAATCTCCACACATCATATCATATAGAGCTTTCACGCCATTTATGAGTGAAAAACAAGGATGAGAGATACAAATAAAATCCAACCTGGTATTCCCCATAGTATCTTGTATGTGGGCTTTAGCTTCACATCATCAAACTCCATACAAGCATTCTCAAATGCCTCGTTACTTTCAGAGCAACCAAAAAAAATTAAACTAACCCAAAGAAGCGGGGGAGCCAAAGCAGGATATGTATTTACACATATAACAAAATGACCATCAGTTTAACTGCTACAAATTACCTGTACTTCAGGGTTTTGATTTCACCATGGTGAGTGGTAGCTATTGTTAACAAAGATTTATCAGCAAAAGTTTCCAGTAATGCCATTCCCAGTGCTGCACCTTCAAGAGGGTTTGTCCCTGCTCCAACCTATCATTTTTTGTGGCTAACAGTCACTAAGATGGGCAAGGCCATGCAGATGAATCTTTGAATATATAGAAATTGAGAACTAATTGCGCGACCTACTTCATCCAGTAGCACCAATGACTGGGCCGTTGACTCTGATAGGATATCCTTCACCGTGTAAGAAGTTGCATCAGTAATTTATACATCCAGTTCACATATTTTACATGGAACATTCTCAAGAAGTCCCTCGGGTATACCTAGGGAAAACAGTTCAGGTTATTGGAGAAGTCTGTGCTCACATTGATTTGTTTCAAGTGTCCAGAGAAGGTTGACAGAGATTGGGACAAAGATTGTTCATCACCAATATCAGCAAAAACTGAGTCGACCCAAGGAATCTTTACTGATTCAGCAGACAAAATGTGAAGGCCTGTAAATAAAAAAAAACTATATCAAGCATTTACAGCATGAAATGAAAAAACAAATTCTCATGCGCAGGTTTCGCTGTTGCAGATTCAACTAAAAATCAGAAGTTCCTATGGATGAAGAGTGTAAAGGGGAAATTAGCATGTCTACCTGATTTTGCCATCATAGTTGCTAATCCAACTGTTTTCAAGCAAACCGTTTTTCCTCCCGTATTAGGTCCAGTTATCACAAGAACTTTAGTCTTCATGGATATGAAGAAATCAACTGGAACTGGGCAAGCTTGTTCAAGTGCAGCAACCTAGAAATTGTCACCACTTAAGACAGCACTTAACTGAGTGCATAATTCAATTAAAAAAAAAAAGAATGAAGCTAACAGAGTACCCTCTCCTTCAAGGCTGGGAGGTTGATGTCGGGTTCACCCTTCTGTGGAACTCTCTCTGGCTGCATTTTTCTTCTTCCAATTTCCTAAATCCCAATATGCAGAGTAAAAAATTAAAGGAGAAATATAGGAAAAAGAGCAGCAAAAAAATACTTGTGAAAAGAAACACAGAGATCTTAGCAGATTTGCAGTAGACTTACTGCTGTGGCATCAATGATATCTTTCTTTGCCTTCTGCAACTTTTGTCTATGTTGTTGAAGTAATAAAGGATGATAAGCTTCGGGGAGGAACAATGTCCACTCCCTGCTTTCTAAGCCCTCTGGAATATTGTTATCTTGAAACAAAATCAAGTCGGGGCAAGTTCCACCATATGAAAGGCCATATTTTGCACGAGCATTAATCTACATGATAGAACAAAAGCTGAGGAAACCCCTAAATAAGTAGAATAAAGTGTTCTTGTGAGTTTTGTACCAGTAACTAACCACATCCAATCTGATTATACTGTGCAGCAGCATTTCAATGCAATCAAGATCCAATTGCATCTAGCAACAAGAAATTATTTAATAAATCAGGAAAATACAGTTGCAGGTGAGAGAAAAAAATTGATGTCACTGAAATGGGAAACCTTCTTTGCTAGCATCAAAAGCACTTCATCCTCAGCTTTAGCTACAGCTGTCCTTGCTCGTTGCAACTCATCATTCAAAGGAACTGCAGCAAGTGGCTCTATGATATTTCCACGGCCTGGACCACTATAATAGCTCATATTCAGGGGGGGGGGGGGGGGGGGACTCAACATATCAAATGTTAGCTTGACCTAGTGTCCCAAAACATTTAACTAGACCAATTTGATGAATATTTGTTACAGTATCTTAGCAACATGAATGTTAGCAATCTAGTCTACGAGATCTCTATTAGATCCAGCCTCATAAGGGTATCTGAAACAAAACAGGTATCACCTTGATAATAAAAGCCCTCTGAAATTTGTCTGATTATCAGATCCTGATCTTATGCACCACCTTCCATCAACATTACTCACTTCCTGCTCAAAGACTCTGGTATTAGAAAATCCAGTATGCTTACTCGGAACAAATCAACATATCCAATATGTAGACTTACAAGAAAGGAGGATTCTTCCTTCTCGCTCCTGGCTAAGCTATCCATCAACTGATATAGCTGAATATACATAAAAATAAAAGCTGTTAACTCATTAATGACTAAAAAGAGAGTTAATGCCCTTAAGATTCAAAGCAAAATCTTAGAGAAGGGGAAAGTTCCGAAATACAAAATACCATTAAAAAATTTGCAAAAAAAAAGAACTAAAATTGAGTAATGGTAGCAGAAGGTGCATTACCTTTTTTTCAAGCACCTGCACCTGTTCACGTGATCGCCTCAAGGCAGGACTCTAAATCAAGAATATGCACAGAGTGAGAAATAATTGGAAAAGTGAGAAGAACAAGAAGAAAGAAAATGTTTCGAGTTATGTACAACGCACTGCAGAGTCTTTTACAGAGCCATCTTCATCTATGACTTGTTGTATTAGCTTAATTAGTGATCGGTTTACCACCATTTGCAGGATCTGAAAGCAATTTCAACATTATAATAAACATTAAGTCCACCGAAAAATTGATAAAGAGGAGCTGCATCAGCTCCAAATGTTGATATGACTATTCTTACCTCTTCACTAAGAGGCATAAGGCGTCTATGCCAATCTGCATCTTCCTTTAGTACAGCTCTCAGGTTAAGCTGCAAAATTTCAGAAAATTGCAATAGAGAAGACAGTGCTATTGCTTCATAACCTGTTACCGGCAAGTCTCTTTGCGCATGCTGAACAGCAGATTTCACCTTCAAGGAAGACAAAGGACAGTTATTTGAGAAATAAAGCAGCAGCCATTCCACGGAACCGTGGTGAAGATTACGTTATGTTGCCTCAAAGGCAAAAGCTTTCATCAGCTAACAAATTCATTAATAACAGAAGGTCTCAGACACTATATAATTGGCTAGCTGGATGTTCTGAAAGGCTCCAGAAAGAGGGGAAAAAGAAGAATCCAATCAAACATTGCCGCCTTAGCGTTCAGTGTCCAGAATGAAGAGTGGAAAAATAAATTAACCAACCAGAGCGACATCAATCCCACCAAAATCCAAGCTGAATCCGCCATGCCTGTGCATTTCCACAGCAGCATTAGTCTCCTCCAAAAGCCTCAAGCTCTCTTCATAGGTCTGATTCAGATAACCCAGCTGGGTCTACAATATAAGCTCCAAACTCACATTAAATTAGGGAAAAACGATAATTACTAATCAGACCAAAGCAGAAATCATTCAATTAACCTCCAAAATCTGATTAGGTGAAGCTCACCTTTGTGGCTTCGCGGCCCAGTGAGGTGCCGGCAAAGCAGGCAACAGAGTCGCAGAGTTTGTCCCATTCGAGGACTCTAAGGCTGTTGAGAAGGGCAGGAGATTTGTGGGGAGCAGGTTCGATTCTTACAGCAGATGGGCGTTTGAGGGAAGCTTGGAACTTAATTCGAGTAAACCAAACAACGCCAACTGGAAAAGCGGCGGAGACTGGGGAGACGATGAATCTTGCAGGCAGAATCATCGCTCTTCTCCCCCTCTCTAGAGACCGTTAAAAATGGCGGATTTAGATGAGACATACATGGATATGCATCGGCTTTAAACTGTGGATAGATGCTAAAAAAGGAGCAATGAGAGATATTATCCTGGTGTTAATCCATGTTTCTGAGATGGCGGGTCATCATCAATTATTCATTAATGAATCTACATGGTATCATAATATGATCTAATCATTCAGTTAAACCCATTTGTGGAGGAGAATCTCAAAGTCTTGGGAACCCATAGGCTGTGTGGCTTTCAAGGGCAATTTGGTCAATATAAAATTATAATACCTGAGCTTCGCCAAATTAGATAGCAGTGGTTGCCCTAACTTTCTTCTCCGGGAAAATTGAAGAAACCGTAAGAGGTTGCCTAGGAGAGGAATTCATCCTCTTGCCCCGCCCTCGAATTCAACTCCGTCGAAAAACTTCAGATCAGATCGCCTTCTGGATTCCTAATTCCTCTACCTGGTCTGTCTCACCGGCTCCCGTTCGAGCTAATCGCCAAACCTCTGTCAAGAACGGGTCAATGGAGTACGCGCTCTGGAGATTCCGACTCCTCCTCTTGCTGGTTTTTGCCACGGTCGCCGTCGGCTTCGATCCCGGATTCTCCACCTCATCGACGATCCAGCTGCCTTCTCAGAAGGACGCGAACGAAGACCTCTGCTACGGTTCCGTCCAGCCCGCGTCTTGCCCCGTCAAGTGCTTCAGGACCGATCCCGTCTGCGGGGCCGACAGTGTGACGTACTGGTGCGGCTGTGCCGAAGCGACCTGTGCCGGTGTCCGCATCGTGAAGCTAGGGTTCTGCGAAGTTGGGAGTGGCGGTTCGGGTCCGGTTCCGGGTCAGGCCCTGCTCCTCCTCCACATCGTTTGGCTCATCGTCCTCGGATTCTCCGTCCTCCTCGGTCTCTTCTGACTGCTCTTTTCTGAGCTTGGATTCCTAGGTGTCCACAATGTTTTCATTCTAAACTACCGACTTGCGCATGAGATGATTACTCAGAATACTGATTAGGTGATTCTTGCTTCTCTGGCTGGTTGATTGATTCGTTCCTCAGTTGTTGTGCCATTTGATTGATTGATTTCCGTGTGGGAAAATGCAGAACACTGATTCAGTGATTCTTGTTGCAATGGCCAATTGATTGCCCTGTAGTTATTCTTGTTTTGCTATTTCTTGCGTTAGTGATGCCGTGCAGTACAGAGCACAAATTTAGTGATAAAATGATGTGTGATCATAGAGGCATACCTCTTCAAAACTTTTCAGAAACCATACAAAGATGGGCCTTAAGATAAGCTGCATTTTCAGATCTGGGTGTTGGGATTATCATAAGAAAAGACCAAAATTTCCCAGGTTGAAGACTATTGTCATAGCATAAAAATTTTCTGGTACTATCTCAGAAGCGCTCAACAATGAAGTCCACAAGAACTTGTCAATGGAAAGACCTGATGAGCATATTGGAAGAAAGTGAAACTGACAGGAGAAATAGAAAAAAGGGATGCATCCTCTGCTCAGTCGTCCTGAACGATGGCCCCCTTCTCACTGACATAGATACCGTCAAGGAATTTCCTGATATCTTTGTTTTTGACATGGCATTTCTGCTTCAAGCAAGAAACAGAGTAAGGCTTTCTTTGTGTACATGCATATGCAATAAACCGATGGATAAGGACTCTAAGAAGGGCAGTGGTGCAGTGAATGATAAGCGTTACCTGGTTTATTAGAGCGCAAGATCGCGACACGAGCTCAATGTCATTTCCATCCACGACTAGCTCGTCCTTCACCTTCTCAGATCGGACAACACGCACTCCTTCAAGCATGTCAACCTTCCTTACCTGCATAAATCATCAACTACTATGCTCAGACATCAGCAATGCTGGAAAATCATTGAGCTTATCAGATTCAGTTGACAGTAGTAAAGCACGGAAAATACAAGCTAAGCTTCAATGGAAACAACAGAGTGATCGGCATTTATAAATTTACAGGAGATGATCGCATAAAACCGTACCTTCTTCTCTCCAAGGAAGTTGCGGATCTCGATCGACTTGCTGTCGTTCGTGATACTCGCATTGATGGGGAAGTGAGCGTAGACGAACCGCATCTTGTAGCGGTAGCCCTTGGTGACGCCGGTGATGAGATTCTCGACGTGACTGAGGGCGGTCCTGATGGCGGCGGAGGTCTTGCGGGAACCGAACCAGGCGTCAATCTTCAGCTTGCGATTTCCGGTGGCCTCGTCTTTGATGAGCTGGAAATCGAGGTTGAGGTGCTTGAAGTCGCGGGTGAGCTTTCCCCGGGGCCCCTCAACCTCGATTATCTTAGCGTTTACCTTGATGCTCACCCCGTCGGGGATATCCATCGTCTCTGACGAGAGGATCGTCTTCATCTTCGCCGCCTAGTTCCTCCTCCTCCTCCCGACGGTGCAGGCCCCGTGCAGAGTTTCGCGCCAGGGAAGGAAAAAACCCTAGGACGGCAGCCATTTTGTGTGAGGGAGAAGAGGAGAACCAAGTGCTCAATCGAGGCCCATTAAATTACATGGCCCAACAAAATTGTGAGGGTTGATTAACAAGTTATCTGCCCTTGCTCCGATCAAGGCCGGCGAGGTCCCATCGTCGGTCCTAAGGGCCACTCACTCTCTCTCCCGTCCAGCCTTGTCAAAAGAAAGTGAAAGAAGCGCATTTAATGCTTCAACCATTCGATGTCCAGCAAGAAATTACAGCATGCTTTATCAATATCCGACTCTGTACCATCTCCCTCCATGGTGGCAAGTGGCAACTTTCGGCGATGCTTGATCAGCTGGTCCAACATCGATTCCCGATAAAGAAAAGGATTATAGATCATTTCAATATATTCCATTTGATTTGGGTATGGTACACGGGTCCAAGTCCAACAACGGCACCAATGGTCGCATCTATGTTCCTGGCCATTAGTTTCCAAAAGCACAAGGTTCTTACAAATCTCATCTCGTATCAAGGAATAATCAACAAAATAATGGAATCTAGCCGACCATTGTCAGTAAATTCAGCATACCAAAACAAGCAGCAGCTGATCTGAGGCTCTCCAATTGTCACATCAGAGGCAGAGGGAACAATGAATCATGACCGCACGTTTTTCTTCAACCTGGATGCTAAATCCAGCCGACATGAATGAGTGCATCCCAAAAATTATATATTTAGAATTTGTTGGCACTCCAATTTTTTTAATATTAATAATTTATAATATATCGAATATTATTAAAATAATTTAAAAATATAATTGGCCACATAAACTTTATTCCTGTTTAATTTTTTATAAAAAAGAAACATAAAAAGATATATCAATTTATATAAAATTCGACTAAAGCTAAGGGCTATAATATTATTGAATTATTGTGCACGTGTCATGTATGTGAGTTATAAAAAAGTCATTTTGTACTGAATTTTATGAAAAAAAACAAATATCAAATATTTAAAATATTTTACATTAAATTTGATATATATATATATAATTATTTATATTTTAAATAAATATTTAAATAAGACTTGCATGTTACATGGATGTCCGGCGTGCTCCTTTTATTATTTATTTATTTATCATAGGCGTGGAAATTTGGGTTTGATCTTGCCTCAGGTTCCTCCACACATTTACCTGTTGATAATTTAAATTTATTTATTTATTTTATGATATTAATATTTAAGATATATATTATTGGGTGAAGGGGTGAATATTAAAATATTTTAATGTTTTATAAATAAAAAAATAAAATATACTGGCCATGGTATGTATGCATGTTAAAATATGGTAGAGGAGACCGATCGGGTCGGTAGTTCCGTCTCTTTTCCTGCTTTTCATTTGCATCTCTGCGTTTGTTTGTGTATATATAAGCGGCGAAACCCGAAATTCTCGTCGTCTTTGTTCGTGAGCAAAATACATCGCTGAAGGATTGCAGTTTCGCGAAGGGCATAATCTCTCCTTCTGGTTTTGGCCGGAGATGAGGAGCAAGGAAAAGTCTAGGATCTCCAGGATTGGGAGCTACGCCATCGCCTCCTCCCTCGGTGATCACCATTCCCAACCCTGCATTACTTGCACCACCTTCAACATCCTCGCGCCTATCTACAAGCGCCTCAATCAGAAGGTCCGCTATTTTCCCACCGGACTTCCATTTCGAACCTGTCAATTTCTAATTCGCGCCTCAATTTGGATTCGAGTTTATGCTCTCTTTTTTTTTCATGCGAAAAATTATCATTCCCGGGGATGATGCAGGATCCGAGTTGTCGCGAGAGCGACCACAGAGCTTATTGGTTGACGAGGAATCATAAGATATTGGATTGGTTGCTTTGCGAGAGGTCTTCCATCATATGTCTGCAGGTTTTATTTCGGATTCTTTAGCCTGTGTTCAATTTCTGGTTTCCCCCTCATCTAATATAAGAAGATTTTTAGTCTCCCTGTCTGGCTTATCAAAGTTCTTATTGGATGAATGTTTTATCTTCTAAATATGGAATGGAGCAGGAATTCTGGGTCAGAAATCAAGAGCTTGTCAACATTTATGAGAAGAGGCTCGGTGATGCCGGTTATATAAGCTTTAAGCTCGGAAGAACCAACAACCGCGGGGATGGTATGCTTTTAATCATCGAATGGAAACTGAATCCTTTTCGTTTGTGTTTTTTTTTTCTCTGGGGGTTGGTAGGGTGGGTTAGGAAAACATATGGAACAGTTTTTTCCATCTGAAATAGATTTTCCAGCTACTGAGAAATGACCATTTCCACTGGCCATGTGAGGAGACTCTACAATGAGGTCTTATGATGTGTAACTCATAGCATGCTGCTTTCGATTGATAGAATGCAAATTTATATTTTTCTAAAGGTCCTTCCGCGATGTCATCAATTCCCTTTCCCCTACAGTTTGTTGACTCCGTCCTTGTTATTTCTGTATAATCTCCTTCCGTATCTTCAACTATTGGCTTATATTATTATACACACAATAAATTTTGTAGGACTGCTGACTGCCGTACGGAAAGACTACTTCAGAGTTCTCAACTATCGGGAATTGCTATTCAACGACTGTGGTGATCGTGTTGCTCAGATGTTGCACGTACAATTAGTTGCACCCTTCCCAGAATGCAGAGGCACTAACATGGCCCAAGAAATCCTCATTGTAAATACCCACCTGTTGTTTCCTCACGATGCAAAGCTTTGTATAGTCCGTCTGCAGCAGGTTACCGCTTAATCTCTCTCACCTTTATGTATCTATGCAAAGGAAAATCAGTGTGCTGAGATTCTCCAACAATAGATGTTCTTCCTTGAACTATTCTTCTTTTGGCCTTTTTTCAGGTTTACAAGATCCTACAATCCGTCGAGTCATATCAGAAGGAAAATAAACTTAACCCTATGCCGATTATCCTCTGTGGGTATGTTAAATGAATCATTTGAACTCCTGAATTAACTAATATCATTTTGAACCTTCACTAAGTTGTGGAGTTTTCTTTTCACTCCGGTTCTTTAGTGACTGGAACGGAAGCAAGAGGGGACATGTCTACAAATTTCTTAGATCTCAGGGGTTTGTATCCTCTTATGACACTGCGCACCAGTACACTGATGCCGATGCTCACAAGGTTGGTTATAGGATATGTGATCTTTTAATCCTTTTCTACTATTAATTATCCTAAGCTGACTGACGTTCAATTACTTCTCCATAGTGGGTCAGCCACCGGAATCATCGCGGAAACATATGTGGGGTGGACTTCATCTGGCTTTTAAATCCTGTTAGCTACAGGGAAGTACTAAAAGCAAGCTGGAGTGAAGCAGTGTTTGGAATGTTTAAGGTGATCCTCTTACCTCAGAATGTTTTAATGCCCTTCAAATGGCAATCGGGCATTACAAAGTATTTTACAACCATGAATTACAACACGTAGTATTTGACAATCAGGAATTGGATACATTGAATACACTGTTAGATGTTTACATTTTTAAATCACTAACCATTAGCGTTCGTTGACAGTATCTGCTTCGGAGGGCCTCGCTCACAGAGAAGGATGCTTTTGCTTTTCTAAAGGATGATAATGATGGTGACTATATCTCCTACTCTGGTTTCTGTGGAGCACTCCGTCAGGTAGCCCAAGCGAGTGAAATTGGATGTTCAAGTTTTAGATATCCGGTTGACTTATGATGTAATTGATTTGTTATCATTGGTTGCAGCTCAATCTAACTGGCCATGAGCATGGACTTACCGCAGAAGAGATAATGGACTTGTGGGTCCAAGCAGATATAGATGGGAATGGTGTTGTTGATTATGAAGAGTTTCAGGCGAGTCTTATTCTCCAAGTTGATTATTGCATTTCATAAACTCAAATGTGAAAGCCGAATGGGGAGAAAACAAATCCCTAGATTTTTTATTTCACCTTACCGCCAAGCTCAGCCTAAATCTGATTTTCAGTTATGGCGGGCAGGTGTCTCCGTATTTTTTTTGTTCCTTTGTACTTTTTCATTGGCTGATGTATATTATTATTATTGACAAATGGTGGGTGCAGCAACGAATATGGAATCCTACGTGGTCATCTAGAAGAGTTGAAGAGGGCAGTAAACCTGAAGATGGGAAGGGAGAGCAGACGCAATCCATCGGGTTCAGTGTGAAGAATGCAGTTCTCTTCCCCTCGGAAGTGGAGAAAGGAAAGTGGCCTGAAGACTACTCTCTCTCGGACCATGCTCGGCTCACTGTGGTTTTTTCACCAATAAGAATGCCGTGTGCACAGTTAACAACTTGACATTTTCTTTACAGACGGGCAGCCATTTGCATGAAAGTATCCGACAGGAAAACAGAGAAGATGAATGTTGAGCAACCACCAAAAGGGGGTCGGTCTTCTCTGAGAAAGATCATTCATGGTTGTGGGATCCTTGGAAGGACAGAGATGAATTAAATGAACCCAATCCAAAGGTAGGTTTGAAAAGGGGAGAGACTCGTTTAAAACATCTTGTTATCCACGGGAATCAATTTCCAGTCAGTCCAAAGAGAGACTCTTTGGTGTTTCTTTATTCATTTCCTGAAAACAACTTTCCGGAAGGATGGCCTTGCTTCATAAGCTGGCTGTTTAGAGTGCAGATCAGGCTCTTTGTTCTGGCTGCAGTATTTATACAGCAGAGACAAGAAGAGGGATGGAAAATGTATAGTAGCTGTAGGCGCACAATCTTGTTGGTGTAGAGTACAGCCAGCTTTTAGCTTGCCTCCATCATGTAATGATGCCATTTTTCTGCATCAGAAAAGATACACTAACATACTGAAACAGTACAGAGAGAAGACTCTCTGTTTCCCGCAATCTCAAGGACCCAATTGAAGAATCATAAGAGCAATAGATACTTGCATTTTACTCTTCTCTTACCGATATGATAATTTCTATCTAATGAGCGGTCAACGAAGACATGTAAATTCCAGATATCGCAGTAGAAAGAATATTAGGATCGAAAGCGAAACTCGAACAATCACCTGTACTTCCGTCGTCCTTCTCGTGTCCCTCGACATCCTCATCGTCGTCCATTTCGTCATCCTTCAAATCCTCCACAATCGGCACATCGCCCTGCACGTACAACAACACGTCAGACAAAAGCCCGATTGGATTGGATGAAACAGAAGGATCTACCGGAGTCCTACCAGAAGCTTCTTCTAGAGCTGCTCGATAGCAGAGAGCTGGATGATTGATCCAGGCGACCTTTTATGATCTACGTGCGATCGCGAGGGGCGATAGCTGGGATAGAGACCCTACCACTCAGCTGGCTGTTTTACACGAGGAGAGACGGAGACCCGAGCCTTTCTCGTACAAATGGGCCTATGTATGACATAGGCCCATATAAATTGTTCTTATGGGCTACAAAGGCCCACAACTGGCCTAATATCATTTAGGCTGAAAGGCCCAAATATTGACGATGAGGCCCACTTCAACCACAATAGGGTGCCCACAATAGTCTACTGCGGCGATCTTCGGCTGCTATAACTAGTTTTGAATAGCTCGAGACAGTGCTCTTGGTCCAAGTTCCTGCTCCAGAACTTCTTGTAGTACTCCGCGTATGTGAAGTCCCTGTAAACGGGCCCAGACCCCTCGACCCATAGGGCCGCCGGGGACCGTATGACCGCGTCGTCGGAAGGGCACAGGAACGACGCGATCGATAGCCTCGGCTTCTCCACATTGACGACCGCCCTGTGCCACACGCTCTTATATCTTCCGTTGCTAAGCGCCTGCAGCTGATCCCCGATGTTGATGACGAAGGCGTTGGGGATGGGGTTGACGGCGAGCCATTTGCCGTCCTTGAGGACTTGGAGACCCGCCACATGCTGGTCCTGGAGTAGGATAGTGAGGGCGTTGGGGTCGGTGTGGGCGGGCAGGCCGTATGTCAGCTCCGGCTCGGGGCAAGGCGGGTAGTAGTTCACGGCCATGTGCTGGCCCTGCTGGCCTAGGATCCTGCCCGCTGTCCCCGTCTCGAGCCCTAGGCTCTCGGAGATAAGGTCCTCGATCCGGTGACCTAGCTGTCTCACTTCTTTGCAGTAATTGCTCACAATTTCCCTGCATGACAATGAGCCCATGATCAAAAGCAATGCAAGGTGGCTTGGTGGCAATAGCCGCCCATAGTCCATAAATGAATTCTATTGAAAATTCGCAGTAAAAAAAACCATCTTTATGACCATCTACTAGAAGGGTGATGGCTGCTATCAAATCAAATGATCCCTCCAAGTCAACAGATTTGTAATTGGCACCATACATAGTTTTCACCAAATTAGCGCGTTTAGTTCAGTGTTTGGCCGGCCTAGCTGGAGCATAGTGTTCAAACCCCTTATATGGATAGACTTGTCGCCTGGTACAGTCATACCCAGATAGGACTAATGACGTAAACGCCAGGTTGTACCGCCATGTGCCTCTTTTTATAATAATAATAATAATATTGAGAAGGCCAGGTTGTACGGACATGTGGTTCCACTGCTGACGCCAACGCTCTCGGGTCCATGACGTCATCATCAGACGTCACTCATTTGTATGGTGGAACATGCCAACACGATCAAAACGAACTCAGGCCTCATACCCAAAGATAGATGGCCACATCAGCTAAATTAGGAAGATGTCCCCTCAAGAAAATCGACAAAATTGTTTGGTCCAAACATGCTAACCACATGGATGGACCGTTGCACAAATTAAATATGAAAAGAAATACCACTTGACTTACCCTGAAATATATTAAACTAATATTTATTTTAAAATTTTATTTGATAAGTAATATTTTTTCTTGAAATTATAATACTTTTATTAGAATTGAATTTGGCATGTGAGCACATGGCAAGAAGATGGACCGTTAACACCGCATGCATTCTAAGACTTGGATAATTGATGATCACGATCCAGGAATTTTACCCAATTCAATGCATTTTCTCTCACATGCTCAGACTATGAGAAGCTGGAGAAATGGGATGGAAATGGAGAGATAAAGAGAGAGAGAAGGGGGAGGGAGTGTACCTGAAGGAAGGAGGATTGGAGGGCCACTCTGGGGCGTACTTATCAAGAGGGTAGCAGTGGAGACGTAGGTAGTCCCTCCAGTTGTGCACCTTCTCCTTGTTCACGTTGAAGCTCGTCGACAGCCTCATCGTTTTCGACGGATCGTCCGAGTAAAGCTTCAGCTTCTCCTCCACCGGAAGATCGAAGAACTCCCTCGCTACCTCTTGCATCCTCGACACCGTCTTTTCATCCACTCCATGATTTATCACCTTCCCATATAAAGAAAATAAAATATGCTATAGGAGAGAAGAGGAGAGGAGAGGTGATTCTATGAATAAATTTCATTTAGCTAGCCAAGTGTTCGACGAAAGTCCCCAATGAACTTTATTACTATACCGCACATCTTCTCTTGGCGTAGTAAGGTGAGGGTACCTGGAAGAAGCCGTAAGATGTACAGGCGTACTTGATTTGCTCGACAGAATGTGCTCTGTCCTGGCAGTCTAAGTCGATGACCGGGACGCTGTCACATGTTGAGACCTCGGACAGCCTCGGTCGCTCTGACTCGGGTCTCACGTAGCTCTCCGGGAGTGATGAGTAGCGAGCACCGGAGGATATGACTTTGGTGTCCATGGTTCTGAGCGAGGAAAAGGGGATGGAAGCTTCTTTGGTCTCTTCCGCAGATCCTTTGGGTGGGGAGTTATCGGGATGCTGAGTGGAGTCAGAGTGCCCTTTGGGTGCATGAAGGGTACGCATTTATAAGGCTGAGGGAGCTGAAATTAATGTCAAATATCAAGTCTAACATATATATATATATATATATATATATATAAATTTAATGGATGAGTTTCATTGATTAGTAAAATCTATTATTGTAATATTATTAATTTTAATAAATTAATATATTTTAAATGAAAATAATTACATGAAAGAAATATTTATTATGAATGTAGTTTAGGCCCTTTGGTCATCAAACTATAACCATTTTGTCAATTCAATTGTAAAGGTTGTATTATTATATATTTAGTCCGTTCATTTTAGTATATTAAAATATTAATAATATTTAAATAATACCGAAGAATTCTCCCCATACGTGGCCAAGATGCATTATGTCACTGCTTACGCAATAATGAATTTAATAAAATATTATAAAATATTATTTAAATATTTTTAAAATATAATATATTTATCTCACTCGAATTTATTTTTATTACTTCAAAAATTTCACCACAATAATCGCGCCTGACCCTCACCGTCGATCCAGTGAACCCCTTTTAAGTTAATTAACATATTAATACTTCGTACTTACTAAATGAGATTTTTTTCTATATAAACAATTATTGTTTTCCATATTTAATATTTAACTTAATAAGCAATTATTTATAATTTTATTAATATACCATAATGGATTAACCAAGCCTAAAATATTAAGGTAAGAGTACCTAGAAAAGACCGAAGACGACCGGGGCGTTGTCCATGTCCAGACCTCCGACAGTCTCGGACTCTCACACTCCAGTCTCACGGAGCTCCGAGGGAGTGGTGAATTTCGAGCACCAGAGATATGGCTTGTGTCCATGCATGCTGAGGACCGCACACAGGTAAGAAGCCAAGTCCATAAGCAAATTTATATCAAACACATTTATATACAGAATCTGTCAAGATTCTAGTCGGCAACGTGTGCAAATTTATGTCACATAAACTCAAAAATTCATTTTATGATGATGATGACTGGCAGGGAAAGGATGACGGTGATGAGTGGCGGTGGTGGCAAGCGGAAACTAGAATTGACTGCGGCAGGTAGTAGTAGGCTTGGTCGGCCCGACATGGGAAACCACCTATCTACTTACAAATAAAAAAGACGGTGGTGGATTTATAATGAGGGCACCGCCATTAATCCATGACCCTTTGTCTGTCACTGACATGGGATTCATACCGGACCCATTGACATCCAAGCCCGGTGGTAAAGGCCGAGTAAGTCTTATTACCTTGTATTGTTGCTCTTCCATGGCACGGATGACGCCACTGTGCTCTGTCGTGACGTCATCATCGGACCGTCACTCATTTGTATGGTGGAATAAGCCAACACGAACAAAGGAACCCATACCTCATACCCAAAGATAGATGCCACATTGGCCAAATTAGGAAGATGACCCCTCAAGAAAATCAACAAAATTGCTTGGTCGAAACATGTGGTACTTTGCCCAAATTAAATATGAAAAAAATATCACTTGTACTTACCCTAAAATATTAAACTAATATTTATTTTAAAATTGTATTTGATAAGTAACATTTTTTATTTAAATTGAATTTGGCATATGAGCATATGGGAATGGGAAGAAGACAGATGGTCCATGCTTACTGCCAAATAGATCCAACCAAAAGAGGGACTGTTAACACTGCAAGCATTCTAAGACTTGGATGATTGATGATCACCATCTAGGGATTTTGCCCAATGGAAGATCGAAGAACTCCTCGCTAACCCTTGCATCCTCCCGCCATCTCTTCATCCACGTGTTCGACGAAAGTCCCCAATGAACTTTATTACTATACTGCACCCTTTCTCTAGGAGTATTAAGGTGAGAGCACTTGGAAGATGCCGTAAGATGTACAGGCGTACCTGATTTGCTCGACAGAATGTGCTCTGTCCTGGCAGCCTAAGTCGATGACGGGGACCCTGTCACATGTCGAGACCTCGGACAGCCTCGGAGCTCTGACTCGGATCTCACGAGTGATGAGTAGCGAGCACATGAGGATATGACTTTGGTGTCCATGTTGCTGAGCGATAAATGTGCCGATGACCACAGAAGTGAAGAGAGAGGAGAGGAGGGGGATGGAAGTTTTTTGGGCTCTGCCTAGCTCCTTGGGTGCATGAAGGGGTACTCAATTATAACGGCTGACCTTATAAGGGCTGAGAAGGTCAGCAGGCCATTAATATCAAATTGAGAATATCAAATCTAACATATAAATTTAATGGATGAATTTCATTTATTAGTAAAATCTATTGTTGTAATATTATTAATTGTAATAAATTAATATATTTTAAATGAAAACATTTTACATGAAAGAAATATTTATTATGAATGTAGTTTAGGCTCTTTGGTCATCAAACTATACCCATTCGCGGCCAAGATGTATTTATTATCAGTGAAAGAAATTCTAGCCCCATAAGCGGCCAAGATGTATTCTGTCACTGCTTACGCAATAATGAATTTAATAAAATATTATATAATATTATTTAAATATTTTAAAATTATAATATATTTATCTCGCTCGAATTTATTTTTATTACTTAAAAAATTTCTACGCAATAATTGCGCCTGACCCTGACATCGATCTAGTGAACCCCTTTTAAGTTAATTAACATATTAATACTTCGTACTTACTAAATAGTTTTTTTTTTCTATATAAACAATTATTGTTTTCCATATTTAATATTTAACTTAATAAGCGATGATTTATAATTTAATTAATATACCATAATGGACTAACTAAGCCTAAGATATTAAGGTAAGGGTACCTGGAAAAGACTGCAAGACGATGGGGGCGTTGTGACCTCCGACAGCCTCGGGCTCTCCCACTCGGGTCTCACGGAGCTAAGAGGAAGTGGTGAATTGCGAGCCCCAGAGGATATGCTTTTGTTTCCATGTATATGCTGAAGACCACACACAGGTAAGAAGCCAAGCCCATAAGCAAATTTATATCAAACACATTTATATCCCGAATCTGTCAAGATTCTAGTCCACCGAACTATTTTGGATACAAGTACAACAAAGAAGATGTAGTGGTAGGGTTGGTCGGCCCGACACGGGAAACCACCTACCTACTTACAAACAAAAAAGACGGTGGTGGACTTATAATGAGTGCACCGACCCTAATCAGTGGTTACCGTTTCCGTTTGGGTGCGCTGCCGCCGCCGCTGCCGACACCGCCATTAATCCATGACCCTTTGTCCGTTATTGACATGGGATTCATGCCGGACCCATTGACATCCAAATCCGGTCTAATTATTGTGTGGATCGGGAACGAGTACTCCTTTCCCGACCTGTACTCCTGGTTCATGCACCAGATCCGGCATCGGTGGCAGATTATAATTTCGGTAATTTTATATAGTAAATAGAGGTTATACTATATTAATTTCTCATCTGCTTCAATATTATTAACAATATATTATATATTTAAACTATTAAATATTAATTTAAAAGCGATTATATTCAATTATGTGGACATCTCATGTTTTAGCTTTATCTATCTATCAGTAAAGCCATAGATGCAAAAATAATGTGCATAGCATTCCCACAAAGACCGAGTAAGCAGTCATATTACCTTGTATTGTTACTCTTCCATGGCATCAGTTCAGCGGGCAGGAACCATCACAGACCATTCCAAACCAGACCTTAAGTTGTATAACTTTGCAAGGGCATCCGACTTCACCGAAAGAAAAGAAAGGGAGGGCCTTCATATGGATCATTATCTGCGATATAGAGTAGTAATAGGTTATGCACTGGAGACAAAGGTAACTTCCATGGTGACTGCCAGCAGACTGGTTAGGCATCAGTTATACTTCCATTTTGATTGATAACTCACACAGGTAGTTGGTGAATCTCAGACCTAAAACCTTAAACTCTATCCAGATCAGGGTCTCTTTTTCCAATTCAAAAACTTGAGCAATTATATATTTTCTCTCGTCAATGTTCTTCAACTGAATCTATCATAATTCAGGCGGGCAATCACAAATGCCTGATGCCATTAGAGTCAAAGGTGAGCCTATAGTAAGGGAAGTCTCTTTTGTGTATTAGGTCCAAATCATGGTTCCACAGGACCAAATACCATTGACTAGTCCAGGCAAGTCGAACATCCATCTGTTCTCTGTGTTGCCTCAGAAAATCTCTCAGCTGAGACACTTAGTAGCTTGTTCAGAGACATCTTTTCCCCTCTGATCTCTTTCTTTGCCTGGTACCGGTGCTTAATCCGACTATCAAGCCTGTAACCAAGAAATGCCGGGAAAGAAAGTAATTCCTCGAGCCCACGACCCATCTCCTCGGTTAGGTACTCCACCTTCTCCTCCAGAGAAATTGGGTTATATTGCAGTACTTGAGGGTGCTTCTTGCTCATGGCATGAATATCTGAACATGAGAACCCGTAGTCAAGAAACAGCCCAACCACCTTCTGAAGGTTCTGACAGCTTGTTCGAGTCACTGCCCCCATTGCCACTGTCAATTCCTTTGTCCTGAATCTGTACCCGATCTTCACCAAAAGCCCGAGCTTATGGATGAGATTGCCCTCATAGGAGAGACCCAGATATAGTGGGGATATAATCAAGAACTTGAATATCTCACTGGGACCCAGACCACACTGCTTGAGAAACTCGATCCTCGGCTGCAGTTTCCTGTCCTTGCTAGCACTGATCATGTTTGGGTACACAAGAATAATCCTGAAGATCTCAGAATCGCTTAGGCCTGCAAAAGATCTCAAGAACTCCACATGGCCCTCCATATGCTCCACACTGTATCTCAGAATGGCAGGGAGTTTCCGAAACACAGACCCAGTCATATCCCTGTCTCCTCCGCTGAGTTGTAAGAGAAATTCAACCCTCGAGACCAACTGCTCGTCCAAATCATAGTTTAGAAAGACAGGGCGCTTCATGATTAGATTTACACCACCATAGTCGCCTAAGAAATCAATGAGCCTCTTGATTTCTCTACTCGGCTTGAGGCACACAGCCTTGGTTATGTTCACATTGTTGAGGATGTAGACAACCTTCTCTTTGGGAATCCCATATTGAAACAGAAGATTGACTTTTTGCTCAAAGCTTTCCAAGAAAAAAGTGTCAATTGAGAGCAGTAGCCTCTTGAGCTGGACAGAGTGAATTTTTCCATCCAATTCATCTCTTATGAAGCATAATAAGGAATCTACCTCATCTGCAGTGAGTATAAGAGGAGACTTTGCTATCAAGTACGAAAGATCAAGCCCGTCGATGCCTACTGATCTTAAGGAGGCAACGCGGGCACGAAGTAAATCCAGAGGCGCGACCTTCAGTTTCGGGTTCTGCTCGAAGAGCAAAGCCGACTCTCTGTCGCTAAAACCGAGCTCGTGAAAGAATGCCAAGGAACCAGCTGAAACTGCAATAAAAATGCATATCGATCAACCATATGAAGTCGCGCTTCATGATTGCAAGGTGTTCGACGTATTTTCTGAAAGAGGGGATTGCATACCCGTATCTGCAAAAGACTTAGCTCGAACATGGGGAGGCGAGATAGGCCGACGGCGTTGCGCCGACGAGGTTTTAGAGAGGCTAGAACTAGGAAGAACAGAGAAAGTGACCGGCCGAGGCCTCGATAATGGGGACGATTTCAAGAGATAGACGAAGTGGCAGCGGGTGTGTAAGAAGGTTGCGGAGGAAGGCCAGTGCAGGGGAGAGAGGAAAGATGAGTTCGGAATAGGGGAGGAAGAAGAAGGGAGGACTGGTGCAGGCGACGCAAATCCATAGTTTGTGCGCATGGCTGACTCCTCGTCGACGTCCGGTCCGGTCGGTCGCCCCAGGCGAACTCTCTGTGTGTGATTATAACTGTGTCGTCCCTTCAATATTATATATGTATTAATAATTTTATTATTTTTAATATTTTTGTATTTTTATTAAATTATACAAGTATTTAATATTCGAAAAGAGTAATAATTTTAAATCTATTATTTGAAAATGTGTAAACATTATGCCATTTGTCTTGCCAATCACATGCACTATGTTAAATTTTTTCTTCATCCTTTTATGGGTCTTTTGGGCCCATATAGGAATTCGGTCCATATTTATCTTTAGGCCCATATATGAATCGGGCCCCAATGAAATGCTGTTAACATTTTTGTCGAAAAACCACGTTTTTTCGGTTGTCATTTATTTTAAAATAAATAAATATAGAATAATATTTTGTATTTACCATATATTTTATAATATCTTGTAATATAATTTTAAATTATTATGAATTTACCATATATTGAAGCATTTCATCACGCGCTTCAAAAATGGACCACTTTGCAGATAATTTTCTTCATTTTTATTATATATATTTTTTTCATTTATTATATTTTCTTAAAAATATTTTAATCAATTATCCTGTCGGTCGTACTCGATGGGCTCAATGACCCATCGTGGCAACTTTATATGAAAGTTCTGGTCGAAGGCGGGCGTACAGATGGCACATCATGAGGCCCTTTCCTTCCAGGTCGCGATACATCTGCTATCCACACGGCAAATTTCATACATTATCTCTTGTAGTATTTTATTGCGAGTAAAAATTTCATCTTTAGTTAGGAATCCTTTTTCTATTTATGAGGTCGAGATAATAGGAAGAATCCATACCTGTTTTTGACAATGAATTTGGTTAAGATTTCAGAGATGAATTGAAGGGTTATTTCAGCATCGACCCTTCTGGGGTATGAGAGATGGATTGAAGGGTTATCATAGTCGTAGTCAACATCAACCCTTCTAGGGCGATGTGAAGAAGCTCCCAAATACCCTCTATTCTGCACTGCAGACAGAAGACTCCAACTACCCTTCCCCTCTCTCTCTCCAATTCTTCCTTTATCTGCTGCTCCTGCTCCGGTATGTGATAATCTTCTTCCACTATAAACTTAAAAGCAGAAGGTACAGATACCATTACTGTGGAAAAGTGAAAACCCATGCGCTGATATTCTCTAATTCTCTTCTTGGCGCTGCGGTTGAGCGATCGCCAGGTGGGTTTTGGCTCTAGACCGATGGAATTGCACTAGGTGATTGTTCGCCGTCAAAGGTGTTCTTCTGAATCTGATCGTCCCTGTGGTTGATCATAAATAAAGTTCGTTTACTGGGTGCAGATTTAGCAGAAATCTCGTTCTTTTGGTCTGAAGCTCTTCATCCCCTCTTATCATGGTCATGGCGGTCTCTGAAAATGCTGGGGTCAAGATTGGCTCCTCGAGTCAAAACTTGGACTCCAATCACGCCAACTCACCAAACGGTGTCGACCAGCGAATAACCCGAAATGATCGGCCTGTTAAACCTCCGACCAGCTCCAATTTTGACCATGAGGCTATTAAGGGTGGAGCTCATTTGGGTCAGATGAGAGGTGGGCCCAACCAGAAGAATCAGCAGATCCTGATGAACGGTCTCAAATCTGATGACATGGGGGATTTGGAAGAGATCCTCTCGAAATTGAACCCAATGGCAGAAGAATTCGTTCCCCCTTCTCTAGTTTATAATAGCAACAACAGTAATGCTTATGGATATGGAGGCCATGGTAATCCCGGGTTCGGATATGCCAACAATTTTGTACTGCACCCAGATGCTATCAGCATTAATGGACTTGCATCTAGATGGGTATGTATGTCTGGTTTTTGTGGAGAAGTACCATTTCTTCATTTCAAGCAGTCTCTTCTTCTGATGGTTGGTCTCCTTTTTCTGATCATCTAGAATAAGAATAGTTACAACTATGGCGGCAAGAGAAGGATGAACACCAAGACTGGCATGACACAACGGGAGGACGTGATCAGGAGGACCCTGTACGTTTCTGAGATTGATCAACTGGTAAGAAAAAGCAAATTATATCCTCTGGCACGTTTGTATGTCCTCCTCCCGGGAACTCGTGACATGATTTGCTTGTCTGCAGGTCACTGAGGAGCAACTTGCTGCACTTTTCAATAGCTATGGACCTGTAAATTTCTCCCTTTGATTAAAAGAGGCTCTATTGATGGTCCATTTACAGTTGCTTATGCTCATAATTACTGATGGATCCTTCTCCCATTGCTGAAGGTTGTCGACTGTCGTGTTTGTGGTGATCCAAAATCTTGTCTCCGTTTTGCTTTCATCGAGTTCACTGATGAAGGTAGCACTGTTACCCGAGCTTTAGGAGTTCCTGTGCCAATGACTGCAAGGAGAAAGAATCATATTAATTTCCATCTTTTTTGCTGCTGCTTGTAGGGGCTGCAAGGGCTGCTTTGAGTTTGGCAGGAACCATGCTTGGGTACTACCCTCTGAGGGTGATGCCTTCTAAGACAGCAATTGCCCCTGTCAACCCAACTTACTTGCCTAGGGTGAGAACAGCGCCCAGTAACAACTTCTGATCCAAGCCTCTTATCTGCAAAGGAATTAATTGTTTGAATTTTCAGTCAGAGGATGAACGTGAGATGTGCTCAAGAACTGTTTACTGTACAAACATTGACAAGAAGGTAATCATGGAATATATATATATATATACACAATACCCACAAATATGATTCTCTGGATTTCATTTACATGGGGTTTTTTGGTTGAATTTTGGCTCAGGTTACCCAGCTAGAGCTCAAGCTCTTCTTTGAATCCTTGTGTGGACAGGTACATTAATTTTCATTGGGGGAAATATATGGGCTGGTTTATCATTTTGAGCCATTTCTAGATTCTCTACCTGCAAGATGATCTATATTTCTCACAGGTCTGTCGCCTGAGGTTATTGGGTGATAATCACCATTCAACCCTCATTGCCTTTGTTGAGTTTGTGATGGTATGCTTTCAATCTCTCTATGGATTCCTCTTACCTTCTTCTCTGGAATTACAACTGAAAGGGATTCAATCTTTCTCGTTCTATTGTTTATATCTGTTGGCATATTCCCAAAAGTGGCAACCTCTTCTTTCTGGGTCATTTTGTAATCAGTGCTACTTCTTCACAGGGTATCAAGTGCATGCTCATCATACTTTCCCTGCGTTTAGTTTTGTCAAAAGAGGTTTTTATAGCTTGATTAGTCTTCCAAGTTGTCCAACCTGGCCCCTTTGACCATGGAATCAACAATAACAGTTCATAGGATCTGGAGGAGTCGGTCCAATAATTGATAATCCTTGAACATGTGGGGCAGGAGTTTTTCTATGCATCCAATGTCTAGTTCTCATACCACAAGCATGAATAAATACTCCCCCTTTTGCTTCTGTGGATAGTTTTTCACTTCCACCAGCAACCAATCCCAACTGTGATTTCTCTCTGCTGTTTTCAGGCTGAAAGTGCGATAATGGCCCTCAGCTGCAGTGGGGGAATCTTGGGTTCACTCCCTATAAGGTGGGTACACTTTCTCGTCTCATCAGATTTCAGCTGGCAAACAAGTGTTTTGTTGAATGCAGCAGCAGATTCAACAATGCAAGCCATTTCAAGTTTCACTGTATTTTTTCAAGCTGGGCTAGTGGTCTCACATGGCAACTGAATTCCTCATTTCTCTGCATTCCTCATTTCTGCAGGGTAAGCCCTTCGAAGACACCCGTGAGGACCGGCCGCCTACCTCACTCCCCCAGCCATTAAGATTGCAACATCTCCCAAGTGTGCTCCAGAATGATGCTCTCCTGCCCATGTTACAGCTATACAATTATATTCTCCTCTATATGATGAGTCAAAAAAGTTTATGAGAAGTATGAATGAGGCTGCTTGAACTAGAGTTTCAGTGTACCTTCCTTCCCATGGCTTCGGCTTCGGCTTCCGGCACCTCGTTGAAATGAGTGTTTTCCTTTGTCATATCATGCTATGTTCTCCCGTGATCATAGACTGGATATTTATCATTAACACTATTCAAGTTCATCTTATTTAACATGCAGAAAGTGTAGTCAAAGCCACTAGTCATTATTTCACTATCCGCTCCGCTTGCACTGAGCTCTTTCACTGGACATGCACCTCGATCACCTCCTTCTCTACTTTAGCCTTTGGGACAGTCACGTAGAGGACTCCGTTCTTCAGCTCCGCCTGGACCTTATCCTTAACGCAGTCCTCTGGCAGCTGCAGCCGCGTGTCGTACGAGCTGTAGCTCCGGCTCCACCACTGCTTGCCTCCATCTTCAGCCTCCTTCTGGCCTTCCCCTTGATCCCTCCTGTGCTGGCCGGAGATAACGAGGACATCGTTCTCAACGGAGACCCTCACGTCCTCCTTGGACAGGCCCGGCATGTCGAACCTCATCTTGATCTCGTGCTCGTCCTCGTGGATGTCCCAAGGGGTGCGGATTTCCCTGCCCGTCTGTCCAGTCCAGCCGCTCCCCGGGAGCATCATCGAGTCCTCGAAGATGCGGTCCATGGTATCGAGCATCTGGCGCATCGCTCTCATAGGAGATAGCGGGTCCAGCAACCCTCCATAATAACATGAAAAGTATACTCATACTTTAGAATAACTGTATGAACTTTCACGCCGAGCTCAAAACTGTGAGCTTGGTTGGTTAGAAGAAGAGGATGGGATCGAAGAGTTACCCAAAGGTAAGATATCCATAGAAAGACGACGGGGCATCCTCTCGACAGGTATTATCTCCTGGTTACTGTTGTTGCTGCCAGATGTGTCCTTGTTATCTTCGGCTCCAACCTGAGCTTGAGCTTTGAGGGCACGGAATCTCCGCGATGGGAAGCATATGCAGCTCGGAGGAGAAGCTCTAGTGAACCCTGGAAGCCTGCCTATCATCAAAGAAGTATTAGAACATGCAAGTGGTAAAGCAGAAGCCATTTTCTTACAGGGATGTTTTCAATGACAAAGGCAAGAACAAGAGAAACCTGTCATATCTCAATCGCACTTAATGTTGATATATAGAAGAATTTAGATGGAGGGGAAGATAAGGACACGGGGGAGACTCATCTTGAAGGTAATCTCTCGACCCATATAGAACATTCTACTTCAAGTGTGTTCTCTTTCTTTCCGGAAAGATTAACTCCTAATATTTCCATGGGCCATGGAGATGTTCTAGTTTATGTTGCACTTGGGCTATACCTTATGTAGTAGCCCATAGATGGATGACCTCCCATTTTCTTCTAAATTTCAGCCCATTTGAAGCAGGCACATCTGAGATACTTGTATGCAAGGAATTCTTTCGGGTAAACAACTAAAAAGCCTAGAGCTTTAGCCGAATTTCAGCCTCATAGATCCATCATCCCTTGCTGTGTGAATCCCTGAGAATATTGAACTCCATGAAACATGGAGAAACCCATCTTTCACGGGAGAAAAATGTGCTGCCTGAGGTTAAGTAAGTGAGCAGGCAAGGATTATTCCAGTCAACTTCAGGTTTCTACAGCTCAACAGGTGATAAAAAAACAAGTGGGGCCGGCCAGCCAGGCCACCACTTACCACGCAATGCTCGAGAAAATCTACTCAGCTGCTTCCACTGATTGTGAAGTTTCAGCCTGCTTCAAGCTCTCCGGAAGCGCAATTCGTCCATCCAGCGAGTCATGGCGCCCCTTCATCTGCACCGAGAGTGGAACAAAAAAATATAGCAATGAGAAGAGCCCATGGTGGATATTCTCCAGTCAAGTCTTCCATAGAACTAAGAAGAGAATGACCAAGTTTCAGATTCAATAAAGTGGTTTCTTGGAGCAATATCAAATGATAATTCATATAAGCAGCAAGGAACCAAGTACAAACAATGAAAGTAAAGGGACTAAGACACCTACTCCATATCAATGACTGAAAGCAGCAACATGAAATTTCCACCACCTTTCTTCTACCATCTCAACATGCACACATGCTGTAATCACTTGACATACGAAGATACATACCGAGAAGTAAACAAATGGTTTTACAGCACCTTTAATTCCAAGTCAATTACTAATTGGAAAACTTATCACAGAAAATAAAAGGTTCCAATTGATAAATAGGGATCCAAAAACTGAATTTGTAGATCACAATTCTATAGCAGCAAAGAAGGATGATAGCAGGGGCAATTGCAAAGATTGCTAGAATGGGACATGTGAGCTAGTTGAAGGTTAGCCAAATAGGCAAAGATTTGCATCAGAAAGTATACACGTTGGAGGAATATCAGGTGTAATCCGTGCATAGAGAATTTAAATTGAAATTTATCCGACGGAATTACACATTTTAAGTGACAGACCACTGGATTGTACAAGAGCCCTGGACTGAAAGGGGCAGCTGCCCTTTTTTTACTCGGAATTCATTGATAGTAAAAGGAAAGAAGTCCAAGCTGCATTTCTTGAAAATCTCGATGGAGCTGAACATGACTGGAAGTCTGTTGCTACCATCTTGAAAGACCACACCCTTATGACAAGAGATACATAAACTTCACCAAAGATCATGGGTTGCATCTTCATCTTTAACAATTGAAGAAGGCATTACAATGTACAGAACACGGAAAAGGAGCAGAGAAGGTCCGTAATGAAACCAGAAAATAACGAAAAGGTCCACCAGAAAATAGATCCTGATGCGAACCTCGCAGCTAAAAGTCTACTAGATCAACTAGTCCACGAGCACTCGATCTTGAAAGAAGATTGGAAATAGAAGGGGAGGAAATCCTAGCCGGAGGATTGGCGATAATTATATACCTGATGGGAGATGGACCTGTGGGCGACCTTGTAATCGTTGTGGAGGATGTAGAGACCGATGAGCGACGCCGTCGCTGCCCCGGTGAAGAATGAGGCCATTCTCACCCTCAACACGTATCCCATTCTTCTCTCAGTCGCTCGTGCTCCCTGACTCTCCTGTGGGCTGTGGTTGTTTTCAGGAGCTTCATATGAAACGTCGTCGTCGTATTTGCTCACCTTTTCTGAAAAATAAAAGACAGCATTCCAAAACAGGCTAAGAATTGATCTTTGATTTCAAAAACCCTAACCCTTATTTACAATTGATCCCCTAACTCTTATTGATATTACAAAACAACCCCCTTCGCGTAATAATTTGTCCGCGAATTATGAATTAAACGCAGAATTTACACCAAAAGTTGGATGAGATCGTCACTAACACGGGGGACTGGAGGCATAATAGAAAGCAGTGATTATGTAATTGAAAAAGTCAAGAGATTGAGCAAGAGATTGAGCAAGAGAAAGACGAACAACACCATCCATATATATCATTGGGAGGTAAAATGGTGGTGGGTTTGCCTATACGAATTTCCCAGCCAACTCATCAATATATATATAAAGTCGCAAGAATCATTCATTCTAAAAGTAACCAACTAAACCAGTGGGAAAAATAAAGAGTAACACGATAACATAGTCAAATGACAGAAGGCCATCTGGAAAATTGAAATCAACATCATTAAAGGATTCAGCCTTCCTGTTTCCATGGTATTCTAAACATCCCCCCGGATGGCACTTGAATGGTGAATGCTGAAGTTAATAGGCCTTCTGCCCTGCAAATCCAGTAGAGCAAATCATCAGTTAAACTACTACAGATTAATTCTCTAAGTACTGCAAAGTTCTTACGGTTCGAATTGTAACACAAAATGATAAATGCAGAGAGGATGCCCACTAGTGACCAAGGTATTTCAAAATTCAAATAGGAACAGCAATAATTTTGCTGCATCATCAACCGTAAGAACTCTGCCAGCTACATTTAATACATGTAAGCAAATGGAAAGGAAAAGGCTATCTTACTATCTCCTCAAAGTAGAAAAACTGGCAATCCTGTTGAAAATATATCAAAAAGAAGGAAAGAGAGTAAGAACACTGAGTGCAAAGCCATTTAGCTACTAAATATTCCAAATATATTTCATCCGAGCAGTTATCACCTGTTCTGAGACTTCGCAACAGAATTCAGGAAATGCTTCCCATTAGTCATTCCATGATTTGCCTTGTGAGGGTTTGAGCTAGATTGCATTCCATGACTATGCACATCAGGAGGATTCTTAGAGTTGCTCAGAATCTTCACATTAGGACCTCCAGCAGAGCTGAAATTAAGGCCATTGACATGCTGGTTCTGAGCTGACAGGAACTGGGATGCAGATGGATGATCGTCTACAGCTGAAGGAACCATATCTTTACCAACCGCTGATGCGCTGCTTTTGGGGCGGTAAGATTGTGCCATTGGTGTAACAGCCACGGAAGACAAGACCGAGGAATGGGGAGAAGAGGTTGCAGCTGCACCGGCAACTTTTGCTACAGCAGCTGCAGCAGATATCATCTCCTGTGCACCTTCTCGAAGTCGAATGAAATCTCCCTCAATTTCAAAATACTGAAATTGCATATTTCACATGACTTATAACCCAGCAAAGTACAAAAAATCCAAATCAGGAGCAACCAGAAAAGGAACATACTTCAGGATGGCTGGCCAAAAAATCATCTAGCCTCCCGTACTTCTTCTTGTAGTCATGCCAATGCAATGGAGAGAGCATCTTCCCCAGCCTATTTGGTAACTGCAGTTATCATTTAGGTGAAGCTGAGGATAATGAAAAGTTGCATGGCATATGTAAAACTTTTGAGAGTATTGAAATGAAAGCACCAACAGTGGAGTTGATACAGATTCTGCCACCAGCAGGAATTGTGCGAACAATACAGGCAAGAAGTGATCTTTCATCAAGAAGACTATGCTCTGAAGTTTTTTCGGCGGCCATCATGTTAGTCTGCTTGCCCAAGTCGATTGGCTCAGATGAGACAGATCCAGTAGAATTCTTAGCACCGGTTTCATTCATGAATGAACTAATGGAAGGTGATCTACCAACAACTGAACTGGTTTGATCTGTAGTCAGTCCTCGGCCATCTGCTTCATAACCAATAAAACTCAAAGCACCCTGCTCCTGCTCCAGTTTAATGATGGAAGATTAGAAGTATAAAAAGGACCAGATGCCACATCTATAACTATTGTAGCTCATTCCACTCACAAACAATGGCATAATAAAGATCTCATCAAAATATAACAGCAAAAAATATTCCTGACCTTAGATGCAGCACAAGGCAGAAGTTCATGTAAACTTAGCGAATCACAAAATTGAGAAGAAACTTGTTGAAGGATCTGCTCAGGCTTGGAAGGCACCTGGTGATTTTTCCCGATCAACTCAAGAACCTACAGAGAAAGGCACGCTGCATCACAAGAATCGAAAGAGGTGGCAAAAGCAACAGAAAACATGTCCTAGAGTGGTAAAGGACCTGTGGTTCCCCGGCAACTGAAGCATTAACAGAATCGTCCTGAGTCTCTATGCTAGTATGAACATCAGTATATTCTCTTTGAGGAATTTGTCCATCAACAGCTATTTGATAATCACATTTCAACTCTGAGCTCATAGGATTTTGACCATATTGTCGCTGTGGAGGCTTATGGTGGTCAGATTGCTTGGAACCTTCAGATATACCCTGCATATTATTTTAAAATGCAAAGTTTATCAGAGCTCAAATCATATTCCTCTACAAGGTGAATAAGCACAATGTTTAAGTCGTGCCTGTGCATTCTGCCACTCTGGAATTGTTGAAGATGGTTGTATTGCCTGATAGTGGCTCACTTGTGATTGAGGAACATTTGCTATCAGAGATTGGGCAACTCCTTTCTGATGCATGTGAAATGGATGAACAGCAGTTACATATCCTGGTGGAATGTAGCCAGGCGTTGAAAGAAGGGGGGACAAAGCTATCGTGGAATTAGAATTGTCCCCGTCCTAAAACATGACCATGAAAATTATTGATGAAAAACTCAAAGACATTTTGATGAAAAACAGAAGAATAAATGAAAAAACATTGTACCATTTTTTTATTTGATGCAAGGGAAGAATTATCTGAATTCCCATTTGACAGAGATGCAGATTTTCCACTAGATCCATATGCATCAAGTTGAGTTGCATCTTTTTGCCCAGAGTGAGGCGCCCCCTTTGAAGTGACTTGGGGCACATGTGACTCGCCAGCAGAGGATCCAATTCTCTCCCTTGCTTCAGCCAGTTCAAGTTGAAGCTGTTGTATTGTATACAAATGAAATCTCTCCATCTCTATATACTGATCAGCAATGGAAAGCTAGTCAGTTTAGGACTGCTATCAATCACAAAGTTTTAAAAAAACCAATCTGATCAGTAAACATAGGACTGCTATCCAATCAAAATAGTGCATCAACGAGCAAAAATTTATTAGGCTGATTAGCAAGTGCGCAAACATATAGCATTTCATATGCAACCAAAGTGCAAATGCAGATCCAAGAAAAGCACCAACCTGCCTTTGAAAACCAAGCCAAAGCTGGTTATATTGTTCAGTGCGTTCTCTCAGTTCATTTTGCAATGAATTCGACTGCAATGCATCCATCTCCTGAACACGATTAATCCATGCTTGGGCCTCCCTCAATTGCTCATCCTTATAAATGATGGTTTCTTGAGCAACTCTATGCTGGACAATCGGATATTAGCTAAGTGATAATACTCATAAATAGAGTCATCTAATTGTACATGGAATAACAATTTCTCTACTTGAACACAATGAATAATATTTCCAAAACAAGAAGTTTATTTCATGCTCTCATCTTTACTAAGTTACAAATATTTATGCAAGCTTTATCCATCAAATATTCTAAATATCACACACAAAAATGAAGCACCTGATCTTGCATCTCAATAAGTTGGCGCTCCTTATCCTGAAGATGTTCCTGAAGGTCATGTATTTGCTTTATATGTTGAAGTCGCTCAACCTCAGAATGGTCACGCTCTCTTCTGCAAAAGAAAGAGTATAACTATCATTTACCTAAGATTCATTTTCCTAGAAATCATTATCCCACAGAAAATGAAAGTTATGGGACAATAATGGCCAAAAAAGAACACGTGAACCATAAGCAGGGCGCTTGCTCATCTGGACAGTCAGGAACAGAGCAGAATTTGTAGAAATACAATGAGCAAGAACATATAGATTAAGTTGATATTATACTCTGGTGAACAAATAAAAGGGTAAGCTAATAATATACCATAGCAAATCAATAACATTATGAATTATATATCATGAATCATAGTTGCACCTAAATGTCGCTAGTTCCTTGTTTTGTTCTCTCAGCAGATCTTCCTTGGCCCAAGCCTGTCATATGAATAAAAACTAAATAAAAATAAACGTGTATCTAACTGTGCAGAAAATTGATAAATGAAGTCGAATGATATTGTCAAACCGCTTCATTATCTCTTTTGATGGCTAGAAGTTCCCTATCTTTCTCTTCCATTTTCTTTTCAAAGTCATGTATGACTTGCCCTTTCTCATGTAATTGTTCCTGTACCATAATAACAACTGAAATGAGAAAAATGGTGGGTCGAACACAGCCTGGAAGAGGAGATATAAAAAGATAGCATTCTTTGACCATATAACCACAAACTTCAGGTGTTTTCACATTCTATCATAAATTTCACTTTTTAACCAAAATAGTCACAAGTTTCATTTTTGTTCATCATCTACCATAGTCATCAATTTCCATCACCAATATTAAATTTTCCATAAGGTTCAAGTGGCTCTTTGATTGAAAACTTCCAGCTGTTCTGAAGACTTTGTTAATGGAGAAGCGAGGTAGAGATGAGATGCAGGTTAACAAGGATGGGGCATCCTGAGAATTCCAGTAAAGCTCAGTTTGTCTTGAACAGACGGTCCAGAATTTCATCAAGGAGAACAATGAGAAGCAATTGACAGCTAAAGCATGGAAACAGTAATGACAGCTCACAATGAAGCATTATGTGTATATAATGTTACTACTGTCATCCATGTTCATTAAGAAAATTGATTATCTCGTATAGACCGTGGTAATCATCACAGAGAAAAGCCAGGTAGAGCTTGACAAGAAAGGCATACACGTCATGTTGCACCTGAAGTTTTTCACAGATCATACAGTACTGAAGATAACAACCTCGCAAATCACCACCAAATCCCACACTGTTAAAGTCACCATTAATCTAATAAGCTTCACTTATAAAACCAGCACGGCTCTCCTCCCATATTCATCGATATCTCTTCTTGAAAGTGACCTGCTCAGTTTTCTGGTGAGCCTGACTTTTGAGCTTAACACAGTGCATGAGAGAGTCTGACCTCAGTTCAAAAATTTCATGGGAGCCTTCTCTACACATCGGAACCCACACCAGAGAGTCCACCAATAACCAGAGTGTCGTTGGCATGGCCAAATAGTAGCCATGCCTCCTGTGCATAAAATCGAGCATCCGCTCTCCCGAAGAATTTTGACTCCCTCGGGTGGCCAGGTCAATTGAGAAGGTGCTCTGAGGTCTCCCATATTCCCTTCTTCCTCTCTTATGGCTAGGAAGGGTATAAGGTATAAGTAACTTCAGCCCTACTCATTCATTTTCCCTTATAATTTTCTATTCAGTTTTGGAGGAAAGAAGGTCAAGTATATGAGAGCGAAGTGACTCACTCCATACACAAGAGCCACCTTGGACACCACCGTCTAATAACAAAACAAATTGGAGCCCTGCAGCAGCAGATCCCAATGACACCGAGCTCCCATTGATTTTTGGTGATGATCCAAAGTAGTTAAATGTGAATTTGATGGAAAGGGCTATTATGGTCACTTTATAAGTTATGGACAGAAAATTTAAGCTGTTAATAGAAAAAGGTTTGTGGCTATTTTGACTAAAAAGTGAGGTTCATGACAGGATGTGAAAAACACAATTTATGGATATCAAGGCTATTTTCCTGAAAATATATGACCATTGTCAATTCACATTTCCTTTGTATCTATACCATCAATAGAGTGACCTTATGCTGAGATAACTACAAAAAATTTTCAACTCCTCCAATCAGAGACAACTGTATACATAGTAAAAATGAAACAAAAAAACAAGTGTTTGAGCTAATACCAACAAAAAGAAAACATTTTACTGGTAAAACTACTGTATAGTATGAAGCGCACCAAAACCCTCAGAAATCACAACAAAATGATCCGGTTCAATGAATTTTATTTTTCTCAGATAGTCAATCATATAACTCTAGAATTAAAGGAACTCGTGGTCTTCAATATACAGTATAGAATGTGAATGTGTTCTGAGAACCAGTGCAAAAATCACAAGTTCAATCTAGTTAAAAATGCATACCTGAAGTTTGACAAAAGCGTCAGCATGTTCTTTGACTTGCACTTGGAAGCTATTTCTTATAGCTGTAATCTCAGACTTTGTGATCATCTGAGCTCTAACATCAATCTCCATTTGCTGGAGCTCCTCTCTCTGTCTTACAATGTCATGCAAACGCTGCTGCAAAAAGTCATTGTCTGGACCTCCATTGGTAGTAACAGAAGCAAAATCCATGTCAAGCGATTCTCTTCCTTGCTGTACCTTAATCAATAGAACATTTACATTACTTCCAGCCACACATTATATGAAGAGTTCATGGTGTTCCCTACCTCATATATAGTTCTTTCATCTGACAGACCTAAGCTCGATCTCCTCAACTCCTGAGAAAACATAGATAATACCAAAAATCAGTGATATGAAAAAGATAGTGCTAGCAGATCTCTGATTTCAAATTAAAACTATACTAGCGAGAGCAAAAGTAGACAGAAAAACATGCATTTTCACTATCAATAAAACAAATACGCCCTGCTAGGCCTTTTCATCCTCATACACTAACTTGCCCAGTTATCCCAAGCCAATGAAATATCCAAACTTCTGAAATGCTAACTGTCCGAAATGAATTTACACAGTTATATTTTTTGAACCAGCACTCTAAAGCTAGCACCATTTATCCATCTTCCATACTGATGAAGAGTCGTCAGTTCCATGTATCCACCCAAACACAATAAATGTTCAGCTACATGAGATACAAAACGATCGTATAGCATTTTCGAAGCCATTAATGATGTTCAGATATTGACATTTTACATCCCCAAAATTTTCAATGATAAAAGCACAAGAGCGCTCATGATCATCAGCTTTACCGAAGCTCCGAGAGGCCAACACTCAGGTTTCACCGTTTAAACCAAACAAACGTCTCCGCAATTCCCTCGTAACAGCATTAACTAATTAATCAAACAGCCGATCATGGATATACAACCTCGTCCACGGATTTTCGTCCAGACTGGTGCTCCGAAATCGCTCGCCATTCCTTCCGAGAATTAGACATCGCCGTGGAACTGCCGCGGGTAGCGGCTACACTGCCTGGGGCCTCCATCAATCAGAAGCCCGTGGACGCTCCAAACCGGCTCCCCTATTGCAAACCCTAATCACCCAGTCCGAGCCAAAAAACCCAGCATCGAGATAAGCCACGAGATGAAGGATCTATCGGGGACAGCGATTCAAGGCAGAGACCAGAGGACGCTCAGATGGGCAGAAGAGTGAGGACTGAGGGTTGAAGATCGGAGGGTCTGAGGTTTATTAGTTCAAAAGGGACTGAAGTGAAAATAGTAAAAGTTTGAATGGAGAAGACTATGATGGAGGCACCAAAGAGCAGCGAGAGTGAGACGCCTCTTGGTAGAGGGGAAGACTCCCGCCATTTATAGCCCCCCAAAAAGTATCAGTTGAATTGGTGTTTGTTGAGCTCACGCGCCACTGGGGTGCGTGTCCAATTTCTGAAATGCGCCATTTCTGCTACATGCTTTGCACACTCATCACTAAGGATGACAGATCGGATCCGTGCCACGACCAGCTCCAGTGGTCTTGCCTATCGGCACTGTCCCATCCAATGTCAGCTCCCTCGCTGGTAGCCCGTTCCCTAGTCCGCTTCGGGCCGGTCTGGCACCCTCGCCCTCTCCGACGATCACTCCGAGGAGAAACTTCCAGTGGGATCTGCCTCCGTTTTCAGCTATTGACAGGTTTTCTTTGATTATATGAAGAGAAGTTTGCCTTTGGACAAGATTTAAGACTATTGATCAAGTGAGTATGTGAATGAGATTTAAGTCAATATCACTTATGAATAATTGAAAACAAGTGTCTTAGGTGTTTGCAGATGAAAGCAGCTATAGCAATTGAAGACGTTCAAAGATTGATGAAAATTTTAAACGTCTCAAATGGATAGTCATATTATCATAATAAAGGTGTATAATGGGTTGCCTCTTGTAACACTTAATACCATTAAATCCCAATTTGAAATACTGGTCATAAGCTTCCACCCTCCCAAATAATATTAAATTGAGAAAAAAAATATAAATTGATACGTGGAGAAATGTTCAGTAAATAACCGTTCGGATTGACGTAGGTTACAAAATTCTTGATTTTTTTTTAATAGTATTATACAAATGGAGTGGAATGGTATTTAGTTATATTTAATAGTAAATTAAAAATATAATTTTTATTTTCTAAAAAACCAATAGTAAAAAAATTAAAAAATTGTTAAATCGATCAAAAAAAATTCACCAAAAATTCTATAATATAAGGTAAATCTATCATTGAATATGCACTAGTTACTATATTAATTCAAATTTCAACCCACCATCTCGATAAACTTCATTCGATAATAAAAAATTTAAATATTAAAAAATTAATTAATTTACATAATAAAATACTATTAATTACGTAATTAATCTATTGATAAATAATCACATATATTTAAAATTTATCTATATAAAATTGGATATCTAAAATTTTAAATCAGAATTTTATTAGTACCCTCATTTCAGTCCATTTTTTTGTAGAGAGATTTGTATTGCTATTTTAGGATTTTTTAGTGTGTTTTAACAATCTTAGTATTATTGGAAAGAAGAGTATATTAATTATTAATTTGATTATTCCAATTAAGTTATAAAAAATATGAAATTATAATTTTATTTTTGGATAATTAGATAATTTATAATAAAAATTGAAAATATTTCAAATTTAATTAAGTTCTAGTTCAACTAAACTCAATTATTAAAATAAAAAAAATTAACAAAGTGTAAATTATAAACAAATAAGTTTTAAAGTGTAATGAAAAATGTTAATTTTGTCCATATTAAATACTAAATTGTAAATTTAGAAAAATAATACCAATAGGTGATAAATAAGAAAATTTTGAACAATTAAATAAGTGTAAAATTAAAATGATAAATTTAAATTTGAGTGGATAAAATTAAATAATGTTAGAATAAGGATGGGTTATTTAAAGTAAAAATCATAAATTTATGAAAATTTTGTATTAAATTAAAAGTAATAAAAGTGAAAATTGATATTTTTCTCTTGCTAATAATTATAGAAAAACAATAGATGTACGGAGATAAAAATATGAGAACATGATAGAAATGTAGAATTTAAAATTTGTATAATATAACTAAATAAATGCTCAATAAAATAAATATTTTTTAAGAGTTAAAATTAAGAAAAGGTCGCGATTTATATTATTTTGCCAGGATTAATTGGAGATGAAAAATATAATTTTATACTAATTAGACTGACTAATAATAGAACACACAACCAAAAATGATATAATATTTACATTTAATTAGAAATGGTCTAAGGAAAATTTTTAATATAATATTAAAATAGGGTTTAGAGTAATAGTAAATATAATTGTTATAATTTATTTATATATTAAGATAATATATAATAGAAACACAAGAGATTGAGAGTATAGAATAATAGTAAATATAATTGTTGTGATTTATTTATGTATTTAGATACTATATAGTATGTGAATTAACAAGATATGGAGAATCAATCACACTATATCATTTTGAAAATAAGGTCACATAGGTAAAGGAATGTGTGAACAAGTGGAGAATGTTTTGTGATTATAACCCTAGATATAAGTACATTGAATTGAGAGATTAGGTAGTGTGTCGATGGGGTGTACGTGGGTTCCACATTTTTACCTAATCTGGTACGGTATCATCATATATAATATGAGATATGATTATGGTCACTTGTTCATGTGTTTTATGGGTGGTAAGTAATCCATGTGTTACGCTCGCCATAAGTAGGTTATATGTGCGCATCACAATATGTGTAAGATTTGAGTTTATTATATTGTTTTGATATAATGTGTTTAATGTGTAAACTACCAAGAAAATTAAAAGTAATCCAACAATAAATTAGATTATGATTAGGGGTAAAATGAAATAATAATGTAAAATAATTATAATCATATTTATATTTGAAAAAATTACGAAAATAAAATAGTATTAAATAGTTTAAAAAGTAATATTTGAGTTATAAGTAATATCTTTATCTCAAGTATATGATTTAATTAGTTGTTAGCTTACCCATTTTTTAAATAACTGTAATCAAAAGTTGTGTAGTCTAAAAATATAAGCTTAATAATCTACCTAAAACGATTGGAGATGATTCTCTAAAGCAACATAACATCTTTTCTCTGCCAGGTTATGCGAAGGTAGTTTCTGCTAGGCTTATGCCTGTTGTCTCCATGTCTTATAGTCAAAGAGTCATCTGTTGCTCGGTTGATTCATTGGGCCAGGTAGATAGTATTTTCTTTTATCTTATTTGCTCTTTAGATATGCGTGGTTAATTTGTCTATAATCTACTCCGTGGATATAATAATGTAATATAACATATAGATTGGTTACTTTTGAGAGCTTTCAATTGTGTGTCTGCTCCCTCTTCCAAAACAAAATTTGCCTACGTCTCAATTTCCCCCCTATTATGAACTCAGTTGCTAAGCCGGATTGCATCATCTCATTGTGATGAAGAAAAGGCAATAGATTCATATTCTTAAAGATTTTCTTGAGAAGTTAAGCTAGTTTTTATAATTAAATCAGAAGCTATTCTTACTCGTTTTACCTTCTTAGAAGAAACATTTGGAGATAATTAATGATGACGTGAAAAGCTTTGAATAAAGAGTTGACAATGAAAGATATGAATTTTATTGGTTGACTTTAACTATTATTATAGTTGGCAAGATGATCATACCAATCAAAAGATAACTTCTCTTAATTCTATGATCACCAATGGAATATCTTGATATCTTGGTTTTCTAGTTCTTTATGTAGCAATTATTGATTCCTAATGCACGTGCAAGCCAGTGTTTTCAGTAACTTTGTTGGCAGTGCATATTATGTTGCACCAGAAGTTTTTGACAAATGATACAGTACTGAAGATAACTGGCAAATCGCCATAAATTTCACAAATCCCACACCGGTAAAATCACCATAATCCTAAAAATATTTACCTACAAAACCAGCCATTCCTTAAATTGAACTGCTCACTTTTCTGGTGAGCCGACTTTACGGTAAGCCTGACCCACACAGAGCATGAGAGAAGTCTAGATTTATGGAGCTAACAAATGGTTGTTTTAGAGCACTGAGTATGTTTCACCTGAATTGCTTTAATATCTATGCCGACCTAGGTTCTGCCTGTGTTCAATTCAGAAGCAGAAGCTCGTACCTACTTGTGCCTGTAAAATATTACAGGCTCTACTTAGAAGTTCTTCCAATGTCTTGAAGGAGTGAAGGGTCCCTGAAGTTCTACATGTGGTACAACCTCTCTTGTCCCCTTAAGGAGGAGTGAGATTTCAATTTTATGTAATTAATTCCATGGTAACATAAATTTGCGATTTTTAAAGATCTGATCTCTGGTATATAAAAAGATGGATGTGAAGAGTTTTTCATTCTGCAATTAGTGTGCACCAGCTTGAGGCCCGCAATGATTGGGATAAGATTGCAGGTAATGCTTTCAGCATGAAGGAAACCAAGTTATCTCAGTTGATGAACTGGCACAGGTATGTACGAGAAATTGCCAATCACTTCCATGGGGCTGTTATCTACAGACTTTTTGCTGTAGGTGATTATCTGAAGTTTTCTTTTAGGAGGTGAATCTGGAATCTGAAGTTTTCATTCAATAGATGAGTCTGGAACCTAGAGTTCACTCACTGCTTCATAATTGTGCCCGGGCCTCTGATTGGAAGGTTAGCTTCTTCGGATACACAAAATTCTTTACTGGGACTACTATAACGAATTCAAACTTGAGACATCAATGATATGTTTCTGCATGAATGCTGTAGAGGGGTAAGTAAATAAATTGAATACTCAACTTTAGCTAATTGCTCAGTCCTCTTTGTCTCGGTTGATGAACAGGATATTTTCATGGGTTTTGTCCATACTACCTTGTGGTGTCAGGTCTGTAGGCAGTGGTCCTTCCTGTCCTAATCTCACTCTTCATTATTAAGCTGTGCAGCCCTTAAATCTCCTTAATCTTGTGAGTGACTTATGGAAGTAACGTCGTGATGGCATGTGGTCTTAAGCTGTGACTCTGCCATGGTATTATGTGGGGTCTTTTTGATGGCATTCTTCATGAACTTATCTTTTGCCGCAGAAAAGAGTTAGGTATGGATTGAGATGGTCAGTGTATGTGATGATGGTCATCATATAACTGATATTGTTGGTAAAGTAAATCATAGTTAATAAAAGATTTTATCTTTTTAAGGATCCACTCGGTCTTCTATACTGTGAAACCTATTTTTGAGTTTTTTTGCACAATCTTTTTGAGTTAAAAAAGTGCGAAAAAATATGGAGAGACGTGCACATGGCTATCTTGTGTTCCTTTTCAATGAGAAATGTGAAGAGTGAATAAAATTTTGATGAGGAAGAATATGATTCCGTTTATTGCATTTGCGTACAGAATTTAAAGTGCCTGTTTTCCAGTAAATGAAGATGGTCTGGTCTGGACTGAAATTCTCCCACGGCAAGTTGCGTGTTTTGTTGCATTGTGAGTTATCTCTTAGGCCCAGCCAGGTACTCTGATTCTTCATTCGATTTCCTTCTAGTTTTTGCTGGCGATATGTAGTGGTCTCGGATCCACTTGCAGTAAAGCTAACTATATAGAAAAAAAGACAATAAATCAACTTGGCAATGCGCTGTTCATTGCCGTAGGTGTTTTTGTCTTCTGTTCTGTCTGGCCGTCCCTAGATTCCCCACGACTACCGGAGAAACCATAGCCAATTATCACCTTATTAAATCTTTTTAATAGTATATATAAATTACTATTAATTGTGTATGAATTAATCAATCAATTCCCACCAAATTATGGATTTCAATAATTGTGGACGGAAGAAAAATCTTGATTAGATGAAGATTAAAGGCACCCAGATGATTGGACATCACTAGACAGACCATGTACACAAGAAAGACATCATCAGAAGGGGTCTCTTCAATCTCATCATCGTGTAGACTGTATGTTCTTATCAAACAAATTTTCTCAATACATGCAGGTATTCATACATGGCCATGCATATAGATATTATGTGATTTTCCCCCCTTTTTGAAGTAAAAAAGAAAAAACACAATGAAATGCAGAGTGGCTTCTTCAGAGAAATCATGTCAGCGGCCGCGCCCAAGTACGGCTGCGGGAGACTTATATCAGACCCTGAAGCAGGGGAGGGGGCAGTGGTGATGGTGATGGTGGTGATGATGATGGAGGATGTGGTGTTCGCGGCGGATAAGGTCATGGACGCTCCTGAACTCCTCAACGTGGCAGGGGATGCTGATGGGGCCCTTCTGGTCGAAGCCGAACTCCTCCTCCGCCTCCTTGAGGAGGCTGCAGAACAGCGGGTGGTTGACGTACATCACCGGTATCACGAACCTTTGACGCTCCTCCCCCTGACCCACCAAAACCCCTATGCAGCCCTTTGGCACGTTCCTCAGCTCTCTCTGGCTCTCGTGGCCGTGGCCGTGGCCGTGGAGGAGGAAGTGGAGATTGAAACTCAGGAGATGGTGATGGTGATGGGGCTTCTCCGTAGCTCCCATGGCGCAATTTTTCTCAAAGGATTCAATTGCGGACAGGGTATGGCGAGATTTTTCTGGTGTACGAGAATTTTCCCAGCTGCTACTACTGTTCATGCTACAACTTTTCGAGCTTCCGCTACATAAGAATTTTTGGTTTTTCAGAAAACAGGGTAGCAGCCATGGTTGAAGGGAGGAGAGAGAGAGAGCTGTGGAGAAGAGTGGTCATACTGAGGAAGGTGATATGACATGCCAGAGTCGAATGGGTCATTAAAGGAGTTTTGGAAGCCTGAAGATGAAAGAAAGTAGATTAAGGCGATGGTCCCCGTTTATTGGTATTGGGAGCTAATATGGTAACTAATCAATTCCTTACTACCACAAATATATACATATAAGCAGTCAATTTAAAATTTTTAAAAGTAATTACTAATATTATTATTATTATTATTATTATGAACCCTCCAAATCTGATTTTTGTGGAGGGGATGCGACACGTGGAAAACAAGCAAGCTGGTAAAATGAGTATTGACTCAGCGGACACACCGTTGACCTAGGTGTGGGGTCCCACGTGTAACTTGCTGAATTGATTACCCACTACTGAGCCACGTAAAGGTATTTGAATCCAGGTGTGTTGTTAGATAGAGGTAATGAACCCGTGGCTGTCAAAGGGTAATAATGCAACGGGGCAAATGGTTAGAGTGACTTCACTCAGTGTCAAATTTCAGAGCAAGACAATCAAATCAGGGGCATCTGCTAGTGTCATTTTATTTCATGCATCCTCGGAACCAAGGAAGTCTCTCACCTGTTTACATTTCTAATGCTCTTCTACTCTTAAATACTACAGGAAAATCCCACTGTCCGACCCTCAGTTAGATGCCGAGGGGGTGAAATTCATACAGATAGGAGGGCGGATCTTCGCCAGAGCGAGGATCGATGATGGGAGGATCCACAGGCCATCTCCACATATCAGCCCAGATGCGATTGCGGGTACCATAAGGCCAGCCGCCTCGCTGTTCATTTTGTGCCACACAAACACCGCCAAGCTCCCTACGCACATGTCTATCGCGAAGTAGGCACCGACGAGGAAAGGGACTGCCATAGCCATTGGAAGCGGCACCCAATTGCCGATCCTCGGCGGCGAGAGGTCCTTCAGTAGATTTGCCGCCACGGCGAAACCGAAGAAACCGTAACAAAGCTGGAGGCAGTGGTTGGGGAGGGCAGAGAACCCTTCCACCCCAAGGATCGCCATGTTGCGGTAGATGACGGCGTATGGAGCTTTGTACTCTCCACTGGGGTCTCCTACATCGAACACCTTGTAGAAGAGGAAGAAAGAGAGGGGGGCGACAATGCACCCGATTGCAGTCCCCATGACCTGGCTTAGCAGCATCGACCGAGGGGAGGTCAAGGTCAGGTGGCCGGTCTTGAAGTCGTGCATCAGGTCGGAAGAGATTGAGACGATCGATTTGATCAGGCCGCACCCCACTAGCCCTGCCACAACGCCGTTGCTCTTCCCACTGATTGCAGCGAGTATGAATAGGGCAACCTTGCCGTAGTTGTAGGCCATGTTCATGTCGGTGAGACCGGCTCCATAAGCATTGCAGAAGCTGAGGGCTGGAGCTAGCACGTACGCAACAATGATAAAGTACCACTTCAGCTCAGGGAACATGAGAGGGATCACGATGATGGAGACAATCGAGAAGCAGGCGTATCCAGTGAAGGCTAGCCACAGGGGTATACTCTCCCTCGCAAAGGCTTCATTTCTCCGAAGATCGTCCATAGATTCATCCTCCTTCTTCGGATCTGTGAGACAACATAGGAACGAACCTATCAGTACTGCATAGTGAATATGAATCCAAGAAGGTAAAGAAATTGCTCTATGCTTATTACATGCTTTACTCGTCTTTTTGTTCATCCGACTGCAAAGGCTCCTGCTGGTGAAGAAGATAATCTTGAGGAAATTGTAGAGTCCGTCTCCCAGAATCAACGATATTGAAATGAAAACCTGCAGGAAAAGAGTTCTACAGTGACCTGAGTTCCCAGAGCATCATCACATCTGTGCAGGTACTGTACAAATCTTTACTTGCCTTGTAGCCATTCAAGCTCTTCATGCTGCCTTCTGATAGAGACTGGGGGAACCATTCTCCCTTAAGGTCTCTTATCAGGGGCCACATAACTCCCCAGGAGAGCACAGCCCCAAGAAGCAAAGATAAATTAACAAGGTGCGAGCAGATCATTCCAGCACCAACGTAAGTCGTGCTAAAATCGAAGTAAAACCTGAAATGATTACTCGATCAGGGCATATATCAGCAAGTGCAAAAGGGAAGAGCTCTGTCACTCACGTATTTTCCAAAGCTTTGAGCCCCAAGGTAGGGAACTGGGCGAAGCCACATTGGGAGCCACCGGAGTAGAACCACTGGAAGAACGCCCACAAGAAACTAGCTGAAAAGGATCTCATGAAGCCACGAACCTGTTTTCTGCAAAACATGTCATGTCTCAGTCATTTCCAGATCAAGATTTTGTAAAGAAACACGCGCGCATAAGTGCAGGTGGAAAGCTTACTTGGCCATCTTGTCTCCTTTAGAAGTATGGAACCCGTTGATGAGAACAGCAGTAGCAGTTCCACTGGGATAAGTCAGCTTGTAGTCAATGATCATGATCTGCACAAAAAGAATGAAACTTTGACGAATTGGTTAAGTGTAGCAGCCAAAACTGAGCGTTAGGCTAGAAGGAAGGCAATTGGCCTAACCTTTCTGAGAGGAACTAATGCAAGAAGCCCGACGAAGCTGCTTACAAAGAGGAAACCGGTCATCCAACCGATCCCAGGTTCCTTAATGCTGCTGGGAGAATTTCCAGGTGCATCAGCACCAGCCTGCTCGTAGGTTCTCCTGTTCAGAGCCAGTAGATAAGAACCAAACCCACCTGATCAATCACCCAAGTTTGAAATCAGAACTCATATCCTCCTCAACTGGCTTACTTTGCATGTTAATTCTGATTTTTTTTCAGTGAATAAGTGAAGGACAGCAACTTCTAAAGGTCATGAAGATGGATGATCAAGGATTTTTCTGCATATTTTTCCCAGAAATGGGTAGTTCCGACCATCAAAATCACCCTCCTGATGAAAGAGAAGAGATTCGACTTTCTAATGTTATAAAATGTGAACCGAACCTCCGACAGAGATGCTGTAGCAGGCGACAGCACATGTCTGAATTATTGTGTTCTCCTGCCGGGTGAAGGGTGCCGTGACGATGCTGGCCTTGTGGAGCAGCTTCGTCCAAGACGTTATGAGCACGAAAGCAAGGAGGGCGGCTGAGACATTGAGGTTAGGGACGAGCCCTGTGGTGAGGCTCAGCTTCATCACTATGATGCTGTAGATGATCCCAATGGCTAAGCTGGCGAAGATCCCCCTCATGGTGATCTGGCTCTTCCATGGCGATAGTCGCTTCACAGGATCGGCTACTCCATCCACCACACAGGCATCCTCTTCTAGAGCCAGTCCCTCTGCCACCACTCTGCTCTCGCCCTCCATGACCGTGCAGCCGAGCCAATGCAGCAAGTGGGTAATTTGATTCCTACAGCTCCTCGACTTTTTCGGCCTAGATGTCTGCGTGCAGTTCTTAGGTAAGGTCGATGAGAAATCTTTGAAGGGAATCAGGGGAAGCTGATTTCCAACTGCATGGCTAAAAGTTCAATTGAGGAAGATGAAATTGGCCTCTCCAGGAAGATGAGAGCTCCGAGGAATTCAACTCAGCATCATCCTCCAATCTTCTTTCAATCCCAGAGACAAGACAAAATCTGACAAGGACAAAGCCCAGATATGAATATGCTTCATTTGCAGGTAAATGGCGCTACAAATCCGCTTGGATTCTGTGAATTTACATGGAAAGAACCTCAGTTATCGCCTGATGAATGGAAAAAAAGGAAATATATATAGGAAGAAAGACCTGAATTCTACGTTTTAGCGTGTACGATCATGAAGTACAAGGAAGTAGCTCGATTATCCATCTATCTTTGTAGTACAGTAACAGCTAGAAGCCTGCAACTGATTGAGATATCTGCTGCGAAGTGAGCACTCTTCTTCCCTCCACTACCAGTCCACCCAAGAGGATACGATACGGGGAGATAAATTCCTTTACAGATGTCTGGTGGGCGGCGTCGGTGATGGGCGGTGAGTGGGCTGACTGTTTCTCTCTCCATCTCTCTCTATTTCAGAGCATTGAATTCGTTTTTGGCACTTCGAGGAAGAAGAGACGTGCTCTCTGATGGAGTTGCAGACCATCAATGCCTGAATTTATGGGTAAGTTTGGTATGATTATATCAAATTAGAAATAAATGCGAGTGATTATTAATAAATAATCTTTCTAATATGGCATATAGATACACTTTTGCAAAAAAGATGAAAGCTTGAGCTCCATTAGTGATGTAGATACGGCGTGTGGGTGTGTAATGTGCTGAAAAGGTAGAAGAAGCTGAAAGGACATGGGTTGTGGGAATGGGCATTAATAATTAAGCCTGACGGGTTGTGGTGTCCTTTTTCTGATGTAGTTTTATGGAAGGCGGGTGCAGGTTGGCAGCCATGGCAGCTCTGTGATTGTGATTGATAGAGCCATCGGTGGAGGTAGCTTGCCCATCTGATCATCGACCAAAAAATGATTATTCCTCCGTTAGTCTATAGAAAAAAAAAGTATATATTTGAAGAGAATTCAACTCCTCATCTGCCCGGTTGCAGCATCAGCATTATTCTCCATCATCTGTTTTTTTTTTCCTGATAATATTCCCGTTCTCCTTTTAAGACCACGAGAGTCCATTCTATCAGAGGAAAAGCTTGGTCGTATGAGACATTCTCGTAGCCAGCCAACGGCAATTTCGTGGACAGGAACGCTGCTGGTCGTACGCGTAATCCGACAAGTCCATGGTCTGTCGTTTTTCCATGCAATAAACCAGATGATTAATATCACGCACGGTTGGGCAAAAGCTCCAATGAAACGTACACCATTAGATAGTTGATCGAGATCGCCTGACCAACACATGATAATGATAATGCCCACCGTATATCCAGTGGACCGCTTTTAGACGTGGGTCAGGCTCATGGAGCTGGCCCCGGTGCACGTTGCCGCAGATTTTGGAGCCACATTTTGTGTGAGGCTCTGCAGCGAAGTAACGGGACAAAAAAATCTTCAGGCAGTGGCTGGATCCTTAAAATCTTCAGGAGAGAATCCTTAAAATTTACTCCCTTTGCTGGATCCATTGATGTATTGTCCAATTACACAATTTTAGACTTTGAAATAGAAGAAAAATCTGACAAAAGTTCATTTTTTTTCAAAATAGGGAAGGCATGGAATTTGGAAAGTCTAGTCAATAACTCGTTCAAAAGCACGATAATATTTGACTATGTATCAACATACGGATGCCGTTTACCTGTACTCATACCCGACACTGTATTATTAACCCGAATCCGATTACCGGATCAATTTTAGTGGTCGAATTTAGCCTTGCCACATCTAATTGGGACCCGTTCTGGCTCAGACCGGTTGGTACTGGATCGGTCTGGCTCAGACCCTATCGAATGACGTGTTTGGTAAGTGCCGTTCAAAAATCACATCCACCATACCATACTATATTTTATTAATAATTCCAAGTTATTTTCTTTAATAATAAAATTTATATTAAAAGAATTTTAATTTTTTAGCATAAGGGTGTAATGTCATCTCACTATCCTCCAATCTTCTCTTCAAGTGCCATTGACCCGGTAATCCTCGCCGTCTTCCGCCGTCTTCCGCCGTCTTCATAGACATCTGTGTCTCTCATCCATTCCCTTTAAAGGCTTCACCCTATTCAATTTTCATCCGTCTCCTTCCCATCTCTATTCGACTCTCATGGAGATTTTCTCCGATATCGTGAAACTGCTGCTTCTCTATGCTCTTCCCCTGTTCTTGGTCCTCCGTATTCTGTTCAGGACCTCCGCCCTGCAGCTCCTCCTGAGTCTATGGCGGTGTGTGGAGGACCACTGCCACGTCCACCAGTTCTTCACCGTCCCCCGTCACAACGAGCAGTTTCAGGAGAATAGTCTCTACCGCAAGGTCTCCGTCTACCTCAACTCTCTCTCCTCTCTCGATGATTCCGATTGCACGAGCCTCGTGTCCGGCCCCAAATCCAACGACGTTGTGGTTCAGCCGGACATGGACCGGCCAGTCCGTGATCGGTTCCTCGGCGCTGAGGTCTCGTGGAAGAGCGAGGGCCACGGTGAGAACCGATCCCTAGTATTGAGGCTCAGGAAGCGTGATAAGCGGCGGATTCTCAAGCCCTACCTCCAGCACATATTCGCCATCTCCGACGAGATCGAGCAGAGCCCTAGGGAAATACGTCTGTTCACGAACTCGGCCGCGCCGCTGGCAGACGGAGGGGACGTTGACGGACGGTGGAGATCGGTCCGGTTCACTCACCCGGCGACGATCGACACAGTCGTGATGGACGGCGAGCTGAAGTCGAAGGTGAAATCTGACCTGGAGGCGTTCCTGAAAGCGAAGCAGTACTATCACCGCCTCGGCCGCGTCTGGAAGCGGAGCTACCTCCTCTGCGGCCCCTCCGGCACAGGAAAGACGAGCTTCATCGCCGCCATGGCCAAGCTCCTCCGATACGACGTCTACGACATTGACATGTCGCGCGTCCGCGATGACTCCGACCTAAAGCTGCTCCTGATGCAGACCACGGCCAAGTCGATCGTAGTCGTCGAGGACCTCGATCGGCTCCTCCTGGAGAGGAAATCCACCGCCGTGAGCCTATCCGGCCTCCTTAGCTCCATGGACGGGCTCGTCTCCTGTTGCGGGGAAGAGAGGGTGATGGTATTCACCGTGAATAGCCACGACCACCAGCTGGACGAGGCTCTGGTGAGGCCAGGCCGGATCGACGTCCAGATTCACTTCCCCCTCTGCGACTTTCCGTTGTTCAAGAGCCTCGCCAGCAGTTACTTGGGTCTCAAGGACCACAAGCTCTTCCCTCAGGTAGAGGAGATCATCCTGTCCGGGACCAGCCTCAGCCCGGCCCACATAGGCGAGATCATGATCACCAACCGCTCCTCGCCGACCCGTGCACTGAAGTCGGTCATCGGGGCCCTACAGACCGTGAAGACCAATATCAGGACCGAGCAGCAGAGGCTGACCGGAAGCGGGTCGAGTCGGTCAAGCGACGAGTCACCGGAACAGACATCAGTTTTCTGCAGAGAGAGCGTTCATACCGTACGGGAGTTCCGAAAGCTCTACGGGCTGCTCCGGATGGGCAGCCGGAGGAAGGAGTCGGTTGATCTTAGCTCCGGCGATAAGGAAGGCTCCAAGCACGAACCGTAGGATCTAGGATCGGATCCACCATCACAGGATCAATTTTCATATATATATATATATATATACACACATACATACATACAATATATATTTCATACTACTACAGATTTTGTAACAATTATTTCATTGGTATTTCTTAACTTGATGTTGTATAGCGTCATACTATATAATTAATAATAATAATAATTGAATAAGAAAATAAAACATTATATTCCAATAATAATTATATAATGGACCATTAACAGGAATAGTTTCATAGGAGAAGATGTCGGTCTTCAGGACCTCGGAGATGAGATACTTCTGCTCCAGGCTCTCTCCTCCTTCCCTAGCTCGTGCTGCTGCGGCGTTCTCAACTTCTACCGGTTCTCGGGTTGGGACTCACAGTGGGAGCTTCCATTGCGACGAAGCCCTCGCCTGCTTCATTCTCCGTCACACTGACAAGTTCCGCAATGCCGAAATCATCCGTACCCGAGACCCTCAGGTAGGTGACTTCTAGGGTCCTAGAACTCGCTCTTAACTTCTTCATCCTGGGGCGTCGTTAATCTATAGGCCGGTATAGAGATTTCGTATGCATTGGTGCTGGTTAATGTCTCCTTATGGATAGTATGATGGTGTATATTGAGGGGGCTTCTTTTACTGCCCCGTGGATGGACTGTTGTTTCCTGAAGGTGCTGGACTCGCTCGATGCGGCGGTGGATGTGGGAGGAGTCTACGACCCGAGACGTGATCGGTACGATCATCACCAGAGAGGGTTCGAGGAGGTCTTTGGCCATGGTTTCGCCACTAAGCTCAGCAGCGCAGGCCTTGTGTATAAGGTGTTCGACCATATGCCTCATAATGACAGCCAACTTTTACCGCCCGATTCCCCCACTACCCTACTTTATCTCTCTGCCTCTCTCCCCTAACGGATGACCTTTTTCCCTTTTCTCTGTCCAGCACTATGGGAAAGAGCTGCTCACCAGGGAGCTTCAGCTTGACCAGGAACATCCTGACGTGAATAAGCTGTTTATTGCCATATATAAGAACTTCATGGAGGTACATATTTTCTAACATTTATTAATTGCATATGAAGGTAACTATGATCATGGTGAGTCTATCTGTCAATTTCACTAGTAAATGGCACAGCTGATCTCTTTGTCTAAGTTGCTGCCCCCTATTATGTAGCTTCTCTAGTTTCCAGCATGCCATACTTTAATTGATTTAGTTGAAAAGCTGTACTCAGTTTTAGGACAAGCATTTGTGCCTGTAACAGGCCATAGATGCCACTGATAATGGAATCAGCGAATATGAAACACGCCAACAACCAAGATATGTCAATAAAACGAGCTTGTCTTTGAGAGTGGGGAGGCTAAACTTGGACTGGGTTGATCCAGATCATTCATCAGGAAAGGAAGATGAAGCCTTCCAACATGCTATGAGACTTGCTGGGAGTGAATTTATGGAGGTACAGGCTTCAAGTGTTTTATCAATTGATCATAATTATATCTAAAGACAGTACCTTAAATCAGGATTATGGGACCATGTGTGTTTTTTGTTACAGAGTGTTCATTTTCATGCAAGATCATGGTTACCTGCTAGATCGATAGTTACCGAGTGTATTTCAATGAGGAACAACATTGATCCCAGTGGAGAAATTATTGTGCTTAATAGATCTTGCCCGGTAAGCTACCTAGTTTTCTGCCAAAGTTGACCAAGTTTGAATCTCCCACTATTATCTTATTTAGCAAATGGCACGATGCCAATCCTTCTATCTGGGTGTTTCATGGTTTACAATCTTACTGAAGCATTCCCTTAATGGATGTGATCTGAGTTGAAGATAAATTTCACATCCATGAAATATTTTTCCTTTAAAGATTTTGTGTACTTGAATTTGCTGGTAGCACAAACTTTTATCATGATACTGATCATGCATTTTGCAGTGGAAGCTTCACATTTTTGAGCTGGAGGAGGAAATGGGCATTGACCCTAACATCAAATATGTTATTTATCAGGTATTGTTTGCTTATGAATTGATTAGTGCTCCGTGTTAACAGTTGTTATTCAAACAAAATAAGAAAAGAACAGTAAAATGATCACACGTCTTTGCATAATTTGATTTTATGGTGGATTGTGGTGCTTTCTTCGTGTAGACTTGGAAAATGAGTTTTTATTTGCAGGATGACAGGAGTGGAAGATGGAGGCTACAGGCAGTGGCTATCTCATTCAGCAACTTTCAAAGTCGAAAACCTATGCCTGTTGCATGGAGGGGTCTGGAGGGTGATGAGCTCTCTGCAGTAGCTGGAATTCCTGGTTGTGTTTTTGCCCATATGAGCGGTTTCATTGGTGGGAACAAAACCTACGAGGGCGCTCTAGCCATGGCACGAGCTTCTCTGCATGCAGCATAAAATTTATATACCATGAGAGTGGGAGTCTAAGAATGGATCAGAACTTATTGTTGTATCAGTGATCAATGAGTCAATGACTGGAGACAGGTGGGCGGTTCATTTACTCATCGGGCCAACAACCGTGCTATTCTTTTGAGACAGGCATTCTCAAGATATTATATGCATAAGAATTTCTATGCTGGCTTGAATAGCACAGCCTACCTCCATAAAAAAAAAAGGGCTGTCAAAGCTGATACCTTACTCTTCTGTTACTGCAGGCAATCCCACTTTGAACCATTCGTACAATCCCCCTTCTAGATGGAAGACGTTGGTGTATCCATTGAGGACGAGTATATAGGCTGCTATAAGAGATCTGCAGGAAATAGTAATGCTACATTTTATCATCCTGAAAAGTAAACAGGTTTCTATTGATATATTGACAACAAACGTTGCACTTCATTGCTTATTTTTCCTTGTGCTGGGCACGAATGTGCTCGTTTGATTATCTCAATCAGATGTAGATTTACCAATGTTACCTTGACTGCTGTCCTTCAGGAAGATTTTGGGATGGTTTCATTGTGCCACCGGCTGAGCAAGCTACAATTATTTTTGCATCTTTGCCTATCCTTGATTCCACAGCTGAAGAACATATTGCACTTTTAGTCATTATTTGATGCATTAAATTTGATTGACATCTATAAATTAGGCATGATCCTACAGCTTTACCATACATTGGAGAAACTCAGGATTCTCTTCCGTGCCTTGGAAGATGCCAAAGAAGGCGAAAGCAGCACGGCGTGCTATGTCCCATGCTGTCCATTCCTTGATTAGCCTGTATATTTGCACATTAATTGCACCTGGCGGATGAGCCTAGATAGGGAAGCATGGCATCATAATCTGTAAGCTGATCAATGAGTAGAATGAAGCTTGGCATGATGTCATTAAAGTAAACTTTTTTGGATCATGTATGTTGCTAACCTCCTTGAATTCTGCTTCAGGTCGTACGTCCAGAATCACAAAGTTGTTTTCCTGCTGAAGGCGCATGGCTTCCTTCACTTCCACGCTTCTTACCTGCAAAGATGGGTGCAGTTAAACACACTTGCTCTTGAATCATCATATTATGCTCTGTTTATCTTGAAAGTTTTTTTTATCAGAAAATTTTCAAAATATTGCATATTGTTCCTTGAGAGAGAGAGAGAGGACCTTCTTCTGAAGTAACAATTCCCTCTTGATCTTCCAGTCCTCTTCAGCTGTTGCCCAAAGATCAGGGAATCAGGATCGAGCTACACAAATCATGCAACTCTCCCCTATTCTTGCAGAGGAATATATCAAAGCTTAGAATACCTGGAGTTTTAGCAGGCTTTGTTGCTGCATTCTGTATCTTTAACCCGATGGGTACCCTTTGTGAAGACAGTTTCGGTCTGCCTGCCAGTCCTTGATTCAGAACCGAGGCACCCAGTGGGCTTGTAAGTGCAACAGAGAAGGAAGAACCGTATTCACGAGCGATCGTTGATGGCAAGAGCACACAGGACGATAAAGACGCGTGCGTGCTGATTGAAGCTAGCCCGGCCATTGAACCGGTAAGCAAACACCCTCTCTAGCAACAAATATCAAGGGCCGGTTTTTCTTGATTGGGGCTGTCTGTAGTTGTACTGTGAACAGTCCTTTGTTGCTTCTTTCAAATCACTGGAGAGAGAGAGGGGGGGAGATGGCCCCAGTAGGAATCGGGAATTGTGGATATTTTTCTGGGGAAATCCGAGTTTGTGGTGGATAATTGGAGGGGGGCTGCTGATGTGGATTACTTTATGTAGAGCCTCATCCGATTCCTTGATTGTCTTGATATTCTTCCACACTTGCTCGCTGAGCCCATCAATTGGATATGAGACTTTAGAAAATGTTTGATCGCCTATTATGATTATCAGGGAAAATGAGCAGAAAAGCAAAGGATCTGTTCAGACGGGAAGATCGGACACGTCGCAGGGTTCGAGAGTGGTGGCAGTGGAATTGGAGTTAGCTGGCATGAACGGGAGGTCGCTGGCCTCTGCTGGGTCGTCGGCTTCGTCCTCGGAGGTGGAGATGTTGATGCAAGAGCAGCTGGCCATCCCGTTCAACTTCTGGTACGATATGTATGCACTCAGGGTCTCCATCGTAAGCCTGATCAAGTGCCTACCGGTTGAGTTGATCGAGAAGAAGGCAAGAGCCCGATAATAGGGGCATCACCATACCCGCGTTGACAGACGCGGCCAACCATGCTCACCGTCCACCCAATTCGAAGAGCGAGGCTTCTGGCATTTGGGCTTTGGGCTTCCGATGGCCTCATCCTCCATATTACACCCACCAAGAATTCCAGGGTCTGACTCATAGACCCATCACCGAGCCATCAAAATTAACCACTTCCCCGGCAGTGGCACCTTAGTATTACCACCTACCTACCTACCTACCATTGGATTTCATACAATATTTATAATCAAATAAATTTCCCAATACCTAATATGGGACAAAAAAAGCTATCATCTTTTGTAGAATTATTTTGGTGCCAACTTGATATATTTTTAATTAATAGAGAAAAAAAGTAAGCATAATTTAATTTAATTTAACCAGTTGGGCTGCGGTCAAATTTTGGTGGTTGGATGGCATCCCTTATAGTTGCCCTTATAGCTGCCGTTCCATGGACAACTGCAATTCTTTCATCTATATATCTATATGCAATTCAAACTCAATACATTATTACATACATATATATATATATACCATGGCTTGTCACATGCCTTTAGATTCTCTGTCGGGCTCGACAATGCAGGCTTAGAATTTTCATTTTGTAACATGCTAATATATCAATATATTATAATCACTAAATTAACATTATATGAATTTCTTTTGGAAGCTTGAATATGTATGAGTGTGTGTGTGTATATATATATATGGTATCTCTTACCTTTTTATTCCTCTATAGATGGATGGAGATGGAGAAAGAGAAGAAGAAGAAAAGGGTTGTGTGAGTCCTCCTGCAGTGTTTCTTGCTCAAATGAGTATTCCAGATAGCAGCAGCATGAAGCTCTCTTCATGGAGGGACTCCATGGGACTAGGAGAGCTTATATATATATATATATATATATATGCAATGATGGAATAATATGGTCTCCCAGAAATATGCTGAAGCTGCTGAGATGCTCATTTCTGCAAGTAATACTATGGGAGGAGGCTCCTTTAGTTTCATCATCTACACACAGAGAGACTTGCTAGTTCCATCAATACACCTTGCTGAGGATACGGCGGTCATTGGTATGGCTAACTTCCACATGCTCTCAACTAATTTCACTTCTCTTGTTCTTACCGTTTACAAGATAAGCTAAAACTGCATGCAGCATCAAGCTCTGCCTATACCTCTAAGTGACTCGATCTCTTCAAATTCAAGAAATATTATCGCTACAGTGGCTTCATTCATCTCTAGTAATGTTCTATATGAACTATCATTTAAACTTGGAATCCTTTACGACTGCAATGATTCATTTACTTGTTTCCTCTCTTTCCTGCACACACAACATGCAGACAGACAATGAGCAAAAAATACAACACTAGATGAACAAGGTAATCCTTACTGAACCTAAATTAGTCGGATTAGGCAACGTAGTGTGTATCTAAGTGGCGGAGGGGATGTGCTGTCAATGAGTTGCGGTGGTGTTGGGATTCTAGGCGGGTAAAATTGTCAATGACCAAAATGGTCAGCTGTTGGCTTTTAATTCTTCAATTCTTTTTTGGGGTAATTTCTATCTTTTTTCTTTGGTTGACGGGTCAGTAGGATAAGGTATTAGTGAATGGAAATGAAGAGGTCGAGAGGAAGAACATATGGTGCGTTGGCTTGCCCCTTTGAGGTGGAGAGGAAGCACAACTAGGGCTTCTGTGGAGCCCCGCCATTGTGCTTGTTGGAATTCCGTGTTCATCAGTTAGGTGAACTGAACCAGAAAGAGACCAGCCTGAACTGCAGGCTGACAGTCGCAGAGTCGTCCTACTCCATTTGCAGGTGGCTCTTGGGCAGATGGAAAAGATGGGTTCATCCAATGTTTGATTTATTCTAAAATATATAAGATGAAAAAAAATGCATATAAATAATCAATATCTTTATTAATATATTATTTTTTTAAAAAATAAAATAAAATATATATTTATAATTTAAAAAATTCGTACAAACCAGAGGACCCAACCTATTTTCTGTCGTGGACTGACACGACCCATATGGCAACGAAAGCCCATAGGCCCACAATAGAAAATGTATGGGCCTTAAGCCTCGAAAGGGCCTCACGGAAGCCCGTTATCATAACTTAAGTGTTTTCATCTGTTACGAGATTTTTTTTAAATGAAAATAGGTATACAGAAAAAAGTATGAAGTATGCTCACTCCACCGTCAGCTCCGTTTATCGGTCGCTATTCGATTGGGTCCTCTTCTGTGCTTCTGCTTCTCCCTCTCTCTCCATCAGGCTTATACTGTAAGCTAGGGTTTTAATCCCTTCGTCTTGTATTCTGCCCATCGTATCGAAGGATCATTTGATCATACGCATTCAGGGGATAGAGTCCCCCCCGCAGCCATGACCGACTGGCAGCAGCTTCTCCAGTCGATCCTCCTCGGCCTCATATTCTCCTACCTCCTTGCCAAGCTCATCTCTGTCATCACCTCCTTCAAGGATGACAACCTCTCTATCGCCCGTGCATCCTCCTCACCCTCCGCTAGTTCGCGGCTACTCAGCCCCCGGCCCGACCAGTCGACCACCATGGCGGAGGCACCTGATTCCGGCGCTGACGTGGACTCCCTCGTGGCGGAGCATGGAAGCCTCAGGAACGAGAGCGTCTTTGGCACTGATGATGGTAGAGGGAGCGACAGTGACTGGGAGGGAGTTGAGAGCACTGAGCTAGACGAGGCCTTTAGTGCCGCTACTACTTTTGTAGCAGCGGCAGCCGCGGATCGCCTATCGCATAAGGTGTCCAACGATGTTCAGCTGCAACTCTATGCACTCTATAAGATCGCTACTGAGGGCCCTTGTAGTCCTCCTCAGCCACCTGCCTTGAAAATGACGGCAAGGGCTAAGTGGTAGCTTGTTTTCTTTTCTAATCTTCATTGATCAATCTTTACGTATTCTATAATAATGAAGATTGCTTTATTTACGTAACTGAAGGATGACTGCTTGGTAAAAAGATCTACCAGAGAGGCTGTTCACTTGTTTGGGATGATCATTGGGTATTCTGTTCCAGTTTCATATGTCTATAATACTCGGTCGTGTTCTGCTTTCTCCAACATCTTGACTATTATTGAAATCATGTTTTGTTAGGAATTCCATGTGAGTGAGTTCTTAGTTATGGTGTTGGAATGATTTGGTGACATTAAGTTCTAAAACAATTACGTGCCATCTTGAAGTTTCTGCTAAAGTTTCATTTCTCAATTAAGTATTTCTTGCATTATAAGTGGATTGATGTTTTGTGCTGGAGAGAGCAGATAGTTGATTTTGGCTGATTTTCCTAGGCAAGCGTGGAATAAGCTGGGTGCTATGCCTCCAGAAGATGCCATGCAGAAGTATATTGAGATTGTCACAGAGCTTTATCCTACTTGGGCAGCTGGATCGAGTGCAGTGAGTTTGAACTATCCTGCAACTTCCTGGATTTTGTGCTGGTTATTATCTCTATGGTAGTTTGCTTATTTTTCTGTCATCCATTCTTCAGAAAAGTAAAGGTGGGGATGTTGATGGGTCTAGTGCAGATGCCAAAGGACCAATGGGCCCTGTTTTTAGTACATTTGTCTATGAGGAAACTGCAGATGACCTGTAAGATTCTTGGAAGGGATAATCATAATCTTAGTTTACTAAAGAGTTGACTATTTGATGATCTATGAAGTATGTGAAATGTTTATATTTCAGTATATGGTTGGGTTTATGTATATCCACCCATATCTTCTTTTCTCAGATATTTGTCTGGTAAAAATGGCTTCTCTCAGCATCATTCATATCATATTTGATTTGATTAATACAACATGGCAGAAGCTCTGCTGCCACTGGTTCAATGTACTTTCAGACTTGATTTTTTTATGCAATGCATTTCTCCGAGATGTTTATTTTATATTACTAGGTTGTTAAACAGCCTGTATATGTGGTAAAGACGCATGTCTTTTGCAGGAAAATGGATGCTATACACGCTTTTGCAAGAGAAGGTGAAGTGGATAATCTTGCCAATTGCATTGATAGCGGTGTCAATATCAATGTTCAAGGTAATGGAAACATCTTTATTGTTCGAAATTTCTATGTTTTTCCCCCTGAAAATGAATTAATTGATTTGTTTAGTGTTGTGATTTCGACCAGCATCCCATATCTGATACTGTAATTTAGGAATTGAAAGGTTTATAGTGGAGGAATTTTTTGTTATATAAGTTTTTCACTTTGTGAGGCAGTTTGACATTATTTCAGATAGCGAGGGTCGGACCCCTTTGCACTGGGCTGTTGATCGTGGTCACTTCAATGTTGTTGAGTTGCTTATAAGTAAAGGGGCTGATGTAAATTCCAAGGTACATTTTAAGGTCACTGTAGGTTTATGCTTTTAGATCTTATTTTCAGTTACATTTTCTAATTGTTTTTTCTCATCTACTTGAATTGGAGAGTTAGATCTTCTGTCCCCTTACTAAACATCTGACTAGAGTAAGCAAGAATTGAAACATCTGAGCATGCTATTAAGTTATCTTGAAATAATCAGAATGATTTTACTAAACATCCAACTAGAGTGAGCAAGGTATTTGGCCAAATCTGCACTGACTTTCAATCTTTTCTTGGCCCGTGCAGGACAAAGAGGGCCAAGTACCACTACATTATGCTGCTCTTTGCGAAAGAGAGGGAATTGGAGAGTTACTTGTGAAGCATAAGGCAAACATGGCTATTAAAGACAATGATGGGCTCTCACCATCAGACCTCTGTGATTTTGATTGGCCCTTTATGAAGATCTCTGAAGAGAAGGCATCGGATTAAATTTAGCCTCCTTTGGCGCTGTAGCATCCTGTAACTGAAGGACACTAGAGCTCAACACTTGTATTCGTACTGCCCCTCAAAATGTATACAACATTTACACGTTTAACTTATCTTCCAGTTTTGATTTGGGCAGATAGGCTCCCACGGATGGCACGCATTATTAATTGGCTTCAGTTGCAACCTCGTTGATAAAGGCCATTTTGATCAACTCCTTGTTCTCTGTCAATTTTCAATTTCACAGAATTCACGGGGCATGATAGAGGCAAGCGCAGAGTGAAGGACGCCATGGCAGTCCAGTGACCGTCCCCTGTTCTTCCCGCTATAAACTCTATTGTTGAAAACGGCGGAGGAGAAGTGCGTATTGGGCTTCTTCTTTCTTGAGCTAAAAATTGAGCCCTTACGTCAACTGCATTATTTACAGTATATAAATGCCAAGAAAGAGGGAAGGGGAAGAAGATGACGTCAATATAATCAATCAGCCTTCTGGGATGAAGTCTCTTTTTCTGTCCGACCTTTGGATCTCTCTGGTCATCGTCTTCCTCGTCCTCAGCTTTCATGAAGCCCTCTTCCGCTCCTTCGGCGATTCCACATGTAAACTCCGTGTTTTGAAGCACTGCACGCTTGCTTAACTTGAGTTCATCGAATTAATTAATTTTTTGCGCCTCTTTGAATTTTGACCGAAGAGCAAGCTCCAAATTTCTTCGGAATTGAGGGCGGTTTGTTTTTCCTGGATTAAGTTTTTTTTGGAGGTTTGCATTATTCACTTTGATCTTGCAATTGGAAGTTGAAGAGCCGAGTGGCCCATAGAGATTGCTGTTCTTTGTGATCTGGGCTCATACTGTCTATTATTTATCATCATTGAATCGAGAACTGCAGCAGGATTTTTTGATATAATAATCATGTTGCAGTTGTTTCCAGACTTTTGTAGTGTTTGATTTGGTACACCTTTGACTGAATTGATAATTTTGACGTTTTTGTTGTATATGCTGTACAGTCATCTTTGTGCCTCTCATTCTTTCATACTTAGTTAGCTACATTCACCATTGGGCTGATCTGATTAGTTTTTATCTCAATAAGGAGTTGCTTCAGAAGAAATTCTTCAGATAGCTTTCCACCCTGTACTTTAGATGCCTTTGAAAATTTCCGGACACTGTGGACTATCTTCTTCTGCTAGAAATGTGCAAAAATTATGATATTATCTGCTTTACGTTTTAGAAGCTACAGCCTCTGATTTATATGAAAGCAGGTAAACAAATCAATTGATGGGGAAGAATCCTGGTGTTGTGACCGCCTAGAAGAGTCTCATTGGGTATTTTATCATCCATCAAGTTCAGCTTCGACTGAGGACGAGTGCTGTTCTCAGGGAGATAAGTCTGCGGCTTCAAATGCCCCCATCATGCATCGACCACATGATACAAAGTGGTGGTTGCTCGTGCAACCTGACTTACAGCATCATTTGAATAGCTTGGAGGCCAAGATCTCTGCCCACGGTTCCTCTTATATGACCCAAACCACCAAGTCTTGTGAGCATCTTGAAGAATTTGATGTTAATGTTTGTGTTAAGAATGATACTTGTTCTTCTCTCCTGCCTCCATCAAATCACCACACTTGGGACTTGGAGTCCGATAAGCTGAACTCTTCGGCTACTTCACAAGCCAAGAAGCTCTCTCTTGATATGGAACTATCATGGATGGGAAGTGAGAACACTGCACCATGGTGGAGAAGCATGGATAAAGATGATCTAGCTTCATTGGTTGCTCAGAAATCGCTTTACATTGAGAACTGTGATCTTCCACGAACTCAGCTGAAGCACTCCAGGGAAGAGCCAGCTAATCGTGTAGTTCACAGAAAGTTGATACCTTTGAATGTAGAGTCAATATCAGAGAAAGTCTGCACTATTTGTGATCGCCATGTTTTGGATGGGCCCTGCAGGTATTTTGCTTTCTGAATGATGATATGTACCTGTAAATCTACCGCATTGTTAATCTCGTGGATTCACAATATCCTTTCTGGAATTGTCTTTTTTCAAGTGAAATTTTGTTCAGTATTCAACCATCCTGGATCTGTTATTAGTGGCAGTTGTGCTAAAAAAATCTATCTTCACTCTTGAATTGCTGGTTGACTTTTATTGGCATTGATATATACACTTTGTAATTCCTTTGCAGTTGCAACTTTAGCAAAACCCTAGATGAGGATCAAGCAAATCTGCAGAAACATCCTGAGGATATGTTTAGTACGTCTCGGTTATTAGAAGCTCTGTGTCACTCTCAGACACGCGCAAGGCAGGCTGAGGAAGCAGCCCAGAAAGCATTTGCTGAGAAAGAACATATTGTTACTCTCTTCTTCAGGCAAGCTTCTCAGCTCTTTGCTTACCGACAGTGGCTCCACATGTTGCAGCTTGAGAACTTCTACATGCAGATTAAAAACAGAACTCTCCCAAGACCTGATCTTTTCCCAGATAAGTTGGGTTGGCTCCCGAGGAAAGGGAATATAATGATGAATGGAGATCTAGATAAAACAGGAAAGGGAAGGCATGGCAAGGGCAGATCTGCCGTTGCACTTGCCTTGGGTTTAGGCCTTGTGGGTGCAGGCCTTCTTCTCGGTTGGACTATGGGATGGTTGTTATTTCCCCGTGATTTTAGTTGCTGTTGAATGTTGAGAGCTGTCTGTCTCAGCTCCAATGGCTGACTCTCATAGAGCCCAAGGTTTCCCTCCAATATGACCATAGCTTAGTTGAGGGTGTGGTTGAGGTAAGTGGTGCTTATTTGTTCCATGTCTTCTGTTAGAATGTATATGATATGATTAGTCAATTTGCTCATCTATGATGCACTTCTGGTGGGGAGATCTTAGTGTTGTATATACACGTCTGTGTTGTACATTTCACAGTTAGTGAATATGGCAGATAATGTTTTCATGTTGGTTTAAGGGATTGGTGTTGGGATATTCATAGTGAATATGATCAAGTGATCTGCAGTTCTGAATAAAATGTATTCTTGTTAGTGAGTCTTCAATACAGTTTAGGCTTCAACTGAACCCTTCTTTGTTCACATGAAACAAAGCTCTAGTGGCTGCAATTTCGAGCTGTACTAGGAAGCCAAGTTTTGGGTCCAGATGGCTGCTGAAAACAAGCAACCCAATGATAGGTTTTATCAAGAAGATAATGTTATTGATGTTGTATAGATAATGAGAAAAGTCAGGAGACCCAACGGTCGTCTTGACCTTACTTTCATTGGGGGCATTGATGATATGTTTCATTGGGGGCATTGATGATATGATGTGACGATACGGTATAGATACAGCCACCTACCACTCATCAGCTAACCTAATACAACACTTTATTTTTACAGACGATCGTCACCCGCCTTCTCCCGCTTCTCCGGCCTTCCCCAGCCTTCCCCAGGGGACCACCTGCTTAATTCTTCCGTAAATGCCTGCCTGCATCCCCCATCCAATCCATGGAATCCATCAGTACACTGATATAGCATGCCAATAAAAACTAGCCTTATCCTCATACGGTGTTCATGTAACACTCGTGGAATCTGTCTTTGATTTGATTCAAATAACACCATTTTAATTCTTTGAAAGATGAGGGTGATAGGTTGCTGTGAATCATACTGACCAGTAACTGGGATTTGGATTTGCCATGGGAGAGACTCAAGGAACTCCCTCCCCTCTTAACCGTCATTGTCTTCTTCACCTTAGTCCTGCCACCATCGTCGTTGTCGCTTCTGTAAATAGTGGAGGAGAATGGGTGGTCGTCGTCATCGTGGGTTCCTCCTCTGCTGTCAACGCTTTTCGCCTTAGGAGATGCCCAGTTCCAGCGTGATGATCCGAAGAAGACGACCTTGCCCCTGACCTCCGACCCCGAGCTCCCTCCGTCGGAGCTCCGGAGCGACCACCTGCTGGACAACGATCGGCCTATGTGGGGCCCGTCCATGACTGTTATCGACGAAGGAATGCTCGCAACTTTAGATCCATTATTCAGCAGCCTCGGCGGCAGCTTCAAGCACCTATATAAATATATATATATATATTCATCATGTATCACACTAGAACAATACTAACTACATAAAGAAACCTATTTAACTAAACCAAACACTCATATATATCAGTGCCTGACGCTGGTGGGTGGCTTGGACTCGGTGGCGCAGAAGGGGCGGGGCTTCCCGGGCGCCTCCTCCCACTGGAACGGTACGGAAACCGCCGTGTAAGGTGGTGGCCTCACAGTCCTCCCTTGCGGCTTTGGCGGCTTTCTCGGGAGAGAGGACAGGGAAAGCTTCGGGGTCGCAGCCTCCTCCTCCTCCTCCGCTCTCTTCTGCTCTCCAGCCTCAGCTGCTTCTACTACTACCGGTGCAGTGTCGGAGGGACCTATTTTCATGGGTGATCTGAGATTACAAACGTCCCTCTTTTCGCCAGCAGTGTGTATGATGGATCCCTTCACTTTATACCTAACTCAGTGCAGAAAAAAAATCACAACTTGCTCAGCATGAAATGATCATGGCAAGCATGGATGCCATTAAAGGAGTAACGTGTAATTATTGGGCGGGTCCTCCAAGGGGATACCCATTAACGGTAACAGCAAAGCACAGCTGCATGCATGTGTACTTAGCTGTTGAAAAGTAGTGATTATCTATGGAACCCAGCTTGCATCCTCTAATCCATTATATCATACACATATAAATTGAAAGCGAGAGGATGAGTTTGTGCATTGAGCTACACGATCTCCATTTATTGCGGTCACATCTCGCATGTATTTCATCGCCATAACTCCTGGACAACACGGCACAAGCGCCTGGTCAAACGTATTCTGCCTTCTTTTTGGTTCTCTAAGGCTTTGACTTGACTGACAGACATAAAGGGTCCACTGGAACGTCTTTTAGGGGGCGATGGCAGTAGATAGAACACAAGATGAAGAATCTCGTAGACATACATGATGAATTCGGAAAACATATTCAACTGAGAGAACGAAGTTGATGAAGGGAACTAACTCATTGTCGTGTTATTGTCAGCTTTGAACGGAACTCATTGTCTTGGCCCAGAAAAAAAAGTCACTATCGGAAGGGAATGAATGGGCAAGAAATGTTGAGCAAGATGATGATGCACAGGCCCAACATGTAATGGATGCGAGCTCGATCTATGCAATCCATCCGGATAGAGTCCAGGTTGTTTGTTCCCTTTCGACCTGTTACAGGCCCGGTTCTTCAATGGCCACACATCCCTGCGGGGAGCCTCTGGTTCTGCACCGCCTGCAATCCATTTAAATTCCAGGTCCATCAACAGCAGCCGAAGTTTGCCAGATATTTGTTTCTTCCGTCAGTTTCCTTCTTCACCCTCCTCTTCCTTCCGCTGACATTCATCTATATTTGTCTTCCTCCAAAGAAAAAAAGAGAATCTCCTAACTATCTTACGTGCGTCCATTTCGATTTATTGTCCATAGCATCTCTGTCAATCCGTGATTCGGATCCCTCTATGAACCTTAATTCTCTCTTTCGTTAGCCTCTGATTCTGCTTATTTTGCTTTCTGGGGGAGTGAAATACAGAGAGAAGAGAGGCCATGGCCGCGGTGCTCAGGTCCAAATCATCCAGAGAAATTGCGTCTCTCACGGTCTCTCAGTTTCGATGCTTCATGGCCAATGCTCACCGCATGGGCAGCAGCTACAATCTGGACTGCTTCTCCTCCCACTCTCCGTATCACTTCACTTCCTTCAAGCCAGTCTCTCTTCGAAGCGATTTTATTGAGAGAGGCACGCAGTTCCTCGATGAGCGCAAGAGGGGTGACTTTGTCTGTGATGGTAGGGGAATAACGGAGGATAATCCTAGAGTGAGGCATGGCTATGGCATGAATCGCAGCGTTGATTTAGGTATCATGAACTCCTACGGTGAACCTCCGGAGGTTTGGCAGCCTCCTGGTGGAGGGGTCGTGCGGCTTGGCGATTTAGGGGCCATCCCCGGCAGGTCAGGCGGTGGAGGTGGGTCTGTTACCGGTGGATTTGTTGCAAGCTCGGAAGATGGATCATGGGGTGGATCGAATTGGGGGCATAACTTTCCGACGCCAAAGGAGATCTGCAAGGGGCTCGACAAGTTTGTCATCGGACAGGAAAGAGCTAAGAAGGTAATGGTTTGTTGCTTGGTCTTTTGTACAGTACAAGTTGTACTGTACCCAGCTTGACAAAGCTTCGGAGCTGTGGATTAACCATTGCAGTAGTGTTACAGGTGCTATCCGTGGCAGTTTACAACCACTATAAGCGGATCTATCATGACTCCTTGAAGAGGTGACAATCGAAATAGATATCTTGATGATGAATGGTCTGCTTGTTTGGAGTTTAAAGAAGCCTATTAAATTGAGGATTTCGATGCCATAGTCTAATCAACTAGTGGTTATTCATAATATTCACTGGGTGATTTTCGTTGTGTTTATGATGTACCAAACTTTACTTTGTGCAGTTTGATTCTTTAATAGAGTAGGGTGTTTGTGATGTCCTTTTTCCATTTCCTTGTTGCAGTAGGTTCATTGCATTTGAATTAGTGTTTATCGTACTATGGGGATTCAAGCTCAGTGTTAACCACTAGAGAGAACAAGTTTCTGCTGTATCTTTTGGCTGTTTTAACATTGTTCAAACAATATTGTAAGCTAGGCCAGCTGGAGGACTGGAAAATGGAAGTGGAGATGTAATGGAGGATGACTTTGTGGAACTTGAGAAGAGTAACATTCTTCTCTTGGGACCAACAGGCTCAGGTCATTTTCTTCCATCCATATGATGAATTTTATGGTGTAAATTCAAAACGCTTAAATCCTTAGATGATTGCCCCTGATTATTCTTATTGTGCATTGTGCCAAGGACAGGGAAGACATTGCTAGCCAAAACCTTGGCTCGGTTCGTAAATGTCCCATTTGTGATAGCAGATGCAACAACACTAACTCAGGCAAGATATTATTTATTTGTTTGTTTGTTTTATGTGGTTTGATTCTTCAATGACCTGTCATCTTCCAATCTGATATTTTATGCTTTTTCATAGAAGATTTGCCTGTGGTGCACTGTTCTCCTGTCATACTTTAAAATTTTCCATTTTCAAGTTTTCTCCCTCTTGTCTGAAAGGGGTGATGAATACCACTCAATCAGTCAAAGTGATTCAATCATTTCTATTTTCAGTGGCATTTCTTTTCATTTTGCAGGCAGGGTATGTAGGGGAAGATGTGGAGTCCATATTACAGAAGCTCCTCACAGTAGGTTTTTTTTTTCCTTTAAAAGAATTCATTGTCGAGGGGATGATGCGGGAACTGTAAACATTTATACATTTGATTAGTTTTCAGGGGTAGGAGATATTTTAAGGTAAACTGGATCTGTGTAGATTCTTATGCCCTGAAGTAAGGTTGATGCAGTTTGAGAACAATTAACGTGTGATATGGGTCAACATAATTTATGATTCAGCCTAAGAGAATTTTTTCTAGTGCTATCTATTATATGTAGAATTTTGGTATGAATTGACGCACTCCCTTATTTTGCATGCATCAGGCTGCTGATTATAATGTTTCAGCTGCACAACAAGGCATTGTGTACATTGATGAAGTGGATAAGATCACTAAAAAGGTTATCCCCTTTCAATTGTATGGCACGGTTCTCCTTTAACATTACTTGTTTGTATTCAAGCTTACTTCCATAATCTCTGCAGGCAGAGAGCATCAATCTCAGTAGGGATGTATCTGGGGAGGGTGTGCAGCAGGCGTTACTGAAAATGTTAGAAGGAACTGTAAGTTCGCCTGTGAAAATCTAGTTTTTTTTCCATCTTTAAGTGCTCTAGCTCAAATGAATAAGCATGTAATCTCTGAAAGGACATGTATGCCAATCCGAAAATTTGTTGATTTCCATATCATGTTCAAGATGAATAAATAGATGTACAGATATGTGGTTAATATTCTTCATTCTTGTGAAGATTGTAAATGTTCCTGAGAAGGGAGCTCGGAAGCACCCTAGAGGTGACAATATTCAGGTAGTTGCTTGTTTTTCTGCATTGTCTACCTTTGACTTATCTCTTTTATTCTCCCACTTTCTTTGCTTCTTAACAGGTACGGTTGTCTTTATTATTTACATGACAGATTGACACAAAGGACATTCTCTTCATCTGTGGAGGTGCATTTATCGATCTGGAGAAGACTATCTCTGAGAGGTAGTGTCATCAATCTAGATTTACTCTCTTCCTTGTAATTTGAACTTTTAATGTGCTTCTTGAAACAATTATTCTTCCCTTTGCTTAAATTTTCAGGCGTCAAGATTCTTCAATTGGGTTTGGTGCTCCAGTTAGAGCTAATATGAGAACCGGTGGGGTTACAAATGCCACCGTGACATCGTCTTTGTTAGAGACCGTATGGATTCCTTTATTTTTTATTGATGTATTTCACGCATCTTGTCAGCAAAGAAAACTGATTAGTGTTTATGTCTAACTGATGTGCTGCTTAAAATGGCAGGCCGAGAGTAGTGATCTTATTTCATATGGTTTAATACCCGAATTTGTAGGAAGGTTCCCAATCCTGGTGAGCCTGTCAGCACTATCGGAAAACCAGCTTGTCGAGGTAATTTCTAATGTTGGGATTTTTCCTCATATGACTGATAATAAACTTTGAGTCAATCAGTCTGTTTCAATTAGTCATTCTGACTGGCTCTCAATCCTTCTCAAGGTCCTAACAGAGCCAAAAAATGCCTTGGGAAAGCAATACAAGAAGCTGTTCCAAATGAATGGTGTAAGTCCTGATGAATAGATTGTCCCCAGGAAGATGAAGCATTTAACTAGTTGTTGTTCCATTCTGTTGGTTTTATAACGCTCTGGATCATAAAATATTTGTTCAGGTGAAGCTGCATTTCACTGATGCTGCCTTAAGATTAGTTGCAAGAAAGGCAATAGCAAAAAATACTGGAGCACGAGGCTTACGTGCGCTCCTTGAAAATATTCTTATGGATGCCATGTACGAGGTATTTCACAATTTCTTTCTTGGACATGATGATTACAAACCCGGATGAGACTTGGGCTCAACAAATTCCCCTGCCTAAAATCAGTTTTCTTCTTCCTGTCAGATTCCCGACCTGCGTACAGGGGGTGATATAATTGATGCAGTAATAGTTGATGATGAGGCTGTTGGGGTTCATGGGAAAGGAAATGGAGCCAAGATACTCTATGGAAAGGGTTCTTATGAACATTACCTTGCACAGACTAAAATGAAGGACCAGGTTGTAGCTATCCTCCTCTTGCAAGTATCAAATCAAGGATCTGCCAGTGCTCGTGCTTTGGAAGATAGAAGCTAATAAATAGTCTCTCATTTTGCAGGCAAGTGCGGAGGGATCTGATGGGGAACCCGAGGTGGAAGCAGAGATCCCAAAGATTGTTGCCAGCATGTAACAATTTGGTTAAATCTTGCCACTCTTTAAGGATAGGTGTACATAATAAGTCTATATTTATTATGGGCACAGTGATATCTGTATTGTGTATATTTATATTCAAATTTCAACACCATCATCATAATATGCCATTTTCTTGACCTTCACTGCATTTGCTGTAGGCAGTCTTGAGCTCAGCATATAGAATTGTCTGATAGCTTTCTGTTTTGGGTCCTTTTTTTACTCAAAACAATCTTAAAATCTCACTTGCAAGAGCAGTCTTCTTCTTGACAGGATGATGTCCAGTTGTTCCTAGTTCAAATGAAGAACAAACAATCTGTGCACCGCATCTTGTGAAATGGAAACATTGGCTGTCAATGATGCAATAATATTAGCACTAGGCTCCACTCTGGATCTGATGGGGGCAGGGATCTACTGCGTGGGGGCCAAGTAATAACGCATTCGCAGCGACAGATCACGAAGGTTGCGGCTTTTGGTAGAGAAAAAAAAACATACTGTTGCAGTTGAGAACACCTCCATCATTTCGCAGTTATATTAATTCATAATTATCCTTTAAAAATTCATAATATTTATTTTATTAAATGTATGATCATAGCTGAATTTATTAAATTTGATATTATTTAATATTCTTATAAATTTATATTTTTTTATTTTTAAATATTTTATCAATAATATGAACAAAATAATATTGATTTATATTTTAAATTAATTAATTATTAATATATTATTCTTATAAATTATTATAAGATAATATATTACTTTAAATAATATTATAATTTGTTGGGTTTACCTAAAAAAGTTATCACCCAAGTATTCAATGGACCACTTTCTCTATATTTCATGGGTTTCTCCTTGTCCACAACCCTCTCTCTCTCCATCCAATTTCACAATTCGAAGGTATCTCTCTGTTCATCAACTCAACTGCCTCAGGTCAGTCCGAACTGATTCCACCAAAACTAGCGGCAGCGCATCTTTAGATCTCTGCTCCACATCGAAACCGATCGATTCCTCCGTATCAGATAAAGGTTCCAGTCTTCTGTCCCTATAAACTTGACTGAATCTCCATCACCTCTATAGGCTAGCTATCTGTTGTTGCGGGAATCTGAAATTGGAATCTCGCACCTCAGATTCTCGCTTTCTTTCCCGATCACATTCTCTGCCTTTACAGGTGCCATTCCTGCCATATTCGTCCGGCCTTTTTGGAGCTCTGTCGCTTACCTTTCGAATACTTTTTCTTTCGCTTTCGACTTTGGGAGCTGCGCGATACAGATTTTTGGCGTATTGAGCTGTTTCTTGTTGGTTTTGAGCTGGTAATGATAGCGGTTAGTGTTCAATTAATGGATGGTAGCTTCTTTTGTGTATGGGTTTCTTGCTGCTTGCTGTCCGGTTGCTGAGGAAGTGGGGAAATAGTGGAAAATCAAAGCTTTGGAATTATCGCATTAAAGTATATCTTGTAGTTTGTTACCCAAAGTGGGCATCGTTGAGGGATTCAGGAAGTAAATTCTCCCTTTACCTAATTTCTTTTCTTAATGCCGAGATATTGAATTGAAATGTACTAAAAGCATAAGACTAGGAGTTAGCAATAAGTCACCCAGTCTACATTACCGGGCTTAAAACTTGCAACTGAAGGCTGGACTAATTCATAAATGAAAGTATCTCTTGTAGTTGACTTTATTTTTGATGTTTTTTGTTTTGACATTACCTTCTCTTCTAATAAACTTCTTTTGAGAGGTATTAGTTTTGATCTCTTCTTTCTTTTGTTGTTAAAAATAATAAGCACGCTCATACAATAAAATTTACTTCATAGAACTCTGTTATAAATGTTAATGTTGATGTTATAGTTTACTTCGAAAAAGATGCTTCTCCTTGGGTCATGGGAATATTGATTTGTTTGGTGTCCATAGGATTGCCAAATGTTCTGCATACAAAAACCTGAATGTTCAAAAGTTTCGGTCATCGAAGAAAAATATGTACTTGCTTTATATTAGACTAATATGCAATTCTATTCTGACATGCTTTGATCAGTACAGCAAGGTGGTCCTCTTGTAATGCAATTAGCTGATGAGACAAAGAAGAACTTGAAGAGATCAAGATCATTTCCTTTCGAAATGCTAGTAACTGACAACACAACTCCACAAAATGTTGAAGACTGCATTCTATTTCCGATTGATGAAATAGTGCAACATCCCTTGCCTGGATATGCTGCACCGACTTTGATCACTTTCAGTCCCGACGACAATTTGATTACTTATCTCTTTAGTCCGGATCAGACTTTGAATAGGAAGGTTTTTGCATTTGACCTGAAGAGTTCCAAACAAGAGTTGATCTTCAGTCCCCCAGATGGTGGGCTTGATGAGGATAACATATCACCTGAAGAAAAGTTGAGACGGGAGAGGTTGAGGGAGCGTGGCCTGGGAGTTACACGGTATGAATGGGTCAAGACCAGTTCAAAGAAGAAAACAATAATGGTGCCTCTTCCTAATGGGGTTTGTACTCTGCAGTTTGTCCTTTGGTAGTCTCAAGTTTTCCCTTCTCATGTTTGTGGCCAGAAGAATGATGCCTGACATCTTCGACGGACAACTGGTTGAATTGATTTTTCTTTTTGCCTTTGCTATTCAGTTTTTTCCCTAAGATACTTGTCTTTGTTTTTTTTCCATGAACAGATATACTTCCAGGATCTCTCTTCTCCAAATCCAGTGCTGAAGCTCTCAAGTTCACCATCTTCACCAATTATTGATCCACATATTTCTCCAGATGGCAGCATGATCGCTTTTGTGAGAGATTGTGAATTGCATGTTCTGTATGCATTATATAATGAGCAACGACAATTAACAAGTGGTGCTGCAGAAAATGGAATGGTAAGAGGTCTAATGAACATAGATACATTTCATCCCATTCTTTCTGGAAACACATACTTTGGTATTGACCTTATTGTTTTATGTTCTTCAGACTCACGGGCTTGCGGAGTACATAGCTCAGGTATGCATTTTTTCTTACATGTCAACAAAGATGCTTTCTATGTAGAGCGACTTAGGGTGTCTTTCTCTAGTCTGATATTGTTGAATCATTCATATGTTTTCAGGAGGAGATGGATCGGAAGAATGGCTACTGGTGGTCATTGGACAGCAGATTTATTGCATTTACAGAAGTCGATTCTTCTGACGTGCCTCACTACAGGATAATGCATCAGGGAAAAGACTCTGTTGGTCCTGAGGCAGAGGAAGATCACTCGTATCCATTTGCAGGAGCCTCAAATGTTAGAGTTCGTCTAGGGGTTGTTCCCTCTGCTGGGGGGCCCATTACTTGGATGGACCTTCAATGTGGAGGATCACATGAATCTGAAAGTGAAGAGGAATACTTAGCCCGAGTTATCTGGATGCATGGAAATGGTCTTGTGGCTCAAGTAGTGAATAGAACACAATCAAGAATAAGGCTGCTCAAGTTTGATATCAAGACCAGGTTAGGGAAAGTCCTGCTAGTGGAAGAGCAAGAGACATGGATTAACTTGCACGACTGCTTTACTCCTCTTGACAGAGGGTTGTCAAAATTCTCAGGAGGGTTCATTTGGGCCAGTGAGAAGACAGGTTTTAGGCACCTCTATTTGCATGATGCTAATGGAGCTTGCCTTGGTGCCATCACCGAAGGTGAATGGATGGTTGAGCAAATTGCTGGTGTAAATGAAGTGCTTGGACTCGTTTATTTCACCGGAACTGTCGATGGGCCATTGGAGCATCACTTGTACTCTACAAAACTTGTTCCAGACTGGAATGCCCCTCTGCCTGCTCCAAAGAGATTGACTCAGGGGAATGGAAAACACATTGTTGCTCTCGATCATCATTTACGCAATTTTGTTGATATTCATGATTCCCTTAAGTCTCCACCACGGGTTTCCCTCTGCTCACTCGATGATGGAAATGTCATTATAGATCTATATGAGCCGCCATTAGCAATCACAAGGCAGAAAAGGCTGCAGCTTGAGCCTCCAGAGATAGTTAATATTCGAGCAAATGATGGTACAATTTTGTACGGAGCGGTGTACAAGCCTGATATAATGAAATATGGACCTCCCCCTTACAGAACTATGGTGAGCGTGTATGGTGGTCCTGCTGTACAGTCTGTCTTGGATTCATGGATGAATACTGTGGACATGAGAGCACAGTATCTCAGAAGCAAAGGCATTTTAGTATGGAAGGTCAGTCTACAAATTCAAGCATGAAGATTTCATTTGATAATGTCCCATGATTTCTTGTTCCTGTTTCTCTTATTCAAAGGATCAAATTTTAATGCATATTGACAACATATTCTGTGAGCTATGGTAGATGGTACTCCAGTACAATATTTAGACCGCACTGCAGCATGTGACTGCTTAAGCAACAATTGGCATCTCTTTGGCCAGTCCATGAATTAGGAAACCGCGCATAGTGGAGATTTACTTGGATGTTGTTACTCATAATGTGCTTCTATTAGGGAGTGAATATTGAGTTGCTTTGCACTGGCAGGTAGACAATCGAGGAACTGCAAGGCGGGGTTTGAAATTTGAAGGGGCCATTAAAAACCAGTTTGGCTCTATAGATGCTGAGGATCAGGTAGCCGGTGTTCGGTGGCTCATCAAACAGGGCTTGGCCATCCCAGGACGAATTGGTATATATGGTTGGAGCTACGGGGGCTACCTTTCGGCCATGTCACTGGCAAGGTTCCCTGACGTGTTCTGCTGCGCAGTCTCAGGAGCCCCAGTGACATCCTGGGATGGCTACGACACCTTCTACACGGAAAAGTACATGGGCTTGCCAGCGCACAACACATCGGGCTACCATTCTAGCTCTGTGATGACCCATGTTGAGAAGATGAAGGGGAAACTGTTGCTCATCCACGGGATGATCGATGAGAACGTTCATTTTAGGCATACTGCGAGGCTTGTGAATGCACTGGTGGATGCAGGAAAGTCTTATGAGCTGATGATCTTCCCAGATGAGAGGCATATGCCGAGGAAGCACCGGGATCGAATTTACATGGAGGAGAGGATATGGGATTTCATAGAGAGGAACCTGTGAAAAAGAATAATGAAGAGAAAACAATAAAAGAAAAAAAACCAAGTTTGTCTCTTTTCCAACCTAAGCAGTGAAATTCCTCTTTCAGATGAAGACGTGAGCAGAGTCCAATGACTTGCTCGAGAATGCAGAGTCCGGTGATCAATCCATACTCCCGGAAGGTTCTTTTCCTTGGCCAAGAAGTGCAATAAATAATTTAATATCCCTTTTTCCATAAATAGTGCATTGCATTTAATTAAATTGATAATAAAAAGTGCTTGTCTAGCGCATGTCGACACTCTTGACAGGTGTCGAAGGTGCATTGGTCGTAGTACGCACTAACTCTTATGTCGGAAGATCCGATCAGGGCTTGGGGAAAAAGGCAGAATAAAACTTAACGCCGTTAACTCCGGGGCAAAAACATGCAGCAAACAAAAAATTAATTCCACGTCCCAGTGGGAAGGGACCACCTTTTCCCTCCGTCATCAACGGCCGTTAAGTAACATAACGTAGGCAGAAAGGAGTCTCTCTCTCTCTCCTTCTTCCTGTGCTAATAGACGCCTCCGTCTATACCATTTATGTATAAATAGATTCCATGGGAACTCAAGTACCACCTTTCTCATTTTAGTCAGTCTCTCGCAGCTTCCATAGCTCTTGATCGCAGTCCCTAATTCTGTGTCGGGGCTCCTTCTCTCCTCGTAAGTGTGTCAAACTCTCCCTTTTCCTGTTGTTGTATTGTTTTGATGGTTGATTTATTAGAGAATGTAGCTCGAATTCATTTTCGAAAGTTAGTTTTTGTTTGTGGTTTCAAATTTAATATCATGAGCACTCTGCATTCCTGATGAAAGCATGTCTTCTGGAATCAGACTGCCACGGCCACTTTCAGTTTGCTTTGCAGCTATAGAGTCAATTCGAGCGATAGAACATGCAAGTTTGATCAGAGCACTTTGCTTTTCTTCATATAGTTTTTAGTCCTAGAGAGATTCAACTACGTTTTGGTTCCACTTTAGGTTTCTTTTGTGATCTGGGTTTTTCTTGATCAGTGTGATCTTGCTGCTATTGGTTGACTCCCCAGGTTGTCTTATCGCATTTTTGTTCTGTTTTCTTTGATGTAGGATGTACTTTTAGGGATATATACTAGGTATGCTGTGTTCAGCAGGCCTTGGAAGTTTCGGTAAATAGGTCGGCCAAAGGGAGGTCCTTTAAATCTTCTTCAGCAATTTTCACTGGTATCTTCCAAATTCTTGTATAACATTTGAAGTTACAAAGGTCCCATAGAATGAAGCCTTGAAGCTTTCATGTTTAGTGTTCAGCATTTTTGGCAATGCAATTTTGGGGTTTCTTGGAGTGCATGCCTTTTTTGCTAGCTAGAAAAACGGATTTTCCGAGTACTGCAGGGAAGGTCTGAGTTTTGGACTTTCAGGATAAGGGAGGTTTCTGATTGTGTGTCCAAAAGATGTCTGTTGTTGGTATTGCACTTAGTCCAGTACAGGAAGAATCCTTGAATTTCCCAGGCAACATGGTCAGCCGATATGGTCCTAGGTTAGATGATTCAATACTGATCTACCTATCTGCTGCTGGAACTGTGCTGCCCATACATATAATGGAGTCGGATTCCATTGCCTCTGTCAAACTGAGGATACAGTCAGTGAAAGGATTCTTCATGAAAAGGCAGAAACTGGTTTTCAGAGGGAGAGAACTTACCCGGGACAATTCTCGTGTTGGTGACTATGGGATTACTGATGGTAATGTATTGCATCTGGTGCTCAGGCTCTCAGACCTGCAAGCCATCATTGTTCGCACCCTCTGTGGAAAGGAGTTTGAGTTCCATGTGGAGAGGAACAGAAATGTGGGTTATGTGAAGAAGCAGATCACAAAGAAAGGGGGGAGATTTATTGATCTAAATGATCAAGAACTGGTATGTGATGGTGTGGAGCTGGAAGATCAAAGACACATATATGAAATCTGCATGAACTCTGATGCGGTGATTCACTTGTTTGTTCGCAAGTCTGCTAAAATGAGGGCCAAACCTGTGCAGAAACACTTTGAAGTTTTAATTGATGCTTCAGATGTGGATGAATCTGTGAAATCTGTGGATGAGTACCTAGTACAGCCTCCAATGCCCAGAGGCAATATCATAGAGAAGAAAGAGCTGAGAACAGATTTTCTATTGGAAGCTTTAATTCCTAACAAAGATATCAAACTTCCTTATGTTTTGGAGGAACTAATTAGAGGCACAAGTCAAGGGCTGGAGAAGGGAAACGAACCAACGCGTTCTTCAGAGGGTTCAGGAGGAGCATACCTCATGAAGAACTTATCGGGTTGTAAGTACATATCTGTTTTTAAGCCAACTGATGAGGAGCCATTAGCTGTGAATAATCCTAGGGGACTGCCAGTATCCATAACAGGTGAAGGGTTAAAGAAGGGCACGCGTGTAGGAGAAGGTGCCCTGAGGGAAGTTGCTGCCTTCATTCTAGATCATCCACAAGGCAGATGTCGATCATGGAGCAGTGCTGAGAAGGGATTTTCTGGTGTCCCACCAACAGTCATGGTCAAGTGTTTGCACAGAGGGTTCAACTATCCAGAAGGTTATGACAACACTTGTGAAAAAATAAAAATTGGATCTCTTCAGATGTTTGTGAGGAACAATGGAAGTTGCGAGGACATTGGGCCCCATTCTTTCCCTGTGCATGAGGTTCACAAGATCTCTGTGCTGGACATAAGGTTGGCCAATGCAGATCGCCATGCCGGGAACATATTGATCACTAGAGAGGGTGAAGATGGAAAATTTGTGCTCACCCCTATTGATCATGGATACTGTCTGCCAGAGAATGTTAGTGTTCTGCTCACCCCTTTTTTTTTTTTATCTTCATCTGTTTGTTTGGTCATGTTTTCTGGGTAAAAAAGATGATCATTGGTAACTTTATTTATTGCGATTCTTGCGTGGATGATTATGCATGCCTTCTTCCTTCTTCTCATCCTAACCGGTTCCTTATCTGCAGTTTGAAGATTGCACATTTGACTGGATATACTGGCCGCAAGCTCGTCACCCCTACTCTGCTGAAACCATCAACTACATCAGATCACTGGATGCCGAAGAAGACATTCAGCTACTGAAATCTCATGGCTGGGATCTACCAAATGAATGCGCCCGTACACTCAGGATCTCCACCATGCTTCTGAAGAAAGGAGCTGAGAAGGGACTCACTCCTTTCACCATTGGAAGCACCATGTGCAGGGAAACACTGAGGAAGGAATCTGCAATTGAACTCATGGTGCAAGAAGCCCAAGAAACTTCGCCTCCTGGAGCAGATAGTGAAGCTTCCTTCCTCGAGTCCTTGTCATTGATCATGGACCGATACCTCGATGGGTTATCAACTACATCATAAGGTACCGGAGTAAGGGTCGATCTGCAGATAAACAGAGTGGGTTGTGTTGCAGAGATGTGGTCTTTTGTTGCCAGAACTACGCAATACATTTACACAATGAAGATGTCGAATCCTTCTCCAAAAACAAAAACGGGCAACAGATTACCTGAATTATTGTGAAGAAAAAACAAAGGTTTAACGTTGAATTTGTTTCACATTCACACACTTTTTGATTTACGAGTCCAAAATTACCCAAAAGAAAGAAAACTGTATCTTAATCGTAGTCCCCACCGGTCTGACGACATGAACGATTATGCTTCTTCTGCCTATGCTTCTCTGTTTAATGCTTATACTGATAACCCCGCCATGAACGCCACTCCTGTAGAGGGCAACCATGAAGATCCATATATGAATTCTTTAACCGTAAACTTACTGGCCTCGTCCGGAGATTTGATCACCCGATAGCCCGGCCACTTGACCCTCTGCGCCACTCCTGCCCCCGGTCCGGAGTTCATGTACTCTCCATAATACAGCGTACTTAGAGCAAAGTCCCCATTCCATTCGAGCCATCCCTGAGGATGGATAATGTCTCCAAGGCTGGACAGCATGTACACCACCCTAGAGTACATCTTCCACGGCCGGCCGAGATATGTCGGGAAGCTGCCCTTGGAGGCCTCGAGGTCGGCCGTGGCGAGGATGGTGCAAGCGTGGATCGATATCCCTGTGTTCTGGTTCGGGTCCTTGCGGTTCTGTGCCGTGATGGTGTTCTTCTGCTGGGCCATCGGCTTTCTGGCGAAGATGTTGCAGCGCTGGAAGACCACCGCCGCGTTTCCGAATATGAAGTCCACGGTCCCGTAGATGTCGCACTCGCGGTAGAACTGCCGGTTCGAGTGGACGTAGAGGCTGTCCTGGTAACCGATGATGGTGCACCGGTAGATCACCGCGTGGTCCGCCCCGACCCTGAGGGCCACCGCCTGGTGCTTCTGGGGCCCCGCGTAGTTCTCGAACGTCATATCCCTTGCAATGAAGCCGGCTCCCTGGGCCGCTGCCAAATCCCGGACATCAGAAAAATAGTGCACAGTATTTCGCTGAACTTATTGAACTTGAAGAGTAAATCATACAAGAAATTTCTGCCCTTTGTCGCCTGATCGGAAAGCGATGCCAAATTATTGATTCCTTTTTTCCCGCGATAACAGCCATACGTTTTCTTGGGGACCATTTGGATGGTGCCATTCTTATTTATAAGATCCACATGGGTCTAATTTAATGGCCTCTTTTTGCGTTACCAATTCAGAGATCTGGGTACGTACCAAAGGACGCAGTGTGGAAGGTGGTCATCTTGTCGACGGCGCTCTTGCCGCCGGTGATGACGGTTTTGCCCTGGCCGTCGCCGATGAACATCAGGTTGGTTTTCTTCCTCCCCACCTTCAAGATATCCTCTTCATACCTGGTAGGGGATATAATTATATTAAATATCCGGTCTAGTGGCCACTACGAGACATGGAACAGATCATACACTTAGTAAGCACATCACATGGGTATGCTTATTTATGATCAGGCAAAATCTACCCAAATCAATCTAATTATATTAATTTATTAAATACTTTGGATGTTAAATTTTTATTAAATAAAAAAACAGCTTAATTATGCTATTGCTATTTTTATAAAGAAAGACAGAAATAGTAAGAACCATAATTAGATGAAGGTTAACACTATCTTTCTCGGGATTATCAATTTGAAGCAGTGTCGGGTCCCATGTGAAGTTTTATGGTAATTTTCATGAATAAGCCCCATGTCATGGCCATGGATGGATCATGGAGCTATGGTTCATGGATATCAAGATTTTCTGTAGATTAATATAAGGTAATTACCTTCCTGCTCGGATGTAAATAACGATGCGACGGTCACTGTGCTCCGGGGCCTTCTTGATCGCCTCAGATATAGTTTTGAAGGTCCCGCTCCCGCCGTCCTTGGACACCACTATATCTGCCTGAATCTCCGCTGCCGGCATAGCCAGCAGCTTCCTCTCTCTCTTCCCCACCCACCTCGGGAACCCGTCATCACCGATCAGTGCTTCCTCCTCCTCTGTCTCCATCAGCCTCCTCCCGTTCTGTATAGGCACGCCCGAGAAGCTGTCGCCGCCGCCGACGTCACCGATGGCCGAGAATATTGCGAGAGAGTTGCTCACGAGCTCCGACAGGTCCTTGAGCTTCTCCGTTATCTGATCCTTCACGGGCCCAGCGTCGACGCCCTCGAACCCTTCCGAGCACGTGTCGTGGTTCGTCATGGCCGTGCTCAGCCACGTCATCACGTCGTCCGTGGATCCTCCTGCCCCCTCTCCGGAGCTGTCTCCCTCCGACAGCGGCGAGACGGAGGAGAGCGCCCGAGAGAGAGCGTGGACGGAGTCCTCCAGGAGCTCCACGCAGTCGTCATAGGCGGACTTTGTGAGCGGATCCATCTCGAGGTAAGAGATGGAGGAGGAGAGATAGAATGCCCTGCTGAGGCGTTGGTGTGTCATGTTGAAGGAGATATGCACGAGGTCCTGCTCGGTCGTTCCGGCGGCCGTCGATCCCGGGAAATCAAGGAGCGATTTTACGCACAGGGTAGGGTAGAGCGTGTGGCTGCAGGCAGCCGATATGGCCTTGGTCGGTCTCATGGACCCATAGCCGCCGGAGGACCTCTTCCTCAGGCTTACCACCAATATGGCGGATATCGCGGACACGATGATCAGCATGAACGAGAAGGCGGCAAGGAGGATGAACCGCCGCCGCCTGGTACAGCTTCGGCCGGAGGGGGTCGGCCGCAGCGGAGTTTCCGCGTCTGTAGCTGGCGGATCGAGGGTCTCTTGCTTTGCCTCATCGTTAGTGGCTCTGACATTACCGCCGTAGCCCATGTCCGAGAATGAACCCAATTATTATCCGTAGGCTTTTGTTATATGTCAGTGGGCATGATGAGATGAGATGAGATGAGATGAGAGGGAGGTGGTGAATATATGGCAATGGCGGCTTTAATTGAAGGAAGCTAGTTGGTTGTGAGGTCGACGTCTAAGTGCATGAGCTGTAACCATTCTCCTGCTATACGACGACTTCTGCTTCACTAAACTATTCTCTCTGCATGTGCTTCAGAGAGTGGAGAAATTTCCACTCCCACTAAAAAACGAGCTTTTTATTCCTCCATTTCCATACACTTGTGCTTTGTACCTATATTATGGAATCAACTGGTGGCGTGGACCTCAAACCCAAGATGATCACTATTTAGGATAACTCAAAACAGGTAAACCGTTCATGCCCATCGCCACCTATCACCACCAAACCACCGATGGCGGCTACAGTTTCCACTCTATGGGTCGGTCCACACACTTGTCGATCCTGAATATATATATATATATATAAGTTATTTTATTCATGACTTACTGCGTTTATAATTAATTGGGTGGGCAAGAGTATTGACATCAACGTGTCAAAGTCATTAAATGCTATCAAGCATGTGGTGACGGTGCTTGTAAATGGTAATGAAACTGAGAGAGTTGCACGTGGAGGCCGGACAATAAGTTAGTAAGACTTTGCTGGCCTTCAAGAGGAGACCGTTCTATTAATATATATGATATAATACTATCATTTTTATTTGAATTTATACTGGGAGTGTATATGCTTAATCCACCTTCTCCATGTGATGAAGAATATAAGTGACATGGAGATAGAGATAGCCATGGAGACGGAGACGATGTTGATTGGAGAAATCAGTGAGAGAGAGGATTTATATCATGTACAGAAAGCTTCGTAAAAGCAACATGAAACAGTGGTGCTATAATATAATAAAGGAATACAGTAGAATCCACCCATTGAAAACTTGAAGTACAAACAAGGGTCTATGATGAGTGCAGATTAGACCAAGTGGATCAAAAGAAAACAGCCATAAATCATATATTGTCAGCTAGCATCTTTGTGTTTTTGTGAGGGTGTTGTGCATTTATGTACATAGTGCATGTAATAATTGTATATAAGAATCCCTACTCATGAGGCATGACACAAGGTATGTGACACCTCTTTTCTAGTGTTTGTGGGAACTCCTGTCCCCCATCAATCTCAAACTCAACCTCAATCTGTTCATCAATTTAGGGTGTCAAGTATTGAGAAGATTCCTTTTATTTCGTCCGCATGCCATTTTAAGTGCTCCTCCAGCTGCCTAAACTCTGAATCTTCTTATCCATTAGAATCTTTTTCCTTCATTTCTTCAATAAATTCCACATATTTTTTTAGGGGAAGAAAGAGAAGAGAAGAGAACAAGGGAAGAAGCATAAATGTGATTACTCTTATGTCTGCCACATGTGTGCACTTTTATGTGTAGATAGATAGAGATGATATTGATCCATCTCCTTCAATTAGGATTGGGATAGGAAGACACCAACACCCACATGAGGGTGTGTCCCTCCCCTCTTGAATTAACTATTTTGTGAATCATTCAAAGCATCCTTTTAGTCTGATATTACACCGTGTGCGTTGAGAATTCAACCTCACATTAGATGATTCGATGCAAGGCTGGTTGGCCATGGGTGGACCCATAGGTTAGAATAGATGCTCGCCTTCAAAAGTTCCATCAGCCTCTTCCCTTTTTAACATGCTGTGCAGTGAATCCAATTCTTCCTATTATCTCTTCTCTTTTTCTACCACTTTCTTTTGCTTCTGCCTTTTCCTTTTCCAACCTTTCCGTGTTAATCTCTCTCTCTCTCTCTCTCTCTCTCTCTCTCTCAGTAGATTCGAATTCGAGATTATAGAAGAATGAAAGGCCAACGAATTTGTTCGTGCTAAAAACCTTTATGGGTATCCGGGTGGAACTTTTTTTCTGTAGTGAACTTTTCAGGCGGTCAAGAATTTGGCAAGGAGAAGCAGAAAAGGAAGGGAAAGCTGGAGTTGAGTTCAGCGAAACAATGGGTAATGATGGAGACTTTTCATCAACCCAGAAAGGGGGCACTGACATCAAGGTGGAGCTTTTGACAAATGGCCTAATCACATTACGTGATGCTTACGTATACCCACATCTCCAACATCAAGTAAAGTGGCACGTAGATGGATCCATACGTACCTGCGACAAGACAGTATTGTTTATAAGAAAAGGACTTGGTATTGAAACAAGTATGATTCTCTTGAAAGTGGCTCCTCCGTCTTCTTCCTTGGAATCAGCATTTATCATCAATCATAGCCTCCTTTTGATGACTCTAGGGGTCGAATAGACTATCTTTTCTGGGTAAAATGAACTACATTGGGTCACATTAAGACCGTCTGCCCGGACCCAAAACATGAGGCAGCCCATGTTAGAGCCGGGCCATTGGTCGGGAACCCAATTAAAACACTGCTCACATTCTTCTATCAGAGTTGGTTGTAGGTCTGTACGCTCAACTGTGCATTAAGTAAATTGAGAATGGAAAAAATGTGCAGACGCTTTACACCACTTGTCAAGTTGATATGACTAGTTATTCAATGAAGATTTATTGATATCAAAAGGGGTAGCCATCGATAGCGTGAGAATATATTATGTAATTGGTACGAGTATACTTAAAAATTATAAGTTTAAATTAGTTTAACATTTTTAATATTATAAATCAGTAATATTTTTATATTTTATATAATTTAAAATAATATTCATTTTTAATAACAATTTATTATCCGGGTATTATTTTTAATTTGTGGTACGAGTGAAAACAATTAAATCGGATATTTTTTTTATATATTTTTTCTAATAAATATATAGTTAAAAGTTGTTATTTATTAATTTGATAAATTTTAAAAAGTTACAAAATTTTTCTATTTATTTTATATAATTATTCTCAATTCATATTATAACATATATAAACTTAAAATTCACTTTCTCCCGAGTCTTATGGGTCATTTTTTTATTATTTTAATCTAAAAAAATCATACAAAATATAGTTGGTCCATAGAGTTTTCTAACATACTTATTTTACGGACACTTTTAGGTCAACATCATCATCACCATGGTGTATTTTTTTGTAGGTCTACATGGTCGGGTGTATTAATTAAACCAACTACACACTACTGCAATGCAAGTGCCCTGCCTTCAGTGAGTGCTCGAATTCAATAGGTAGTAATAGTAGTTGTAGTACTAGGTACTCTATCGCAATATTAATAACAATATAACATCACCTGCTATCTAAACTAATTAATGTCTTATCTCTATAGATTTTCCATGCCATATATATCATTACAGGCGGCCCAAGTGGGAAGTGCTTAATGGAGATATATATATATATATATATATATATGCGTGTGGGATGAGCATGCATTAAATTGGAATTCCTACCCCAAATCATTCATGGGAGTTGAAGCTTGGTGACAATGGCTACCCAAAGAAACATGACTTCCCCCAATCGCATCGTTAATTTATATATGCAGGCAGCTTGCTAGCTCATCGAGCTCTGTGCCACCCGTGTATCCTCCTCACGTCACTTTATCTTCTGTCTCTGCGTTAGTGTTGCTGCAGCTATGATACGTATTTTGAGTAAGAATCTTTAGTCCTCGATGAGACACAACACAGGTACAAGCCTATGCATCATGGTTGATGATCAGTTATCTTATTAACCATTTTTCGCAACACTGCCTTCATTTGATGTTGTGGGTCTGGCAAGTGGCCTGCCCTGGATTCAATATTGCAAGGGATCGTCACTTCGTACTGAAACTGTGCGATCTTAATAAGGGTTTCCTCCTACCCTACCCATTACTGCTTCTCCGGATGCAAGTTGCGACCTTTTAAACTCTTGTAAATAGCGAGAGGAAGGGTTCTCTCGGGATAGACAAGGCAGCAAGCAGGAGACACGACATGGAACATCATAACGGAGGAGATGCGCAGAGGCGGCCGAAGGCGACCGACCAGGTATATGGGGTAGGCGTGGGTCAGCCGGAGAGGCTTAGTCCAGGCGCGCGTCTCTTCCGGTCGCGGAAGCTCAACTGCTGCATAGTGGTAGTCATGGGCTGCAAGACCAGCGTCAACCCTGACGTGGTCAAAGCCGGCCTCAAGGAAACCCTGCTCCACCACCCTCGCTTCTCCAGCAAGATGGTAACTCCTTTTCTTTTCAGATCTTCCACAAAAAAAAAATTTCGTTTCATCTAAGTGAGGAATAGAAGAACTTCTCAGTTCTTCAGTAGGGAAGTTGTCTCCCCGCAAAAGGATAATAGATTGACCCTTCAGAAAGTATCTTCGTGGCTTTACCTTCCACTCTGTCTCTTATTTCCTGCAAAATCCAATCAATGAGCTAACTTCCGCGGTTAGACGTTACTGCACTCTCAAAGCAGCTTCTGTTATGAATACAGGTTGGAGATTTGAGTAGAAGCGGGAGGATGAAATGGGTCCCCACCCATGTAAATTTAGACGACCATGTCATTGTCCCTAAAATCGATGGGGACATGGACTCCCCGGACCAGTTCGTGCAGGACTACATTTCCTACGCCACCAAGACCCCTTTGGACTCATCGAGGCCTTTATGGGAACTCCACCTGCTGAATATTAGGACTTCTGATGCAGAGGCCGTGGGGTTATTACGGATCCACCACTCCATGGGAGATGGAGCATCGCTCATGTCCCTCCTCCTTGCATGCACCCGAAAAACCTCTGATCCTGAATCACTCCCCACAGTGCCTACCAAGAATCGGGCAGGTTCCGGGAGGAGGCCCGTAGCCTGTTTCTGGTGGCTATTTTTGGCCATCTGGGCAGCTGTCAAGTTGATCTGCAATACTTTTGTCGATCTCTCGCTGTTCTTGGCGACGTTTCTGTTCCTTAGGGACACCGAGACTCCTATTAAAGGTAAGTTGGGGGTCGCCATGACAATGAAGAGATTTGTGCACCGCACAGTTAGTCTTGATGATATAAAGCTCGTAAAGAATGAGCTCGAAATGGTATGCTTTTACTGGCTTCTCCTACTCTCTAAGTTTATCCCGTGCTTTGAAATTCCAACGATGTTTCTGTCGTGTTATTTTAGACCATCAACGATGTATTATTAGGGGTCACTCAAGGAGGACTCTCTCGGTATTTAGCTCGTAGATATGGTGAGAAACTTGAGCTCCAAAGCGTCTGTTTGGACAAGGTGAATTTTGCTGAACTAAATTTAGCCCTCCATTGTTACTCACAGCTGCTGATGCAAAGGGTGAAAATGGCTCGGTCAGGACTATCAGAGCCCTGAAAAATATACGGCTCAGGGCAACCGTTCTCGTAAACCTCAGACCTGCTGCCGGGATTCAGGTAAATGCATGCATGCATGCATTGTATGCTGACAAGAGACTGTTGATATTTTTCTTAGGATGAGATTGAAGCTTTCCAGCTAGTGCGATGGCTGAACTTCCACAGAAGCACCTAATAGGTCTGTTGGCAACAGCTTTAACAAATGAGTATCTGTTCTTTCTGACGGGTCTCAAAACAGGCTCTGAGCGATATGATGGCTGAGCAGTCAAAGATGAGTTGGGGAAATTCGATCGGCTATATCGTTCTTCCTTTCTCTATCGGCCACCAAGAGGATCCACTAGAATATGTTCGTCAAGCTAAATCTACCATCGATAGGAAGAAGCTCTCCCTCGAGGCCATCTTGACACACGTCACTGCTGAGATCGTGCTCAAGGTCCTCGGAGTAAATGTAAGTGCACATTCTTCTCATCGAGGATTATAAAATTCTCAAATTGTTAGGGGAATGAAGGCTGGTGTTTATGGAGACGCAAACTTTTTCCTTCCAGGCTGCAGCTTTTATATCAGACAGAATCCTTTTCCATACCACGATGGCCTTCTCCAATGTTGTTGGCCCTCTTGAGGAGATCAGCTTTTACGGTCACCCCATTGCTTACCTTGCTCCTAGTGTCCATGGTCATCCTCATGTAGGACAGGACTACTTCATGCTCTCATCAGCCTCAGCCTGGCTACTGCTTCTTAGTTTATCCTATCCTATCTAAGATCTCGCTCAAGGATCTCTTTGTGTATGCAGGCCCTGACCATCCACTACCAGAGCTATGCAAACAAGATGGTCATCTCTCTAGCAGTTGACCCTGAAGTTATTCCCGACCCTCACCAGCTCTGTGATGATCTGGAGGAGTGTCTCAGTGGCATCAAGGCTGCTATTCTCAGGGAAGAAAAAGCTCCCTTATCTGCCGAACCATAGCATGGATCTTGTGCTGATCTCGTTATATGTTTTTAACCATGCGAGAACCAACTCTGGGCCAAGGTCTCATGTCTATCTATGTCCTGCGAAATTATTTAGCTCGGATCCACATGTGGTTCTTTAGCTTCTGTAATTTCTAGCTACTATTTATGTTATTCAACAACATCCATTTTGCCATGCACATCTTTCATGATATGCCATTGACTTGCTGATCTAAGTTATTAAGTTTTCTACTCTACACAATATTTATAATTAATGGGAGATCAGGTAGGTGGGGAAGGTGAGTCTCGGGATCTATGGCGGTAGGGAAAAGGGTTTAGAGCTGCCACGTGGCATTAATATGGGATGTTGGGTTAAGTCATTGTAAATGGTCTGGTCTACAGAAGAAGGCGAAGACAAAATTGAATGTGGGTATAGGCATTTCAAGGTAGCTTCCACATGGTGACACCTGGCAAAAGAAAATTCAATGTGGGTCGACCTCAATAGGCCTTTTTTTTTTCCAGGAAAATGGTGAGATGGGCCTCAGATTCTGCTTCCTCTTTGTCTTCTAGTGAGGCAAGAACGAAAGGGATGGAGGGTTGGTAAGTACACTAATTAGCCCCTTAATTTCATCTGGTCTGGCTAATGGTCAATTCCTATCATTGATCTATTTGGGTCCAGCAGCATCCAGCCCCAGTGGAGGAGGTTGGGAGGTACACTAAAGAGCCAGCCCTTGGCATTTCATTTGTCTTGTGTTTGTTACAAGTAGCATTAATGACCATGAATGTGAGTGATTTGGCTATTTAGAAGATGGAGATTGGTCGACAGATGCTTCCTTTATTGCTCCATTCCTTATCATATATATACGTTTAAAAAGGAAGATAGGAAGATGACATCTCGTCTTTTCTCTTCACCGTTTGACATTGATGCCCAGAAGAAAATACGGGCAATCCATATTCCAATCGATCAGACAAAACAAAATGGTCTTCAAGACAGCCATTGTCCAGCTGTTCTACACACGCGTACAGAAGAGAAGAAAGACAAGTATCTATGTATAAAGACAGGCATAGATGCAGATCGTCAATTATAAGAACATCTTATGATTCACCAAGTAGACTAACAACATCAGCTACGGTGCATGGTCTTCCCGTGCTGTGCTGAAGAGTATTAGACAGCTTGAAAATATGCAATTTAAACCAGTTCATATACATGTTTAATTATAACAAAAGGGCAGATAGATAGATAGATAGATCTAAAGCGTCCAAATACTAAAAGAACGTACAGGTTTTGTTTTTTAATGGGTGGGCCTGGTTTATCGTGAAGAAGAAAGTGATGGCAGTGGCTGCTACGTCCATCCCATGTCCCTTCTCTCCTATCCTTATCAGAAGAATAGTGGGCTCAGATGTTAGCTAGCTAGCAGGCATCCGCTTACAGAGACCCAAGTGCGGCGACCACATACCAACACATGGAATACTGCCATTGGCTATTTCTCCTCAACACGGACAAATATGCAGGAGTCGTGAATTAGGCGAGCACTGTCCCGTCCCGTGTCCACTTGTTAAAAGGTAAGTCCTCCAACTTTAAGGAAATCCCTTCTCCCCACACGGGAATATCTTGAGGTTTTCATGAGCCGTGTCTTTCTCGCATTTTGCCCGTGTGTTCGAGATGAGTTCTCGTTCACCACAACACACGACCCAAAAGAGAGAGCATATGCCCAATTTCCCTTCTTTCCCCTCCATTTTTATCTCAATTCGCGGCTGGAAATTCCCCCCTCCCCTCCCCTCCCCTCCCCTCCCATCTGTTTTACTTTACAGCCAAAGCTCCATATTCCTTCCCACAGGTCCTTCCGAAAGCTATTTTTGGCCCACCTTGCAACAATTATTTGCCAATTTCACTTTTGTTCTTTTCCCCACTTGTACGGGGCTTCTGGTTGGATCTTTCCCAATCTGAAATCACCACCTCGCAAGTTGGGTAACAATAACATTGATCCCATAGGGAAAAAACTAGGGATCCTACACCACTGTAAGATATTGATTAGCTAGGAGAATCAAAGCAGTCCCTCAAGTTTTGTTTGGATTAGCTTGAGGTTTTGAGTTTCAGTAGACCATTTGGCCATACACCACAATAGAATAACCCACTCGAGTGTTGGACTTGACACCCACTGATGGATGTACGCCGGTACTAAGAACTGATGGAAAAAGATTTACAAGATACAGGAGCTAGCCTAGCCTAGACTAGACTAGACTAGCCTAACCAATTATTAGCATTGCCATTTCCATGCCATGTGAAAAAAAAGATCCACTCTCAAATTGCAGGTGGGACAAAGGTTAGGCTGACACTTGAATATAATGTTTGTTAAGTCCCAAATTGCACTGTGATGGGTCCGGGAATAGCCCATGCCACCTCCCAAAGAGAATTTGAATATTTGATCCAATTGCAACTCCGAATCTATCATCCCATCTTACATTTATCAAATAACTCTTCTCGTCTCATTAGGTGCAGCCAGATCTAGTGAAGTATAATAATGGTCTTTTCCTTTTCTCTCCGTTTCGGCACTAGGCAATTCACATTTCGTATCAATATATTTATTATGCAAAATCTTATTGTGAGATTCATTACAACTAATCCAAGTTCGATCCAGAAAGACCCATATAAGAGATAAATAGTTACCAATAAATTAATTTTTTTCTTTTATAATTCACTGTCAAAGGACCATATATTTAGGTGCCATCCAAATTTCAATAAAAATTTATATCATATATGATAAATGATCACATCATCAATTTTTCTGATCAATTAGAAGAAAACACACGTAAATATATATGATTGACCAAAGTATTAAATATGAATGATGGCGATTTAAAAAAATATATTAGACCCACTAGTTGAACTTTTATAATTATAGGATACTCCTAGCTAGGCATCTTTGATTTGAATAAAATTTATAATTAGTCACTTTATGATCAATTTAATTATAGGGATTAAGGAATACATTGGACATTTTCTACTCCAAAAAATTCATACACCCATAATTATTAGGAAATTATTGTGAATGATACCCAGATAATCATTGATTATATGACTAATCAGGTCCAATCAAAACTTCCCATCATAAGTTGTTGACAAGTGGCAAAATTTTGAAGATTAGTTCAATTGGTTTTAGTGGGTCCTCTTCAACCTTTGGAGAAAAGAGGCAGAGGCACCCGGCACCTAATTTTGCATCCGTTCCCCTTTTGGTCATTAAGGACACTACCATCCCATCTTGGTCACATGATCGACAGTAAGTCGCACAATGTGTTATACTAGATTCTTTGAGAATTGCCGTAAAGTTCACATTTTTATTCTGTAGGTTGATTGATGGAAAGGAGAGTAGTGGGCAGTATGAGCCGCCGGGGCATTGTGTCCATGCCGACAGCTCAACGAATATGGCCATTTTTTCGGGCAATTCAAAATTATTTTTATTCCATGCGATTAACCGGATGAGATAATAAAGTATGCTTTTAAAATTGGGGGGTGCAGTTTTAGGAAGAGACTGGAGCTTGGAAGAGCAGGTGACCACTGCGCAGACAAAACATGTCCCAAGTTTTCGGTTGGGTGCATCCCTCTGTTTTAGTTACAGAGCACTCCAATTTGCACCAGAAAATGCCACCCAACAATTTCATATGCATATATATAAATTATTTTTCAAAAGATCCAAGCACAGGAAAAAGGGAAGATGGTGACAAAGGAGAGTGGGGAGACATCACAAGGAAGTAAATGATAAGGGCCCATTGATGGTCTTTTGTCATGACGCTATGGCAAATACATTGAAAAAATGGCCATTGATGAGAATTAAAGACCAATTCATGATCAACAGTTTGCTTCTCAATATTTATTTATTCATCAAGATGACTTTGGCCACTTCTTATGAATGAAAGTGAAACAAAATTTACAAAAATAATGGTAACATATTTAATATTGAAGAAAATTCCATGGGACTGTGTTCCCATAATTGACTTAATGATCTGTTCATAAGATGAAAATTAGGAGGTGCCCATCATAGCACTAGAGCTTGGCTAGTAGCTGGCTTATTTTATAGTGATATTGGACTGCATTCTTATTTTTATAGTCTAAAATTTGTTGTTTTTCGGGCTAGCATGAGAACTCTGGGCAAAACAGTTTCATAATGGGCAACTTTCTTGGATATTTTGATCCGTGAATAAAGGTCCGAGGATGATGGCTGTAAAACCGACATGAACGGTATTGTTTTCGGACTGTAATTTATGGAGTCGGCGGTAAGATGTGTTATACTTGTATGAAAAAAAAATTTATGTATTTTGCCTATATATATATATATATACATGATTTCTCTAATCCATCCGTAGAGGTCCCTTTTTCCAGCGTCCAAGACAGTCTAGTCTCTCTTCAGTTCACCCTGTTCAAGTGTCCTACAGGGGCAGTTTCCATCTGCAAGATCCTAACCCTCAGTTTCTTTAGACCAGAGAAGCAAACTTGTGAAGCTACACCACCTGGGAGTTGTTCAATTTCATAGAAAAATGTATGCAGATACAGGGCTAATGTTCCCCTGCTTCCAGATTCCGTCTCAAGAGGTTGAAGTTCAAAAGCTCAACGATTTCTGCAAATCCCTGAGGCCTGATGTTCCCTTGGTACTCTTCAACTTCTCTCCTATTATTCCACTTCGGAGGATTTTTGCTATGCGAACCCTCCCTTTTTCTCTCTGTCTATCTTGAGAGCTGGTCTTACTATATTTCATTTCCATTTTCTGATTCCTGAGTGAGGTTTTGCCTTGAATACTTGTTGAACCGTGCTGGTTTTGATTAGTTCTTTCTCAAATACGAGTGCCGATGAAACTCTGAACCGCTCTTTCAGAAAATGGCCGAAAGGTCAAAACAGAAGAAATCCCCAGTTCGAATAATTAAGAGTTAGAGGATCGCTTTTCACCGAAATTTATGAAATTTAGACTATTGCTTCTAAAAAGCCTAATTTATGACCAGGACAAAAGCTTGAGCTGTTTACTGTGGATATCCTGATATTTCTTGAGAGAAATCGTTTGTCAAATGTCAAGTGATCTAATCAACCCCAGTTCGTGTCGTTTGAAGTAACCTGCATCCAGCATCTGCTTAATGGAAAGAATTTTACGTCAGAAGGACAATCACTGATAGAGGGATAAAGTTATGCTTACTTTCTGAACCACTTCTTAGCTAACAAAGAGCATAAAAAGGAAATGGTTGGAGTCTTTTCTTTACATGTTTTGATCTCTATCCCGAAAAGGTGAAAAGGAAGCATGTGCTGCAAGGAAGCTTTGCAATTTACCTGTCATGTTGAGATTTTTCCATTTTCTTCTAGTTTCTGGTGTGAACTAGTGTGGTCTTGTTTGGGTTATATGGCTGAACTTATTTGGGTGATGGGGGAAGGCCAAAAAAGTGATGGGTGTTGAAGATAAGCAAAGGCTATTCCACTCACTTTATATTTAACATCCAATGAACTTATTTGGGCACCTTTAGCTTAGTGCTATAGCCACAGGGTTAGCAAGATTCCAATGAAAAGCAACTCTAACCTATCCTTTTGCCTTGGGATACCAATTCCGGAAAACAAAGCTTTACTTGGTCTAGTGCAAGGATTGCTTTGCAGTTTTCCATAAATCTTCGTAGCATCACTCTTACAAACTAGCCTTCTTAATGAATTTAAATGGTTTAGTTGGGTTTCTTCTTTCAAGGTCACTGGTTATACTTTTGATTGCCAAGAGTTTCTGATATTGCTCTTCATCATGTGTATGTCTGCACGTGCTTTTTTTAAGAGCAAATATTTTCAGCTGTCTACCATAACAGAGTATGATCTCGGTGGGGAAGGAGATCTGTTCAAAGCTCCGGAACCAATTGTGGAAGAATCGACCATGGGACTTGATCCCATTGCTGCAGCCATTTCCATGATATCTTGTGGGGACGATTCTTTCTTGTCTCAAGACCTGAAGGTTGCAGACATCACCTCAATTCAGAATGAGTCTCTCTTCAGCGATGTCTACTATGACTATCATAAGGATCTGTTGGAAAAGGCAGCAACAGAGACGTCTTTCTCCAAGGCTCCTGAGATTGAGATTCCATCTCTTAAGATTGATGAGGGTCAGTCCATGGTAAATGAACTTCCTCTTCACTTACCTTTTCAAAAGAGTGTTAGCTCAGGATGTCTAAGCACAGTGGACTGGGTTGTTGGAGCTGCCCTGAAACCAAACTTCCTGGACTTCTCTGGGCTTGATTTTGGAGCCGTCTATGGGATGCGAAGGGCATTTAGTGACGGAGACATTAAGGTGAAATTGAATTTTTTTGATAAATCTTTCTCCAGGCCTAGAGTCTGAGATGAACATAATTGCAACTCTTGTGACTGTTAGGACCAATTTTGTTCATTAAAACTATGAACACTTTAGCTCTACCATGCTCTGCTATACATGTTAATTTTGCAGTTGAAACTAATTTATTTTAGTTGAAAATGTCTAAATCTGTTTATCATCTATAACTTCTGTCCCTGTCCTGCACTGTCCTAATCACCATTGTGGGTAAAATTTAGAACTTCTTTCCCTAGTTACTATTTTCTAGTGCAGTTGATTTTTGATCCTTAGTCTTAACTATTCATCAAGTATTCTATTTCTCTATCTTTTGATTGGTTTTGAAAAAAAGGAACTTCATACAGTTTATATTATCATGAAATCAAATAATCGTTGACATGATGATTGAAGTATATGTGACTGAGAAACTTTTAGATGTTTCTGGCTTAATTTGACAGGATAGGGGTGCATCGTTCATTGACACTCAATTTTTATGACAGAATCTTAGTAGTGGTAACAATGGTTATGGTAATACTAGCCTAATCCATTCCCCTCTTGAGCAACCGGTATTTGTCAGCAACTGCACAACTGAAGAACGCCTAGAGAAGCTCTCACGATACAGAAACAAGAAGACAAGGAGGAACTTTGGGAGGAAGATCAAGGTATACTTACTAAATTATTGTGTGATTTATCTCCATCTATGGACCTTTCAAATGGTTTCTTGGTTTTGCTGAGGACCCATTTGTTTAAACAGTTTCTTCAAAGATATCATTGTTGCATTTTTGGTCCAAACTTCTCTGTTAGTGCTCCAACTTACAAATACTGATTTTTCTTCTTGGTGACATTCTCCTGTTAATTAATGGAGAGGTTTTGGTGTCAGTATGCTTGCAGGAAGGCTCTTGCTGACAATCAGCCTAGGATCCGTGGAAGATTTGCAAGGACGGAGGAGCTCAATGTCTCCAAGAAGCACTAACTTTGTCTCATCACTACAGGAAATATCAGGGAAGCTTTAGGGGGGAAGATGTTAGTATGGAACATTCTCATGCATTTACTAAATTCAGAGGGGAGGGGAGGGGGGCTGATGATGGGACTCCAGAGAATTAGAGCATGCAACTGCTGCTTCAGTACTACTGCTCATATAGTGAGAAACCAGAACCTGCAAGGCTAATATGTAATAAGTTCATGATAAGGCCTGGAAGAATTGGAGTAATGTCTGTACATGTGGGTGTATGTTGAATAAAGAAGAGCCTGAGATGGCATTATGTATTCATAACGTTTTATTATGCTTTGGTTGAATGATGCAGTGACTGTATGGCTGTGATGAATGTGTGTTTTCTCATGCCATGAGAGTTTATCAATGGTTGTATTTCTTGTTTTTGCATCCGAACAGTTGATTGCCTGCTAGGTAAAAGGGCGAAGAAGAAGAAGAAGAGGCTTGAGTGGTCCATTCAAGCTCTTCAAATTCAAATAGCAGAAGCACAATACCAGTTGACCATACTGTAAACTATGGGGACTGAATGAGTAAAATGAAAAAGTGCCGGGCGCAAAATATAATTAATCTCTGGTCTACGACCTCCTCTTCCGTTGCAGGAGGTATTACCGAACATTATCGAGATTAATGGTGAAGGCATGAATCTCCCTCTATCATCTCCCGCCAAAATTTCTCCATTACCTCATGCATCTCAAGCCCTCGTCTCTTCCGCGCCAAAACTCCCACCATCTCTTTCGTTCCGACCGCCCTCCAATCCCCAGCCTCTCGACGGCCGTCTCATCACCACCCACCTCGATGCGGGTCGTCTCCGAGATGCAATTTCTGCGCTCGATTCCATGGTCCGGAGAGGGTCTCATCCGGATCTCATCACCTACTCCCTCCTCCTCAAGTCCTGCATCCGTTCCAGGCAGTTCCATCTCGGTAGACACGTCCACAGGCGGCTTGAGGAATCGGGGATGGAGCCTGACTCCGTCTTCCTCAACTCGCTCATCAGCCTCTACTCGAAATCTACTGAGTGGAAAGAGGCTGAGGAGGTCTTCTGGAGCATGGGAAATGATAAGAGGGATTTGGTTTCTTGGAGCGCTATGATCTCATGCTACGCTAACAATAACAAGGAGCGAGAAGCAATTGATCTGTTCATTGATATGCTGGAAGAGGGATTCGCTCCAAACGAGTACTGTTACACGGCCGTTATTCGGGCATGTTCAACCCCTAAAACGGCTTCTATCGGTGATTCTGTTTTCGGGGTTTTGACGAAACAAGGGTACTTCGATTCTGATATCTGCGTTGGGTGTGCCTTGATGGACATGTTCTCGAAGGGGAGCGGCGATCTGTACTCTGCACTCAAAGTGTTCGTCAAAATGATTCATAGAAACGTTGTTGCTTATACTCAGATAATAACCCGGTGCACCGAGCTGGGTAATCCCGAAGAAGCTCTGGATCTGTTTGTGGACATGCTGTTGGAAGGACACGTGCCCGATAATTTTACAGCCAGTGCTGTTCTCTCCGCCTGTTCAGACATGGGACTTCTACCGCTTGGACTACAACTACATTCTTGGGTTGTCCGGTTGGGACTGTGTTCTGATGTTTGTGTTGGCTGTTGCTTAGTGGACATGTACCAAAAGTGTGGTGCAGGAAGCTCCCTGAGTGATTCAAGAAAGGTGTTTGATAGGATGCCCAGTCATAATGTCATGTCTTGGACAGCAATTATCACGGGATATGCTCAGTATGATGAAGATAATGAAGCCATTGATCTATTCTTGGAAATGATTCAAGGTCCTATCAGGCCCAATCAATTTACATTGGCCAGTGTCCTGAAGGCATGTGGAAGTGTTAATACTGGTATGCAGGTGTATGGCATCGCTGTGAAGTTAGGAATGTCAGGTGACAATTGCGTGGGGAATTCCCTTATTAGCATGCTTACCCGTACAGGGAGGGCAGAAGATGCCCGAAAAGCTTTCGAGTCACTTTTCGCTAAGAGTTTGGTATCTTACAATACGATGCTCAATGCATATTCCAAGAGTTCGAATTCTGAAGAAGCCCTTTCACTCTTTCATCAAATTGATGGCACAAGAATAAATCCCGATGCTTATACTTTCGCAAGTCTCTTGAGTGGTGCAGCCAGCGTTGGGGCAATCCACAAGGGAGAACTAATCCACTCCCGGATTGTTAAGTCAGGGCTTGAGTTGAATGAGTGCATATGTAATGCTCTGATCTCCATGTACTCAAAATGCGGAAATGTAGATGCTGCTTTACGAGTTTTCGAGCATATGGGGGATAAGAAGAATGTAATTTCCTGGACATCGATGATAATGGGATTCGCAAAACATGGGTTTGCTGAGAAAGCTCTGGATACATTTGGAAAGATGCTTGAATTAGGTTTATGGCCTAATGAGGTAACGTTTGTTGCAGTTTTATCTGCTTGTAGCCATGCCGGTTTGGTCTCACAGGGAAAGAGGTACTTTGAGTGCATGCGGAAAGATTATGGAGTCACTCCAAAGATGGAGCACTATGCTTGCCTTGTCGATTTGCTAGGTCGATCTGGGTCGCTCTTGGAAGCGTTTGAAGTAATCTCTTCGATGCCCTTTGAGCCCGATGCCTTAGTCTGGCGTACATTTTTGGGAGCTTGTAGAGTCCATGGGAATGTAGAGCTCGGTAAAAAGGCTGCTAGTAAGATTCTTAAGCAAGACCCAAATGATCCTGCTGCTTATATCCTGCTGGCAAACTTGTACGCTTCTGCAGGTGAATGGGAAGAAGCTGCAGGAATGAGAAAGATGATGAGGATGAAGAGAATAACCAAAGAAGCAGGTTATAGTTGGATAGAGGTGAAAGGCACGGTGTTCAAGTTCCATGTGGGTGACACTTCACATCCTCTTGCTCCGGAGATTTTCAACGAACTCAACGGGCTAATGGTTGTGATAAAGAAAATGGGTTATGTTCCCAACACCGATTTCTTTCTCCACGACGTCGAGGAAGAAGAAGAAAAGGAGCAGTACTTATTCCATCATAGCGAGAAATTAGCTGTTGCATTTGGGCTTATAAGCACTTCCAGGCCTAAACCGATCAGGGTGTTCAAGAACCTGCGGGTTTGCGGGGATTGTCACTCTGCAATCAAACACATATCAAAGGTTACGGAGAGGGAGATCGTTGTTAGAGATGCAAATCGGTTCCACCATTTCAGGGATGGGAAATGCTCCTGCAAGGATTACTGGTGATTTTGTATTGTTTCTTTTATATATTGTCTGTCTATTGATCAATGGTATAATTTTCCAGTAACCGGGAGGGTACCTCATTGTCTCATTACTCATCAATCGCCCTGCTTCCAAAACTGCAGAATAAGATTGACCTCAGTGGGTATCCATGAGAGTAACTGAATTGAGAGTAACCGGGCCAGCCATCTATCACACACAAGACACTGGGCCCCTCATTCTTTTAGACGATAAGCCCACAAAAGCCGAAGCCCAACTCGAGGATAAATATCATGGCGTGGCGTGATCTTGGCCGTATAAAATTGACGCACGAGATGAAGCGGTTAGTACAAAAGGGCGCGCATATCAGATATCAGAAAAATCAAAACACAAGACCATCAGTACCATCAGTCTCATTGTTAAACGATAACTGTATAATTCTCCCCCCCCCCCCCCCCCTCTCTCTCTCCCTCTCTCTTTCACTTACGCATATGTTCTTGCATCTTCGAGATCTCTCTACCGATCTACGTTGGTCATTCCAGTTTATTGTTTGATTGTAAGGAGTATAGGCTGTTGCTTCTTCTCTTTGCGCTCTCGGTCGCCCTCTCTGATCCGCAATGCGATGTTTTATTTATCTATAGTCGCTAGCTCTGCGGAAATGAGAGGTGATAGTTTGTTGATTAGTACGCTTACGGATAGGCTGTATTTTTCATCTCTGAGATCATATTGTTTTTCATTGCTCATTCTTGTTTTCTGTTTGATTATCCGGGAAGGCGGCTGTTCGCCGTCCTTTTTTTCATCGTTCTTGATCACTATACGACACCTTCTTAATCAATTGTTGCGTGACTATGTAGAATTGGGGAGAGACTTTACATTTTTTTATTAGTATGATTATTTTTTGGATGATGATTGCGTTGGCTGATGTTGGTGATTGGTATAAGTAGAGGCGATTATTCGATTTCTTTTTTCAATCTTCTTGAAAATATTTTAGATCGGAAGAGCGATATATATTAGCGTTCTTTCTAATATTTTTCGTTGTTCTTTAGCCTATTCCAAAGAATGATGTGTAATAATACAGTGAAAGAAAACTATTATGGCACTGATTAAGGATTAATTTTATGCATACTAATTTAATTAGAGGAGTGGAATAATGCCTAGGTTTTACCATTGGATGATGTGGCTCTAATGAAACAGAAGACACCAAATTCCTGTTTCTGTAGCTGATAAAGTCTCACGTAATCAAATCTAAACATCACCTGATTTTGTTGCAAAGACTACGCTGCTTATCTGCAACGTGCATACGAGCTTCTAATGTTGTTGGTTCATTCTTTTGTCTACCAAATAGTATTCTAGATAGTATAAGCGTTAGAAGGAGACCTAGCTTAAAGGTAAGTTGCCATGAGTCTATCTTATATAAGGGTTCCAGTTTTCCAAAACACACGAATCATAACTAATGGCATGATAATGAAGGCCTGCATTGCTTCAAAACAGTGCCTATCCACAAAGTTCCCCATTGGCTTAAGCCAGATACCCCTTCACTATCAATGACGTGCATGTAGTCGTGCAACTTTCTTCCTAATCTATCTTTACTTTGGCATGATAACGAATGCCTACATTCCATTTAACCATGAAACTATTGAAACTAAGTTCTCTTATTATGAATTGTTCCATGCCGCCTTTGTTATGCTTTTCTGTTTAGTATAGGCTCCTTGATACATGGACAACTTTCAAGGTTTCATTTCTAATTTTGTTTACTTCAGGAACTAGATGTACATTGACATGATAAATAATGTTTATATCCTCCACTTTATGATGAATGTCTGTATTGGTTCATGGATTGAATAAAAATTTATTCAATGTCTCATTTCTAATTTTGTGAAGTTCATGAACTGGATATTGATGGTACTAGATCCTGTGAACCGGATATTATACATCATCCCACATGCACAACAGGAACTGTTACTGGTTTCTCAATTTCTCTCTCTTTCTAATAACACTATACGCAGACCACTCTACTGACAGTAAAAAGCAATGGTGTGCTATAATTTATAGCTTCTATGTTTATTGTAAGTACAGTAGTGTGGTTTGCTTGTAGTGTTATTACTTTGTTATTTTTTGCTATTCATCCTTTTACTATATTACTTTGTGGATTCCATTTGCTGTAGCTTAAAATATTATCTTTGTATTGGCCGCTATGATTTCATCTCTTTTTTAGAAAGTAAGTGCAGTTCGAAAATTTGCTGGAAGTCAGTTCTCCCATCCCGCATTTCTCATCATTTTGTTGGATCCATATTTGATTATTGTTCATTTATATCATTCATATGTATTTATAAATTACTTTAATTGGGTAGTACTAGGATACACATTCGTATGAACGAAGGCTGTTATAGACATGCGCATCTAGTTCTTGCGCGAAAATCTCAGGTTATGGCCTCCATTCTTCAATTTTATTATGACGCTTATCTAATTTGTATAATGTTTGAAGTGTCAGATTTACTTCAATGCATAATGTATGATCCCTGACTATGATATTTGTATAATTTTAACATTTGTGGGATGTTAATTTTGGTACATGATATTTTAGTAATTTTTCTTGGGGCCAATGGTTTAGAATCAATAGTGCATGGTTACCCTGACTATGATGTGAAGAAATAGTCGGTGAATTCAGTGACCTTTACATGCTCAAATATAGTTTACTCACTGAAATCCTGCAGGCAAAAACTCAGTGATGACGGAATGCGTTTCGTGTAAGAAGCTCATCTTTTTGTCAGTTTCATGTTCTTGACATGACTTGTTTCATAGTCCCAAACAACATGCCCTTAGATATTTTCGTCGATGCGATCATATTCTTTCCCTATAATATTGTGATGCATGTAGGTTGGTAATTAAAATGTTCAGATATTATTGTCTGCCATAATGGGAAACAAATATTCCATTTTATTTTGTTAAACTAAATTTGAAGTTTGGAAAATTTCCAGTTTTTCTTTAAATGATATTCTCCAATCAAACATATTTTTGTACCTAAATGTAGATTAATCCTCTAATTAATTGAGAATTTAAAGGGTTTTATTCATCAGTTAAATTGGTCATTTTATTGACATTTACCTTAGTTTCGCACAATATTCATCTAATTATATTCACATATTAAAAACATTTAATTTTAATCACTATTGAAGGGAAAATAACTGATTTTATAAATTATTTGTAAATGCAATAAGGTTCCCCAATGTATAAGTACATGTTAGTGTTGGAAAAATATCTGCAGTTTGAAGAGTAAAGGAGTTGTTAAATTTTGTTTGAAATCTGTTTGTAGAAATAGTTTAATAATGCAAGTCCTGGTACTATAAATATAGATTTTTATGGTATAACGTGGGTAGAAAAACGAATATATGAGGCTAATACAAAACAATGAATACTGGTGTATGAAGGTATGAATGCTTGTCCTCTAGAAAAGAAAAATGAGAATGAGAAGTTTTGGTGACTTTATCTGTACTTTTCCTATGTGTTTGCAAGAGTATGATTCGAATTTGTGAGTGAGCAGGAGTAGCATTTTCACAAACAATCAAGAAATGGAGAATCCCTTCCTACCTCATAAACAAGAAACAAAGATTAGTGCTATGGACAGTTCAGTGACATTAAGAGTGAAATCAAACACAACTTACATTCAAAACGCCTGAAGAGAGCACCAATATAGGAGAAGCTTTCTGCCTTAAACCGAGAGACTGATCAATAAGGGAAGCATTACCTCCTTGAACAAGCCACTGAGCGACAAGACTGAACAGTGAAAGCGAAAAAAATCTGTCACTAAGCTAAATACAAAATCAGAGAATTATGCGTGCAATCAACCAAAAGGGCAGAGAATCACAAAGCAGATTTTCTACCCCAAGAAAAATCAGATTTTCCACCCCAAGAAAAAGTCACATGAGCAAGTCACAAAGTCGAGATCGAATCTGGGCAGAAGCATTTCTGTGTGTTTTTTTTATCGGATGATCGTGTTTTAACAGTTAAAACAACAATGTGGATAAGTACATATTCATGCATCCTCAGTTGCATTAACGGGACACTTTCTACAGCTTATTAGGTATCTAGAATACTCGTTTTACACAAAGAACGAATCGACACTAATAGATAGCTAGAGAGTGTGCAGTAAAAAAACAGTAAAACCTCGTCCAGCACTAAAACCTTCAATTACCTAATTGAATATAAATTGGATCAATGAATGTGCAGCATTCTAATTGTTACGCAGTGTCAGTAGACTATATTTCCTTGAAAATTTCAAACTATTGCAATGGACGACATACAAATGCAGAAGTTAAGTGTGAAATTAAAAGAAGAGCCAACCTATGAAGTTTGAGGGCCTCCGTCTGAAATCTAGGCGGAAAAATGGTTTTCATATACATTATTGCTTAAAAGATAGGACAATGAAAAACATAAATCATTAGAAAAGGGAAATAATCAGAACAGTCGCCCTCTTTGCTAAGGCTATACGTCAATAAGACCAGTGTCTTCTAATGAACTAATCGGCCATTGGCTACTAAAGAACGTTGGACCTCCAACATAAACGTAGGTAAAAAATTGCTTCTACGTCAAGAAAATTGCAATAAATTAGACAATCGCTTCTGCTAGGGCTATCCGACAATAATCACAAATCAATGCAATCGTCGATCTAAAAATAACCCTGTGAATCACGCAATACAAATGAAACTCTCACCTCTACCTTGCTATCGCCTGCTAAAGATTGGTGCCTCCAAAGAATCATAGGTGTAAATTCTGCTTAAACAGAGAATAAAGAGCACTAGCAATCTTTAGAAAGAATAATCATATGAATTACTCCAATAAGTTGAATAATCGCCACCTGCTAGGTCTATCCGCTAATAATCATATTCAAAGCAAAAACCGATCAGAATATATACGCCTTGTATGAATTACGAAATACAAAATGAAATGTTACACCTCACCCTCTCGCAGAGCTATTCGGCCATATTTAAGAAAGATCGGTGTCCTCCAACAGAAAACTAGGCAAAAAAATTTGTCAAATATTAAATATGCAGTTCCTTTAACAAGAGACTAAAGGACACTTGACAATTTTTAGAAAGAACGCCGATATGAAAATTCTCCTCGAGGCTAAGTTATGGTAAGGAAACGATAATAAATTTAACAATCTTCCTCAGCTAGGGGCTATTAGCCAACAATCGCGAGTCATTGAATCATCAATCAGAAAATAACCTTACGGATTATGAAATACAAAATGGAAACACTCACTCCTACCCTCTGCAGAACTAATAAGTGGTATCGAAGAAGTTAGCGGATCAGGCAATCAAGAGTGAATACAGAAGATGAAACAGTTGTTTCTACCGATTACCAAACTAGGAGAAACAGAGAGCGGTAAATAGAGATGATGAAGACGAGGGGGAGGTGGTTATGCAATGAGCTATAAGGATGAGTCCAGCATTTTGATTTGGAATGCGCGCGCTTTTTGCTGATTGCTTCATCTTGTCCGTTGAAATTTTCTGTGGCTAAGATCGTGCCACATCGTCCTCTCTTCGTGCGGGTAAAAGATCCTTGTTAAAACCTCACGTTACCGACGTTTGCATCGTTAGCAATAACTTGTACGATCAACACCAATATTCATAAATCAGTTTTCTTTGATAAACGATTCAACCCTAATAGGCTCATTTAGAGATACAGAACCAGGGCCATTCGCCTGAGCATTGTAGCATAATTCAATGGACCATTTGGACAAGCTTGAGCATTACCACGCTCCAACAACCAAACACTCAGTCCTTAATATGAAGCCGTCGACATACACTGTACTTCCAGCAAAATGGCAACTGAGAATACATCTTAAAATTCGAGAACATCAGAAACTACTTTCAGCGAATTGGATATAATTTCCAATATGACGGAGTTTAAAAAGTAGAAAATGAGAGCTGTGCTACAGATACTTATGGATGCACCGGCAAGTCCTCCCATAGCGAGACCCCAGATATATCATCACATCCAAAATTCAGAAAGGTAAAGGCATTGTCAATCTAAGGGAACAAATGGAAGGCCCCATCAGAAGAATCTGACGAGCACGCTATTGCATCGGACCTGGTCCACCATACGACGGCCTTCCCATGGATGGATGTGGTACCCCACCAGAATTTGGCCCTTGCATCATCCCAGGACCCATTTGATAGGATCCAGCGCCCTGAGGTGGCATGTAATGATTACTATGCATTTGCATAGGCATGGACTGTGTACTGCCGTGGGGTGGGCCCCAACCAGCTGATGGCTGCTGCATCATCGTCTGTCCAGAGACGGGAGGGTACTGTCCTGGAGCACCATACTGAGAAGTGCCTGGACCAGCTCCTGAACCAGGCTGCTGCCCAAGAATGGAGGGCTGGGGACTTGCAATTGCAGGGTTTGGAAGAGTGTAATCCCTACTCCTGTCATTGTTGACCTGAAAGTGAAAAAAGCAGCATTTTATCAAGCAGTCTATGATCAAGGTTTTCCATTATTTAGCTCGGGATATCGTGTTTCCATAGATCATGTTTTTCAATAAAATGGATGAAACTTTGCACCAAATTCAAATACAGTGTCCATGTTTATAGTTTCAATGAAGAAAGCAGGATAATCAGTATCTTCAGAAGAACTACGAAAATTGAAATTCCAAGATTATGTTTATTCACCTTAATACTGAGATCGGTATGACGTGAATAAGAGAGATGAAGCTTACAGAACCCGCCGTCATATATACAATGCCCCTCCAAGGCCTCTTTTGCCAATACAGCAGTCTGAACATCTGTGCAAGGCCAGGTCCTATCAGAGCTTTAACTCATTTTAGGATATTATAATGAACATGGAGAATAATTTTAAAGATATTTACCAGGATACTGAATTAATGCCTGCACTCCTCCATTCTTATCAAACATGGCAATTTTCTGAACAGGCCCAAAAGCAGAAAAAACCTGGCATAACAAAAGTCCACCAACATGTATCAGAAGATCCAAGGAGTTATAATGTAGATACTACAACAACTTAGACACAAGCCACCTAAAATAATATCTACAGACACACCATGTGAAGAACATCCAAAGTCACTGCATACTGCATGTTCTCAATTGATGCAAGGAGGACGTTACTCTCAGGTTCTAGCTTCTTCCCATCAAGACCAACACCCAACTGCCATGATGAGACAAAATGGACCATTTTAACTCATAAGAAGTTTGAGCAAGTCATGAAGAATAACATAGCATGTATCATCCAATAAATCATAGGCATAAGATGAGCAAGACAAAATTTCAAGTTTTGTAAAAAAAAATATTTAGGTTTTCAGCTGCAGGGATGAAAGGAGAAAAAGATTTGCACAATTGAGGGAATCTGGCTGTAAAATTTTAACAAATAAATAATGTCTTTACCTGACCAGTTCCATCTATTGCTGATGGAGCAACAGGAAGGTATGGATTGGTATAGTCCCTGGATAAACAGAATGGATAAGAAACAATGTGTACAGTAATAAACAAAGTATCGATGCACTAGATATTGAACTAACTTTAGCAGACAAATTGGCCACTTAATAAAGAATAGAAACACATCTGTAGTACCTGCTCCTGTGAGACTGGAATTTCACACTCAGGTCAGTATGAGCAGAGTAAGTGATCCTGAGTGTACAGGGTCCCATATTTTCGGGAAGCAAATAACTGATTCCAAAAGAAAATTTGCATAGAATCAGAAACTAAAAGATATATACAACCAAAAAATAATAATACATCTGCATATTTGCTAGTTTACATTAATTAGAGACTTGGTACAAAATTTTGAGGAACTTGCATATAAAAAATAAAATACTAAATATCTATACTAGATATTCACACAGGTACCTGGGAATACATCTTCCATCTAAAGCATTTTTTGCGGAGGAAGCAGTTTCAGCATCAGAAAACTGTACCAAAGCCTAAAGAAAAGTTTATAGTTTAGATTGCATATAGAATATAAATTACGAAAGGTACAATATTACAAACCTGAAATCCAGCTGTCTTCTCAAAAGTGGTGATCTTATGGACAAAGCCAAAAGCTGAAAACACCTGCAATGCAAGAAACAAAATTCAATATCTATGCAAAAGCATCAGTATGAACATCCACAAAGGGACAAAAGCTAGAAAACAATACTCCTATACAACAGTAAAGACAAACATATGTTCAAAAATTAACTATCTTCCCTGATAAGTTAATATATTAACCAATAACTTTTAAAATATAAATTTTCTGCAGCTGCATTTCTTAATGGATATACCTTCAAGGCATCCCCTGATACAAGAATAAAAGAAGACTGGTTTTGATAGTCAAAGATGGGTCTCAAACAGTTTTGAAGTCATTCATCAAATTTTACCAATATTTTGAACAGAGTAGCTAATCACTATTGGAATCCACTTAAAAAACATTCAACAAAATGGATTAAGATCAATATTAACTTTTTTTATCAAGGCTGAGGGCATGTCCGTCATCTGATAGTAGTGAAATTTCTCAATCAAAATATAACGATTACACATGACAATCAAGGATCGTCCATCAAGAGTCTAGAAACAAGTTGCAACTTTTCAATTACATAGCAAAAAAGAAATCCTGACTATCATATGGAAATGAAAAACCTTCCAGCTAATAAACCGAGTGACAAACTTGCACCCATGCAAGTGTGCACAAGCATAAAAGGCGAGATGCGGAGCAGGGTAGAAAGAGGAGAAATCCTAATCTACAAGTAGAGGAGGAAGATGTTGATGAAGAGTAGGGAAGAAAGAGTCAGTGTTAAGGAAAGGAGAAAGGAGACAAACACACATATGCTCTTTTCTCCCGATGCACTAAGCTGCCAGTGAAGATATTCCCTTGTCATGGCCTGCTAATCCATTGACATTCATGTCAAAGAAAAGTTCGCTAGTGCTTGACAAATTTCAACCTACTCTACAACTCTCAATACGGACACCTTAAGATCAGCAACTTTACCTCAAATATTAAATGGCAATGCAAGCAAAATGCTTACCAAATGCAAAACATCTATGCTGACAAGGCGTGCATCATTTCCTTCAATTGTAACCAGGAGAACATTTCCAGCAACATCGGCTGTGGTTTTGTTGTTCACAATCTCTTGCCTATTAGAATATTGCAGGTAGACAGTTTTTCCACGTACTTGTGCAGGTTCTGAGGATGATGCATAATATGATATCATGGCAATAGCTTGATTCAAATCTGCCTGTGAAAAGCAACAGGCAAATGGCATGATTAAGATAACACCAAACATTTCAAGTTATGTACAAGAGAAAGAAACTCATACTTGAAAGGTAACGGAACTCACAAATTCAATAAAAGCCTGGTTTTTGTTTGCCCCAACATTGCATTTTGTGTTGACGACTTTACCAAATGGCTTCCCGAGCTCAATGAGTTCTTCCTCCGTGCATTCCCATGGCAAATTTCTCAAATGGAGAACCTTTGATGGAGGTTGGGTGTATCGGAACTGTGGCTGACTGGAGACAGAAGCCATCTCAACTCAAACTCCAACCAACCTAGAGAACCCACCGGATATCTGGAAATCGAAAAGCCCAGCACAGGCAAATGGAATGAAAGGACATAGATTAGTGATAGCTCATTGTAATAGAGCAGCCTCTGACATTCGGTAGAGTATACAGCACGGAAGAAGATAACAAGAAATTTGTGCAGGGATTTATGAAATCATTCTACACCATTCTCATGGACTAGTTAAATAAGCACGACTCATCCAATAGTAACAAAATAACTCTACTAGGCAAGGAAGTGGAAAACGCTGATAGCTTAAAAGGCGCGGATCTTATCGGGAATGAGGTAGATTTTTCCCGCCGGCGTGAACGACTGACTAAATAATCGGAGGCAGCTGGGATTGATGAAAGCATCCTACGATATTCTCAAAGACACAATAACATATAATACAAGAGCTTCTTATAATCGTTTTAACTCAGTCACAAGCTCGTTATAGCAAATCACATTTCATAACCTACGGTAGCACCTAGGGCTAATCCACAGACATCAACACAAATTTTCCAAAGCATGTCGTGGCCGATAATTTTTCGATACCTCATATGATCAAGGAAGTGGATGACGCACAGTTTAGAAGTTCTGGATCTTCTCGGGAAAGAGTTAGTATTTTCCGGGCCGATTTGAATCCCTAGCAAAATAATCAAATGGAGCAGCAAAAAGGTAGATTGTCGCGCAGTTGAGGAACATTTACCTGTGGTTCGAAGAGCTCCAAGAACGAGTTCAGTGGAATCCACAAATTTATGGCTCCTGAAAAAAGGAAAGGAGATCAGCGTTGTTTGCAGTCGGAGTAGGGGATGAGGGAATTAGGTCTTCGCACCCGATAAAGCCTAGATCGATAAAAGCTAGCAATAATGGATCTCCAAGCCCAAGGTCGGCGTATTATAGATGGATATCTATGTAAAAGAAGGGTATATTGGTCAATAAACACAAATGAGGAACGACGTCGTAGTGCCGTCCCTTCCTCGGCAGATTCTATATCCGAGCAATGGATTGCCCTCCTGCATCTCATATCATTTTCTCATTTATAGGAATATTTCATGTCTTTTTTATGGTAGCGTATCAAATACAGAGAAGCCCCAATAATTAAGTTATGGATCTTCTTCGAAGTTGATGATGGCGTTGATCACATTTTCATGATTGTTCTTAAATATAGAACTCCATTAGAGATGTCTGATGTCATCCTATATCAGCACGGGCAATAACCACATCATTTTGAGATAGATGTGATCTTTGCCTATGGAATCTTATGATTTAAGATTATGGATGGCAAAAGAAACAACTACTATTAGAGAACTAACGTATATAGTTTCCAATCATCGTGAAAGACACATCGAGTAATGACCAATATTGCTAGTCTGTGGTTGTATTGAGGATAAAAACCACAAATTGCTGTTAGCTTTGGCCAACCAGAACATCCTTGTAAGGTGTAGCCGTAGTTTTTGAAGATGTCCTCCCAGCCGCTGTCATGGTGGCTGCCAGGGCCTCCTCAGCCTGCCGTGGCTGCCGTCTCCTCTGCCCCTCGAGGATCAGAGGGACTTGGGCTTCTCTCTCCTGAATCAGAAGCTCGTGAGCCCCTCCCCTCAGCTTCTCGAGCCGAAGCTCTCCTTTCTGCATCTTGAACACTTTAACCAGGTTCCCCAATCCCCCGATGACTAGCAGCGAGCTGCCGAAGATGCTAAACCACGTGAACGTCCGTCCCTGCATGCGATTTTCGAATGGATTTTAGAATGAAAAATGAATGACACCATTCCTGGAGCCAGTGGCTTTGGATTATGACGTTCTGACTACAAATATATACCAATAGGTCCATGCCGTGGTGGACCATTGTGGACTGATCGCGAATGTTGATGATGGCACCAACGACGAACAACAAGCTTCCCATCAGGAAGGGGATGTGAACGCTCTGCTGCAACACTTGCACGTGGCCATCAGCGCTCTCGTAGACCTGGCAAGAGTTGTGGATGGAACCGAGGAGCCACAGGACGGGGCCAGCCACAAGCATCTTCAACGCATGCTTCTCGAGCTTGAAGTACCCGTATCCTTTCTCCTCCTATTCAAATATACAGGCTTAATTGGAGAGATCGATTTAACAAAGTCACAACAGCTCTCATCCATCACAAAATTATATATCAGCATTTACGTTTCAATTCTGAACGGTGAGTAACAAATTTACTGAATCTATATCTGTAGTATAAAGAAGAGAAGAGCAATCAGTGCATATATGTGCGAAGTGCATTTGTCATTCAATCGAGTCATAATTGATGGGATCGCATTATCGATGATCAAGGCAATTGATTACCCGCAAAAAGAGGAAGAGTACTCCAAGCAGCATGAGGAAGGAGCCAACCGCCTGAACAAGCGGAACTGCAAACTCGACGAAGGCGAGCTGGAGGTCGAACTCAATCAGCGGCAGCCGGCAGTCGATTCCTGCGAGGTGCGCTACCAGGTCGTGGACATTGACGACAAGAATTATCGCCAGAGCGATGAGGATGATCACGAGGCCCGAAGTGCGGTCCCTGGACAGCTCGGCCAGGAAGCCGCCGAGGAGGACGATTGCGGAGAAGACGTAGAGGCCGGCGTTGATGTACTCGGACCGGTTCCGGTCCCGCCATGGGCCGTACATCCGGCTCTCCCTCGCCGATGCTAGCTTCACCATCACTCAGATCAATAAGTCGATGCAGATCTGGATGAAAGTTTTCACGAGATGACAGAACGTGTTGTCGCCATCGCCTTCGGTTCTCCTGGGACCGAATGAAGCGTGTGGGAGTTTCAGTTAAGGGACGATACACGTGGCAGCATGCATGGAGGTTTACAGTTTCATCAACTTGTTAGTGGGCTGAGTAATCGTCGCCGAGCCGTGGCACATGTGGCATGGCTTTCTTCCATCTTTGGTCCACTTTTGAGATTCCCTGTCCTTTCATTTTACCCTCGCAGCAAATTAATGTCAGGGCATGCAGGTAGGCAGGCCTGAGTCCCAAAGGCAAAGCAGCAGAGAAGGGTTAAGGAAAACCTACACGTTGCACAGAACCTAACCCAGGTACGGTTCAGCGCCTTGCCTATACCGCGAATCGGAGTTAGTAGCTGGCGAGTTAAGGGTGCTTTTCTCGTCAGGACTAGATCAGAGGCTCAGTCACTCACTCACTGGCAAGTTTTAGTCTTTATGGGGCAGCTGGTTTGGGTTGTAGTTTGCTGCTCGTGAATGTCCTTTGGGCAAGGTCGAACCAAGAACCTGAGCAGTAGTGCCAAAAGTAGGGAAATTTTAAAAAGCTTCAACTGTGGGGAGTCCTTTACTAGGAAAATACTAATAAATATTACATATATGCACACTATTTTTGAGGCAATCATTTATACACCAACAATAATCATTCATCACATCTACCATGGATGGTAGTAAGACGGGACATATGGTGTTGACCGAGCAAATGGATGACAGCTCTTGACACCCACCACAAAAAAAAAGGAAAAAAAATATCATAAATGAAATTCATACGGACCACTCCCTGGTCACTGATGGTTGACAATGCATATGTACGAGTCGTGCAACCACTTGCGGGCTCCCTGGTCTTTCTTTTTGGCCATTTCTGAGTTTTTTGGATATATTTTTTAAAATATGTTGGTATTCGAAATTTAAAATCTATTATTAGATTATAAATATTAAATCTATAATATAAACAAAAACTAACACTAAATTATCGATATTTTGTAATTGCTCTTTCTTGAATATTTACTCATAGCTTAGCCAAATGTAAGGTGTAAGGGTGCCGTGACCGTTCCGTCACCGACAAGTCTAGTTTTTTTATGAGGAACCACCTAAAAGTCTACAAGGGAAGTTGGAACATCTTCTGTCGTTTTACTTTATTTTTTAAAATTAGTGAACTTCTATTTATTTGATCACTCTGTGTATAATATTTGGCTAGTCATATCGTATCCATATATTATTTAAATATTTTTTTTTCGATATAGAGTACTATTCTCTCCCTCTTTTTAGTACCATCATCAAAAACCCAGCTGGGTCATCGTCTTCTACATGCATTCTCTGGTCGCTCCTTACCCTCTCCATTGCCAGGCCTTCTGAATATCTATCTCATCCCAGGCGGAGAGAATGGAAAGGAATCGCCGGAGACAGCCCGGATCCAAATCTAAAGCTGTTGATTTCGAAGGTTGAAATTAGAATGATATATCTTTTTATCATTTCACTTGGTTATTCTGGAAGAAAGCTTATACACACATATAACCTTGCCGGTTTTTTCATCTTTTTGTGTGGTTAATGCCGTGGCTGCAGAGGTTAGCAGCGTCGTGTGGGAGAACATAGTCATGTCTGAGCAAGAAGAAGACCTTATCTACAGGATGCACAAGCTCGTCGGGGACAGGTGTACTTTCCGAGTTTTGACTTAAGATTTCATTGATTACCAGAAAATATAATTGTGCAGATCAGCCCAGTGCATAGGCAATCATTCATTTTTTTGTCATGGAGATAGATGATATAAGGCCATTTTCCGGTCCATCACCCCCTCCATCGATCATCACAGTACATCCTGGAGAATTGTCTCTCTGGGATTTGTTACCTCTGCCGCTCCCAAGTGAAAATCTTCTAAAGACCAGGAAGCCAGCCTGATAGTTTATTCTAAAACGAAAGAAACACATCCTTCTTCTCTGGGTCTACTGGAAAACAGCTCTATCGGAATCTGGAAAGATTTTTTCACTATTAAGATTGAATTTGTCACCCCCAAAATGTACAGGAACATTAAGATGATGAATGCATGGTTAAACAGGTGGGGCCTGATAGCAGGACGGATTCCCGAGAAGACAGCAGAGCAAGTAGAAAGGTTCTGGATAATGAGACACAATGAAGGATTTGCATTTGCATGGGGGAGGAAGGAAGCCAAGAGAGCCAAATATGGAGCCTTCACCGGCTGACTCGACCTGTGATTGCCACTGAATTCTTCCCATATGTAGCAAAATTTTGGGTTTCAATTTTGAGGGTCATTTTTATTTCAACTCTACTGTAGATTTAATCCCTTTTTTCAACGAAGGGCTTGATTAAGACTCCTCTTTCACCAATTTGCTTATTCGAATCTATTAAACTTTAGTATGTTATGATTATAAATTGATCGAAAGGGATGGGTTATGATCATATGATCAGAAGTTTTGCTCTACACGAAGTGTTGTCGGAACCTTGCCGTCCTCTACCTCCTTCCATATATAAGTAATCCTCAGTTACATCTGTGGTTTTGAGTAAAAATTGGTTTTCTTTTTTGGATATTCAGAACCTTTTGAACAATCGTGCAGATAGAAAGGTTTTCGCGTCCAAAACTTGTTCTTTAATGGTTTTGTTTTCCAGGCTGTGAATTTACATGGGTGACGTTGAGCCCTTCAGATCAGAACATCTGAGGAGTAAAAATGCTGAACGGAAGGAAAGGATCGTTGAACTTAAAAGTGGGCAGGATGATATTTGTGGAAGGAATAATATAAATCGAACGTGCAAAGGCAAAGAGAGGAGGATACAGCCTTCCAGCTAATGATCGAGAACAAAGCTCTGGAGTGTGAGAAGCAAAAGGGTGAAACGGATGCTGAGCTATGGAAAGAAAAGTTGAAGGGGATGGTCTCATGGGTCTCACAGAGAGATGAGAAGGTGCCAGGAGCTACTTCGGACCCTCATACTCCTAAGCCGAGTTTAAGGCTGGGAATTATGGATAGTAGGATGAAATTATGTGGTGGAACTGAATTTAATATTAGCCGACAGACTTAGAAAACGGATGGTTTTTTAATCTAAGGATGGTACCACGAGAAAAATGGCTCCAAACACATGGGTGCCAAACCTATTGTTGGGGGCAACATTGATATTGATGACAGTGATGATTATAAGGCACATCTTCCATCTTACACTCAAATCCAGAATCAGGTAATTTCGATGAATTATGATTCAGCCAAGGATGTTTCCTCTCGACAGTGATGATGATGATGCACCCATTTGTATACTCAAGAAGATTCGTGTGGGAGAGGTGTCTGGTAATGGTGTTGTTTCTGGTGGGACCAAGATTAAAGATTAAAAATTTGACTAAGGATTGTACCATTAAGATGGAGTATTACTCTACCCATAATCTGATCAAAGTGGACCGTCTACAAGACAGAAAAACTAGGATTATGATTCTTGGCATGATGTGTTCTAGTATGCCTGAGGATGTAACAATAGTGAAAATAAGATAATCTAAAGACACTATCACTAAAGCACGCTATTAGTGACACCGCGTAGATCTGCTGTATGGATGAATAACTTCACATGGAAAAGTATCAAAAGCAGAGATTGAGTCGAGGCATGGCCAGGAGGACTGTGGCAGAGTCTCACATGACTAAATAAGAAAAAAGAAAGGGGTTAGGTGACCTTATACAACCACTCCATTTGCCTTTTTCAGGAGGTATCTATTATTACTACTCATGCGCCTCCCAAAAATCCCTTAGACAGTGGGATGCTTGAAGAGTACGGGTTCCTCGTAATTAATTGTCGGCTATGCTATGCAGCCAACCAGCCCCTTCAGTTGTCATCCCTACTACCTATAAATGCAGGATGCCCGACAAGCCCCATCCCATACTCTTTCGTTCTGTAAACCCCACACCAAGGCATGGACTCCCAGGATCAGCAGAGCAAAATGCAGGGAAGGAGTGCGATCCTTGCTAACAGATCAGGGAGACGGGGAGCTTTCCAAATGCCACTACACTACCCCAAGTACTCAAAGGCAGACTACGAGACAATGCCCGAAAGGCAACTAGACTGCCTCCTCGTTGAATACGGGCTGCCGGCGATTCCCGGAGACATCGAACAGAAGAGGAAGTTCGCCATCGGAGCCTTTCTCTGGTCAGACCGCTGAGTGTTATGACCAGCAAGATCTTTGGTTACATTTACTTTGAATCTACGCAATTTATCTTCATCTATGAGTTGGGTCTTGCATGTATCTCTAGCTAGCTAGATTAACTTGTATTTGCTATCAAGTCTGTGTTTGCTGTGTTAACTTGGATAGTTTAGCTTCACGGTAGCTTGGATCGCTAGTTTTGTGAGGCATTGTACTAGCTTTAGAGTTCATCTCACTTTCCTTAGCTTGGCCATATGTTCGATCAAGAAATTAAAAGACAGTATGCTGTAACTGTTAACATTGTTCGCAAATTTGTAAAGATAAGACTTTCTGATGCTTGGATTGGTAGAGGTCAATAGGGTTAATCCCTTTCCTAGTTCCAATTGGTGTATATATAATGGTCAACCCGTGTACTTGCTCGCCATCCAACCTGTTCAAAGAGAATCCATGTGTGTTTCCCAGAAATTGTCACCTTCGACCATCCTTAAAAGGGAGAGTAGTAGCTGGCATCCATCTGTTCCATTATATGATCCATATTGCAGCAACCAGCTCATTCCATCAAAGCTCACATACCAAAAAAGTGAATCTTATTCATTAATTTTGTTTGTCAATCATCTATAATTTAGCATTTTTTTATCCTAAAAGAGTGGGAAGAAAAACACAACTCAGAATGGCTGGGCGTTTCCATAAATAGTAACTAGAGAATTGATTTGATATACGCCATCACTATTAAAAGGTAATGTAAAGTTATCTCCTTCTATAAATGGTCTTCTCTTCCCATCCTCTATCTTCGCCCCATCTCTCTGTCTTCCTATCTCTCTCTGCCCTCTCATTTGGGTTCAAAGAGAAACCCATAACCTCATAGAGAGGTAGAGCGAGAGAGATCCAGAGCGTCATATCAGATTGACAATGGGGGTCTCAGGATGTTTTTCCATCAGCACTGTTGCAGCTATCCTTTTTGTGATCTTGAATACCTACATGTTCCCCTGTGCGCATGCTCAATCTCCGGCCATATCCCCCGCTCCTTCAAGCGACGGTAATCCATTCATCTTCCTCTTCTCAATCGCATTTCGTCTTCTACACTATTAGCGATGTGGAGTGGGCACTTCCTATGCTTCTTTTGGTGGTTGCAGGAACCGCGTTAGACCAAGGGATTGCATATCTGCTGATGCTGGTGGCTCTCCTGCTCACTTATCTCATCCATTAAAATTAAAGTATGGATGATCATCCACTGTAATTTGACAAGACCATTCTTCTTTCTTATGATTGAAACGTGTCTTGATCCTACTGTTTTGGTTGAAATTACCCTATCACCTTCACCTTCCTCCATGTCATTTCGTTCATGTATAATTTTTTAAACCATTGAATCATAATGTTGGACAGGATCCACAGAAACAATCCCATTGTCACCTTTGAATAATTGTTTTCAATTAAAATTAGATCATGTTCCTCGTCCAGCTAAAACAATCCAAGTTAACACAGCAAAGACAGACTTGATAGCAAATACAAGTTAATCTAGCTAGCTAGAGATACATGCAAGACCCAACTCATAGATGAAGATAAATTGCATAGATTCAAAGTAAATGTAACCAAAGATCTTGCTGGTCATAACACTCAGCGGTCTGACCAGAGAAAGGCTCCGATGGCGAACTTCCTCTTCTGTTCGATGTCTCCGGGAATCGCCGGCAGCCCGTATTCAACGAGGAGGCGGTCTAGTTGCCTTTCGGGCATTGTCTCGTAGTCTGCTTTTGAGTACTTGGGGTAGTGTAGCGGCATTTGGAAAGCTCCCCGTCTCCCTGATCTGTTAGCAAGGATCGCACTCCTTCCCTGCATTTTGCTCTGCTGATCCTGGGAGTCCATGCCTTGGTGTGGGGTTTACAGAACGAAAGAGTATGGGATGGGGCTTGTCGGGCATCCTGCATTTATAGGTAGTAGGGATGACAACTGAAGGGGCTGGTTGGCTGCATAGCATAGCCGACAATTAATTACGAGGAACCCGTACACTTCAAGCATCCCACTGTCTATTTTTTCTTCAAGAAAACACAAATTGTTATTTGACAGGGAAGGAGGTGGATCAGTAGTAATAATAGATACCTCCTGAAAAAGGCAAATGGAGTAGTTGTATAAGGCCACCTAACCCCTTTCTTTTTTTCTTATTTAATCAATCATGTGAGACTCTGCCACAGTCCTCCTGCCCACGCCTCGACTCAATCTCTGTTTTTGATACTTTTTCCATGTGAAGTTATTCATCCATACAACAGATGTACAAATTCTCTACACGAGATTAAAATATTGTAGATGTAAGCATCATGTCCAGCTCTCTCTCACCTCATTTAAGCCTATGGTTTATTGGCCTGTACCAGTTCGGTCATTCTTCATGACTTGCTGGAGACCCTGACACATTCGAACGGTCATTTTGTCTCGCCATGGCAGTTGAGGTGTTGGGCCTTGATGAGAAGAAGCCAGAAGACCTGATAGTCACTTGGGATGTTCTTCACATGGTGTGTCAGCTGATATCTTTTTAGGTGGCCGTGTCTCATTTTTTTTTGGGATCCACCCAGCAGCTGCACTATCCATCCACACTCGACTCCTGGTTAGCCCTGTGATCTTATGATATACACATGCTGATTTTGACTGTTGCTATGCTCAGCCATTGATTCAGTATACTCCTAAATATCTTAAAAAATATTCTTACCTAATATCCAAAAAAGGAGGAACAGTGGAGTAAAAGAGGCCTTGGAAGGTTGCATATATGATAAACTGACATTGAAAATAGTTTTTTTTATAAATTTATAGTATATTTTATACTTACCAAGTGAGTTGTCACCATATTCAACTTTATCCAAAAATTGGATTTATGTTTATAAGAGTAATAAATAAATTTATTAAAATCGTAATTATTTTACTTAAATATTCTGATTTGTTTACCATAACAAGAATAGAATAGTCAATGAATTTGAATTTGGTGTAAAGTTTCATGCAATTTGGTGAAAAAGAGATGTTTGGGGAAAACCTAGGTAGGGATTTGCACAATTCCCAAACCCTAGGCAGCAATCTGATCCAGCATCTGGTTCAGGCACTTGGTATGGTGAGCCAGTGCAGTGCCCGCCTGTCTCTGGGCTGATGATGATGCAGCAGTCTACAACGGCTATGGATCCATTCACAGACTTCTCCCGGACAAAACGGGTTGTCTTCCTCATAGACGTCGACCCGCTCCTCCGCCTCGAAGCCTCTGATCGGTACCTGGCTTCCGTTATCTCCTCTGCCGAAGCTATACTCTCCTTCCCCCCTCTCTCTTCATCTTTGTTTTCCTTCAAACCCTTCTTCTCCTCCCTCTCTCCTATCGTCTCCTCGTCAAAGCTTCCCACTTCCTCTCAATTTCTCTCCTTCAACAACCCCCATAGCACTCTCCTATCCCTCTCTCAATTCACAAGATCCCTATCCGAATCCTCCCAAGGTTCCACCGTCGTGTGGCCTCCTCGGGCCTCGAACGTGGTTTCCTCTCTGCGCCAGCTCTTGCTTGACTACTCCTGGGACTTGGCCAATGATGATGACTTCCTGTTAGGTACGTCATCATCTCGTGCTCATGCTGTTAGGTCTAACTTGGTCGTTTTATTCACCCCAATTGGTAGATCTAAGAATTGGGTGTCTCAGTTCATAGGTGAAGAGATGGACAATGAGACTTTGACCGCTGTAGACCAAGTTCGTAGTAAGTTTCACAAAATTTTCCAGACGCTGAACAGTTCACTTGTCAGTAGAGATATGCATTGTAGCTGGATTGACGTGAGATATGCCCCCGAATGCCTGGAGTCTGAGGGATTGGATCTCATAGCTAGTGGAGTTCGGAGTTTAGGGTGGGGATTTCGCTCGACCCAGTCTATCATTTTAGGCCCTGTGCTACTGCCATTTGGATTGATTTATTCAGGAATTGCCATTCCTCCTAAATTATTTGGCTTGAATGGTGCTGGAAATGGAGTCTGTACTGATTTCCGTCTTGAGATTGCAAATGTTGATGGGAAGCCCTTGGAATGCAGGTTCTGTAAGCTGCAAATGGTTAGTTTAGAAAACGTAGCTCAATATATGAATAGCTATCCTTTACTATCCAAAGAGTCCGAAATTTTTCCTGTCCGGATACGCGGAGGTAAGGCTGCATGGTTGGAGAATTTTGAGGGAGGCATAGTGAAGGTAGAGGCAGTACAAAAGCAAAGTAATTTTGCAAAGATGGAACAAGGTTCTTCAGGAACAATGCTCGTGCTGGAATACTCTGGAAAATCTGAGAAAGATCAGAAGAATGAGTGTGGTGATGAGTTTTTTGCAGATAGGGTGCTTAAACTAATAACTTCTGAAACTGGGGAGACTGTGAGAACATGGCCTCCACTTTGGCAAATTTTCTTGAGCTTCATGTACAGAGAAGGATACTGGGCTCTAGTGTCACTTTCAAAATCAAATGGGGATAGATTCTTTGGTGTCCTTAAACCACTCAGTGTAACCTCAGCCATCATCTCACTTACTGACAAGAAGTCCACTTTGGATGATATGATGAGCAGTATTGGTGTTGGTAGCTCATTACCGTTTATTCATGAAATGGATATCCGAGTCTCTGGATCCAAAAATGACGTGCTAGCTGACAGGAATGATTTGACTGATATTCAGCTTGAGCCTTTGGCTAGTAAAAGACAGAACACCATTGCTGCTGTGAAAAGCAAAAGGAATAGTAAAACTTTGCACTTATTTCAGGATCTACCATGGAGCCAATTGCAAGAGAAGGAAGTTGTAGGTTTAGATTTAAGACTTGATGATCTTTATATTTCCCGAGAAAGTAAAAATTCAAAGAAATTGAAGTTCCTGAAGTGCTGGAAGAGAGAGGTGAGGAGACATACCTCGGAGGCATTCACAAAATATATGCACCAAGGAATAGAAGCTCCTGAAGAGAGGGAAAATACAGTAGCAGAAGCACACCAACCAAGTGAACAGCCTATTTCTGCATCTGATTCTATGCCAGCAGATTCAGGGGTTCAGAATGAGGTTGCCCTTGGTTGTGGAATAGAAACCTCTGCATGTATGTTGAATGAAATTCCTGATAAGATTTGCAAAGGACTTGAATCCAAGGGGGCAGACCTGGGGACGCTAGCACAGCAGTTTGTGACCGGTTGCATTTATTGTTTATTTCAGAAGGTGGAGATGAAAGATGCCTTGGAGGATCAGTCCCCTTCGGTCAATGCAGACGATGATTATTTGAGCAAGGTCGCTTCTGAAGTAACTGGCCTTTTGCTGAGGGAACCCAAGGAATTGTTTGAGAAGAACAAAAGCAGGACATCAGATGAGAATGCCTTAGAATATGTTTGCCGAGAGTATCCTTTATACTGAATTTCTCCATTTAGCTTTTAATACAAGGAATACAGGTTTCCCTTTTGTTGCTGGTATGAACAGGCTATCATGTGATTCCTTTTTTTCCTTATCCTAGCACTAGATATGAATTGCAGATATTGTTTCGCATGGAAATACTGCGGTCAGAAATTTCAGCAGCTATTAAGGATTCTGTCAAGCATAAGTTCATTAAGCAAATATGTTTGTTCTTAGAGTGCACACAATGCCATCTAGAGGGATTCTTCAGTGAATGGAGCCTCCATAATTACGTAGGAAAGATTATAAAGAGCAGGTATTTGCCATATGTTCATATATGATGGTGCATTGAATACTTGATTCCAGTGCTTTCATTTAGTACTAATCTACTACAATTTTCTGTACTGTAGTTGAACATTCCAGGTATATTTTAGCATCTATTGAGATCGGGAAGTACTAGATGATTTGAAACTTTGCAATCAATATACTTACATGTGAACAAGAAATGAATAGATTGAACGATGGATCTCAATGTTTCAGGTACTCTGAGGATCTTGAGGAGGCAGTGCTCCAAATTTACTCAAAATTGGATCTGTTGTTGTTTGAGGAGGAGGAGGAGGAGAAGGGCGATATGCTCAATTCAATGCTCAATGGTGAGGGAGAAAGCAGTCAATCTTGGAAAATTGAAGCAGAGGAAGGTCTGGGTGAGAAGGGTAGGAATAGGCTTGGTCAGTTGATACTGGCAGGAAGTAAATCTCGGACCCCATCAAGAAAGATCTCCAACAGGAAGGAGGAGGATCACATGCTGAAATTGGTAAGAGCTCGTGAAAAAAGGGAAAGGGCGTGCAGAATTGCTTCATACTCGAGTAGCCTACTGGATTTGCAGAGAGTTTGGGCCCCAAAGCGAGAGACAGATAGAGTAGAGAGAAAGGCAGCAATACCTACAAAGCAATTGAAGAGGAAGGTAGGTAAAAGTGTGACAAAAGAGGTGGTTTGCGAGACTCCTATTAGTAAGAGGTCTCGACTACCAAGAGATGATAGTCTTGGTCAGGACTCGGCAATGCACAGGAGTAGTTATGTTCCGAGGTCCTTGTTTCAGACTGAATAGGAAGTGACTCAGACAAACAAGCTCAGCATTTGCTGGGGTTTGGGGGTGTTTGCTTATACATATATATTGTATCTAGAAGGGAAGGGAGGAGTAATGAATTAAGGGAATTTGTATATTTATTCTTAGTCTAATTTGTGAACAAAGAGCTCTCTGAAATGGAGCAAATTCTAAAGCAACGGCATAAGCTAATGAAAGGGAAAGAATCATTGACCCATTATACAACTGGTCTTTTCTCTCTACTAGTCATTCTTCTATACCTTGCTATTATACAGAAAGAAGATGCTTTCATGGCCTAGTGGTAAATTGAGAACTGTAATCCATAAACAATTTGACTCCTTACAATTTCTCAGATTGTATTTCACTTCAAAAGAAGTGAGGATTATATATCTGTGAATCATCTTATTCATTTCAGATATTATCTGGTCTTTCAGATCATGTTTATCATCCTCCATTTATAATTTCCCTCCAGGTTGATCCTCTGCTGCATGATCTTGGATGTTGTGTCAGTGCTTTACTGTCCTTACATTGATGTAGTATTTGGATTGATAATATGCAGTCCATGTTACTTGGATTAAATTTCATTATCGCATTTCTTTGTTGTTTTTATTTTCTGGAAATCACCAGTATTTTATATGACTAACCAGGTCACAACTCCATATTATTATTCAATACCTTCACAAAGTTTCTTCGGAGTTTGTTATCTAGTTTCCTCGCAGCTGAAAGTATTTGAAGCCAGGATACCACTAAAATTAGTTCAGGCACATTGGTTTGTCATGGCCTTGTGTTTTTGTTCTTTTTTCTGTTTTTTGTTTGATCAGTGATATGAAGATTAATTAAATCAGTATGTTTATGGATCAAATTGTTTGGTGCTATGAGATAACATCACAAGTATTCATTCAATGGACATGGGCTGGTTGAGGATGCCCAATTTCAAATGCTCCAGCAGAATAATAATGCAAGAACTAGTTTCCGTCGAGATGAAAGCTCCAAGCTCCTTGTTCATGGCAGTTGATTCATTTCAAGCACATAAATAGGAAATATCAATTGTTTTAGCTGACTCCATTTAGCAACAGCTTCAACGATTTCATGAACAACCACTTTCCATCAAGCACTTGCAAAGTGAGACCTGACAATTCATGCCCATGGAACCAAATTTTGTTCATGTTGACCCAAACCCCAAAAATTTCGTGCCCAGGATGCCCAGCACCGGGCCATGGCATAATTTATAGATTAATTACTAAATTAGACTTCTGATTATTTTGTGTTTTCCATATGAACATTGGACATATTTGACTTTTTTCAACTGCTCATAACCTGGCATTCTGCCCAAGAGAGATTTGAGGAGACAACATGGCATATTAACATTTTTATGGAAGTTAATATTAACACCCTTCACTAAAAAACTCTCGGTCCTCTACGTTTGTCTCTTTCCTTCTGTTGCTATGAAGCTTGCAGCAACTTCAGCAGACATGATTGCTCCGCTTCTCATGCTGTGCTTCAGAAAGCACTTGTCATTGCAAGCAAAGATAAAGCATCTCATTCGGGACCAATGCTCATGTTCTCAGGCATTGCTTAATATCTCGGCATATAAAACAGCAGGGACCATTTGACTGCGCTTTCATATAGTTGCTCCTGTCCCTTGACAGCTTCTTGATTCCAAATTGATTCACCGGTCTGTGGGGTAAGCTGTCTGCTCCTTCTTTTGGGGTCCATGTAGACCACTAGTCTGGTCGGTTTCGTGAGTTTCACTCATGGGTTGACAATGTCCTACCCATTGGAGCAGTGCCATGGAGATGCCACCAGGGCCAGAAGGTGTTTACCGGTTGCTGTACAAAATTTTGCTTTTCCAACTTCATTCTTGGAAAATCCTGCCACCCACTTGGACTAGAAACATTTTCATCACAGTCAGTTCAGGATACAATCTCTTTGGCAAAATGATAAAAAAACTTGAAATTGTTCTCTTGATATACCAGAACTTTTGCTCTCTGTGTCATAGCATCATTGATCATTTTTCTTTTCTTTTCTGCCTTTGAGCTGTGACAAAGACCTCAACTGGGCTATGCATCACAACTTACAAGGCTGCTCTCTTCCACACAAATGATTCAACCCCAACGCGTCTGAGTGTCGAGTTGAATTCCACATATCTGTTGTATGCTTGCATGGAAGAACACAAGGGATTTTTCATGGAAATGACAGATTGAAGAAAACTCATGCACTTCTTTTCCCCACTGACTAGATAGATCTTGATTCTCCTTTTTGATCTTATTCTTCATCATATTTCTACATGTAAATAAAACACTTTCCTGAGACCATGATTAGTTGCAGCAGTTAGGATAATAGGTTGCACAGATGGGGAATACCAAGGAGGATTCTCCCAAGTTCATGAGCTTACCAACCAGAAAGTATGGCATCTTTAACCAAAACCGGAGGACAACCATTCAGGTCTGGTCTCAGAGAACTTCTTTATCTACAAAAATCTGCTCTGGTCTGTTCCCATAAATTGGTCATCAGGTGGCGAGACTATTAATTAGCACCAAGAAAATGATGAGATAGCTTACCCATTCTGCCCAGATAAAGAAATTGATCAAGTGGAAATAGAAAACTTATAGCACTCTAGACTGTTGGTATGTGTAGACCAGACAATCATATGGTCATAAGCATTCCATATTTAATATGATTCTTGAATGAAAACCTAGATGTGAAATATACTCCTAGAATTATGCTACAAGCAAGTATTCCTGGGCCAACTGGTGAAATTAGACATCCATAGCTGGGTAGTGGGTCCTAAATGCTATCCCCTGTCTTCTGCATTTTCTCCTCATGTTATTAATATTCCTTGTCTCATGTTCCAGACAACTAGACCCCCCAACATCACAAACCTCCTTGTCATAGAGTGGAAGATAAGGATATGTGCATAACAGGTTATATATAGTGAACTTGCCCATTTGCATTCTCTGCTTCTCTTCAAAGAATTTTCCTTGCTTTTCTTCTTCCCACCCTCTCATTGGACTTTTATTTCTTCTTTGCTTTAGATAGAGGCCACAGTTCCTAGATGGAGCGCAATGAAATGGAAGGAACTTCACAGTCTCTCTCCCTCGAGAGCTTCTCCTACCGATGGCTTGTGGACCTGAAACCATCAACGGGGAGCCGGGGCAATTCCTTAAGAGCCTCATTTGACGTGTCTGATGAGGGTTCCTTCATCGAGATGGATCCACGATCTACCTCATCAAGGAGATTCATGGTCATCAAGATGAAGTCCAACTCTCAGGACTTCAGATTCAACTTTCCCATGCCAGAGGCTTTAGACTCTCTTGCTCCTGCAGATGAGCTCTTCGCTGAGGGATTTGTCCTTCCTCTTTTTGCCGACCCATCAGACATGAAGACGCACGAGTACTCAGACTTGAAGCCTGAACGCTTTTCTACCAAACATGCTGTCCGTGGCGCTGGCAGCAAGCCCAAGGCCAAATGCTCTAGAAAGCAGAAAAGAAGGTGGCCAGTATCAACGCGGTTGTTCTGCAAGTACTTGGGGTTTCTGAGGCCTGTGTACCGCTTAATTGTCCGAGGTGATGCCAGGAGGGCGCCGCCAACAAAAAACTCAGTCTATCCCTCACATGATTCTCCAAAGACAAGCTGCAGCGATGAATGGCGCTATTCCTCGGTGGATTCTGAGAGTTCGATCTATGAGGCCGTTCTCCATTGCAAAAGATCCATCGGTAAGCAATATGAATCATTTTTCATCCTTTGCCTCTCTATATAGCTAATCTGTCTGAGTTCTAATCTGTGTTCTGACATTGTTTCTGCATCTGTTACAGGAAGGTGAACATAGGCCGCAGAACCCTAAAGAACGTGACAATCTGAAGGAACCTAAGTAAGCCCAAGGAGGAGATGAGCATGCTGAGGAACGGACAGAAAAAGCAGAGGAACATCAACATGACAGAAATACAATCCAAGAGAGCAGAGAGCACATTTCTGTTCACGCTCCTTACAATCCTCTTTTCTTCATTTTGATTGTTACTGTGCTTAATCTGTATTAGCTTCATCACTGCGGAGAACACAAACTATATGAGCACAGTAACATATAACATTTGATTTGCCTTCCTCAGATCTCACCACACTGAGTGAGATACAAATTCACTGGACTTGTAGCATGCGATTGATTCTCCAGTAAAATCCACGATGAAGATGATGCCACCGCAAATGCAAAATGAGATGGTAAAAAAGAAAGGAATACCTCTAACATACTCATCAATGGCTTGAGGTGAATTGTTCGTTTTTTTACAGCAAGCGACAGGCCACGCAGCGCACTTGTCTTCTTCCCTCTCAGAGCAAGCAGAGTTTTTGTTTATCGAATATCCCGTCTCGGTGATTTATGATCGCTCGCTCCACACTGGAAACAGGATGATCACTTGCCAAGAGAGCAGCACATTGTATACATGTGATTTCTGACGACAAGACACCTATCCCCCAATATCACGTTTTCCATGTCCCCTCGTCTTTGACATTATATATTAACATAAGCTTGAACCCATCTCGTTATGGAGCCCCTCAAACGCGCCGGCAATCATATACAAGAAAGATATGCGATATGATAGCCCATACTCGATGATGCATCTTGTCGGGATCATGCAGGAAGAATCAATCATCAAGTCCATACAAATTTCAGGCAGAACAAGCCTCTATACCCATTGATCTTATATGATAATACTACCAGATATTGCGTGACAGGGAAAAAAAAGATGATGGCTGATGGAGGAGATCATGGAAGGTAAATTCGAGAGGTGTCGGTCACATGTCGACAGGGAAAGAGACCAGAGGAGGGGACATAGACAAAGTCTGTTACGAGAAATGCCAAATTCCGATCGACCCATTATTAATTACATATTCTTCTGCCATTCTTCATCTTTTCTTCCTTGAATGTATATCTACATCTCGTTCTATATGTTCATCAGAACCGCAACAAACTCCTACAATCTCATCAGCTCTGTATTGGAAGCCTTCCAATATTGTTCTAAAGCTTGTCAAATGGCATTATTAATTCATGATCTCCCTCGAGAAATGAGAACTAAGAACGAGTTGAGAGCAAGAGACCACGTATACGCTGAGTTGGAGGGAGGGACCAATTTCCAGCGGCTTTCATTTAATGAATGTGCCAACTTTCTCTTCGTGTTGTAGCTATATTGGAGCCTTGTCATAGGCGGGGGACCAGAGGCATCCGACATGCTCCTTGTCCCTGCTCAAGTCCATTGCCGCTCTCTCTCTCTCTCTCTCTTTGGGCTTGAGATTCTGAACCCATCCAATAGTTTTCCGTCTGTCATCATCATTAGCTCTAACCTTGCTAGCTAGTCAGATAGAGAATCTCCTTCAAGAGATTTTCATGTCCTTTCTTGGACCACGAGCCGCCCGCATCAATCGATCACCAAAATAATTGTTACATACGAGCTAACGTATGCAGGATGGTCGTGCTAGCCTACATACATCATGGTGCAACTGCACTTACATGTAGAATCCATTTTTATAGGTAAATAAGAATTTCTCACATATATTAACTCCATATTATAAATATATTGTAAAGTGTTTTTTTTTAAATAAATCACATAAAAAGGAAAATAGAGAGGTGGGTGACCCAAAAGGGTTTTTAGCACGTGAAATCAGGATGTGCTCAAAATAATTGTATTCGATTATTTACTGGTGATTGAAAAAAAAAAAACTTAATAGTCTACTTGCGACAAAAACCACGTAGACCCGTCACGTGATTGGGGGAGACATTTGGCTCCCATCCTCCAATTTCAAGATTCTTCACATTATGCACCCACCAATATAAGTTTATCTACATTCGGCCAATTAAGGTGTGTAGAGACTCTATATATATATTGCCTTTGTACAAAGTTGAAAATTGTAGATGCCCTAAAAACAAAGCAGATAAACCCTATAGCTAGATTGCCCTGTGCAGGGAAGGGATTTGGGCACGGAGGGACGGAATGTTCTCGTAGAAACGGGAGTAACAGAGAACGAACAAACCTCCAAGACGAAGAATTATGCACCCAGCATAAAACAAAGAAGTCAATGTTCAGATATTTGGAAGTTCATAGATAGGAGCACTGGTTGGTTGGTTCCCACAAGACAATGTGTGTAATTTTCACTTGAGCTGGCTTAAATAGACTAAAATATTAAATAAATGACTGAAATTTCATTAAAATCTCGATTAAAAAACATAATTTTAATTTTAATTTAATGGATAATTAAACTTTCTTTCCAAATGGGCTCAATTAAAAAAATGAGAACAACCATAACCCATATGATAAAAACGAGAACGATGGTCAATGGTGCATTTCCTTCACACTGGTGGGTAAGGTAGCAAAAAAGCTAGAGCAAATTGGTCCATGGAGTGTGTGTCCTGCAAGTCCTGCTACTGCTAGCAAGCTCCATGGAGCTCCTTTTTTTAAAAAAAAAAAAGCCTATAAATGCTACACCTATTTCAAGACTATGAATGAAATGGGCTCATTCGAGTCGACCCACTTGCCATTGCTGGCTCACTCGCGTTGCTGCAGGAATAATTGGGCTGCAGTTTCTTGTGGATAGTATGGGTCCATGTTGAACAAACAATGAGTAGATGGTGGAAGGATGGGATGGACGTGCATGCATACATGATCCATGCCATAAACGAAATACACATTTGAAACAAATGCATGTCTATTATTACCGCATTTGATTAACCTATGCTAACAATCAAAATATTTTACTAAACCAGCTAGGATCAGCATGCACCATATCAGGAAAATGACTGACTTCCCAAGTAGATGCTAGGAGTCCATAAAAATGGTCATATGGCGATTTTCCCTTAAATCTTATATTCAAGGACGTGTATGAGTATTTAAACAAGGAATAAATTTAATGTGGGTGCAAATGCAGAAGCGACAATAACGGCCGAACATTAGGTACTAATATTTGGGAGAATTAGAATAGAATATACAATCTATTTCATGAAGTTTCATGGCTGTGACTATTCTTACAGTTATGAGCAAGCAGGCAGACAGTCCAAGAACACACAAGTTGCTCGCTGGCTAAAGTCAAACAGGGCGAAGAATTATTATTGGATGGATACGTACCAAACTTATGATGTTTGCCTCTGCGGGCTGGGCCGTTCATTCTTCTCGTCCCAGCACCCAATATCCCACATTGTGCATCAAAGTTACACTGTTTAGAGAGTGCAGATTATTAATATCATCTTTAGATCTATTACTTAGTATTTTAATAATTTTAAAAAATGTTTAATCTTATTTATTCTCATTTCCTTGTTTCTTGAATTGATGGATTAGAGGATTACACTGAAAGTTTGAATTGTATATATAGATTAATTAAATTTGAATAAGATCACATGATATATGTTCTGGTTTTGTGACATTCAGGCACGGCACGGCACAGACATAATACATGAAAGTTATTCTTTGAGTGCCAACACAGCAAAACAACCTTAGATGGAACATATATCATCCATGTTGTTAACATATACAACTTAAGTTCATCGAATTTGGTTCAAGAAGGATAGGATTCCCTGTACTTAATAATTGGAGCCGTGCAGTTTGTTTTTATTCGCGTTTCCATCTGACCATACACATGTTCATCGGACCGTATTGGGTGCACAGTACTACCCTCTTGTCCTTCGCATGTTTACGGAGAATATTGAAAGAAACCGTGTATTGCGAACAGTAGCCGTCATGCTCGAACGCTGGAATTTAATTTGATCATCTCTGTTCGAGCTCCGGAGCCACGGCAGAACCACCGTTGGTGTTGGTGTTGGCGGCTTCGACGTCAGCCTTGGCAGTACTGGAGCAGGTGAACTTCAAGTAATTCTCGATGTCCTTGGTGGTATCCGAGCTGCCGTGTCGGAGATGGAACAACCACTTCTTGTTGGTTTTGATGGGTTTCCTCTCGCTGATGGCGATGGCCATATCATTCGGGAAAAGGTCACGGTGGACGAAAGCGTGCAAGACTGTCGCCACCAGAAGGGCGGTTACCGTCAGGGTGGCCACCGAAGAGAGCACCGCCGACAGCGCCTGGGTCGCGTCGTTCGTCACCTCGTTGGAGTAACGGATGGTCGCGATGGCTGCTCCGGTCATCGGGAACGTGTAGGCCCACCATGCCAACGAGAATCTGTTTGTGTGATAGTGCAGTGGAAATCTCGATTAGGAACAAGAAATGAGGATGAATTGATATTTATGGAAATCGGTGAAATATTGTTTTGTTCCCTCACCTGAATCCTCGGAAAAAGTTCACGCGGACTGCCTGCAATGCAACAGAGACGATCAGCCTCTGATTATCGAATAATAATAATAATAACCAGAAAAGAAATTCATCATCAGTTGATGCGGGTTAGCTTAGTATATTTTACCAGCGAGAAGTAGAGGAAGAGAGCGACGAAGTAAGCGATCCTCGCTCCGTAATCGAAGGAGCCCTGGATTTTGGCCCAGGCCATGGAAGCCACGCTGGGGGCCGCCACGAACAGGAAGAACACAGGGTGGAGCTCCTTTGGTAGCGTCTCGTTGGTCGGGAGCCTCTGATATAGCGTGACGAAGAGGACGGTATAGTGAGCCAGCCCCACGGCGAAGAAGAATATGGGGCCCTCCTTCAGTCCCATGGAGGCACCGAGCAGGGCGCCGACGAAGTTCCCTACGATAGAGAGGTGGTTGGAAGGATTCGCCACCTTTGAGAGCCTCCTCTGGCCTCCGGACATCCACTGGCCGTAGATCTTGAGCTCGAGGCAGAAGATCGGGGCCATGAGGACGTACCAGAGAGCATGGGGGAGATGCTCAGCGACTGAAGGCGGGACCCCTAGGGCCAGGAAGAGGAGGGCTATCCACGGGGCGAAGAAGAAGTTGACTCTGATAGGGTGGTAGTACTCGCGACGGACGGCTTCGAAGTAGAAGACCACCTTGAGGAGGTAGATGAGGAAGACGATGGCGACGAGGGCGATGGCTATGGACCATAGAACAAGGTTTACAGTGGGGCTGACGTGCAGGAATTCCATCGAGGGAGAAGACGCCAGCGTCTTCCACATGATGGCTTGGCTGCTCACCCCGAGGCAGATACCGAATGAAGATATAGGGAACCGAAGGAGAAACGGCCACAGCTTGTGTTCGGGAAGCACTATTTCCTCCGAAGCCTGCCATCGATCAGAGATAGGGAATCAATCAATCTAATGTTAGCTTTAATATCATCTCTGCGCCATAGTTTAAAGCTTGTACAATTTAATACATACCCGGAGTGTGTCGAGCTCAGGGCCTTCCAAGGCATCGAAGTAGCGGTCCACGGGCAAATTCATCTCCGGATTGTGAGCGGCGGTTCCCTCGTCGTCATCATTAGGGAAAGGAGGACGGGGCTTCCCACGGAGGTTCGACAGCTGCCTCTCTAGCCTTCCCGACCACGTCTTGAAAGAGTCGAACCTCTTATCCTGAACTCTGGAATGTTGATGTCTCGAAGGTAGGTTCTCCCCTGTCGCCATTGACAGAGAGTGGAACTTGGTCTCCTCGGGGTGATGCTCGGGAGGAGGAGTAGAATCTGAAGGATTTTCCTCTCCGGCCTCGTCGAGATCGGCGAGGACCTTCTTCGTGCTAGTCGGAGAAGATGGCATGCTGATCGAAACCTCATGCGTCAGCTGAACATTGGCCGGTGGCGATACCGTCTCTTCGTCAAAGCCTGATACCCCTTCCGACGAGATGAATTGGATGAGAGACGGAAGCTCTTCCTTGACAGGAGCCAGGGTTCCTTGGTTTTCCATTGTCAAATGAGGACCGACACGAAAGATCTCGAGCTTTTTTATTTTGTTTCGGAGCTCCCCAAGAGGATCTCCGAGCTGCAGAACCAGACAATGCGGCCTGAGCTAGGAGGAAAAAGGAGAAGGGGCTGAGAGGAGGAGAGGAGAGGAGGAGAGGAGAAGTGAGTATTTCCCTCACGACACAGGTTAAAGGGGTCAAATGTAGAAATCAGAGCCAACTCAACACATGGGAGAGGGAGGTGAAGTGAGGTGCGATGATGTTTCCATTTATATATACGAGCAGAACAGAGGAGAGCAGAGCAAGTAGAAACGCGGGTGAGGAAAATATAATAAAAGGTAAATTTTAATATTAATTTATTATAGTAGATATAATATATAGAGAATAATTAAAAAAAACATTTAGAATATATTTTAACCATAATATACAAATAAAATTTTATATAGTATATATTAACCATAATAAGTCATGAAGAAACAACTGAAATTTTATTATATAATAAGTCATGAAGAAAAATAGATAATAATACATGAAAAAAAATAAGTGTTGGAATTGAACGCACGTGTGAGCTTGAGAAAAACAATATGCCAAAACTCACTAGGAGAAGCATCTGGAAGAAAGGTTGTGTGGCCGAGGTGTTGAAGAGGCAGCCACCGGAGATGAGAGTAGAAAGAAGAAGAATAAGAGGCCAGCTGATGAGTCAACTTCGTGCGAGCAGAGGCGGACTGAGTAGAGAAGAGGTATGTTGTCAGATCTAGACTAGAGGAGGAGGAGGAGGCCACAAGCCTTGCAGTGAAAGAAGATGGATTTGTGAGCCTCCAGAACAGTCGTACCATTGGATTGACCACGGATTCTCACTCAACCAATGCGTTACAGAATGTTGAATCACGTGTATCGGATGAAACATATCACGCGGAATTTGGAACAGATGCTTGGACGACCAACTTTAACAGAAAAATGACTGGACTGGACTAAACTGACTATATATGAGAGGAAGAGGAAGATGGATGAAGATAAAAGACTGAAGGGACATCTTCTCATCCTCAAAATTTTTGAATCGCCTGGCATTCATATATATATATATATAGGACTCTGGACAAGTTTCATTGCATACAAAGGTCGGGGAATAAGCACATCAGTCATTTTTTATGATCAACAAAGTACATGAAACAATGTGAAGAAAAAGAAGGAATCAGTATGAAGGTCGGTTCATGTGTTCCGTGTGTAGATCATGGGACAAGGTATGGCCCCATGTTCTTATTGATACGACTTAATTGGTCTCCATATTGTGTGTATATATATATATATATTATTTAATTAAAAAAATAGTATGAATCACAAATGACAAAACTACATTATTGTTTTTAGTTTATCTTCGTCTACCGCTATGCACACAAAGGAAAGATCTGGTTTAAAGTAAGAAAATGACCAGCATATACACAACTACAGAGAAGGGCTCATTGAGAGAGTCATGCCTGACTCCAAGTTGGACGCAGAAAGGCAGGGAAAGGGGATGCCTGTGCTGTGTTCATGGATTTGATTAGAATATCATAGTGACTTCAGACACAACCACAAATCAAAAGATCGCCGCACAAACTCCGTACAACATTGCCTTTGCCATCAACGCACATTGTGCTATGAGGGTTGCCTTCTTTTTCAAAAGGGGAGCGGCGTGTGATCCTTAGATCGGATAAAGATTATGTTAAGACGAAATGGATCAGAGAGATGGGTGGTGGTCAAGTTGATGGCAATATTTTTTTTTCCTGAGTAGGAGTCATAAAAGGAGACCACAAGATAGGAGATGAGATGATATTATATAACCCAACCAACCCAACTAAAATGTGCACTGTGGCTATGAATAATAGAACAACTTCAACCTGCATCTCTTTAATTTGTCTTATCGCATGCCTAAATTTAAACTCTTGTAAGTGCTGCCCAGTAAGGTTTTTCAATATAATTTTTAGAATGTTCGTCCATATTAAAAAAAGAAATTGTTATTTTTGTTAAAAGAAAATTCGAGATGGGTGCAAAAAGGAAAACCGTTGTTGCTTTTCTGACATGGAAAGTGCTTTTGGAATTTAAGAGAAAATTTGCATTGCTTGAGAAATTTCAAAAGTAATAGATAAGTCATCCCATATATATTTGATTATTATAAGAAAAAGGAACTCCAAGGCCTAGCTAGCTAGCTTGCTAGCTCTTGGTCAAGCATGAGTGCTTTGAAATCAACATTTATTTTCTTTTTATTTCATGTAGCTAGCTAGCTAGCTCTTGTTAATCTGCTCCTTCATTCAACTAGGGTTTCAGATTAGGAATAATTCTGCAATGGGTATGTGCCACTCATGCCAGCCATCTCTTTTTATGCACATTGCATGTTCCTAACAACCCTCGTTTGTAATTGAATCAGCACACATACGGCATACGATCAAATTGGCAGAGAAATAGATCGAGATGGAGCTAGTGGATGCCAATGATGATATTTTGTTTTATTCTTTTCTTTGTCTAGATATCCATATGCGCATATATGGAACCGATGGTCTAGGAACTTGTGGACACCATGAACAATATCCAGTGGATTGTGCTTTTTGCAAGAGAAAAAGGATTTTGATCCCACAGCGGTGTCTTTCCATCCTTTGTATTTATCGCTCTATACACACAAATATGTCCTTTTATTCTCTTTTTGGCCATGGGAAATATGTCCTCCTGACGATCAAGCATATGTACACTTTCCTTTTTCTTCTGCAGCATGCGTATTGATCTGATCGGTCAGGGTGGAAAATGACTAGGACGCGGAAGAGAATATATATGCGCAAGTGGTGGTTGCAGACGGTACATGAACTAAATTTGACCGAACTGGAGGAGAGGAGGACGATGCCTGAGGTCATATAAAGCTGGGATACGCCACAACTTGAGGAACAGTGCCTGTCATTTGCCATCTGCCTTATGATGGCAGACCTAATCTTTGTCACTGAACCCAACTCTTCTAATTTGTCCCTTGTCAAAAAGCCAAAACTAGCTAGGGTTCCTTATAATAAAAAAGAAAAAGCAGCTGATTGACCCATTAATTATAAAATGTGCGTGGATGGACTAATTAGGAGTGACCATATTTCTTTTATTGTACTATTAATTTAACCTAACTATTCTAACTAATGCTAGCACGTAGCTATATGCAATAATAAATGATGATCGTTCTTTATATATGATAATTAAAACTTGTATATTATCACATTATATGATAATAAGATATTAGACTTATAAGTAATCATTTGTAAATTGTAAAAAAAAAATTTATACATTTTATTTATCAACTCTCTCAACATATTATTTTTATCTTAATCATCAATATATATGTGTGTGTAAACTTAGGGATGAACCTATTGCAAAGTTGTAAAATGCATTGACTTTATTAAATGTGCTGATAGATGATCAGCACTTGCTTGTCTTGCTTTATTATTATCTAACCATCTATGAGTTATGAGTCATTGTCATTTGTCATCAACATTTTCCATTAGTATAATATAAAAAAAGAGCAAGGAAGCACTTTTATTTGCAACTGATCCATGCTCATATCTTCAAGACAATTCCATTTCATCCCTTTACCATTTGATCGTTTGTTAATTCTCAATGGCTATGTATCACATGAACCTTTTCCCATTACTATGCTAGGCTAGTTGGATGTAGGATACTAGCTAATAGGTTGATATGGATATATGTACATGTGATTCCCAATAGTGATAAAAGGAATCATGTTATAATAGATGAACGTATCATAAGGAATATATCAAAAACTTTAGACAAAAATGTTTTGCTATAATGCAGACCAGAAAATGAGAAGCCCTTATAAGCTCATAAAGGGACCACCACTATTGTCACTATATCACCTTTTTTTCTCTTTTTATGTCTTTAAATTTGATGATGGACCAAAGATGATATTGAGAGTTGGGTTCGCCCACCTTGCCCTACTTATGATCTTCACTCATATAGATATTATATATGTGGGTGTGTGTGTGGCAAATAGGGGTGAGGTGAGAACTAGAAATTGGAGATTAAAATTGGACAACAGCTGGTGCCCATGTACTCATAGTTAGCTATCTAGTGCTGTTTGGTTTTACAGTCACCGTTTACTCTCTATTTCTAGAAAAAGTGCACGCTTTCTTCCTCCTGCTCTCTTCTTCCTTCTTCCCTTTATCAAATTTCTAGTCCAACACCTTTTATTGAACATTACTTTGTGGACTTGTAAAGGTGGTCTTCATTTATCCCAGATTCTAAAATGACAGCATCCACCTAGAACACTTCACAAAACCTTATTATTATATTATGAAATTAATTTCAATATGGTAAAGTATGTCTTAGTTCTCCAGTACTTCTCAAGCATTTTCCATATCTCGAACGCAACTTTTGACCTCCAAACATGTATTTGAACAAGGCATTAGCAGAAGGGTTGCTACATGACTAATAAATCCGCTTCCAGTTCAGGTTTTTAGACTAAGATTTCTGTGTAGTAAAAGTCAAATCAAAATAGTACACAACAGGATGCTGTGTATTGTTCACATTTAACCAACCTTAGCTGGCTGATGAAACTTCCGACCATCCGAAAAAAAAAATATGGCATGCATGCACTTAGTCCACAGAATGCGTTTGACCTTGTTCTGAGTCCAACAGTACATTGGCTGCTTCCAATATTTTTCTCGTGCTATGAATTATACACTTTGACTACCATGGAAACAAACAAATAACTTCCATATCATGCACAACATAAATCCCTATCTTGCTTGCTACTCCCTCCAATAAGTTAGCAGTCATGTACTTGGAGGAAGATGGAATTGTTTATGACCAAGAGCTCAAGAAAAATCGTATTTTAATTCTTCTAACTCCAGGACGATATTTCAACCATTCCTATCTAGAAACAGAGCGTCTTTAATGGCCCATACAAGGTCCTGGACAGGCCATATCCATATTCTTCACTTGTTGGATCTATATCTATATGGGCAGTCCCACAAGAAGATAGGACAGCCTGGTGCCATGGGGAATGGACGGGCCAGAAATTATATAGCTGCTGCCTATGGGTTTATGTCCCCATCATGAGATGGGCACACAGACTCCATTTGTATATTAGGTGATCAACTATATGCTTTCTTTTCCAAAGCCTGATAAAGTTGCAGTCTTCTATTCTTTGTTTTACTTTCATTTGCTTGAGGCATGGTGTTTATTCGGCATGTGTGACTCAGATGGCAAATTGACAACATGGTCGATTCATATGTCTTGTAATCTTTGGCTGTATGTATACTCATAGAGAATAAAACCATTGGAGAGGGATTAAAAAAGGTAGTAAATGTGGTATTGCGTGTAACCCACAAATCAGAATCGGCAAAAAGGAAAAAGCCCCAAGGCCGTTTTCCTTCAGGCACGAAAAAATAAAGCCTCAAATGGAGTCACGGTGAGGTGGAAATATAAAAAAGTTGGCCAATGGGAGAATGGGTCAGTGAAATATTGACACCCTTTCTAATTTTATTGAAATGATCTCGGTTTCCCATTATGATCTTGTCCTTGGAGAGCTCTCATTTCCCTCCTTCCATTTAGGTCAAAGATGACCGAGCAATTCAATGAAAAAAAATTGGACACCAGCTTGAGATATTACTGCTGCCCTGCCGAAAGGGTGAAAGAAAGATTGAATTTTTATTACAAATTTATACGCAGTGTAGAGAGATCAGAGGGGCCATTACCGTGGTCGTATAGAATACTAATACTACTGCTTCCCTTTTTTTTTTTTTTTTGTGTTGAGCCCCGTTGGACCAAGAAAAGCCAAGGCACCCAATTTGATATTGCACCGACCCAACTCATGTCCAACTCATCAACCCGACAAAAACAGTCAAAATGACAAAGACAAAGTTCCCAGAAACAGATGCCGTAACATTATAGCCATCCATCTCGAATTCGGTCAAGTCTTCTTAACTAGCCACGAAGAAATCCATGGGCTTCAAAGAGTTCAAAATCATGAATAAAGATAATGCAATAATCACGATGGTGAGTGAGTGATGATGATGTTGTTGTTGCTGTTGGTTAGAATATGAGTTTTTCGTAATTACGGCATCATTATAATGGTCGGTGAAGATTGGCTCTTGCTAATACTTTAGGTCGTGACTTGCAGAGAAAAGCTTAGGAAAGTTGATCGGCTGAGGCCAAAAGCCAGCTAGGGGGAAAAGGCGTGTAGTTTGGGGTTGGGTTAGGTATGCATGCATTCTATTTTATATTTTCTTCTTTGTTCTCTTATTTGTGTAATTATTTATCAATTATAGCATGTGGGCACCGTATGTTTCTTCATGAAGAATTCCAAATTTTAATCCGTGTTTCTTCTGAATTTCATGAAGCCTGACTTTAGGTGACCAGAGATTGAAAAGAAAAATCAATTTCAAGCAGACTGTATAACACAAGAAGAGAGAGCTGTACTAATAAGACACATTGAGTGAAAGTTTCACCATGGGTTGCTGTCATGAGATGAAAGATCCGTTGAGTTGGATCTGGAAGCTGGAGAGGAAGGGCATATGCAATGTTTTTCCAGGCCCCACCCTCCCAGAGTGCAACAGCAGCTAAGTGACAGTCGAATTTCTGTTACTTTTTTTGTCTACAGAAAACGCTTCATCTGCCGACGTTCAAAAGAGAAAATAATAGAGTTACTGTGGAAAGAAACTCCAAAAGATATAATAGCAGTGAACTTTTTCCGGTGTGTGAAGAACTATAAATGAAAAAGGTGATGAATGTCAAACGAAGAGAAACAAAGTGGCCCGCAGCAGCTTGTCGAGCAAGCATTGTGATCAACGTCAAGAGTGGTTCTGATTTCCATTATTGTACCCCACAGCAGTAGATTCGAGAAGATGCACATAAAATTAGTTTTTAACATACTTTAAACGAAGTTTGTTGGGTATACCCACATAGTTTGTGCATATATAAATATATTGATTGGGGCTAATATAAGATGGAAAACAACATGCTAGCTAGCCAAAGCCCAAATAATCATAGTGGACATTTATTAAGAGAAACTTTCAAAAAGGAAAAACAATGTCTGTGTGTCAAGAAAAGGACTGAGTATTCAATCAAGATATATGTGATGTGAAAAGATAAAATCTATTGGGCTGTTTTGTTTCAATGAAGAGGAGATAAATAATAGGTAAAGGTAAAAACAATGAATGCCCTCTGCCATTTGTGCTTCCATAGGTGGGAAAAGCCTAATATGCCTGCAATCATACTCAGGTAGGTAGGTATGGGAAACTAAATGATTAATGGCCGCATTAAACTTCCACTCATTCACTGTATATCAAGAAGAAGGAGAGAGGAGCCACGGCCATCTTTGTTATATTCTCTCTCTCTGTCTCATTTCATTCTTCTCATTCTTAGTACAAAAATCGTAACCTCACTGAATTACCGCCAACTTCTTTGACATTTGGTTGTGATGCTGGTGATTCTTTAAATCCTAAGGTGCTTGTTCTTGAACCATTGTAGGTTTTTGTAGTGTTCCCTGTTAGATTCACTTTTATTACTGCATTGGATTTCTGGGTTGTTAAACTATTAACTACAAACCATGTGAATGGAAAACGAACATGATTGTTTATTGTCCTGTTCCCCTTTCTGTGCATTTGCTGTCACGTACTTATGGTGTTTTCCTCGAACATGTCTGGACGCAGCAGGAGTAGCTTCCAGTTGATCGTATAGGCGTTGGAGCGAGGAAGGGTCGTGGAGAGAAGAAAGAAATGGAGCAGAAGAATGTTCTGTTGTCTGCAGTAAGCGTGGGAGTTGGGGTCGGGCTGGGATTGGCTTCTGGGAAAACAGTGAGCAGGTGGATGAGCGGGAACTCTTCTGATGAGATCGTATCTCAGCAGATTGAGCACGAGTTATTCAAACAGATCATTGATGGCAAGGAAACCAATGTTAAGTTCGATGAGTTCCCCTATTACTTAAGGTAAGACCGGATGTTTCTGTCATTTAATCTCTCGTTTCTGATTCTGGGATCAGCCTGCAGCATTTCTGCTCGGTATATTTTTCTTCTGATTTTTCAAAGTGGGAACTTTTCTCGATCTAGAGCATCTCCTGCAGAACTAGGACTCTAGCTAGTTTACCTAGTGCTCGCTTGCCTCTGACTTGGCGCTCCTCTGAATCAAAAAGATCAGCTTTACCTTGCACTGAGAAGCACGAATATTTCCAACTTTTGCATGACAATTGTCACTAATAGTACTAGGGCATCCTCATCTTCTTTTTGGATGCTTCAATCAACAGAAGCTGCATTTCTTCTCTGTTGAATTAATGGATGACATCTTCCCTGTCGAATACTTGCAGTCAACAAACATGGACAATGCTAACCAGTGCATCATTTGTTCATCTGAAGCATGCTGACTTGTCCAAGCACACTCGGAACCTCTCAGCTGCTAGTAGGGCTATTCTGCTCTGTGGTCCATCTGGTAAGCATGCCGACTTGTCCCGCAGCTTTCTTTCTTCACCTCTCTACTCTCTTCTGCAAGCACGTAATTGGAAAGCTCTTTGGCTCAAGATGTAGAAGATTTTTCTCTTATGCAGAGCTTTACCAACAAACGCTCTGCAAGGCTTTAGCTCATTATTTTGAGTCGAAACTGCTGATCATAGACATCTCCGAGTTTTCATTAAAGGTTAGCTTCGTTCACAGATGATCACCGTTGTGCTGGTTTGTTACTTCTACATGCTGATAATCATGAAACTTTTAACAGATGCAAAACAAGTACAGTTATCCCACGAAAGAATCGGTAAGCCTCTGAATCCCTGCTTATCTAGTAGAACTAAGCACGAGTTTATGAGAAAATCGGTGCATTCCCTGTATACAGTCCCTCGAGTGGTCTATCTCGGAGGTGGCATTGGAGAGAATGTCTAGCTTGTTCAGTTCCTTCTCAGTTTCGCCTTCAAAGGAGAAAAGGGTCGCTTTAAGTAGGCAAAGCAACAGTACTGACGCCAAATTGAGGTAGCAGCTTACTGAGCATTATTCCTTCTCAGTATCTTGTTGTGGGTTGCTCATTTTGTTTTCTACATGCTTAGGTCTACGGAGGAATCCAGTGATTCCCCCAAGCACCGCTGCAACACGTCTGCAATGTCTGGGAGCAGTATTTCTTCCGACTTCAATACCGTGTCTCCAGGTTATAGAACACCGATCTCTTCCATAACATGTTCGATTTTTCGAATCCCTAAATCAAGATACTCATTCTGCTTCCATTCCAGTTCATTCAGGGTCATTTTCTAAGCGAGCTATCAGATGGAGTTTCGATGAGAAACTGTTCCTTCAGTCGCTTTTCAAGGTAGAAATCTTCAGTTTTATCTAGGAATCATCGGAATAAGCTTAGGGTTCCATCAAATCCAATAAGACCATCTCTTGCTTTTTATAAAATTAGAAACAAAAAAAAAATTGCATACTTGTCTGCCCTGAAAAATCAAAAACTTTGCTTGAGACACCAAAGATTTGCTTGTGAATTAAAGATTTTCTGTCACAGTAATTCCATCTTCGATTATTTTCCTCTTCCTCCCATGCATTTCAAGCTCATGAACTAAAGCTTATGAAAAGAAGAAAACATGAAAGTATGCATTTTTGTTCCTACAGCTCACAGTATTGCTCAGTAATATCGACTTTTCCGTAGGTTTTGGCATCAGTATCAGAGACAAGCTCTGTTATTTTGTACCTCAGAGATGCTGAAAGACTTGTTCTCCAATCAGAAAGGTTTTATAGATTGTTAAACAGAATGATTCAGAGACTCCCAAGATCAGTATTAGTTCTTGCTTCTCGAAAGCTCAACAATGGGGATGGTTGCGCACAAGTTGATGAGGTGCTCACCTCTCTGTTTCCATACAACATCTTGATAAAGCCTCCTGAAGACGAGACCCAACTCATGAGTTGGAAGGAACAACTGGAAGAGGATATGAAGATGCTCCATGTCCAACAAAACATAAATCACATTGCTGAGGTTTTAGCAGCTAATGATATTGTCTGCCATGATTTGGGATCTTTCTGTCATGCGGACGTGGTCGATCTCAGAGATTACGCGGAGGAGATAGTTGTCTCTGCAATCTCTCATCATCTTATGAAGAACAAGGAACCAAAATATCGTAATGGGAAGCTTGTTATATCCTCCAAGAGGTAAGAAACCTTCGCTTCCTTCCCTTTAGTCTCTTTTTTCCTTCCCTTTAGTCTCTTTTTTTGTTGGTTCTTTGCATGAGAGGTCGCTTATGATGAATACAATCGAGATGCCTCCATTCTTATGTTGATTATGGAACAGCTTGTCCTATGGGTTGAATGTATTCCAGGAAGGAAAAGGTGGACATAAGGAAAGTTTAAAGGTTAGTTAGAGACCTTGAAATCCCAATTTTTTGAAAACTGCAGAGATAAGACATAAAGAACTTAACTGTAATCATGCCAATATATAGGAAAATAAAGGAGATGAGCCTACAAGCTCAAAAACCGACATAAAGCCTGATAATATAACAATAGAGAGCAAGACTGAGGCAGAGAAATCAGGTTCAGCTGGCAAGGACTCAGAGAGTCTTCATCCAAAACCGGTATGTCTAAATTAACCATCTACCCATAGCAGCAAATTCTGTTCAATCCATAGTAATCAGGTTGCCTCATCAATTCTCCTCTGCCCATAAAAGCAAAAAGTCATGCCACTAACAAAAGAACCAGCAGAAATGCAACTTTCAAGTATTTGAGTCTTGAGAAGTTTACCCCCATCATATTCAATCCTGATCAAGCTATTTGATGTTTCTAATCTGTACAGGAAGTTCCTCCAGATAATGAATTTGAGAAGCGCATAAGACACGAGGTCATCCCAGCAAATGAGATAGGGGTCACATTTGCAGACATTGGTGCCTTGGATGAGATCAAAGACACGCTCCAAGAGCTGGTGATGCTCCCACTCCGAAGGCCTGACCTGTTCAAAGGTGGTCTCCTCAAACCCTGCAGGGGCATACTCCTCTTTGGCCCCCCAGGCACGGGAAAGACAATGCTCGCAAAGGCTATAGCAAATGAGGCAGGAGCCAGCTTCATAAATGTCTCCATGTCCACCATCACATCTAAGTGGTTTGGAGAAGATGAGAAGAATGTGAGAGCACTGTTTACTCTTGCAGCAAAAGTTTCACCAACTATAATATTCGTGGATGAGGTTGATAGCATGCTTGGTCAGAGGACTAGGGTCGGGGAGCATGAAGCCATGCGTAAGATCAAGAATGAGTTCATGATGCATTGGGATGGTTTGCTGACGAAACCCGGGGAGCGCATTCTTGTTCTTGCAGCAACCAACAGGCCATTTGACCTTGATGAGGCAATAATCAGGCGGTTTGAGAGGAGGTATGTTGGATACCTTAACAACCTTAGTAGTAACCCATTACATCTGCAGTACTTTTTTATAAAACTTCAATAATCCATAATGCCATATTCCAAGTAAAGGATCTGGTTTTTCTTGTCAAACTTGGTTCTTGAAATGTAGCATTTGTTATCAGAGGAATTAGCTTGTTCCTTTTCTATCAAGCAGAATCCTGGTTGGTCTACCATCAGTCGAAAGTCGGGAAATAATCCTTAGAACTCTTCTATCAAAGGAGAAAGTCGAAGATCTCGACTATAAGGAGCTTGCTGTCATGACAGAAGGATACAGTGGAAGCGATCTCAAGGTCTGTTTTCTTCTTATGAAATGCAGCACTTAGAACTATGCTTGCTTTAAATAATTTTTCCTTCTTTCATAATTTAAAGATGACAAGCTTTTGGTGCTTGTTTTCTGGGAATAGAATCTATGCGTAACAGCTGCATATCGACCGGTGAGGGAGCTAATTCAACAGGAGAGGTCGAAAGATAAGGTAAATAAGAAGCACTCGGTATAGCAAATGCCCTTTTTTGGGGAAAGACATGCTTTGACTTCTTCATGTACATTCTGTAGTATTTCTTTTCTTTCCTTTTTTTGGCCCAACTATATCTTGCAGGTCTTGAATGATACTGTTCATTGCCCGCGTTTTATTCATTGTTATTGCCTTCTGCAGGAAGCCAAACAGAGAGATGACAAAGGCAAGAGTTCAGAAGATTCAACGGAGAAGAAAGAGGAAAACCAAGAAGATGGCAAGGAGGATAAGGATGAATCAGTTATCGTGCTGAGATCCCTGAACATGGAAGACATGAAGCAGGCCAAGAACCAGGTCATGGAAATATATGTATCCTGAATGCTTCTTTACAAAATGCAGTAACTCTGAATGCTTACCTTATGAATTCCTTTACAGGTTGCTGCAAGCTTTGCAACTGAAGGTTCCATAATGAGTGAGCTGCAGCAGTGGAATGATCTATATGGGGAGGGAGGATCGAGGAAGAAGCAACAGCTATCCTACTTCCTCTAGAACGTGCTGCAAGTATAACCAAAAGTACATGTGACTAGAGTTCTCACATTCAGGTCTTGACAAGCAAGCAAAGCCCTCCAATACCTTGAAGATCTAAGGACAGTTGGTGAATCATTCAAATTAAGTGAGTGATAGTAGGGGAATTCTTTAGTAGGGTGCATGGTTGTGTGTGTGAAATAGGAGCCTATGCCTATATAAATTACACAAAAAGGTTTGCGAATGCATTTGTTCCCCTTTTTTAGTGTGGATAGGGCCATGGCAGACGTGCAATTTGTAGATGGTATACTCTGATATTTAGGGGTAAATTTCCAAAAGATGTATTGAATAGAGGTACAATGGTCTATTGGGGATGGTGAATTTCTATCCACTTTGTGAAAAACTTTCTTAATATGTGAAGTATGTTGCTGTTAGAAATTCACCATATGAAATTGAACCATTCTTTTCCAAAGAGACTAAGAATCTATCAATGCATTTTAAAGCAGACACTATAACAAAATGACCGGCAAGAGACAAATGTATGATCATATGTATATATATAAGATGGTAGCTTAGCCCCATACTTTTCACAAGTTGCAGGTGTTTATAGATTTATCAGCATCAATATACCCAAATTCTCACTAGTCATCACAGTACAAAATGGTGATTAAAATAGAGCCACAAGCTAAATTCCAAAAGCATATCTAAACTTACTTCATCCTCAGAGAAGTTGGTCATTAACACTAAATAGCCCGAGTGTATATTAATGGAATGACTCTGATCTTTCTTCTTGTCTTGCAATGGTCCCAGGGGAATTTTGCTTAAGAATTTCTCGTCTAAGACAGCATACTGCTTCTTGATTTCAATCATGGCCTTCTTGCCCAATGCATCAACCTGGTCCTCGTATTTCTCATACAACATTGGCACCGTGTGCAGCAAGACAAAAACTGATACAAAGGTTAAGGATGTTAGATAGGAGATCTACAGGTGATCACATTGTCCTACAATTGTCAGAATGAGTCCAATGAGAGAAGTTGCCCTTACCGAGGTAGAACAAGGTAATGAAATTGAACCAGCTGCCTACCACAGATATGATCCACAAGCACATAACAACCTGAGAAACAGGTTAAGGGTAGGATTATAAGATAATATGCATTCAAGCCTTTGATAATTTCATTAAGTTGTTTTGTACAACAGGGTTAGCACATATATGATTTAGAATATAACTAACTTTCGCATAACATATTAAATCTGTAAGTCTAGAGAAGTAATTCCACAAGCAGGATCAACTCACAGAAAGAAACTTCTTTGCATCTCTTCCGGAGGCTACCTCCCTCAACAGAGCCAACCCCCTGTTGATTTCATGTCTTAGTACGGAGACTACTTCCAGCACACACTTCTCAGGCATTGCAACATCTGGAATGTGAGGTGGGGACCTAATAATTGAAATCAATGGAGTCAATTGACTTTCTATGTTGTGAAGGTATGGGAGATAAATATCAACAACGTACTTGTGGATAAAGGTTGAGGCATTTGACCACACAAAAAGAACAGCCAGCACAAGAATTGCTACATGGCAAAGGAGAGTGATCAAATGGTATTGCAGCAGTTCAAAGAGCATCCATATTGCTGTGGCAGCACCAAGCACAGTTGCTGAATTTTTTTTGTTCCTCCAGAGAAATATATCAGCAGCTGCAACAGTGGATCACAGCGATTACGTTTCCATGAAAAAAATGGATTGTATCAATTAAAAGAACACATCAATTTTTGTGTTCCTACGACACATTAGAAGAAAAAACTTCCTTTTACGGACAATTCGTCACAATGTATCATTATTTCGAGGAAATGCACATTAATCCTAGTATCTGTTCGTCTATAAGTGCCAAGCAATAACAAGATCATAGTACATCTCGGCCGAGGAAGGATGAGAAAGTGTACGTTTTCCGCCGCCGAGGATCTTGTGGACGGGCTTTTCACGGCCGAAGAGCCTGTAAACTTTCGATTTCATGGTATTGACGGCGGAGTGCTTATCGTCGTCAGAGTCGGATGAAGAAGAAGAGCCGTGGTTGTGGAGGTTCTCGGAGAACTTCTCCATCATCGACGGCTCGGCAGCAAAGGCTTCATCGGCCATGATATCTCCGCAGATAAAGAGAGACTGACTTTTATTTGTTCTATTATGAAAAAACACAGAGAGACTTGATAAACGAGACGAAGAATGAAAGAAACATGAGAGAGGAGGAGACGAAGTGCGCGAGCGCTCTGTTCTTCCAAGCGTTTACGAAGAAATCGAGAGAGAGAGAGAGGGGGGGAGGGGAGAGGTTCTCGCGTAGAGATGAAATCTGGACCGTCCCATTATTAAGGGTCAAATCTGAGGCTCCCCAGGATTCGAACCTATAGCTTGGGGCTGAGAAATAACGGAAACTCATGAATTCTTAAACAGGTGCTGGAGTTTTATCTAAACTGACCCACGGTCACTAAGATACTGTGACCTCCACAATCGACCGTCAAAACATGGAAATTAACCGACAAACACAGACGGTCAAGATTAAATAAAATATTAATTCCCCTAATTATTTGGATTATAGTTTTATTAATAGTAAAAAAAAATGAAAAGGGGTCAATTATTTATCGACTAATAATACTCTTTTAGATATTTGTTATATATTAATTAAAATCAAATAAACATCAATTTTCATGAACCGTCCAACTCTAGAATATGACCCCACTGTTCACTATTCTTTGAAAAGTGAATAAGCACCATGGACCTTAAGATTATTAACACGGAAGCTTAAGCATTATCGGAGGATTGGACGGTTGGGTTGGCAGGATAATGTCATGACAACAACTATCCACCCAAATTTCCTTCTTTTTCATCCACTAATACCGAAGATTCTTTACATCAGAAAGAAAACCCCTAGGCAGACCCAAAATATGAGAATTTTAAAAAACAAAAAGAGGAAAAAACTTGGATGTCATCACCAAGTTACAGATCTTTAAACAATTGACCTATAATAACAAACTATGATAAGCTCTCCCTGTACGATTTCCTTCTCCTGTTGATTTCCTTCTCCAGCTCCTCCATTCCTCCCACTTCCTCCAGTTCCTGCACCACAGCACCATCACACCGACCCGTGTTAACACTTGAAAAACTAGAAAGAGGGTCAACTAATCCCCCAAGGATGGAAGAAGCATCGTCTCACCTTGGGACCAAGAAAGAGTCCATAAGGTACTCCGTTAAATTTGTCTGAGTGATGAAGCTGAAACCAAGTGAGGCAATTAATTAGTCTTAAGACAGTCTAGTCACATACGACCAAACCATTAACGGGTCCTCGAGATCTCAACTCAAGGGGGATGGGGAGGGATCCATTTAATAATCTTTATTTATATCATGTGATAGGAATCGTGGAATAGGATAGAGTATCTGACAACACATCCGGCTGAGTCAAAAAAGGAAGCATGTGATTGGTGGAAGGGATATTACGTGGTGAGCAGCAGCCACCCTTCTCAAGTAAGGCACATTGGCAATGGGACCCACCGGGAACCTCTTGTGGACTAGACCATCGTGCACGAACATGTAGGCCATCCCAAAAACGGTGATGCCCAGCCCCTGCTTCCACCAGGCAAAGTCAAACGATGAGAAGGGTTTGACTGATAATATTGGGTACTAAACACAAGCACAACCTCGCTTTATGATTTCCCCTTAACCCAGAGAACAAACAGCAGATTGCAAGACACGAGGAAGAGAGTCCAAGATTAGTAGAGGAGCTCATTTGAGCTCCAAATACCCAATTGCACGAGTAAAAGAGAAGTCAGACTTCCCAGAGAAAGGCAGAACTATTACAGATTCAGAAATGATGGTAAAAGCATATTCCACATACCGCACCGAAGCAGAGGCCAGGAACCAGGCCCTTGTGGAAGAAGCCGTATGAGAGGAGAGCTATGGCAGGTACCGCATTGATGATGGCGAACACATCGTTGAGTTCGAATGGACCTTCCCTGGGTCTATGGTGGGACTGGAATCGACCGAATTTCGAAAAAAAATCAATCTCAGAACCAGAACTAGAATAGCTTTTTTCTTCATCTTTTTAATCCCTTGCAGAAGGACTAGGAATGAGATCCTACGAGGATTACCTCATGCATGTGCCAGAGAGAAGCATGCCACAGAGCTCTGTGAGCCCATCTTGCCCAGAACTCCATGCCCACCTGTGACGAGGATAATTGGCAATTCAAATTCTGAAGAAGAATCGGAAGAAGAAGACCAAGAACAGAAGTCAAGATTAGGCGAAAATCGTACAGCAGCGCCCACGGAGAGCGCGAAAGTGCCGAACATCTCCGAAAGTAGAACCTCTCCTCCCTGAAAATGGAAAAATCAAAAGTATGAAACCCTATCCCAATTTCTTAATTGCAGTATCGAACTTTCGATAATAAGAGTGATGGCGGCAGGTACTCGTGTTTTACCTCCATTTGCCAGGAGAATCGGTAGTAGACGGCCATGATTGCCATGGAAGTGATCCCGAAACTGGACATTACAGCGGCCACGAGGTAAGTGAACCGCTCAGATTTCTTCTTCGCGAGCCTCTCCGCCATGCGGGAACTGATCAAGACGGGTTCAATCTTCACGGAGCTGTCATCAGAGGACTCATAGGAGGGACTTTCAACCGCCGCGGTCTCCTTCCTCTCGTCCAAGACGAAGTAGACGGTGCAGAGGCGAGCCCTTTTCCGGGAAGAGCAGTAGTGGCGGCAGCTCTTGGTGAGTGAAGGAGCGCAGAGAGATTGCTGGGAGAGGGAGAATGAGACCGCAGGTTTGTGGAGGAGGAGAGCAGGGGAGAGCTTGGAGGCAGCTACGGGCTTGGGAGAGGCGGCGGCGGGCAGTCCAGCCGCCATGGTCTGGTGGTGGTGGTAGTGGCCGAGAAGAAAGAGGAGGAAATGGGAACTGTATGATGATGTAAAGGAAAGCAGAGTCTTTCTATATGATCATAAATGCAGGCATACCTCACAATGTACTTTTATTCACAATTACAGATCAGTGTAAATAATAGTAAATTTATAAATATTTTGTGTATATTATTAATATAATAAAACTATGTATCACAAATTTCTAAAAAATATATATATAAATGGAGAATTTAGGGAGGCTGGTGATAGCAATTGTGCAATATTTTCCTGACACAATGGTATTTGATCTTTAGTGTAGATGGCATGTGTGGACAGGAGGACCCGCCACACCTCAGCTCACCAAACGGACACGTGAAGCCCAACCCACCATGAAATCCTGGGGGCACATTTTGCTTACATGTCATGACAAATGGGGCGTTGACAGGTTTCGGCTCTGCTCGTGACATTAGGTCTAGGAAACATGTGGACGATACGTGAACTGGACCATCCTTGTCAAATCTGAAACCGACCCGACCTTTGTGTTAATTCTCGTGCTTGGTTGGATCGAAACCTTGGAATCCCCCAGTTATTCCAACCTTTGATGTGTAGTTGACCATGGGGCTCGTTAATGGCCGAGCCCAATCAAGCCAACTGTGGATTCTTCTGGCAGGTCCGATTTAATCCGGGCTACTAACACAGTTGGCATCATCAAGCCCATCCCATGTGACTGAACACTCTATTGTGTTCTGGTCAGGGGCTCAGATTCACATGGCAAGAGGAAGGAGACATTGATCAACGTTACTTATAAGGCATTAAATGAAGGGAGGTTTGTCAACTGTGGCATGGGACTGGGACTGTACATAGTGCCATGGCAACATCAAAATCAATGCCAACAATGAAATTACAAACTTTGGCACTTTCTCTTCTCCCTCACCCACCGACCCATGGGCCCGGTGGTGATGGGCGCTTCTCCTTGAAGAAACCAAGACCCAATTGCAGCATGGGGGTTGACCCAGCCAACCGAAAGATGATCCATTAATGATGCATTTGGAAAACAACACCCTAAACTATACATGTCTGGATAGAAGAAAATGAGGACATCATCCATGCATACACATGAAACTCGAACCCCATTTGCAGGATTCTTGCTAGAGATCAAGGAGAGAAAAGCAATTATCTCTGAAATGCAAAGACAGACAGGTAATGAGCACCGCACTTGTTTTTGTTGCGGGTCAGTTCCATTCAGCACTCATCTCTCTCACTCTCACTCCCATCATGACGATGGTGGTTTTCTTGGAATTTTCTGGCTCACCAACTGTGGCGTTATGGTCCACAATGGCATTTATGATTCCATTCCCCCCTTCTTCAGATTTCAAAACTTCATATATTTTAAGAAAACAAGCTGAATTTAAAAGTTGATGCTACAGAAGTTTCTTTAGCGGAGTGACTGAGAATGCTTTCTGTCCCTCATCATCGTCTACACTCACGCATACAACCCTTATACAGAATTTAATGTTCATTTTGTCAACTGCGACTAATATATAAGAGGGACTGTTTTCTTTCTTTAAAAGGATTACCTATAATTCAGTTCACAGCTTGTGTCTGATAATCATGGTCTTGTCAGAGCACATGACTACTCATTCGATCACGTGCAGATGGTTCTGCCAATACTTATTAAAAGATCGGACCAGAGGGATTCCGATGATGCCATGGTCTGGGCAATTGGGCAATGCAGAGCAAGTGAGTTTCAATGGCAGCAATGGCATTTGCCAAGGGATGAACGGAGATGTAAATGGTTTTCGATTGTATCACAGTAATCAAGGATGGTCTTGCAGAAAACAACACACTTTAATATTTACTCGTTCAGTATTATCATCATCACCATCCTCACAACCTAAAATATACTGAAAAGACTAGAAAACACAGTGAACTATTTGATATCCAAAATCAAATCAAGTCGTAATCTCTTTTCAATCACTTTCTCTACATCATACAGATGAGAAATAAACTCGTCGGTTCAATATCTCTGTTCTTCAGTTTCTCCTTCCTTTGCCTTTTTCCCTTTTTTTTACTCCGTATTTAACACTGTTCTGTAAAATCCACTATCAACTTCGGACACTGAAGTCCCATAGCTTGAACTTCTCGCTGAATCGAGTGACTGTGATAACTCGCGGATGCTCGTAGATGGCGATAGAGCAGAAAGATCTGAAAACCCAGAAAGAAAGTAGATTGCTTGTAAATAAAGTTTGAAATTTTACATTCCGGATGATTTAACCAACACGCACAGAATGAAAATATTGTTCGAACCTCTAGAAGAGCTGAATGATCTCTTGCAATGCAATATGGCGCTTTCGATTCCATCGTGCTGCTGCTGCAGCGAATCGTCCCTCCTGGCCGGCGACATGATCCCCGTGACCGACGCGGAAGCAGACTTGCTCTTCCCCAGGTGTCTGCAGGCCACCATCCGGAACCCCGCCGGCGCCTTTGCATTCTGTTCCCTGTTTGCCGAACCCACCGACGCCGGCGATAACTCTCCAGAATTCCTCACTTCACTGGCCTGTCTCTTTGAGACCTTCACTCGCAGAGGCTTAACAAGCCTCAGATACTTCTGAATCAGTTCCTTCGTGAATCGCTTCGAGGTCGACCAACCGTGCAGGGGACTGCTATCCGAGCAAGAAGCGGACTCGTTCTTCCTCTGACTAGAATCCCGCGTCAGGGCGGGCTCGACCTCAGCCTCCTTCAGCTTGAATCCCATGGTGAAGATGTTCCTCCTGTTTCTGAGTGGTGTTCCTTCTGTTTTATCTGCTTCCGCTCCCGACTTTGTTGACTTCCTGAACATAAAGACGCGGAATTTTGGAGCGGATTTCAGCAGAGAAATCGGGGACTGCGGCCTGAGGAAGGAGGATTCTATGGGGAGGATTCTCCTCTTCGACTGCGAGAAATTGTATTTGGGGTCGTTCTGCGTGTTGTCGGAGCTGTGCTCTGGCTCGAGGAGGAACGAATATAGAGGTGCAGGGCAGCTGTAGGGCTCATCTTTAGAATGGAATGCACGGACGGAGACAGAACTACAGCTTTTGCGGTCGGTATCAGGAACAGAGAGCTCCAGCTCGAAGAACGAGTCATCTTCTTCATCCTCCTCTGGCCCTTTGCCTTCGGTGCCATGGTGACGCTCCGCTGAGATAGAAGTGATGACTCGCTGGAGCCTCTGGAAACTGAGAGCTTCCATTGCAGGTAGAGAGAGAGAGGAGAGAGAAGGGGAGAAGAATGCTGAGCGAGGTGCAGGAAAGACTTAAGAGTTAGGGCGGGATTTTAAGAGGGAGGGAGGGAAGGCTAGAGCTAAAGGGTAATCGAAAGCCACATGGATGTTAAAGGGAGCAATCAAAATGGTCTTCAGCTCAGCATGTCTCATAAAAGTCCGTTAATTTGTTGTTTATTTTGCTCTTTTACTTTTTGTCACCTTTCTCCACTTTCTGAAATTTAACCTTTGGAATTGCAGGTGGAGTTGAGTTATGCATAGGGCCTGCCAGTCTTTTATAGAGGATAATATTCACAATCATATTTTGAATTCAACTGTAAATAATGCATAGATCACTCCATAATATGTAAAGTCTCAAGTCCACCCATTTAAGCAGAGCAGGGCATAGCTTGAGATTTTGAATGTTTAACTCAGTACAGTGAAGTACAAATTCCAAGTGAGCAAAATGAAGGAGAAATAGATACTTCCAAAAAGGGAAGAAAACAACCAAAATTCCATAAAACAGAGAGCACTAGCACAAACCACAATATCTATCAGAAGAGTTGAGATTAAACACCTGCAATACTCAATATTATTAATTACTCAAACCACCAATAAATAGTCTAATAGCTAGCCAATCAAAGATGAAATTATTTTAATTTTTAGATATTACAAATAAAAATAAAATTATCACCATTTAAATCTTAAAATAAATTTTTTTGTATTATTATCTAATCCATTTTGCCATTTCTATGGAAACCCTAAAAAAGCTTTGGGATTAAGACCACCTGCAGTAGTAAGGCCTATAACTTCTCCCCGGTTAAACCGAGCATGGCAAGGAAATTAGTTTTTCCTGCTTCTTTTTCAACTTCACCCCCTTTTCCTTTTCCTCCTCTTTTTTTTTTTTCACTTTCCCTTTTCTTTTTCGTCCCCTTTTGCAGGGATAGACACAGAGAGAGAGATAGTGAGATGAGAGCCCTTCAAAAAGATCTGAGAAGGGTCAGAAAATTCAGAGTTGAGCTGGGTCACTCACGCATGTTAATAATGAATGGTCTTAGACCCCCTGCCTTTGTCTGGCTTTAGACTTTAGTTGCGTTATTCTGGGAGAGCCAATTTTTTCTTCCTTTTTATTATAAGCTTTCTTTGGCATATCTCTCCGCAAAGTTGCCCTAGTTTTACCAGTGGTAACGAAGAAGATGAAAAAGAAAAAAAGGTTTGACTTGCTGTTAGAGCGCTCTTTGGTGTTGGTGATGTGCTAGTGGCTGCTCCTCTTTCCCCTTTATATATATATATATATATGGATGCCTTTAAAAAAATGAAATTTCATTAGAGAATATAAGAAGCTCGGTGAAGATGATGAAATACAAGCAATCCCGCCTCAAAAGTTAAAAAGAATGGCGCCGGGTGGACGGTATCTGCAATTTAGGGCATCCAATGCACACTCCATCACTATTCATTTTTACCTGCCCATCAACTACTCATACCAAGATTAAAGACTACGACGACTACGACTTGCATGGGACACCGCATCTCTTAATCATAAAATATATTTCTTATCACTTGCTAGGGTTTGCAAGCTATTGTTGGCTAGGAAAGAAAGAAGAAGGTGATCCAAGTATGATTTGATCTGCACAATTAAGGAACATGAGCATATACCAATTGAATGGAGATCGTGGGGCTGCCAAGAAAGAGATGCCCTGAGAGTTCTGATTCGAGTACTTGCAGGGAATATTTTGCAGAGTTAACTAACAAGAAAGACTGAAACTACCGGTCATTGACCAGTAACTATCACTGATATAAATTCCAGGTGTTTCTCAAAAGCAAGTACTGGTTTTGGACATACTTTGTAGGGCTAACTGTGGGAAACAGATAAGTGAACGGCAGCCTTAGCTCTGGCTGGTCCTGATCATAACCTATGCATTCACTCAGCAATCAAATTTACCCATATCAGGCAAGCCAAGATCCTATATACACACCAGCCAGCAAAGAGAACTCTTGGAAATTTCAGAAAGGAGTTCATTATGATGGTCACCTTATCATTCAATACTGAAATGCCCAATACAACATAGTGTACATTTATCCACTTATAAGTCCATTATATAAGAAGATATATGATGAAGAGATATAAATGTGGTCGCCCAATATTTATATTTGGAATTTGATGCTTTTTTTTTTTTTTAATTTTACATGGAGGGGCCACAGCTCTCCTCGCCCACCCATCATTGCTTTCTCCATTTGTGTTCTTGTTGTCATGAGAGGTGGGATGAGGCCATAACCTTCTTTCTCCTTTCTTTCTTTCCTTCTTTTTATATCTTTCTTCCCTCATTTTTTCCCTCTAAATTTCACTTTTGCAATCGATGCCAATCCCTCATTTTTTCCCTCTAAATTTCACTTTTTCTTCAACACATGTACCCCTTTTCCATACCATATATATATTAGACTTAATTATACATTCACACGAGGTGAAAACTGACGTTTCCTCGATGGTTTCAGTTCTTTTTGGAGTCCGAGGCTGATGAGGACTCTCCTCTAATGGCTTTCTGGTCAAATGATGAGTGATGGTGGGGTCTATGTTTGAACAGGTTTTTCCTTGTAATTATTTCAAAAAAAAAGAAAGAGGTAGTAGCCTCACACAGCAGAATCAAGATAATAGCAACTCCCCAGACATTTGAATACAATCCAAGTCTAATGACTTAATATGCAAGTGACTGTAACTGGAAGTAAACTGGGCCAAATTGAGAATGTGGGGGTCGGTCAGTCTGTCAGTCCAATTGGGATTCCTTAGCTTCAATGGATGTATGCTATGGCCCCCCTTATGTGTGCAAGCATTATGGGTTCCTCTGTTGTTATAATGGGTCTCTTGTTCAATGGTCCTCCGCCATGTCTCTCCCATCAAGTTCAACAAAGCATTTTTATCTTCTGCTGCCCTCTAAAACTGCAGAGCAGGGAGGTTGGCCATAATTATCCAAGAGTATGAGAAAGTACCTATCTAATTAAAAAATTTATTACTTATAAGTAGTACAACTATTCTAACCTTATAAACTCAAAACATTTTCTATTTTTTAAAATATCCAATGTGGGATCAAGCCAGAAGAATCAGTTGAAAGAAAACCAAGAAAACAAAGTGGATAATGGTTGTAATCCATGACAGTGTTCAGAAATGGTACTATGATATTCACAGCTTTGGAATTAACCCTCTGCGGCCAATTGCAGCATAGATAGAGGAGCAACAAGTAGGTAACATGGGAGGAAATGCGAGAATTACAGGAATTACAGGTCTATTGGAAGCATTCTACTGCAAAAACCAACTCCATAAGGACCAAAATATGTACATTTCAATCATTATTAACTGTAAGTATCAATTTATTATAAACATTAGAGCAAGCAAATGCAAATCGACCGTAACTTACCTGTCGTCCTGTGAATTCGTACTGCTAAATTCACCTGCCTTCATTGTTCATCAACTGGGAGAAAACTTGGTTGGAATTGCACTCCAAACTCCCATTTGGTTCCTCATTTCCCTCTATTCTCAAATTCTCTGAATGAACCCTTGCAACAGTTCTTTTTAAAGGGGCCAACTGCATATCAATCTCGCTATCCTCACGAGCTTCTATCTGTCTCACATTCTCTTGCAGCTGCAGACAATACTCCAAGTTCCATAGAACATCACCCATACCTGGTCTGTCCACCCCATAATCAGCAAGACATTTCTCAGCCATTTCTCCAAACTTCTTCAAGGAACTCGGTTTAATCTGCCCTACGAGATTGGGATCCACAATTTCCTCGAGCACCCCCTTCTTCTGCCACTGCAAGGCCCACTCAGCTAAATTCACCTGATCCCTTGCGAGAAGGGGGTCCACTGCTGGTCGTGCACAGAGAACCTCAAAGAGGACAACCCCGAAGGAATAGACGTCAGATTTGTCTGTAAGTTGCCGTCTTCGGAAATACTCAGGATCTAGATAGCCGAAGCTACCCTTCACACCAGTGCTAACATGGGTCTCATCAAGGCAGGGGCCTGACCTAGAGAGGCCAAAATCAGCAACCTTTGCCACATAATTCTCATCAAGCAATATGTTGGTTGATTTGATGTCTCGGTGAATTATCCCCTGAGCTGATCCAGTATGCAGGTAGTGAAGTCCCCTTGCAGCCCCAATACAGATCTTAAGCCTCTGCTTCCAAGTCAAAGGAGGGAGCCCAGACCCATATAAATGATGTTTTAGGGATCCCTTCTCCATGTACTCGTAAACTAGGATCATCTCTGACTGTTCCTCGCAAAATCCAACCAGAGAAACAAGGTGGCGATGCTGAATTTTTGACAAGACAGTTATTTCAGTCTGGAATTCAGGAAGGCCCTGCCTTGATCCAGGAACACCTCGCTTCACTGCAACCTTGGTATTGTCTTTCAGAACACCTTTATACACCATTCCAAACCCACCAGAACCAATGATTAAGCTCTTGTCAAAATTGTTGGTTGCCAGCTGAATGTCAGCAAAGGGTATTCGCAGATTAAGGTACCCATTCTGTCCAGGAGAGGCTGTGGCTGTGTTGACGGAGGTTGGACTGTGAGAGCTTCCTCCTCTATACACTGGTAAAGCAGTCCAGCCCGCACTCTCAGAACGTGTTGGCTGTGTTGGTTTAGTTTCTCTCTTCTTGCACTTTGTAGCTATTAAAACCACGAATACTACTAACAAGCATAAACCAACAAATCCACCAAGACTTGAGGCAACTACTATCCAAACATGACTCTTCTTTCTATCCCTCGGCAAACTCACAAGAGTGGCAATTTTCATGATCTCGGCGCCATTTAGAATAGCATTCATCCTGAAGGGGGTGCTCAGATCAGAAGGCCCCACGCTAATCCTCACGGCCTCCAGAGAAAGGTAATCAGCCACAAAGTCTATGTAATAAGGGGATGCAAGCAAGTGAACTGTGAGAACTGACAGGTCTAAGTTGGTATATGCAGGATAGCCATTGATGTAAATATTGAAATAAAGCTCGTTAAGAGCACTGCTCACTATATCACAGAAGTGCAACCGGACCAAGTACCTAAAACCGCCAGAATCGACAGGGAAATCCCAAGAAATGTTGAACTTCGAATTAAGTGTCAAGTTGTCTCTATTCATCTGCTGGGCAGTCATATAAACACCATCAGGAGCAACTTCCCTGCTGGCACCGCCACCCTGGTATTTGGGCGGCTGGGTGGTGGAGACTCGCTTTGCTGCCGATTTGAGGACTAAGTACTCGTCATCGGGGATCCAGGTCCTCCACAGGGTATCATTGAAAGGGGTCAATCTGGGGCCTCCAACATTAATCCTATGAACAGTCTCTAAAACCTGTGACGTCAAGTTCTTGTATTCCTCAGTACCAGCGTCAGAAATTAACCTGGCCCCGTCGTCGATAATCAAGTCCGGCGGTGCAGAAAATACCTCAATCGCATTCACGAACCCAATCCCCGAACTGCTACTTGGGGTGAAAATGATTTGGACAGAAGTCCCGTCTATTTTCAAGATAAATTCTTTAACCACGGAGGCACCGGCACTAAAATCACTCAGGACCGAGAACCCATTAACGGATACCCCAAAATTTGCAGACTTTAGCTCAAAGCTCTGAGCTGAGAAGGGAGAGAAGTGGAAGCGTACCAAGTGCGTCCCGTTCTCCTTGATGCTGAGCTGATAGCCTGAAGAGCCCCTGAAGACTCTCGCAGTGTTGTAGAGCGAGGTGGTGGAGTTCGGAAGTGGGTTTTCGTGGGTGACTGAAACCGACTGGTCCTTGGAGAGAAAGTCCAAGCCGGAATGAGACGAGTCTCCGACGAAGACGCGACCAAAAAGGGTTGAGTTGGAAGCGGTGCCGCAGCTGAGGAGGTAGTTGTCTGCAGGAGTGAAGGCTGAGGAGAATCGAAGCAGAACAAGGAGGAGAGCTAGAAAGTGCAGAAACTTATCGGGTCCCATGGGGAAAAATCAGGGCCCTTCTTCTCTCTCTCTCCTCTCTCTCCCTGCGTTTTTCTGTACCGGATTGTGCTGGAGAAGAGGAAAGCTCAGCCCCTTTTTAGCTACTGCAAAACAGAGAGAAAAGACTATACATGACGAGAGAGCTCTAGCGGACTCGTGAACTCAGGCCCGATGGAATTTGGGTTACGTGAAAGTCAACATTGGGACGATGCTGCAGCTTGGATGACAGCATTTTTCTTCAGTTTCTCACACCGTTTCTTTGTTTATCGGAGCAGCAGGGGGACATAACGTATCGGTGGTGACTGTTCTTAAATGCTTCCTGTTTTCCCACTTTTAAATCTAACCCAATGTTCATTCACCCCCTCACCCGTTGTGGAAGGAGAAAACAGGACCAGACGTGCAAGAAGATAATCATTACGTGGGTGGATCCAACAGTAAGCCCCGGGTGAATACTTTTTATAGTGTTTTTCTAATGGAGTGAGTGGCACACTTATCTCTCTTTGTGCGCTGTCCCAAATCTCTCTTTTGTTATATTAGGCTTAGCTGTCACCCAACAAGGGAGAAATAGACAGTGACACCCCGTGATCCCCCTAAACTCAATTTCAATCATTATCAGGGATTAGGGTTGGTGAAAAATCAAGAAGGATATATATATATATATATGTGTGTGTCCAATTTGCAATGATCCAGGGATTCTTTTTACAAAAATCATTTTTTTCCAGTCTGTCAGAAAAAAATGAGCAGTTCATTACTTTACATATAAAAAATTATGTTTTATGATGAGAATTTAGGCATATGAATATGCAAACCGTGTTCTGTGCAATCATTGTGAAAAGACGTCATTTTGGACCGTTGATCAAAGGGCCCGGTAGGCTTCCTATTATGGGCTTCGACCGTCTTAGCGCGAAGAACTGGGGGTGTGCTGCTCCAGCTCCGCTCGGCATAGGCAGATTCGGCACCCCTCTCAAGCAACCTCCACTTGGAATTGTACGATTTTCCTGTCTCGCTCTTGGCTGCGGCCTGTCAATCAGTAATCACAGGTACGGAAGATTAAAAATAAAAGCTATTGGCGACGAGATCCATGTTTCTTACATATTATTTCATAGGTTTGCGGTTTCTTAATGAGCTGGTTTGTTTTTCTCCAGTTGATCTCGGCGGTCATTGTATTAATTTGCCCTTTCCCTCTTTCCTTATGGATCATCGTTTCTTTTCGCCAATTTTGATTTTTGGTTTCTGGGTTTGTTCACTTGAGATGACGAGTTTTATGATTTTCCTCGATCGGTTGACCTTAGGATAGATGTCTACTGATTTCTCACGATTATTTTTATAGTTCATATCAATCTCTAGTTACTAAAACTTCATATGTGAGGCTATAATTGAAATTTATCTTTCAAAAGTATGGTCTTTCATCACTGTGAATACTAATGTTCTTTTCTTTGGTTACTGGGTATTTGATGCAATGGGTTAGGAAGCCTGAGACGTTGATAATCATAAAGAATTTGTTCAATCTGTACTGTCCAAAGCGTGCATGAATGTTTACACAATGCACTTTATGGCTATGTTGATATTGTATGCTAAGCCGTGTCAATTTAGTCTATTCTTTTGCTTTGTCATTCATCCTTTTGAAATTTGCTTCAAGCAGCTCTGGCTTAAGGTGAGACTACAATATCTGGGCTCTTTGTATATCTTGATTTGGAATTATGCATATTGGTCTGATTGGAGGAGGTATTCGGATGTGCTTTTTCTTCATGTTAACTTGATAGAATGCATAATGAGATGATGATCCTTTTATGCAGGTTGATCTGGATTTGAATTGTATATCTGGAGTTACTGTCATCTCTTCATATTATTAAAAAAAATTGAGATATTCTAGTGGAAGATGATTCTCCAGACTTGATCCAAGGCCTCGGATTATCACTGACCAATAGACCCAAAGGAGAGGTTGTAAGAACCCTGCATTGAATTATGGTAAAACTGAATTCCTTACCTTACCTCAATTAAAATTTTCTGCTGGAAGTGTGATAGTAGATCGACATACTATTGCAATGCGGGGTTGCAGGATTCAGGCAGTTTTGTTGATGAGAAGTGTGAGAGCAGGCTGTACATCGGAAATCTTGACTTCAGAATAACAGAGTATGCATATGCTTGAGCTTGTTGCCTTCTGCTTGTCCTATATGAAATAATCTGTCACCATTCTTCTTTGATCATCGAGATGGCTATGTATGCTATCAGGGCTGCTTTGATTAAGTTGTTCAACCCATTCGGGACAATTGTGTCCGAGGATTTTCTATGGCACACACGCGGACCCAAACGAGGAGAGCCTCGTGGATTTGCCTTCATTCAGTATAGCACCAAAGAGGTAATTTCCTAATTGCTCTTAGATGCCTCACTTCCAGTGTGGTGCAGCTGCTAATTTCTTGATTTAAAGTGAGCATGCAGGAAGCGGAGCTTGCGAAGGAGAAGATGCATGGTAGACTAGCCTGTGGCCGACCATTAGTAGTTCGCCTTGCCAGTGAGAAGTACTTAACTGAAACCCAGCAAAAGTCTTCGAAGGTGATGGGGTCGGCGAGCAGGGGTGGCATCTTGAGTAGCGGTAGTTTGGGTTTGGAGCAGAGTCCAAGTAAGAGTGCCAAGATTGCTGCAATCAAGAGCAAATTGAAGGACCTGGAGGGAGAAAGTTCTGACGCCAAGAAGCTAAAACCGAGCTGATAACCTGAAACTGATGGCTCTTCGGAGGCACCTGGCCATACATCCCTTCAAGGATTCTACGGATGAAGGAAAATGCAAAGAAGTTTGTTGTGATGATGATTGATGATGTGAGAGAGCTTACTTTAACATGCTTGAGCTGTTATTTGCTGTCTGAAGCTCCACGTAGCACAATCCCTTTCTTTTTAAATAGTCGTGCAAGAGCTTAACACTACGAGACTTTGCAGTCATATTGATCATGCTCCACGTCTTCACTAATTGTCTTCATAAACCAATAATTAAATTGAAAAAATTACCACCCGGAAACCCCTCCTGTCGCTATACTGATTATGCTATAGATGGATGACACTGAGGCAACTAAAAGACAAGCTTTAGTACTCAAAACTGGAAAAAAAAAAAAAAAAAAAAAGGGTGCAGAGGAAGAACAGCCTGGAACAGACTAGTAGGATTGGCCCCTGCCCGATTCTACGTACTTAATCTACATATAGTCCTTTTTTCATCTGTTTATTCCATACGGGTGAGGGGAGCTATTCTTTTCTAGGTAAAGAGACAAGGAATAGCAGACAGATGGGCAGTCACATCCCATATGAAGGATGGTTATAGCTACTCACCGAACATAGATTCATCCTATTCACTTGAACTAAATAAGCTAGATTTTGTACTACATAAGAAGGTGAGGAAAAAAACAGTAGCTTTCCACTCTACGGATTATAGCACATTATAAATGATAGTATAACACCAAGATGCATGCAAGTGGAACATATGAATCGCACGACAGATGGAGATATAGCTAAGAGTGGGCAACCAGCATTGCCAATATAGAATAAATCATCTTCTTTCCCTCCAGAGAGTGTGATTTGCAAGGATTTCTACTTCATTGCAAACATCCCTTTGATCTGAATATATCATAACCAGAACTAAGGTTAGTCCTTGCTGAACTTTAGTTGATGATCTAATCGGTTATAGATTATGCATTTCCCTACTAAACATTGACGAAAGCGGAAAGTGTATATATACCTGCTTTGCTGAGAGGCCAATGTCCTTTAAATCGTCAAGCTGTTAAAAGAACAACATAAACATTAATTTCTTCAGAAATAGATCCAGCCACATGTTCTTGATCATTATGATGTAGATTCAAGTAGCAGAGGCATGTTCTTCAAAATACATACACTCTTGAATGGCTCCGGAGATTCTTCACGAAGTTCAAGGATGTAAGTAGCTCTCTTCTCTCCAATTCCCTTGAAAAATAAAGTTTCCAGGTTAACAAGACCGTAACTAAAAAGCTTCAAAGCAATTCATACCTTAAAAAAAAAGTACCTTCAGTCCCATTAGCTCTTCCCTGTAAAGTGACAAGAAACAAATGAATATAAGCTTCCTGGAAGAAGTACATGGTGCCATGGGAAATGTGAAAGTGGTTGCTCAAACCAATAATTGAAAGTGAAACTTAAATTTAACCATGTCAAAGTATATTTAGTAATGTAATTTACTATTTCAACAAAATTTGCTACTTTATTAGTCTTTTTCCCAGTTTAACTGTTTCAAAATATTTCATTAGGGCTTTCAGACCTTCATTTAAATAAGCAACAAAAAGGGTTACTCACTTGCTAGCACTGTTTACAAAACGAAGATACTCTTGAACAAGGGAGTTCTGCATGATAAAATAAAAACAATCAGCAATCAAACCAAGAGGACATACAAAATGGAGACTTCCAGGGAAATAAAATTGACCTTGCTTCCATGATATGATGTATTTGATACTTCTCGAGGAGTATTCAGGTACAGCTTCTCATTTTCTTTACGGCATTCGAATATGGGTGTCTTTGGTTCAAAGTCCTTAGGTTCTGCAGAAACTTGACTTTCACAAGGAAGGTCTTTCTGTTGAGACAGTTCAATGCATGTTGGAGTTGAATCAACTAATTTCAAATAGTTAGATATCTCTCGTAATCTAGCAAATATTGGAGGTGATCTGTCCATATCAATGGATGGTGTCCTCTTTTCCGTATCTGTACTATCATCTGCTTCATTAAAAACATTGGAAGGAACTTTAAGTTTATTAAAACTTCATCATAAGGCCTAAAAATGAAAGCTAAATTCATTACTTCTCTACCTTCTTTAATGAGAGAAAATGCTTCTGAAAAGCAGTTGGCATCAGAAGGAAGATCCACCTGATTCAACATGCTCTTTAGATAAGTATCATGTGACACCTGATAAGGAAAAAAATTCAAAGAGGTTATCTCTTGCAGGCACCAGTCTAGTGAAGGACAAAGCACCTAGAGTTGACAATGAATGCTCCAGTCCATAAAGTGTTACTGAAAGGGAATTCTCCTGCGAGAACTAGTTATTTTTCCAAGTTCCTCTACACTATCAAATATCAACCAGAAAAAAAGAGAGCAAGAAGATGAGCTACCTCTTCCAGAGGTAATGTCTCTTCTTTAACAGAATCCACAGAAAACTTCTCCTACAAAACATCATTTGATCATATAAACAGGCATCTAGACCTACAGATTCCAGTTATTAGATCAACCAGCAAAAGAGAGCAAGAAGATGGACTACCACTTCCAGATGTAATGTCTCTTTACCATAATCTGCAGAAAACTTTTCCTACAAAACATCATTTGACCATGTAAACAGATGTACTATGAAATTGATTTCCAGATTCAAGTTATCAGTCAAATGCGCTCAATTATGAATTATTGTAATTCAAGTGAACTAACATCCTCCATGGGTGATGCTGTTGCAGTTAAAGAAGCTGGTACTGTGAGAGTTGGCTGCAATAAGATTGTAAAGAGAACCAAATATTAGGAGTTGGCATATCAGAATAAAGTCAAGAGCACCATCAAATGTTATTCAAGAAATCTAACCTCATTGTTTGTCTTAGTCTCTGCAGCAGAAACAACAATGGGTGTAGGAGTTGTCTGCATTATATATTAAGATATTTAAGCAAAAGGAAATTCCAACAGCTAAATGTATCAATAAAGCAAACATCAGTCCTCTCTTTGAATGACAGGGAGCCGCAGATATTTGAACAATTTCTATAAAATACATAGTTGCTAATCTACTTGGGTTTTATTTGCTTTCTCCCAGCTTTACAGACCACATAAATAGATTGTATACCTTTGTAAGCTTCTTTGAACTACCAGCTTCATCAAATAATTTCCTTCAAAGAAAAGGAGAGAGAAGATATTTTAGTCTTGATAAAATACGAAGATAGAGTGCGTACTCATGCACCAGAACGTTTACTAAAACTTACTTTCTATTAACTACAGGTGTTCCACTGATTTTCTTATTGAGGGCATGTACTTGAGAGCCAGTTTGCTTCCTTGTACTAGCAGAAGTACTCAGTGGAGTCCTAGTTTTGCACGAGCAAAATGTTGGTATTCGGTTTGAACTTTTGGTTTGCTTCATGGAGCCCGTGATAGATTGATTAAGTCCTTGAAAAGTTCGACCAGCTAAGTTTGCCATATAAACAGAGTCTTGGCAAAAAGATGGGTTCTGTTTCAAAAGAAGAAGCACACAATAAGTAGAAAGGGGAAAATTATAATGCACAGCACACTAGAGTGTAAAGATGAAATCTTACCAGGCAAGCCACAAGTAAAAGTTTATTCACACCCCCAAGAGAGTCTTGCACCATGCGAGTGATTTTGCTTTCTCGAAAAGGCACATAGCTTTCATTGGAAGTCAATGCCAAAACAACCTTTTGTAGTGCATACAGAGACCTGTTAAGTAAATTATTCTCCAAAATTCTAGCACCATCATTTCCCTTCCTCCGAGGATCCATATAACCTGATCAATAGAAGTTTAAATGGTGATGACAATGCACTAGGTGGAAAACTTGGCCTAGAAGGTAGAACAACCAATACCTGCCAAATCAATGAAGTTCAACTTGCTAACATGGGAAGGTCCAGAAGAAGTATTAGGAGTCACCAAATGTACAATCAAGCCCTTGTGACTTCTTCGAGAAAGTTCTGTCTGAGGCTTCAGGACTGCTTTTTGAGACCTGCTCGCAGAGAGATAGATCTTGCAAAATTCTGAGACAGATTTTACAGGAGCCTGCGCATTAAAATGAAAACATAAATTAGAAAGGTGAATCTCCAGCCTACGCATTAAAATGAATCCAGTTCATTATCTACAAATTGGTTTATATTGAAAGTGCAAATGTGGACTCGCCTGAGAAAGTCCTTTAAGCTGAATTCTTCCCCGGGCATCTTCCATTACCATAATGGCTGGTCGTGCTGGATTCAAGAGATCATAGACTTGCTCCTGATATATCTCATACAGGGATATCATAACTGATTTTCCCAGCATTTCAGCTGTTGAAATTATCTCATCCATGGCTAGTATAGCCAACCCTGGTTTTTTAGCAGAGCCCTGCAGAGTACGGATGATTTAGGATGAGCAAAACAATTGATTCATATACGAACAGTATGAACAAATTTGACAGGAAAGAAAGGTAAGAAAGAAATTGTAATACAACCTGAATGGTATATGTCTTTCCACTTGCTATAGCCCCATACGCAACAACTGTGGCATCACGACCATCAAAAACTCCAGATACGAGAGGCTTAATCTCCCTTGTGTAGATAAAATCAGTTCCTTCCTCGTGCTCGTAGCAGTAATGGACCGTGCACGACTCCTTCTGACTGCAATATGCATGTGCATACATATCCAAGTATTAACTATCCGATTATGAATCATACTCTCGGTTCAGTTTCAATAATACAGCCATGCTCCTATATTCCTTTCCAGCAGAAATCCAGACAACCTTCATACGTCTAGAGTTCTCGCATACCGCTGAGAGGACTCGCCTAAAAATAGAAAAGGTACTAAAAGACCGAGTTGCTCGGATGAATCTTCAGAAATTATGAAGCAATACCTAGAAGATTGACCTCCGAAAGAAAGGGTGACAGCCTCCGAGGACTCCCCCTCTGGCTTCTGAATCGAGATCCATGGCTTCGATGAACTCTTTTTAATCTCCCGCTCCCGATTCGTGAAGCCCCTGATCCTCGTGATGATCCGGACGGCACTCGATGGATTTGAGCTCGAAGTCTCCTTGCTGCAGCCGGAAGAAGCCATAGGGGGCAAGAAAGAAGAGATTGAAGGGCTCCTGGTTTGGTAGTAGAGAGGATGAAATCGAAGTCAGAAATACAATTGAAATTGAACGAGGGAGCGCAAATGAATGATGGGCGTTGTATGGAGAACTTTAAGATTGGGATCTCGGCTTGGTTGGGACTGAATAGCCGTTGCACTCTTACCCAATTTTGCTTTTCTCCATTGTTTTAAAATGGTAGAATTCTCCGATTGGCGCTCTTTTTCTTTCTGTCGACGCTCCCCACCCGGGCCCTAACCCTTGTGGCTTCTGAGAGAAGCTGCAGTGCAGAATTAGCAGTTGACACCCTTCCTTGATTGCCCTCATCGATCCTCTACGGCCCATTTGATTTCCTCATCCTGGGCCGACAACCCTCCCCAATTTACTTATTTGACTAACAGATAAGTGACAACAAATAGGTGTAAAAATAAGGCACTGACAAAGAATCGGAGAATGAACTATAGATAAAGATTTTTAAATTAATTTGCTGCAAATTTACATACACGTAAAAAGGGAGCAAATCTAATTCTACTCTCCATCCATCAGTAGAAGATCGATCATTCAGAAGTCGTGAAAAAGCATGATGGCGTCATCGAGGTTTATAAGGGACTCCTCTAGTACCCTTTTAACTTTTCCAGCAAAGGCCCTTCCCTCTTCTTTGGAGGGAGACTTAAAAGCTGCAAGAAACCACGGTAGCAATAGCAGCACACCGTAACACATTATACTGTGACTGGAACTCGAGGTAGAACTGCATGAAAACAGGTGACGGGAGTTGGAACGACATTTTTTACTCGCATCACTTGCTTGCTCCATCTCATGAACCACTCTGAAGCTCACACTTAGTGAAGCATAGTACATCTCGCCAGATATACTTTTCCAAAGAGTGGGCTTGTTCACTTTCCACAGCAGAAACTCACATTGCTGTCTTCCCACAAAAGTTACTTTCTGTAATGACCAGAAACTCACATTCAGAAAGCTATAATACCCCTCAAATACAAGCATTTGAAAACCTAAAAGGTCTATTTGACGTGGGAAAAAAACATGATCTGAAAAAAGGAAACTTCCCACATATACATCGTTTCAACTAGCAAGCTAACATCTTGAATCTTTTGAAGTGCAATAGTTCGAGCTTCAAATGGCAAAGCAATTCTACAGAAAAGTTTCTGGCGTACCTCCATGTGAAGATATTTGTCCTTCCAGAGCTTATATAGAATATTTGGTGTTTCCTTTTGATCCACAAATACCATCTTTGAAATCTGCAAGAAGCAGATTTGGGACGTTGAAAGCTGAGGGCGTTTCTTCAAAAACCTTTTTTCTTCCACAGACAATAAAATGCAATAGAATGAGCTGGAAAAATCAGATTCTGTGTTTATAAATCCATACAAATCATTAGTAAAATATCAGGAGTGACACTGTAGTATTTCTACCGAGTCCATTGTTTTAATAAAAAACCTTGTAGCAGATTGGAAGTATGGTAAAATTTCATGATTTATTAATTTACATGTCAAAGAAAAAGAATTACATTGTTAGTCTCCAAAAGGTCATCTGCTTTTGATAGCATCCTAAATATTCTGTGAGAATCCGGACAGTACCTTTTCAGCACAATTGATTCCACCTAAAAAGAACAACAAATCTTACAGATTTTAGATTATTCAGTCATAATAAAGTTTTCCATTTAACTGAACGGAGAAACATAAATAAATGGAGCACCTACTCATTTTGTGCTAGTTCAAGAATACTCTTCAAATCTGCGATGGGTGACTACAGCAGAAGGCAAGTTTCAGAACTAAACTTTATACCAACCTTCTCACCAACATTATCAGTAGCATCATCAGCCATCGCAGAATCTACTGTCATCTCATCTCTTAGCCTCCATTGGAGCTTCTGCACCTAGTACACGTTCCATAATGTATTGTTCAGCAGCTACCTATAAAACACTGATTCTTGTCAACCTCTCAAATTCAAATTCATTCCAGATCGCCCCTTCACAGATTGGAGTATATGAATATAAATCAAACCAATTCAGTTTTCTAATGACCCTTCACTAGTATACATGCCCAAATGTGCAAATGAATAGTGAGAGACAGAATAGTCATAACAAAAAGAGACTGAAGAATAAAGACTCTTGGAAACAAAGACCACAACTAAGAGATATTACATCTACAAACAGGGGAAACAGGACAAGCAAGTTAGATCTAGACATGCTGTACAATTCTCTGCACAGTAGTGCAGGGGTCTGTATCCCTCCACGCATAGAATGGAACTTGTATAATAGAAAAAAGGATTTACGGGCTCCTGTACCTAGTATATAATGGAACTTATAGATTAAATAGGAAGTACAGAATAGGACTTTAACATGATTGTCCAACAATTCCAGTTAAGAAGTTGAGGCGGCAACAGGTAAATTTTTACCTTAGTAGATCTTGATCGCTTCTTTGCAGCTAGTTCTTCTTCACATGGAAGAACAAGAAGTGGCTCAAGAGCTGGACAGCGTTCAACAAAATGGGCATGAACAATCCTGGCAAGGTTTTTCCGTACAGTATCTTCACCGTAAGAAGTTTCTGGATGAGCATGCAAGTTTAGGGTGAGTTAAGATCTAGAAATACATTGGTCACAGCAGTTTGCAAAGAAATCCAGTTAAGGAACAAAGCCATTACATGATCAGTGGCAAAGAATTCTCTCCACTTGCCTAAAAACCCTAAACATACAACGTATATGAATGAAGTTATTGTTGATATGGGCAGTATATGAGAAGACTAACATCCGCAGAAAATTTAGGGTTATGATAATTAACAAAATCTTCACAAGATTGTATTAAAACTTGCCTTGTATCGGCATCATCTTCTCCACTGTCAGCCTACCATGCTGCAAAAGAGCTTGAAACAACTCGGTGCACTAGTCCATGCACGACAAATAAAATTAGTTTTAAGTTCACACGCGTATAGAAATTGTAGAAAGACGTCAAACTCACCCGTTTTATCAAGTTCTTGTGACACAACTATCATGAACTTCGGGAATCTTGTACGCTGGATGATGTTATCAAACAAAGCCAGGTACAGAGTTGTTTGTTTCGCAGCATCATCCGTACCATCTGCACAAGGTAAATTGTGAAGCAATCAGCTAGAATCAAGTGGAGATGAGGGAAATTTTAAAGCGCTTTAGAGTATCTGGCGGAAATATTTAATTGTACACACACACTATGCACTTTCCAGGACAATCTGAATGTCAACTTGGATTGCTCTAACAAAGAGTTCGAACTTTCTCTTGAGAGTAAAATTCCCAGTGAAATCTTAAAAATTGCAAATACCAACTACCTGGATCCTCAACAATAAAAGCCTGGACTATGTTCTGCTGTATCAGAAGTAACAAACAGATATTGACTTGTTTAATCGGTGTTTCCGAGAACCGAACAATGTTCTGCTTGCTCAGAGGCCCCCTACGGAGAGTACATCCGCAGACTCTCTGCGTGTGAAAATAAATAAAAGAAGTGAGTGAGAAAAAAGGAAGATACATAATTACGCTGCGCGTGAAAGTGAAAATGAGAGAAGAACTCACTGCAGCGAGATCACCGAAGTAGGAAGAGATGACATGCACAGCGTATTTGATGCTCCATTGCGTCGTCATCGATGAACCTGCCACCTCGTCTCCAGCTAAAATACTATAATTTCGATGCAATCAGTTCCTTCGATGTTTGCCGCGCTAGCGCAATCGAACAAACGGCAATCAGGCCGTGGAAAGGGGGAGGCGAACGAAGTGCTCTTTCTGGCTCGGAGGATTTGCCCAAATAAGGGCCCAAATAACGAAAATGAAGAAGTGGCAGTCCATCACAGTCTTTGGCCCAAATAGAAGTGCAAAAGTATGTTTATTTCAGCATACGTCCACAATGAATCGAAGCATTTACCTGTGGTCACAAGACTTTATAGTTTGCTGCAAAGAACACCATTTCTTCACTATGAGGATTTAAAGCGATATTTTTAAGTCGAGCTCTTATGCGGATAGCTTTCCGCATATATTTCTTTGGGACTATCATTTCATTGGAGTGACGGCTAAGTCAATGTTAGAGTGGAGAGGAAAGGAGAGGAGATGAAAGAACCTTGACGTAATTGAGAAGCAAAGCAAATGAGGGGACCCATATGCAGCGAATCAGGGGGACAGAAGGGCGCGAGGTGGCGTGCGTGTGGGCTTAGGGACAGTGATGTGAGCTCCCAATTTTCGGTGTTGGTCCCTTTTAGTTTTTGAGGGGAGGCATCTCACATGGGCCTGTCCCCTGCCCCCCAGCCACTACTACCGGCTCGCCTTGAATTTTCTCCTATTTCTATTTCTATACCCATCAACAACCGTGAGATTGAACGACCACCAAGTGCTGCAATTTGGTCGGTTTTGCTTTTCTAATATATGTTTTGATATCATTAACAACGGTATGCAATGTAGTTCTATACCATTTTTTTTGTAATATAGAATGAGACATGTAAGCGTGGAAAACAAATGGTTGACTAGAAAAAGAAAAATAGAATAGTTTGCCCCTTTCTCGATCTACTTAATCTACCAGTCAAAGTGCTTGATAAAAAGACGAGATGGCATGTGATCATAAAAAAAAAAGACGAGTTGGCAAATATTTCTAACTTATAATAAGTATATGGAGACATACACCCTCCTCTGTGTTGAGTTATCGATCACCAAACTTAGCTAGCTAGCTAGATGATGAAGTGTGGTTGTGCAGTACGTGATTGAAAGTGTTACGATTGCTGATATTTAATATCATCAATATTATTGGCAACCCGGAGTTGGCCACTTACAAGAAAGAATGTTCATGTGCATATAACTTAACGCTGATAAGGTACTGATGGTCTCAAAAGGGACGGTTGCCGGGGCAGGCATATAAAGAAGATGACCGAATTATGAAGGCATCATTTTCTTTGACAGAGGAGTTTGTTAGGGTTATTGCCAGCAGCATTCATCGCCCAACCATCCCAGATCCACCTTGTGGGAGAGAAAAGATGCCTCATCTACCAATCGGTTAATTGCTTTATTATTATTATTATTATTTATGTGGGGGAAATAAAAAAAAAAAAAGTAAATATCCCACGCTGCCAACAGCTAACCGTTGAATTTGCCTTCCCTTTCTTCCTCATCTTTCTGTCATGCTCTTTGCGTGAGCTCAACTCAATAAATACCATCACTTTACCCCCCATAAATAATGGAAAAAGGAAGAAATAATGCATCTTCCTTCTCCTCCTCCGCCTCCCCTTTCTGCAATATGTATAATCCATCCCTAATCATCAGAAGTTGCCTCCTGCCGTTTCTCGGATTTATTTGATATACTCTTGAATCTTCTACAAGGTACGTAGCATCGGTTCAGCCTCAGCTGTCAACTTTTCTAGTGCAGATGGATGACTCCAAAGGGATCGCATTGATCGGATCGAGCATCGCTGCAGAGGCTGTGCTTAGGTAGCACAAATTCTTCAATTTCATGTGTGTATGCCTTTCGGATCATGCTATCCCTTCGGAATTTTCCATCAGCTGCTCTAATTAATTCCTTCTGTTGTTAGTTTCTCACGGTGCTGCTTCCGTTTCTCCTCGAGGTATGCCTATGAACTGACGACTTTTTTTTAGTCTGTTATAATTTCTGGCCTTTTAGGACGGGAGGGAGACTCTCCCTGTGAGAGAGAGAGAGAGATGGAAAACGAAATTTCGCCATGCTGTCCTATATTTCATATTTGTTCATATGCCAAAATCAAATTACTGAGAGGAAGTGTAGAAGTTTCTCTACAACTCATCATAGCAGTGCCGTGTTGATCCCGTCTAAGAGAATGATAATTAAATTATATCCGCAGATATTGCTTCCATGGATGAAATGATGATAGAGCTCTTCTCTCTCTCCTCTCTCTTTTCGGATGAAACTTTAGAGGCTACTTTGAGTAGATGTGCATTAGCCCCCTGTAGTGATTCCTCCACATACTTTCGAGAAAAAGAACCCTACATTCTTTGTGATATATTTATGTATACATGTACTTACCTGCTATATGCATTCGAAGTGAATTTACCATTACAATCGAAATACGTGTTTGATAAGATACTGATTGAAAAAAATACATGAAATAGAAAGATGGCAAAAAAGTGAGACGGAAAGTCCTGCTCGCGAAAATTATTAATCAAACTTGGAACATGCTGATATGTGTCCAATTAGCTAAATAGAAGGATTGATTTAGGTATGATAAGAAAGTCCATGAACTTCCTCCCCTTTTTATGGATAAAATTTATAATAATTAAACGAATATTTTGCTTTAGCTAGGTTAAGGAACTGGATTCCGTGGCCTCCCAGATTATCGATTGCGCGCATTGAAAAAAAAAGAGATCAAAGGTAGACAGACGGGGGAGATTCTGGTTCTTGGGTTAGAGCCTAGAGGTCGTATTTTTTGCTTGGATTATATAATGTCATATTTCGATTTTATAAACTAAAACTAATGTTAAGTAAATATTACAAGAAAACAATTAATCACAAATTAGTACCAATAAAATAAATAGAGAAAATTATATATACATCCAAGCTGACTAGAATGTATATATATATATAAGATGAAGTTGACCGTTACACTCTTTTGAGAGGTTTTTCCTTTTTCTTTTTTTCTAAAATAATTCAGCTTGTTGGAACAAAAGGAATAAATCTCCACGTGAATTATGATACTTTATATTGTGCAAAAAAAATAGAATTATGATACTTTACCCCTTTGGAATCTTGGGTTGATGTAATCCGATCTTCCCTCAATGGCATTTTTGGGGGAAGATTACATTAAAGAATACAGAATCAATGAACCTCAGCATTCAAGGTTAAAAGATCCAAAATCAATGAAATATGCTCTCTATCACACACTTCATTGAGATGTAAGTCTGAAAACTTTATTCATCTCGGAACTGCATCAAATCATAGCATGCAATGCCTATTATAGATCTACATTTACAAGTTCGAAAACTGAAAACTGTTGACATTAAAATACTTAGAAATCTAGAATATCTTTTATAGTATATAGTTAATATTTTTTGCTTGATTTCTGTTGAAATATTGTGTTCCGGTTGAATCTTTTCATTCATATCACTCGAATTTTAGTACTGCTAAATAAAATGGTCGTTTATACATCTTTAACTAACATTTTTTTTTATATAATTTCAAGTAATTGAAGTGTTTGCATGTAATATGATTGTAACTGAAATGCTTGGGAAAGTAAATTTACAATGCTACGAGTCTTCCTATATTATTGTTTAACTATATATATAGAGAGAGAAAAACAACTATCTTTAATTATTTTAATAAATATGGAAATGGATATTTAAGGTAAAATCGAAACCTATTTCAACTAATGACTTAAGTTACATACTCCAAACCCACCATATTTTTAGTATGTTCTGCATACCCCATATTTTAAGCTCACCATGGATACTGAGAACCCGGCGAGAGCGGCCCATATCTATATTCTGGGCTTTTTCATCCGTAAGAAGTTTATTTTTTGCACACATTGGTTAGTTGAGTCAATCTAACAACGTGATATGATTTTGTATGTTCCGTACATACTGAAATCTAGCTCTCTTAAAACATCATCGCATGGAATCACATGTTATCATACAGTACATATATGTATGTCGATGTTCTGGAAGTTATACTGATCCCGTATGGTGCGTAGTAGACTTGCAGGGCAAACTTCCGTGAACATCAATCAACGACCTGCTAGTGCTTGACTGAAAGAATTAATGGTAAATTAAGTACCGGGTGATCCCACTTCATGCGCGGACCTGAAAAGAATCTTGTGAATGGAGGAATCAGTCAAATCATGTTTTGCCCGATAAGAACGGGGATAGATGTCTGGTCAAAGATAGCTAACTCATTCCGTCTTCTAGGCACTCCAATTAATTGCATGTTATTGACTCACGTTGGAACCGTAATGGACGGGGGACAGGTGGAGGAGAGGACAGGGCAGACCGGCCGCCTAGCTTCAAAAGTTTCTCTCATTCAATTTGCAAGCCCACTCTGCTCATTTTGCGACTTAGTCTAACGTTTGTTTATACAATGATGCTGTTTTTCTTCAATGGTGAATTGATCCTGTCCTCTTCTCGAAGGAGAAATTTGAGCAGGCTGCAGCAGGAGAGGACCGACCAAACTATTATCGATCATTGACCCTTTTGACCCGAGCAGAGACTTGTCAGCCACTGGACGGGATTGTGGTCTGTTTCTTTTAGGATCCAATTTGGATGATACGCCTCAATGTCATATAGACGAATTAGACCAATTCCTTAACAGTATGATTGATGATTACACAGCCAACTCTGACATGTACAATTCAGAAAAAGAAATTGGGAGCAAGTAAGTACCCACAAGTTCCGGCGGGAACGAGGCGGCTTATCGTAGCTTAGAAATGACCTAACAAAGGGGACCCAGCCGTAAATAGGACATGGCATGGCACGATGACTTGTTTTTCCATCTACAAACTAGGCAGCCCTTCCCTATAGAAACCCTAACCACGGTGCAATGCTTGTTTCCGATTGAGGACCAGTTTCACAAAGAACGCCCTTGATACATGGTCCGGAAATTTTCATCAACAATTGTTGGGAAATATTATCCAATATGAATAAAAAAGAGAGTATACACTTAATATAACCTATAACTTATAATATAAAGATAATTGCTTAATTTAATTGAAATTTGTATAATTGGCGTCGTATCATATAAGCACTAATAAAGAAAATCTCTTTCAAAATGCTATGCTTGTAACCTTGTATTTCATTGAAAAAATATTAGAAACCAGAGGTTATTCTACGAATAATAGTCAAACTGTCTTCCTTCCTCCCTCGCTCCCTGAGCCCTCCGCCTTGTACTCGCAGTGCTGCTATAAATAGGCTCACTGCACACCCTTTTGGACTCACCAGCCCTAAAAAGAGCCTCATAGCTCAATTTGCTGCAACAAAAAAAAAGTATCAATTTTTTTACCTTCTTTTTTGCTGATAAATCCTCCCCGAGTATACGATGGCTTCTTCCTTCACCTCCAGTACCCTCTTCCTCACTGTCCTCACTCTGGCATTTGCCGCTCTCTACATTCAAGGGACTCTAGGTACGTCATTGCATTTTTTTCCTACCGTGCATGAATAGGATCCTTGGGAATAGACACGCGCACACACACATATATATACATGTATGTAATTGTACGTACATGGGAGTACTGTATAGGGGAGATGGAGTGCGGAAACTTGGAGCATAACAAGTGCGCCTTTGCGGTGTCGGCTGCCGGAAAACGGTGCGTGCTGGAGAAGCAGGTGAGGCGGAGCGGGCAGGAGGCCTACGTCTGCAGGGTGTCGGAGATCGAGGCGGACCCCAGCGTCCTGCGGGGCTACGTGGAGACCGACCACTGCATCACCGCATGCGGCCTCGACCGCGAGTCGTTCGGGATCTCCTCCGACTCGCTCATCGAGGTCCCCTTTACCCAGAAGCTCTGCTCCTCCCCCTGCTACGACTACTGCCCCAACATCGTGGATCTCTACTTCAGCCTCGCTGCTGGCGAAGGTAATACTATTCACATATCATGATTACTGAAGGGGCAAATAGTTATTAATAAGCATGCAACTCGATGGAATTCGTCATTTACTAATTAGTGAGTTAACTTTGGGGTGCGCGTCTGTGTGCTATCGACATCCATGCATGCACGCAGGAGTGTTTCTCCCGACACTCTGCGAGTCGCAAACGGAGGACTTGCGCAGGGGAATGTCGGAAATCAAGAGCTCTGGATTGGTGGCTCCTGGACCCATTCATCCGGTAAAGTTCCTGGCTGCACCAGCAATGGCTCCTTCCTCCATCTAGGCTAGGCCCTTTTATGTTGAGCTGCCTCAAACAAACAAACAGTCCAGTCATTGACCACCGGTCCCTAGCCGGGTAGGGAGGCATTCTTGTATTGCCTGCCATGGCCGGCATAACCCTTGCTATATTTGATGTCTAGTGTGTTTGAGAGACATAGATAGCTATGCCCAATAGGTGCAAATCTCGATGGGGTCGAGAGTTTTACCAGTTTGTTGCATTGTAATGTCTCTATTTGGAGATTGAAATAAAAGATTTGTCTGTGCAAATTCTGTTTCCAATCCAAGTCTTTCAAAATTCATGGTTGTAAGCTTTGTCTATCTGCATGTGGTAGATAGCAACGGGGAAGAACACGGCATATGGAATACTGATTGGTCCTTGATCACTGAGTCATGATCATGATTTACGGAGCTGACAAGTGACCTCAGGAATATTCAACGAGGGACTATAGGGTTGAATAAATAATTATTGCATCAATGAATTGAGGGCATACATACATATCAGTTTCTTCGTCCAATCCCATCCATATGCATGCACTCAACTCAGCAACACAGACAAGCCTCCTTGTCGGGTTTGCTGCTACATCTCGCCATTCGGGGCCAGGCCCATACACCAGGCCCTCATGCTGCAGCAAAGTAGACTAGAGTAGATGAGACAGAAATACTGACTTCAAGCAAGGCTAAGTGAAAATTTATTATTATTATTATAACAAATCATAAATGCTGGAAAAACCGTTCCCCATAATTTGTCCATTCAATTTTAATAGTAGAACTAAAGAAAATAGCTTGTGGGCAAATCTAATGTATACAGCTATCCCCACAATAAAATCAAAATTAGTGGACAGATTCTCAGCAGCACATAAGTTCTTCCATGTTGAATTGATTCTGACTTCCCAACAAGAAACTTCCGTGAATTTCACTGCATGCTTTTGTGGACTACGTATGAATTCGAGGTAGAAGGGCTATGGAGTGATGATGCTCGTGGGCTTGGTAGCCCAAAATGGAGTCGTTTGGTTTATGTGGGGCGGCCTCATATTCACAGGTTATCATACATTAGCTAATTGAACAATTCTTCTCTTATTTCCTTCCCGTGATCCATATACGCACTGCAAGATCCAAGATGCCGTGTAAAACAACTATGAAGGCCACGTGACAAAATCAATCATCGTCATATGTACACGGAATTACTGCACGTGGTAAACTCGTCACTGCTATAAACGTAATCGTCCCTCCCGGTGAAATCTAGCTGGAACCCACTTTCCGAGCCTGGACCCTCCATCCTCTTATACGAAGAAGTATCCATCAGATATTCAGGATGAAGCACGTTGGTGCTGCAGTCTATCATAGGGTCCGTAGAGATCATTCTCATAAGATCACCGTCCCCATAGCAAGTGTAGTAGTCAGAGAAGCTCTCTTCACGAGTATTTTCGTCACTAATATTGCTGTCTGGGTTTAGCCACTCGGCAAAGAGAATACTCTGGGGTAAGGATCTCAAATCAGTAACAGGTTTAGTGGTAGTGGGACAAGAACAAAACTGGTGTCTTGGTTCCTGAAAGCATGAACCATCTGTAGAGTCCGAATTACTTTCAAATTTCGTACAGGGCTTCGCCCCCTCAGCCTTTGGCACCTTCTTCTTGAGATAAGTGTGCCAAAAGTTCTTTATCTCATTATCGGTTCTTCCAGGCAAATGCTGCGCTATCATCGACCACCTAATAAGATCATAGAAGCAACACACTTCAAATTTAAGATTAGTTTGATCGAACCGGAACCCTTTGGCATAGGCTTGACTCACGAGATTATTACTTGTTGCCAAAGGAGCGGTGGAGTCTGAGGATGGTCTCCTCTTCCTGCACTGTGAGCGTTCCTCTCTTCAGTCCCGGCCTCAAGTAATTAATCCACCTTAGTCTGCAGCTCTTCCCATTCCTCTGCAAGCCTGCAATATCGTACATATTTTCTGATGAGGATAAGCCATTATATCTTTTATTTTACATGATCTATATCTATACATGTCCATTATGCGGCAATTTTTTTATCAGGTTAACATTATCCAAACGTTTATTATGTACACAAGTGGGAATATGGAGTCTTTCTTAATGCAGACCCATTGAATATTTCTGCATTGCGTGGTATCAGCGTTCGAGCGATGTAAGTCAAAAGGGTTATTTTACAGTATGGGTTTTTGTCGGATTAACTTAAATGCAGGAGTTGGTGGATTTGAATGAACAAAAAAAATCATCTTTTTAAACCTTTGACCTGCAGCAAAAAAGGGAGAAGAGGGAGGTGTAGACATATTCTGAATACACGTGTTACATGAAGTTCTAAAGCTGTGTGTAGAAGTAGAACTGATTCATGTTAATAAGTAAAATGGTACAGGTCGGCCCATTACCGGCATTAGTAGGGACAGAGCTCCAGCAACCATGGCCGTACTTGAGAATGTAATCTCTGAGACGCTTGTCTTCTTCCGGTGACCAGAGCCCTTTCCTGTGCTTGGACTTCGAATTTGTTGCATTCCCAGCCTCATTGCGCTCCATTTTTAGTGCCAAGGCAAACCAAAGTGGGAGATAGAGATGGTGAGATAAAGAGATAGAGACTTAAGGGTCTTCTTTGCATTTGGAGGGTGAAGGGAGTATTTAAAGAGAAGGAGGAGCTTGAAGAATGACATGGTAAAAACAATGCACAAAAAAGTATTATGTCATTATTAAGCTCAAAGTGGGGGGAATATTTTAGAATCATGAAATTGGCTTCTGACCCATAAAAGATTGATATTTTGTATTTGAATTTTCAAGGGTTGGTTGGTGTGACTCAATTTTTTTCATGCCAATAAAGTATTGGGCTTCTTGGGATGTTCTAAAAGTCGTTCCATTTTTATTGACTTTGAGAGTTTGAAGAACTCCACCAATCAGAAACCCTTTCATTCTCTCAGCAATATTATTCATTCCCTCACCCATTGAGGGGTAAACATTCAACCGTGCAGTCATTGAAGAGCAAAGAGAGAGATCTATGGGTGCATCTGTTTTGGGTTTAACACAACAGATATCAATAGTCTTATTGAACTATGTTAACTGATCAAGATTTGAGCACTTGAATGCCCATTTTAAAGATTATAGCTTTGGTAATATAAAACCCATTTAGTAGCAATGGCATACATGTTTTTTTGGATAAATAACGGTAATATAAATCATGATGATGAAGGTTGAAAATGCCTTTTCACTGACAATGCTGTCAGTGATGATTAATTGACTCCATCTATTTACTTTACTGCAGGAAATGGACACGGGTTTCAGTAAAGAAACCAGATGATGACCTAGCTGCCTAAGGGGAAGACGACCTCTACAATATGATTATACGTTTCATTAAAAAACGATTTAGCCTTACGTGTAGAGCTAGTTAATGACCTAACCAACTTTAAGTAATGAGCTATATATATATATTATGCACCGGCATTTATTGCTATGGTGGATGCCCGGTTCAAGGAAAAATGGTTGATATGCAGCTCTGAACATATAGCCCAGAGAGTAATATATGCAAAAGTAATATGAGCTTGGTTGGATGAAGCTATACATGGGAAATATACTAATTCTTGCTCAAAGTGACTTTTCTACTAATCACCTCTAGACATTGGACGAATTCCCTAAATACTAAGTCTGCAAAATTAAGATCATAACTTTTAGTTAATTATTAGGTTAAGAATAGTGTGATTTTCTCTCTCAAATAATAACATCATTAAATATAGTTGAATCATTGAGAGATGTTGATCCACTTGGCAAATAGTTGGTGGAAACGTGGCTGAAACTGGTTGAAGGCTTAATGGGACTTTGGCTATTAAGCAATGAGTGTGATCAGCCTCATCATCATCATTGTTTGAAGTGACCTTATTGGTTTTAAAGCATCCAGTTGAATTAGAACTAGAAGAGACGGGAGGAGTAGATGGTGTTGCTTTCTTGAGTTAACTCCACAACAAATCACATTGACTATCATGATGTAAAATCCATGCATGCGCATGCCTACATCCTTTTCTTCCTCGGTGAAAGTTCAGTATTAAAATCTATTATAAAATATAATTACATTAACCAGAGTAATTGATCCATGCAAGGGGGCTGTCCTTGTACACATGATTTGAAGACTTTAATCAAGATGGGTTGAACAGTGAATTTTGACCGATCACACACAATGGGTTGATAATCGATCTTTCTCTAATCTGCAGTAGTTCCCCTGCACATGATTGGATGGGATTTGGTAAGCCATCTTATTGATTAATTGAACGATGACAGCATTATATTGCAGGTTGCAATTAATGACGGACGGACGACGAGGGTATGATGATTTTAGGTGGGCTCAACTGCAGTTTATATGTGTGGGTGAAGGTGAAGCTCCAATTAGAAGCTTAGAATGAATGTCAACTGACTAATTCTATCCAAAGTACCCACCATTATTATCTTATTCGTTGAAGATCACAGATGATACCCTCTAAAATATTCCATCTTACCGACAAGTTCTCCTACTCCTACGCCTATCTCCAATAACAAGCGGTCAAAGTAGGCATGCATAGCATATATTAAATGGATTAACCGCTGAGTTTCTCTTTAATTCTTGGAGGAGGAGGAAGATGCTTCATTCACAAGGGGCACGTCCCATTGACCAAACTACGAGTAGAGTACTGCTGCAAGTCCAAGAGGCCTAATTAATGTTTTAGGCCGCTTCTCCTGACTAACCATTTCAAGAGCCCATGTCCACCGGGGATCAATTTTGTACTGTATGTTAGGACCTAAAAAACCCACCAATTTTGAAGTATCGAATCAATTTATATTATAGCTATAGTCATGTATGACACTTTACAACTCTGGAGCAGGTTCACTTGGAAAAATAAATGTTCTGGAAGTTTTCAAAAAATGGCAAAGTTCACAGGTCAGAGATAGCATCAGTTTTTTTCCTGGGTTAGAAACAAATCAGCAATACAACGTTTGAAAAAGAAGGATGCACTGCACAATCGTGGATCAAATGTTAGGAAGAAGAAATGTGTGTCCGCCCGGCACTAGCTAGATACGTGTATTCTTGGCTGGCTCGTGCATGGACCAGCAATTATTTCATGGATTCTCAGACCACTATACCAAGTTGTGCGCTGCGAGGTGGCTGAAGAATATCCATCCACCCCTCCGTAGAATCCAATCATGTTATGGTTATCATCGACTCTATTATAATCTATGTATAAAGTAGTGCGATCTACCATAGATTCTCCAGCATTATTGACCTTACCGTGTATATGGTGCTTGCTTGCTTGCTGGATACTTTCATCTGCCGCATCGGCTTCCAACAGTATAGGGAATCCTTATCGGAATCAATATTATCTTCTCTGGCCCGTGAAAATTCGCAGGCACCCATCTGAACCTCCGGCGACTAACGTACAGTCATCCTCCCCGGTTTGCCTCCAACAGACGCTGCTCACAAACCCACCGCCACCGCTCACCGCTTGATCGTTTTTGAAGCCATGGAGCCAAATGGGCTCGCCCCACCGTCTATCGTAGACATAAACCTCGTTGCTCTCCGACCCGCACCCCAGCAACCCGCCGTTCCTCCACACCGATAATCCGACAAAGCTGCGGCTGTTCACGTGACCCCTGTAGGTGCGGACCACCCTCGAGTCATCGACGCTCCAGAGCTTCAGGCAACCGTCCGTGCTGGCTGAGACAACGCTCCGCGTATCGAGGAACCGCAGATACGACACCGGCTTAGCGTGGCCGCTGAAGACCATCACCGGCTCCACGAGCTTCCTCACATCGTAACCGTACGCCTTCCGGTCAGCGCATCCGACGGCCAGCAGCGCGCCACCGAAGGGGTTGAACTCCACGGAGCAGACGGCGGCGCCGGAGCCGGGCTTGACGACGGCCACGCAGTTTTCTCCGTCGCTCCGCGTGTCCCATACCTGCACGGTGCCGTCGTCGGATCCTGACGCGCCCACGGCGGGATCCCAGCGCGTGTAGTCCACGCTCCAGACCTTTCTTCCTCCGTGCTCGTCCCTCTCGAAGGTGGGGACACGGCGCTCGAGGTCGTACTCCGTCACCACCCCGTCGTAGTCTCCTGCACCGATGACACGGCTGCCGGATTGGGGCTTCCAACGCAGGCTGCTCAGCTTCGCCGGAGTACAGATGTAGTAATCGAACGCGCTGGCGTGGTCTATAATCGCCGCGTCTCCATCATCCTCCCCGACGCCAAAGCCGCCTAACAAGGAACGCAAGCTGTAAATTCTGATCTTCCTGGCGATCCCGCCGGTGGCTATGTGGGTGTCGGAATGATCAAACTCTATCACACCGAGAGTGTCAGAAGCCGCTCCTCTGGTCGAGTCGCTGCTGGAGGAGACAATTGAGGCTAGTGCGAAGTCCCATTCACATCGTGCTCGCTCAGGCTCTGGTTCGAGTCCCCCGGTTCTTAATGCCGCTGTCTCTGTCAGTCTGTCCAGGCACGGTGGTTGTTGTGTCGGACCGATCGCAGGGAGGTGATGGTTCATGTCCCCTACATGGGGAGGAGGGGGAAAAGGGAGAGAAGCGGTGGTGGATGAGAGGGAGAGGGTGCAATTTGGGGTGCTAACGGACCAATAATCAGTAAGGGCTCCCATTGAAGAATGGCAAGAAGCAAAGCATGAGATATAGCCGACTAAAGCAAGACAATACAATACAATACAATAGTTGCGTGTATGCGTGTTCTTATTATTGTTTTGGTTTGTGTTTCTGAGGTATATAAATGATTTGAGACATTTGAAGACAGTGGCTGCTATATCTTACTTTGTGATATTTGATGTGCTTGTGGTGGAGAGAGGAAGGGGCTATCTCAGCTAGGTCACGGGCAATAATCCCCCAAATTTGACTAAATTCAAGGAATGATATTATAAATTATACAATATTGCAATCTTTATCTTTCTTTCTCACAAATTCATGAGAAATGGGTAGGGTAATTGGAGTGAGGATGAATATATGTTAATATTTAATTTGCATGTAGGATATAAGTTTGATGGAGGAAGCAAAAGGGCAGGAGGAGAGAGCTGGTGGCTGCTTGTGTACCTCAAGATCTAGAGTGCGAGAGAGACATACGAATTGAATTGAATTACAGGCTGTGTTGGCTCCTCTTTCTCTGTTGTCTACGTGGCTCACTCTACTCTACGCCTTTTCTCCACTTGCACTGCCCTCACAACTTCCCTCATCGCCTTTTCTCAGCCTCAAGAAAATTCCAACTCATCCCGTGCCAGCAATTGGTAGGGTTCTTTCCTTAGGTTTAGATCCATGGGGTAGGGAGGGCAGGGTACCCTTCCACCCTTTCCTTATACTTCCACGGGTGCTCGCGTCTCATATCCATTCAAATAACTGGTGGTTGTTTGGGTGGACAGATCTCCCTAGTGTTCTTCTCAACCACCATAGCAGAGCACTGACGGAAAGTATTAGACACCGTTACTACGTCTGCTGGACTTAGATAAGAGGTGGGCATGTCGGAGGCTCTTCATTTGACAGGTGCAAATTTCAGTACGCTTTGCCCATACATATATCCAAACTGTGACAGCACCGTCCTATAATGCTTGATCAATCCATTGAATAATAAGAGAAGATGAAGGAGAAATAGGAACATGAAGATCGGGCAATGTGAGTAGGGTTGGTTACATGCACAACTCTAGTTACTCTGGTAAACTTAATGCTGCATTTGGCTCCACTTCATTTGCCTTCACTCGTCCATGCTACGCTGATTATGATCTTACTACCAACTAGTGGATTTTCAATTTCCTTGATCTACCTTCTATTGAGCATTTGGAACTCCTTCGTGATTATGAAAATGAATTTAAAAGGTTGACATTGATAATGATATGCTTGGACTAGACCCGTATGGGTGACATTGGTGGATCACAATAGACCATTAGCTACATCCAAGCAGGAAAAGGATCTCGTGAGCAAAAGTGGATGCGCATCTCCATCCAAGTTTCCTGCCACTTGAAAAAAGATCTCGAATTTGAACCGGGGCTAATAATGGCAGAGCATTTATGAGACGATGATTCCATTTTCCCCAACTGTGGCAAGAAAGAAAGCCACGTAGCTAGCAGCACAGCTTACGGAGGAAGCCATCCAAGTTTCTATGATCATCTGGTGGGTGGTCTCCGAGCCATGTACGTGCTGGGTCGTGGTCTTTCATTATGTTCTGTGCAGATCAACTCAAAGGTCAGCGATGAAGAAGAAGGAGATGACTGTAGACGGAAATATTGCATTATTCCACATGGGCAACTAGTGATGTCTGTGTTTCAGAGCAATAATTTTCTTTAGATCAGTCAGGCTCAGGCTCAGGCTCAGGCTCAGGCAGGACGACGACATAGAAGTGGGGGCTGTGCAGTGGCATTAAAGGCCTTGATAATTATTTGAGCTTATCAGATCATCGGAAAGTGGGGGCCTTGAAGAGCAGTCAAAGGTAGGCCGATGGCTCATAAAAGTATGGTTTGGGGCCTGGTCCATTTGAAAATTTTCTTCTACACGATTAAGTGTTAATTGTCCGTGGAACTGGAGCATCACCGGCCGGGCACGGAGGGCTCCGATCGGCCCAATATTCGGTGAAAGAAAGTGATATTAGGTTTGTCAGAATGGGCCGTGATAAGGGCGATTCGGGGGGCATCAATCATCAGAAGCGGCGGGGCGGGAGAAAGCTGCACCTGCACCCGAGGAAAGCAGCGCGATTTCTTACCTTTCTTCTCCCCCTCTCATTCCTAGCGCTCTCATCAGGTTCCTTTCACCTTCCTTGTCACATCCAATCTGTTTACTGGAGTGGAGAAATTCCTTGAGTTTGAGTTTTCCTGTAAATTGTGACGCTACCTACGCTTGCGCTGGTATCTCTCCACCCATTTAAAGCTTTTTTTTTCTCGTTGATTCAACCAACAATGGAGTCATTTGGCCGAAGCGGTAGAATAATGGTTACTTTTCCTATTGTATTCTAGAGATCTTTGTTGTGTCAGCTATGATTTGTCTGTGTTCCATGGATTTCACTTTTTATACGTATAAAGTGCTCTTCTAAACTGCAATTAGAAAATGCCACTGTCTTTGACCGTGTGTATCTAATCCACCCATGGGTATGATGGCAGAGGAGGCAAAGATTATGCAGATACAGTTGAAGTGTAGTTGCGGTGAAGGAAGTTGTCCGGAATGGGCAATCATTGAATTGCAAGGTGTGGTTGAAGTTCAACCAGACTTCCAGGAACAATTAAAGAACCTCAAAATTGGACAAATTTGTAGATCTTCTGAGGTCAGCATGCATTGTTCACTTGTTTTCAGAGCTTTCATACCATTGTTTATACTATATATATAATTTTTAGATCTTCTGAGGTCAGTATGCTGCCATCTCCATAATTTGAAGTATCTCATTTGGTTGATGCTCTTATATATATCTCAGTCATTTTCTTGGATTAACACAATCAATAGCCATCTTTTTTCAAGGGCTCTCATTTCAATTTTTTATCTACTTGGATTTCTCCCAGGATACCTACACATTTACAATTGGATACCATGAACTGACTGGATCAAAAGTTCCCATGAAAAAGCCTCTTCTGGTGTTGAAGAAAATAAAAAACTTAAACATTGAGGATAATGCTGACACCAACCCGTCCAATCCATTCAAGATGGAGCTTGAAGTCATTGGTATAATCAGACACAAGATATTGTTCAAGACCAGACCGAAGGCCCTTATAACTCGTAAGTATTATTTGGATTATTCTGAAGATGAAATATGCCACAAATGCCACCATAGCTTACACATCAAACCTGAAATCACAATGCTGCTTGTGTAACAAGTACCAATTATAGGATGCACCTAACAAGAATGATGCTGACACAGATCTTGAAGTATTACATATTTTCTTCCATAATCTGTTAGTTCTTTCATACCTGTGCAGTTCTTTCACCACTCTAGCACGAGTTCAGTCTGTGTACTTATTCTGGCTTCTGTGTTTTATGCATGATGATTTTCTCATGTTTAGAGTGATATAGTGTTTTTTGTTCGGTCATTGCTTCAGCTCATATGCAGCTCATTGTGGTTCTTATTTTCAGGGCCGCAGCCAGTTGTGAAGGAAAGAAAGCAGTCTTCAAAATCAGGGTCAGTTGCAACAAGTTAATGATAACACACTTACCTTTGCAAAACTTACAAGTTTTTCCATTGATCTAATTAGCACCAAACTCTTGATTTTTTATTCAGTTTGGAAGGTGCTCAATTTTTAGGCTTTGATAGTAATGCTATTTTGACATTTGATTCTTACTATAATACTGCATGCATAATAGATCATTGTTAACTCTTATAGTTTGAGTAATTTACCACATTTTAAATTATAAAAAAGTTAGTAATGCTTTAGGAAAATCTAAATTTGTGCAAAATGATATATAAGAATTTAAAATTTAGTGTTAACTAGATCTATCCAAAACATATGTACTAAAATGATGAATTGAGTGAATTTTGTGTATTTTTAAGTAATTTGTCTGTCCATCCAACTAACCTACAATTTATCAATTTATGATTCAAGTCCAGGTCTAAAGGAAGCCTTGGGAGGCTCTATTTTACATTGGAGCCTCAAAGTTGACAGATTTTATGCTATTTTCCACTATTCAGCCTCTACATGAAAACACTAATAAATTTCAAGCTTTATTAGATGGGGATCACACAAATTAAGAATGGATATCGGTTGCTTTTTCCTTTCCTATAATAATTTGATTCCTAGGATTCTATCCATTTATTTGCTTGATTTAACTCAAAATTTATTTTATTTTCTTTGTCACCAAGAATTCAAACAAGATTTTCTTTGAACTTCCATGACATCTGCTCTTAATTGCTACTAGTATGGTCAGTTTTATAGCTCATCAGCCCTCTCCACTATCTTGTTCAGGTAAAAAAATGACTGAAAGTAATTCCTTTCAAATCAGTAGATAATGCTTCATCTACCTGTTTCCCCTGTAGGATTACCGAGATGGAGCGAGCATGCTGATAGTGGTTACCAGCATGCTAAAGCTACACAATCTGCTTTTAGATGATGTGATTGCGAGCCATGAAGAAGGCTCTTTAAGTGGAAAAGATGGGTCCAGAGTCTGGTGATTGGGCATCATAGGATGATGAGTTCGTCATGCCATGGAACCAATTATGAAGGTTGATGAGAAATGTAATTGGTTCCTCATGTATCATATCAGAGATCTGAGTAGACAGTAGGGGCAACCCAGAAAATGTGCTTTTCTAATATGCAACTAGTTTTGAAATTGAAAATATCTCATGCTGCCAATTGTCTAACCCTTGTTCTTTTTATGCTTAATCAGACAGTAGTGGGTATCATCATCATCATGATCATCATGGTTAGATTCTTGTTCTACAACTCAGAGAGACACTAAGAAATGAATCCATAAATTCAATGTGATTTTACTTTTTACTGTGGTAGGCATCCTTAAATTTTCTCTTAGAAAAAAAAAGTTGTTTGATTTGATGGATGGTGGTGACTCGTCAGAGTGACTGTAAAATAAAACAGGAAAACCAGAGAGTAATTTGAATCAGCTTCTTTTCACTTTGTTCCTTTCCCAATACCAATATACATACAATACCCATACCAAGAAGGAAGGGGGATTGGATTCTCTACACTTTTGTTCGCCCAAAATATCTCACTCCTAAAACGGCAGTCCCTTGAAGATATTTTCGAACACTTGAAAGTAAGATCCAGGGATGCTGCTAATATCATTAGTCCACACTTCAGTGCCACCATAAGCTCTCATCTCTACATGAATGAGCACCCTTGTCTCCAGTTTAAATCGTATTTCTGAAGATGTTGAGTCCATTTTGATGCTCTGGTGGGAGCTTCATAAAGATGATAAAAAGAAAGAAAGAAAGAAAAAGATATAGTGATATGACGTTCTCCATGGCGGAGGAAGATAAATATCTTCCTTATCTTCCCTTTTTGTGTTTGTTTTTTCTTGCTGAAAAATAAATTATCTTTCTTCTCTACCAAAATTAGCTACAAGACAGGAAAGTGAGTGGATGCTGCTGATGTTGCAGTTGGAACAGCACAGTCAAATATCACTATCAGTGGCATATATGTGCTCTTTAGCTTGTCCGAATCCCTTGCTTGGGTGGTGGTCTGGACTTGAGATATGGCATTAACACAGCCAAGTAAAACGCAAACCTGTGAGCCATTCCCTCCTCCACTTATGATTTTTTATAGAGGAAAATTAACCCTTCTTCTTTCTTCTCATATCCTTCCATTATTTACTTACTTGCTTTTCCTTCCCTCCATATATATGTGTGTGTATCTACCAAGCTTGTACTGCCCTACACACAGCCCATCGATCCAGGACAGTGAATTAAGTGATCAGTAAGTGGAGACGAGGTGTCCTGATGGATATGCGGCAAGGGCAGAAATACGGGTCTCCTTCCAGCTCATGGACAGATGAGAAGCATCTTAAGTTCCTCGACTCCGTTGAGGCAACCTTTGTTCGCACAATGTTGCATGGAAGCAACAGCAGCCACCATCCTCCACTCCCGCTGGACAGGCATATGCCCGACAGCTCCGAGTCCACTCAGGACCTCAAGTCCCAGAGAAGGAAGAAACTCCAACCCACAGGTGCTTAATTGCTGAAACAAACACAAATAGATAATTAGTTTTTTATTTTCCTGAAGAATTTGTTAGTTCCTTCGTAGGATATGCTGCGGTAGATATTTTGAGGAGATGGTATCGATCATATTATATACATATATTGTTCAATACCCTTTTTACTATCGGACTCCTTTTCAAATCTAAATACGATATTCTTTATGGACCAACCAGCCAGAATTAATGGTGGGGGTGGGGCTGGGGCTGGGGCTGGGGCTGACAAGAAACCCAGGAGACTCCTATCTCAGCCACCTGACTCCTCCTGGCATGATCAGGTCAGTATGTGAACGTCATCGTCATTCTTTCATAACAGATTTGCTGTCACAAGACGCTATAAACTTTAATTTTGTGTGATCAATAATACACTGAGCCGGTTTGGGACAATGGCACAACAAGGAGAGTTACTATTTCATGACATCAGCCTGTAAATGCAGGTGGTTCCAGAGCTGCCGGACAAAGTTGCCGATTGCAAGGGTATGTAGTTGAAGGCTTCCCACAAGTAGGGCGCCGGGAGGGAAACGGAATCTCAGACTTGGAGTAATATATTATGTTACTGATAAAGCAATTAGGGGTCGCATTTCTACACCCAGCGCCAGCGCTTCAATATTTGAGTATTCATGGCAAAAAAATATAGTTTATAACTAAACCCTGGCTGGGATCACATGCATGGGTGATGGGAGGGACTAATCTCCGCCCTGCCCTCGCTCGCCAACGCCTCTTCAATCGCTGCCTTGCCCGGCTTCTGCGGCCTCTCTCTTGGCTTTAACATCAGCCCCCCACCACCGACTGCAACTAGTTAGTATGCTCTCCACTTGTCATCTCTCTCTCTTTCATAATGAATTGTAATGGAACCTGCTGAGAGGTTGTTGGGCCGTGGATTGGATTCCAACAACGAATGTAAGATTACAGTCCACATGGGTCCACCACATTTCTCATGCTGGAATCCCCATTTTCCCTTGGACAAATCTATATATACTTTCTGTAAAACAAATCTATATATACTTTCTGTAAAACAAAATGTGAGATTGCAGACTCTTTTTCTTGCCCACTTTTGACAAATCAGAGCTCCCAACAAGGCACTCTTGTCTGCCGTCGCACAATCTTCTCAACAGCTTACACTACCCCTTGCTTGAGGAAATGGGTTCCTTCCTTTGCATCAAAAGAACAAGTACAGGGCAAAAAGGACACACTGCCTTTTCCAATTGCCCTATCTCGACGGTCTCCTCCTGGCTGGTGTCATCATGAATAATTGCATCATTAGACAGAACATCATGAATAGGCTGCTAGTCAAAGAACCTTTTGAGCAAACAAAAAAACATACCATATGCATGTCTCATCTCAGTCCCAAAGATTGAGCAAAAAAAAAATCTCAGTCCCAAAGGACACACACAGTTCAATACAGGACGCCATAATATAATTAATTATAAGACCGATACAAGAAATGGGTAAATGTAAACCCTCAGAAGTGAGTCACTGGAAATTTTGTCTGGGATGAAGCAAGCTGATTCACAGACGATCAATCAATCACCTCAGAATCTGATATCAGCTCTCCGCTGCCTCTCTGAGTAAGCCCTGCTCTGGGACATGAATCGTGGAGAATACCAGACTTCAGAATTGAGCCCTCCTCCATCCCGGGAGGAACCCGTCATCCCGCCATTCCTTCTCTCAGAGGAGCTGCTGCAGTAGTTGTCAAACTCAACCCTCTGCCTAGGGGCGCTCTGTGACCTGACCTTGGCCCGAGATGACTCAGTGTTAGCCATGTAGCTGGGATAACCCAAGTAACCACTGCAGCCTCCTCCTCCCCACGAGGCTTCGCTCTTAGTGGGGGAGAAAGGATCCTTCAGAGAAACACTGCAGCTCCCAGGCCTTGACGGCACAGGGTTCATACACAAGATCTGGTCTCTGGAGTATATGGGTTGTTCACTGAGCATCGTATGTTCAGAACTGAAATGATTGGAAGATGCGTCGTGGCATGAATGTGATATCCACGGCCCGCACTCGGAATCGTGTTGGGGGTTGAAGCGAGGCTTCCACGTATCAACTTCAAGAACCTTGGCACTCTTTTCGTCATCACTTCCAATTCCATTCTTAACTGGGGGATCCTGCAGTTGGTGCAATTTATCTTCGGTGAACCCATCTCGCAATCTCCAACCAAACTTTGCCTGTTGTTCTAAGCCGTTTCCATCTCTACTATTTGAATAGGAGCTGCACCTCTGAAATGTAACACAACACGCAGAAAATTGCAGAATCACATAGTTTCACAAGGGCTCTCAGCTTTCTAGATAGATAATTGCAATTATACTCTCATGCCGATGGCCAAGGATAACTGGAACTGGACCAGAGACCAAAAACCAATGTGGAACATCATTCAAGCATCAATTGTCCAACAATCTAACATCAGGATTATAATTCTACCAGTAATTTCCTGCATGCATTTTGTCCGTGTCCGTGTAGAAGAGAAACAGATAACTTGGTTTCTTCACTCAAAGCAAACAAAATTCTGTTACTTACGAGCTCATGGAATGAGGAGGAACAGCCACAGCCAGTGGAATGAGAAGATGATGATATGCAATTGCGATTTGCGCGAACTCGTGCCTGCACTCGTACCAGAGTTTGCATTCGTCTTAGCATATCCGCCATTCGTTTTCTCACCATGTGCCCTCTCACAAGGGCCTGGAGCTTCACTAGTGCTTTCAGAGCCCTCAGTGCTCTCCTAGCCTACAGTTGGAAGAATAGAATAGAATAGAATCCACCTTGAAATTGGAACGGTTAATGCAAATCTTTCAGCAAACAAAAAGAGAAAAAAAAAGGTAAATGCGGACAGAGAGACACTTAGTGCCCAATTATATATTGAACAAGGAATCAATTCCAGGAAATGTTACGGACGACAATCCAATCGAGGAAATACAATTCACAAGAGGAGCTGATGAATTCTGAAATCGGACCAGATATCCTCGGAAAGCGCACTGAATCTTCAATGCAGCGGCCTCATCCACCAGCATACGCCGGTGGGCTCTGCTAGGTTGCGCTGGAACGGCGACAGGACCCATCCCTCCACCCCCTCTGCCGCCAGTGAGCCGGACGACCTCAGCGGCGGCATGGGCAGCGGCAAGAGCGGCCTCAGCCACTGCGGCCGTGGCCACTGCCACGGCAATGGCGTGCTTGCTGGGATCGAGGTCGAGGTCACCGGGGTAAGAAGAGGCAGCGTTGTTAGAAGGGAAAGTGAGGAGCCTCTTCGTGTTGGCAGGACGGAGGAAGGTCCAGAGCTTCCTGCTTGTGGAGTGGGCGGTGGAATTGTTCTTCTTCTTGCGGCCGAAGAGTCGCTGGAAGAAACCCATGGTTCATGTCAGAAGAAGGTGTGAGTTGAAAGATTGTACTGTGGGGAGGGAGGGAGAGAGAGAGAGAGAGAAAAGAAGAAACTCTGAGTGAGGACTGAGGAGAAGTGGTGGTGAATCGCTGAATTCAATTGGACCCCACGCGCACTAGCTGGCTCCGACTATTGCTTGTGTGTACTTTGCCACGTAAGACTTCTGAAGACGAATAAGAAATAGAATTATTATTTCCATTTTTTTAATACTTCTGAAGTGATATATTTTTAATAAATTATTCTAATATAAAATATTTCATTAAGTAAGAATTGACCGGGAAACCCTTGACCAAGAGTCATCTGGGACTGCAACTTCTTCCTTTCTTTTGTAAATCCAATGCTCCCATCAAAGTCTTCAGTAATATAGAGAACATTGATCTATTTATTGCAAAACGAATACGTGGGGGAACGGTAGAAGGTTGGTGATCTTTTCACATTTAGCTTGAAGCATCACACCGACTAGACTAGCTATATAATAATAATAATAATAATAATGATGATGATGGTACATGGTTGAAAGAAAGAGAGCATGCTACAAAAGAAACAACTGTCTAATGTAAATGAAAATGTGTAGAAGGCCTTGTTGGAGGACGTCTCATTAGAGCGCGCAATGGTAATGTCTCCGTCGGACTGCCTCTCTGGCTAGCTAGGAAGCAGTAGCAGTAGCAGACAAGTGGGTAAGATGGGGTGATGCCGGAGATGTCCAGTATGACTTCATAGCAAAAAGTAGCTTCTCCCTCACAAGAGGCCCGTCCTCGTGATCGATTATCTGGCTGTCGTAGTTCATCCCGTCCATGATTTTCTTAGCCTTCACTAGCACATCGATGTCATCCCGTATTATTAGGCTCCCCTCTGGCCTTAGGATTCTGTCCATCTCCAACACAACGTCTTCCATTTCACACCTGTTGTTTATAAGGGAAGAATGCATTTTCATCAAACCACGGCTGATGAAATGAATATCTTGGCAAAGCTCAGCTGCATTGGGGAGAAGATTTACCTGCCATCATATAAGCTGAATACCGAGTCCACATGGAGGAGGTCATAAGTTCTGGGATATGTAGACATTGCTTCACACCTGCAAAAAAAAAAAGGGAATTAATGCAATTGGTGATATAGTTAACCGTGCATGAAACGGTCATCTGGTACCACTTACCAGCTTTGATAAGTTCCGATCAGTCCTCTTTCATAGATCACACCCAGAGTGTTAAGCTTAGCCTCGACCGGCACAACATTCATGACCCAAACAGGATCATCGACGAGGGCGGCTGCAAACCCGCCTAAATGTGCATTCATGTCCAGGATGTTCCTGTACCTTCCAGTCTGCCCTAGTTGACTGTTCACTGTCTTGTAGTACGATACCCTCCTTTTCCATAACTCATTGTCGCTTCGGAAGCTCTCTGCAGTAATACCATCGACCGTCCCTTGACTGATCCTCGGTGGAACCGTGTTTAATCTCTCCGGCCACCTTGGGAGCTCACCACCGGCAACTTCAGCGTCATTGGAGACTTCTGGCAAGGGAGTCAAGCATGTCTCCATGTTCGTGTACCTGGAAAGCACGTGGATAGTTAGTTATACTAATATTGAACGAGTATCAACGGAAATATTATAGCCGATGATGATCCATGCACCACTGACCAGGCCTTGTCAGGATCGAGAGCAGCCGAGCAGAACTTAGGGCCCGCGGTGAAGTGCTTGCAAGTGAGATGGTTGGATGATTTTTGCCAGATAGCAATATCATCCTTCTCCACCAGTTTCTTCCAACAGAGGCTTTTGGCCACCTTCTCGATTCGCTTTTGCTCACTACTTAGGTCGGTCCTAGTTCGATTCCATCCACTCCAGTACTTCCTCCACCGGATGGGAGGGCCCGAGAGGATCCAGTAACCTCCAGGACGAAGAATCCTATCTACTTCAATCAGAAAGAGCCCGCCTACACAATTTTAAGAAGAATCCGTTTTCATTCCATTGAATTACATTTATAATGTAGAAATCATCAGTAAATTGTATAAAACGCACTGCACTGTACCATATTGGTCCCACGGGATGAGACAACGGGAGCAATGGGCCATGTCGAAGGCTCGCGAGGGGTAGGGGAGCCGTTTGGAGGCAAGAACTCCAATGAGAGCCGGCACCCCTCTCTCGAGGGCGAACTGAACCTGTGCTTCGTGGGTATCCCTCGGTGCAAATGACATTGTTAGCACTTTCCTGGACAAGAGATACGCGCCCCAACTCGCTACCTGTTCACATGCCTCATCCTAATTAAACATAATCTCAGCCATAAATAACTTATTTGGTCAATGACAAATAAACTTTGATCCAAATCAAGGGCCAAATTGATAAAATTAAGTAACATATAAACTTTGATCCAGAAAAGGTAACCAAATAAATGGAAAGCCACGAGTATGGTATGGGCTTTCCGAATGAATACCTTAAGATTCTTATATTTTTCTAAAATGGGCTTAGGAAAAAATCATATTCCAACTCTTCTCTTTCGGCCACTGCACTGCATATTCCAACTTGATAGTATTTTTTTTTTTTTTGCATTTTGATTCGATCAATGATATTGTTGGTTTTTAAATTATCAAACTTGGGAAATGTGATTAGGGTTTACAGTAGACCCTAAAATAGATATATCATATCAATATGCAGTTAGTATAACCAAGTAAACTAGGCCAAGGTAGGTAGGTAGGTTCTTACCCCGCAGCCTGTATCTATGGCTGTCCGAATGGACCCATCACGGAGATTGATGAGCTTGCCGATATCGTCGATATAAGCATCTGCACCATTAGGGAACATCGTCCCGCCACCAGGGAATCGAAAATGCTCACCCTCGTACCGAATCCATTTTTGGTCGGCCTTCTCAATGGTGAGCTCCTTGTGGGGCACATTAGCATACCAAGCAAGATCCCTGCTTGCTGGCCACTTGAACGGTATCCGGTACCCATGAGGCGCCGGTACCCGGCACTTGAGCTTCTCCCCCTCCTCCGGGCAGTGCCTCTCCCTGTATATCAGCCGCTGGCGGTCGAACCTGAGGGACCTCTGCGGATCCTCGCAGGGCGTGTACTCGATGTACCTCGCGTCGCATGCTGCGTACACCTTTCTCGCGGCGACGTTGGGCACCTCTCCGCCGTGGTGGGCTTCAAAGTCCAGTGCTGTTGCAGTGTAGGGATGGACCCTGCTCCTCTGATCAACGAGGTTGCTGCAGGGAACACCAGCAGACTGAGTCGAGGAGTAGGAAGTGGTGGTTGTAGTACTTCCCCATCTAGGGATGATGCTGCGGCCTTGCGGCCATGAGCCGAGGAGGTAAGAGATGAAGAAAAGGCTGAAGATAAGGACCCATTTGCATAGTTTGTGTTTTCGGATGTAGTAGAGGTTGCTGGGCAGGGTGGGCTTGGCAGTGGGGTGGTAGGGGGCTGCGGTGGTGTACGTGCCCGCCATGGCTCTACGAGTTGGCCTGATTGACCATACAGATGGATGAAGAGAATAGTGAAGCTATTACGCAATGCAATGCGTTTTAATAGAGTTCCTCGGTCCATATGAAAGAAAGAGAGAGAGGTAAAAAGTCTAAAGAGGCAAAAGACATTTACATGGAAAATGTGGATCTGGCGTGATAACGAGAGCTGTACGGCATGCATTTCTATTTTCAAGTCTACCATTTCCAATAAAACCATCCATTATAAAAACAAATAATAAGTGAGCCGTTTGTTTAAGAATTGGATTAAAATTTGACTCCCACCAAATTGTTCCATTAACCCTCATTTGGTCAATTTATTGGCTACCACACAACACAACATAGGTCTAATTTGATTTTAAAAAGTCAGGTGAAACTTGGACAATGATGTTTTTGTTTTATTGACTGACTACACTGATGAGTAAGAGAATCAGACTAGAGAACATGGCACAATATTAGCCACAGTAAGGGATACAATTACTTCATCAAATCTCAATCAATATTTGCCAACCAAGCACCCAAACAACATACCCTTACTTGATTCTCTCAACTCATAATCTTGTCACAAATCTGTTATTTGAATAAAAAATCTATATAAAGATTTAAAAGATCGGATTATATTTGCCTAAAATCATTAATATTGTCTATTGCGGGTTGTACTTTCTCCCTATATAATATGTGGATGATGGTAGTTGAATACTAGTGTAAATTACATGCGAGGTAGTGTAAAAATGGAAGTTTCAGTGACATGTGCCGGGTCTCACAATCATGCACGTAGCTAGAAATTCGATGCATATTTTTTGACAAAACGATAATGCATTTCTTTCTTTGGTTGAAAATGAAGGGTATTTAATACTCTACTAGCGATAATGCACATATTATATATATGGTTTGGCGCGTTTTGTTGCTATCTGTGCACAAACCACTGTCCACCACTTTCTCACAAAACTCTGCCCCAGTAAACTCTTAGTCCTTCGTAGGTCAATCATCCATTGTTTGCTTTTTTGCAGGGAGGACGAGGAGGACCGGAATTATCAATAAAATAACCAAAACATGTATTCTCTCGGAATTTTAAAATAACCCATATAAGTTATATCTTGAGAATGATAAACTCAATAAGCAATAATGCGTTAGTGATTTGGTGTAACTCTACTAGTTTTTTTAATTCTTTGGGTTGGAGAGGTCACTTGTTCGTAATGTATAGAATTTAATGTATATAGAACACTGGTAATAGTGGGTGGGTGGGTGGTGGGTCAAATAATCAATCTAATACATTAGTATTAGTATTGATAGAGGACACACTAGTGGAGGTGGAATACAATAAAATAACACGAGCATACCACACGACACATCAAAGAAAAAGAAAAATAGGTGATGGATACTATTGAACGCCAAAGAAAGTAAGAAAATGAAGTTTGGAATAGGGTCCTCCTCTCTTAATTCCTATCAAATTCAATACTTAAATTTGTTGACATTATAACATGGTGATTGGGGGTTGAGAATAGGTGTCCCCTAATGAGCTGATGAGGCCCATATCATAAATAAGCCCATTATTTTTTTTCCTTCTGGTGCGCACCAATATTGTCTTCTTCTTCTTTTTAAATATTATTTTTCCAGATTAGGCTATTATTCATCTATTCAACGATTAGGTGAGACAGGCGCTGCCACCTACTTCATCATAAAAAAAATGTCTGGTGTTGACTACAATGCCCCGTGGAGATCGGGTGCACTCTCCACTCCTCTCTTATGTGCTTTCCAATTTCAACTGGGTCCCTGCTTTGCTTTGCGTTGGATGGATGCGCCAGTTTTGTCGTTTTCGGCGTTGTCTCGTGTTTACCTTACCGGTTCAAAAATTTATGTAATTCCTTTTGCTTGAGCAGTTACGGGAGTGTCTGTAATTGAGCTGAATAAGCCATTGATTGAGCAGTTTGAGATCCATCGTGTGGCTTCTTCTTTATATTAGTTAATTTACAGTAAGTAATTCGTGGAAAGGAAAGGTGGTGGGTCGTGGGTGATGATACCCCTCCCTTATTGCTTTTTATTTTCTTTCTTCACCTTCACCATCATGCATGATATTTGCATGGATTTGAAGCTTTCTCACCATGAATAAATACGATTCATATTCAAATAAGGTCTGGTGGGACCAAAATGGTGGAAGTATACTTCATACAAAAATAATCTATAACCCAAAATGGGCCGTGTTCTCTAATATCATGGGGGGACTCATCTCTGTAGTTTCAACCGCAAATATTGATGAGGGCACTAGAGGAGAAGGGTCTCCCGAATACCTTGATTATTCGATCAGAGGGATCGGCCTTGGAGACTTGCCCGAGTGTTGCATCAAGTCCATCCTCTCAAAGCTGCATCCCCTGGAGATCTGCAAGCTGGCCCGACTGAATCGGGCATTTTGGGTTGCCTCAACGGCTGACAACTTATGGGAGTCAAAGTTGCCCCCCAACTATATGTTCCCAATAGAGAGGGTCCTCGGTTTACCATCTACCCCTGCAAGCTGTCTAACCAAGAAAGAGATTTACTCAACACCCTGTCGACACAATCGCTTCCATGATGGCTCAAAGGTACGATCTGTGTCTGTGTCTGTGTTTCTATCCGTGCTCATTAAGATCATTATCTTGATGTCTTGGATCTTGACGATCTTTGCTCCGGTATTGATATATACCAACTCGTACAAAAAGACGCCACTTCCAAACAATATCCCAACAGAAGAGTCCAGGTAGTTTACATACACACATATATTTATATGGAGCTAGTTAGCTAGCTTCCTCAGTTTCACTATCTTCTTCCCCCTTCTTTTTTCTTCGGCACTGCGTTGATGACGTAATTATGATGTTTGACTGGTGGAAGATATGTGTATGTATTAGGTTCGAGAGAGTGGCATATCTCCAGCAGATCTGGTGGGTAGAATTGGTAGGTGAATTAGTAGACTTCCAATTCCCGCGGGGGAACTACAGCATCTTCTTCAGGCTCCAACTTGGAAGGCCTCGGAAACGATCAGGTCGCCGGGTCCCTGATCTTGAACGAGTGCATGGATGGGACATCAAGCCGGTGCGGTTCCTGATCTCCACATCAGACGGACAGGAAGTCACGTGGGAGTGCTACCTTCATAGTCCAGGCAAGTGGGTCCACTACCATGCCGGGGAGTTTGCTGTGGAGGAACTCGACATGCCCATCGGGGTGAAGTTCTCTATGGTGCAAATAGACTGCACGCATGCGAAGGGAGGTCTATGTGTGGATTCCGTGTTAATATGTCCAAGCCATGAAAGTACTCTACCCAAAAGCTGACTGGTGCAGGTGAGTATTATATCACGGATATACATGCTTATTAATTAATAATGTTTGCATCATTTCCAGATAATGTCAAGTACGCTGCAAAGAATGAATGTTCCACTTGCAAAAGAATCTGATTCAAGTTTGGCCTTTGAGAACTCGTGGGAAAGCAACATTTACGCATATGCTTGTTTATATCCCACGTCGGTGGATGTTGTCCTCACACCTAACCTAACCTAACCTTCCAAGGATTAGGATTAGGATTAGGATAAGGATAGGATAAGAGAGGAAAATGTACGCCTCTCTCTCCTTCTCGAGAGGCTCAGTGGTCAGAGTCAAACAAAGTGAGCTGAATGGATAGCTCATCAATGACTTAGAAAGTAAATTCTTCCAACACAAATCCTCTTGAATTGGAGTTTCATGGAACCCTGACGCATGAGCAGCAGAGCAGAGCAGGAGGAAGTTCTGATAAGCTGTTTGTTTGTTGCGAGGGCCACTAGCGGATTCAGGGGAGCCAACTAGGGCCACGTATTGAGGCTACGGTCCATTTGATTGTTAAAAGCCACCACCCCAGGATCGATCATCAGGCCTTTGTACGTAGTTTGTTCATGAAAAGCTCCAATAGAATGGGTCGTTCGATGGGGCCTCAGAAGAATCCGGATTGAGCTTTGGGCAAATTAATCCATGAGTTATATCCTCGTTGCTGTATCTACAATTTTATCCCGGTATAGCATTCCACGAGGATTTTTGCTGGGCATTTACTTTTCAATGTGATAGACTCTTACCAAATAATTAGTCGGGGTAACAGCACAGCACAGATGAGCTGCCCCAATAACGCACACAATTTCTAGCAGCAGAATCTTTATCCGACCACGACCGATGTTAGACACCCCCAGGTTCCATATATCATTGATCATTCAAGGATATAACCCACCAATTGATCATTCAAGGATGGTCCAATATCAGTGTCATGGGGTCTGTCTCTTATTGAAACCGTATGCAATTATGCATCTTATACTTGGTAATAATTAATTATAGGGTCATTATCTATTCATAATGAAAGATTATTTATAGGTACTCACTAAATAATTTAGAGCCTGCTGCATGAGACTTGATTTGGTCATATGTGTTATCCAACAGACAACCCTTAATCGTCCCAACCTCCAGTGACAGTGTCATTTGATCGACCATATAGACACTTATCTAAGTCAAATATTATTGCCCGGAGAAAAAAGGGGTCTAATACTAATTGCTGGCATAATTATATGCAAGTGCAATGCAATTTGCATCTCCCAATTTTGTACATTCCAACATATGGGTCGGTGGCTTGTCTATTTTTGAATATATAAATAAGCATACTTTATACACACATCTAAACTAAAAGTGTTTATACTACGTAAGATAATAATAATAATGGTTGACATGATAAAATAGAAAATATGAATTTTATTGATATATAATAAATACATCAAATAAGATTTCCTTTTCTGAAGGGGAGACTAATTACATAAAAGACAAGGCTGCCAAATGACAAAGGACCAAGATGTAATGATCATAAAACTTTACATTTTTTTTTAAATTCTCCGAGCCTCCCTACTCGATACCCAATACGGGTTTTGGGGAGGGGAGCCGTGGATCCCGGGCAATCCACTGGCCATGTCTATTCCCGGCCTAACAAATAATTAATTATAATTTGAAGTTATGATTTTTCAGTATTTTTATGAATAGTGTGTGTAGTCCCGATCGAAGTTACGATTACCACGAGGGACGATGTACGGTCGGCTGAAGTGCCACGTCAAGCACTGTTCGCGCGTTTCTCTCGCACGTACCAAGACTGTCGGTGGCAGTGCAATAAATAACCCGAGTTAAATAACTAGTGTATTAAATTAAGCATAATAAATACTTTATAGCTCGATATGCATAGAATATGACAACTAACTATATTAACACATCACAAACATAATCACAACACTTGTGTTTAAGCCCACTCATTTATATTCTATTTTTTTTCTTTATGATAATTTGATTAGAGGGGAAGGCAAAGGCATCTGCAATGCGCACTTGCACTGCACTGCAATGCCCACCTTGCAAACATGACCTTCTTAACAAAAATATACAAAATGCCATTATTGACAAAAGAAGATCTTTTCTTACTTACGGAGAGGGCCACAACTTGATCTCGTTCTATATAGTACTACTGGCTAGCTCTGCACTGGCACTGCACTCAAGTCACAACACCATTTGTTAGCTGTCTTGTCCTCTGGTTGTATTGTTCTTTTCCCTTTCTCTCGTCTTCCTTCCGCTCTTCCTTCCCCTATCTCGATAAGGAGGTGGAGAGGGAGGGAGGGCCGTAGAGTGGAGAATGTGGGGTCTTTTTAATTGGAAGGTTCTATTTTGCTTCATTCCGGCTTGGCATTTTATCAAATTTTGACACTCTACTCTTCGTGGGCAATTTCCGATTTTCCTCGAGAGTCACTGGACTCTGTTGTTTGTTACCAATTTGACCGAAGAAATCGGGGGATTTTCTTCTTTATTGCAGCCCGAAGAAATCGCTGGTTAGTGAAAAGGTATCCGAGTCATCCCATCCGAGTGGGGGATAAAAGTCGTGGCCTTTTACTTGTCTGGGGCTATTTCTTGATTCTTGTGTGGGACAGTGACAAAGTTTTTGTGAGCGAATCCGTTTTTTCTTCTTTACATTTCCGAATATAGCATTTGGGATCAGTATACGTACAATGTTGGGCACAGCTGCAGTGAGACTTGTGATTGAGGAAATCTGAGATGGGCATCTGCAAACTTTAGTCCACATCATCAAAGGTCACTCATTCCTTGAGATCTCATCTCATTCCTGTCCAATTCAAGAACCGATAGGGCTGGCGGTTCTCCACGGCGGTTTTCTGAAAGATATGATGAGGACTGAGGCTAGGATAGGAGGAGGGCTTGACGGAAGTGGGTCTGGGAGTAGTTCAGGTGGGGTAAAGTCAGAGTCAGAGGGGGAGTGGGAGATGAGGCCCGGGGGAATGCTGGTTCAGAAGAGGAACCCAGATTTGGACCCACGAGCTCCACCTCCTCCCCCGGTGATACGCGTTAGGGTCAAGCATGGCTCCATTTACCACGAGATCAGCATTAGCTCTGCGGCTACCTTCGGTAAATTATTATCTCAACTCTTGGTTTTTTATTTTTTTTTATCAATGATTAGTCTACCGCATGGCCACTGCATGATTAGATTTCTGTTTTTGGGCACTGTATTGATATCATTTCAGCTGTACTTGTTGATATATTGGATTTGGGAAATAGAAGATTTCTGTCTCTTTAAATGCATATAGGCTGCCTTTTTGGTTCTAAAGTTGATGACTTGCTCCATTTTCAATCCTGAGTTCAGGGGACCTAAAGAAACTGTTAATGGGGCCAACGGGCCTGCACTATCAAGATCAGAAGCTGATATACAAGAAAAAGGAGAGGGAGTCTACTGCATTCCTTGACACTGTCGGGATCAAGGACCGGTCGAAGATTATACTTGTTGGGGACCTAATCAGCCAGGAGAAGCGGTTGCTTGAGATGCGGAGGAATGCTAAGATGGATAAGGCATCAAAGTGCATTTCGGAGGTCAGCTCAGAAGTCGATAGACTTGCGAGCAAGGTGAGAAGGTTATGACTACATGCCATATGTACACAAATACTTGAATTAAATGTTAGTCAACAGTTCTTAAAGCTTTTTTTCTTTGGAATCGGATTATGGATAGGTTGTTGCCTTGGACTCGATAATCTCCAATGGAGGAAAAGTTGCTGAAACGGATGTTTTGAATTTAATTGAGTTGCTGATGACCCAGCTGCTTAGATTGGACGGTGTCATTGCTGATGGAGATATGAAGTTGCAGAGGAAAATGCAGGTAATGCATCTGGCTTGCTTGATTAGCTCTCTAAATCGTAATTCTCAGAGTCAGCGATAGGTTTTGCATGGCGTTAGCAGTGGAACAGCTGCAGTGTATTAATGTTCCATTTTCAGCATTTATTTACATCAGCAGAGCAAGCTGTCTGAATGTGAATATGATGTAATTGAAATGAAGGTCAGGAGAATTCAGAAATATGTTGAGACTCTGGACATGTTGAAGGTCAAGAACTCTGTGCCCAGCACCCGACAGGCTCACCACTCTAATGGACTGAAGTTGGCTACCGATCCTCCGGAACAAAGTAGGCAGGTGAACGGCCACTCTCAAATCCACCAGCAGCAGCAGCAGAAACCTCCGCTGACCAAACAGGCATATGAGGAGCATAAGCCAAGGCACTCGACTCAGCCAACAACAGCCAGGACTGTTGTGACCACGGAATGGGAGACCTTCGATTCAACCACCACCACATCAGGCCCCGCCATCAATAACAACAATCCCTTTCAACCCATATTCAACTGGGAATTATTCAAGTAGGGATTCTATAGAAGTACTAAATGTATTGCTCCTTTTCCATCTTGATTTTTATTTTTATTTTTATTTTTATTTTGTGGGTGTGAATTATGAGAAATATGGTGGGACTATAATATATTGATCTCATATTTACTTCAATGATAAGTCATGGTACTATACATTCTTATAATTTTATAATATTTATTGTTATATTTAATGTGTCATCATTATCTCAATATTAACTTTTGTAACAAACTTAAATACAACCTCAATGCATTTATTATGTATTATTAAACTCATATTCCTAATAAATTAAACACAGTGATAACACATCAATTATATATATGTATATATATATATATCCATGTAAGTGTATAAGATTTCATAATTTCAATGTATGTGGGATCATTATCCAATGTTAAATTTGGGTGTATATGTTAACCACCTTGCCTGTCCTTATTCTTCACTTTCTTGTGTACTTCAGTGGCATTTACCCCCAGCGGCCCCTTTCATTCTATTATAGGAATCAGGTTCAGGTGGTATAAACATGGCCAAGGGATTGCAGAATGCTATTCTTCTTATTTTGTGGGCATGGCAGAGCAATGATATGTAATGTTCACCCATTCTTCCGATTTTGTCCCTCCGAATCTCCACTCCACTGTTGGATTGTACTTCATAATGTGATAGTGATCCTTCTATTCAGGTCCATGGAAGAACAATGTCTCCAACAATGTATCCTGCTCTTCTGCTCTGCTCTGTGTGTCATGATCAAGACAAGAGCCCTGCATGATCACATAAATAAAATCTGTGCTCCCCCTCCTATCGATCCAGCCTTTACAACCGAAAAAGTGATGTGGTGATTATGAATGCTTGTAAACAATTTTGTTTATAAGTGGGGTGGGTTGTGAAATTTACAAAAATGATGATAGACTAGCTATAACATGTAGATCTTAGATGATACATGTGGAAATTGCTACACTTTCCAACCTAAGAGAATTTTCAATTATAAGTTGTAAGCATTTTAATCATGCAGTTCCTCCTATATCTAATTCAAGGCCTCTACAATTAAAGCTAGAATTATGGGTATTAGGAGAAAGAACTAGACACCAAGAAGGCGAGATAGAATAGAATAGAAAGGACAAAAAAGTATGACCTCTTTTTTTGGGAATGATAGTGAATGACTATTATATTATGGCAACACAAATTGGGAAGGGAAGGAGATGCATAGCATGGGAGGTAGGAGAAAATGGAAAAGGGGAAAGGAAATGATGATGTGCACTTTTGCAACATTAAACTTGGAAGCAGTGGAGGGAGTTGTTGGGCATCATCTATTATTGGGTGGCTGTGCCACTGCCACTCATAGAGCTCCATAAAAGAGTTAATACCTAAAGGTGGTTCCTCTGTTTGGGCTCCGTCCTACTTGAGGAGGCCCCCAATGAAGCAATGCTATCTATATCTAGATCTAGATCTAGATCTAGTCTAGTCTAGTATAGTCTACCATACCATACGGTAACCTCTATAGAATAGAGGAACTGTTAAAAAGGATGAGAGAGAAGGTAGTACAGTTTTGGGAGCCCACAGTCATAAAGGGCCTAAACATGTGCTTGATGATAGATAGGCCGCCTAAGCATAAAATTAATCTAGTGGCTGTGTTGTTAAAAGCAAGCTTCTCAAACATATAGGAAAATGAGGTCAGCCATGACCCATTTGCTTGCTTTCCCACGACGCCCCATATTGGTTATCGAAAAATATCGAGCACGCAGTAGTTTAGTGAATCGACGTAGTCAGCGGTAGTAGTAGTACACCAAAACATTCTTATGCCAGATTAAAAAAGGACATTCTTAACTAAGATCTCCTGTAGGCAATATATATATATATATATATTTATTGTCTTCTGGTGGCTAGGGTAGGCCAGGCTGCGTGAGTTATGCGGGTCAATCGCCTACCTTTTTTTAATAAAATAATCAGTGAATAAATTGATAACGAGTGGACCAATGTAAGACCAAAGGAAGAAAGAATTGGAGGAAGAAAAATCCGAGATAGAAGCAAGTCAAATGGGCACAGACCAATGAATGCGGGGATCACGGGCTGCGGAGGCTGTCCCCCCCACCCCACCCGCCCTGATCTGATCTGATCTGCAGGACGGTGGTGCCTCGGTTCCGGGGCCCTTCCCCAGTCTCCGGCCCGAGCCCCCAGCCTACGTTGGAGGGGCTCTTTATGTCCCCTTTTCAGGGTTCTTTCGGCTATTCACCGATCCCTTTTTACTATCTTGTGTATTATTTGGTCCACGATGGAACATTGACCAATCGACTACTAGTTTGATGCCATGTGTAATCATATACATACACTGACATCCACGATCAGTCAAAAAAGATAATTCCTGCATCCACATGCAATGTTTTAATCAAACCAATGCAAGTCTAAATATAAATGAAATCTTCCTCAAATATCTTGTGGGAATACTCTTATTTTTTTCCCTTTTTCAACTATGCGGTGATTTGTAACCGTCTGACAATCACTTAAATAGATTATCATTAAAATAAAATAGATTATCGTCTTTAAAATATTAATTAGTATAAGAAATATGCATACAAATGTGATCCGGGTAAGAGTAGTAAGTTGTATATCCATGCCTCATGTGAGTAATCTATTGATTAAGAATGATTTGATGAGGCATGTAGAGGGTACCTGGGTGTGTGTGTGATTCAATTCAGACATGGGAGATATCAAAAGGCAACGCCAATGATCATTGCACTGCATGGCTTCTTTTTGTTGTCCGGGAAAAACGAGATGGAAATTGACTCTTAACAAGTGGATTTGTAGTCGTACAATGGCAACTAGGCACCCATAGACATCCCGTGATTATTTATTTACCATTTTGTCTGTATGTTAGATATATCCGTCTTGTCTCACATGATTGCTGCCCTGGGTTGGGTCAGCTCACCTGGTCAAAAACGAAAAAGCGTTGAGAGTTATGGATTCCGTGCAATATAATATAATATATCTTCTATAAAAAAAATCAAATTCACCCTATTCAGAAACTAAGAATTAAGGCTCAAATATAAAGACAGTCAAATGCACGTCGTCATGCATGCCAGTTAGCAGTAAGTTCATTCTGTGCTAAATTAATAGTTAGATGTATGGAGTTAAGATAATGCTAAAGCATCCTTGGATTGTTCATGCTTTAGCATCACCCGTGCCTTTGCTTACATATAAATATCAAACAAGCCTTTGCTAAATATTCTTCTGTTTTTTTCATCTTAAGATTATTTTAATGCAACATATACATTTCTGAATCCATTCCACAAAAGTAAAACTATGTGATGTATAAAGCTCATTGTCAGGAGGTGTGCCACCAGACAAACTATATGATGTATGTCTGAATATCTTAGTTGTTATTATCACGCTGCATCAAGCACAACTCTATTTCTGATTAATTTATATATTGACTTTGTATTTGTTATACGCAGATACCATTTGAGATTGAAGTCAGATTCTGCGGAGAAGCGAAGCAGCAGAAGGAAACCTATTGCAAGGCGCTGACTCTTAAAATGTCAACCCCAACTTGGAGTTGCCTCACAGCATAGCATATACCGGAGAATCGTCTCCAAAGATGCCGCCTTCTGGGTGTCGCCTCCACCCCATTGCGTCCATGTCTAGCTGACGAGCATGTTATATATATATATATATATATATATATTGTTTCAATGGAAGTTCATATAAAATCTGTTCATCTATCTATATGTACCTCATCACTACTATGGCAGTTTGGCATGCTGTCCACCAAACTGTCTGCAGCTTAATCATAAGCCCTAGTTCAACCCAATCAATTTAAGCCTATGCGATAATACTTACGATCTTAACTTAATGTTATTTGGTCTTATTCTTAGTATCACCAAGCAAGCCACTCTTGAAGGTTGATTAATCGTGGCCATGTATGGGTAATCACCTGCAGAAAGTGTAGAAAAAACAGATGTAATCTCCAACTACAACGTTATTATACCTTTGAAAAAAAAAAGAGTTTTGCTCTTGTTTTAAACATTTTAGGCAAAACTTTAGAAAGGGCTGAGTAAGAAATGATTTGCCTTCATTTTCCACCATCTTCTCCTCCCTATTCTCATCAAAGAAACAGAGGCTAGCTAGCTAGCTAGCAGAGATTATTTAACAAGTGAATCCCCATATTGCACCATATCTTTATATTCTCTTTAGAATACGCCAACAAGAAAAACCTAATCTATAATAAACAGTGAGAGATTGAGAGGAATGATATTTCCTAATGAATTAAGGAGTGAGTCGAATATGTTTGAGAATGGGATTCGCAGTAGAGGAGTATGCAACATTGATTGCATTAATACCTGTCTGTGTGTACGGTTGTAGTACCACTCTCATATGGACATGTCAATGACATGTCCAAACTGCAAGTATTCATTCTTGCAGAGCTAGTTGCAGTAGCCTATACTTATTTTTATCAGAATGAAAAAAAAAGGAAATGGGAAGGAAAGAAGAGTGGTTAGAGAAAAAGAAAAAAAAAAGATTGACCTCAATTCAATATTTCAAACTGGCACCTCCACATCAACGCCCAATGGATTCAAGGCATTTTCTTTGACTTCATCTCTCCTGGTCTCCTCCTCCTCCAGGGTCGGTCCCCTGCAGACATTCCCCCCAGTCAACGGCACGTTCTCTTCCTGGTCTCCATTCTCCTCGTTGTCATTTTTGTTGTCCCCTCCTCCTCCTCCTACCCGTCCCCGTTCTCTTCCTGATGCTGTTATCAGGACCTGGGCTTTCCTTGCTTGGAGTTTCCAGTCCATCCGGGCCAAAACTGTCAGCATGGCCACCACGCATGACCCTTGTGCCGCCAGCATTCCCAGCCACAGTCCCTCGAAGTCAAACCCCATGAAGAACGCCAGCCCCACGGCCACTGGCATCCCCACCAGGTAGAAGCATCCTAGGTTTATGTTCGCCCCTATCTTGGGACTTGCTGTGCCACGCAGCACCCCGCACCCCGTCGTCTGCGGGCAGTTTCCCAGCTCGCACAGCCCGATTATCGGCAGCACTAGCGATGTCAGCGCCGCTATCTCCTTGTCCGCGGTGAACATCGTCGCCCACACGTTCCTCACCGAGACGGAGAAGACTGTGGCGGAGAGGCCTAGCATGATGCTGGCACCCAGGCCCACTATAGCGGCAAATCTGGCCTTGGCTGGCTGGTTAGCCCCTAGCTCATTGCTGACACGAGTCGAAATGCTGAAGCTCAGCGATGACGGAAATATATAGATGAGGGATGTGGTCTGGATGAGGATCCCCATGGACGCTACCGTGGCCCGGGGGTTTAGCAGCAGGCCGCATAATAAGATCATAATCTCGTACCACCACCACTCGAGGCAGACGGAAATGCAACTGGGGATGGCCAGGCTCATGAGCGTTGTCCATCCGCGGAGGCACTCCAGGGAGAACCCTCCCCACGTCTTCTTGTGTATACCTGATACAAGGATGTATATGATCAGGGAGGCTACCAGGTTGAAGTTGGTCCAGACGCCGCTGAGCGCCACGCCTCTGATTCCCAAGCCAAGGTGACTAACTAGGAGGTAGTTGATGGGCACGTGCATGATAATCGACAATGCAGCACAGACCGTAAGGGGCAGAGTGATGGACTGCGTGCGTAGATAGATACGAATGGGGTGGAGGATGGACAGTGCGAGGAGGTCGGGGACGGAGTAGAGGAGGTAGGATTGGGCCTCGGAGGAGATGTCCTCGTCCTGGCCGCAGATGAGGAGGATTCGCTTCATGTTGAGCCAGAGCAAGGAGATGGGCAGTGAGATGAGCATAAGCAGGAGGACTGTCCTCTGGAGTGTGAGGCCGAGGAGGCTGTGCTTCTTAGCCCCGAAGGCCTGACCGCATATGGGTTCCATCCCCATGGCAAGGCCAGACATCACGGAGTAGCCGGTTATATTAGCGAAGCCCAGGGCGAGGGATCCGCCTGCCAAGGCAAGCTCCCCGAGGCGGCCGAGGAAGAGCATCGAAATCATCGACCGGCAGTAGAGCACGAGACCAGTGAGGATCATGGGTAGGGCTATCTTGGCAATGGAATATGCCTCCTCTAGTGCTAGTGGCAGGCCGCGGATCGTCGATGGCCTGTTGTGGGGGCGGGATTGGGATACCTCCGCTGACGGTAAATCCATGACGTCAGTTTCATTTGGGACCAACATCGGTGAGGTCTTGTGGATCACAGTGGTCGTGGACATAAAATGGCCGTCATGATCATGATCATCGTCTGCAGCCTTTTCTGGATCGCTAAAAGCAGAGGCAAGGTATGGGTACCTAATTGCCTTGGCTTCAGCGTATTTACAGGTAAAAGGAGGTGATGGTGGCGGGGAGGAGGATGATGACGATGATGTTATGATTAAAAACATTGTCACTTGTTCTTGGTTGGATTGCCAGCAAGCAGTGATAAACTCAACTCTATGCTGTGCTCAGAGACAGAGAGAGAGAGAATGAGAGGGAGGAAAGACCCTGTGGCATTGTCCAGCTGGTGAGGTGAGATGGAATTTATAGGAAGTATTTCCCAACTTTTTAAGTCATTACCATGGACTCTTTTTTTTTTTCTCAACAAAATTGTATGATTGACAAAAATGACCAGTTCTAGAAAAGGTAACATGTTTTACAGTCATTAAGTAAACACAGGTCAAGTGAGACCTAAATATCTATAAATTCTAATAGTTTATATTTACAAAATTCAAAGAGATATGAGGCCAACTCATATTGATGAATAAAAAAAATGCGGAAGGACAATAGAAGGCAATGCCCTTATGGATATCTATTAACGCAGTTTGAGGTCATAAAGATTATGGGTAATTTAGGCCTTTCCTCTAAAGAACATTGTATGAACGTGGGCGATTGTCAAGGATGGGGCGATGCTAGCTTTAAAAAAATCGAAAGGATTGAATGACTTTGAAAAATATTCAGGTGAAAGGTGATACCCGACCTGATCTAGGGAAGAGAAGGTGCCATTCTATGTTTCCGGCCGATCAGGTGGTGTACGTTGGTGCCATCCACGCTAATAAGTTCCATCAATAATAATAATAAGAGGAATGAATTAGTGGGTTGATGAATTTTATAACTTTTCCTCCCACGATCACCAAAATTCGGTTCCAATTCACATAGGACATACCAACATGGTGTAGAAATTTAACAGTGATTCCATTGCACTGTGATCTAGATGTGAGGGATCTTATTGGGATGGGTGTGCGCCTTCCAGACGTATAAAGGGAAAAGAAGGGGATAGATGGTAATTGGTAAAAGCTGTTGAAATTTGTCTCTCAAAAATTTAGCCCGACTGCTTTTAGCTTCGGTAGGGACTAGGGATGTGATGTTTCCTTTCAAATAAACAAAAGAATTCCTGGGGAGTAAGAGGATGATCTAAACACACCGCTCAGGGATGTCTATGTTGTCATCCAAGGAATCGATTCCTTCAACCATATAGTATCTCCACCACTACTACCCTCACTATGTTATTCTTCTTTCCATAAAAAGCAACCAGACAGATGAGGTGCTTGAACTCCTATGACTTTCTCTTACAGCCTCAGCACGGGCTTCAGGACCAGTACCCAACTTTATACAACAAGCAAAAGCCCTGCTCGGAGGCAGAGTCAGAGTGACAGTTTGAGCTAACCTGATACTATCTCACAAAGGCTGAACTGAGTTTTGTAAAAAGCAATAACCAAGAGAACGTCACCATATCTACCCAAAAAGTAACTTCAAATAGCGGACGATTAACTTCAAATTAGGTAAGAGCCCATTTCAGTAGATTGCTGCTGGGCTGGGATACATGAGCATCGCCCAGGCCTGAATAAAGATGCCGAGGACAGTACAATCGATTAAATCGATATTAACGTACCATCAGAAAAGTTGCATTCTATTTTACGAACTAATAATGATTCACTAATTAACTACCAAAGAGGTAAATGACGAGGGACAAATCACATTACATCCATAAGATGCATCATTTGCGCTCCACCTTTTCAAACAAAAGTCGAAATCAAAACCTTAAGTAAAAGTGATAGGCCATGTCATTTGTGTATATATTCAAGCACAAGGAAGCTTATGGCAAAAAAAAGGCACAAGGAGCATCGAGATTACAGGAAAACAGAAACAATTCTTTTTTTTTTCTTCTGCTCTTACAATACCGCCTCAACAAATAACCATATCTTCTACGGGGAACAAGGACAAGATTAACACCTTCTGGATACAGGAGATCGGCCTATTCATGAGAATGCAGTGAATAAATCAGTCGCGGCACAAATTCCTACTGTCCACCAAAAGTCTGAGTCTCATCAGCATATGAATGGAAGAAACAGGAACTTCACCTCTACTTGGTCTTCTTTAGGAGAGCAGCTGTCCTGTACTCAGCATCATCCCGGATGAAGCTCCACCAGAGAAACGAGAGAGGGATGGTACTGGCATGCCAAAGAGCATGGGCATCCACCAGCCCCTTGTAGGGCGGGAAGTCATACACTTCCAGGAGCATTGCAAGGCCTCCGCCCACCACCACTGTCCAAACTTTCCATCGGGATGGATGACCGCTCGCCCCAGCCCAAACTGCCCAAGTTATAAGCTGGGCAATGGCCATCACGACACAAACCTTCATGTTCAATCCTATGGAAGGAAAAGAGTTGTTTTAAGGCTTTAAGACCATCATTCTAATATTGGAGGAATGGCAAGTATTCCAGCAAAAAAACACAGTGAGAAGTACAAAAGGTTATACTCCAGCAAATAAGGACTCATGAAATTATCATAACTAAATAACATGGGCAAGCAGAAATGTGTTAATAACCACTTTAAAAAATATGGGACATGTGATAAGAACATTGTTAAGATTATGCACCTAGTGGAAGAGATCCATGACAAGAGATATTGACAAGGCATGGAAAGTGGAGATCAATATTCTGGATGATAACAGAGAGTGGGGATGCAGAAGTATTTACCATAGTCCAGCTTATAGAAATTGAGATAAAGAATATGTGTCGTCACAAATGCTATAAGGGGGGCAGAAACCATGACCCTTGCAGCTTCGTCTCTAACATTAAAAGCTCGCATTAAGGCCAAAATAAGGGAGAACCCAAGCAAAGCCACAGCTGATGAATAATCCAACTTCTCAGTCAACTCAACATCTCTGCAATTCCATTAAAGAAATGTCACACAGCAGAATAACAATTATATGTGTTAAAATAAATAACATTGAAATTGTTTCAATTAATAATAATCCTGAATAAGAAAGCTTACCCTGCAGAGAAGAAATAATGCAGACTATCATACTACAACTCAGGCAGATGTTATTTAAAAAGAAAAGAAATTCTCACGACTTATACAAGTACAAAATAACAAATTTCAATGGTCATCCTGACCATCTTTATGCCAGAACATTTTCAAGGATTGTGAGGAAAGGAAAAGTATGAAGATGATTACTCACCGACTATGAAAGACAGCACTCCAAAACCAGGAGTTCATTGACAAGAGGCCATAGATATGCCACAGGCCAGTGTATTCATAAAAAGTCCCCTTGTTGGGCTTCAAAGGCAACTTGTAATACAGAAGGATGAAGAAAGATACCCAGCCGTGAAATTGCACTGCAAGGTTAAGGGCTGAGAATGCAACTGAAGCTGGTTCCTGAAGATAAGACACAATTTTCTTGAAACTATATTGATATATATATATATATATATACATATATATTGATATCTCAAGATGATAATCAGATGAAATTAGCAGATTGGAAAGGAAATAAATATTAGACCTGTATCCCATATATGCGTTGGAATGGCCATTTTCCATGGTACTTGATGGGACTCTGACCAATCTTATTTCTTTCCTCCTCTCTTGAGAGCATACAGTGGTATCGACAATCACTTTGGCAGTCCCACTGTTTCCAGCGGAGATACAGAGGTTCTTGCATATGCAGCGGACTGTCAAAGGGTTTCCCATCAGTAGAAAATTTACAGTGTTGGAAGCATTTATCACCAACACATCCTGATTCTTCGCATTGTGCAACACAAGACCTAGCCAAAACCAAAGCAACGAAAGGATGATAAGTCTGGAGAAGAGATAACTCCAGATGTAAGTACAGAAGCAGCTCATTTACTAAACCATACCACAGGGTGAAGCCATGAGTTATGAGCTATGATATTTATTCCACTTGAATCAAAGCTGAATCAAGCTTCACCAGCCCCATTAAAATTTTAAGACTATCTATCTTGCATTTCCTTGTTATCAGGATAACAAACAAATGAAGAAGATTTTATAAATCATGTGATCTCACGTCAGTGGAAGCTACAAGAAACATCCTGGATGCTACATTATCCAAATTGCATTAATCGTGAATGAAAGTGAGGAGCCTCTATGATGCACATGACAGACATCAAAGATTCACAATGACTTAGCACTACTAAAATCAATTAATAATCTCATAAAGTAACCTGATGTCACTTACCATTTCTAGCTAAAAATCTCATATAAAGATTGGGCAGTGGAGATCAGAAACTAGAAAAGAGTTAAATAATTAAGCTATAGAAATCCGCCCCCATGAGAACGTAGGAGATGCTCAGGATTAGGGTGATCCATCAATCTTGAAGAAGATACTTTCTTAAAAATAAGGGATACTTCATAAGCTCAAACTCTAGGATAAATCTATGAGGTCAATCACATCTTACACCGAGCCATTGGCTCATTACCGAGTTCAACGGCTTCAATCTTATGAGAACATCTCGAGAAACAAAACAAGTGTTACTCAAAAACAGGCACTTACAAGACCGCCATATCTATTCAATCGATATGATACAATTCGATACAAGAAGATGGATGAATCTCAATCGATGACAACAGCAACGAAGAGAAGAGGCGTGTTACCTGTAAACCGGATCGGCGTCACCTGCACTGGCGTGGAGAGATATGACGAAGGAAAACAGCGCGATTAGGAGGAAAATCGAGCGGCAACGAGACATCTGATCAGGCAAAAGAGATCCGTAGATATCGTTTGTCAGATGAAGGATAAATGGCGAGATGGAGACGAGCTACAGGGGGTGAAATGGTATAGAGAATATAGCAGAGAGGTGGAGGAAGGGATGGACGGAGGGAGATTCAGGAGAAATTGTGGGAAGCTGAGCAGCTGATGAAGAGCCTGGTGAAAAGGGGATGGGATGAGGGAAAAAGCCAGGCAGAGTGCTGGGGAAGACTTTTGATCGGGGATGGGAAGCAAGCCCTGGGTTGCCATATGGACGTCCCTGATCTGTCCACGTAATCATTGTTGATATAGGAGAATTCAACTCATATATCCCTTTAAATTGTCAAGAATTCTATGGCAATGACAATGGCATGTCTCAGAGTAGATTTCATAAGCTAGTTCAACCATATGGTAAACAAGCAGTAGAGTGAATAACCCCAACCATACCTGCTAAACCTGAGATTGTGGGGACTGAGGCCTGAGATTGTAGGGACTGAGGCCTGAGATTGTAGGGACTGAGGCCTGAGATTGTGAAATCCTCGTTAACATAACACGTAAAAGGGCCATCTAAAAAGGCCTCATTCATAAACCTGCTGCTTCTACACTCTCTTTAGAAAGAAGAATAATAAATACAGGCTATAAAAAACACACAGAAAAATTAAGTTATTACACCAGTTCATTCACACCAGTTATTATTTTCGTCACAAACTGCAATGGACTCTCAAGTTGAAGATCAAAAGGCATTTCACCTTACACATTCAAAAGATAAGACAAGACATCAGGAATTAACAATAAGTGGGACTCTGCAATGTGACAGATATTAAAACTAACTTCTTATTATATCTATAAACCTAATAAGGTAGGTCAGCCTCAGGCTTATGTGCTCTCAACATACAAGAGAAGTAGGAGTTAGAGTGCACGAGGACCAACGAGTAACTGATTCAGTAACTATGACATCAATCCCCTCACACTCGCCAAGACCAATGGTTCGGTTCCTCTTGCTATGAATGCACGGTACTCTATGCCCATATCCTTCAATCTTCATGGCCTCAGCAACTCTTTCCTCACTTTCTTCAGCCAGAACAACAGGGCTAGGCAGCATAAGTAATGTCCCTCCCGAGTTTCCTGGATTAACATGGGCGTTAAAAACCAGTTCAAATAGGACAGTCAATATGCACGGGAGAGATTACAGAATGAGAAGAATCACAAATTTTCCGGCAAGAACAACCCTTCCGATTTAATAAATATTTGAAATTGAAAACAAGAATGACAAATTCTAAGCACCACATACCCTCAAGAATGGAACCAACGTGAGATGATACTTGGCTAAAGGACTGCAGCTCAGCAGTCCCTTCTTTATTGGCTGAACCTGGGCTGAAGGCAAAGCTAGGCATGGAGGAGACAGGGGAACATAACTCCAAATTGTTTGAGCTCTCACAGCTTCCAAAGGAGAATCCTCCACCAACAGCTGTTAAGGGTGTCAATGGCTCAACCAAAAAGGAAGAAAATGATGGTCGGCATGATAATTTTGGTGAATGGGTATCACATATCATGTAAGATCCAGTGCCAAGGCTGATGTCATGATCCCGAGACACATGTAAAGCAGTTGACTCTTTGCTGACTTTACACTCTCCAGAAATCCTAATATCTTGAGCTTTCAATGTATTGACATCTGCCTCAGGCTCCTCCATCCATGAATGGTCTATAACATAAAATTCAACATTTGAATTATGAGCAAGGTTTGAACAGTAATTTACAGAAAACAAGGCATAAACAGAATTTTGCAGGCTATCAGAATTATTTGTAGCTAATTCGGAATTCAGAAAATAAGGTGGACTGGTTTAAATTTCTGAATGACAGGACAAGAAAATTATGATTTATTTTCTAATTATTTTTCCTTTAGTTTCCTTTTTGCATTTAAAGGAAGAAATTTGAAGTAGCTTCAAGTAGAAATACATCACAATAGCAAATACAAGCAGAGATAAAACTGTTCAAATGAAGAAAATTTTCCCTTCGTCCACACTTGGGGTTTACTATTAGCTAAGTGAATGCATGCAGTCCTATCTTAAATGAGCATCATAGATGAAGATAAATAATCAATTTAGCGCACCTAGAACCTCCTGTGCAGAGAATCGTTGAGAAGGATCAACACAAAGCATTCCTCTTATCAGTGTCCTTGCAGATTCTGATATGTGATCCCATTGATCTGATGGAAATTGAAGATCCGCTGCTTTCACAGCATCAAATATACTAGACTTTGTCTTACCCCAAAAAGGTGGCATCCCACTCAACAGAATATAAAGAATGACCCCTGCACTCCATACATCTGCTGCTTGATTATAATCCCCCACCAAGACCTCTGGAGCTATGTAAAAGGGACTTCCAACAATTCCTTGTAAGCTCTGCCCTGAGAAACAAAATCCATGTTTGAGGATACTTCAGAATGAAAGCAGAACATTGGAGTGGATACAAGATACACTTCCATAGGTTACAGGGAATATACCTAAAAATGCACCAACTTTGATAACTTTCTTCGTTTTGGCACAAAATTTTTTGGTTGACCCAGTTAACACTAAACATTTAGTTTGTGTCATATTAGGCACAATATTCATTTTTTTCAAAAAAACTAAAGGTGGTGCTAACTTTTTGTTATTTAAATATTATAAATATCATGGATAGGACAATAAACCTTGCTAATAAGAGTTGTGTCCCCAAAAAAAATTTATAATTCAGTCAAATTCTTCAAAAAACCTCAAATTATATTGTAAATTACCCAATTAGATTTAGAATATATAATGATGACAATCATCAACATAGTGTTATATTAGCAAATTTAACAACTCAAATTATCATTTCTATCAAAATCTAATCAATAATTAAGTGTTATTCCAAAAGGAATACAAAATCAAAAGTTTTATGCTAACTAGGTCAACTGAAAATGTTTAGGCCAGAATGAAGAAATGAATAAAGTTTGTCTTTTAAGGCAGTTGACCATAAATAATATGAAAATCCTCTTGGTTTTCTTATTGAGAGCACGATCTACACTTTTAAGTACATAACAACTTCTCACATCGCTAAAGAAAATTAGGAAAGATGGAGTAGACAAATCTCATATATCTTTTCAGGAACAAAATAGCCCCAAAGAAAAAGCTCCAAACCCATTTGGTTTTGCAAAAAAATTTAAATGGTATTCCTTCTGGGTGATCTAGGTAAACAAGACAAAGAAAATTAAAATCTCACCAGGCTTAAGGTAAGTGGCAAGACCAAAATCAGCCAACTTAATAGAAGATGGAGAGGCCTTGGTTGCCAATAGAATATTTTCAGGCTTCAAGTCTCTGTGGACCACTCCATTTTCATGACAATACAAGACTACCTGCATCAAATGCCTAAATATAGCTCTAGCATCAGATTCAGGAAATTGCCCACGCTTCTCCAATTGGTGGAAGAGCTCTCCTCCAGCACAAAGCTCCATCACCAAGTGAACACAGTCATCCTCCTCAAATACATCTTTGAGATCAACCACATTAGGATGCCCCGACAATTTTGTCATTATCTCAATCTCAAGCTTAACACTCTCAACATCCTCTGCAGTCAAGAGACGATCTTTAGCTATCGACTTACAAGCCAAAACCTCTCCTGTTATCTTGTCACAGCAGGTCCTTATAACACCAAATTGGCCCAAGCCTAGCTGCTCTCCGAGCACATATCGGTCTTTCAATCTGAAAGTCTTCCTTGCACCCAAAATGGGTTCAGAGAACCTTGGAACTGTATAATAATCGTAATATTTCGATGAAAAATCGCATCTCCCTTTGCTTTCGACGACCCCCATAACCACTAGCTTGCAAGTCCCCAATAACTGGCAGAAACCTTGGTTAAACTAGCAGCTTATAACTTGAGAACTTCTTGGGCAAATGGAAGACTTTAATTTATAGGTTGCAAATTTTGAAGCTCTATAATCACATAATAGATAGGAAAATATCCTAAAGATGCAGCTTCCTCAAGAACTGTGGCCGACGATCGACAATTAGAGAATGACAGAATATTTCAAATCTTAGCAATTGAGCTGGATCTGAAACGAAACAAATACACTCACTGCATCAGAAACCCAAGAATCACATGGTTTCAGATATTTAATACAGACAATACATTTAAAGCTTAGACTTTCCTAGGTAGAATAAGATCAATAACCTGTGTCTGTTTTATGAGATAAATGAGAAAATATACAGATGAAAATTATGTACAAGAGAGTCTTCAGGGATAAAAAAACTACTGACTAAACCAGATCCTCCATCCAAATTGAAGGAAAGTATGATAGTAGCTACCTCATCCATATCAGGGACAAACAATGAAAAGGAGAATCTTTATCAGAAGAATTTATCAAAGGTAAAAGAGAAAGCTCTAAATCTTCAGAAACTGCGAAGTATCCGAAGCCCTCCCAATTTTTTCGAAACCCTAAAGTGATAATCTCGAGACAGAATGCAAATTGGGCAGCCTTCAGCCTTAATTGACAATGAGGTTGCAGTTTAAGAAGCTAAAGCAGCCGGTCAACAGCGGAGAGGATGATTGGTCACTCCCCCACAGGAAAATTTCCACGGCTGAAGAATCAACAAGTATGAGCTAAGTAAACCCAGATTCAAAGTCTTCGAAGCCGCAATTCAAGAACCGCAGCGCGTACCTCGCGAAGAAAGGTCCCCGTGGTTTACGACATCCGCCAGAAGACCGACGGGGAGAGGCTTTCGGAGCCGGTAGATGTGGGCGCGGAACGGCTTTGGCTTCTCTCTCCTTGCCTTCTCTTTGGGGGCTCCGAAGTCCCAAGGATCCGCAAAGGGGAATAGGTGTCATATCTTATAGCCCACTAATCGCTGTTTTTTTTTGTCGGTGAAGTTTATGCCCACTAATAAAAGTACTAATTCTCTTTTTCTTCCTTTTTTTTAATCAGATTATAATATTAATAATTATTATTATTAAAATTAAATTTTCATTCTTACTATTTTGTAGAATTGTAAAATAAACTCAAAATTAAAGTTAAAATAAAATAAAATAATTTGTGATTCTAGATTTATTATTGTTATTTCCATTCTGCCTCAAGTTTAACGTTTCAAACATTGCAAGAGACCAGCCAGCCAGCCAGCCAGCAGAAGCATGCGCGAGATACTGACAGGATGGACGGACAGATGGACGGACGGATGGACGGAGAGACAGCTCACAGTATCTGACAATGAAATACTACCTACCACCTTTTTTAACCTTTTAATCTCTGTCTCCTACCTCCCTCCCTCTCCTTTATCACAGACACGGACATACAATATAAAGACAGATACCGACACCGTGTCACAGGGTGTGTCCAACTTTGAGCTTGGGAAATGGAGACAGAGGCCAACACGAGGCTGCCTAGCTAGTTGGTGGGCATAAAGAACCTTCAGATTCAGCCTTACCCTTCTTCCTCGTTCCTCGTATAGGTTTACTTCTACTTTTCTTCCTTAAACTTCAGCTAACTTTTCTATGGGCTATGGCGTTTCTTAGCCCTCAGTTTGTAATATTAAAAAGGGTATTCATAGAACTTATCTGGAACAGTGACTCAGCCCCGCCCCCCTCCCTTCATCTGTTACTGGTCCGATTGATCATAATTGTTGCTCTAAGAAGCCCGTTATGCAACTATCACAATTGGGGCAGACTTGTTGCAATTTCCAACGCATGATCCTACTCGTGGTTCTGTTACTTGCAATTTACTATATATTGGAGTTAAGAGACACTGTTTGCTCAATTTTAGGTCCTCGTCATGTCAAGGGTAGGGAAAAAAGCTCTGGGTATATGCCAGGTGATGTTAATCACTTCAAGATCAATTAACTCGATGGTTAGCTACCTACTGCCATTTTTTTACTTAGCAGCAGCAGATAATTAGCAGGGACATCCATGTGATCGGGATATGTGGTGGGTAACGGAATACATGGCTACTATGCATCCAGTTCCTGTGGATCGATGCAATGGAAGTTGGCATGGCGCTTTTCCTTTTGCCTGAAATTCATTCTATGGCTTTGCATATGATCTTCAAGTTAACAGCCCAATCTCAAGATAAAGCCCAAAGCCTCTTATTCTGGTACTCTTTAGGGTGGTAGAGTGCACGCTACCATCTCATCTCCCACCTGCTGCATTTTTTTCCAGTAACCATCACCTCATTTACCCCCTTTGAAGAAGAAAGAATATTTATATGTTGGAGGTAGCTAGATAGAATCTCAGCTCTTGAGAGAACTTTAAGAACAACATGGATATAAAAGTTGCAAAGCGCAGGCTTCTCTCACCACATTCACTTGGGATATCCAATGGCATATGCTTTTCTAGACTGCAGATTATAGAAATACTCCGACCCCGTGCAATATTCTGCTCTGCACAAGGTCCTGCGCCTATATAAGAGTTTGGACTTCCCCGGTTCTGATCATGAGAATGAGATATAGATTAATGGTATGTATGTATGTATAGTGCCACCACTCCTGACGGAGAAGGGGAAGGATTTCTTGGAGGATTTCATCTGCAGTGAGCTCATCAGTTGCAGGGCGCCTCTTACTTGGCATGTTTCTGGTCTGGATATCATCATGTCTTTTGAATTATATAAATATCATCAAGATGACAACATTCATGCATGCCAAAGGAGAGTTGCCCTGTGAATGGTTCAGCTTAATTAATTATATATGCACGGTTGGCTGGCAAAGTCATAGCTATATTTACGTCAAGGTGTAGTAAATTAAATTATAAACACGCAGGTGTGTGATGAAAGGCGTGTACGAATATACTGCTTGCTACGTCATTACAATATTTACTTTGGAAGATGTCCTCTTGCGAATTTCATCGATCCAACTCTCAGTACACAGATTCAGAATAAGTGATGCTGGAAAGGAAAGAATGGTGGAGTTTGCTAGGCAGGCAGTCCGGCCCCAAAATCAAGTCAACAACCCCACGTACTACATGTATGTATGTATGTATTGCTTGCTTGTATCAATTGATTCATAATTACCCTCTATTGTTTATGTAATTTTCCAAATACATATTTTGTTTATAAGAGAAAAAAATAATAATAAAACAAAGTATAAGGAGGACCACCTAGGAACCATTTGACAACAAGAAAGTAATGCATACCAACAACCATCATGTCCCATGGTCTGCTTTTGGACGAACGATTAATGATTAAAAAACGAGGACGGAGAAGCTGAAGCTTTTACGTGTATGATGTATCGTGTCGTGTATGTGATATACAATGCTGAAACCTAAACCAAATAAAAAACAAGGAAATCAACTAGGCTTGGACTAATAACGGAAATTGCAGAGGTGCTTTACTTACTAACTAGCCCAAACTTCTTCTGAGTTGGGTTTTGCATTGCTTGCTTAGTCGACAAAGAAGTCGAAGCCCGTATGCAGGGGCTACTTTTGGGCCCGTGATTTGAGAACGAAGACACAAGCGCTCGCTGTCATGGCCCTCACAAGGGTTGCAGTGGACCTGCTCCACCATCGTCATCATTATCATCAAAAGAGGGGGCAGACAGAGAGAGAGAGAGAGAAGCTGGGCTCAAATACATGCTCGGTCTTTGTCCATCTTTACTAGGCCCAAGTATCTGACGGAGGAAGGAAAGGCAACGGTGTGGGAGGAGGCGTCCATTTGGTCTTGGGGGAGTTTGAGTTTTTCATGTCATGACCCACGACAGCCTGACATGACAGAAAAGTGGGAGAACGGAAGAGGCAAGTTCAAAACGCTCATATGATGATGTCCTACCCTCCTCCCTTTTGACTCCTCATCCAATTAGTTGGCCTTCCGTCGGCACTTCTTAAATATGCCCCCAGTCAAGCATTAGCAGTGAATGAATGGGATAGGATCCATGAGATTGCGGGGTGGATAATATGCAGAAGAAGATGATATCACAAAGGAGAGAGCCTGCAACTCAGATATGCCTACAGGGCTGCTGCCCTACGCCGCTCCTCGGGCTGTCCGAGCCTCGAACCTCTGTCTCCGGCCAGAGGAGCTCGCTGTCGGAGTCCAGGAGGAACTTCGTGGCTGCTGCCACTTCCTCCATCTTCCCCAACGTCACCCGGTTTACCAACCACGAGTCCCTTCCATCCCTCCAACAATCCTACTCTGAGTTCACCACCGTTTACCCTCAATACTCTGACGCTGACCGAATACACCAGATTCGAGAAGGGGATTACTTCCACCTCTCGCGTCGCAACTACACCTGCCTCGACTACATAGGCATAGGACTATTCTCCTATTCACAGCTCCACAACAGTGAGAGATCGAATTCTTCCAGAGCAGATGAAGCCGCCGGGTCAACGTCTTCCCCCCAGCCCCAGATTCCAAGATCTGATTTCCCCTTCTTCAATATTACTTACAAGACCGTGAACCTAAAGACGCAGCTGCTCCATGGTGGGCAAGAGTCGGAACTGGAGTCCTCCATGAAGAAGAGGATCATGAGCTTCCTCAACATCTCCGAGACCGACTACAGCATGGCCTTTACTGCAAACAGGACATCGGCCTTCAAGCTAGTGGCAGAATCATACCCGTTTCAAACGAGCAGGAAGCTTCTCACTGTCTATGACTACGAGAGCGAGGCAGTGGAAGCAATGATTAACAGCTCCGAGAAGAGACTGGCACGCGTGATGTCGGCGGAGTTCACTTGGCCGAGGCTGAGGATCCACGCTGAGAAGCTGAAGAAGATGCTGGTTCAAAAGAAGACGAGGAAGAAGAAGATGGACACGAGGGGCCTCTTTGTGCTCCCTGTCCATTCCAGAGTGACAGGAGCAAGGTATCCTTATCTGTGGATGAACATGGCTCAGGATAACGGATGGCATGTCCTCCTCGACGCCTGCGCATTGGGCCCCAAGGACATGGACAGCTTCGGTCTCTCCCTCCTTCGTCCCGACTTTGTCGTGTGCTCCTTCTACAAGGTTTTTGGGGAGAACCCTTCTGGATTCGGATGCCTGTTTGTGAAGAAATCAACCATTCCGATCCTCGATACTTCGACGAGCCTGGGAATTGTCTGCCTCGTCCCTGCAACAGAGAGGAAGCTCCTCCAGCTTCCAGGTGAAACTGAATGGTCAGACATCTCCAATTCAAACTCATTCTCTGGTCCGATATCAGTACAGACGGACCTAGAAATCTCCCAAGTTCCTGAGGAAGGCACTGAAGAGGAGAGGATGCCACGGAATTCTGCCGTGGAAGAAATAGCACAAGAGCCAACCGAGGGGACGGCGATAAGTGGCAGCAATGAGAAATTAGACATCAAGTGCGATGGTTTGGACCATGTGGATGCTATGGGGATGACAGATATTGGGAACAGGGGGAGGTACCTGATCAACTGGCTGGTGAACGCACTGCTGAAGCTGGAGCATCCCAACAGGGAAGGAGAGCGCCTCATCAGAATATATGGTCCGAAGATAAAGTTTGACCGTGGGCCTGCATTAGCCTTCAATGTATTCGACTGGAAAGGAGAGAAGGTTGAGCCTCCTCTGGTGCAGAAGCTCGCCGACAGGAGTAACATCTCACTTAGCTACTGTTTCTTGCACCACATATGGTTTTCGGACAAGTATGAAGAGGAGAGGCCAAAAGTCCTGGAAAAGAGACACAAGGGGTTGTTGACTGATGATGGCAGGAGGAAGCAGAAGGCCGATCCGGTGATAATGGTGGTGACACTTGCTTTGAGTTTCCTGACCAGCTTTGAGGATGTGTATAAGCTCTGGGCATTCCTTGCTCAGTTTCTAGATGCAGACTTTGTGGAGAAGGAGCGTTGGAGATATACCGCCCTGAACCAGAAAACAGTTGAAGTTTAGCACAAACTTCACGACCCACCATATTGTTTTTCTTCATCCGGTGTAGCGACCCCATGGGATGAAGAGCCTCATGTAAGCAATGCATTCTTTCTGCCAAATAATCCATCTAATTTGTTAATCGCGATGCTCTTCAATCCGCGCTTGATTATCTGCCTGCATGTTCTACTCGTCCAAAGAAAAATATCAAAAGCAGCAATGTTCTGTACAAGCATTTTTCCGAACAGCATGTGAGCACCCGTGATCTAATCAGCAAAGTCAACTCTGTCCTTCAGCTTCTGATTCTCTGAATGGGATTGCGTTAGTTCACCAATCTATCGACTTACTATGATTAGATAATACCTAAGCAAGATTGACTTATTCGCTGTCCATTCAATCCAATTGAAATTGAGGATTTTTTAAATCAAGTATACAAAACTTTGAATGGAGGTTGATCAAATCATTATGAACTAGACTTACTTGAAAGAACTCAGCAACCTCGCCAAGGAAAACATCTCACTTACCTCTTTACAGGAATGAATGCATTATCATGTCACAAGTGTATACTGGTAGCTCCAATCAAGATATTTGTACAATTGCAAAAGGCAGGAAACTGATCAACCATATACTCTTAGAATCTCTAATCACGAACAAGCAATGGAAACTTTGGGTCGGCGCTCTCGATCTCATGTCCTACCGTCTACATCAAACCCAGCTCCAGTCCACCCTGGCCCTGAATTCTTACCCTTCAGAACAGCCCCGATCCCTTTCCCTCTTCCATGGAACTGAATCTTCCTCTTTCCCTTTCCTTCTCCCTCTGCAGGAGGCACTTGATTATGTGGGTTCAAGATTGTCGCATCCTCAGCACCTTTTTTTTCTGCTTTTTCAGACCCTCCACTTGCTTCTGGCATATAAGGAACCAAAGAGACATCTTGGATGACACCACTTCTAACAGATTGCACTAGTTTTGCATCCTGTCAAAGAAATCAAGGAAAAACATAGTTAACTCAGCTTCAACTCACATTGTATTCCACAATGCATACAATCTAACCAAACAAGACCTCTGCCATATCCAAGATCTCAGTGGAAGAACTTAAATCAATACAATTCATGTTTGCTGGAACTGGACCTGGTAGAAGAACAGCAGAATCAAATGATTTTCACCTGAGTGATAGATAATGATGATCTGCCTGGATTAAGTGCTGTAAGTCGTCTCTTCAATTCCTCCAGTCTGGAAAACTGAGAGTTACTGCTTTCTTGGACCTACCAAGTGTTAAATCATCAGAGATGCTGAACTCAATGGGCATTTCACATATATTCAAATAACAAGTACCAGATTTGACAAGTCTTCACACAGCTTCTGCTTCAACTCTTCCTCATCCTTCACAGCCTTTGATGCTGCTTCCCAGGCCTGAAGAGTATCATTAGAAGATAAGGGAAAAAAGAATTCAAAGACAATCAGGGAACATAATATGTACAACAAGAAAAATTGCATGCCCCTCATTATTTCTGAGATCAAAACTTTCCCTATAAAGTGTACTTACCAAGTAATAAACAATCTCTAACATGATTCTTACACATATATTAATGTCAATATGTGCACATTAGGTGTTTCATCAATATATGTACATACAGAAACTTCTTTGGGTGTAGATAAGTAGTTCATACTGCAACCACCGAGTCAAAATGATATTGAGAATGAAGCACTAAGTTCAATCGGACATCAAGTAGTAGCTGCTGAAGCTAATGTAATTCAATCCAAACACTGGGCCATCTTGGCTAGTAAGCAAAATTGTCTCAAATTTTACAAAGCAGATCTAAGTAAAGACCAATCTCTGGAGGGAATTAATGATTGAAGGGAAAGATCTCATTTCAAAGAAAAAAAGCAAGCTGATGCAAATAAAATAAGATGAGCAGCAGTGGAAATCAACAAACCTTCCGAGCCTGTTCTTCCTTCTGCTTTGCAACACGAATTCTTTCAGTTGAAGCCTCTATTTTCTTTCTCAAGAGCTCAAGGGCTTGATGTAAGAATAATGCAGGATACCCAGAGAGAAATCATTCAGCTATACCCATCAAAAGGAAACTTATTGAGTGAAGAATAACTGAGATACTGAAATTAGAAGTTGCAGCAACCTGCTTTCTTTGGTCCAGCTGTGAGTTTCATTTCCATTGAAAGATGTGCCAGCTCCCGCTCGACATCACGAATTTTAGAATAGTTTTCCTCAATGTATCTGAATAGAAATGAAAATCCAGGTCTGAGCTGAGATGGTTGTCAAGAGCTAATTAAGGCATTTTAGATTCTATCATTCCAGTATAATTTCTATTTCAACATGAATGGCAGTTGGACGTATATAATATAAAAGTGGTTGCTGACATATCCATAGAATTGATTAGAGGACTCAAGATTTACACTCTTCCCCCAGATGACAAGTATGACATGATGGAGAAAAAAGCTTAGAATGTTTCAAATATAAGAGTATGGACAAAACAGAAGTAGAGCACACAGATCACTATTTTATGTCAAAATCCAGGCTAAACCAACTAGATGCATCAGTCGCGAAAGCAATGCTTCCACTGCTCAACCGTGTTGGACCCAGATTTGGAAAGATAACTACAAGGAGAAAGGGTATGGAGACGCGCCTCTTCAATTGAAGCTGCTCCTCCTCGATTATCTGGCACAAGAAATAGAGAGATGAAAAAAAAAAGAAAAACAAAACAACAAACCGCTGAAGAATGTCAGGAAACAGATAAAGGCAGAAGGAGCATTCAATGTGTGTGTGCACGAGAGAGTGCGAGGGAGAGGAAATGAACCTTCTCGGTGTAGGCAATGACGGGAGCTTCTCGAGGGAGGCCGTCGGGTCCGATCTCCGGCTGAAGCGAAGGATTTAGGGCCATGTCCGTTGGGAATCAATCAGGATCGCAATGGGTATAGATATGGATATGGACCGTCTTCAGGATCAAACTGTGGCGCCGGAGGTAAGAATCGGCAGCCGCTAAGGTGCCATTTTCCGCCAATTTAAAGCTAGACAGCTGTGGATGTGGGGATTTCGTGATCAATTGAATTTGACTTTGCATCGAACATGAGAAACATTGACACGCACACACTCCCCGACCTTCTTCCTTCCCTTTTCCGGCTTCTGCCGCCGGTTTTTCTGTTAAATTTGCGATTCGCGTACTCTTGAAAGTCAAATTAACTTCTTTTACCTCAGGCCCACCCAATAAGCTCATCGTGGGCCGAAATCTCATTGTGATTTTCTAGCCGCGGACCTTTTTCGAGCTTTGTCATTTAATTTATATTTATATTGTGAAGATGTAAAAATAATTTATTATCTAACAATAAATAGAAAGTAATGTTACGGTTTTTTTGGCGTATATTTATTAGAAAAAATTATAACGTTACCATAATATTAGAAAATATACTCCAAAACCCATAACATTACTTTCTATTTATTTATTAATTACTAATTATAACGTGGCCCTAGCTCCAAGTGTACGTTGGAAACGGGATGCACATGATCTCTTGCCTTTTTTTTTTGTCTCTCGCGCACCGTCGAAGAAGATAGATAGCCCAACGTGTACATCGATCATCAAATCAATCTGTGGTTGGTGATTAAGTGTCTTCTATCCCTGATATCATTTAATCCCCCCCGCCTTATTCTCCATTGTGGATCCATCTCCATTCTCCACTCCCTGTCAGAGAAGTGACGGTGAGGGTGAGTGAGTGAGTGAGTGAGTGACCGACTGAGCGACCGATCGTCGTAGAGCACATCGCTCGAGCAGCTTTCTTGTCACCCATGGCCTTTTCTCTGCAGCTCAACTCTCCTCCTCTACTACCCTGCTCTCCCTGCGGTAAGAAGCTCTTTCAGCCGTCCGGTATCACAAGGCGCTCCTCTCCTTCCCTTCTCTCGTCTCCCCGGTCCCTTTTCACAAGACAGACTCTCAGGACTCACTCGATCGTCAGAGCCTCTTCCTCTCCTGCTGCCATCGCCGAGCCTGACGGCATCAAGGTCTCCGTATCCCACAACTAGCTCGAATCTCTTTCCCCTTCATTCTGAGTTCACGCATCTCTTCCTGATCATGACCGATACAGTGTTCTCTTCTTGCCATCGGTTAGATTAATTCGGTTCCCTCGTCGCCGATTGAAGGCCAGAGGACTGGGACGAGCGGTCTCCGGAAGAAGGTGCTCGATCCTAACTCTACATGATATCTTCTTATTTTATTTTGATCGGAACCAATTTATTCTATGCCGCCAGGAAAATTAAGAGATACATTGTAAATCATCATTTAGCCTGGCACTATAGTCAGAGACGCATTGCAAAAGAGTTGAATGTTTAGTTTTCCAGCTAGTTACATGGTGATAAAAGAAATGTGCGCGCTCGTTATTTCTTGAATCTTATTTGGCTGGAACATGTGGGTTGGGTGAGCTGAAGTCAATGCGTCACAGTTTGACTATCTCTTAAATATTGTATAATCCTCAACTACATGTGAGGGTCTTTGTTACACTGCTTTGATTGCATTTTCAACAACCCAAATATTCTTGATGCTCGTAATATTTAATTGCAGGTGAAGGTTTTTATGCAAGAAAATTATCTTGCAAATTGGATCCAGGTTACGTATCTTTCTCTCTCGCAATGCTAGATTTCTGTCATAGTTTTAACCACAGTATTACCTACTTTTTGGCCAGAACCACATTTACCAGAGCCATTAACTTGCAGGCATTGTTCAATTCTCTTCCACCGGAAGATTACAAGAATGGGCTATTAGTCTTGGGAGGTGATGGCCGATATTTCAACAAGGAAGCAGCCCAGGTTCTCATCTCTCCTTTTACCATCCTTCTTTATTTGTTTTATTTGGGAATGACGGCAATTGCTTTTGATTTCCTCACTCTGCTCCTGCATTACATTGCGTCCATCACTTTCAGATAATTGTCTGTGATGCAGATCATCATAAAAATTGCCGCAGGTAATGGCGTCGGGAAAATCTTGGTTGGCAAGTAAGTACCAGTAAGCAGTACCTTCTTTTGTAAAATTATCAGTCCTTTTGAAAATTTCACTGGCACATGCTTAATGGTGAGTGCAAGAAAGCTGCTCAAAAGCCACATTATGTTTATAAGGTTTTAATCACACTCAGTGGCGGCCTGTGAGTTGATCTGAAGGTCACCTGAATGAGCTGCAAGTGTTTTTTCCCAGGACTCTTCTCATTGCAGCCAGTCAAGATTGAGCTTGGGACACTTAGTGATTAAATATGATTAATTCTGAACCAAATCAAATTAGTGTAATTTGGTCATGGTTAGTGGATTAGGTAGTCTGAAGTAGATAGACCAAATCTCATCTCAGCTCTTGAAAATGTTAATGTTTTTCGTTTTCCATAATATTCTCCGCACTTATGCAGTCAGAACTTGTACACGTCTCTTTTGATCTTTCTTTCCACTTGATTGCCAATTAATATTAAATTCCTCTGATGCAGGGATGGCATTATGTCAACACCTGCTGTTTCTGCTGTAATTAGAAAGAGAAAGGTGATTATTTCATGCAGTTATACTCTTATGATACACGTTTTAGTTCCTGCCAATATTCTCTAGGGCTCTTTAACTTCTCCTGATACCTCTGATGTGCTGCTTTGGATATACAATTTGGCAGGCCAATGGGGGATTTATCATGAGTGCCAGCCACAATCCTGGCGGCCCTGAGTATGACTGGGGTATCAAGGTGAATTAATGAATTTTCACTATCTCTTGTAAAACATAGCATAATTTATTTTTACTTGGATTTATATTAGCGTCCAAATTTATATAGTTAAATCAGATCAGTTGGCATGACAAACTTCTGAGGACTTATTATTATACAAATGTTGTTGTTTTCTGACTGACCTTTCATTCCATGCTCATTTCTCTAGTTCAATTACAGCAGTGGACAACCTGCACCCGAGTCGATCACAGACAAGATTTATGGAAACACTCTCTCTGTGAGTACCTGAAAGCAAATAAAACCATTTTCCTACCCTCTTTTATCATACGCATCTTGCCTGGTTAGAATCTTATGTTTCATATTTACCATAGTTATTTTGGCAACCTGGTGTTTTCCTTCTTTAGTTTTTTGAAATTGAGGGCTGGCCCAGCTATGCCTGACTAATTTCCTTGGTCATGTGGCCTCCTGCAAGCCGAATTGGCAGGTATTCCCATACATAGGGGTGCAGGTGTCTCCATATGAAGTTTTTCTCTGAATGGTTTTGTACTTGGATGAGACCGATATCTAGAATAATGAATAGTGCATGTATTTGAGAATGAGCAGATTTTATTGGGTTGACAATTTATATTTTTTTATCTCTCCATGGTGATCTATTTGTCATTTGTCTATGCTTAAAGGTTCAGTTATCTGATAACTGTCTGTCAATGTTTTTCCTCTTGACTTGGATTACATGTGATATTAGGATGGAATAAGTTAAACGCTAACAACGCAAGGCCACTTAGACATGTACTTGCACATTGACTTACATGGATCCATGGGCTTGTGGGGGTGTTCATGGCCCGGGAGACTAAACTCTTTGTTAGAAAAAAGTCTAATGATAACTTGTGATTGTGGCACGCATCATATTTTTCCATATGTTGAGATATTGATTTCAGTATGACACATGCAGATATCCGAGGTTAAGATGGCGGAAATTCATGATGTAGATCTCTCGAAGACCGGAATCACAAAATATGGATTTTTTTCTGTGGAAGTTGTTGATCCAGTCTCTGATTACATTGAGTTAATGGAGGTAAAACTTCATACTATTAACAGGAACATGATAAAAAAATATTGTTTAAATTCTGTAACCTTTACTGTTTATGTGACAAGTCTTACTAATATACTGGAGCATTGCAGAGTGTATTTGATTTCCAGCTCATCAAGAATCTTCTCTCGCGGCCTGATTTCAGGTATGACCTGTATTCTCATGTCTTCCATAAAGCAGGGAGATGCCTTTCTAATTTATGTAAATAATACAACATGCTAATCTTATTTTGCTTGTGATTTTGATGAGTGATATCAGGACCTTTAGCATTTACATTTTTCATATTGTTTCAGGTTTGCTTTTGATGCCATGCATGCAGTTACTGGTGCTTATGCAAAACCAATCTTTGTGGATAAGCTTGGTGCGAGTCCGGTATGTTTTTTTTCCGATAAATGTTGCAAATTTGATCATCACATTCAGTGGTAAATACATGGTCAAATGAGTGTTCCTAAAATGTTTCTTTGTATTACGTAAGGATTCAATTTCAAATGGAGTTCCTCTGGAAGATTTTGGTCATGGTCATCCAGACCCCAATCTGACGTGAGCAATCAATCTTGGTCATGTTTCAGATAATTTGTTGGTATTTACAAAATCCCATTATGACTAACATGGTGTTGGCAGTTATGCTAAAGATTTGGTCAATATTATGTATGGTGACAATGCCCCTGATTTTGGTGCTGCAAGTGATGGTATGTTAAAATATCTCCCCTCCTCTATGAACCCAATAAGCTTGTGTGATTCAGTGCAACTAGAGGACTTCCAGAATGACTTTTTCAGCTAGTAATTTTAGTCCAGGATCTCTCTCTTGGCAGAGATGTAGCCCATATCATTTATTACTATGTGGTGCAGAGGGACTCTTTCTTCCAGAATAAAAGAGTAGTTTTATAGTAAACGTTTGAAATGAGGAATTGTTTTCAGGGGATGGTGACAGAAACATGATCCTGGGTAAAGGTTTCTTTGTCACCCCTTCAGACTCTGTTGCAGTAATTGCAGCGAATGCACAAGCTGCAATTCCTTACTTCCATAGTGGTCCAAAGGTAATGGAATCTGGAAATTTTCAGTTGTTATATCTATTTAAGCAAAAAATTCCCATTTTCCATGATTGTTTGAAAGTTAAAAGTGAAATGACATACACTACTAATATCACAGGGACTTGCTAGATCGATGCCCACAAGTGGTTCTCTAGATCGGGTTGCTGAGAAGTTGAATCTTTCTTTTTTTGAGGTATCAAGATGAGATGTCTCTTGGTGCACAGTGATGCAATTTCAGCAAAACTTGCTGTCCAGTGAACCAAATTTGTATGTTCAGGTCCCAACAGGCTGGAAATTCTTTGGGAATTTGATGGATGCTGGGAAGCTTTCTATATGCGGGGAAGAGAGCTTTGGAACTGGTTCGGATCACATACGGGAGAAGGATGGTATATGGTAATGCACGAGTTTTGCTTCTTGGTTAATCTTTTCAGTCTGTTCCTTGGGATTGACTTTATAAAATGAAACTACTGCAACCCCAGGGCTATTTTTGTGAAACAATGAGCTAGGCATTATATGGTCCCTCATATCTTCTGCCATGGCAATCTCAACATTACATAGTTCTTGAGCTGTGCTGACCTTTCCCCATGTGTCAATCAAGATGCTGACTACCTGCAAATTACTATTAATGTCTTCTCAATGTATGCAGTTTTGCTATTTACACTGTATAAAAGAACTTGCTATCCCTTTCTTTTGACAGGGCTGTGTTGGCTTGGCTTTCAATTTTAGCATTCCGCAACAAGGACAAAAAACCAGGGGAGAAATTAGTATCTGTCTCTGATATCATGAAAGAGCATTGGGCTACTTATGGCAGAAATTTCTTTTCAAGATATGATTATGAGGCAAGTGCATCCTCAGATACCTATTCTATTTGTAAGATGGTTGGATTTCTATAGCTTTATAAACTGTATGGAGCTCTATCCCTTCTTCAGGAATGTGAATCTGATGGAGCAAACAAAATGATTGATTATCTGAGAGACCTGGTATCAAATAGCAAGGCAGGCGAAAAATATGGTAAGGTCACAAAATTCTGTACTTTACAGAGTTGCATTGCAACTTAGAGGGTAACACTCAGTGAAGTTGTACTGAAAGGTTCATTCTGTTGCAGGTAGTTACACCCTTCAGTTTGCCGATGACTTCACATACACTGACCCTGTGAGTGCATTACTAACATATTTTGATCATTTGCTTGATTGTGGTTCATTAATGAGCCTCAATTCACAAATGTATTTACTTGGGTTTATTTATGGTGAGATCTCATACAATTATTTCAGGTGGATGGAAGCGTGGCATCCAAACAAGGCGTGCGATTTGTATTTACAGATGGGTCTAGGATCATATATCGGTTATCAGTAAGTTCCAACCTGTAAAGCAAACTTATTTTATTTTTGTTGTTATTATTTGCAGAGATTAAATTATCTAGTTAAATCACAGCGTCTTTAAAAGCATGAATCTTCTTTGTTCAGGGAACTGGTTCAGCAGGTGCGACTATAAGGATTTACGTCGAGCAGTTTGAACCTGATGTTTCCAAACATGACTTGGATGCTCAGATAGCTCTGAAGCCACTGATAGGTAGTCACATGTTTCAATCCGAACTGGATTTTTTAATACTAAGTCACAGCTCTCTAAAATTTAGTGGTCGTTGTTTAGATTTGGCACTGTCCATATCAAAGCTGAAGGATTTCACTGGAAGAGAGAAGCCTACAGTCATCACATAGAAAACGAAAAGTCTGTTTGGATTCTTTTTCAAGTTTTGTGAAGCTCTGGTAATGCTTCTTCTCACAAAGAAGATGTTCATTCAGTATCCTCCTTGATGATTCCATCTGTGATCAACATGAAGCGACTGGAGTTCCATCATTTTTGCCTGGAGGAGATATGCCAATTTATTTACAACTTCTCTTTATGAACAGTACTGTATGAACACGATAATGTGAACAACTTCATAAGTTATTAATAAATCTCTTCTAGAATTGAATACACTGTTATCTCCTTTTTATACAGTTGACTAAAAAGGAAAGTCTGAAATCCTCTTAAATATGTTCTCTTCTGTAATGAACTTCCTCTCTCTTTGCACTGCACTACTTCAGAGGGATGCCATACAAAGGTGACAGAGGCCGTTGATTATCTTTTCTATCTGTTTGTCTTTATTACTGGCAATTTGTTATGCATTCACTTAGGCATAGGCCAGGGTTAAATGCACTGCTAATTTTTTCCTGTATAAGCTGTCCAGGAGTTGAGAGGTTCACATATAATCTCCTCCACTCCACGTGTCTGGTTCTGAAGCAGCTTTTGCTTTCTACTATGCATGCCATGTTTATACAGGATTAGTGGACTTGGTTATTGCAGGGAACAGGAACAACATATAAGCTGATGCTATAACATAGTTCTCATTCCTGAAGCTGATCAAATAGAGCCGTTACAATGACAACAAAAAAATGCAATGGTAAAATTTCCGACCAGGAAATGTGTGAGGTGAGCGTACAACTAATAAGACAAGGGCGATGAACCATACAAAGGGATCCTCTCCTTTAAAGTAAGTTGAATGGGTTTTTTCTGTTGAGTTATTTCATCTCAATTGCTGTTGCTCAAAATCGCATCACTACCTAGGTGCACTAATGCCAATTTTTGTTTCTAAAGGGGACAGAAATTAATTCCTGCCATACTCTTCAACTACTATTACCATGCTGCATTCAGTTTGCCGCTCGGATCATGTAAAATATTCTGTACGGAGAGGTGCTCCCCCTGTATCTGCAAGTTGATGTCTTCTACCAAAAGGATTTTATTTTTCAGTTCCTGAATATTATATTATATCATATCCAAGTTCTTAGTCAATGACATTTAGGGTTCCCTTTAGGCTGCATCGCCCATATATAGATTAGATTGCGGGATTCCAGGAGAAAAGCTACAGTTCTGTGGAGTGACTAGGTGATGAGATAAGCTGTAGACTTTGGTGCATTTTCACCGATTAGTCAAAGTGGATCATTGATATTGAGGTAGGACTGGAAACTTAAGGTAAGTGAATGCCTACAAGGTATCATACTCTTCCTTTAACTTTTGAGAATCCTAAGTAAAATTCAATCAGAGATTGTCTCTTATTCCCAATTTCTAATGATCCTTGCCTAGTCGCCCTTTGAGGGTTCCACCATTGCCCATGTGCACCCCAAACATTCAATGCATGAGGCACGTGAAAAGATTGTATCTATTGAAGGGGCCCCTCATGATTGTTATTGTAACACGTGTTCTCATCTGTTTCCATCTGTTTTCTTCTAAGTGCACAGCAACAGAAGGGAACGGCAACTCTAGTTTGTCCTGATTGGATGTGGCAAGCGAGGGAGAGATCCAACTTTGTCTGGTCTATCTATATGCCAATCAGGAGCATTAGTCGGGTACTCTCTCTCTCTCTCTCTCTCTCTGTCTTTTCAACTTTGTCACTTAATTGCCTCTCTGCTGGTGAGATGGACATTGATGGCCCTCCCTCCATTCCACACTGTTTATTTTTGTGAAAAGCTAGTATTATCTCGTCAATCATAATCTTCTTTTTGTGGAACAAGGAATCTAAAGCTTGATGCAACTGATCTACATTGTCGTGTGTGAAAACTATTATAATCGAAATTATATTCATGGACATATTCTGAATGGTCTCACCCTCATCCCTTTTTTGGTACTATATACACATAAAACTCAGGCTCCTTTTGGCGAGGTAAAATATTTGGAAGAGTATATGCAACATTAATTGACAGAATAAGATTCTCCCAACTAGACATGTATTAACTATATATCTACATAGCACTAACTCCAACTTTCACGTGTTGATGAGGAAAATAAAGTTTTTTCCACTAATGGTTGTGATTTTTTGGAATTAGTGGGGCACTCTCTGAATTAGTGGATGTTCGAGAGAAAAGGGGATTAAAAAAGTTGCCATTTACGGGGTGTGTTTTATGAAATTTAAAGATTTTCTTATGCAATATCTTTATTAAAAACTTAGTCGCATGATTAGTCGAAATTTTGAATGCAGTCAATTAATATAGCCATATCACTCCGCGGTAATAATTTGAATATTACCTCATAAGAACTCTCAGGCATGGTGTGTGAGTGTGATGATGATAAGTTAACTTCTAACTCCAATCATAAGTTCAGTTGAATTGGTGGATATATACTGTGTTTTTGTTGTTGTTATTAATGTTGCCGTGTTTTTTTTGCTGTTTATTGACATCGATTACTTATTTGGACAAGGGAGGAAGAGAGCTTTGGATGGTGCGTTGTGAATCTATGATCTTAAAGAGGCTAGTGTTCAGACTTCTGGCCCTAGCCACCACCCATGAGATGGATGGAGTATTTGATTTCCCACTAATGAATATGAATATGAATATGATGATGCAGTGGACTGGAGGGACAAATCCCCTATCAATTCCGGTGAAATCGTAATAATTGAGAATCGCACCTTTAGTGTCCAAGCTGAGATCATATCATATCAACTTGTCTCCCATTTTGTATGCTTAGAGGACCGATGAATGAGTGATGGTCAGTCAGTCTTGTCTTCTGATATGCATACAAGGCATCCGTGGCTAGATCATGTATTTGCCTTCTCCTACGAATAAATTAGAGATGAGGAGTCCAAGACTAAGAGGGGGAGGGGACAGACTATCTATACCTTTTTCATCGCACTTGAAACTTCCGGGGAAGAAAAGATGAGAATATGGATGGATACTTTCCTGGGGGCTCGTGGTGAGGAAATCTGGTAGCAAAGATATGGTGTGGGTGTGGGTGTTTTTTTTTATATATATGAAGTGCGTGTGGGTGGTTTTGCAGGTCCATTGCGTGCAAGTCGGCATATACAATGACAGGAGGAACAGACAGGAAAAAAAATCTGATTAAAGACGATGACAAGGTAAGTACTATTTGAACCTAATCTGGCTCGATTCTATAATGCGTGCAATAAGGCCAACTAGTTAAGACCATCTTCTATGGGGGAGTTCATCCCTCCATACATAGGATGAGTAAGCAACATAAAGAAGCTTTCTGTCATGTGTTTGTTTGATCAAACACCATAGTTTATTGGGCCTTTTGTTTGTCGTCTTTCATGGAATTTAAAATGCTAAAGCTCATAATATCTCAAAGCAATGGGAATCCCATGCGCACTAACTACTTGGTCATCAATGGGAACCCCTAGGCCCTTCTTGGTCATCAATGCATATAGGTAGATCACCATATCCAAGAGTATGTGCCCAAGAACACTACCGTCATATTTTATTATAGTTTTTGAGTTCATTTTGTCTGTCCATTATATTTAGTACCACACACACACATATATATATATATAAAGATGGATATTTGAAATGATCCCTTACAGTTATTATAACGGCTAGATAGATATTTCATCACAAAAAGTATGCCAGAAATGTTGGGCAAGTTGTGCTCCAACTACCTTTTCCTTGTATGAATATCTTTATAAGTTAGTTACCTTGTAGAGTAGATAACACATCTTGGTGCTTGGATTGCCTCAGAGACACGCCTCTCATAGTTTTTTGGGGTGGGGTTGATAAGGTATTATGTTGTAGTGTCCTACTCATTTCCATTTTTAATTTTGCTTCCAAAATTACGTATCTATTAAATGTATATTATTATTATATCAAATTATTACTTCATATTATCTCTTAAAATAAATAAATATTTTCTATATTATATATAAAATATCAAATATATTGTTAAATTGGTATACTATAATATATGAAAATCTATCATATATATATATATATCAATTATATATTCACTTATTACCTATAATATTTGTTCTTGGGATAAATTGGGTAATTGCTTTATACATATTTAATACAAGTTAAATGCATTTCAAGTAGGGAAATATCAAATCTGGGATTGATCCCTATTTTGGAGATTTATTTTACAAAATGATTGAATATCCAAGTATCAATACAAGTGTTAAATGATCAATTTATTTTCAATATGTAAGGTGATCAGTATAACTCACATATATAATATATAGTTGAGTTTAATAAGAATACTAAGAGAATTAATCATATCTTAAATAAAATAGAAAAAATAATATGAATAACCATTTTTTCATAGTAATTGAACTCACTAACCCAATTTTAAAAATCTATCCTATTATGTATAAAAGAAAGATTTAACTTATTTATTATTTCTCTCTTTTAGGTTAAAAGTAATTCTCATTATCCTATTTAGTTGAAGGTGTCAATAATATATTAAAATAATTAATATCATATTGATTATAATATAGAAATGCTATAAATTTACAAAAAATATGGGTAGATCTTAATAATTTAGCATTTTTTTTGGATAATGATAACATATACTGTAAATATTGTTTTTGAATTTTTCCCATAGGTACAATTAAACATAATATCCAGATGTTGAATTTGGAAAAGTTACGCATATTGTGGAGACGACCACCATTCTCAAGGTTGTCTTCCTTTCCAAGACTTTTATTTCCGATACATAAATTAAATGAAACTTAATCCAATGGATAAATTCTTAAATTAATCTTTTTTTTGCAAGATAAAGTATTATATTGAATTATTAATAAAAAAATTGCATGTAAATTAATTAGGGGACACCTCCCAATGGATTGGATTTGCATTTATGGTTGATCAATAATCCCCACAATTAGCTGCTGCTTATAAATGCACCACTTTCCCTGCACCTATTCTTATTATCTCACTACTTACTAGTTAATTGCTTCTCCCTCTCCCTCCTCTTTAGCTAATACAATTAATTAGCATAAGCTGCTTGCTTGAGCTACTTGTTGTTCCTGCCGCCGGATCATCTTAGCTATTCAAGGTACTAAACTTTGTCTTTTCCTTTGAAATATACTAGCTTCATGCAAAAATATGGCTAAATTGGACAGTGTTGCAAGTGAATTAGTGATGTCGGCCATGTCTCATGATGAGTATCACCTTGTCGTCGACCAAATGATGGACCAGCAGCAGACTAGGGATCACGGCCTGCAAAAGCCCGATCCAGTCGTCTTTGATGCGTCCGTGCTCCAATACCAGCCAAACATCCCTGAGCAGTTCATTTGGCCCGACCATGAGAAGCCTGCTGCCAGCCTCCATCATAATATTGACGCCGCCGAGGAATCCATTGCTCCAGTGATTAACATAGGTGGCTTCCTCTCCGGGGACCCCGCCGCTTCCATGGAAGCTTCTCGGCTGGTCGATGAAGCGTGCAAGAGGCATGGGTTCTTCATGGTGGTCAATCATGGGATCGACGAGAAACTCATCTTGGATGCACACCGCTGCTTGGACGGCTTTTTTGGGTTGCCGCTCTGCGAGAAGCGAAGGGCCCAGAGGAAACTTGGTGAACACTGTGGCTACGCCAGTAGCTTCACTGGAAGATTCTCCACCAAGCTACCATGGAAAGAGACCTTCTCCTTTCGCTTCTCTCCTCCCAATAGTTGTAAAAGCTCATCATTGAACCACCACCACCACCACCACCAGCAGAAGCAGCAGCTTGTGGTCGAAGATTATTTCATTCACACCATGGGCGAAGATTTCCGGCAGTCTGGGTAATTAATACGAATGCAATATCATTTTACATTTTTTTTGTTGTTAATAATTAATATATTGTACATATTGTAGGAGGGTGTATCAAGAGTACTGTGAGGCGATGAGCAAACTATCTCTAGGGATAATGGAGTTGCTTGCGGTGAGCCTAGGGGTGGATGGTGGCCATTTCCGGGAATTCTTTGAGGATAACGAATCCATCATGAGACTCAATTACTACCCTCCCTGCCAGCAACCGGACCAGACCCTCGGCACAGGGCCCCATTGCGATCCCACCTCCTTGACCATCCTCCACCAGGACCAAGTTGGTGGCCTCCAAGTCCTTGTGGACGATCACTGGCACACTATTAGCCCTAATTTTAGTGCATTTGTTGTCAACATCGGCGACACCTTCATGGTATGTGCACATATATATATTATTCATAGTGTATACCTTCCCTAACGAGCTAGTTCAGCCTTTCAACCCGCTTCTCTGCATGATTTATTTGTACAATATTATTTTTTTGCAGGCTCTTTCTAATGGAATATACAAGAGCTGCCTGCACAGAGCGGTTGTAAACAGTAATACGGCCAGGAAGTCCATGGCCTTTTTTCTGTGCCCCAAAGAAGATAAAGTGGTGAGGCCACCTAGCGAGCTGGTGGCCAGTACGGCGATGAGTCATCATCCGCCACGGGTATACCCAGATTTCACATGGCCCATGCTTCTCGAGTTCACACAGAAACACTATAGAGCCGACATGAACACTCTCCAGGTCTTCACCAATTGGCTCGGTGATCAGCAGCACAAGACTCCAGCAGCTGCAGATGGTGAAGCTACTGTAGTTCATTAAGGCTTCCATACACACAAGGAATAGCCGCTACCTATTTCTATATAATGCAGATATAAAGGACATGCATACCAATAAAGAACAGGTCATATGTATGTATGCATAATGAGTTATTATATATATCAATAAGAAGCAATAAATTAAACAGAGGAAGCATTTATCAACCACCACTGTGACTCATCCTTGAGTTAATGATTGTGATTTCTCCATATTTCATTATTGTGTGTATATATATATACACACACAAATTGTAGATGAAAGAAATACACCAGCCCACTTTTAAGCTATGTATAATCTAATCTCTTCAACAATGCCCAATTTTAACCATACATGTCTACAAAAATGATGACAAGCAAGTTCAAAGGAAATATGCATATATATGTTTTTTAATATAAAAATAGAGATACATTGTGCATAATGTACTGCTACTTTTCGAGTATGGAGGCTCCAACATGCACGTTGTTGGTATCCAAAAAGGGCTGATCATTTGACTTGCAATAAAGTCTCTTGACCAAAGCTAATCCCATATGACATACTTGGAAAAAGGATTAGTGTTGATCATTCTTCTTCTATTAGTATGTATCATCATCTTCCTCTGGTCAGTCATATAATGTGTTCTTTTATGAGGAAACAGTGTTCTATTTATTTGGTAAGATATTTTATTACAGTGTTCATAATGTTATAGGAATATCCCATATCAATGCCCAGAGGTAGCTGACTAATCCATTTATTGCATGCCCATGATACTGGCAATAAGAAGTTACATTAATTTTCACTAGACCATGTTCCCGCCCGAACTAACCGTCACCTGTTGGCTCTTCCTCCTTGACTTCAACGGGACCCGATATTGTGTTGAGGGTGAAAATTCAGGTGGCAACGGAGGCGGATCAGAGGCCCCAGTAAGCATAGCCACAACCTCCTTCATGGAAGGCCTGCGAACAGGCAACTTTTGTAGACAGAGCAGGGCAACAGTGATGGTCAAGAGTGCTTGTCCCTTGTCTAATCTCTGGATGGACTTATCAACCAGATCAATAAGCTTTCCTGCACGGGCCAGGTGCCGGGCCCAGAAAATGAGATTTGCCTGACGGTATTCTGATACCGGCGAGACAGTTACATCAAGGGGGCGACGGCCCGCCACGACCACCAGCAGCAGAACCCCGAAACTGTACACATCGCACTTCTCTGATAAATCCCCGCCGCTATTGTACTCAGGGGCAGCGTAACAAACGGTTCCTCTCATGCTAGGCGTGCTACTGATACCACCGCTAAAAGGGATATCTCCAGAATCATAGCTATTCCAGCGGACTCTTCCGAGGTCTCCACTGAGCCCATCCAACCACTGATCTAAGTTACTCTGGCTGCTGCTCTTCCTGCTCCTGCTCTTGAACTTCTTCTTCTTCCTCTCCAGATAAGATTCCTTGTCGTCTCTATTCCACCAATCATCTGATGCACTGCAGTTGTTGTCGCTGGCATAATTTCCAGCCTCCTGCTGCTGCTGCTGCTTCTTCTTATTCTTCTTCTTCCTAGAAAGCTCCTCGCAGTACTCCTCTTTCCACCACTCCCTTGCAGGCCTCCTTTTCTCCTTGTTGGTTCTCGTCATCACCTTCTTGACTTCATCCATTGATGCCCACCACTCCAACTGCTTCCCGCCCTTCCTCTTATTCTTCTGGGGTCTGGCAGGTAATTCACAGCTCGAAGATCCAGGCCCCGACCAATCCCTCTTTGGCACCTCATTCTTGATCTCACTTTTTCCAATCCACTCCATCACAAACTCCTTCACACTACCGGTCTCTGCTGTCAAATTGTCTTGTTTCAACCACCAGTATTTACCGGAGGGGGTCTTTGTCATTCCCCTGTAATGGTTCATCTTCTTCCCACTATCTAAGCTCTCCCTGTCAAAGCAGCTCATCTCAGGCGAGGTTGCTGTTGCTGGAGGAGCAGTCCTGCTGGGAGAGGCTACAGACACTGCATCCTCCGGTGATGTCCCGGAGATCGTGATCTTTATGTAACTCTCCGGTGACTGATCCAAACCATTGATACTGTACTCCTCCAATCCAGCAATGGTTACACTCTCTGTCTTCTCAAGCACAGATCCAATGTCGTCATCGACAGTAGCAACCTCTGGATTCGGCAGCGGCTCAGCCGGTCTAGCATTCTCCTTCATCATCTCCATTCCTCTGCTACCTTCTGGCTTTGAGATATCACCGTCAAGCACGGTGATTTCGCATTGGTTTTCGGTTTTTACCCTTGCGAGTCCAAAATCGCCTATCTTTGCTGAGAAATACTGGTCGAGGAGGATGTTGCTGGGCTTGAGGTCCCCATGGATGACGGGGGGATCTAAGGAGTGAAGGTACTCGATCCCTCGAGCTATGTCAAGAACAACGGAGAATCGATTCTTCCACTCCATGAGCTCCTTGCATTTGCGGTGAAGGAGGACTTGTTGGAGATTCCCGTTGGGCATGAGATCGTACACGACGAGCATGCGGCGGCGCTTCTTGTTGAAGGAGAAGCCCAGGGCGGGGACGGTGTGAGGAGACTTGAGGATTCCAGCGAAGAAGAGCTCGTTCTGGAACTCGCGCTCGCCTTGCAGAGAGCCAGAGTCCATGAGCTTGACGGCAATGGGCTTGTTGGAGTTGGGGAGGGAGCCGGAGAAGACGGAGCCGAATCCACCCTGGCCGAGTCGTCGGGAGGCTGAGAAGGAGGCGGTGGCTTGACGGAGGAGGGAGTAGGGATAGCGGTGGGGGGGCTTGGAGTCCGCGGTGGTGGCGTTACGACGGCGGATGAGCCTGGAGAAGAGGAGGCTGAGGAGGAGGAGGCAGGAAAAGGCGGCCAGAGTAGAGGAGTCATTGACCGGAGCCGTGACGACGGCTGGGGGATGGATGCGGTGGGCTGACAGGGGAGAGGACATGTCGGCTGGTTAGCTTAGCTTAGCTTAGACGGTTCAGCTGGTGATGCTTGTCAAAGTCAACCATGGCGCGGGGGTCATTCATTGAACTGGATTGGATGATGGATGAACCAGTTGTCGGAAAGTCCGGGAGAGGTGAAGAGAATAGAGTTTGAGATAGAGTGACCCACCCACCGTCCAAGCTTGGAGGTGAAAGATGCCAACTGATCGACGGCTAATGGTTGCCCTGCCTGCGGGTGCTCAAAAGGGAGGGGAGAAGGAGGAGGAGGAAGGAGGAAGGAGGATAGGATGTGAAAACTTAGTCGGACTATTCTTTTTATGATTTTTTTCCTTCAGTTTTTCTTGGTAAGTTGACATTATCTCTATTCCATTTTTCCTTTTTTGAATATAATATATAATTATTAATAGTTTCTGAGTGGAATTAAAAATGAAAGAGATACAGTAAGAATGAGAATTTGGCCTATTATCTAAATAGTCTTTGCCAAAGTTCTACGGTTTATTTTGGCAGGTTTGACTTTACCAACAACTCCCTTTTGTTTTTGTTTGAGAAGATGCAATACAGCCTGCCTGTTTGTTACACGTGAGCAACTGGTGGCCAATTGCTTCCCAATAATGCTATTGCTATTAAAAAATTACTACTCATTAATTATTCAACAGGTAAACTCATTTATCATAGAGAATAAAAACAAACCGAGCCATAATTAAGGGACCCTTACTTGGAGGCGTGGAAGAAGAGCTGTTATTCCGTTCTTCCACGCTTCAAATTTTCCCTATTTTCTAGACAATCGCATAGCAAATAACAAATTAAAAAGGAGGCTCCATGGCAAACAACATACAATGAGTTGTTATCACATTTCATTTGACTTCTCTAACTACCAATCAAGATAACAAATGCCCACTTCTCTCTATCCTATATACTATAATTTGCTCATCTCACAAACAAACTACCTTCTACTCCTTCCTTAATGAAGCAAGCTGCTTCCCCAGCTTAACTTCGGGGAAGGTCCCCATCTAGCTCTACAAATTACACCCGCTTACCTCTAACAATTTTTCTTTTCCATTTTCTTCGACAGCTGTGCCAACACTTTACATACCCCTTGTGCTGGCCCTGGCTGTGCGTATGGACGGGGCATTCTCATTCTAACACTGAAAACAAGCAACGGCAGAAAGGTAAATCAGACACTTCCCCAACACGAGTTCCATTTGACGAGTTGAGTGGTTTAAAGGAGCTACCAATCTTTGACTATGATTCTGATTTGATTCGGGCTTCACATTCCAGTGTCAGCTGCAGCAAAAAAAAATATACAAAAAGCATTAGTTATAAAGCAAAACACGGAATTCTTTATTTCCTATAATATAATACAAAGGCTCTGAGGTAACCCACCTTCTGGAATAAGGACATGGTGGCATCATGCTTACACATTGACTGGTTATGTTCCTGCAGAAGGTCAATCGTTTATCAGCAATGATTTTACGGCGAAGAGAATGGATGATTAGTTGAAGTGTATTGTTCGGCGCTCGAGAGATAGGAAGAGTTTCACTTGATCTAAACATAGCTAGATAGAGTGTAGCAAATGCAAACACGACCTTATCTGGTGGGTGGGCTCCAGGTTTATGCTTCGCTTGGAAATTTTTTGTTTTCGTAATTTCATCGGGCATTGACCTGCAGAACCGATGCAAAATGGTTTAGAAATTTATTGTACCTCGCTTGCAAATCTTATAGTTGAAAATAGATGATGCCTCTGGAAGATACTGTGGCTTAGTCGACGAAGATTTGAAGGCCAATAAAGACAAACTATAAAGGAAGTTCTAGTTGTATTTGGTGTCGTTCTCATCATTCTGCTCGTCCATAGATGATAGAAAACCATGGACAATGCAGCAATAACACCCTAAATGTAAGTGGTCTAGCTAGTTACCGGAAGATCTTGTTGTTGGGCTGACAAGGTATATGGAATTCTGGTGGCCGTGCATTGACTTTGTTAGGGTTGCATACGCGTATCTGTCAGAGTGAGATAGAAGGAAAGCAAAAGGTCTAAAATTCCGGATGAAAAATACAAAGACATCGTTGATAATAATGAATGGAGATACTGACTTTGTGATTCACTTTTGAACTGGATAAGTTTGTTTTGGTACATTCAGATGGCTGGCCAATGTGCTTGGATCTGTGATTGCATAACATCAAACTGTGGGCCGTGTTTCAAATAAAGATAGTTCATATCTTCTGGTCAGAGGAACAACGTACCTATGAAATAGTGCCCTCCGTGCTGTTTCCAGGTGAGGCTCCCTTGGAACGGTAAGCTTAACGGTAGAATGCAACAACTCAATATTTTCTCCAATATGTTGGAGAGTCAAAATGAAGCATGTTTTACCAAAATAGACTATCCAATTCTTGGATAGATGGTTTTCTTGAGGTTGTAGGGTAGGGATGAGGCACCATACCTTCTTAGATAATTTGTGTTGTAGAACTGGACGGTGCTTCAGATCAGCGACCTACATCAGGAAATGAAAGGGAAGGTTCAAAAGCACATCCAATATCATGAAGCAACACTTGTATACGTGATCTTATGAGGTCCAAATGCCAGCAAGACCTATGGCGGCATATTTATTGCTAGACGGAGCCCACATAAAAGTTTGCACCTGAAAACCTAATAAATTCTTAGTAATCCCTATCTAATTGAAAAGGCATCCAGCAAAACATTGTGATTATTTCATTCTCATTCAGTATGCCCCATTTATACAATTACAATCTAGTGTCAGATGACAAATCTCCAGGATGCATCACTCAAGTACCTTTCTTAAATAACCAGCTTCCAGCTTTTGTCTCTTGCTAGGAGAGTTATCAATAATGGATGAATTCTGCCAAGTCATGTCTTGATCTTTTCCCGGAAATTTTTGAGACCTGTAAATCAAAGTTAATAGTAAAGAAATAGAAAAATGCCAAAAAAGAGGATGAAATATTTTTTTTAAGTTGACTTCATAAATGCAGTGAAAATGAAAAAGGAATGACCTTTCATCTCTAATGAGATGAACATACAAAGGAATCTAGTGATTGAGCTATACACAAAAATGTTCATATAGCATAAAGAAGAAAAAAATGTGCAGAAGCCACATTCCATTAAAAAATATAATTCTTACAGCAAATCTAATAATACCTCAACAAACTACTGAACTGAGTTTCTTGACATGCACGTAGCTTTGCCAGGTGACTTATGGTTGGCTTCATCAAAGTTGAAGTCCTTGTTAAAGATGAAGATGGCTTCACTCCCGACTTTTTCGAGAGCACCCTAGTTTCCTCGACTTGATAGCGGAACAATTTGAGAGAGGAAAGGTATTCAGTTAATTCTTGTGTAATTTATTTCATAAATCATTTGGCACATCGTTTTTCAATAGAGATAAAAAATAATCAGGTCAATCAAACTATCGGGTTTACTCATCCAAAATACTGAAGATCTCATAATACTAGCAAGATAATTTGCAACCAAAATTCAACTCACATAGTAGGTAGAGAACGACGCGACCTTGAATTAAGCCAGAACATGCACCTTATGCCCACGGTAAAGGACATCAATCAATATCAAGTGTGAGGCGGATGAAAGTACACTTACCCGTACTATACTGAACAGATGAAGGTGTCTCAGATCCCATGGTACAATCTGAAGGTGTCTCAGATCCCATGGTACAATCTGAAGGTGTCTCAGGACCCATAGTGCAATCCATGTTCATGGTAGAGTCCATTTGTCTGTGATTTGCCTCTTCTTTGTGCACCTTTGGATGCATTTTAGCCCAGTTTATTTTAGCTATAAAAGATGAAACATGAAAAATCAAATCAGAGAAACATATTTATGGAAGTGAGAGAACTATCACCACCCCCACAGTTTGAGTTTCATCCCTGATCGAAGGATACCAATTGACGCTCAAGAAAAATCTAAAGGTTGTAGCGCCCATGTGATAATCAATCCTCCAAAGAGTATGAAGTTGGTTTTATCACACTCCAGCGCTGCAGCATAGGACCAACAGAGGAAAAATGGACCAGGAAAGAGGTTATAAGCAAATAGAAACAATAAGGGGGAGGAACTGCATTTCTCAACTGGGTGAAGGTATTAAAAGGAAAATCAATTTAGATGAAGAAATAGCTGCAGTTTCGTTTAGTTCTATAGCAATTCCAATTCCAGAGATGTTTATGAAGAGATACCGCATGCATGACAGGCCGTTCAAATGAATCACTCAATGAAGTTTGGTCCAAGAAATCAAATCTACAATACTTTTGTGGAGTAGGCAATGATATAAAAACAGTTTTCATAAAAAAAACAACAGCATGACACTGAGAGAAAGATGAAAAGGGCAAGACTAAGAAAATGGTCAGAACAAAATATTCATATGGCAGAATGATGGCATGGGATGCATACATGAAGGTGAATTAGTTCCTGCAGCATGGAACCAGCGTTCTGCATCTTCAATTTCCCCATCAGTTTCCATCCGGAAAAAGTCATAATGGTGAGGTGCATCAAATTCATAATCTGGATCGTATTCTTCCAATGAGCTAACTTGAGCGCCGTAAAAACCATCCATTCCTTTGTCGATCCCTGTCTCGCTCTGTCAAATATTACGGGACGATAAAGATCAATTTCTGAACCTTACGGAATAATAATCCATTCAAATTATGGCACTAGTTTCAACCACAAATACCCTTAAAAAAGAAAGCCTCAATGGGATGGTGAAGGAAATCTATCTCTTGCCCTCATTCAGTGCAGTGAAATGCAATCAAAATCTTCGACATGGTATCCTTTCCTGTAACCCTTTGTTGAAAGAAGGCCTCACCACCCTCCAATAGGATGGGAATTCGGATCCTTAATGAGTTTTCCTTTGTCAACAAAACTCCTTTTATTTTTCTCGAAAGGATCCATAGCTTATAATCTATCGTACAATTCATACCTTTTCAGGGTGACCAACAGTTTTGGGCAAAAAAGGGTGACAAACAGTTTTGGGCAAAAAAGGTGGTAAACAGAATCCACACTTTCTATTATCTCACGCACTCAGATATCAGAAAATTTCTGGCCAAAGTAGGCGTGAAAGATCCATCCAGCTTACTCGACTATGACGATACAACGCACCAAAACCCTCAGCCTCCGCTTCCTCTCTATCTCTGGATATATAGACGAGAACAGATATAGGAGATCACTAGAGAAGACTGAATGGATCAACCTCAACCTATGTGTCTCTCGATATGTGACCTCTGAACGCGCTCCAATCAGGCAGGGGGGAAAATAGAGAGAAGCGATCTGGAATGAAATGACAAAAACTGATTCAAATGCCTTCTCTCGTGATAGCAGGCCAATCAGAGAGATGGAAAGAGGAGATTATGATCGAAGGTGATAAATTCATATAGCGGCAGATAGAGAGGGATTGGCGCTCTAAAAGATAGAAAGGATCTCCTCTGGCTATGGCTATGGCTATGGCTCTGGGTCTGTTCTCCCTTAGAATGGAGAGGAAGAGGAAGAGGAAGATCCCCGATTTTTGGATGGGGGCCCGGAGGTGGACGGGTGGGCAGGGTCTCTTTTATCCTTCCCTCCCTCCATTCCAATTAAAATATTACCGCAAAAAAAATTCCCCTTTTCGCCCAGACAACTGCCTGGCCTGGGTGATTGGCCAAAAAAACTCCATGGCTGAGTGTAGTGATTTTCAAATAATAAGGTTTAATATATGTTTAAAAATATTTTGGATGCGAATTGAATGTTAATTATGGATATGGTTGGTTACTGAAGAGAAGTGAGAGCCGCCTAACCATATAAACATGATGAGTAGTAGCAGTGGCTAGTAATAGTATCTAAAGACCACTTCAAATATTTTATAGAATATAATTGCATTATGTGTCAATGTTGAAGATCCAATTTTACCAAGAATTTTCTAATGTGAAAAAAAAGGGAAGAAAAATACTTGCACATTATTATGCAGTGAATGACAAGTATCCGCAATGCAATGCGATGGTGCAGCAGACTCTAATGGGGATGGAATTTGGAGGTTAGGAATTTGAAGTCGTATGATTGTCACATTCTTTTCCCTCCTTTTCTTCGTCGCTTTTAAAATTAAAGAAGAAGATAAATGAAAGCAGGGCAAAGAGTGTCCTATTCGCTGCTAGTGCAGAGTACCTGTGAAGATGGCATCAACTTTTTGTTCATAAGAAATATATATATGAAGCGAGCCTTTGGTCTGAGTAGGGATTTTATAGATAGATAGATAGATGCACCGGCTTATGAGCCCGTGCATATGCCTCCATAGTGATACCCGTGCCAATGGGTGAAGAGAAGCAGACGATGAAATAATGGGCCCGACCGGGTTATCGATCTCTCTCTCTCATCTGGTTCATGCGAACCGGGAATCTATTTGATCGAGGAGATTCCTTCTGCAACAGCCGCCCAGCCAGCCTGCCTCTTCTTTTTGCGGCCGCCCTGGCTGCACCAATAGATTAGATTAGCTTTCCGCAGCACATCGCTGCCATTCCTCCCAGTCCTTGGACCGTTTCCTTCTATCAGAGCCCCCGGGGCTACACCGATAAAGGGGTCCCGGCCACCATGAGGCTGATAGTCCCACTTCAAGGGGTGGTTCAGGGCAGAGGAGGCCTCCTCATGGGCTCTCTCATCCCCTGCACCCTCTTCTACTTCCTCCAACTCTACCTCAAGCGCCACCGCTCCCCCAAGCCTCCCTCAGCTCCTCTTTCACCCTATCCTTCTCCTTCTCCCAACCTCTCCGAGCTGCCCCGCTCAGCTTCTCGCTCTAATCTCTCCTCCCGCGGATCCATCAGCCCTGCCCGAATCTCGAACCGAGCCAGTTCCATCGCCAGACCCAACTCTTCCCTTTATTATGTCGGCCTCGATAGGTCATTGGAGGATCCCTACGATCGCTTAGATAATCCGGAGGGCATAATCCAGCTCGGTCTCTCTGAGAACACGGTGATCTCTATATCTTATGCTCCGAACCTTCAAGTTGTTGTAAATTTTAACATTTTGAACCTATCCGCATCATCATCGTCATGTGCTACTAAATCAATGTGGGGCATCTTGTGCAGTGACTCCACTGAGTAATTGATGCATCTGCACGAGAATCACTGAATGATTATTGTATTGCTTATACACTAGCTATTCGTTTTTGGTTCTTTTGCGTGTGCTCCTCCGTCTGTCTAGATACTTCATCAAGCTCATGCGTCATTTGCACCCCATAGTCCTTTGAGTTGTTCACTAGCTATTGATTTTCCAATGTAGTTATGCTTGGATTTGATTGATGAATGGATGTCTGAGAACCTAAACAGCTCATTGAGTGAAGGAGATGGTGATGAATTTGGCCTTGCTAGGTTAGCAACTTACCAGCCCTTCGATGGACTAATGGAATTGAAAGTGGTAATTTCCCCCCTTTTCTGGATCTAGATTGATGTACAATTACGTCTTATTGTACTGATTATAAAACAAAAACAAGAAAATCTTAAGGTTCCTAGACTCTATGCAGGCCATGGCAGGGTTCATGTCCCAGATTGTGGGTGACAGGGTTTCATTTGATCCATCCCAGATGGTAATCACATCAGGTGCCACTCCTGCTGTTGAGATGTTATGCTTTTGCTTGGCTGACCAAGGAAATGCATTCCTCGTTCCCACTCCATACTATCCCGGGTAATATTTCTGGTGTCATTTCAAGGCAGTGCTTTATCCAAAAAGAATGATAACATCAACCAGTAAGGCTGTCTGATACTGTTTGGATTAATGATGATCAATATGCTTCACTTAGCATGTTTCAGCAGTTGACCAAAAGGTGAAATTGTCCTGCAGTTTTGACCGGGACATGATATGGAGAACGGGAGTTGAACTTATCCCAGTCCATTGTCGAAGTACGGACAATTTCACCCCAAGCATCACAGCCCTCCATCAAGCTTTCAACCAGGCGAAAAAGCGGGGCATAAGAGTCCGGGGGATTCTCATATGCAACCCTTCAAATCCTGTAGGCAACATTCTACTGAGGGAAACACTCTACAGTCTCTTGGACTTTGCTCGCGAGAAAAACATCCACATCATCTCAGATGAGATATATGCTGGATCTATCCATGGGAATGAAGAATTTGTCAGCATGGCTGAAATCCTAGGTGAAGAGGACACTGACAAGGAGAGGGTTCACATTGTATATGGTCTGTCCAAGGATCTTTCAGTTTCAGGGTTTAGAGTTGGGTGCATTTATTCTTTTAATGAGAATATCTTGGCAGCTTCTAAAAGGTTGGCTAGATTTTGCTCGGTTTCTTCTCTGACCCAACGGCTACTGGTGTCATTGCTTTCAGACTCAAGGTTCATTACTAGATATTTAGAGACAAATAGAAGGAGAATAAGGGAGGTGTATGACATGTTCGTGGGAGGTTTGAGGCAATTAGGAGTGAAGTGGGCAGAAGGCAGTGCAGGATTCTACTGTTGGGTGGACATGAGTGGACTCATTAGGTCCTACAGCGAGAAGGGGGAACTGGAGCTGTTTGATAAGCTGCTGAATGTTGCCAAGATCAATATGACTCCTGGTTCAGCTTGTCACTGTATAGAACCAGGCTGGTTTCGGTGCTGTTTTGCTACTTTAACCCCGGAGGACATACCGATTGTGATGGAAAGGATCCGCAGAATTGCAGATAGATAATAGATTGAAGTACAATCGGCTATTGTAATTAGTTTTTTTGTTACATTGTGGTGGAAGGCTTTCTTTTTTTCCCCAATTCTGAAGTGAACTGTGTTTTTTATTGATTAAGCTTTCCATCCTTCACTTTTACAGCATATAGTAAGTAGGCCTAAGTTGCAGTTGCACTGTCTTCTTCTTCTTATTCAACTCACCTTCTTCCATGGACTGTCAAGGGATGGGTTAGGAGGGTAGGGTGTAAGGTTCGGTCAAGCTTATAAATGGAAAGGCGAGATCCGGATGGGTCCCGAGTAGCGATGATAGTCAAGAGTTACCTGTGGCTCTTTTACATTGATTGGCCCCTACTGTAACTCCATTGGGCTTGGTATAGTCAATAATTATGTTACTACTGATTGATCATAACAATAATAAATAGGAGGTAAACATTCGGGCTTGTTATGTCGTTTTTGCTTCATGCTCTGGGCCGGCCTCTACTGACCTAAGGATTTAGCTGCTTCATTTAGATCCACGCCACTCCAGACTCCAACTCACTCGGTTTTGTTCTATTGACCTGAGGATATAGCTGTTTTATTTTGATCCACCCCACTCCACCGGACCCAATTTAAAACAAATTTACACACCCAAATTTCGACACAATCCAACTCACTATAGGTGTATAGCCCGACTCTAATCGGGCCTCAAGTAGAATCCGATTAACCAACTTGGTTCAACTGGAGTTCGATTGGATTACTAGGTGTTGGGTTTAGACCAACCGATTGAATTTCAGAAGCCCGGGTCAAATCAAACCCGGACGAATGAATTTGGAGTGCTCGATTGGACCCCATTGAATGAAATCGAGATCGGAATCCACTGCCTCTGCCTACCTATAAGTTCAAAGTTGACCCACCTAGCAGCTCTGCTATTACATTATAGTTGCATGATGTTGTTAATTGTGTGGTGCTAGGACTTTCTTTTGGGATGCGCTGAAGTATACTGTTAATTTTAGAGAATTTAAGAGACATCTTTCCGGGGTCCAGAAAAAAGTCCCTTTTATATCAAAAGTAGTAGACCCACCAATTAGAAAGTTAAGTTTAGGTCCGTATTAGATTCTATGGGATTTGTAGGCAGTCCTCTGAAATGATAGAGATGAGATCATAAACCTAGATTTTTTATGCAGTCATATACATTGACTGAATGTACGGTGTTTGTCAATTTTTGAGGGCAAATATCTCTATACATGTCCTTTTGAGTAAAATGGGGGAATGAATGGATTTAGTTCTAGCAAGCAAGCTACTAACAATCAATTTTATCTTTTAATAATTTAATCTTCACATTCTTAATTTATCCAATCATCCAACTATCTACAAGCTGAAACCAGTAGATACTTCTCAACAGCAAAAACAAGCTTAGTTGCACCTTTATTGATTAAAAAAGGTCATTTACAACTCATTATTTGCAGATAAAAAAGAGTAGAAAATAACAATATCAATCATACCAGCATTCACCAACCAGAAGCCATTACAGGGAAAATTATACCTGTGAGCTAGCTGCCTCCATCATACCATTCCGAATCTGATCGGTGATATCCCTAACATGACCCGGGCCATGAGGGATGAAGATTGTGGTATTTTTGGAAGAGTTTCCCAGATCCTTAATAGTGTCAAAGTACTGGGTCACCATTATGAGGTCCATAACCTCCTTAGCTGAGGTTCCTTCAACCTTGTGGGAGAAATTGAGGATGTTCTCTCTCAGCCCATCCGTGATGGCTTGCCTCTGCTTAGCAACTCCCACTCCACCTAAATACTTGGCTTCAGCTTCAGCCTCAGCTTTCTTGACAAGGAGTACCTTCTCTGCTTCACCTTTGTATACACTAGCCAACTGAAGCCTCTGAGCTGCAATTTTCCGGACATAGAAAAGCTTTTACTATTGGATGAACGTTGTGATAGGATTCAGGCTGATGAACAAACAGATGTTAAAGATCCAATGACTCTACCTGCGTTTATATCATTCATTGCTTTCCGTACTGAAGCATCGGGAATGACATCAACCATCAGTATGTGCTCTATATTGTAACCATATGCAGCCATCACCTATCATTGAAAATATTAGATAGAGAAATATTGGCAAATTTCGCCCAGCATATGTACTTGCAATCTATATATGCAGTAGAAACCATGCAAATCAAATGGCGTCAGCACAAAGATGAACGCAGCAAAAATAATAAAAAGGATTGGAATGCTCTGCCTCTTAATACAGACCAAGCTAAGACATCCCTTGAGCACGTGAAGAGAAAAATGAGAAAAGCAAGATCGCATAAAGAAGTTAGATGAGGCATGAGGAAATTTATTATTGATAACTACATCTAGATTTGGTCAAAGAAATGAACTGGATTGACTGGTACACGATATTACCTTCTCAAGCTCTCCCAAGACAGCTTTTGCAACTTCACCCTTCTGTTCAAAGAGCTCATCCAAGTTCATTCGAGGAACCAGAGCACGCACAACTAAACACCAAAGTAAGTATGAACGAGCTATTGTAAATAAGATAAACACGGTAAATTCCACCCTAATAAAGTAGGTCCCTCCGAATTTTACCATCAAACACATATGCTTGGATCTGCTCTTGGGGATTTTGCAGTTCATAAAACGCATCATCTGCATTCATCTTGATAACTCTATACTGTATTGAGCAAATTAGTTGCACAAACACATTGTCCTGCAAGATAGTATAAATAGCCACGATTTACATCTCTCCATACCAGACAAAGCCAGAAGAGATGCAACGGAGTCAACACAGAAATAAGCGGAACCGCTTTAAGGTGGGAAAAACAACAGTGATGTAACCATAAACTACTTTAATGTGATGAGGAAATTAGTGGCAGCCGAGATTAAGATCAGGTTTTTCCTCGAATCAAGGGATATTTACACGCATGCAAAATTTTGATATTCTGATTCTGAATTTCTGATTGCTTAATCATAGAATAACTTTTCAGGGAAAAAGTATCCTTCGAGAATTACACATATCAAGTATAACAATAAAATTTCGAAATGAATTGTACCATTTTCCTATCTATCCAATCAAAGATAAAATGACAAAGGAAAAAGGATCGGCGATATATGAAGGAGAACAAGTGATCGGTGGGTCAGCACGTAAGAGAACCGATCCCGGTGGGGAATGAATGGTACCTTAGTCTTGGTCTCGATGCGGACGTCCAGAGAACGGATTCTGGTGGAAAGAACGCCAGCGAGACATTCTCCGGCGAAAGGATTGAAGAAATGGAGACCAGGCGGCACCAGCTTATCGAAACGGCCCCATCGCTCAACGATTCCGATGCTCGCTTGGTCTATGCAGGCGCAGACACCAAACCATGCGTTTCCCATCTCTCTAGCCCACTCCCACTCTCTCTATAGATTTAGATAGATATATATATATATCCCCCTCCTTGGCTTCCTCCATCTCATGCATGATTCTTGTTTAGGAGGATTTCCTGTTTCTTAAGAAACGTCATTTGGAAAAGGATGATGATGGGGTTATCTATTATGAATTATCAATCCGACGTTTCCTTCTTTTTTTTTTATAAATAATAATAATAAAATTTATACCATAAAACAAAATAAAAATGAGTTTTATATATGGGAAAAATATGTTGTTTTAAATAAATTAATAAAATGCGATTCAATTTAATTAATTGTAAAATTGTTATTTGACAGAATATTATTATTATTTACACGTGACATAAAAGAGAAGGAAGAAAACATGAGTTGATTTTCAAGCAAAAGAAAAAAGGGAACGAAGGGGGAAAGAAGGCTCCCTCACTGAAACCCTTAAAACCCTTGCAAAATAAACCACAGTCTCCTCTCGTCATACCCGCTCTTTACCTTGAGTGAGAGATATGGCTTTAGGGATTCGACCGTATACTCGGAGAACTGGCGATGGCGTCGGAGAACCACTCCTCGACTCTGAAAACGGCGAAGAGCTCATGCACGTTCAGCCAGCTGTCTCTATCGTCCTTGCTAGCTGCCCACCCGAGTCTCCGGGAACTCTCTACATCTCCACCAAGTATATCTACACTTTCTCTCTCTACACTTTGTAATTAATCAGTCTATAGCACTCAACTCAATATGTATTTGATGCATTGGGCTCCTTGTGATTTACAGGCAAGTCATTTGGCTGAGCGATGTTGACCGTAACAAAGGTTATTCGGTCGATTTTCTATCGCTGTCGCTTCACGCTGTCTCCAGGGACCCTGAAGCCTATCCTTCCCCGTGCATATATGCTCAGGTGCACATTTTTGCTGCCCAAATGCTTCTTTGTTTTTATATTTGATTTTTTTCACTACTAACATTTGCTAATAGCTCATCTGCCAGTGTGGACACTAATTTGCTCGAGTATGATTTTTTTATGGATCTTTATTATTTCTTGGAAGAGAAACACTCAAGGTTATTCAGAATTTAGCTACTGACTTTATATTTTGGAGGCTTTGAGCCATAGTGAAAGATTGTGGTTGGCTTCAAGATGTCTGGTTAGGTGTGTCTGCGTGAAAACTTGGGATAAGATCGAACATCTCATGGAGTGCCAATCCATATCCTCTTTTTTTCTCCGCTCCCTGTTTGACTATCTCGGTTTTTGAACACTAATTTAAAAAAAAAAATCATTGTAGGTTTCTGACTTGTTTCAGAGCTGAAATGTGTCACTAATTATGCGGTTCTTAACTGCTTCAAGGCGATGAATTTTAACTTTATTTTCAATTGTTATGTGCTATGACAGAATAGGGGTTTAAAATTATCTTGAAGAAACTGAAGCAATTGTGGGTTTTTGGCCTGTAAATTCGTGTTTCTATTTTGGTAGTTAGTAGGGCTATATAGCGTCTTTAAAACTTTGATCTATATTAAAATTTAAAATATTGTGTTTGCTGGGTTTACATGGCATTTCTACTTCACATGGTCTGCAAATCAGAAATTGTGGATTTGGTGGATCAGTTTTCTCTTTATTGACAACTATTTTGATTTTCTTGCCTTACAATTGACCATATATACATTCTCTAAGTGACTCCTTTCTCATGAAGATTGAGACTGGAGATGATGAAGACGAGTCAGACAGCTCAGATTCAGAGTCAACTGAAACTTTGAACTTGTCAAAAATAAAAGAGATGAGGCTTGTTCCTTCAGATAATGACCAATGTACGTGAGTTTTATTTTTAGATAATGACCAATGTATGTGGTCTGTCATGTCGGTGTATTCTGTTTTGATTTGGCTCATCTGTGATGAATCATTTGATAAGTTCCATCTTTTCTTTGTTGTTGCAGTGGATACTCTTTTTGATATATTCTGCGAGTGTGCTGAGCTAAATCCAGAGCCATGTGATGGTGAGAAAAAACACTTTCTTTACAGGATGCTATGTTGTAATGACCAAACCAACACCTCTGTTGATGATTTATGGGACTGGTATTGTATTCAGAAAGAAAAAAACAGAGGAATTTGTCGCGCTGATAGTTTTTCTCTGCATTTGCTTTTGTAGAAGAAGGAGGTGGAGAAGGAGAAGGAAACAATTGGGTTTTCAGTGTTGATCAGATGGAAGACGATGCCATAGGTATAGACTGTTGATAAAAACTTGTATTGAAGAAATTTATGAAAAATGAAATCTGCTGTGCTATCATATGATTTAGTTTTTCCCCCAAAAAAGGATCTGATTCTGTGTTAAATTGGATGTAGAAGATTCAGAATGGCAAGCCTCTACCAATCCAACAGGTGGGATCGGTTACTCAAATGGTGATCATGACCTTGTACAAAATGTACTAGAGGTAGGGATTAACCTGTCATTGTCCCTCTCTCCACCTTTCTCGAACATAAGCATTTCCTTGCATCTGATTGTGAAACGCCTGGAATATTGTATTTTCCAAAAGCAACTATATTTGCAATTACTTGAATTATTTACTCGAGTAATTGATTGATGTCTCTTCTAAAAAATTTAAACCTTGAAAACAAGGTTCGCATGCTTATTCTTGTGGGACTTGTTTGTTGCAAATGGTATTAAAGCTATTGTCTTGGATCCCAATTGAGATATTTATCATCTGTTCTGGATTTCTGATCCATGTATATTGTCTTGAGATGTTAGGGTGATAGTGCTTTGCCTTCAATATGGCTGTTCTGGATAGTGCTTTGACATATATTAGATTATGAGCTCTGACAAAGTGATAGGATCTCTTTCTACGATGAGTGTGTTTCTCAGATTTGCATATTCTTTTCTGTGCTTTTTATTGTGTGACGTCCGATCTGGATATTGATCTCTTTCGTACCCACCCTTGTAGCTTCAAATTGACGATCAGCGCTTTGAAGATGCTGAAGAGATGGAACATGAAACGGACACCCATCACCACTGACATCTGCTCTTGTTCATCTGAGAGAGGGTCTTTTTGTCATTGTGTGTTCAATGTTATTTTATTAGCACCAACTCTTGTACATGGATTGAACCAATGAACCTGTTGTGATCTGATGAAGAATTGGAGACCCCTTTTAGTTTCTTCTTAGATAGCCAGCAGGATCCTTCTAATTCGGACAAGTTGAATGTGCTGAAGCTAAATCCTCATTGATTCTTCAAATTAGTGAGGATACTTGATATGATTCAGGGGTATAGCTAAATCTACTATTTGTCTCCTAATATTTTTTCTCTCTCGTTACGCTTGAATGCATAAAGCATATTATTCTTTTTTACTCCGGTAAAGTAGTACTGAAAGATCAATGAAAGACGGTGCCAAGGGTATGCTGATCCTGTCTTACATTTTTAGTACAATAATAGAGAGCGTCAGTGTTATATTTCTACTTCATACTAGTAATGGGATCAATTGCTTGTTGAAAAGTATGTCATGGATGTTGCATTTGAGTGGAATATGCACAGAAGACAAATATAATTGTTTATGATTATGGCTGGCATGTAGGGATGTGCGTAGAAGGGAGCATGAACCATGTCTATAGACATAATATAATGTAGGATGGGATGGGCCCTGTGATGTGATGTAGAGAGAAAATTGGGATCCTCAAATGTTTGGACGTAGCAGGCCAATTTCCGTGTCTATTTCACGTGCTCACAGTATCTTAAATAAAATAAAACAACTTTAAAATTATTTTAAATAAGGGTAAAATAAAACAGCATTTTTCTGTATTAAAAAAAAGGTGAAAAGCACAAAAAGCTATTCAGACCTTTAAAAAGAAGAAGAAAAAGAAGTGGAGAGGAGTGAAAGAAGAAATCATACTCCTTCAAGAAGTAAGCAATCATAAGTTTCATCCTCAATAATATATGTATTATAAATCAATTGAAGTAGTAAAGATGTAGGAAAATACAAAAGACAAGACGGGCCCTCGTGATTCTTTTCTATCTATAGACAAAAGGTGGCATTATTGTAGCAATTTGCCAGTTGCCTCCAAAAGTGGGCATGGTAACCAACACGCAAGTAAGTTAGCACAATTCCCTCCAATAATATTATGGTTTGAGTTACTCTCTCCATTCTACAATAGCCTTACCAACCCGCCATATTTAAAGGGGACATTAATTTTGTATATTCTGTTCTTCAAGAGGAGGAAGAAAGGCCAGCATTAATACAAGGCGGCCTCGCCCATGCATGCATTGCACATTTTCTACCCTCACATCTAATTGGTACGTAGATAAGAATGAAGGAACACAGAGGACAGGACATGACAGAAGAGGACAGGGCCTATTATTGGATGAACAATACTATATAATATATATACATCCGCGCGCGCGCACACACACAAACTCATATACTAGGTAGCTGCTGCTCTACTACTATGATAATCAATCCCTAAAGACACTATGGTCATTTTTTTGGGGTTGTTTGCCTTTGCCGCGTGCGTATTCATTGCAGCGAGAAAACAAGTATGCATGCCAAATGATGTTCCTCGCTTTTTTTCTCTTTCGGTTCTTTATAATATGTTATGCTATGGTCTCTAAAATCAACATCACTTATAAGGGGATGCATTTTTTAACCCCACCCTTAAAAAACACTAGAAACGAAATGATTACACCACCGAGAAGAGCCCGACCAAAATGCATTGATATCTTTATATTACTTTTTACAACCCTAAACCAAGGGTGAGGGATATAACAATATGAATATTACGATGAAATAGAAATTAAAAAAAAAAAAGAGGGGCCTCAATACGAAAAATGAAAGTCCCAAAGTGCCCTTGTTTTAAGGATTAATGTCCTGTGGGAGGTTTGGTGTACTACAACTCACGGGCATGTAAGGCAGTCTAGGCAAGAAAAGGTAGGGGAAGTGATCAAGCCCAGCTTATCACTCAACTCAAGATTCAAGGTCCCCTCCCCGCCCCCCTATCTCCTCTACATAGCCGAACCTGAGCACTCACTCTCTCTCTTTCTCCCTAGGGTAGGGCCCCCCACAAACGGAAATTGACAAACAATTGGCCACCACCACCGGCTACTCCCAATTGTCAAATCTCAATCTTTAGGTTGTCCCCGGGGGCCCTCCGGACTTTTTAGCAATGATAGTACTAACTACTAGTGGTATATGATCAGCATCTGATATTGCTTAGAAAATCTAGTCTTAAGAAAAAACATCCTCTATAGATTAAAATTAAAATTTACCTTGTTTAGAAGCAAATCAATAATGCTTCTGTCAAATCATGCATGCGCCCCAGTTCTCTTATGATTGATTGCCTTTTCTTTTCTTTAGATGAGTTATAGACTTGTCATTTAACTATATGGAGAATTTAAGATTAATAAGATTGTCCCAAATTGGGCAATTAAAAAAAAGAAAGCTTAATCTTGGATATATAAATAAATTGACAAGTAAAGTAAGGAAAAGAGTTTAGTTTAGAAAAGAGAGCTGTGAGTCAGTGTGTCTGTTTGACTGTTGTCTATCCGGTTGGTAGTTACTAGCAGGGTGTCCATATCCTCTAAAATTACAGTAAGGGCAAATGCTACAATCAACAGCAAGAGGAAATGCCATGGTATCAAGATTCAAGGGAAAACAGGAAATTCTGTAAAAGAAAAAGGTGAAGTGGATGAAGACTCAAAAACAAAAGAAAAAGGGAAAGTGAAACAAATGGGATGGGATATAGCCAATCCGAAGAAGAAGAAGAGGGGGAGCCCAGCAGCTGTGTAAGTGCTGCTACCATGAAATAGGATAGGATGCTCCTCAACTCAGCACAGCACAGCAAGGAGCAGGACAATCTCCCGCTCAAACAGGTGCGGATGTGGATGTGGATGTGGTGGAAAACAAACAAAAGAAAAAAGAAAGAGGAAGAAAGAAAAAGGTCCACAATGATCAGAATCAGACCAGACCAGAACAGACATTAAAAGAAGAAATTCAGAAAACGACGAGACGGCCATCCAATCACGCCTTCCTCTCAAGTCTCAACCTCACTCACTTGCTCGGTCCTGCACGCGCTTCCTCCCTTCCTCTCTTGATAATTAAAATCACTTATTTTAATTACTAAAGGTTTAGTTTAGTATTTATTCCATTCTTTTCATAGCAATTCATTTTTTAAGATTTTTTTACTCCACTAAAAAGTACACTTTTTTCTTTAAACAACAACAAAAAAAGAAGAATCTTACCTGTTCTCCATCACCCGCAAATCAATGGCCTCAAGTCGAGAGAAAAAGAAGGGTCTGGTCACTGGTGTGGACCCTGCCCTCTCTCTGCTCTGCGATGATATTTAAATTTTAAACCGGAGGGGAGGCTCAGAGATATATAAGCAGTGGCCTGCCACATTTTCCCTGCACCTCCCTCCCAAGACTGGGAAGAGTAGAGTGATAGACCGGAACAACAACAACAACAACAAGCAGAAGCATAAGGGAAACGTACCACTCCCTCCGTCTCCGTCTCCGACTCCGCTATCAAAACTTAAAGCCGAAAAATGCAAATGCCACGGGGGTTGAACGGCCGCCTATTTTACTCGGTGCTCCTGCCACCAGCGGCAGAAATATCGCTGCTGCTGTTGTCAATGCTGCTGTTTGCAGTTGTAGCGCCTTCAACCGCATGGCGTCCCTGGCCTCTCATGACGTTGAACTCCTCTGGCTCTGGATCTGACCAGCTCCTCCTCTTCGGCGGGTCCAAGAAGTACGAGGGCTCCTCCGAATTCGTCCACCTCAAGTACCACATGGGCCCCGTCCTCACCAACAACATCACCGTCCACCCCATCTGGTACGGCTCCTGGTATCCTCCCCAGAAGAGGATCATCCGCGAGTTCATCTCCTCTATCTCCGCCGTCGGGTCAAAGCACCCATCCGTCGCCGGCTGGTGGCGCACCGTCCAGCTCTACACCGACCAGACAGGGGCAAACATCTCCCACACGGTGCGGCTGGGCATGGAGAAGAATGACCGATTCTACTCCCATGGAAAGTCTCTCACCCGCCTATCCATTCAGAGCGTCATCAAGAGTGCCGTCACCGCGCGGACGAAGCCTCTGCCCATCGACCACAAGAACGGACTCTACCTGCTCCTCACCTCGGACGACGTCTATGTTCAGGACTTCTGCGACAATGTCTGCGGGTTCCACTACTTCACCTTCCCTTCCATCGTCGGCTGCACGCTGCCGTACGCTTGGGTCGGGAATAGCGCCAAGTTCTGCCCCGGGGTATGTGCATACCCCTTCTCTGTCCCCAGTTACATGCCTGGCTTCAAGCCCGTTAAGTCACCCAACGGCGACATCGGAGTCGACGGGATGATCAGCGTCATCGCCCACGAGATTGCGGAGCTGGCCACGAACCCCTTGATAAACGCGTGGTACGCTGGGCCGGACCCGAGCTTCCCGGTTGAGATAGCGGACCTCTGCGAGGGAATCTATGGCACTGGGGGAGGTGGGTCCTACACGGGGCAGATGCTGGAGGACAAAAGTGATGGAGCCACCTACAACATGAATGGGATCAGAAGGCGTTATCTGGTCCAGTGGGTCTGGAACCATATCGTCAGTTACTGCAGCGGCCCCAACGCTCTCGACCAGTAATAATAAGAAAAATATCAGCACCTTGCTAGCTAGCTAGCTAGCTAGTAATGAATAATCTCTTTCGTTTGTTTTCCTCTTATTTTGTGTAAACAAAAAAAAAACGATATGACCCGTCTGGCTGGTTGGCTCGATCGCCGGTTAGAATTTACACTTTTTGGTCCGTGCAAATCTCTTCTACTGTTGCTGTTTTTGGTGGTGCTTTCTATTATCCGTCCTCTCATCACTGCCTGTCTTACTCTTAGTTGAAGCTAAGTTAGTTTAATTATATTAGATGGATAGTCTAATGAAAACGTTTTCAGGTTTCTATTATATATATGTATATATATATTCATGAACTATTTAGGGGACTGTCCGTCAGTCCATTTGGCATGATCTGAATTTGAATGGTGGTTGAGGTTTGTTTGTGGTGGTTTATTTATTACCTATCAATCTCTGTATACAAGGGAAGCATATGCACGGACCATTTAATCTACATTATGAATATTTAGCATTTGCATGGATAATGGTATGGGAATAACATACATACATATATATTACTCATTAAATTAACTGCACTTAACGTGGGCGACGAGGGTCCTTCATTTTGAGATAAGGTTAGGTTGCAGATGGGAATATTGGGCTTTCTTACTTTTTAGAGGTAGATGGCATTGGAAGTTGTAGGTTTTAAATGCGCGGCCCTGTACTTGTCCCTTTGCCCTTTCTATGGCCTACTCTTGACTTTTGAGTGGGAGGACTTTCTCCATCTCTCTAATTATCATCCTTCTTCTGTAGTGAAGTGGGGTGGGGTAGGGTAGGGTAGGGTGGGGAAAACTCGAGTAATTTTCCCATATTTCAATCCCTCCTCGTGCACTTGAGTTTGATCGGGGTTTGGGGTTGGGTTGGGTTGTTTATTTATTCAATTTGGTTGCATGTCGTTGTCTTTATGCATGTGCAGAGAATTAATGTGTAGCAGCTTCTTGTTAACTTGTTCTACATGCATGTTTTCCTGCCTTGCAATTCCAAATAATGTTTTATCCACTGATGTAACTTTACTTTTAGGGCCTTGAAGCGTTTCTGAGCTGCACTGCTTAACGAGCAAGTTCTATGCAATGGAGTAATGTGGTGGGGAGTGCAGGGCCCAGCTCTTTTGTCCCTTTTTTTTTCTGAATTTTGCAATTTTATGGGGATTTGAGCCGCCCTACCATTCCCTACCTAGCTACTGTAGATCTACCATTAGGTAATCCAATCCAATGAGACTGCGAGTCACTTTTGTATACTTTCTCTTCCCTTTTCTTTTCTTTAATAAAATAAATATATAAATGTTTCAGATATTTTTTTACGAAATAGAATAATATGTCGGATGTCGTTTTCAGTCTAAATTGCAGGGGCTGGACTGACAGCACTATGCCCTATCACTTTTTTTCTTACTTCCCAGATTTTTTTAACGTGTCACCGAACCGAACCGAACCCATGATCCTGAGAATGTGCGTGATAAAACATATGCCAATTCTGGTGCATTTTTGGGTGGAGTTGAAAAGCAGCAAGCAAATAATGATTTCCTTGCTTCATACTATTTTAAAAGGAAAAGAAAGGGGACATGTGCACCTGCACCTGCACCTACTTAATGAATCGTCCACTCCCTCGCATCTAATATAACCAAGTAAGAAATTTCCCTTATGATTGTGCTTATAATTATTATAAGCGTAGCATTTGAACCTATATAAGAGAATTATAGAGTGATAGACAACTGCAAAATCTCATTTCTGTAAAATAATTAAAAAAAGCAAAAGCAAAAACAAAAACCGAGTAGCCAAGGAAAAGTGAAGAATGACGGAATTGAGGTAATTAAGATGGCTAGCTAGCCGAGACTATAATCAAAGTTGAATATTGTAAGCTTGCCGGAGTTCGAGTGGGCCGTGACTGTGGATTCCTATATGAGGAGATAGCGAGAGAGATTGCAAGATTGCAAGTAAGCACCCGCCACATCCCCAAAAGTTTGGGCCCATTTTCAGACTAAATGGGCCTCCATTCCATCTATGACCGTTGCCCTATAATTTCTCCACTCGTGAGTTGACTCACCCCCGCCGGCCTTGGGCGCCATTTTCTGATGACCATGAATGAGATATAGAAAAACCGGTCTCTTTGCTTTCCTCTGAGTATGCTGGCACTCTCACGCCCTCCAGGTCCCTATCTCCATTGTTCTTCATCCAGAAGCGGGCGATTCGACCGTAAAAATGGGCACCTGCACCACAAGCAATTCCGCTATACGCCTCCCTACCGGAGATCTTCTCCTACCCCTCTCCTCATCAATAATAACAAGCCATCTCCTCAAAACAAGCTCGAAGCCCTTGAAACTATACTCAACGATGTAGAATCCTCCATAAAAAATGGCGTAATGATAGACACTGAAACTTACGCTTCCCTTCTCGAGACATGCTACCGCCTGCGAGCCCTCGACCAGGGAGTTCGCATCCACCGGTTGATCCCTCCGAACCTCTTGCGCAAGAACGAAGGCCTTTCGTCGAAACTGCTGAGGTTATATGCGACGTGTGGTCGCATGAACGAAGCACACCAAGTGTTCGATAGAATGTCCAAGAGGGACATCTCTGCCTTTCCATGGAATTCCCTCATATCGGGTTACGCTGAGTCGGGCGATTATGAGGACGCCATTGCGCTCTATTTTCAAATGGGCGAGGTGGGTATCGAACCCGACCGGCACACCTTCCCTCGCGTGCTAAAGGCTTGTGCGGGAATCAGGTCCATCCAAATCGGAGAGGCGATTCACCGGGATGCGGTTCGCTCAGGTTCTCTAAAAACTCTGACGTGTATAGTGTAGCTCTTTTTTAATCAAAATGTCTTATTGGCTTTGTTGGATAGGTGTGAAATTAGTAGCAAGTTCCGTCTTGGACTATTGATAATTGATTCAGAACATTCTAGTTATTGTATTGCCTAAACTTGTACAACTTTGTTCAAACATGCAGGTTGTGCAACTGATACTTTTGTCCTGAATTCGCTGGTGGACATGTATGCCAAGTGCGGTGACATTATGAGGGCCCGTATGGTATTTGACAAGATTGTGCAGAGAGACTTGGTCTCATGGAATTCCATGTTGATGGGTTACATCCGCCATGGGCTTTTTGTGGAGACAGTGGACATATTTCGAGCCATGCTAGTGCATGGGGTTCAGCCTGACTCGGTCTCATTGTCCTCCATCGTCACAGGGACATCGTCCTTGAAGCTTGCCTTCCAAGTCCACGGATGGGCTGTTAGGAGGGGGGTTCATTGGAATCTACCAATAGCACACTCCCTCATCATTGCCTACTCCAATCATGCCATGCTAGACAGAGCTAGATGGATATTTCATAACATGCCTGAGCGAAATACTGTATCGTGGAACTCTATAATATCTGCCCATTCAAAGTCCCGGCAAGCCCTCTTATATTTCGAGCTGATGGAGAAGGATGAGTGCTGGCCCGATGGCATCACATTTGTGTCTTTGCTTTCCGCGTGTGCCAGCTTGGGTTTAGTTGAGGATGGAGAGAGGTTATTCTCTGCCATGAAGGACAAGTACAGGATAAGTCCAAGCATGGAGCACTATGCGTGCTTGGTGAACCTCTACGGGAGGGCGGGGATGGTAGCTGAGGCTTATGCTGTTGTTGTTGAGAGGATGGAGATTGAGGCGGGACCAACCGTGTGGGGAGCTCTCCTACATGCTTGCTGCTTGCATACGAACGTGGAAATTGGAGAAGTTGCTGCTGAGAAGCTCTTTGAATTGGAACCAGATAACGAGCACAACTTCAAGCTTCTCATAAGGATTTACATGGATGTGGGAAGAAGAAAGGATGATGTGAAGAAGGTGAGGTTAATGATGGCCGAGAGAGGATTGATGGATTGACCATCAACGTGAGGTTCTCTTGCAGAGGCTCACTTGTTCTCTGGAGTGTATATTTGATAGATAATAATTAGGTAAAATTATTCTTCCTTCTTCCTCCTCTTCTCTTTTGCATTGAGTGTCCGGAATATTTTCTCATGGAACTGCAGCATGAAAATGTAGGCAGTCAGCTACAAGTATTACTTCATATTCATATTTTCAAAGGGACACCCAACTCAACCTCCAAGTGATTGATGATAGAAATTGCAACCCATGTGAGGTTTGACATTTTGACTATTTAGATCGCTTTATAGTCTCTCACTCACTCACTGTTCCTCCTTTTCAACAGGTCACTGTTCAATAGGTCCACAAAATAAATGCGCACATGACGGGAGAAAACTATCTGGTCATTGATTGCTGCTTGGGAAAAATATATTATTTAATGGATTGGTGGTCATGGATTGAATGCGACTTTCTACCCCTAAGTAATTTGCCAGTCAATTGTATATCATTATTGCAAGTGCCGCTGGTTAGCCGTTGGATGAATGAATTTATCTGAAATGAAGTTGCTGAAAAAATTTGCATGTCTTATCTCACATTTTATCATGATGTATTATTATACTTTTGGGCTTTTGAACAAGTTAAAAATAGAAAACAAAACTTGAGGGTGAGTGTGGGTGTGGGTGTGGGTGTGGGAAAGCAGCTTGGTTAGTGATATCACATTGCAATCATATTCACGTGATAAATAGGAACTGTATATATTTCTAATATGAACAATAGATTTTAGCATTATCTATATGTATGTGTGCATGTAATGTGATGTTTTTTCTTCCTGTGGGGGTAAGGTAGGGCAGAGTAGGTCCACAATCACTTATAAATTGATGTGTATGTATGAATTTATTGAAGGGTGAAGGGCATGGTATTGTATGGCATGTGGCATGGGTATAATATTTGACGTGGTCAAGACGGTGAGAAAGGGTAGAAGCGGGTCAAAATTAGCAATAAGAAGAAGAATCAACTCTGCTCACAGTCACAGCTCAAGTTTTAGTTCCGGGTTCGTGTACGAGAATGTTCACATCTAGCTAGGTAACAGCTCTGTCGGTGCCTGCATATATATACATAAATCAATCGCAATACCGAAATTTCCCAAGATCCGACAAAAGGAGGTTGGCCTTATCGTATTTGTTTGTTTTTATATTCTATTATTTCTTTGATTTTGCACCACTTCTACCTATTCCTGGCCCCGCTTGAAAGAGTGAAAGCCAGAAAAATCTGCCGGCACCGCATCACTGTGGAATCTTTAAAAGTTAGGCAACTTGTAAAAGAAGAAAAGGAGAAAAAAAAAGATAAGAAACCCTTACACATCAGCACCAGCAGTTGTCGGCACAAAAGCAGTCCCCTTCCGTCAGTCAGTTTCATTCAATTAGTTGGCGGATTTGAAATCAGGATACACTCGTACACATGTGAGGTCGGGTGAGACAATGTGTCACTATGTGCATATACACAATTTCTCATATATTCTTTTAGGTTGTGATTTATCTGGAAGCAGCTACCTATAGTTGAGTAGGCCAAATTCCACGAGGGAAGGGACGCAAACAAACAAATTCTCCTCTCCACCCCTCTTTCTATAAAAGCCAACTGCAACCCTAATCTCTTTACTCACCCCTGTCTTCATCTTCTCTCACCATCTCACACATCATCTTCTCTCTACAACCCTCTCCTTCCCCAATCAGCATCTAAAAGGAGGGAAAGCAAAAATGATGGTTATTAATGCCAATGTCAATAGGCTTGTCTTCCTTTTCCTCCTTGCTGGCCTTCCCATGATTTGTTCTGGCTCTGCAGCCGGCAGGACCGCCAGCACCACCACTTTCATAAAGTCATCATGCTCCTCGACCCGGTATCCAGCCTTGTGTGTGCAGTCTCTGTCGTCCTACGCCAGCGTAATCCAGCAGAATAACAAGAAACAGCTTGCTCAGGCAGCTCTGTCGGAGAGCCTCGTGAGGGCCCAGGCGGTCAAGGAGTTCGTGGCGAAATCGACCAAGTTCAGGGGGCTGAGGGCGAGGGAGTACGCGGCCATCAAGGACTGCCTTGAACAGATTGGTGACTCCGTTGACAGGCTGGGCAAGTCAGTGGAGGAGCTGAAGGGGATGCATATGCAGCTGGGCAAGTCAAGCACGAACCAACCAGAATTCATATGGCACGTCAGCAATGTACAGACGTGGGTGAGCGCAGCGCTGACCGATGAGAACAGCTGCTTTGACGGTTACTCTAGCAAGGCCCTTAACGGAAGGCTCAAGACCTCCATTAGAGTGCGTGTCCTCAACGTTGCTCAGGTTACCAGCAATGCTCTCGCCCTGGTCAACCATTTCGCATCCAGCTGATCTCAGATAGATCGATCGATATATATATATAGTACAACACTGTGTCTTCATGCCCAGTAGGTAGTGGAGTGAACCAGGTGCTATTAGTTTTCCTACCTATATGAATACAGTATGGATTGATATAGACCATATTAGTATGTATGTGGATGGGTATATGTGCAGAAAGAGGTGGAAAGGGAAGAATGCAGAGCAGCTATACTTACTATACATAGAGGCATTCTCATGCTGTAGGCTTGCTCGACTCCATCCCATCATAATATACATATGTAAGTTTTTGTTTAATAATCAATGTCTACTCAACTTCCGTATGTAATCTATATTAATCAAATGCGGCTTCCTCCTCTACATGCCCAGGAACACTATATAAGTGAACTTCTGTTCATTGTTAAACTTACATATCACAGCTAGCTGATCATTCACATTCCACTCAATCCATGAATGAATCCAATGGTGTGCCTGTTGAGTGTGTAATGTGAGATGACATAATGTTGTTGTTATGAGATATAGATAAATAGGGGTAGTGTGGGGACCGAGACAAAATCAATTTTGCTCCCGTGATCTACGGAACATTTGCCAGCAAATCATATGTTATAATTGAGGTAATCGTCAATCAACCACTCATTTCTTCTTTCTTTACATTAGAAATCGACCCTACCCTTCCCTCCATTTATTTCCATTCCAACGGCAACATTTGTCATTTTTCATTTTTGTCACAAATCAATCAAAAAAGCAAACCCTCATCCTAATCCTATTATCCATAAAATAGTAAATCAGTCAAACCAATCTCTACAAAATATTAATATAATGAACTGTACATTACATTTCAGATCAAATAGATCAGATAGATTAAAAAAATCATAAGCCACCTTTCAATATCTAGAAAAAGTAATTAATCCATTTCGGATAAAAAAGTTACAATGCAAATACGTTTGGCAGCATTAAGGAAAATAAAACAATCCCACACAATCAAAGTAACCCTACACAGTAAAAAGAATGTTTTAAAACAACTTAAAGTTGTGTCTAAGTTCCTTGTCCTATAACTGTAACTGCAGCGGTCAACTTGAAAACAATACACACAAACCCACTTTTGTTAATCTTGCAAATCATCATCAAGTTCCCCAACATGAGTATCAGCAGAGAATGGAAAAATATGCTAACACACCCCAAAGAATTGTCATGAGCAGCCTTAATTTCACCCGTGAGATGGTGATTGCAGATGAGCTTTGCTCCTGGGGCCTGGAGAAAATTATAGAAAAATTAAAAGAGGTTTTAACTGGTCATATGGAATTTAACTTAGGCCGAATTTAACTCGCATACTTCTGCTTGTTTGCCAGAGCTCCACAGTAGAGAACATTAGCAGGCGCTGCCATCTCTGTTTCACCATTTTCCTCAGGATTCACAATCCTCATGTACGTTTCCTGCCCGAGATACCATCTATCAAGATTCTCTGTTCTTATATTCCAGACTCCTGGACTGTCCAGCGAAATAAGGACTGCAGTCCAACCACCAGGATAAACCTTCACACCAAGTGCAATAAATGTAAGGATAACAACAAATGCAAATGAAATCAGGAGGATGACTCTCCAACACACCATACTCAACCTTCTCTGGGAATGAGAAAAACTTCCTACCCATTTATATTGTCCTGCATGCTCTAGTTCCACTGAAGTATAAAGAATAAAGCTGGGGACTAACCTGTGTAGTGGACCTTGAGATTGCATCCCATCTATTATACGAACCTCTGCTGTTCTCCGTCCAGTCACCATAGTCCATTCTGCATTAGGTTATCAAGCAGAGATTGTTAAATTATAGAAAAAAAAAGGCACAACTATATATCCATGGCTGGTGATAATGAAGCTAAAATAAAAGCTTACCCGACAACAAAAAAGGAGTAACCATCAATATGAAAGCTCTGCATTACAGTGTCATTGTTCTGAAAGACAACTTCAATAAACCCCTTATATGTGGCATTGATCAGAGATACATCTATCTTGGGTGGCCGATCAAGTGGTTTACTTGGAAAATCCAGTTTATAAATCCCCTTCACATTATACTGATCAGCAAGCTTAACAGGTGTAGTAAGATTGTGGAATGATATACCATTGAGTGAGGTTCTCAGTTTCCCATCAATGGTAACTGGTGCTACAGCCTTTAGAAAGTACGAATCTGTCACGTTGATCGAACCATAATGAAAAGAGCCCTGAGGATTTGGTCGAGCCCCACTAGAAGTTACATTTTGCCTGATCAACAACAAAAAAAGAATTGTGATATGTACCTTCAGTGATCAGTGACTCAGAGTTGGTGAATGTACACAGAAGAAGCAAGAGTGGATAAAGTGAGAGTATGGCCCGCCATGGAAGCATACCTGATGGACTTGGCCTGGTTCATGGACATTGTCTTGTCATAAACATCATTAGGTGGATCAGGTAGAGGACCAGTTGCAGGTCCTTTGGAATTGGAGTAGTGTAAAACAGCAACACCTGTGACTCTCTGCCAAAGAGATTCATTTACAAACCTTGCACTTGCGACGATGTAGTAATCACTACTCGCGTTTTGATCCATTGCAACTAAAAAGGAGAATGACTGCCCAACATGAATATCCAAGCTTGTATAGTTCTGCTGCACTGTGTAGGTACCTTCTGTTTCCACTAAGAGAAGGTTATGACTCTGAATCCTAAAATTCAGACTAGTTAAAGTACCAACATTGTGCACTCGGAACCGATAAGTTTTCCCTGAAAATGAGTGACCAAATTAGTCTAAAGTGCAAGCATATGAGCTGAAATAACAAGGAGAAAATAAACTGACCTGGTGCAACATTTACAGTTTCATATGATATGCCATCAGGCACCAGTGAGGTGTTGTATCTGAATGGCCCCTTTCCATTGATGAGCACACCGTCAGGCATTCCAAGATCCTTCCCATCATCAAGTGAAGACCTCAGTGCCTGAAAGGGGAAAAACGAAAAACACGTTCAGCACCTCCCATCAAACCTGAAGTAAAACGGTCACAAGCACACACCATCTTAAATATCAGTGGTCAACTAACCGTGTGATTTCGAGTGTACCAGTCTCCAATTGTTAATATTATATCCCCATCTGGCTGTCCAAAAGGAACGGGAATAATGTCCCTGTTATTGACAACAAAGGGGCCGAATCCACCTGAAGCTCTTTGTAGGTTGAGTGATGGGGAGTAGAAGAAGCTACCGATCTGATCCTTCACCTGGAAATTGTAAGTCCAGTTCCATTTGGCCAGAATTGGACAATTGGTGCCAATAACTCCATCTTGCCACGAATTCTTTCTCATTTGAATCCCAGGCCTGTCATAAATGGTTAATAAATTTCTGTCAAACAACATTGCAAGTACATACCACAATGTACTGTAACAAAGGCAAAACTTACCAGGTCATTAGGAAGGGTTCATCTAGACCATTATGGACATTGACTATAACATTGTAATTAGTGGTGACATTAATGGTCGGTCCTGGGAACTTCCCATTAACTGCTATAACCTGCAATTGGCACAGTTGTTCCAGATAGTTGCAATCAGCTTCTATACTATTTAAACAGACCAAGCTATCCCGTGCAAACTAACCGGACAATGGACGATTACACAGTACACTATGTAAGGCGAGTGAGCCATAGCAGCAGAGATATTGATCAGAAGCTCATCGATACTTGTAATTGGACCAACTATGTATAGAATTAGTTTGATGAATCTAGAGGAAATTAGGAAAGCGCAGATCTCAACAATGCCAGGTAGATCAAATCAAGAATTACACCCGGGAATGACAAAATAAGAAAAAGAAAATGCCAAAACAGTAAAATCAGATAGGTAGCAACATTCACTTGTCATTAGCCGCACGAACATTCCTCCAACTTTGCCCGAATAGTACCACAGACCAACCAAACAAATAAACTACGATTGAAACTATCGAAATTTCTGGTCAAATATCCAAAATTCGGAGGGGATTTAAAAAATACAGATGGTATAGAAGACAATTTTAGATCAAATTAACTAAACAACATTCTTCCAGTAGAAATAGCGTATTATACAGAAAGAATGGACATGGAATAAACCGTAGAGGAGAGAAAACAGGAGAAAGAGAGACCTGCTGTGGAACACCAAGGGGTGATGCAGTGATGTAGCTGAGTTTGAAATCGTATGAAACTATTGGATCGGCAGCGAAACAGAGGCCAGATAGGAAGGCAATGGGAATCGCATAGAACAGAGATAGTCGAAGTAGAGTAGCCATTCGGGTGAAGCTATTGAGATCTGGCGAGGGAGGGGTATTGCAATGTTAAATCAGTTTCTCCCGCTGCAATTGCAAGTAGTCAACTTCACAATATCAACGAAAACAGCAAGGAGCAGTCACTACACAAGCAGAGGGACAGACAGACAGAGAAAGAGGGAAGGAGAGTGGCTCCGCTCTGCTCTTAAGGAGTAGTAAGTCCAGAGGGGTGTGGTTTGATGAGAGTTGGTTCTCCTTTGTTTTCAGTGTTGAAGAGAGGAGAGGAGAGGAGGCGAAACTGAAAGGGTGTTGATTTAATTTATTTGCCCTAATGTAAACCGGTTTAGTTTTGAACGGAGGGGAAATGAGGTTAACTATTTATTCGCATCCGCACGCGCTTGAAAAGGAAGGAAGAATGGATGGATGGATGGATGGATTCTTCCTTTCCCAACGTTCAAATTTCTGAGGCATTATTACTACAATGGCAACCATCCCATGCATGCACCCATTCGGACCTAGATGACCTTTCCACTTTGCTGTGGTGGTATGGTCTGGTCAGTTTTCACTAGTGTCCCACACCACACGCCCCTTTTTTTTTCGGCCTTTCGGAAGCCCTACCATCGATTTTTGAGATCAGTCTATCTTTGTTAAACCAACGGCCAAGATCTCCCCAATCCATATATATTACACCCTGTCACGTTGCTAACGGCACCACTTGACCTGAGGGAACCATTTGGGCAAATATGATTGATTGATTCAGTCTTACACACAAGCACAAAACCTTACGCGGTGACAACTGGCGAATGAATATTATTAAAAGAAAAAAAAGGCGATGAAATGGTTGAAAATTTAGCCAGAAATTCAAGTAGTGGGAAAGATTGGTAGAGCGATATCACAAGTTGGTGTAATTTTATATTTTTGGGAGAGATTTCTCCAACGGTTGTCTTGTGTCCAGCCCAGTCCAGTCCAGATTAGAGCACTCCAGGTCAAACCATAACTTTTACTTATTTGCCAGCTACGTGGGAATTCGTTGGTTAAGGCAATATCACAAGTTGTAGGTCGGATTGGACTTCCATTCATCAAAGAGAGCTTCCTTTCTTTTCATAACTTGTTAAATGAAATGAGGAAAATTAAAATATTTTTTCTTTTAAAGCTTGCCGACAATACCCAGAACAAAATGAAGTTGTTTCAAATACAAGAAATTTGTACCCACACCCACAAGCTAGCTACCAGAGACTAGGAAGTCTTGTTAATCGGATTAATGCTCACACCCTGCCATTTTCTCATGCGTATGGAACAATCTTTATTTTTTTACTAAAATTAATATGAAAATTACACCAACTATCCCTTTGATTAAAGTTAGTAGATGCAACACAACAACTGGATTATAAATAATATTTGGCGGTAAAGACTGGTCATATGGTTGTGATGAGGCAACGCGTATGTAATATGTTTGCTGCCAACACAGCACGCCGCACATGGCTATTATAAATAAGGGGCGGGTCTTTCATATATAATTAATCGCCTCCCCTGGGTATTGTTTCTCCATCAATTCATTTATTAATGAATTATTCAGCTGTAGATGTAATGTACCTAATAGGTACGTTTGCATTACACACATATATATAGATAACGTTACATAATGTAGGGTACACATATAATATGTAGGACGTACCACCAGCTTTGTCCAGCTTTTGGTCGATTAGTTGAATATTATAAGATCCAAGGAAAAGGAATCCAGTCACTATTTCGATGCTTCGGATAATATTATTACAGCTCACCTCAATCTCGAATGCCGTGCATGAATACTTTTAATTGGCCCCTCCGCAAAAAAAAAAAAGAGAGTATCAGCGAGCCGACGTCCCTATCCATTTCTGCACTTTCTTTTTTTATGGGCCAGATTCACTGCAAATGAAAGAACCTGCCTTTTCAGCAGACCCAGGGCACCACAGGCCCTGCTTTGCTCTCTCTCTCTCTCGGGTGGAGAAGAGAAGAAAGCAGAGGCACTAGCTAAAGAATCTGAGGTTAGTGGCATGTCCAAGAGAGTCAAAGCTTCCAAAATTTGTACAAATTTCAAGTGCTTTGTCAGTCACATATCAAGTGGACCGAATATCGAATTCGGGAGATGCAATCTCGAGAAGAGTGAGTGAGTGAGTTGCATTTGATTCGTTGTTAAAGTCGTTTGATTGATGGTATCTTTGTGTTTTTTAATCCCTTAAAAAAATAAATTTCAGACAACCTCCTTAAACAAAATATATAAAATAATACAAGGGTCCGTATGAGACTCCAATGGGCCATGATTGGTGTGGAGCTTGATGGGTTATCCTTTTAAGCCTTATTCAGTTGTGTACTCCTTAATCTCATGTATTAGTAACACTGGATCGACTACATAAATGAGACAACCCCTCATTATTATTCTGCATAAATGAGCCACAAAAAAAAACCTAAACCATCTTAAGAAATATTGCTGCATCTGATGGATATACCAAAGTTATTTATATAGGCGCAGTTCTCTCTCACCACCAACCATAAACCTCCCAACAAAGAAACAGGATAAAAAGCTTAAGGTAGCCGAAAGAGTACATGGAGATTTCCCAGAATACACATGCATGCATTCACGAAATCCTCTTCAGTCCTAATTTGTCTTAACACATCTCGTAGCCCCTCCTCATTCTGCAAGCAAGACCGAACACCAGCCAACATACACCAGAGAAAACAACATATTCTACGGACATTGTTGATAAAAGTTTACAATAGCATAACCGAAACAAACTAGCAAACTCTTCTCAGTTACCCTCTTTCCCCATATTCTGCAGGCCTTAGACTTCGGATGATGCTTGATCCTCTTCCTCTCCCAGCACCCTTTTAAGCATCCTTCTAATTTGTGTCACGTCATCTGCCATCTCCTTTTGAATCACACCATCAGGCATATCAAAGGTCCTCCTCTTGATAGAGAGCAATTTGCCTGGAGGTTGAGGGTCCACCACATCCAGCATTGCTTCAAGCTCATCCAGAATTGACTTCTTTGATCCCCTCACCATCAGATCAGCACCCTAAAATTGGAAGACCCAACCAGGGGAAAGTAAAACTGAGATAAGTCCTCTTCTAAATAATACATATCTCAAGAGTCAAGACCAAATGATACTTTTTTTTCTGCCATTTTCTTAACTATTACAATCCTGAGAAACCCTCTTTAGCAACTCCCTAGCAGCATGGATGATGGAATGTGGATATAAGTGATCACTCCACATGTCTTGCTTACATCTCAGTGGGACCTATGTTGATGAAGGCGAGAAAAATGTGACTCGTGGTAAAGAAAGAGGATAAATTTCAGCTCCTCTAACACGCAAAAGTCCAAGCAGAAACATGAGAAAAATAGGTTATGCAACCACAACAACAGGTACATCAATGTGAGGACTCATTGTCATGCCACCACCAAAAATCACCTGCCCTAAAACTAAAACTGAAGGTGCTGCAGTAAGCTATTATTGGAGTTTGTATATGTGATCCTAACAAAACCAAAATCTTGACTGCAATAAAATAGGCAATACCTCAATAGCATCAACTGTAAGTAGCAGGACAATGATCTTTTCTGAGAACCTCTGGCGTTCCTCTGTATCACGAGCTATCCTACGACGGTAGGAGAAATTATTGAACAGTGACCTGATTTCCTTCAACCTAGCTTTAGCCATAGCTAACTCTTTGAGAGCACAAAGAACTCGGGATCGGCGAACTAAATAAGCCTTGAAGCTCATCTGGATCAACAGTGCAGCATCCTGAGGAGATAGTTCCTTATTCTTTCCCTTTGCAGCTCGAAGAGCCCCAGCTCTCTTGGAAAAAGCCTAACCAATTCACCAGAAACAAAACATATGAAAAAGTGTATATTATGAGTCAGCAATGTGCACGGGTTCTCTTCTGCTAATCGTACATATGCTACAGAACAATGCATAACTAAAAGAACCACGCTATGGTGCAATTCCGGTGCAGCTTTTTTTGAAACCCAATCCAAAAAATCAGACCAAGTTGGGTACAAATTGTTGAGCTAATGGAGAGATAAGATTTCCATGAATGGTGCAACGTGAGATGCACACACGCCAAAAAAAGAGAATGAAGGGAATGGCTAGTCACATTGTCGAGAAAATAGAGTTATATGCATGAACTTGAACACTGATATGTGAAACAAGCATATCTGGTGATAAACAATTAGAACTAAATGGATCACAACAATTTCTGCCGAGTTCGAGCAGCTCCCAGCTGGTTAAGGTGAAGAATATACTCCGACTAAATCATGCCTTCATCTTTCTTGAAAAAGTTAGATTATTTGACTGAAGGTATACTAAATGGACACTACAAGTAGGATAAATATTATAAAGCAAATGATTAAAGATTTGCAGTGTCCTGCAAACTACAAAATAAGTCCCTTACTGCGCCGAGAAGAGAACCTCAGCTCGATGCTTCAAACGATAATGCTTCACAAAAGACGTAAGCATGATAAGGACATTTCTGATAATACCTGTCTCAGAACAACAGATCCATGGTCAGTGGGCTCCTCGATCTCGACCATACGCGTGAAGGACCTCCCTTTCTTGCACTTCTTTTCATTATGCTTCTTGTCTTTCTTATCCTTCTTCTCCTTCTTCTCTGAGCCGGAATCGCTGCTCTCATAGGCGTCTCTGTTGGATGCCTTCCACGTGTAAGTCCACGTGACAGGAACTTCCTCCCCCTTGTTCTTTAACTCTGCTGTCCATTTATAGCTCTTTCCTTCCTTGTTCTTATGGTGATTGTGAGAGTGGTGGCGACCGTGGTGGTCACGGTGCTTCTCCTGCTGCTCTTCCCTTGCCCCTTCTATCGCTGCGATGAACTTGTATTTTCTGTGGGTATCCACCCCTTTGATCTCCGTAGTCAAGGTATACTTGCGATCAGTAGCAGCGATCCTCCTGGAGCTAATCAGACGATCAAACTTGGACTCCAGGGCGGAGATTCGATCGGAGAGGCTCAGCAAGTAGGAAGACTCGGGCAAGATCCGATGGTGGGTCCTGCGGTAGGAGCTGAGACATGGGGTTTTGTCCAACTGGATGAGATCGGTGACGGTGTGGAAGAGCTCGAATGGAGTGGGTTCGAACGCTAAGAGATCGAGAGATGAAATGATACGCTCGCGATAGTATGGGTCGAATGTTAGGGTTTCTGGGGAGAATAGGAAAGGGGAGAGATGGTACGGGTCCATGGCTTCGGAGCAGAGACAATCAAAAGAATTTTTTTTCTTCTCAGGTTAACTAGAATGATGGTATTGGTTGATGTGGAGAGGCGGTGAGTGAGTAAAGGAACAACACAGCACAACAGCTTGGCGATGAAAGAGGAAGGGGAAGGGTGAGGGGATGGATAGAAAGAAAGGCAGGATGGGAAAGAAGAAGGCTAATGAAAGGACAAAACTTTCTGCGGAGAACGAGGTAGGAAGATTAGAATTAGGAAAAGCGGGGCGAGAAGCTCAAAGTTGGCGAGCGGGACAGGGGCATACTCGGAATTCAAGGGGGGAAGGTAGGTTGAAGTCGGGATTCGCGGGTAATCTGTGGGACTGAGTGGACGAAAAGGGGCTTGGATTGAGCACTGAATTACTACGGGTCCGAGGAGCTTATGTGGGATGATTCCAAGCAAAACATGGGCGGGAAAGGAAATAGGGATCAGATGGGATCGCTCGGGTGGGAGCAGTGAAACATGTGGGAGGTCTGATCTTATAGGCCCACATTGTTCACATCTTTCTTTTTATTAATCTTTGGCTTTTTAAAAAAATAAAAGAAAATCTTTTCGAGTCACACGTTTTTTCTCTTTATGATGGTGGTGTACATCCACAATATTACTTAATATCTCTCCACAAACAATCCACCATAAGATAGAGGCCGCGTGTTCTTTTTTTGGGCTCATGCTCTTGATTGGGCCTGAGGTGCGGGACTCAACTATAGTCTCGTCTGCTCTTCTACTACTACTACGACTCCTTTGACTGAGTGAGTGCTCCTCCCGTCCTACATTGGATCCTAACTTAGTAAATGGTCACTATTACTTTCCATAACAAAGTCACATTATATACAACCTACCTTAGACAAGAGTATTTGAGTTTGCACTGGGGTTATAATTATAGACAAGCATAGGCATAAGCATACCCACCCCCTACAGTTTGTTCTGCCAATTGGAGCCTTGAAGTTGAACATAAGCTACTGATCAAAATCATTTGACTGAGCTATACTCTCTTTTTCTCTCCCTCTCTATGTATATATAGAATTACTTGGATAATATATGAATCAAACATCATCAAACGTGGAAGAAGCTTGTACACGTAGAAGAAATTAGCTAATCAATGGAACCGAATCTAATACAGGGGTGTTATATATATATATATATATATATATATATATATATATATCATTGATAGGGATCATCGATTGTGAGAAGGAGGGCGCATTTTTGGCCTCGAGTAATCTGAGAAAAATCCAGTACCATATTTCTCCAATCTGCTCTTTGGACGGCTCTATTGTTCTGGCCTGCAGGACAGTGAAACAAAACGTTTGTTTGGCGCCCGGAGACATGGTGACTGATCAATAATATTCACCTTCCTATGATCATAGTTATGATTGGCAGACCTACGTGACCCAGTATCAACATCCACAAACACGCATGATTTCCCCCCTCTACCCCCGGATTTGCGGCTCTCAACACACACTCACTCCATCACCGCTGCCATTTCCATGGTAGTCTTGTTCTATCTCTGTCCGGTGATCAATTCTTTTCCATTCCTCCAACCGATGTTTTATCGTAAAAAAATTATTATAATAGATCAAGTCTATTATATCTTAAAACTTTTATATATAGTTTCAATGTATCATAAATTATGCTGGTTTTCTGACTCTGGAAAAGATTAGCCTCGGTGTACAGGTTCAATGGGGCAAAATGTCGTCACAAGATTAAGCCATTTTTGAGCATTTTGGATACGCAGAACCTGTACGTTTACTAATACTCCAAGTCTGCCGGCAAATAGATTTACTTTTGAAACTCGAATGTGCTGCTGGATGTTACTTTCATACAAAATCAACCAGCTAATTGAAGTCAATGGATTGGTGGGAGAGGAGAATTCCAAATACTCCTCACCCATGGTCATGGTCATGTTCCCATATTGCAACGCGTTCAAATTGAATGGAAGTGGAGGAGGATGATCCATGTCCTTGGCCCCATATACATCTTCTCTCTGTTCGTTGCCTGCATATACCGAAATTTCCCAAGATCCGACAAATGGAGGGCGGCGTTATTATTTGTTTGATTTTGCACCACTGCTACCTATTTCTGACCCGTGCAGTTGCTGGAAAGACCGAAAGCCAGAAAAATCTGGCCGCACCTGGAAGTTTAAAAGTTAGGCAACTTAAAAACGAAGAAAATCATCGTTAATTGAATCATGATTAGCCATGCCCAAAAATGGCATGTACTCATCCGATTAACCCTAATCCGCCATACACCATTACCACTCTTGTTGAGATTTCTGATCCCCAAACTACATCTGTAACTAATACCACCAAGTTAAAAAAATACGACTGGAAGTATTTTATTTATCAATGATACAGGTACAAGTCCTCTAATAACTTCATATTTAAGAGTCAAGTAAAAATAACAGAAATTATTTGGGATATATTAAGGAATAAAATAAAAGATATTCAAGAATATTGTCAATTTAAACTTGTAAATCATGTTGTTGCAATTCATTTATTTTTATTCATATCCACCAAATAGAATTAAGAATTTAAATCACTTGAATTCCCTTTATGCTTTTAGGTCGTGATTCATCTGGAAGCATGGACGATAATGCTAAGTCCACTCAAATAGTTAATCATAGCCAAGCAGCTATACAGTTGATTGAGTAGGCCAAATCCCACAAGGGAACTTCAAACACAAACAAATCCATCCCCTCTCCTCTTTCTATAAAAGCCATGGAACCCTCTTGATCTCTTCACTCACCCAGTCATCACCTTTTCTCAACCCCTCCCTATTATCACCAGCTTTCAGAACGGAAGGAAAAATGGGGATGATTAATAACACCGTTAGTAGGCTAGTCTTCCTTGTCCTCCTTACTGGTCTACCCTTCATTTGTTATGGCTCTTCGGCCACCGGAACCGCCAGCACCATTTCTTTCATAAAGTCATCTTGCTCCTCAACCCGGTATCCAACCTTGTGCGTGCAGTCTCTGACGTCCTACGCCAGCACAATCCAACAGAATAACAAGCAGCAGCTTGCTCAGGCGGCTCTGTCCGAGAGCCTCGTGAGGGCCCACGCAGCCAAGGAGTACGTGGCGCAATCGATCAAGTTCAGGGGGTTGAGGGCGAGGGAGTACGCGGCCATCAAGGACTGCCTTGAACAAATGGGTGACTCAGTTGACAGGCTGAGCAAGTCAGTGGAGGAGCTGAAGGGGATGCATATGCATCCGGGCAAGTCAAACTCGAACCAACCAGAGTTCATATGGCACGTCAGCAATATCCAGACGTGGGTGAGCGCCGCGCTGACCGACGTGAACACCTGCTTTGACGGTTATTCCAGCAAGGCCCTTAACGGAAAGCTCAAGACCTCCATTAGAGAACGTGTCCTAAACGTTGCCCAGGTAACCAGCAACGCCCTCGCCCTCGTCAACCGCTTCGCATCCAGCTGATCAATGATCCATGGGAAGCGAGAGCTATTAGTTTTCCTACCTACCTACCTACCATACCGTGAGATATATGCAGAGAGGGGGATGCAGAACAGCTATACTTGATATACATAAAGCCAGCCTCCATCCCATCATAATATACGCATGTATGTTTTTGTTTAATAATCAATGTCTACCTTGAAGGAATGATGTGTGTGTATCTATGTTGCCTAAGCAAGAACTCGAACAACTCAAACATATAAAAGATGCATAATGTTGTTATGACAAGATCCCGGCGGCTCGGAAAATTAATTAGATGACCATTTAGATAGAGGCCAACTGAGTTTCCGGCGGCGTTTGTATCAGGATTAGTATAAGAATATTATTATATTGAAATATGTAGAAGAAGAAAAAGGGAACGGTAACCGAAACCAATTTTGCTCCGTGATCTACGGAACACTTGTCTGAAACCATGTGAGTTCTGGACTTTTCCTTTAATAGAATTGAGATAATAGCCAATCAACCACTTTTCTTCGTCTTCCCTCCAGTTACGGCAACACTTGTCTTTTTTCAATTTAGTTATAAATGAAGCAAAAGAAAACTATCTATTCTCTTTCTTTTTTTTCTTCTCTATTGTTTTAGGAAAATATACATATATGAAAATATACTCGGGTCCTGTAACTGTAAAACCACCCACTACAGCCGTCAACATGAACACAATACACACAAACCCATCCATGTTACTCTTGCAAATCATCACCAAGTTCCCAACATGAATATCAGCTGAGAACGGAAAAATATGTTAAGACCACCCAAAGAACCGTCGTGAGTAGCCATAAATTACCCCGTCTAATGGTGATTGCAGATGAGGTTGGCTTCTCGGGCCTGGAGAAAATTATAGAAAAATTAAAAGGGGTTTTAATTGGTTATATGGAATTTAACTTAGGCAGAAGAAGACAGCAAAAAGAAAGGAAACTCGCATACTTGTGCTTGTTTGCCAGAGCTCCACAGTAGAGAACATTAGCAGGCCCATCTCGGTTTCACCATTTTCCTCAGGATTCACAATCCTCATGTAAGTTTCTTGCCCGAGATACCATCTATCAAGATTCTCTGTTCTTATATTCCAGACTCCTGGACTGTCCAGCGAAATAAGAACTGTAGTCCAACCACCAGGATAAACCTTCACACCGAGTGCAATAAATGTAAGGATAACAACAAATGCAAATGAAATCAGGAGGATGACTCTCCAGCACACCATGTTCAACCTTCTCTGGGAATGAGAAAAACTTCCTACCCATTTATATTGTCCTGCACGCTCTAGTTCCACTGTAAGTATAAAGAATAAAGCTGGGGACTAACCGGTGTAGTGGACCTTGAGATTGCATCCCATCTATTATACGAACCTCTGCTGTTCTCCGTCCAGTCACCATAATCCATTCTGCATTAGGTGATCAAACAGAGATTGTTAAATTATAGAAAAAAAGGCACAACAATATATCCATGGCTGGTGATAATGAAGCGAAAATAAAAGCTTACCCAACAACGAAAAAGGAGTAACCATCAATATGAAAGCTCTGCATTACAGTGTCATTGTTTTGAAAGACAACTTCAATAAACCCCTTATATGTGGCATTGATCAGAGATACATCTATCTTGGGTGGCCGATCAAGTGGTTTACTTGGAAAATCCAGTTTATAGATCCCCTTCACATTATACTGATCAGCAAGCCTAACAAGTGTAGTAAGATTGTGGAATGATATACCATTGAGTGAGGTTCTCAGTTTCCCATCAATGGTAACTGGTGCTACAGCCTTTAGAAAGTACGAATCTGTCACGTTGATCGAACCATAATGAAAAGAGCCCTGAGGATTTGGTCGAGCCCCGCTAGAAGTTACATTTTGCCTGGTCAACAACAAGAAAAGAATTGTGATATGTACCTTCAGTGATCAGTGACTCAGAGTTGGTGAATGTACACAGAAGAAGCAAGAGTGGATAAAGTGAGAGTATGGCCCGCCATGGAAGCATACCTGATGGACTTGGCCTGGTTCATGGACATTGTCTTGTCATAAACATCATTAGGTGGATCAGGTAGAGGACCAGTTGCAGGTCCTTTGGAATTGGAGTAGTGTAAAACAGCAACACCTGTGACTCTCTGCCAAAGAGATTCATTTACAAACCTTGCACTTGCGACGATGTAGTAATCACTACTCGCGTTTTGATCCATTGAAACTAAAAAGGAGAATGACTGCCCAACATGAATATCCAAGCTCGTATAATTCTGCTGCACTGTATAGGTACCTTCTGTTTCCACTAAGAGAAGGTTATGATTCTGAATTCTAAAATTCAGACTAGTTAAAGTACCAACATTGTGTACTCGGAATCGATAAGTTTTCCCTGTAGAGGAGTGACCAAGTTCAAGTATATGAGCTGAAATAACATTATCGAGACCTTTATACAAGGAAAATATAAACAAACCTGGTACAACATTTACAGTTTCGTATGATATGCCATCAGGCACCAGCGAGGTGTTGTATCTGAATGGCCCCTTTCCATTGATGAGAACACCATCTGGGATTCCAAGATCCTTCCCTGCATCAAGCGAAGACCTCAGTGTCTGAAAGTGGATGAAAACAAGTTCAGTACCTCCCATCAAACTTGAAGTAAAACGATCACAAGCACACACCATCTTAAATATCAGTGATCAACTAACCGTGTGATTTCGAGTGTACCAGTCTCCAATTGTTAATATTATATCCCCATCCGGCTGTCCAAAAGGAACGGGAATAATGTCCCTGTTATTGATGACAAAGGTGCTGAATCCACCTGAAGCTCTTTGTAGGTTGAGTGATGGGGAGTAGAAGAAGCTACCGATCTGATCCTTCACCTGGAAACTGTAAGTCCAGTTCCATTTTGCGGGAATTGGACAATTGGTGCCAGTAAAGCCATCTTGCCATGAATTCTTCCTCATTTGAATCCCAGGCCTGTCATAAATGGTGAACAAATTTCTGTCAAACAACATTGCAAATACATTCCAGGTCATTAGGAAGGGTTCATCTAGGCCATTATGGATATTGACTATAACGTTGTAATTAGTGGTGGCATTAATGGTTGGCCCTGGGAACTTCCCATTAACTGCTATAACCTGTGATTGGCACAGTTGTTCCAGATAGTTCCAATCAGCTTCTATACGATTTAAACAGTGTTCTCCCGTGCAAATTAACCGGAAAATGGACGATTACAGAGTACACTACATAAGATGAGTGAGCCATATGCAGCAGAGATATCGATCAGAAGCCCCTCGCTACTCGTAATTGGACCAACTATATATAATCAGTTTGAAGAATCGTGAGGAAATTAGGAATTCGTAGATCTCACCCATGTCAGGGAGATCAAATCAAGAAATACGTCCTGGAATGACAAAATAAGAAAAAGAAAATTCGCAAACAGCAAAACCAGGTAGACACGTCCACCTGCCATTAGCCACACAAACATTCCTCTAACTTTGCACTAGTTGTACCGTAGTCCAAGCAAGGACAAAAACTAGATTGAAGAATGCCGATATGTCCAGTTAAATATCAACATTTCGGAAAGGTTTTAGGAAATTACAGATGGTATAGAAGCCCATTTCAGATCAAAATAACGAAACAGCATTCTACCAGTAGAAATAGCATATAATGCAGAACGAATGGGCATCTAATAAACAAAGAGGAGAAAAAAACAGGAGAAAGAGAGACCTGCCGGGAGCAAGGTTGAAAGAAGCCGGGAGTAATGCTGGAATATTCATGGGTGAGGTGGCAAAAGATGCTAAAGGCAATGTGGTACAAGTTGCCGGAAGAGTAGGCTCAATAGTTAAAAGTCGATGGTCCCTTTTACAGCAACCTTCCACCAGACATGCTGTGCAAGAGCGGCTTATTGAAGCTGCAGCGTCCACGGGATCATTTCTAAGGAAAGGTATCTCTGAGACTAAAGATAAAGTCTATGTAGGCAAGACAAAGGTTGAAGAGGTAACCTAATTTTAATAGATTGTTTGATGTCATATTTTGATTGCCATCCGAATGTGTATATTGTATACAAACCTTCTAGTTAGAGTATTATATCTAGATCTGATGCTTTCAAGTTGGTGAAATTTTTAGGTAGCTAAAATGACTGCCCAGAAAAGTAAAACTGTATTAACTGACATTGAAAGGTGGCAAAAGGTACATGGTTCTTTCTTCCCTCCCTGGATTTCATCCCCTTTTCATTTATGTTCTTTTTGGTAGCAAGAAATGTGAACAATATGAGATTTGAAGAGTATTTTTAATAACTACGTTACAAAAGTTGGAATAAGTGATTATATTTTGATAGACTTTCTTCTTACTGTCATGGAATGAGCATTCCCCACAAATAATTAGGGAATATCCATTCCATGATACTGTTCATTAAAATGAAATCACATCCACTAACTATTCTACTGTAATTAAGGAAAAACACTCTTCAAATCCTATTTTGTTTCCACTCCATCAATTCCTTGATACCAAACCAGATCTTTTAGTATTTCTGGTGGTTTCTTATGAGAAACTTATGTTGATTGCAGGGAGTTGCCAGCACGGATGGTACAAATTGACTACAGAATGTGTTTAACTAAATATTCAACATTTGGTTAACTCATGCTGAAACTAGCCAGTAATAATATTTTATCAGATTTTATACTTCCTCACAGTTTTTTTCTTCTTTCTCCTTAGCATTTGGAGTCCCCATTGAAATTACGGTGCAGCGTCAACAGGCAACCTCGGCTGTTCCTCATATTTTGGTTAAATGTGCCGATTACCTTGTCTTATCAGGTGATCTGTCTTCCTTGGACGGTTTAATCTGTTATGTAGCTATAGTGATTTATGTGATAATGTTTTACGTTGTGTATTAGGGCTTAACTCGCCCAACCTGTTTAAGTCTGAAGGAGACAAGAAGGTTGTTCAGCAGTTGATTTCATTATACAACTCTGGTACTTTTAATATTTTCCTCTATTAAAACTTTCACCTATTTTTTAACTTTTGAAAACTTTTAATTAACACTAGTTAGGTTTTATACTGCAGATTTGAACTCATCCTTACCTGATGGCATGAATCCACTGGACGTGGCAGCCCTGGCAAAGTGTTACCTTGCAAGTCTTCCTGAACCTCTAACAACCTTCAAGCTTTATGAGGATATTAGAAGTGCTCGTTCAAGTATAAATGCGATGAGGAACATACTGAAAAATCTTCCTAATGTAAACTACATGACCCTCGAATATATAACAGCGCTTTTGCTCCATGTTAGCCAAAAGTCTCTCGTTAATAAGGTAAGAATTTATCTGTTTCCTTCGTTCTCTGAGTTTGTGTAGTACGTGCATATAGTCTTCAGTATGTCAGCTTTCTCTATGCTTCCTTCATAATGACTGCAGATGGATGTCCGAACCCTTGCTATGGAGATGGCCCCTGTGATTATGTGGGAGCAAGGGCACAAACCTGACCTTTATAAGCAATACTGGAGTAGTGCTGAAAAGAACCAAAAGAGTTCGGAGAGTTTGCCCACTTATAGTGCTTGGGATATGCTAGAAGGTTAGACATTTAATTTAAACCTTATTTAACTTATAGTGCTTGGGAGTAAAATTGTTTGTCAGGAGGAAATAGATGCACCATTATCCTATTGTTTTTGTTACAGAAGAAGATGGAACTGTAGACCCGGGCCCCTTGGATGATGGTGTTCCGATAGATTATGGTGCAATTGAGGCCATACAATGCTTGATAGAACACCATAATGCAATCTTCACAGATGCAAACGAAACAATTTGGAGCTGATTTGAGGGAGGAAATGCTGCCTTCTCTTGTACAGTCAGGAGTCTTGAATCGCCTTCATGGTTCATAATACAAAATTTTAGAGTCAGTTGACAGGTAGTTGGTTCTGTAAAGTGCAGTGAAGAGGAAACATTTGTGTCGACTGGGACTGTTTATTTCTCTTTGTGAAGTTGGGTCTTCATTTGCCTTCCTCACTGACACCATCATCTCTTGTTCTTCGTTGTGGCAATGCATATGGGCTTTATAACAAACTCATGAGATGTTGAATCATTTCTCCACTTAATAGTATTATATATTTAGGTTAAGATAATAAAACCACCATCTCGGATGAGATGGTTTCATAATTGTGCCACTTTCAGCAACATTTAAGAGGTTCCCTAAGTGATATACGGCATCAACACTGAACATGAATTTAAAATTTGTGGTAATACTAAAATATTTTCTTTAATACATTTTTTTGCTCTATTTCCTCCAAAAATTCTATCAATGTCATATTTTGGTTCATTGGATTGGCACTTATAGTAATAGCTTGTTATCCTACTGACCAACTGACTTTATACTTTTAAGCTTTTTTATGGTCAATCTTCAAAAATTCTCCTAAGCATGTAAGGAGAGCTCAATGTTGGGAAACACCTCTCTTACTCTTTTAGGAGAAACTTCTCATTACACACCTCCCGTAAGTTCACGGCCTCCAATTGCAATCCCTCGTCGAAAATTTGAGATAATTGAGTCTTAGTATTTCCTTCAATGATTTGATTACATTGATTATTACTTTTTATAGACAATATAAAATACACTGTTAAATCATGTGACAGATGCCCAGATACAACCGGCATAGAGGCTGCGTGGGATGCGGGAGGCAAGGCACAACTATAGGACCTTGCAATCTAATCTGGTGAGCAGTTGTGTATAACCATACTTGTTCATATACCACAAAACTAAAAGATATTCATGGCAAAAAATAAACCCTGATCGCAATGACGATACTTTTAATTGGTTTACCATCCAGCTTTGGTTTACCTTCACATTGGCTTACACGAGTTTCAACAGGCGTAGCCCAACCTGAAAGTTATAATATAGACTGATCAGTATTTTCAAAGCCAATGCATATCATGAAAAAATTAATCTATCTTGATGATCTATATTAAATTAAAAACTGTTGAAACAGCTGGAAAGATCATCGGTTGCTGCAGAAACTGCAAGAAATATAAGCTCGTCACCTGAAGATTCGATCAATGTTATGACACTAACTTACGCGTACCATTTCCCAAAGCAAGGTTTGAACTAATTGACTGAGATTCTGGTCGACTGGTGCTGGGGATGAAGAGGAAGAATTTGAATTGCCACATGGGTGATCCATGAGGGGCGTCTTGTTTTTCCTTGGTCTGTGGTTATGAAGAGAAGGCCATATAGCTGCTGGTGGTGTTAAAGCATATAGGATTGACTTCTACTGAATTTTCCTTCGTAAAAAAGAATATTCTACACTGAGAAAAACTAGTTACTTGTTTGTTTTGTTAGGCTAATAATATTATGCAAGTGTCTAACTTTGATAACATGCCTGTGTCCAGTCACCCGGGCAGACCCAACCAGGTAGCTGGATGACCGGGTCCAAGGACTCAGATGCCCAAGTCAGATCTGATATGGCGTACAAGTTCCAGGACCCAAAGCTGGACCCGTAGCTGAGTCCAAGTCATCATGAACCGAAGTCCAGGTCATCATGAACAGACCATGTCCTTCGCCAGCCATATTTCCTTCTGAAAAATTGGGCATATATTTCCGTACCCCCTAGCTGCCCTGCAGCATCTAGAATACATAATCTTCTATCCCTTTCCTTTCAATTGAACCTGACATTTTTATGATAAGTGTTTTTATGCTAAGTGTTGAATCTGGCGTTTTGAAGGATCATCTCGAGTTATATCTATTTATAAAATCAATCTCTCTAGCTCTGAATAGCTCCTCGAAAATCTAAACTCTAAAGTCATGCTTGTGAAGGATATGCTCACTCTTTTAAGTGGCTACTCTGGAAATATACAAGCAGAACATTAAGTAAAGCAATGTTCAGCTACATAGGGATCAGCCATACCCATATATATTCAAAATAAAAGCAATAATAATAATAGCAATCATCATGGCATATATGCAATGTAGGCAAGACTAAAAGAAATAAAATAATCACCAGCCTCATGGTAATTCATTTGATTATAAATGATTTAAACAAAATAATTGTAATCTATGACGAATAAAAGGTTGGTGTAAATTATCCATTTAAAAAGAATAAGAACAAGAAAGAAAACAACGATGATGAGGCCTCAGAAGTGTCAAATTGTGTAATCACCAAATATTCAGGCAATGTAGGCAAGACTAAAAGAAACAGACATCATCACCGGCCTCATCGTGGTTTATCAGTCATCATCAAATCTTTTCGTTAGAGATCTCCATTAAAAAGTCTTATCTTAGACTTTCATCACCCTCGTTACTAACTTGTCGGGAATGATAAAGTATCATTTAGAGGTCGCGGTTGACAAAATCACATCAATAACACTGTTTAGGGCACATCAATAGGTGGAGTTGAGAGGCATGACCACCTTTAGAGAAACAAATGGAACAGAATTCTTACCTAAAAAAACATTCTTCAACTCATAGAGGCAGCGACAGCCCAAGCCGTAGCTAGAGAAGAACATAGCTGAAACTACTTTAGTACTAAGGAGAGTTTCTGAAAGGCAAGTCAAATTGTCATCCCTTTGATCGAGGCGGCGCAGCATATTAGACAGATGGTGGGTTACAGGTGAATTTATACTACTATAAACTTCAATGTTAATCAAGCCCTCGAAGAAACGGAGATTTTTAGGGTTTTCCATGAAGTGCCATCTCGTTGGGCCTTTTCTCGGCCTTTATAATATGGGCCTTTCACGGGCTTTATAATATGGGCCTTCCATGAGTTCTATAAACTGTTACCGTAGTCCACGGTTTAATTCCGTTGTTTTCATACTCCCTCGCGTTGAACTTGAAGTTCCCATTGGCAGGAGAGGGAGATAGATGAAAGTCCACATGGATTACTCTTTTAAGAGTGCTCTACATCTAGACCAATGGATCCACAGCACTATAATATGGTTCCGATATCATGGAAATGGCTGAGAATGTTGTGCTTTAATACCCACAGAATTATTAATTATGTTCTTTTCAAGGGAGTGCGGGAGTGCATAGAATGTCATTTTGAATTTTTTGTTCGTTGTTGGACAAATGGTAGATTGAGGATATAGATACTGGCCTTTCCAATGATGTAATATCAATTTATTCATAAAGAAAATGTAAAACGAGTGATAATAATCTTGCAGTAACAGTTAACTTGGTGCCTATCCCGGGGCAAGAAAGGAGTGATAATAATCTTTACCAGAAACTGAATTTGCTTCAGATATGGCCATAATGGAATCTCAATCACCTTCAAAAGTACCAGATGTCTTGAGCTGGACATGTCAGAGGGATTTGTACTTCTCAATAAGCCGAGAAGCATGGAGACGAGACGTAGGCTTCAAAGTGCAGCCCAAACTTTGAAGGTATGATATCTACATTCCACGTGAAAACTTTAGTTTGCACAAAAGATTACAACTATAAATCTCATCAATAACTCTGCTCATGCATTTTCTTTTTTAAGCAAATAAGTCTAATATAAACTGAGAAAACAGATACTGCAGCACTTGCAATTCCACTATAATAGACATTAGATAAGAATAAATCCAGTGGATCTATTGTTGTCTTTGATTACGGTCAGTTATAGGTATTTTCGAGACTGTTGCGAAATGTTACATATATAAAATTACGCCGACGCTACATTACCACATTTGGTGAATTCTTCCCAAATATTTCTTTAACTCTACACGTTATATCGCTCAATATGTCAAGATGAAAGAAGTTGGGGAATATATACCTGTTTAGATGTGGGGGCAGATGAACCCATAGATTTTTCTACTCTTAGTTTCTGAAAGTGTTCCTGAAATGCGGATATCTTAAGGATTCAATGCAATGGTGCCACCCAATTTCTGATATGAATATATAATTCTAAAGTTGTTGAGTAAACCGTAGAAGTAAGCTGAAAGTTTTGCTTTTAGTAAAAAATAACATGGTAATATCTGTAAATTTCTGCTTGGCCCAGTAAATTCACTTATCAATAAGTTTATTATATGTCAAATTCATGGGTGTAAATTCCCCAAATAAGAATGTTATCAATAAATTTTACCTGTTTCTCTCTCGTTAGATGAGCGCGTTGATCAGCGGGTAGTTGCTCCCATCTTAAAATCTGTTATTGAATAAAGAATAACCTCAGTTAGCAGCATGTAATTACTATACATGCAAACATTTAACTCTACCAAAATGAAGGAATACTTACATGTTCTGCATATTGAAATGCCTCAGCAGAGGTCAAACATGACTTTAGTGCACATAGAACATCCTGAGAAAAACTTGTGCCAGACACACATTAAACAAAGAACATAGCTGATCTGATGGAAAAAAATTGAGGTGGAAGGACTAAGGTGTTTTGAAATTATACGAATTAAAATGATGATGAAACCTTTGCATGAATGTGGGTTAAGAAAGCAATCAGAGGGGAGTAGCACACAGGCTTTCAATGGTTTTGAGAGAAATTCCCCTGACCTAGCAAGTGTGGAGGAATGACCCCATTCACACTAGCACCATTAATTTTCCGTTTGGACATCCGAATCTCAGATGATGCGGCCATGACCCTCTTTTTGAGTAATCAGCCCGGGCAAGAAATTTTCCCTTGTTAAAATCACTATGTTGAACATTTTAAATATTCTCAAGAGAATACTATTTGTAAAATTTAACATTTGGAATGTCTCTTTTCTCTAAATGGTAAATGAGAACTAAAGGCAGATATTGAAGCATTAAGATTCCATCAAAAGAGAAAACCTGGTCATGGACTAAAGATAAAGAGATAAAGGAAAGCTGCAATTCTGACCTTATGCCTGTTCTTAACCCTGAGTCGCTCATCAATCACAAAACCAACCTGCAAAGTAGGATGTAGCTAGATATTGTTGGCAAAGGAAATATAAGGCTTGCATGCAGCCACATGAACCATATCTAAAGCAGGAACACATGATCAGTCCAAGAAATGATCTGAATCAGATTCATGTAATATTCACCTTGGCAAGCAACCTTTTAGGGTCTTTAAATGCTTTAGTTTTTGCCCATTGATGGAATAAATGAGAAACAACCAATCTATCATCTACATCGAATCTGTAAACCATGCAGAAAGGTGAAATATTTAAAACCCAAGGATAATACGTTATTTTTAGAACACGTTAAAGCCTTCCAGCTTTTATTACCTTTTGAGGAAATTATTTCCATTGGATGTCTCCACCATTATGGATGCATCCTTAACTGCCATGTTGGTATGATTTACATAGCACTCATCTGGTCTTGCTTCTTCTGTAATACATTGCTTATTAGCTGGATTCTTGAGAGTGCCAGTTGAGATCTGTTCATTGACAAACAATTCTATTGCTCAGTTCAACCTAAAGTTATGAATGTATGCCAAAAGCATCACAAACAAACCTGAAAGTGCACAAGTATATTTGCAAAAAAATATTTTAGAATACAATTTTTTTTCAATTTTGAATAGATGAGGGAAAGCATGCAGAATCATTTTTTTCTCAGGAAGCTCGGGTTACCATATTGTGCAACTCTTGCAGAAAGGATATAATGCTTAGGTTACTCACCTGGAAGTCAAGCAGTTCAACTGGAATTTCTTTAAAAAAGCGTGATGGTTGAAGTATCTAGATGAAATATATGCATAGACAAATGGTAAGTCCCACTAAGCCAAAAATAAGTAATGCATAGAGTAAAATATGCCACAAGATAATGAGGAAAAAATTGGATGTATACTAAACCTGCCAAGTTGAATCCACTGTAACATACAAAATGAAGAGTTTCTTCCGGGCACGTGTCATTGCCACATAGAAGAGCCTTCTTTCCTCCTAGATATAATATTTTACATAAATCTTAATGGTTGATCATGTTCCATTGGCTTGTAAATAACATATGCTGCATACTTACCTCCAATGAGCTCCCATCTTCTTTTGGAACGCCAGTAAATTCATGTATCAGTGGGATCTCAGATTCATTAGCCTATCAAATCAATGGAAACATTAACCAACAGTCAAATATCTGGTAAGTCAGAGTAACTTCCACACCGTCCAAATCTGCCATATGATTTCCAGAGTTCACATGCTTCAACTAATAAAAAGGTATAAACAAAGGAAAAATGGTGAATCTTGACTGTGAGATAAAGACCTCTACCAAGGAAACAGTAGGTGTATTTACAAAACGATCACTAGAGAGAAGCACATGACATGATTATATTCATTTACAATTGCTTCAAGAGGCAGTACAAGTTGTTTAGCAAATGGATATAACCTATAACCTTTACAATGAATACAATATCCCATTCCAAGCCTTTGGACTGCAAAATGACAATAATAAAAAGTTAGCCAGTGAATTGTAGCTTGTGTAATAATATTAAAGGAAAAAAGCAGAAGAGTGAAGAAACCTGATGAATGGTAGTGAGGGCAACAGAATTTTCATTATCATTTATGCGAGAACGAAAATTTCTCTTCTCTCTCTCAGATATAAAATCGATAAAAGCTTTGAGAATGTTCAGACATCCTCTTTCTTCTTTCTCATGACCATATTCTTCTGTAGCTGAGTGGATTGAAATAAAGCTTGCCACATCATCAAGAAGGTACTGAATAACCTGCAAGAGGAAAGACAAACTTTCGATCAAGTGCACCAAACATCTAAATGAAGTGCAACTAAACACAATTCTACTTCACAGTGGGAAAAGACGTTCTAGTAATGAGGCCCAAGTTGAAGAAATGAACTCTTTGAAAAAAACCTTCACCATGATCAGCAATAAAAAATAATCCTTTTAAGTTGAACTATATAGTTTTCACTATCCATCAAGGGCCATTTAAAAGCATGATCAGCATAACTGCACATTCACCAATCAGCATGCCTCTTGTGTATTCTATCCAAGTGAGGTATCCCAATTCAAAAAAAATTATGATGCTTTCTACAATTTGGACTTTCTTTTTGTTCAGCTGCAACTTACAGATCTGAGGTCACTGTCTTCATTCAGAAATTTTCCCCCATCATTATCCACAATTGCTCGCTGTTCTAGGAGAAACCTCTGAAAATGTCAATCAAACAAAAAGGTTACATATGATGGGGAGGAAGTTGCTACTACACCACAAAGAACTCTATTGTCATATTTCTGACCTGAGGTATCATGTTTGCCACTGAAGTTATCACAGTTGAAAGTGATTGCTCCTGTCATCAAAATGAAGCACATAAGTTCAAAAGAACGTTGACTGGCATCAAGTATGTTTTTAGCTTTTCCCAAAAAATTCAACGAGTTGGATTTACTTGTGGTTAATTCTGGACTAAGGTGAAATGTCCTGTTGTATTTTTGCAACTTTATCAAAGGCATAAGTTTGAAAAGATAAAAGCAAGATCCCCTCAGTTCCAGTAGGGTAATTACCCGCTGAACTATATCTTTTATCATATCCAAGGTTGATAATAATTTTCTTCCCTGAGTAAGTTGACTCCTGCAATCAATTAAGAAAAAAAAATAGAGAGAGATGATAAGTGGCTAGTACAAGTAAATTAGTGTATATTATGTCAAAGATTTATTTTTGGCCAAAGGCAGAGATTGACTAATGTCCTTTTTTGGTAAAAGATTTTTCTTATTGATATTAGTCTCCTCTCCTATTTTTTCTTATGCACTTGTGTTACATGTCCACACAACTATTGCAAGCATTCCACCCTTTCTTTTCATCTTCAACCCCAGTATATATTGAAGTAGAAGCGCACACTGCACAAATGCTATTCGTGGGCCACCATATCAGACAAATAATAGCGGAGAGTAAGGCATTGGTGCAACCATTATTGACAATGAAGACATATCAAGGAGACTTGTGGAACATACATGGAAAACCTACCAATTGGAAGTCAACTAAAGAATGTGAAAGTCATTGTAATATGGTTTGTCCGACACTTCTCCCCAAAGCCCCTATAGCAAAGAGAAAATGGAAGCCCTTCAAAAATATTGGGTTGTTGATTCATGGGCACTCAATCACATGACATGAAATGGGGGATTTATTTGATACATCAGTCTTTTTGCACCAGCACCATGTCAATTTGAATAGAGCCTAAATCTTCCTTTTCATCTATCTTTTATCGGCTATAACTGGCATGCAGACTTTCTTAGATCACTGATGGTACTTGTTCCAAAGTTTGAATGCATTCAACGGTGATCTGAATTGAACAAAATCTTCCCTTTTTTGTACTTGGTCTTAGCTAAGACCATAGAAATGCTCTTATTTGGCCGATCCACTTAGAGGACATGCTGGAAATGCAATCAGTCCAGTTCTCTTCCCATTCCCTTATCCGGCCTTGTGCCAAAATCAGTGTCAAGTGTGGAGATCAATCAAGAGAAAACCATCATGATGCGGCAATAACGAAATTTAAAGGTATTCAATATTTTTTTCACTAAATGATCTTGAATCAAGACATGGGTACAAATCCTACAACAAGACAATGTATGTGAAAACTTCAATATTAACTTGGGTGATTCTTTGAAGGGCCATGGAATTTTCCACATCAGCTCATGTGTTGGTACACAACAGCACACCGTAATGGAGTTGTCGATCATTAAAATAGGTACTAGCATGAAGTAGCTCTTTTGAAGAGAAGCAACTCTTACGGCAGCATACTGCTCACTCAAATTCCACAAAGAATCCCAAGATTCAAAAGACAATGCCAATCACTTATTGATTCTTACCCAACAACGACTCACCATATTTCATTTGTTACTCTCTAGATATTTAATTGCATCTCTTTATTTCACAAACACCATGGGGGAAACTTGATTTGCAAGCCACCAAATGCATATTTCTTGGGTATTCAACAACTCAATAAGGATACAAGTATTATTCACCTTCATCAAAGGTCTATTACTTTATGGATGCTACTTTTTTCGAAGAGAATCCATTCATCCTAATTTAGCAAAGAAACAATATGTGATGGAATTATATAATTCAGAGAGTTTGATTTCTTCCATGGATTCACTACTCTCATCTACATCCAGTCTCACCACTTACTCAGATGGACTTCTCACTCTGAAGGATGCTTTACATGATTGCTATTGGTCGTGAACTACATGTTTATTCTAGGAAAAGGCATCAAGAGGAAAATTCAAAGCTTGCAAAGCTCAAATGGATAAAGAATCACCTGGTTTCCAAAATCCAACATGAACACATGAGGCAATGGTGAAACTTTACCATCCTTTTCTGAATCTGAATTGGATAAATAAATTGGATTGGGAAAAAGAATTCGTACGAACACTTAACATGCTATTGATAATTTCGTATCTTACGCTAAGCCATCACCAAGCTATTGAGCCTTGTGTAAGAGGTTTAGGTTTGAAATCCTTCCACTATTCAATGAACCCCCAAAAACCATATTGGAAAGAATGGATATGACGAAACGAGGGCTCTTGAGAGCAAATGAATGTGGCTTATGACCCATTCTCTCATAGGAAGGTACACAATGGGATGCAAATGGATATGCTCTATTAAGCGTAAGGAAGATGGCAGTGTGGAACGATACAAAACGGGATTGGTGGGAAAATACCATGTAGAACCACCAAACTGATTCTAAAAGAATTGGTCCATTGGAAAAGTCTCACACATGTGAGCTCTTCTCTCAATAGATATAAATCAGGATGGACAACTATTCCAGCTTTGCCTAAAGAATGCCTTCCTAAATTGAGAATTTGAAAAGAAAGTTTATATGGATATTCCACCGGAATTTGAAGATGGCGACCTCAATGTGTACAAACTCTAGAAAAACATTTCATGGGCTCAAATAGTCTCCAAGGGCTTGGTTTGACAACTCTAGCCTTGTTCTCAAAAGTGATAGATACAATTTGTACCAATCAAATCATACACTCTCTCAAATATGTTGTAAAATGTAAAATCACTATATTTGATTCCTATGTAGACGACATAGTGGTCACAAACTGTCTCTCAAAGAAAATATGTGATAAATTTTCTCAACGAAGCAGAAAATCTTGGATGCAAACCTGTCGGAATGCTCAAGGACCCAAATATGAAGCTAGAAAGCATGAGGGATATTTCTGTGGATGAATAAAGGCCACTTGCCAACATTTGGTTGGAAAATTGATTCATTTCACTAGCATTTGATCAATCATAACATTCTTTATGAATGTAGTTATCCAATTTATGAATAATCCTTATAATGAGCATTTAGAAGCAGTATATTAAATCTTGATGTATTTACAGAAGGATCATAGAAAATGCTTACTAATGAAAGTTTGTTTGTTCTTCATCAGTTGCAGTTTGGGTTGTTCGATAACTGAAGTTGTAGGCTCTATTGAAGTTGGCCATTTGTTGTTGTGTATTCAATATGTCAATTGGGTTTTCGGTAGTGAAAAATCTATAAAGTACGTTGCAGAAGTTGAATGGTCAGAATTACTTATTTTGGGCACAAAAATAAGTAATTCTGCGTTCTTCCATCAACAAAATAAATAGCATTCACCAATCACTCAATATGTCTGTCCATGATTCTTTTTGGTCGAGTAGAAAGTGAGCGATAATTTGGGGGCTTTAGTTGCCACGACAATACATCGAAGTTGCCACGTGGTGAAGGGGCTCTCGAGTCTAGTCTTTGGAGCCCGTTACTTAAAATATCGTGCCCACCCCGTCAGTGAATCGTGCATGATCCAAAGGAAAGAATCCCATACAAATGCGGATTTCCTGATTACCACTTTGGGAACAAAAGAAAAATTGCCGCTCATAGATGTTTGGCTCCCACATCACTACTATTCTATATGAGATACCTTTCATGTGAGTTGTAATTGGTCGCCGATCACTAAAATGTTGAGACATTTTCTCGTATTAATTATATTTTGTATCCTCAAAATTTTGAAAAACAGTACAAGATCTTTTTTTTACTTAATTTTCTATAGCATTATTCCTAACTTCTTTTTTATATAGATTTTATGCGTATAACAATAATACTTCATTAAAATAAAATGCTGACAACAGAATATCTTGGCTCATGCTCATCCGTTTTCTGTCCCATGAAGTAAATCTATATTTCTTTATAAGGATTCAATGAAGTAATTGGTGGAGTTTTAATATGCGAGCTCACATGAAGATTTCCGTTTTGGTGTATGGATCCTTTGTCTTTAGGCGACCTTGTTGGTTCCGTTCTGAGAATGAAGAAATTTCACAGTCAGGATATATGGAAACCCAGAGTTGCCCTTCATGTAACCGTACCTCTGGTTGTGGATTGTGGTTTTATGACAAGCTCGGAGTTGCCCTCCACAATCGTGGTCAAAAGTACACTTGTTCCACAATCAGAAGCCAATCTAATAAGCTTATCGCTATGGCTGGCCGTGGAGGAGATGGACATCTGAAAAGGCTCCATTTGTATGGGATTCTTTCCTTTGGATCATGCACGATTCACTGACGGGGTGGGCACGATATTTTAAGTAACGGGCTCCAAAGACTAGACTCGAGAGCCCCTTCACCACGTGGCAACTTCGATGTATTGTCGTGGCAACTAAAGCCCCCAAATTATCGCTCACTTTCTACTCGACCAAAAAGAATCATGGACAGACATATTGAGTGATTGGTGAATGCTATTTATTTTGTTGATGGAAGAACGCATGATATACTATAACATGATATGACTTTAATATATATATTTTAAAGAAAAGACCGATAAAATCATCGTCAAAAATCTTAATAGGGTCGTTATATTCACATACATTTAGGGAACATTTTTCCGTCCGATTGACGTTCGTGCCTCCCGACTGAGAGTCAATTCAATCCACCAAAGATCATTACAATCTTCTAAAAGATACATCTCCAAAGATGGGGGGTGTTGAGATTATTGTTAATTCCGTTTGTCCGCGGCGTTAGTAACATTGCTCTTGGACTTACGTATCACCTTCACCTCATGTCGATGGCAGTATCCAGGATAGAATCAATATCAGGGGTCACGATGGCCCTCTTCTCAATGTCACCAAGAATACAGAACTTCCTATCCACAGCATTGACTGCGACCACATTTTGCGGAAATATGCAATCTAAACCAGGTGATACCTGCGTTCCAGGTCAAATTCATAATCACCATGATGGATCGATCCCATATGGCATGGCTGAGGCATCACGGATTTCTGATGCTCGTTAAGAAAAACATAGTAGATATATAATGTAAGCAGGAGGCTGTAGCACAACTCACATCATATGAAGTCTCTCCAAGCTTCAACCTGATCTTACCACTCTTGTAAACCAGCAGTTTGCCCATGTATCCTTCCGGTAAATCTTCCAATTTGCAGTCTCCAGTAGTACAGCTTGCGTTTGATGATGATGAGAAGTCACTTCTCTCTTGGCCCTTCATATTATCCGATTTCTTGACAGTGGGCAGCTTGGGAGGAAACTGAAAGAAAAGCATCCTCTCCTCCTCACTTTCTTCCTGCAGCAAAAGAGAATCAGTAACAAACTAACTCGGTGAAAAAAATTATAGTTGTATATATTTATATAAGTTATCCAAAAATTATAGAGTTGTATATTCCACAGATTTCATTGCTAACCAATAAGGCCAGCTCTGAAGCAGCATTTATTAAGTTCTCATCATACTCCATGTTCCTTGCAGATTCCCCAAACTCTGCCTCATCTAAAATTTCTGGAGGCAAAACAAGCAAGTGAATCAAATCTTGCACAAGCTCATATAGAAAAAGAAACCTTTAAAAAAAACATTAAAACACTTTCCAGCAAAAGCAATCATAAGGCTGTGATGTTTGTTCTTAACTCTGTTTACTTGATGAAAGTAACATGTCTGGAGTGAAAAGAATGAATGCAATATGTAAGATGTAAGCAATATATATGTCCAACAAATAAAAGATAAAAACCTATTCAAGTGACTTAAATCAGAGACATACACTCTATAATGCCTCTGAAAAACGAGCCTATTTTTCTTCCAAAAACATCAGAGAACTATGCCACAAGAACAATCACAACTACATGATCATAGGCTGGAGATGCTCAATCTTCACTCTATTGACATATTTCATCCATTCAGATGAACCAACATTGAGACAATACATACCTGGATTACCTGAATATGAGGGTCTTAAAGGAAGTGAAGTTGGATAGTATGAATGCGCATAATCCTGTCATGTGATAAGAAAGAATCAGATCATTCTATTTAGAGGCAGCTGCTTGTAGGATGTAAGAGACGGTGAACAAATAGATACGGGCTTTTTTTATACCCATGCTTCTCTATATTCCTTCGTCTTTTGAGGGAGTCCATCTGTAACATCTGAGCATGTGGCAAAGGTAGTTTCTTTGGCAGTAAGAGGCAGTGAACCTAGTGTTCCTTTATCATAGTCAGGGCTACTGGGCAGAGTACTGATACTTGTATCTTTCCTTACATCTCTGAGAACACCATAAGTCCGTATAGGAGTAGATGATACCACTCCTTGGTCAAATGCAACTTGCACTGACGCTGAGGAATTTATGGCATACAATTCTCTCAGATAATATTGAAAACTAAAGGATGGAATATAAATTACACACAGTTTTCAAATTTTGAAACATATAACTGATTATCCAGTCATTGTTGGTTATAATTCGACCAGTTGAGTCAAATTGTCTAACAAAAAAGAGAACATATAAAAAAATCCTTGAGAGAGAGGCACTGAACACCAATTTTATCCTAAGAGATTCGTACATCAACTTCATCACTCTTTGTATCACTTATATCCATTATAGATTTTGTACATTAGCTGTCCCTTTGTGTGTCGATTAACTTCCCTAGAGATGAATTCAAACCTTATAACCATGCTCAAGACACAACTGTGTACATCAAATTGGTTCGGCCATTAAGCATTGAGGAACTTAACTGATGGAAAGAATCCAGGGGTATAGGGTATAAACTTAAAAAAAAAGAGTAATGTCAAAATTTATGATATAGTCTTATGTTACAACAATATCCTGAAAGGGAAGTTTCAAGTATAAATCTTCCATGCAATATAAGAGCAAAAATAAAGTACAACTTACATTCTTTTGGCACTTTATTTCTTTGCTTTCCAAGATTATCCTACAGAAAATAGAGGCAGGGCAGTGCCATTTAGATACATATATCTTTCTATCTGAATAAAGGGAAGTAATTCATACAAAGGGATTTTCGTTATTATTGCCTATGCAGTGAAGAGTCACTTCAATGAAAGAACTTGAGAGGTGTGGTTTTTTTTTTTGCTCAATGTTGGTATTCTGACCATTTTAAGGAAAATATGCAAATAACAGGACGGACCACCAGACAAATGTAAAGCAAGAAATGAAAAACAGAAGCGAATGCCTAGGATTGTACATTAGTTGATAGTCGGACCGGACATCCTTCTAATGAGGTGAGTTTGAAAGAGTTGGGAGTTTTTGATGATATTGATAGTTTATCAAATTCCGAGTGTGGAAAAGCGTCATTAGGTAAATTTGGATTAAGGAGTGGAAGATATCGGAAACAAGAAAAGCATGCTGGGATTTGAACTGATTGGTCATGTTTTCCCAAGGAACGGACTATGTCAAGGAAAGATTCAACACTCCACTTCAAGGAAAAAATTCCACGGCTCGGAAAGCAGAGACAGGAGTTAGATAGAATCAATCGAGTTCTGATAGATCAATGAAAGAGAGGAAGGAAAAAAGTAATTGCAAGACTGAAATTCCCTTTGCATGAAAATTAAAAATAAGAAGCAAAGGAGATTACGTTGAACCGGCTAAGCAGCTGCGCGGCCTCCGCAGAAGCACCCTCATCCTCTTCTGCCTCTCTGTATTATCACCAGAGAAAAAGGAAGGAAATGAGTGAGTAACCTTTCAAACTTCAACATCATTTAAAATTGAGCTCAGGAAAAGATACGTTTTAGCTGAGACGGAAGGAAGCTTCCTGCGAGATGGAGCTTTAGGTTTAAACTTGACCTGCAAAGAGAATGACAGAGCTGAGTACAGTAGAAAGATTAGGATCAACTCAATTTCTCACCAACAATGTAAGAGTAACCTAGGGTTTGAAAGAAACGAGATGAACATAGCAATCGAAAGGTTATAGACAATAACTACCTTCCTTGCCGCTGAGTTCGTATCATCATCATCCATGTCCGATTGATAAAGCAGCAGTAGAAAGCCAAGAAGCAGATCCAAAAATTAGAAGAAAAACTCTAACAAGTTTTGAACTAAGAAAAAGTAGAACAATTAGAAGTTGCCTTACCACTGAACTATGAAGGTCTTTTATATTAAAATTATGACATTAATATTCTTTCAAGACATTCCATGATACTTTAATATAACTTAAAACTGCAGTATATATATTCATGAAAAAGTTGATACATTTTGCTTCACTAATAATAATAATAATAAAACCTTCTTGGTAATTTAATATGATTAGATAATGGTACAAATCTTATTTTGTTTTCAAATATATTCCCCTATTCTCACCTTTTTAGGGTTTAACTTTTAATTTTTTTAAATATCAGAGAATGCTGTGCATTATTAATACGCTGCTTCTCATATTATCATAATATTTTTTATTTTACTTAATAAATTATTTATCTTAATATAGATGCAATTATTATTTACAATTAAACTCAAATTAACAACTATTTAAAAGATAAATACTATTTATTCCCATTTTAGATGAGTAAAAATAATGAATATAAATTACATATTTTTATTTTATACCATAATAGAAAATGAAACCAATTTTTTTGTTACTGATGAGTAATAAATGTAAATGTATTAGTTCTCATATAAGATTAGAAAATTGATATATAATTAAAAAAATTATAAATAGATAAAAATTTCTAAATTTTAGAAACTTATAATATTTATTTTTATTTTACCATTAATTCTATTAATATCTACTCAATAATATCTTATTATTCCCTTTTTAAGCATGAGAACGAACAAGTGCATAGAAGATTGAGGAAGAGGAGCGACATTTTCATGTGAAAGTTAGGGAGGAATAAGGTGGTCAGTCCCAAGTATCAAGAGGAATGAGAAGAGTGCATAGAAGATTGAGGAAGAGGAGCGACATTTTCATGTGAAAGTTAGGGAGGAATAAGGTGGTCAGTCCCAAGCATCAAGAGGAATGAGAAGAGGAGGCGTTAGAGGTGGAGAACACGATAAGAGTGGGAGGACGACGCCCTGGGTTTTAGGGTTAGGTTTAGATTTTGGATTAGTAGGATTTTTGGAGTTAGAATGAGAATTTGTAAAATAATTGTATTAATTATATTATAAAAAAATATTTTATATATTTAATAAAATCATATTATTATTAAACGAGAAGGATTGACCAATAATTATATTTACTTATTATTTTATTATATTTAAAATAAAATAATATTAAAATCTTATATTAATTTATTTATATGGAAGGAAAACTGAATCAGATACTGAATAGCATATCATGATCATATTTGATTGGAAAAAAAGATAACGTATATCTTAAAATAAAAATGCTTAAATCTATTATAATAAGAAGAATCAACTTTTTTTCGGTTTACGAATCGATTACATTTTTTTTGGATTTTTCGGCCAATTAGTTCATTATGAACTACCCACAGGAACCCGTGTTCTATTATATTCAACCATGCCCGTCAGTCTCTCCCTTTTTTTCTTTTTTTGCTCAACCCCGTCAGTCTCTCTTTGAAAGCTCGGTCAATAACGCAGCTTTGAACAGTCTTCGTCTTCACAAGAAACTAATCCTCTCTTGGGTTTCTCTCTTAGGTCTACGTCTATCTTAACAGGTACCTTTTCCGTCGGTCCTCTTTCGAGATTCTTGGGCTCTCTCTTGATATCTTTATCTCCTTCTCCACACAGTCTTTGTTGCGATCAAGGATTCAGGATTCTTCCGTGCTTCTATGATCAAAGTTTTGATATGTTTGTTTAATGATATCTGGAAGAAAGAACTTGATTTCGAAAGCATGACCTGCTTCTGGGCTACGAGTCATTTGTATTTTTTGATTTGATAGGTTAAGATTGCTCTTTTCTTTCCTTTGTTTAACTTTTAAGATTAATCGGTTTCTTCTTTGTTTCCAAGTCCTCAATCACGATTAATCGTGTCTGACACAAACATATGCAATATCTTATTGCTAAGGACAAAGTAATTGAAACGAGTATTTTGCATTTTATTGCACTCACTGTATGCAAAGCATCTTCGTTTGCCTGAGCTACAAAAATTTATATAATCTTTTAAAGAATCTTCTTGTTTGGTTGTTAACGTGACAAGGCAACTAGCCGCTAATTGAGGTTTATTAAGTGTCTCTTATAGCCCGATTTTCCAATGAACCTGAGCTTTTCTAGTCAGCTGGCCAACCTTACCCAAGCTATCTCCACTTCTTTGACCAGCTTCTTCAGTCATTTTCATTATCATTGTTTATGCAGATCTGTGGTTGCATCTTCAGTGTCTGGGTGGTTCCTCTCCCTAATAATGTCTTCACATTTCTCACCTCAGTGGCAAGATAGAGCTAGTGGCTTTTTTTCTTCTTCAGGTAATACAGACAGGTCAATGTGTCTGAAAGAACTTTATCGGCAGACTTTCTAGCAGGACTTCATTTTTTCTTACCTGCTGGAAATTATGCCGTAGGAGCAAGGTTGAAAGAAGCCGGGAGTAATGCTGGAATATTCATGGGTGAGGTGGCAAAAGATGCTAAAGGCAATGTGGTACAAGTTGCCGGAAGAGTAGGCTCAATAGTTAAAAGTCGATGGTCCCTTTTACAGCAACCTTCCACCAGACATGCTGTGCAAGAGCGGCTTATTGAAGCTGCAGCGTCCACGGGATCATTTCTAAGGAAAGGTATCTCTGAGACTAAAGATAAAGTCTATGTAGGCAAGACAAAGGTTGAAGAGGTAACCTAATTTTAATAGATTGTTTGATGTCATATTTTGATTGCCATCCGAATGTGTATATTGTATACAAACCTTCTAGTTAGAGTATTATATCTAGATCTGATGCTTTCAAGTTGGTGAAATTTTTAGGTAGCTAAAATGACTGCCCAGAAAAGTAAAACTGTATTAACTGACATTGAAAGGTGGCAAAAGGTACATGGTTCTTTCTTCCCTCCCTGGATTTCATCCCCTTTTCATTTATGTTCTTTTTGGTAGCAAGAAATGTGAACAATATGAGATTTGAAGAGTATTTTTAATAACTACGTTACAAAAGTTGGAATAAGTGATTATATTTTGATAGACTTTCTTCTTACTGTCATGGAATGAGCATTCCCCACAAATAATTAGGGAATATCCATTCCATGATACTGTTCATTAAAATGAAATCACATCCACTAACTATTCTACTGTAATTAAGGAAAAACACTCTTCAAATCCTATTTTGTTTCCACTCCATCAATTCCTTGATACCAAACCAGATCTTTTAGTATTTCTGGTGGTTTCTTATGAGAAACTTATGTTGATTGCAGGGAGTTGCCAGCACGGATGGTACAAATTGACTACAGAATGTGTTTAACTAAATATTCAACATTTGGTTAACTCATGCTGAAACTAGCCAGTAATAATATTTTATCAGATTTTATACTTCCTCACAGTTTTTTTCTTCTTTCTCCTTAGCATTTGGAGTCCCCATTGAAATTACGGTGCAGCGTCAACAGGCAACCTCGGCTGTTCCTCATATTTTGGTTAAATGTGCCGATTACCTTGTCTTATCAGGTGATCTGTCTTCCTTGGACGGTTTAATCTGTTATGTAGCTATAGTGATTTATGTGATAATGTTTTACGTTGTGTATTAGGGCTTAACTCGCCCAACCTGTTTAAGTCTGAAGGAGACAAGAAGGTTGTTCAGCAGTTGATTTCATTATACAACTCTGGTACTTTTAATATTTTCCTCTATTAAAACTTTCACCTATTTTTTAACTTTTGAAAACTTTTAATTAACACTAGTTAGGTTTTATACTGCAGATTTGAACTCATCCTTACCTGATGGCATGAATCCACTGGACGTGGCAGCCCTGGCAAAGTGTTACCTTGCAAGTCTTCCTGAACCTCTAACAACCTTCAAGCTTTATGAGGATATTAGAAGTGCTCGTTCAAGTATAAATGCGATGAGGAACATACTGAAAAATCTTCCTAATGTAAACTACATGACCCTCGAATATATAACAGCGCTTTTGCTCCATGTTAGCCAAAAGTCTCTCGTTAATAAGGTAAGAATTTATCTGTTTCCTTCGTTCTCTGAGTTTGTGTAGTACGTGCATATAGTCTTCAGTATGTCAGCTTTCTCTATGCTTCCTTCATAATGACTGCAGATGGATGTCCGAACCCTTGCTATGGAGATGGCCCCTGTGATTATGTGGGAGCAAGGGCACAAACCTGACCTTTATAAGCAATACTGGAGTAGTGCTGAAAAGAACCAAAAGAGTTCGGAGAGTTTGCCCACTTATAGTGCTTGGGATATGCTAGAAGGTTAGACATTTAATTTAAACCTTATTTAACTTATAGTGCTTGGGAGTAAAATTGTTTGTCAGGAGGAAATAGATGCACCATTATCCTATTGTTTTTGTTACAGAAGAAGATGGAACTGTAGACCCGGGCCCCTTGGATGATGGTGTTCCGATAGATTATGGTGCAATTGAGGCCATACAATGCTTGATAGAACACCATAATGCAATCTTCACAGATGCAAACGAAACAATTTGGAGCTGATTTGAGGGAGGAAATGCTGCCTTCTCTTGTACAGTCAGGAGTCTTGAATCGCCTTCATGGTTCATAATACAAAATTTTAGAGTCAGTTGACAGGTAGTTGGTTCTGTAAAGTGCAGTGAAGAGGAAACATTTGTGTCGACTGGGACTGTTTATTTCTCTTTGTGAAGTTGGGTCTTCATTTGCCTTCCTCACTGACACCATCATCTCTTGTTCTTCGTTGTGGCAATGCATATGGGCTTTATAACAAACTCATGAGATGTTGAATCATTTCTCCACTTAATAGTATTATATATTTAGGTTAAGATAATAAAACCACCATCTCGGATGAGATGGTTTCATAATTGTGCCACTTTCAGCAACATTTAAGAGGTTCCCTAAGTGATATACGGCATCAACACTGAACATGAATTTAAAATTTGTGGTAATACTAAAATATTTTCTTTAATACATTTTTTTGCTCTATTTCCTCCAAAAATTCTATCAATGTCATATTTTGGTTCATTGGATTGGCACTTATAGTAATAGCTTGTTATCCTACTGACCAACTGACTTTATACTTTTAAGCTTTTTTATGGTCAATCTTCAAAAATTCTCCTAAGCATGTAAGGAGAGCTCAATGTTGGGAAACACCTCTCTTACTCTTTTAGGAGAAACTTCTCATTACACACCTCCCGTAAGTTCACGGCCTCCAATTGCAATCCCTCGTCGAAAATTTGAGATAATTGAGTCTTAGTATTTCCTTCAATGATTTGATTACATTGATTATTACTTTTTATAGACAATATAAAATACACTGTTAAATCATGTGACAGATGCCCAGATACAACCGGCATAGAGGCTGCGTGGGATGCGGGAGGCAAGGCACAACTATAGGACCTTGCAATCTAATCTGGTGAGCAGTTGTGTATAACCATACTTGTTCATATACCACAAAACTAAAAGATATTCATGGCAAAAAATAAACCCTGATCGCAATGACGATACTTTTAATTGGTTTACCATCCAGCTTTGGTTTACCTTCACATTGGCTTACACGAGTTTCAACAGGCGTAGCCCAACCTGAAAGTTATAATATAGACTGATCAGTATTTTCAAAGCCAATGCATATCATGAAAAAATTAATCTATCTTGATGATCTATATTAAATTAAAAACTGTTGAAACAGCTGGAAAGATCATCGGTTGCTGCAGAAACTGCAAGAAATATAAGCTCGTCACCTGAAGATTCGATCAATGTTATGACACTAACTTACGCGTACCATTTCCCAAAGCAAGGTTTGAACTAATTGACTGAGATTCTGGTCGACTGGTGCTGGGGATGAAGAGGAAGAATTTGAATTGCCACATGGGTGATCCATGAGGGGCGTCTTGTTTTTCCTTGGTCTGTGGTTATGAAGAGAAGGCCATATAGCTGCTGGTGGTGTTAAAGCATATAGGATTGACTTCTACTGAATTTTCCTTCGTAAAAAAGAATATTCTACACTGAGAAAAACTAGTTACTTGTTTGTTTTGTTAGGCTAATAATATTATGCAAGTGTCTAACTTTGATAACATGCCTGTGTCCAGTCACCCGGGCAGACCCAACCAGGTAGCTGGATGACCGGGTCCAAGGACTCAGATGCCCAAGTCAGATCTGATATGGCGTACAAGTTCCAGGACCCAAAGCTGGACCCGTAGCTGAGTCCAAGTCATCATGAACCGAAGTCCAGGTCATCATGAACAGACCATGTCCTTCGCCAGCCATATTTCCTTCTGAAAAATTGGGCATATATTTCCGTACCCCCTAGCTGCCCTGCAGCATCTAGAATACATAATCTTCTATCCCTTTCCTTTCAATTGAACCTGACATTTTTATGATAAGTGTTTTTATGCTAAGTGTTGAATCTGGCGTTTTGAAGGATCATCTCGAGTTATATCTATTTATAAAATCAATCTCTCTAGCTCTGAATAGCTCCTCGAAAATCTAAACTCTAAAGTCATGCTTGTGAAGGATATGCTCACTCTTTTAAGTGGCTACTCTGGAAATATACAAGCAGAACATTAAGTAAAGCAATGTTCAGCTACATAGGGATCAGCCATACCCATATATATTCAAAATAAAAGCAATAATAATAATAGCAATCATCATGGCATATATGCAATGTAGGCAAGACTAAAAGAAATAAAATAATCACCAGCCTCATGGTAATTCATTTGATTATAAATGATTTAAACAAAATAATTGTAATCTATGACGAATAAAAGGTTGGTGTAAATTATCCATTTAAAAAGAATAAGAACAAGAAAGAAAACAACGATGATGAGGCCTCAGAAGTGTCAAATTGTGTAATCACCAAATATTCAGGCAATGTAGGCAAGACTAAAAGAAACAGACATCATCACCGGCCTCATCGTGGTTTATCAGTCATCATCAAATCTTTTCGTTAGAGATCTCCATTAAAAAGTCTTATCTTAGACTTTCATCACCCTCGTTACTAACTTGTCGGGAATGATAAAGTATCATTTAGAGGTCGCGGTTGACAAAATCACATCAATAACACTGTTTAGGGCACATCAATAGGTGGAGTTGAGAGGCATGACCACCTTTAGAGAAACAAATGGAACAGAATTCTTACCTAAAAAAACATTCTTCAACTCATAGAGGCAGCGACAGCCCAAGCCGTAGCTAGAGAAGAACATAGCTGAAACTACTTTAGTACTAAGGAGAGTTTCTGAAAGGCAAGTCAAATTGTCATCCCTTTGATCGAGGCGGCGCAGCATATTAGACAGATGGTGGGTTACAGGTGAATTTATACTACTATAAACTTCAATGTTAATCAAGCCCTCGAAGAAACGGAGATTTTTAGGGTTTTCCATGAAGTGCCATCTCGTTGGGCCTTTTCTCGGCCTTTATAATATGGGCCTTTCACGGGCTTTATAATATGGGCCTTCCATGAGTTCTATAAACTGTTACCGTAGTCCACGGTTTAATTCCGTTGTTTTCATACTCCCTCGCGTTGAACTTGAAGTTCCCATTGGCAGGAGAGGGAGATAGATGAAAGTCCACATGGATTACTCTTTTAAGAGTGCTCTACATCTAGACCAATGGATCCACAGCACTATAATATGGTTCCGATATCATGGAAATGGCTGAGAATGTTGTGCTTTAATACCCACAGAATTATTAATTATGTTCTTTTCAAGGGAGTGCGGGAGTGCATAGAATGTCATTTTGAATTTTTTGTTCGTTGTTGGACAAATGGTAGATTGAGGATATAGATACTGGCCTTTCCAATGATGTAATATCAATTTATTCATAAAGAAAATGTAAAACGAGTGATAATAATCTTGCAGTAACAGTTAACTTGGTGCCTATCCCGGGGCAAGAAAGGAGTGATAATAATCTTTACCAGAAACTGAATTTGCTTCAGATATGGCCATAATGGAATCTCAATCACCTTCAAAAGTACCAGATGTCTTGAGCTGGACATGTCAGAGGGATTTGTACTTCTCAATAAGCCGAGAAGCATGGAGACGAGACGTAGGCTTCAAAGTGCAGCCCAAACTTTGAAGGTATGATATCTACATTCCACGTGAAAACTTTAGTTTGCACAAAAGATTACAACTATAAATCTCATCAATAACTCTGCTCATGCATTTTCTTTTTTAAGCAAATAAGTCTAATATAAACTGAGAAAACAGATACTGCAGCACTTGCAATTCCACTATAATAGACATTAGATAAGAATAAATCCAGTGGATCTATTGTTGTCTTTGATTACGGTCAGTTATAGGTATTTTCGAGACTGTTGCGAAATGTTACATATATAAAATTACGCCGACGCTACATTACCACATTTGGTGAATTCTTCCCAAATATTTCTTTAACTCTACACGTTATATCGCTCAATATGTCAAGATGAAAGAAGTTGGGGAATATATACCTGTTTAGATGTGGGGGCAGATGAACCCATAGATTTTTCTACTCTTAGTTTCTGAAAGTGTTCCTGAAATGCGGATATCTTAAGGATTCAATGCAATGGTGCCACCCAATTTCTGATATGAATATATAATTCTAAAGTTGTTGAGTAAACCGTAGAAGTAAGCTGAAAGTTTTGCTTTTAGTAAAAAATAACATGGTAATATCTGTAAATTTCTGCTTGGCCCAGTAAATTCACTTATCAATAAGTTTATTATATGTCAAATTCATGGGTGTAAATTCCCCAAATAAGAATGTTATCAATAAATTTTACCTGTTTCTCTCTCGTTAGATGAGCGCGTTGATCAGCGGGTAGTTGCTCCCATCTTAAAATCTGTTATTGAATAAAGAATAACCTCAGTTAGCAGCATGTAATTACTATACATGCAAACATTTAACTCTACCAAAATGAAGGAATACTTACATGTTCTGCATATTGAAATGCCTCAGCAGAGGTCAAACATGACTTTAGTGCACATAGAACATCCTGAGAAAAACTTGTGCCAGACACACATTAAACAAAGAACATAGCTGATCTGATGGAAAAAAATTGAGGTGGAAGGACTAAGGTGTTTTGAAATTATACGAATTAAAATGATGATGAAACCTTTGCATGAATGTGGGTTAAGAAAGCAATCAGAGGGGAGTAGCACACAGGCTTTCAATGGTTTTGAGAGAAATTCCCCTGACCTAGCAAGTGTGGAGGAATGACCCCATTCACACTAGCACCATTAATTTTCCGTTTGGACATCCGAATCTCAGATGATGCGGCCATGACCCTCTTTTTGAGTAATCAGCCCGGGCAAGAAATTTTCCCTTGTTAAAATCACTATGTTGAACATTTTAAATATTCTCAAGAGAATACTATTTGTAAAATTTAACATTTGGAATGTCTCTTTTCTCTAAATGGTAAATGAGAACTAAAGGCAGATATTGAAGCATTAAGATTCCATCAAAAGAGAAAACCTGGTCATGGACTAAAGATAAAGAGATAAAGGAAAGCTGCAATTCTGACCTTATGCCTGTTCTTAACCCTGAGTCGCTCATCAATCACAAAACCAACCTGCAAAGTAGGATGTAGCTAGATATTGTTGGCAAAGGAAATATAAGGCTTGCATGCAGCCACATGAACCATATCTAAAGCAGGAACACATGATCAGTCCAAGAAATGATCTGAATCAGATTCATGTAATATTCACCTTGGCAAGCAACCTTTTAGGGTCTTTAAATGCTTTAGTTTTTGCCCATTGATGGAATAAATGAGAAACAACCAATCTATCATCTACATCGAATCTGTAAACCATGCAGAAAGGTGAAATATTTAAAACCCAAGGATAATACGTTATTTTTAGAACACGTTAAAGCCTTCCAGCTTTTATTACCTTTTGAGGAAATTATTTCCATTGGATGTCTCCACCATTATGGATGCATCCTTAACTGCCATGTTGGTATGATTTACATAGCACTCATCTGGTCTTGCTTCTTCTGTAATACATTGCTTATTAGCTGGATTCTTGAGAGTGCCAGTTGAGATCTGTTCATTGACAAACAATTCTATTGCTCAGTTCAACCTAAAGTTATGAATGTATGCCAAAAGCATCACAAACAAACCTGAAAGTGCACAAGTATATTTGCAAAAAAATATTTTAGAATACAATTTTTTTTCAATTTTGAATAGATGAGGGAAAGCATGCAGAATCATTTTTTTCTCAGGAAGCTCGGGTTACCATATTGTGCAACTCTTGCAGAAAGGATATAATGCTTAGGTTACTCACCTGGAAGTCAAGCAGTTCAACTGGAATTTCTTTAAAAAAGCGTGATGGTTGAAGTATCTAGATGAAATATATGCATAGACAAATGGTAAGTCCCACTAAGCCAAAAATAAGTAATGCATAGAGTAAAATATGCCACAAGATAATGAGGAAAAAATTGGATGTATACTAAACCTGCCAAGTTGAATCCACTGTAACATACAAAATGAAGAGTTTCTTCCGGGCACGTGTCATTGCCACATAGAAGAGCCTTCTTTCCTCCTAGATATAATATTTTACATAAATCTTAATGGTTGATCATGTTCCATTGGCTTGTAAATAACATATGCTGCATACTTACCTCCAATGAGCTCCCATCTTCTTTTGGAACGCCAGTAAATTCATGTATCAGTGGGATCTCAGATTCATTAGCCTATCAAATCAATGGAAACATTAACCAACAGTCAAATATCTGGTAAGTCAGAGTAACTTCCACACCGTCCAAATCTGCCATATGATTTCCAGAGTTCACATGCTTCAACTAATAAAAAGGTATAAACAAAGGAAAAATGGTGAATCTTGACTGTGAGATAAAGACCTCTACCAAGGAAACAGTAGGTGTATTTACAAAACGATCACTAGAGAGAAGCACATGACATGATTATATTCATTTACAATTGCTTCAAGAGGCAGTACAAGTTGTTTAGCAAATGGATATAACCTATAACCTTTACAATGAATACAATATCCCATTCCAAGCCTTTGGACTGCAAAATGACAATAATAAAAAGTTAGCCAGTGAATTGTAGCTTGTGTAATAATATTAAAGGAAAAAAGCAGAAGAGTGAAGAAACCTGATGAATGGTAGTGAGGGCAACAGAATTTTCATTATCATTTATGCGAGAACGAAAATTTCTCTTCTCTCTCTCAGATATAAAATCGATAAAAGCTTTGAGAATGTTCAGACATCCTCTTTCTTCTTTCTCATGACCATATTCTTCTGTAGCTGAGTGGATTGAAATAAAGCTTGCCACATCATCAAGAAGGTACTGAATAACCTGCAAGAGGAAAGACAAACTTTCGATCAAGTGCACCAAACATCTAAATGAAGTGCAACTAAACACAATTCTACTTCACAGTGGGAAAAGACGTTCTAGTAATGAGGCCCAAGTTGAAGAAATGAACTCTTTGAAAAAAACCTTCACCATGATCAGCAATAAAAAATAATCCTTTTAAGTTGAACTATATAGTTTTCACTATCCATCAAGGGCCATTTAAAAGCATGATCAGCATAACTGCACATTCACCAATCAGCATGCCTCTTGTGTATTCTATCCAAGTGAGGTATCCCAATTCAAAAAAAATTATGATGCTTTCTACAATTTGGACTTTCTTTTTGTTCAGCTGCAACTTACAGATCTGAGGTCACTGTCTTCATTCAGAAATTTTCCCCCATCATTATCCACAATTGCTCGCTGTTCTAGGAGAAACCTCTGAAAATGTCAATCAAACAAAAAGGTTACATATGATGGGGAGGAAGTTGCTACTACACCACAAAGAACTCTATTGTCATATTTCTGACCTGAGGTATCATGTTTGCCACTGAAGTTATCACAGTTGAAAGTGATTGCTCCTGTCATCAAAATGAAGCACATAAGTTCAAAAGAACGTTGACTGGCATCAAGTATGTTTTTAGCTTTTCCCAAAAAATTCAACGAGTTGGATTTACTTGTGGTTAATTCTGGACTAAGGTGAAATGTCCTGTTGTATTTTTGCAACTTTATCAAAGGCATAAGTTTGAAAAGATAAAAGCAAGATCCCCTCAGTTCCAGTAGGGTAATTACCCGCTGAACTATATCTTTTATCATATCCAAGGTTGATAATAATTTTCTTCCCTGAGTAAGTTGACTCCTGCAATCAATTAAGAAAAAAAAATAGAGAGAGATGATAAGTGGCTAGTACAAGTAAATTAGTGTATATTATGTCAAAGATTTATTTTTGGCCAAAGGCAGAGATTGACTAATGTCCTTTTTTGGTAAAAGATTTTTCTTATTGATATTAGTCTCCTCTCCTATTTTTTCTTATGCACTTGTGTTACATGTCCACACAACTATTGCAAGCATTCCACCCTTTCTTTTCATCTTCAACCCCAGTATATATTGAAGTAGAAGCGCACACTGCACAAATGCTATTCGTGGGCCACCATATCAGACAAATAATAGCGGAGAGTAAGGCATTGGTGCAACCATTATTGACAATGAAGACATATCAAGGAGACTTGTGGAACATACATGGAAAACCTACCAATTGGAAGTCAACTAAAGAATGTGAAAGTCATTGTAATATGGTTTGTCCGACACTTCTCCCCAAAGCCCCTATAGCAAAGAGAAAATGGAAGCCCTTCAAAAATATTGGGTTGTTGATTCATGGGCACTCAATCACATGACATGAAATGGGGGATTTATTTGATACATCAGTCTTTTTGCACCAGCACCATGTCAATTTGAATAGAGCCTAAATCTTCCTTTTCATCTATCTTTTATCGGCTATAACTGGCATGCAGACTTTCTTAGATCACTGATGGTACTTGTTCCAAAGTTTGAATGCATTCAACGGTGATCTGAATTGAACAAAATCTTCCCTTTTTTGTACTTGGTCTTAGCTAAGACCATAGAAATGCTCTTATTTGGCCGATCCACTTAGAGGACATGCTGGAAATGCAATCAGTCCAGTTCTCTTCCCATTCCCTTATCCGGCCTTGTGCCAAAATCAGTGTCAAGTGTGGAGATCAATCAAGAGAAAACCATCATGATGCGGCAATAACGAAATTTAAAGGTATTCAATATTTTTTTCACTAAATGATCTTGAATCAAGACATGGGTACAAATCCTACAACAAGACAATGTATGTGAAAACTTCAATATTAACTTGGGTGATTCTTTGAAGGGCCATGGAATTTTCCACATCAGCTCATGTGTTGGTACACAACAGCACACCGTAATGGAGTTGTCGATCATTAAAATAGGTACTAGCATGAAGTAGCTCTTTTGAAGAGAAGCAACTCTTACGGCAGCATACTGCTCACTCAAATTCCACAAAGAATCCCAAGATTCAAAAGACAATGCCAATCACTTATTGATTCTTACCCAACAACGACTCACCATATTTCATTTGTTACTCTCTAGATATTTAATTGCATCTCTTTATTTCACAAACACCATGGGGGAAACTTGATTTGCAAGCCACCAAATGCATATTTCTTGGGTATTCAACAACTCAATAAGGATACAAGTATTATTCACCTTCATCAAAGGTCTATTACTTTATGGATGCTACTTTTTTCGAAGAGAATCCATTCATCCTAATTTAGCAAAGAAACAATATGTGATGGAATTATATAATTCAGAGAGTTTGATTTCTTCCATGGATTCACTACTCTCATCTACATCCAGTCTCACCACTTACTCAGATGGACTTCTCACTCTGAAGGATGCTTTACATGATTGCTATTGGTCGTGAACTACATGTTTATTCTAGGAAAAGGCATCAAGAGGAAAATTCAAAGCTTGCAAAGCTCAAATGGATAAAGAATCACCTGGTTTCCAAAATCCAACATGAACACATGAGGCAATGGTGAAACTTTACCATCCTTTTCTGAATCTGAATTGGATAAATAAATTGGATTGGGAAAAAGAATTCGTACGAACACTTAACATGCTATTGATAATTTCGTATCTTACGCTAAGCCATCACCAAGCTATTGAGCCTTGTGTAAGAGGTTTAGGTTTGAAATCCTTCCACTATTCAATGAACCCCCAAAAACCATATTGGAAAGAATGGATATGACGAAACGAGGGCTCTTGAGAGCAAATGAATGTGGCTTATGACCCATTCTCTCATAGGAAGGTACACAATGGGATGCAAATGGATATGCTCTATTAAGCGTAAGGAAGATGGCAGTGTGGAACGATACAAAACGGGATTGGTGGGAAAATACCATGTAGAACCACCAAACTGATTCTAAAAGAATTGGTCCATTGGAAAAGTCTCACACATGTGAGCTCTTCTCTCAATAGATATAAATCAGGATGGACAACTATTCCAGCTTTGCCTAAAGAATGCCTTCCTAAATTGAGAATTTGAAAAGAAAGTTTATATGGATATTCCACCGGAATTTGAAGATGGCGACCTCAATGTGTACAAACTCTAGAAAAACATTTCATGGGCTCAAATAGTCTCCAAGGGCTTGGTTTGACAACTCTAGCCTTGTTCTCAAAAGTGATAGATACAATTTGTACCAATCAAATCATACACTCTCTCAAATATGTTGTAAAATGTAAAATCACTATATTTGATTCCTATGTAGACGACATAGTGGTCACAAACTGTCTCTCAAAGAAAATATGTGATAAATTTTCTCAACGAAGCAGAAAATCTTGGATGCAAACCTGTCGGAATGCTCAAGGACCCAAATATGAAGCTAGAAAGCATGAGGGATATTTCTGTGGATGAATAAAGGCCACTTGCCAACATTTGGTTGGAAAATTGATTCATTTCACTAGCATTTGATCAATCATAACATTCTTTATGAATGTAGTTATCCAATTTATGAATAATCCTTATAATGAGCATTTAGAAGCAGTATATTAAATCTTGATGTATTTACAGAAGGATCATAGAAAATGCTTACTAATGAAAGTTTGTTTGTTCTTCATCAGTTGCAGTTTGGGTTGTTCGATAACTGAAGTTGTAGGCTCTATTGAAGTTGGCCATTTGTTGTTGTGTATTCAATATGTCAATTGGGTTTTCGGTAGTGAAAAATCTATAAAGTACGTTGCAGAAGTTGAATGGTCAGAATTACTTATTTTGGGCACAAAGTTTTGAATAGTTCCTTCTTGCACATAAGAAATTGTACTATCTCATAGAAGATCCCCCTGATGTCAAAGATGAGAGTACATTGTTTGGGCGGCGGATGCAGCCATTCGAGCATGGTTATCCTCTAGTATGAACCATGATACTGCCCAGAGTGTGATGATGCTAATGATAGTAAAGGTCATTTGGGAGGTGTGTAAGCTTACATTTGGGAAATGAGAATAATTCAGTGTAGTGACGATTGCACAAGGGAATGGTCGTTTTGGACTTTGCCAATGGCATTTATAAATTGAAACAAGTGATAAGCTTCAATGAATACAACTTAAAAAAGGTTCAACAAATACAAACCTCTTAAATGTGCCAGAAATCTTTGCGTTGAATATATCAAAAGCAGCTGTCAGGAAGCTGCATTTTCGAATGGTTGAGATCTTATCAATATGATTGACTACCTGGAGGAGAAGAGGTGAAAAGTAAGTTGATGCAGACAAGGACGTGCTTAAAAAATTCATGAAATTACAAGTAATGGATACAATACCATTTTCTTTTCCTCTTTTGACAATGGAAGTAGACCCTTAAAGACTCGACGATAGTGGCCATCATCACAGCCAGTCAATGTTGTGTTTAGCATAGAAAAAATAACTCTCACTACCTATAGGGATTTTATTCAATGAAGAACAAATGTCATAATCTTCTCTTGTATGGTGCATGAGTTGGTCAGGCGTAGTCATATTGGATATTCATAAGATAGATAAATATAAAGAGGGGCAAATTCCCAATGACTACTAGAGTGTACAACCAACTTTTTTACCAAATTTAAGAACCACGGAATCATCACGCATATCTTGCATTACATAGATATAAACATCATTAAAAAAACTAATCTACCAATTTCTAAAACCTAAGAAGGAAAAGAAAGAAAACACACTGCATAAATTGTTCATATATACATATATATATATATATATTGTGCGTGGTTAGAGAGGAACTCTATAGTGTCCAAAACTGAAGTTTCCTCAATTACAATAGTAAGTGATAAAATACTACCACCAGTTATGGTAAAAATGAGTGTGTTGGAAAATAGGGATCGAGTATAAAGAATCACTTGTTTTGTAACTATCTTTTGAATTTTTTTGAATGAAAATATATCAACTAGCTTAAAAAATCTAGGAAGGAAATCTGGGCACAAAGTAACCAAGGATAAATCCTTTGATAGAACAATATTGGATCATAGATTATAGGAAACACCTTTTTTCTGTAGAAGGCCACACCATGAATGTTGAAGGGTATCTTTCTATCACGGAATGCAGCTTGGAAAACTTTTCCAGATACCTTCAACATCAGTCATTGAACTTTAAGTTCATTTTAATAGTCCATAAAATACAAGAAGTATTACAAAACTATAGTAAATATTTACCTGCCGACGGTAAAGAATAGCAAAATTTCCAAACGAAGCAGTTTCAGGTGGTTCGCCAGAAATTGCTTCCAAGATTTTATCAATTACAAACATACATTGTGCATCCTCGTTGTGGCATTCTTTGATAGTTATCTGTGTAGAATAGACCAAGCCAAGATTTGAATTGACACCAATTCTAAATTGCATCAGAGGTGTTTCCCCCCCTTTAGATGGTGAACACTGGAAAAGGAGTACCTTAGATCCCAGAGAATTATCAGTAAGAACATCCTTAAGTTGACATCGCTTTACATTGTTCTGTATCAGCGATGCTGCAGCTTCCACAATGCATCGAGTGGAACGGTAGTTTTTATTTAACCTGATCTAAAGGATTAAATAAAAAGATCTGATTGATTATACATACTCATCACTTTAATAAAAATAAGTAAGAAGAAGAAGCACCAGACATCAAGATGCCGGTGCAGCAAACATGACCTCTTTATAATTTGGAAAATCTTCACGAAATGAATCAAATCCTGATGTATCAGCTCCATTGAAACTGAAAATTGACTGCAATGGAAATTTTGGTCTGAATAGACTGAGTAGTCAACATAAAATCTCCATAATCAGTGGAAAACATAAGGTGCATACCTGATCATCATCACCCACAATTGTAATGTGGTCATGGGAAGCTAGAATTTGCAGGAGTTTGTATTGCATAGAACTAGTATCCTGAAACTCATCAACTATAATGGCTTTCCACAAGTTCTGACATTCCTTGAGCACTTATAATTGGATATTATAAGAATAGTCAGGTCAAGATATTAATTTTGAGTATATTTACTAAAAAAAGTTGTTTAATGGACCTTCTGGGAAATCAGAGAGCAGCTTTACGGAACAGCTAATTAAGTCATGATAATCCAAAGAATTGCAAGTTGTCAATGTCTCGTTATAGTGTTTGAGGATTGCAGCCTGTTTAACAAAAAAACAGCTAAACATTGGAAATTCAAAGATGGAAATCTTGAAAGCAGATGAAATAGTAGCTTACTCCAATATCATTGCCCATTCTAGTAAAATATCCAGGAGTCTTTCCAGAGGCTTTAGCCTAAGAAAGAATACCACAACTAAGAATGAGAAATCCTTTGATCTATTTTTCTGCTTCTATAACAGACAAGTACTCATTATTCTGGACTAAAGCCCTCAAGCAATGCATAAATAATAAATTTTAAAATTAATTCACCATAAGAAGCATGCTTACAATTATTTTTCAGTCTCTACCCCTCATTAATGATTAATAACCTAGAAATGTTAAATGTTTTGTCATCTTCTCAATTTTGTAACAACCTCTTAACATTCGTAGAGAAAGGCCAAACATTTTATATTTGTCTCAATTTTCACCGGGACATGAATAAAAAGTGACGCTTGACAAATAAAAATGGCATGTGACAGATAAAATGCTACATAGCATGTTATTAGAGGAGTCAGGTCAACACTAAAATAAATACAAACCAAAATTACCAGCAATATCAAATATTGGATATTTCTATGTGCACACTACAAGGTTAGAATTTATTTGTAAAAATATCAAGTTCTAGACTTCTTATGTCGTTAACCATCTTCATCAATAGGTAGTTAGTGTATTATAGAAAGTGCTAAGGACAAATACAAATTGAAAGATTGTATTGCATATTTAGATGAAACTAAAGGAACCAAATAGGTAGCAGCTTACTAACTTGAGTCACAAACTTCTGCCATTTTTTTGACTTGTCCTTAAAATAGTGTGTAGAAGCAATAGTGATAGGGTCTTCTTCAAGTTTGCAGAGTTCATTATTTTGTCCGCTGGTTTCATTTCCTAATAACCGCATAGCCTCAATAACTGCTCTTCTCTGTTGCCCTTGCCCAAATACTGAGAACTCATGTGTTCGCCCCAACCTGCAGATGGGGTATACAAGAGTTCTTGATGGAAAGGTGGATAGAAGGAGGATGTACATTGAAAGAAAAGGACAAAGGGAGGCTGACTTATCGGCATGTGATCGGCAAAGTTGAAGAGAAAATGAATGAAATGTACAGATATTGAGGTCTTTTGCAGCCATCTTCCCGGCTACAGTGCTAATTCGTTCTCTCATCTCAGAAGCAGCAGCAGTGGTGAAAGTCATGGCCAAAATATTTGAAGGATCAATACCCTAACATTTTTTGAAATGGGAAGAACATCGAAAGTGACAGAGGCCAGAAAAATATGGGACACTAATAATTGGAGGATGAATGACCCATAAATTACTGACTCCATTATCTGCAAGAGTTAGGCTGTGGGTTTACCTCACTAAGTAACACCAATATACGGCCAACCATAGTAGAAGTCTACAAAAAAAATTGGGAAACAACTTAGCTTTCTTAAACGAAAAAACCAGCAATGAAAAACAATAAAATAAACACAACACTAAAAAGGTCGATCTAGTGGAAGTGCTTGCCTTGCCACTTCCTGGACCAGCTGCAATCATTAAGGGAGTTGTAATGTCACTGAAGGCTGCTTCTCGCTGCCTCTCATTCAGAGATGCCAAATACTTAGAGTATTGTTGTGGGATGTTCATGGATTTTGCCACTGAAGAAGAACCCAATACCTGTGGAATAAATTGAAAAGAATCCTCCCTGGGAGTAAAATTCCGGTCATTAATGTTATTGGTGATATGTACTGACCCTGAATTAGAATCTATGTGGCCAGCATCAGGGGCAAGGAACACTATATCAGCTTTGCTGTGTGAGAGCTTATGGTCACAGAAAGCATCGATTTCTTCCAGAAGGGAATAATCAAAATCATCATCTAGTACGTTGAGAGATGGAGGTCCATCATCGGAACTAGTGAAACCACCATCTCTCTCTTTGGAAGGAGTAATGGAAGGATCATCCAAGTCACATCTCACTACTGAGAACATCCCCTGGTTTGGTGTTTGGCTGGTTGACCCAATCGTGTTGATGACAGGGACTTTAGAATGAGTAACGCCATCTTCAAAATATGTCTGCTTAGACCCCCAGGACGGAAGTGCGGGTAGGGTGTTGATAAAAATTTCTGAGAGGGGTATTCTTTTGACAATGGACGCATCTGACTGCGGTGATGGAATGTTGCCACATACAACCCTGAAATCAATCAGTACTTTGAAATCTCTGTTTATGAAACAAGGGGAATCGGATGCCCGTCCCCATCCTTGGGTAATTTGATCCATTTTTTTAGTTCAGGGCAAAGAGAAAAAAATATGAAATGAAATTCTTACTGGGGAGTGGAGCTAATGGATGAACGATGGCGTTTCCGAGAAAGAAGGGCCTTCGCAGCTCTGAACTTTTGGGAAATTCGAGCACTCTGCTCCGCCGTGAGAGCTTCTACTTCGTTGTTTTCTCTGGACATATTGATGAAGGAAAAGGATCGGCACAGCCGAACGACTCGCAGCTAATCTCCCGCCCACCCTCATCGCTGCCTCTCTCTCCCTCGTTCAAAAAATCGTCAACGTATTGGGTATGTGACCCAAAAACATCTTGGACTGTCTTGGCCCAAATGAATCTCTTAGGCTGTCGCCCGTGCATTTTTTTCTCAAATAGAATTTGCATGTAAAAATATTCACTCGTAGAGACAAGTGTAATAATACCGGGTCCTTTATTACCTTCGCTTGCCCTCGTTCGCGTAGGGTCGGTTGCTCCTCCCGTTACCTAAACTTGTTGGGTTTTTTTACATGGATAAGCCTACTATGGGCTGGCCGTACTTCTGTTTCGAAAAATGGAATCTTAGTAGAAGAAAAACCGGGAACAAACATTACTCAAAGCATTATTAATAATAAAGGTGTTGAATGTGGTTTATGTTACTCATGATTTCTGCACTGATAAATTGAGTCAAGATAGGGGCGCGTACTTCCAATTTTTTTGCTAGGGAGCTAATTAAAATATAGTTTTGTAATTAACAGTATTTAAACATCAGCTTGGACTAAAACGACCATATTTAGGTAAGAATGGGATCAATGTGCATAAAGGTCCCATTAATGAGAAATGTACTCCCAAATTAGAGTTTATGTCAAAATATTATTATATAAGACCAAAAACATGTGTTAACATGTACTAAAAAAGGGCAATTGCCTTTGTTTTTATGAGTGTTTACAATTTTATTTAGACATAAATATAAATATTATAATATAAAAATTTTACTGTATTTTTTAAACTAAAAGGTATATATTTTCACAAAACTAATATAATATCTACACATATAAGTTCCAGTGGGGTAGCATTGGCCGATCATCATACCAGGAAAAGATGCTAAGAAACTAATATTTATTAAGTGATTAAAACAAATTATATAGTAAGGTGAAATAAAACACTATAAAGTAAAAAAATATGATTGAGTTGCATTTAATGTATGCAATAGAAAATGTTACAGTTAAGAGCAACTACAATTCAAGCTACAAAAGTTCAAAACTTAAATGTAGAAGAAAAGAAACCCACTAATAGTAGGAACAGCTGATCTTCTCCAATATGTAGCTTATACAGTATGGTCGTTTTGCCAGCTACATCCAGACCAATCTGAGGTGTATATTTTGAGAAATAGCTAAAAATCTTAAATCATGCATCATCTGAAGAGTGTGAAAAAGGTCAAGCCATATTAACCATTGTGAAACGTAGCGATTTTATGATTAACCAAAATAAACAGAATTCTTGAAAATGAATAATAGTAAAAAAATCTAAAGAACAACAAACTTGTCCTACTAAAGTGAGAATACCATATAAGCTATATGGTAGAAAAGGATCCCTACATGGTAGAGATTGTACCATGAACAACAACAAGGCTTTTGTATTCCACTGTAAAATTCATCACAAGGACATCTCAACAATCCACTAACTAACTCTTTCTATTACATTATTTTGTAACAAATCAGCTTAATTAAAAATTGAAAATAATACACTTTGATATTATATAGGTCAAATTAGAACACTGTTATGAAAGGAGACAATTTCTATAGCTATAAAAAAATAAGGTTAAAAATATAAAACCAATCAAATTCAACTTTCATATAAGTAATAATAAATGCTTACAAACCCTCAAATCGTACCCAAAAAAACTACAAAAATAAATTAATTTCCTCCTAAATCTTATACCTCCAAGTTCTCCTAAATTTTGTCTCAATCAAATACTACTATCAAATTCTCTAATTTTCATTATATAAAAATATGTAAGATAGTTTTTTTTATAAACATATATAATATTAAGAATGAGTATTTTAATCATATAAAATGTTACTCAATTAAATAATGGAACTAATGACATGCATAATTAAAGATCATATTTTATTAGAGATTTAATTATTAATACTGGTTAAATAACGAATAAAATTTTTGAACTCAATTAATTATACGGAACAGTACCAATTATAACGGTTAATATTATTTTGATACTAAAATTACCTGTAATTTTATTAAGATAATATCGATAGAATAAATATTTAAAATAAAATATTTATAATTTTTTAATTAAAAATTAAAAAAATCTTCTATAAATAAAATGTGTCTAAAATTTTTACAAAAAAATTGTGAATAAAAGAATTAATAAGTATAAAATTTAAAATCAAGTTGCCTCCCTTTCCTCAGTTTCATTTAATTACTTTAGGAATTGATTAGTTAATATATTAATAAAAAAGTTTACCGATATTTTACTTTTACATTATTTATAATTCTAAAATTTATTCAAATTTTTTATAAATTGATATATATTTTTTTATAATTTTGTATATTAAATTACTTTTATAATTTTCTTACCCTTATTACTCATATTTTTATAACTTTTAAGCATATTTATACGAAATTAATTAAAACTCTTACTTTTCCTATCTCATCTCACCCTATCTCATAACATGATATTAATGACATGTTTAGATGCAATCTTCCTCTACCTTGACATCAATTATGACGTCCCATTCTCGACCCACAAATTATTCTATTGCGAAAATATTAGTATTATTAAATAATAAAATGATTACATTAATAAAATTATTAAATATTATTTAAGATAATAAAAAATATGATATTATATAAATATTTTATGTGAATATATATATTCACAATAAAATTTATGATTCCATATTTTATTTATAAACAGTTGTACTTTCAAGATACTTGAAATTAAAACTAAATTAAAAGCACCAAGTCTATTCAATACAAAAATTATCAAATTTATCTCAAGAAGAGTTCCTCCTCCATGAAATCTTAGTAACTCCAACTACACCTCCTACTCTAAACACAATTACTATCAACTTCATTCGATTACCGACATGAATCTATTTCATTACTCACATCTCCTTTCAATGCGATGAGAACTTTGTAACGTCTCTAAACATTTCAAATAGGACGAAAGCACTAGTAAAAAGATGAAGGAAAAGAGTGATAAGTTGAGAATATTTTGATGTACGGAAGTTTTCCATAAGTATAACCTAATACAATGGGATTAAACAAGAAAAAAGCCAGGTTGAGTAGATGATGCAGACTGAAATCAGTTTCTGAAGCAGCAGATAACCCGGTATTAAACGGAAAGCACCAATTCATATCAACCATTTAAGAATTGAATAAAACCATGCGACGAAAAATTGAACAAATCCATAATACCAGATTTCAATAATAAAATCATTATATCCTCAGCTCTAATACCCCACCCATCCAAGATTTACCCTACTAATAATGAACAAAATTCAAGCGGGCACAAGAAATATAACAGATGTGCGTCATCACCTTGGAAACTATTCATGTCACTAGAAAACGTTTGGAGCCATATCATAGACAGATGAAAAAAATGGATGGTCCCAATTACGGGAACTGAAAGGAGCCACCGATTTGAGTTGAGCCAGCAGGGGGATTGATAGCAACCCAAAGCAGTGAAATAGTGATAGCAATAAGGCCGGACCATACAAATACAATGGTTGGTGTGTGCCCTCTTCTTCCCATGAGCCCTTTCGCAAAGGGGTAAAGATGAGCCAGGACCCAGAAGCTGAAGAATACCCCTCCTATTAAACGGCTCCACTGAGGTATAACGCTGTATATCGTCCTACTAAATCCAACTGCTATAGCAATCAAGTTAGTCATGATAATTGTGATTGGCGGGATCATGAGAGAGGTCCACTTGACAATGTACAGATCAGCAAACTCATCGTCCACATCATCACCAGCTAATTTTGATGTCAAGGTGAAAGAAATCTCAACCCCAGCAATGACTTTCAGCAAGCCCTGTAGCACAGCAGCAAGGTGTGCACTTGTCCCTCCAATGAGCCAAAACTGTTCATTCCTCCACCATTCTTCAAGCTCTATCCCTGACCACTTGATCTCCAGCACGGCAAGCATGCACAGAGTGAGAGTGATAACAAGGAGGTAGGTAAGAAAGGTGACATTGAGAGTTTGGACTATAAACTGCCCAGAGAAAAGGGACAGAGCAGGGAGGAAGCAGTAGACAATCAGGAAGATAGAAGTGAATGGGTATATGCCGACATTAAGATAAGCTATTCTCTGCAGGAATTTCATCCTAGGGCTGGCTAGCAATGCATTGTTCCGGGAGAAGAAAATCTCCACTGACCCGGTAGCCCATCGCAGCACCTGATGGAGCCTATCTGTAAGATTGATCGGAGCTGTTCCACGGAAAGCATCACGCTTGGTAACACAGTAAACTGATTTCCATCCCCTGTTGTGCATCCTGTACCCAGTGACGACATCTTCAGTAACAGAACCGTAAATCCACCCAACTCGGTGTCCCCACTCAGTTTTGTCCTCATACCAACACGAGATGACACTTATGGCTTCAGCCACAGTTGATGCATCAAGAAGGTCCCTGGGAATGGTGAGAGCACCGGGTGGGCGTCCATTCTTCACAGCAGGGTGGTCCTTTAAGGGCCGACCTTGGTACTCGGCCACTGGTATGGAGTCAATCAGGAAAGTTGAGTTGCCAAATTTCTTGGGAAGCAAGGAGAGGTTCATGTCCTCGTCATCAGAATCACCCATCCTCAAGGCCCTCTTCTCCTCTGAAGTACTGCTCACCTTCTTGCGACGGGCAAAACAGCAACTGCAGCAACCTGGGTGGTTTTCTTTAGCTCGAGGTGGATCGAAACCATATAGAGCAACCCTTCGGAAGAGGCATCCAGTTCCAACATACACAGGACCTTGAAGCCCATCAAGCGCTCTCATATTCACATCAAAGAAGACAGTGTTATGGTTGGCATATCTATCTGATGGGTCAATACCCTCAAACCTCTGAGGGAATTGCACATAACAGATGCGGTCCCCACCTCTATCCATCATGAAACACATTCCTTCCCTAAGCGCCTGGGAGTTGTAGATGTAGTGGTCGCAGTCTAGGTTGAGGATGAAGGGGCCATTAGACATGATGGCAGATGCTCGAACTAAAGCATTCATGGCCCCTGCCTTCTTGTTGTGATCATAGCCTGGTCGCTTCTCACGAGATACATATACAAGTAAAGGAAGTCGAATATCAACTTCTGTCAGATCTATTAGTCTCATATTATCATCAGGAGACCCAAGTAGAGGGTCATCACTGGGTGGTTTCAACATCACCTGCTCAATACAAAGGCAAATTTATTTACCACGGCATCTTTTCATTGCCTGTCCTTTCTTTATGGGAGAATATAAAAAAATAGAGGTATAAAATCAAATCACTGCTGAAACTATTAACATACCTGTATAATACCAGCATGATCACCTCTTGAATGCTCCAGTCCAGGAGTCAACCAAGTACCTGGCCAGTGGGTCCCATCCGCCATCCAAGTAGCTTTTGGGATGTTAATACCCTCAATGAGATCATGATCCCGGCTTGGCCTCTGAAGCTTCATTGCCTTTATTTCCTCACGAGCATGATAAGCATCAGATCGCCGGCGGATAGAGTCAGTCAGCCCATTAATGCGAACCTTAAACTCATCATATTCACGCTTTATCCGTCTTCGATCCTTGACAAAATCTGATTTGACTTTGTTCTTGTAAGGATCTCTCTTCAGATTGAAATATGAATCGGGGTTCCTGGGTTCAATGTTATGCTTGCGACAGAAAGGGACCCAAATATTAGCAAAACTTGCAGCTTCTGCCATGGCCTCAAAGGTAAGGAGTGCACCTCCATCATCAGAAACGTAGCATGCCAGCTTCTCAACTGGGTAATCAGCTGCAAGAATGGACAGTATAGTGTTTGCAGTGACAAGAGGTGGTTCCTTCTCTGGATCTGCTGTTGAGACAAAAACATCTACTCCTGGGAGATCAGATTTCCCCGTGGGATTGTCAGGTGTAACAGATTCAAATTTCTCCTTTAAGACATTGAGATCTGTGGAGCGATTGACCGGGCAGAGCTTTGGCAGTTGGTCTAGAAGCCAAGAGAAGGCAAACCAGATCTCACAGACCACAGACATACCCCAAAGCCAAATAGCATCATTATTTGGGTGACTAATTCTCCAGGCCAGAAACAACCCGAGAACAACCATCCTGATGATAATGAGAAGCCTGAATCCACAAGAATACAAATCCAACAAGCAAAACAAATGAAAGTGTATCAGAGTTTTATATTACATGATAAATATAAGATGGAAAACAATTTCTAGCTAAGACTAGAGAGATTGTTGGTTAAATCTCAATCAGCAAAAGAAAAAACATTTCAAAGATATGAGATTGATCATTCAATAGTGAATGGTTACAATTGACTTTCCTCTCTCCTATAATAGACATTTCAGCAAACTGATTTTTCTCAGATTGAAGTGTCTAACTTTAAAAGGGGATAGATTGCAGTCTCCTAAATTCATGACTGGACAATGATATTACATCAGAAATCAGTGGGAAATTATACTTGTACCTGTATGGGCTAAGCACAGCAGCAGGGATCTTCAGCTTGCGGGTAAGGGGCCTCCAAGGCTTGTTCATCAATTCTGAAGGGTCCACTATATCATCATCTTTCCCATTTCCAAAGGCTCCGTCCTTGGTCCATATGGCGTTCCCATACCCATAAGTACCCTTTGTTTCAAACAACCACCTATTGTGATCAAAGTCACCGGTTTGGCTCCTCATCAGCATAGAATTCTTCGACTTCATTAGTGACAAACGCCTCTCCATCCTAGACATTCCACCGGGTGGTGGTAGTGGGAGAGGACGTCCATTATCCACCACAGACTCATCCAAATCAGTGCTCTTATAAGGCTCCTTGCATCCTGGGCAGATCCCACCTGCCTTAACAGCATCGGTGTAGCAATCCCTGCAGATCTTATAGTCACATTCACAGGGGAGAATATCATTGCCACGTTCATCACTCATCACCTTTGCATCACACCCAGGAATTGCACAAGAGGATCCTTTAGCACCGGCCATCTGGGGATGGGTCGCTTCAGATTCAATCACCTTGTCCATCAGGTGAGCTCGAGTTACACTGTTAAACCCTCCTGTGAAAAGTGAATTGGATACATACTGCTCCTCTACTTTCTGAGAGATTGAAGGATCCATGGGTTGGTTATCTGGTGTAGGTGGAATGTGAACAGTGTAATTAGCAAAGTCTGTACTTCCGAGTTCACTATCGAGATCATCCCTTGAGTAACTTACATAGCGACCTGATGAAGTTCTGCGGCCAAAAGTCACAGTGGGGGACAGTGGAGGCTTAACTGGATCAGTCTCATCTATATTTTGTGAAAGAGATGATCGGCTAGCCTTGAATGATTTTGACGCCATTACTCTTCAGCTCCCAAAGAAGGCTCTACTTCTAGGGCAGATCCTGCAAATATTAACTATGCCAGATAATTAAATAGAAACTCGGGCTAGATTGGATCTTTGACAATGGAGGTGCACTTACCCACGCAAAGCAATCACCTACTCAAACAACAAAAATGAGCGGCATATGCAAGTTACTTAACAACATAGATTGAAAGCATTGAAAACAAATATTAATTATGCAAGATAATTAAATAGAAACTCGCTAGATTGGATCTTTGACAATGGAGGTGCTCTTACCCCCCGCAAAGCAATCACCTACTCAAACAACAAAAATGAGCGACACATCCAAGTTACTTCTCACATTAACAAGCAATGATCTAAAAAACATGCACAAGGAACCGTGCCTGTTAGTATCAAAGGCGATTGCAATTTTGACCGACTACAACATAGATTGAAAGCATTGAAAATCGGACTATGTACATCATACTGCATGAATCAAGAGGATATCCTCGACTATCTACTCATCTAGAAGAGCAAAGAAACGGTAGCTGCAGAGTCCACCAGAACAAGAACTGATATAAAGTAAATGTCATTGAAACGCAGAAGTAACAAGGAATTATGAGTTTTACACAGAATATTGCTCAGGAAATTACTAGGAAATCAGAGATCTTTCAGCATCAAATACCTTCACTAAGTATCAGTTGTTTGGTTGCCTTTGAAGCAATTTTCTTCTCGCAGACTGATGAAATACGCGAAAATAGAGGAACTGAAGCATGGATCGCTGTTTAATAAGTCAAACGGGCTGCTGACCTAGAAGGAGCGATAATCGGGGCAGTGTCCTGAAGAATAATGCAGATCCCGGTGGTAGCAACCTGGTATAAGAAGTTGAAGTGCCCTAGCCTGAGCGGATTGAAAGATCTGCTGAGTTCGAACCTCCAAAGATAATTTGCCAGGAAGAAGGTTGTTATCTTGAGTTGGATCCGAATTGTTCAAACTACGGACGGCAGTTTCCATCTGTCCTCTTCCATTACCAGCACAGGAGGGGACACGTCGTGATTGGAAATTTGGAATGGCAATTTATAGAATACTGGGGAGGGAGAAATACAGATGAATGTGGTGATGATATGGATTATTCTAAGCTGATAGCAGGAAATTAATCAAAGAAAAAATCGTCCCTCTAAAAAATTCAATTCAACGCGGAGGGCCATTTCAAGGAGAAGCATAGCAGGGTAAGATTTAATGGACATTTAATGGACACGCACACCAAAAAAATATTAAAAAAACTTGTGAGGGGTTTTCTTAGGGTTTGTCTATTTGTGTGGTGATAATATACCTCAATCAAAATTTCCTTTAATTCTCAAATTTTGAATTTATTTTTTTTCACTCTTAATTTTTGAATTTGAAAGTGCAAAAGGACTTGCGAGTTTTGGAAGCATGCGATAGGCTTAATAGTACTTTCCTTTTTTTAAATAATGGACTTGATACTATTTAGTTTAGTTAATGGGCTTGAAGCTACTTTCTTTAATTTTTTTCATTAACGGGCTTCATAGTACTTTTTTTAAGTGTTGGGCTGTGTACGGTGCTTGGGGCGGAACAGGAGAGATCATCTTTTTTTTTCCTCCATTGTATTCTATAGCTTGATCCAGGTGCTTTGAAGCTGGAATAAAGTACAATATGGAGACTTGAACTTCAATTATTTAACATAGATTGGTTAGATCTCTCCGTTTTAAAATTTGGATAACATGTGATGTTTGACAATTTAGGCATTACAACATGTGTGGGTTTTATTTTTGCTCGAATATAGTATAAAAAAATATATTTTTCTTATTATTTCTTATCATTTCTTATATTTTTTTACCATTTCTTACATTATATTTTTTAACATTTCTTGGCGTTTTGTAGGATTTCTTAGCATTTTTTAGCGTTTGTTAACATTTATTAGCATTTATTAGGGTTTATTGGGGGGTTTTTTAAGTTTCCTTAGGACTTCCTACGATTTCTTAGGATTTGTTAGGGTTTCTTAGCATTTCTTAGTATTTTTAGAGTTTTTTTAGTGTTTCTTAATATTTCTTAGGGTTTCCTAGAGTTTTTTAGGATTTCTTAAGGTTTTTTAAATTGTTTTAGGATTTCTTAGCGTTTACTAGGATTTCTTAGGATTTGTTAGCGTTTCTTAGGGTATGTTAGGGTTTATTAGGGCTTGTTATCATTTCTTAGGGTTACTTAGGTTTTCATAGGGTTTTTAGGGTTTCTTAGCATTTCTTTGAGTTTCTTAAGATTTTTTTAGCGTTTTAGCATTTTTTTTATGGTTTCTTAGGTTTTCTTAGGATTTCTTAGTCTTTCTTAGCATTTCTTAGGGTTTATTAGAGTTTCTTAGGGTTTCATAGAATTTCTTAGCATTTTTTGGGTTTCTTAGGGTTATTCAGTGTTTTTTTTTAGCTTTTTTAGCATTTCTTAAGGTTTATAAGGGTTTATTAGGGTTTCCTAGTGTTTCGTAGCGTTTATTAGGGTTTGCTAGTGTTTTATAGCGTTTATTAGGGTTTCTTAGGATTTCTTTACGTTTCTTATGATTTCTTAGGGTATCTTAATATTTCTTAGAGCTTCTTAGCATTTCTTAGCGTTTCGAAGGGTTTCTTAACGTTTCTTAGGATTTCTTAGTTTTTTTAGTGTTTCTTGGGGGTTTTTTTAGGACTTCTTAGGGTTTCTTAGCATGTCTTAGCGTTTCTTAAGGTATCTTAGCGTTTCTTAGCATTTCTTAAGGTTTCTTAGGATTTCTTAGTGTTTCTTAGGGCTTTTCAGGATTTTTTAGCGTTTCTTAGGGGGTTTTTAGTATTTCGAAGTGTTTCTTAGCATTTCCTAGGGTTACTTAGGGTTTCTTAGTGTTTGTTAGGGTTTCATAGGTTTTTTAGGGTTTCATAGGTTTTTTAGGGTTTCTTATGTTTTTTAGTATTTCTTTGGGTTTCTTAAGGTTTTTTAGCATTTTTAGCGTTTCTTATAATTTCATAGGGTTTCTTAGGATTTCCTAGGTTTTAGTAGAGTTTCTTAGCATTTTTAGGATTTCTTAGGGTTGTTTAGTATTTCTTAGTGTTTCTTAGGATTTCTCAAGATTTCCTAGCATTTATTAGGGTTTCCTAGGGTTTCTTAGGATTTTTTAGTGTTTCTTATGGTTTCTTAGGGTATCTTAGCGTTTCTTAGGGTTTCTTATAGTTTATTAACATTTCTTAGGGTTTCTTAGCATCTCTTAGTGTTTCTTAGGGTTTATTAGCATTTCTTAAGGTTTATTAGTGTTTTTGGTGTTCTATAGGATTTGTTAGCGCTTTTTAATATTTCTTAGCTTTTTTAAAGTTTCTTAGGGTTTCCTAGCATTTTTTAGAGGTTCTTAAGGTTTCTTAGAATTTCTTAGTCTTTCTTAGGGTTTCCTAGGGTTTCTTAGCGTTTATTAGGGTTTCTTAGGGCTTCTTAGGGTTTGTTAGGGCTTCTTAGCATTTCTTTGCATTTCTTAGGGTTTCATAGGGTTTTTTAGGGTTTCTTAGGCTTTCTTAGCATTTCTTTGGGTTTATTAAGGTTTTTTTTAGTGTTTTTAATGTTTCTTATGGTTTCTTAGGTTTTCTTAGGGCTTCTTAGGCTTTCTTAGTGCTTCTTAGGGTTTATTAGAGTTTCTTAACATTTTTTAGGTTTTTTTTAACATTTCTTAGGGTTTCATAGAATTTCTTAGGGTTTCGTAGAGTTTCTTAGCATTTTTAGGGTTTCTTAATGTTGTTTAGTGTTTCTTAGCATTTTTTAGGATTTACTAAGGTTTCTTAGCATTTCTTAAGGTTTCATATGATTTTTTAGGGTTTCTTAGGCTTTTTTAGTGTTTCTTAGCATTTCATTGGGTTTCCTATGGTTTCTTAAGGTTTTTTTTAGCATTTTTAGCGTTTCTTAGGTTTTCTTAGCATTTCTTAAGGTTTAACAGAGTTTCTTAGCATTTTTATGGTTTCTTAGGGTTTTTAAGGTTTTCTTAGCATTTTTTTAGTATTTCTTAGGGTTTCTTAGGGGCTCATAGCGTTTCTTAGCATTTCCTAGGGTTTCTTGGGATTTCTTAGTGTTTCTTATAGTTTCTTAGGGTATCTTAGCGTTTCTTAGGGTTTATTAGCCTTTCTTAGGGTTTTTTAACATTTCTTAGGGTATGTTAGGGTTCCTTAGGGTTTCATAGGGTTTTTTAGCATTTCATAGCATTTCTTAGGGTTTCTTAGCATTTCTTGGCATTTCTAAGTGTTTCTTAGCATTTCCTAGGGTTACTTAGGGTTTCTTTGCATTTCTTAGGGTTTTATAGGATTTTTTTAGGGTTTCTTAGACTTTCTTAGCATTTGCTTGGGTTTCTTAAGGGTTTTAGCGTTACTTATGGTTTCCTAGGTTTTCTTATAATTTCTTAGGGTTCCTTGTAATTTCTTAGGATTTTATAATGTTTCTTAGGGTTTATTAGAGTTTCTTAGCATTTGGTAGGGTTTTTTTTAGCATTTCTTAGGGTTTTATAGAGTTTCTTAGGGTTTAATAGAGTTTATTAGGGTTTCTTGGCGTTTTTGTGGTTTCTTAGGGTTGTTTAGTATTTCTTAGCATTTCTTAGGATTTCTTAAGGTTTCTAAGGGTTTCTTAGCGTTTCTTAGGATTTCTTATAGTTTCTCAGAGTTTATTAGCCTTTCTTAGGGTTTCTTAACATTTCTTATCGTTTCTTAGGGCATTTTAGCATTTCTTACATTTTGTAGGATTTCTTAGAGTTTCATAGAGATTCTTAGTATTTCTTAGGGTTTTTTTAGTGTTTCTTAGTGTTTCCTAGGGCTTTTTAGGGTTTCTTAGGTTTTGTTAGGGTTTCTTAGCATTTTTAGGGTTTCGTAAGGTTTCTTAGTGTTTCTTAGTTTTTCTTAGAATTTTTTAGTGTTTCCTAGGGCTTCTTAGGGTTTCTTGGGATTTCTTAGCATTTCTTAGGATATGTTAGGGTTTCTTTGGGCATCTTAGGGTTTCTTTCTAAGGGTTTCTTAGTATTCCTAAGTGTTTCTTAGCATTTCCTAGGGTTACTTGGGGTTTCTTAGCGTTTCATAGGGTTTCGTAGAATTTTTTAGGGTTTTTATGATTTCTTAGTATTTTTTTGGCTTTCTTAATATTTTTTAGCGTTTTAGCATTTTTTAGAGTTTCTTAGGTTTTCTTATGATTTCTTAGGGTTTCTTAGGATTTCTTAGAGTTTCTTAGGATTTATTAGAGTTTCTTAGGGTTTCATAGAGTTTCTTAGCCTTTTTAGGGTTTCTTAGGGTTGTTTAGAGTTTCTTAGAATTTCTTAGGCTTTCTTAAGGTTTTTAAGGGTTTCTTAGTGTTTCCTAGCATTTATTAGGGATTCCTTAGGTTTCTTATGATTTCTTAGTGTTTCTTATGGTTTCTAAGGGTTACTTAGGGTATCTTAGTGTTTCTTACAGTTTCTTATAGTTTATGAGCATTTCTTAGTATTTCTTAGCGTTTCTTAGCGTTTCATAGGGTTTCTTAGTGTTTCTTGGGGTTTCTTAGGATTTGTTTGGGTTTCTTAGCATTTCTTAGCGTTTTTAGGGTTTTTTTTAGTGTTTCTTAAGTTTTCTTAGGGTTTCCAAGTGTTTCTTAGGTTTTCTTAAGGTTTCTTAGAATTTCTTAGCGTTTCTTTGTATTTCCTAGGATTTCTTAGGATTTTTTAGTGTTACTTAGGGTATGTTAGGGTTTCTTAGGGCTTCTTAGGATTTCTTAGCGTTTTATAGCATTTCTTAGGGTTTATTTGCTTTTCTAAGCATTTCTTAGCCGTTCCTAGGGTTACTTAGGGTTTCTTTGTGTTTCATAGGGTTTTTAGGGCTTCTTAGGATTTTTTTAGCGTTTCTTAGCATTTCTTTGGATTTCTTAAGCTTTTATTAGCATTTTTAGCATTTCTTGTGGTTTCTTAGGTTTTCTTAGGCTTTCTTAGCGTTTCTTAGGGTTTATTAGATTTTCTTAGTGTTTCTTAGCTTTTCTTAGTGTTTCTTAGGGTTTCTTAGCGTTTCTTAGGGTTTATTAAATTTTCTTAGCTTTTCTTAGGGTTTCATAGAGTTTCTTAGGGTTTCTTAGAGTTTTTTAGGGTTTCTTAGCATTTTTAGGGTTTCTTAGTATTCTTTAGAATTTCTTAGGATTTCCTAAGGTTTCTTAGTGTTTTTTAGGGTTTCATATGGTTTTTTTAGGGTTTTTTTTAGGCTTTCTTAGCGTTTCTTACCATTTCTTTGGGTTTCTTAAGGTATTTTAGCATTTTTAGCATTTCTTATGGTTTCTTAGGTTTTCTTAGGATTTTTAGGGTTTCTTAGGAATTCTTAGGCTTTCTTAGCGTTTCTTATGGCTTATTAGAGTTTCTTAGTGTTTCTTAGGTTCTCTTAGAGTTTTTTAGGGTTTCTTAGCTTTTTTAGTGTTCCTTAGGGTTGTTTAGTGTTTCTTAGTATTTTTTAGCATTTCTTAGGGTTCATTAAGGTTTCTAAGGGGTTCCTAGCATTTCTTAGTGTTTATTGGTGTTTCCTAGAGTTTCTTAGGTTTTCCTAGTGTTTCTTATGGTTTCTTAGGATATCTTAGCGTTTCTTAGGGTTTCTTCTGGTTTAATAAGCGTTTCTTAGGGTTTCTTATGGTTTAATAAGCGTTTCTTAGGGTTTCTTAGCATTTCTTAGGGTATGTTAGGCTTTCTTAGGGCTTCTTAGGGTTTCATAGTGTTTATTAGCATTTCATAGCGTTACTTAGGGTTTCTAAGCATTTCTTAGCATTTCCTAGGGTTACTTAGGGTTTCATAGCGTTTCTTAGGGTTTCATTGGGTTTTTTAGGGTTTCTTATGATTTCTTAGCATTTTTAAAGGGTTTTAGCGTTTTTTAGCATTTCTTATGGTTTCTTAGATTTTCTTATGATTTCTTAGGGTTCCTTAGGGTTTCATACTGTTTTATAACGTTTCGTAGGGTTTATTAGATTTTCTTATCATTTCTTAGGTTTTCTTAGCATTTCTTAGGGTTTCATAGAGTTTCGTAGGGTTTTGTAGAGTTTCTTAGGTTTCTTAGCATTTTTCTTTGTTTCTTAGGTTTATTTAGTGTTTCTTAGCATTTATTAAGGTTTCTAAGGGTTTCTTAGGATTTTTAGCGTTTCTTAGTGCATCTTAGCGTTTCTTAGGGTTTCTTATTGTTTATTAGTCTTTTTTAGGGTTTCTTAACATTTCTTAGCGTTTCTTAGGGCCTCTTAGAGTTTTTTAGGGTTTCTTAGGTTTTGTTAGGGTTTCTTAACATTTCTTAGTGTTTTTAGTGTTTCTTAAGGTTTCTTAGCGTTTCGTATGATTTCTTAGGGTTTCTTAGGGATTTCTTAGCGTTTCCTTGGATTTTTTTAGCGTTTCCTAGGGCTTCTTAGGGTTTTTTAGGATTTCATAGCGCTTATTAGGGTATGTTAGGGTTTCTTAGGGCTTCTTTGGGTTTCTTAGTATTTCTAAGTGTTTCTTAGGATTTCCTAGGGTTACTTAGGGATTCTTAGGGTCTCATAGGTTTCTTTAGGGTTTCTTATGCTTTCTTAGTATCTCTTACCATTTTTTGGTTTCTTAAGGTTTTTTTTAGTATTTTTAGCATTTTTTAGTGTTTCTTATAGTTTCTTAGGTTTTTTTTATGATTTCTTAGGGTTTCTTAAGATTTATTAGGGTTTCTTAGCGTTTCTTAGGTTTTATTAGAGTTTCTTAGGGTTTCATAGAATTTCTTAGGGTTTCGTAGAGTTTCTTAGGGTTTCATAGAATTTCTTAGGGTTTCTTAGCGGTTTTAGGGTTTCTTAGGGTTGATTAGTGTTTCTTATAATTTTTTAGGCTTCTTAAGATTTTTAAGGGTTTCTTAGTGTTTCCTAGTGTTCTTAGCGTTTATTTGGGATTCCTTGGGTTTCTTAGGATTTGTTAGCCTTTCTTATGGTTTCTAAGGGTTTCTTAGTGTATCTTAGTGTTTTTTATGGTTTCTTAGCATTTCTTAGCGTTCTTATTATTTCTTAGCGTTTCCTAGGGTTTCTTAGGATTCGTTAGCGTCTCTTAGGTTTTGTTAGCGTTTGTTAGGGTTTATTAATATTTCTTGGGCTTTCCTAGCATTTCTTAAGGTGTTTCTTAAGGTTTCTTAGGATTTCATAACGTTTTTTAGGGTTTCATAGTGTTTTCTAGGGTTTCTTAGGATTTCTTAGGGTATGTTATGGTTTCTTAGGGCTTCTTAGGGTTTCTTAGCATTTTATAGCATTTCTTAGGGTTTATTAGCATTTCTAAGCGTTTCTTAGCATTTCCTAGGGTTATTTAGGGTTTTTTTTGCGCTTCTTAGGGTTTCATAGGGTTTTTTAGGATATCTTAGGCTTCCTTAGCATTTCTTTGGGTTTCTTAAGGTTTTTTTAGCGTTTCTTATGGTTTCTTAGGTTTTCTTAATCTTTCTTAGCGTTTCTTAGAGTTTCTTAGGTTTTCTTAGCATTTATTAGGGTTTCCTAGAGTTTCTTAGTTTTTTTAGGGTTTCTTAGTGCTTCTTAGCATTTCTTAGGATTTCTTAGCGTTTCTTAGGGTATGTTAGGGTTTCTAAGGGCTTCTTAGGGTTTATTAGCATTTCATAGCGCTTCTTAGGGTTTTTTTAGCGTTTCTTAGTGTTTGTTAAGGTTTCTTAGTGTTTCTTAGAACTTCTTAGGATTTCTTAGGGCTTCTTAGGATTTGTTAGCGTTTCGTAGGGTTTTTTTTTAGTGTTTTAGGGTTTCTTAGCATTTCTTAATGTTTATTAGTGTTTCTTAGGATTTCTTAGGGTTCCTTAAGGTTTTTTAGGATTTCTTAGCGTTTCTTAGGACTTCTTAGGGTTTCTTAGGATTTGTTAGTGTTTCTTAGCATTTCTTAGTGTTTTTAGTGTTTCTTAGCATTTTTTTGGTTTCTTATGGTTTCTTAGCTTTTCCTAGAGCTTCTTATCATTTCTTAGGATTTCTTAGCGTTTCTTAGGGTATGTTAGAGTTTCTAAGGGCTTCTTAGGGTTTCTTATCATTTTTTTAGCGTTTCTTAGGGTTTAATCGAGTTTCTTAGCG